>CM062941.1:13376915-14626915 GCA_031878705.1 Tapirus indicus
TAATTTGGCCGAAATTTCTTCCACTGGAACAAACGGAAGGAAGTCAAATTTCAAACATTATTTAAGATGAGAAATGTCTTTTATAAGTGTATTCTGTATCATGCCCTTTGTCAGATGAATTTTCCCTGTTATTCCAAAAATGAAATGCCGTGTTGAATATCTTGAGGCCAAAGTGGTATATTGATTGGGACACATGTTGGACATTCTATTGTTTGCCACAGTTGTTGCCTTGTTCCCTAAGCTTGACAATACTCTGAGCTACTATTTGGGTTACTAAAGCCATCAGTCACTGAAAAGTTCTGCCCAGACAGAAATGTGTGCACGGGCCTGAAAAATCAACACTTGTTCGCCTAAGTAGCGGAGTCCAGAGTCGTTCTAAATGAAAGCTGTCATTTGGTTTTGTAAATGTAATTGCAATTGACACTTGTTTTTCCTTTCAGTTATTGTTTTAAAAACAGACTGTATGAGAAGGCACTATGAAGCCTAACTGGAACAGCATTGTGAACCGTGGAATGTACGCCCATGCAGCGCTGTGATTTGCAAACATATGTCCGTCTTCAATAAATGTTATGACTTTCACAGCGGTTCTGCCTTGGCCTCTTTTGTAATCGTTTACATTTCAATGAATGGGATAGAGTATGTGCCTTGTTTAAACTGACGATGTATAAATGTTTACGGTACTGTTGCATTATGATTAGCAGGGGAAATCGCTGTTCTAACTGGAAAGAAAGGAAAAAGCAAGACTGCCTACATTGTCTGCAAAATTCAAATAAATCATGATGATGTGTGCTTGGATGCTTTTGTGTGATTATTATATATGTATGTGTTGTGGCTTTCTCTCTTCTCCTCCCACCCCGCTTCCGACTAAAGTGGTAACCTCCGATTCTGTGCCAGTAATCGTGGCCCACATAGAGGGTGGTGGGGTGGCAGATCTATTAGGGGTAGGCAGGGCCTTAGGTGGAGTTTCTACACATGAGACCCTGTTATGGCTCCCACAACTCCTGAATCTCCATCCCTGGGGGCATCTTGGGGGTCATTAGAACTAGTCTCCTGGATTCCCCTCGCAACCGGACCACTTTCTGGCTTCGTGACCTGGAGCAAATGGAATAATTGTAAATGCTTAGCACAATAATTAGCATGTGATAAGCAGTCCAAAACCACTAACGCAAAGAAGTTTTGTAATAGTCTTTCGGGTTGTGTGCAAATGGCATCATGTGATATATTTTGCTGCTGATGAATAAATATAGGTATTAGGTAAATGTTAGGAAGAAATATGTAAAAATGTGAACTGAGAAGCCAAGAGTTTGTGGTATGCCCGTGATGACACTGAGTTGGTGGCAGGCAGTTGAGATTCTCCCAGATCCTCTAATCCCACTTTTTGTCTCGTGTCAGATCCTAGAAAGTATATGTAAAGGGATCTGTGATTTCTTCAAAAGGGAGCCATCTTTCCAGACTGGCCTTAATTTCAATTTAGACGCGTGCTTTGCAAGACCACGCCTCAGAACACTTCTGTTCATAAACTAAAGCTGCAAGCAGCCCCAGGGCTCCACAGGGGCTGAAATCCTAATCTTCCAGCTCTAAAATCGTGTGCTTCACGTCTTCCTTGATTTATCAAGCATATTTAGAAAAGTCAATGGTATTGGTGGACAGCACTAAAAGTATTTTTTCAAATGGGGAGATGCATGCATGGAGCAAAGATCTCAAGTAAGGAGTGTTTGATAAAGAGTAGGATGGTTTATACCATTAATGAAATCACTTCACATAAGGCAGCTTTGGAAGGCTTTCATCTGAATCTGGAAAATGAATACCTTCTAGTCTCATTCAAAGCCATATGCTGCCCCACTGAGGATTTTTTAATTTAAAAGAGGAATCTTGGACAATTTTAAATGAAAAACTTACTTTTTCCTCCCTCCTAGAATTACCCTGAGGACAGAATACGTTCATGTAATTATGGACACTTTTTTGGCCAGTCTGCTCAAATTTTAAAATATATCCACGTACCATTAACAGGATGTCTGTAGAATCTCATCTGTTTCTTGATTGAATAATGAGTGCCAGTTGTGAATTATATATATTCAGTGTGCATTCTTTTACATCCATTGAGCTCAGTCAACTTAACTTCAACTTCATTTTGGAAATTAATCAATCTGCATAACAGCATTTGCAAATATAACCATTTAATTTTTTTCTCATCCTGACCTCTAAATCAGAAGCCCTTCCTGGTGAGTAGCTAAGTCACTTCCTTTTACATCTTTGCTGCTCTCTCATCTGTAAAAGTGTCCAGTGAACAGCATTATCTAACCACACCCTGTGAAAGGTCTGGGAAACAGATAGTATCTGTAAATAACATCACGTTCTTTAGAAGAAAGTCACGGAGTGGCATGGTCTGGTTTGTTCCTGAGACCTGCAGGAGGCTGTGAGCACACCTGAGTGTTGCCTACTTCAAACCTCTGTAGTTCCCTGTGTATTTTCTGGAACATTGCAGATACTCAATAATATTGTTGAATGGATGAAGGACTAAATGAACTTTTTCACATGCCTAAGGAAACTGAACTCTGAAGTTGTATGAATTGGTTCTACCGGGGCACTGCCTGGTTTCAGGAAACTTAGAGGAATGCTGTGGCCTTTGTGTTTGAAAGAGAGCGTGCCTTTCACCCCGAGACCCGGGAAACCAAGTTTCTCTTTATCAGAAGTTCACCTGGGGGTGTGGTTTTATTGTTATTCAGGTCCTCTGGCTTTCTTTTTTCTTTTGTATAAAACCATAAATGCAAATATTTCATAAAATAAAACTACACGTATTCATTTGGGTTTTTTTAAACCCCAATTTTTTCTTAAATACTGTATTGTAATTTGTGAAGTCACGTGAAAATACTAAAATGACACACTCTTGGAATTACGGTTTTCTTTTAGTCTTATTTTCCTAATCTGAATTGTGAGAGGGATATCATCTATTCCTGCAACTAAAGCTAATAAAATAGCAATCTATTCCTGCAATTAAAATGAATCAAACTATGATTAATGTATTTATCACATAGATGCTAGGGTGTAGTGTGCTGCCAGACAAAATACAAACATATTTTGATAACTTACGATACACAAACATTAACTTCCCTCTTAGACTGCATTTTGGACACACTCCCTCTTAGATATATTTAATATAAATATGTGATCCATGATTTTGTCCCTGGAAATAATTATTTCTATTTTCTACCAATGGAAAGGCAAAAAAAGAGTGGAGTAGTTAAGAGGAGTCAATCCAGGGTTGTTCAGACCTGGGTTTGAATCCCACAGAGCTGCTGAGAATTACAATTGCTTGACACAAGAGAGAACTTGCAATTGTCCAGATATCACAGGTCTTATCTTTCTTTTGTTCTGCTGATACGCGTGGATGACCTGGAGGAGAAGGAAGAACATTAAATCTCTGGAGTCACAAAAATCTGGATGCAAATCCCAGCTCCCCACACCTGGCTGAGTGACCCTAGGCAGGTTACTAAAATCCTTTCCAGGCTGTTTCACCATCTCAAAAGTGAGGTTAATAATACCACTCCCCCCAAAGTCGTCTTGTGGAAATAGAACAAACGAACACGTAAGATAACCAGAGAGGCTCTTGTATTGAAGAAACATGAGTGTTTACTTCCTATCAGCTACAGTGTTGGCAGGTGGAAGTGGAGGGATGGGACATAAAGAGAGGTTCGTGACTCATGAACTAAAACTGTTTGCAAGAAATGTTACACAAAAGCTTACATTCTTGAATTTATTACAGAACAACAACATTAAAAAGTGTAGTTGCCAACACTGAAAAGGCATTTAATATGTACTCAGAGAGGTCAAAACACTTTACATGCATTTTCTCATTTAAACTTCACAACAACGCTGTGAGGTAGATGTGATCATTATTCCCATCCTACATACGAGGAAACTGAGTTAAAGATGGGTTTTTGGTAATTTACCCAAGGCAACACAGCCAGTAAGCAGGAAAGCTGGAATTTGAATGTCAATGGTGTGACTTTAAGCCTGTCCTCTTAACCTTTGTTTATGTTTTATGAGGCCAAATTTAATACGGGACCAAACATAAGGATGATAAATGAAGAAAGAGAGGGCAGATTGACGAGAGTGGGGTTTATTATAAAAGAGGGGGTGCTTGAGAGGTGAGGAGAATAGCTGAGGAGGGTATCAATTTTGCTGCATTTCATCAAGTCTAAGACCCCAACGAGGCAAAGACCACCAGTAAGTGCCACTGAGAAGAAGGATGCTGCCAGTTCAGCTGTTACACGGCACTGCTCTTCAATTAAGATTTGTATTTTCAACTTACTGACAAAGCTACCTTAGGTGTATTTATACATCGATGTTTACGATTATTACTCAGACACACATAAGAATAAAAGTGAAGCTAAGTAAGCTGGAGAGAATCCCACAGCGTTTTTCTAGGCAGACACTTCCGAATCACTTTTTGACTCGGGTCCATCCGTGCCCCTGTTGTCCTCAGTGCCATCCTCTGGTGGCAGGAGCATTGCTAGGGCAGCACATCTGAGAGCACCTTGGTTGCCTCTGGATTTCATCCAAACCGTTCCGTGAGTTTAGATGCTGGTACTTTCTCGATCTTACCCGAAGTTGTCTGCAGAAGGTTCTCAGACAGCGACTTCTTTCCTCAGATAGTCATTCAACGGTTTGTTGGCTGAAATGTCGTGGGCTTGCACCTCTGTAGTTGTGCCACCAGCAGTGGCAGCGACCTTTGCACATGTGCTCACAGTGGCAACTGCATCACCATTGCTGGTCCCAGTCAGCTGTGGTTCTCCACCTATTGTTCTGCGCCCTGGTTCCACGCATGTTTAAGTGTGAAGACGTGTGCATTCAATGTGCTTGATGTCACGTTACAAGGAAATTTCGATCACCCATCTCATTTTACCTTCTGTCCCTCTACTTTGTTGATAATTATATATTGGTAAATTTGTCTGTAACTGCCTTGGACTTGGAGCAAGAATTTCTTTTGATTCTTTTCTTATAATTGAGTCTGTGCTAACATTATTCTCCAGTGGCTCTCTGATGTGATTTAAGACACAATACATATTGCTTATGTTTGTCCTACTGTATTCTGTATTTCATGGAGATTCCTGGCTGATGGAGAGTCTTAAAACAATGATTTAAATATTATTGGATAGAATTTAGCACCTTCCTACATGGAATGATAATAATTTATTTGGAAATTTTAATTTTTAATAACATGCCTGATTATAGAGTACACCTGTCCACTGTTGGAAGCAGGAATTTGTTCTCACTAAGGCTTCAGAAATACTCTATATTGTAATTAGAATTCCAAGTGGCAGCTCAAAATTTACTATTTGGCCTTTAAAGGTTAGAACCTAGAGGCCGGCCCGGTGGCTTAGTGGTTAAGTTCGTGCGCTCCACTTTGGCGGCCCAGGGTTCGCAGGTTCAGATCCCAGGTGCGGACAGATGCACCGCTTGTCAAGCTATGCTGTGGCGGCGTCCCATATAAAGTAGAGGAAGATGGGCACGGATGTTAGCCTAGGACCAGTCTTCCTCAGCAAAAAAGAGGAGGATTGGCAACAGATGTTAGCTCAGGGCTAATCTTCCTCGCAAAAAAAATGGAAAAAAAAATGTTAGAACCTGTCAAAGTATTTGAAGTTTCTAAATATCTTGGGGACCTTTTAGGGCCCCAGTTTTTGGGATCAGAGTATGCGTGGTATAGCAGAAAGAGGGTGGGACTTTGGACCAGGGAGAAGGGAGCTCCAAGCTCCTCACTATTAGGGGGCCTTGGTCAAAAAATACCAAGTGCTTTCACTGGTTGGAGCAAGTTATATACAAATTCCATTTAATCCTTATAATAAACCAGTAAAGTGATTGCTGTTACTGCTCCATTTTACAGGTGAGAAAACCAAGGCTCAGAAAGTTTAAGTACTTCAGGAAATTCACTTCACCTCTCTTATCCTCAGTGTCCTTAGATTTATGGACGGTTGACTTGCTGTGACTACTAGTAATACCACAGATGAAGCACACTGCACATAAGAGGTGCTTGAACTGGAAACTAATTTTATGACACAGGCTTTTAATTGCTTTTCTCTTCCTCCATTCCCTGAGGAGTGTTAAATTGCCATTTGAAATCAGGTTATAGATTCTGAGAGAAAAATAAACATTTTGGAATTTTTGAACCCGAATAAAAATCGTTTTCTATTACTTAAATTGATTCTCCCTGTTTTGTCTTAAGTGATTGATAATCTTTAAAAAATGTTTTTTAATTAGAAAAACCAGTAGGCAGGGTCATACTAATGTCCGGGACTTCCTACTGCCTATGAATATTCTCCAAGATGCTTAAATTGAAGGAATTTAGTGACTGAATATTTTTTTAGTGGGCCTTTGGGTGAAACAACCTAATATCCTCTGTACTTTCACGAATCAATAACCATCCAGTTGAATACATAACAAAGTATAACTTCCAGTAGTTCTCATCTTGATAAAATCCCAAAGCCTGCATTAGAAATGTTCCCTTTAGAAAGTTATTTCATTGCCCCCACCAAATACAAATAGGGTAGTATTTATATACACGTTAAGACAAATTTATTCAATAATTTGATTGATTAAGGCATAAGTCGAGAAACTTTAAAATTATTACCTCAAATTATTGAGGTTGTCTGCCTTCCTTCTTTCTTCCCTCCTTCCCTCCCTTCCTTTCTCCCTCCCTCCCTCCCTCTCTTCCTTTTTCTCTCTCTCTTTCTTGGAACTGACAACAAAATGAATTGAATATATCTCTTTTAGCCCACAAGTCCTATTCATCTGCTTTTATTTTTCCATGCTTTAATCTCCTTCCAAGTACATTTGACGAATAAGTAAATATATTTTCTGAAAATTTCGTCATATTTCCTGGATTTGGAAGGTGTGAGGAAAGGGTTGGCAAAAAAAAAAGATTTATGAATGAAAAATTACCTCTATACTTACATTTAAAATCCCCAGAGACATCATTGATATAAGCCAAAGTAGCCATTTTCAGAAAGGAAAATAGCCAGGTTGTATGTGATGTTGATGAATGACTTAAAAAAGAAAAAAAAGCATATAGCAACTGAATATATATGTAAATGTAGTATTGAGTGTTTTTATAACACATACCAAAGTGTAATCTCAACCAATAATTGGGAAAAAATAAACTGAGGGAGGGCTATATTCTAGCATCAAGTACACTATTACACAAGTCTGATCTATCAACGTAGTAGATCAGTTAAATCCAATGTTAGGAATAAGGCAAAGCCTCTAACTGTGTCATACAAAGGAGAGAAGTTGGAACACATTCAGAAAGCCCACTTCATGGAGTTATATACAGCTGAGAGAATAAGGAAGGACAAGAAAGTGCTGTGCATTTAGTTTATTGCCCCTCTGCTTTATAAGTTTTTTGACTCTTGCCTTTGGATTTTTTCACTCTAATTAATAGTTGCTTCAGGTTTAATTATTTTGGTACTATGCTGTTTAGTTGTGTTCTTAGTAGAATGTTTTGGGTCTATTTTTATGTAATTTACTGGCTTCATAAACAGTAAATAATGTTGAGCAACTAAAATACTATGCTCATTTTCATTCCCACCTTCCCAAAGAAGAGCGCCCTTAAGTTAGAAGGGTAACCTGCTGTGGGTAACGCTCTTCTCTGCTCACCTTGGAGATACCGAGGGAGCTTTTTTTTTTTTTTTTTTGTGGGGAAGACCAGCCCTGAGCTAACATCCGTCGCCAATCCTCGCCTTTTTGCTGAGGAAGACTGACCCTGGGCTAACATCGTGCCCATCTTCCTCCACTTTATATGGGACGCCGCCACGGCGTGGCTGACAGGCAGTGCATCGGCGGGCGCCCGGGATCCGAACTCGTGAACCCCGGGCTGCCAAGCGCGGACTAAACCGCTGTGCCACCAGGCGGCCCCTCGAGGGAGCTTTTAAATCACATCAATTATAAAAAATTATATGAGAATAAATGTGTCTATACAATAAAGGATGAGTTTATTCTTTGCGTGATTCAAAAATAATTCTGAGGCATTATCTAGTTATAGAAAAAAATTAAGCCTAATTTTCCCCTTGATGGTAAAGTTGGTTATAGTAGACATGGAGAATGATAAATATTAATAGGTTGTAGCCCACATTCTTTAGTTACAAATACTTCCAAGAAGTATGGAGTTAATATCCATGGGAAACATATGGCACAGGGTGAAAGTTTTTTGTGAGTAATAGTCATATTTTATACATAGCATCAAGAGTAATATCGGCAAAGTGAAAAAAGTAAACAAATTCTCACTTATTACACATGATAAAACACAGTACATCACTGGAAAGAAAAGTGTTAGACATGGGATTGAATTCTTTTCTGCCACCTAAAGCTGTGTGGCCTTTTGCAAGTTAACTTGCCTGTCTCAGGATTACATGAACTATTTGTATAGTGCCATGCATACAGTAAATGCCCAATAAATGTTAGCATTTGTCATCATAATTCATTTTCATATTTGACAACTGTGTTATTAAGACTGTGTGATGAACAAAGGCCCAAAGAATTCTGAAAAAATCCAGTTTTGAAGAATTTATTGAGCAGTGTGCCTTGCAGGGACGGCGCTGGGCTTTGAGGGAACCCAAGGAGGAATGAACAGAAGATTTACACGTGTAGGAAGAGACGGATGTGCAGAGAACTCAATCTCTTTAGATACAAAATGGCACTAGTACCAAGTATATTCCTAGTACATGCTGGGGAAGTAAAGAGAACATGTACACAATTTAGATGAACAATCTTAAAAAGATGGGTAGGATTTTGATTATTGGGGGGTGGGAGTGGAGTGAAGGAGGAAGGAATTCCCAGATGGCAGAGTGTCGTAAGCAAGGGTAAAGTAAAGGGATGAAAGTGCATGGTGCTCTGTGGAAGAAAGGACATCGGCCAGTGGCTCTGGAGTCTAGGATGAGCAAGTGAGTAAGAGGGGAGATGTGGCCATCACAGCTTGGAAGCAGGCCTCGGATTCTTAAATGTTATACTCAGAGGACATATTTTATTTTATAGGCTGGGTATTTTTAAACTTTTCTTTCTTGAGGTATATGACTGATGGCATTTGCAAGCCCAATGTATTTTCATGCGACAAATGTGTATTGAATCCTTCCTGGTGTCCGGCACTGTTCTAAGTGCTAGACAGAACAACTAGACAGAAAAACTAGACAGAAGTCCTGCTATCGTGGAGACTATATTTCTAAAGACTTAGTTGTGGGTCATTAGGGCTGGTACTATTTTCTCTTTCACTCAAGAAGGCGTATCAGAATGCAAATCCATGATAAGCTGGTTATGTTACAAAGAGCCTAACACATAGAGTTGCCAGTCATGCAACTTTAAAGGCCACTTTAAATATGCTTGTTAGCAGATTATTGGTACACTCAAACCAACGCCAGCTCTTCTGAGTGTCTGGACCCCAGCACATGCAACTGCTGCTCAGGTCTTTGAGGAGGGAAGTGATGTAAGAATGAACCAGAGGATGCTAACGTCAAGGCTAGTCTCAGTCAAGGTCCTCTGAACACCATTGTCCTGTGACGTTACAGGCACCCCTCCTTGAGTGTCCCCAGAGTTCATCTCCCTTGTGTTGGTCTGCACCTCCTCTTACACCATGAAGGTCAAAGGCAAAGCCATTTCACTGCAAATCCACCACTGGCCTTTTCCTCTCATTATATCATTCACCATTCACATTGCTGTGATTATATTTGTCTAGACTGTCAAGTAGCACCTTCCACAATGATGGAAATGTTTTATTCTGCACTGTTTGATATGGTTGCCACAACCCATCTGTGACTACTGAGCATTTGGAATATGGCTAATGCTCCTGAGGAATGCAATTTTTAACTTCATTTTATTTAATTAATTTAAGAGTTAAATTAATTGATTGTTAAATAAATAATACTCTTATGTGGCTAGCAGTAACATATTAGACAGCACAGGTCTAGAGGGTCATAAAAAATGTTCAATTTTGTATTCTATTTCCTTGACAATCATATATCTGGCAAATTCTTACGCTGAGTTTTTATAGTTTTTAAAGTACCTGGAGTTCTGTTTTGCAGCTAATCTATGACCTTTTTTATTTTTTACTTCTCACCTAGATCTGGGATCAGGAAGGGGCCGTGGCTGCTCTGTCTTTGTCTACATGTGGCCTTCCAGTCATAGCAGGAGGCAGTAGAGAGATGCCACCTGGGGGGTAAAGCTCTGTTGTCGCTTTTTATTTTAATCTGCCTCTTGCCATTCTCTAGCTGAGGAAAAGAACAGTTTTCCTCTCCCTCTTTTTTCCAAATAGGCAACCTCAACCTCAGAGTAGGAACTGCAAGACAGAAGAGGTAGCTCTGTTTAGACACACGTGTACCCTGAAAAGTGATGTGATTCCCCCTCACTGGCTCCTGGTTGTTAATGGGTGTGGGGTGAGGGAGAGGGAAGGGTCATGTATGACCTGACAGGCACCTCCACGAATGGTGCCATTCATTCCTACATGATGCATAAGAGAAAGACTCCGTTAGCAGAGCAAGGGAGGTAGTGAGCTCCACTTTGGACCCGTTGAGATGGAGATCTTTGTGATGAGAAGTGCAGTCAGAAGTGGGATGTGTGTCTGCACCTCTGAAGAATGATCTATTCTGGAAATAAATGTTTGCGGGTCGCTGGCATGTGCTAATTACAGCTACAGGAATGATAAGATGGCCCAGGCACAGTGTGTGGAGTGAGAAGAGGAAAGGACCAGTGACAGAACACACCCATAGCATCAGTATTTACGTGATGGATGGGGGATAGGAGCTTTCAATGAGGTAGGAGGGAAAACCCAAGAGCGGACATTCACCAAAGACAAAAGGAGAAACAATTCCAAGAAAAAGAACATTCGACAGTGTCACGTGCTGTGGAAAGGTCAAAGTAAGGAAAGGACTGGAAAGTATCCATAGATTAAGCCCCGTGACTTGGAAAGCAGAGACTACAGTGAGAACAGGTGACAGGGCTCTGAGGGGTGGGTGGGAGGTGAGGAAACAAGGACAGCTAGTGTAGTCAATTTATAAAATGTTTGACTGTGAGGGGGAGGGAGCTGGAATAGCCATAGCTGGAGGAGGTGAGAGAAGGGTGGAGAGGCTCGTGGATTTCTTTTTGTTTTGAAGGTGGGTTAGAGTTGGGTCAAGTTGAGGGGTCCAGAGAGAGTGGCTGAAGTTGGGATGTGGGAAAGGCAGTGAGCAGACCATCCAGAGAGGGGGTTCTTGAGAAGGGAGGATGGTTGGGGTCCAAGAGCAGGTGGAGGGAGAGACATCAACCTTAGGCAGAGGGAGGATGATTTTCAGTTGAAGGTGGAAAGAACCAGTGTGGCCGCAGGTGAGTTCAGGGCTCATAGATGGTGGTGAAGGAGGTCCTGACTGAGTGCTGGCTTTGTATCCAATTAGTTTTGTTTAAGATTCTGTATATTCCTAAAGTGACCTTTGTATATGGATTCGGTTGACATAAATATGCTCATAGAAAGAGCTTCAGTCCAAATCAGCAGTGCTTCTGAAGCTGCTCCAGGGCTTGAGGAAAGTGACGGGTCCGCTGTCCTCTGCAGAAGGCCTTCTCAGCGGCGAGCAGTTCTGCAGCTCCGAGATGAAGAGGAGGTTGAGGTATCCCCCTTGCCCAAATTAAAAGCAGGAAGCGAGCACAATGATCGCTTTGGCTTTTCCTCTCTGCAGTTTGTATTTGCAAGGGCGTGGTTTTAATTTTAAAAACGCCACGGAAGTGCATCCTTGAATTTCTGAGGTGCAGAGCCCTAAGCTGTGACTCAGGCTTCAGATTGGATGAGGGCTCCGTCCAGAGGCCCAGTGTCAGAGCACCTGTCTGCGTGACCCGGGGGTCCGCAGAGCCTGCCCGCCTGCGTGGTGTGCAGCTGACACGTAATCTTTGCAGGTGCTAGGAAACAAGGTTGCTGCAGGCGAAGGGGGTGTGTTGAAGTCTAAGTGGCATCAGCTTCGAAGAAAATCTTGTTGTGCACAATGAAAATATGATTGAACATTAAAATACTTAATGATTTCTTAAAGCAACATACCCTTTCATTAAATAAAAACAGGATGTATAAAATCCATATCTAGTTTTAGCAGAAACATTTCATTACAGGAATATTTTTCCAATAGGAAACTGAGCAGCTGTTTCTCCAGATGCCACATCAGGGCTCCGAAGGGAATCGTTGCTAAATCCAATAGCATAGTTAGCTAGATATTGAAGGAAATACTACAAGATGTATCTGGTCTAATCAGGAAGGCTCAGTGAACTAAAATTGAAACACACAGCATGGAATTAACGTGAGAATTCGGATTACATCCTGCACAAGGGAGATGTAATTGCCATGCTTTTGAACTTGGCTCATTTTAATTTTTATTATTTAAAACCTATTAAAAATCCATCACAAGAAACCCTCTTTGTTTTTTCTACAATCAGTTGTCATTGTGGCAGCCAATTGTTTTGAGAGAGAAAGTACAACATTTTTATTTATGAGAAAGAGCTGACACACACAATCCATATATTTAGCTGACTCTAATATGCCTGGGCCAGCATATTAAATCATATGTATAACTACTTGAAAGATAGATCCAGAAGGTTACAGGTAATTTTTATGCAGGAACTATCAGCCCCATACTGAAATGAAAACCTGCTCATAAACTAGTTCGTAACCTATTGCTGTTCTGTGCCATAGAGTGGAAAATGAAGAGCGGAAGAAATTTATGGAAGGCTTCCATTGCTCTAGAAAAAATTACCTGATAATTATGTAAAAAAGTAGAATTAAGAAAACACAAAAAATTGGCAATTTACCTGGAAGAAATATATTAGGAAAAAAAAAACTAGTTGATTCTTTTGACAAATGAAAAATAAGAATCTTGAACATTCTTCCATTTCTAAAATATATATAAATTAAAACGTTCAATTATATTGCTGAGTTAAAAAAGTCTTTAAAATACTTTAAAGAGTATATGATTTTAATAAAAATATATATAGTCTATACGTATAGGAAAGATACTGGAAGGTCAAATTGGCAGTAAGTTAACAATTCCTATCTCTGGATGATATGATTATAGGCACTGTTATTATTTCTCCTTTATTAATGAATATTATCACTGAGAATATATTACTTCCATGATTACTAAAACACAACCCACCAAAAAAACTCCTAAGTGTTTCATACACTTTTATGGAGGGTTCATAAACATCATTCAGATATTCTTAATTAAGGATTTTTGTTTCTCAAAGAACTGTGATTTATCTTGACACTATATTATATTGACAAAGGAATTCTTGAATGTCTATAATTTGATCTACTGCTTCTTTAACTCTTCACCATTCATGTTCCTTATCCCAAGATGCCAAAGACCACAGCACTGGAGTCCTGGACAGTGTGGTCCCTTAGTCTGAAGCTGCCCTGAGTTCATGTCCTCCACCTGCTTCTCCAGAGACCTGGCTCAGCCAGGGTTGCCCTGGCCAGTTCCTGACCCCCCTTCTCCTTATTACTGGATGATGAGGCCCAGGGACCATGCCAGGTGGTGTGGGAACATGGCTCTGGGTCGCGTTTGTTCCCTCGATTCTACACAGCATCTTATCACTGATGAGTTAATGTATACATTACAATTATAACGTATATTGTTAATGTAATATACCTTCTTAGAATAAGTAAATGAGGACACATTTTTCTGTGGTGTTTCAGGCCCCTAATTAGATTAGCTCCGTGAGTGCCTGGCAAAATGTAACCTGTGTGCTATCCTTGGCAGATAATGCTGTCAGCTATCAAACCCTTATTAGAAGATGTGACAGAAAGGAAGGAGCGTGAGAGAAAATCATTGTTGAATTCACAAAAATAGCTGCTGGTGAAAAGAGATGGAAGAAATCAATGGTTCTTAATACATCAAGGATGTGTAAATGTATGTTTATGTTAAAAGTATTTGGGGGATGTGGGAGGGCTTCTAAAAATTGCACCATCCACATTTCCTCTCTATGCCTTGCCCCCTGCCTCTGACGCCCCAGCCACTTGAGTGAACCTATCTTGTTTGTGGAGGTGTATTGGTGCAGACAAGGTTGAGAACCACTGATAGTGATCTAAGAATCTGAAGAATGTCATGGCACCTTGATGGAGGGTCTGTTAATGGAGAGGGATGGAGGCCAGTGGAGGATTTTTAAACATTGACAGGTTCAAATGAAAAGCTATAGCGATAACTCCAAATACCACTGTAAATATTATCAGAGGGGATGGAGGCGGGAAAGGATGAGGCTGATGGAGTTATAGCACAAACTGTTCCAGTGGTTAAGTTAGAAAACATGTCCGCAAAGGCAATAATTAACCTCACAAAAGAGAATAAGATTTTGCTCTTAAGAGCTGCGATGGGCTCGCTACTACCTCTTAGGAACATTATGTGATGGGCAAGGAATATTAATGAGAAGGCAGCAGACTAGTCCTGTTTAGTAGGTGCATTAATTCTCTCAGGCCACTAGGAACTTGTTTAATAAATTTCTACTCTGGCATAAGAAATCACTCCTTAATGGTCTGAAAACGTGTTCCCAAAGAGTAGCAGTTGACTCTCCTCTTTGCAGGAGGAACAAGCTTCAGATAGAGTAAGAAGAATCTACCATTTGTTTTTCATTTACAAGATTCTTATTTGGGGTCTTTAATTATGAATTTCGAAAGAATTTTGACTTTCTTAAATCCTAATGCCGTCTCAGTTTGAGGGAGAAAAATATATACATATGTTCACACCATGAACGCTAAAAACAGCTAGTGAACAAGTAACAATTCAGTGTTGACGTAAATTCCCTGGAAAAGACCGAAAAAGAGATAAAGGTTGTCATTTAAATCAAATTTTCTTGGTGTCTCAGTTCTGAACAACGTGGTCATGATGAAAAGAAACGGGACACATCAGAGAATGGGTTGGGAAGGGAATATTAACTTGGAGAGAGATAACAGTCGTCCTTCAGGATGGCCATCACAGGGCGCCATGATTAATTAAGGGACCTGCCAGTCATTCGGGCTTGAGTCCCTGCTTCGGAAAGGGCAGGGAGCCTCGATATTTACACAGGGATCACACGCTCGTATGCAGAGCGCTCTCACCGCCTCTCTTGGCAGCCTCTCACTTGTTGGCAAAATGTCCTCAATTATGGGCAAACTGCCTAGTCTATATCATCTCAAACAATTTGTCAGGATGTGTGTATTTGGAAAGCTTTGGAAACAGAAATATTTTACGTATTTTCAAAGGGTGGAGAAAAAGCCTTGTGTACATACGTTCAAAAGTACCAAATCTTATGAAATTTCACTGTTGGATAAATATTTAATAAAAATTTTATGCCTTTCACAAGGGAAACAAGCCACAGAAGAAATATCTGTGTTAATGTTGATGCTAAATATCTCTGTGGGTGTTTACATTTCTGCCCGAACTTCATATTTAAATGAATCCACGTTACCATGGTCTTTCTTTAAATAAGTCCACATTGCCTAGATTTTTTAAAATCATTATTTCCTTCATACTCTGTGATAATAATGGGGCTTAAAGTATTAGATACTATAATATGTATTATAATAATATAAAGATATAAATGATATGAAGATAAACAAAGTTATGGGAGTGTGGATAAGAGCCTATAGCAGCAAAAATAAAATAAAGACCAGCTAATGAAATAAAAGCCTAAATGAAGAAATACATTAGCATTCTTCCATTTTTCTTGCTCTTTGCCTTTCTCTTTCCTTGTAAGCCTTGTAAGGCTGTAAGAAAAATCTCAAAATGATCAGAACAAACAATTATTAGTACATAAATTATGTTAACACTAAGTCCATTGCTTCTTGTCTACAGTTTTATATGTTATTTTAAGTTTTGAAGAATAGCTGCTTTCCTGCAAAGTTGATTGTAACGTGAATGCTGATAAAACGAATGTTGTTTTCCTGTTAGATTTAGTTATGGGGCTTTTGAGTATTTATTTATTTGGCTGTTTACTTGTTTAATCTACGTCTTCCCTCTAGATTATAAGCTTCAAAAGGATAAAGACCATGACTTTTTCACCATTGTATCCCCAGCCCCTGCAACAACTGTAATTCATGCTAGAAAATATTTTTTCAATGACTCTTGAAGACATGCTGTTCTGAAAAAGTATGATTTAGTGTAATAAATCTAAAATTTTGTAAAATAAATAAATATGGTTAAGAGATAGTCTACACTCATGTCATAATGAATCTATTAATATACCAACGGGGTACACCTGCAGGCCACTGAATTTACCATATAGTTACTTTTTCTATTGTAGCATTTTCAAGACGGTAGGACTTTTCCAGTTCTGGGTTCTCCCTTCCACTGTCTGACGTAGTTTGCCCTTCCTAACCTGCTAGAGCAATTACTTATTTTGTTCTTTAAGCTCCTAGGACTTAGCACCCCACCTCCGTTTCACCTCTCCGTTTATAATAACAAATTGAGCTGGACTGTGAGGATTCCTGTTCCTGAAGGATATTCTACAACCGGGAAACTTTCCACATTTGAAGCTTTGCATTTTTTCAAAACAAATGTGGATCTGCTGTTTCCACTCTTTAAGTGTAAACCACTCTCTATAGACTTCTTACAATGAGAGGTACTTGCCCTTATAGGCTTTATAGGGCGGAAGCAAAGAAATTAAGATGAAACAAGCAATCATGTAAAGCAATAGATGGATGAGAAGCAAAGATCAGAATCAAGTTGCTTTAAGTCTCCTTCACTTCTTTGCAAGAGGAATCATTATATGCTAATTAACAAATCTTGGTAGGAGCCTGAAACATAGATATGTATCTAATTTGTTTTCAAGCATTTTAGATAAATTTACAGTACAAATAATATTACCTCGTTTCAGGCAATCATTTCAGTTCCCTGATTAAAATGTATTTTCTTACTCTGTGAAGTGATTTTGAAATAGATTTTGGAGGATTACTGAAACATATGTTGCTTATCAGGATATTATACTTTTGTTGCTTGCAAGGATCACTTAACTTACAGAAAGTGGCATATGGGTTCGTTTCTCCCCATACATCTTTTTACTTATTTCAACTAGTAAGTCGACTCATGGAAATGTGGGCATAATTCCATCAGAGCCGTCTTGGGTTACCATACCTCCTGGTTTGTGCCTGTCATCTGACATTATTATTAACACCACCCATTTGACTTTCAAAAGTTTGGACAGTAACATATATGGTCAGTCTATACGGACGTTCAGAACACCCTCCTTAGACTTTGAACATTTCCCACTTTTCTCCACCTCTGCTTCTCAAAGACCAAGCTTTCCTTTCTCATATATGCCACGGAGACAAATCTAGCGTAGCCATTATACCAGGAGACATAAAGGATGGGGAACTGGAGCCAGACGACCTGGGTCCAAAGCCCAGCTTGACCATTTGCAGGCTGTGTGACCTTGGGCCAGCTACCCCAGCCCCTCCAAGCTCCAGTGTCTTCGTCTGCACAGGGGGTGGCACTAGCACTTCTTAGAAAGGCAGTGTAGTGTAGCAGCTACAAGCCTGGACTTCGGTGCCCAGCTGCCGGTATGGATCCCAGCTCTGCCACCACTCAGGGCTCTGAGCATTAAATGAGTTGACTTATATAAAAGTGCTTAAAATAAAGCCTGGCACATGGAAAGTGCTCAGTAAATGTTAGCAATTGTTATTAGCGCTCTGAGAATGAAATATGGCTTTCATGCAAGTGCCTACCACACAGTTAGCCCTTGGTAATGAGACCTGGTCATCTTCCTGGACACTGACCCGCCATGTCTTTGGTTTCTCTCCCTGCCTGGTCCCAGCAATAACATATTCATCATAGATATTCTGAATATATGCAGAATATGGGCCCGGAATTACAATCTCTGAACAGATATTGCATCACATCTCCACGGGTGGTTCAGGGCTCCCACACTGCAGTTGAAAAACCTAGCAAAATGCCAGCACATTTCAAATAAGATGCAAATATGAAATTTACTTGCTCTTAGAGGGGGTGTAAAGATTTCACTCAATTACAAATGCAGGGATGGGAGGGCTTATTTATCCTGTTTACTTGAAATCAGAGCCAGAATCGTGATGGTTTAATGGTCTTAAACATTTCAGTGGGTTTTTCCAGGAGAGAGAGATTTTATTTATCTCTTAAACGGCCATAACGATTTCCACGTATGAACGGGGAGAAATTTTATTTCTTTAACATTCCTCAAATAAGGTGTGACCCCAGTGGAATATAAGCTCCTTCAGTGAATGAAGTACTTGACTGTCCTGGGTCCCTCCTGTGCCCAGCGTGGGGCCTGGTCCTGTCAGCTGAATGTTTGCTGAATTGAAGGGGGTCACAGCCCGCAAAAGGGGTCAGCCACTGCGCCATTTCACAGTCTTCTTTCTTTCCCCTTCTTGTTTAGTGGGAACAATGTTCAGTAATAAGAAGTCTGCTTGACCTCACTAAGTGACACTTTCTACAAAGTTTTGGACATTTCTTTATGACCAGCTTACATTTTACGGTTTGCAATATAAGGATCAGCATTCTAGCACAAATTCACTTCAGTCATATATCTGGGTCACGTGCTGCTCAGTTTTCCACTGAAATGTGGATCTTTATTAACTTAGAAATAGGAGAGTTTCACTAATTTGTCTTACTGTGCTTATAATAGGATATAAGGATCACTGTGACATTTTTGGAAAATGATAAGATGACGAGCTGTGGCAAGCATCAGCGCCCACATTTGTAGGTCCCCCTTCCCCCCGGGCAGCACATGCTCCAGGAACATGAAGTTCAGAATCCCTGAGCCGCTGCTAAGAAGGGCTCTGGGGTGTGGCCCCTCAGCAGGCAGCTCTTCTGTGGCCAGAGGTCTCTCCAATTTCTCCCAGCCTGGGGGAGGGCAGCTGTGGGGGTATCAGGAAAAACAGGTCAGAGTCAGTACTGGAAAGTAGTGGAGAGTCTTGCTCTCTCTTTAGGCCGTGGAGTGCCTCACCTTTGATAGTCAAGGAGAGGTCCAGGTATCTACTAAACAGTGCCCAACCTTGGCTGATATGACTTGGTCCCCTCCCCCAGTGGCTTCATTTGGTTCTTGTTTAAAGGGAAAATGTTTCCCTCCCACTATGCAAATAGAGAGGCGGCCATAAGAGGGACTAGTCAGTGCTAGGAAAGGGGTGGGTGCAGGCTGCCACAGGAACACAGGAGAGGTGACTGACATGGTCTCAGATGTTCAGGGAAGGATTCCAGAGGAGGAGGCCTGCAAGTTAAGCTGCCAGCACATCCAAGACTAGGAGATTGGTTCCCAATGATGTAAAGAATGAAGTCCAGATATTTAAAGCTCTACACAATCCATTTCCCATCCACGTTTCTAGACTTCTTTCTCACTCTGCCCCTACTCAAGCTTCCTTGTCCATCACCACTCCCCCTGGTTTCCAAACATTTTGGGTCCCATTGCTGTCTGCCTTCCCCTCTTCTCTGACTCATGAAGTCCTCTCCCTCACTCAAATCCGCGATGGCTGATCTACGTTCTTCTCACATGAGTAGGACAAACGGAAGTTCTCTCTTTTGTTCTCTTTTCTCTACACTCCTTGAAGACCCAATCTATATGTTAATAATACCCAGGGCTGTGGGTACCAAGTGATGTTGATGATTATGAGCTGTAGTTAGCTGTGAAGCACTGGGCAAGATGCTTAACGTTTCTGTGCATCAGTGTGCTTATGTGCAAAACAGAGATAATATCCACATTGAAAGATCACTTGAGGAGTAACTGAGAGATTATATGGAAAGTGCCCGGCCTGGAATCTGACACAGAGTAGGTATTTGTGGGTGGCTGTAACAGCTGTTACCATTATTTATTTTTCTCACACTGTATTCAGCATCCATAACATCCATCCAATGATGAGATCTTGAACCTCCTTCGAGCAGATGTGGAATCATAGACTGCTGAAGTTAGATGAGACCTTCAATATCATTTAGTCTGGAGGGTTGAAAAATTATGTAGTAGGATCCTGGGATACAACACAGGCAATTAAGGGTGTATGGTGTTTTGTGTTTTGGTTCATGTGACAGGGAAAAAAGTTGTCGTAGAGGGGAGTGACTTCACTGGATCACACCAGAAGTTAGTGGCCAGGACTGGAATCTAGCACCCATGCATTTGCTCATTCATTCATTCATTTTATTGAATATTGAGAGTCTACTCTGTATCATGCACTAGGAAAATATCTGGATTTATAGTAGCAAACAAAACAGACCTGGCTCCCTGTGTAACAGAACTAGAAGAGTCTAGTGGAGAGGCAGACAACATACAAATAAATATTCAAATAAATACGGGATCAACACACTGAAGCAAGTGGACAGGGAGACTGGGGGGGGGGACCTACTTTAGAATGAGGGACCAAGAAAAGCTGTCTATACAAAAAGTTATCAATTGAATGGAGTCTGTATCAATACTATAAAATGTTTGGTCAATAACTTGCTGTGTTGCTTATAGTGAATGTGTTTGAATTATTAGCTAATGCCCCGGCTTTGTGTAAAAGCGTTGGGTCCCAGACATTTGCAGCTGGCTGAATGCAGCACTTTCCAGTCTGCCTGTATCTGAAGGGTTTTTGCAGACACTGACATGCCTCGAACACAGATTTCAAAAGAATTCAAACTGCAAAATCATGCATCAGTGTCTGACTCCATGGTGCTCTCTTCTCCATAATCGTGTCTTATGCTTACTTTTTTTCTCCACGTCCAAAGGCTTAGAGGACGCATCCATTGTAGGAGGTCTGCTCTGTCTTTTTGCAAACTTGGCCCCGTGGAAGTAAAGTAAAAAGCAACAGGAGCCAAAGAGTGAAGTGCAACCACGAGCATTTCCGTTCCCTGGCCTTAATTAGTCCGCTTGTGCATTATCTGAACACTTGGATCTTTTCTCCTCCCCTCCCTAACTCATCTTTCGCTCATTTCTTTGCTTGTTAAGACTTGATCAGAGGTTAGGTAAGAGCAGAAAGAGGAGAAGGCAATAGTGTCTTTTCTTTTTTATTAACAGCTCTTGTAAAAGGTTCTGCTGACAGAGAAGATTGAAGGTAAAATGAGATTATAATGAAGTTTACGGATAATGCCATTGACTTTAATTATGCCAAGTTCTGAGCAGCAAAGATAATTGAGACTGAGTTTATTTTACAAGTGTTCACGTGATCCATTATGTTGTAAAGGCGGTTATTGGTAAATAGCTGTTTCCACTTTAAGGTACATCATCAGATTCCGCAGAGTTACCGTGACGGCCGATTCTTTCCAATAGTGAAAGGAGAAAGATATCAGGTGGGAGGATGCAGCAGCGGGGAGTTCAGAGCCCATCCAGACTACAGCTGTGCTTCTGGAAAGATAACTGTAAACACTCTTCACTACAATCAGTTAATTAGAAGTTGTCACCTACTGGCACGTCTCTGAACTTCGGCCACGTGAGGAAAATCGGGGCTCGGCCTGGTGGTCTTCAGGTAATTCAAGAGCTTGAAGCGTCTTCTGACGCCTCATAGGAAGACTGATGTACCTTTAGTGTCATATTCGTTAAGTATTTGTGTAAGCTATCCTTAGAAGTTGGTGATGTGTGCACCTTAAAGTGTGACAGTTCTGTTTACCAGAATATTTATTCACCTAGCATATCCCTTCTCCAACTCCACCTGGAAAACAGAACTTATCCTACTTGCCTAAAACTACAGCTGAAAATCTCGGGGAAGCTATTAATTGTATGTGGTAGAGTAATTTTCATAAACTGCTTTAGCACTCGCTCTACCTGTTGAGACCACTGCATAATATGTCGTCCTGAGAGCTGGTCTGGCTCTGAGATTCATGCCACCTCGAGTGGCCCCTTAAAAAATCCCCACTATATTTGGAATGCTTTCCCAGCCTGTGAGATCTGTTTTTCATAATAATGACAATAATAGGCATTACTATTACTAACACAGGGCATAAAGCTTTATATGCAATAAATAACTTAATGCTCCCATCCACCCTATGAGGTATGTACTGTTATTTCCCCCATTTAACAGTTTGCAGCTTAGAATAACTTTCCCAAGAGTTTACTAGAAGAGTCCAGAGTCTGACTCAGCACAGCCTTATCCCCTTGCTATTCTGCCTCCCTTAGAATAAATGTGCTCTGGCCCAAGTGGCCCCCATCTCCCACCCCATCTTTAGTCATGGTTGCACCACTAAATTTTAATTTGTAGGCAAGTCATCTATACTCCTCATGCCTCTATTTTCTTACCTGGAAAATAATGGTAACAACTGCCCTTTATACAGCTCAATATTATTTTTATTATTTTATTATTATGACATAGATGAATGTGTATAGACTTATAGCAGCATAGATTTTGCTGGCCAGGGATATCAAAGGAAGATATATTTGGGATATGTCCTGTTTACATTTAGCTGTAACCTCCCCAAGTTTACCAGGGTCCCAGATAAGTAAGATGCCCAAGGCCATGTAAAAGTAACTAAAAATCATCCAGAAAACCAGTTATTTTAGTATCTCTTTTATCCTTTGCCAGGATTATGTATTTGTTTATTTATTTTTTTCTCGTAAGGATTTTTTTTAAATGGCTCCTCTACTTTTGTCAGACAATCTGTCATAATGTAGATAGACGTATTGGTCCATGACTGTGTCTTTATCACAGTACATTCATACTGTAAACTTTCTTATGAAATATTCTCGTTTTTAAACAATATGCTTTGAAAAAATTTATTAAAAAGTATATTTCTGATTGCATATTTATTGCAAATTACTGGTATTTAATTATGGCCATAATTGCTACTCTGGCAAAATTTTAACTTGTGTGTATATGCAAGTGATAATTAGAGACTAATGTCCATCTTCTAAACATAAATTTTCCAGAGAAATGGTATTATCATTTCTTCTAAGAATGTCATTTTAAAATTCTATTTGAATAATGAGTTATCAAACACTGTTGTGTTTCCCTTTCCCCCATTATTGATGAGCTGCTACCCAAAACTCCTTAAAGTTACGAGAAAGATGTATAAATATCATTTAGATTTACTCTAGTCACTTACATTTCATAAAATAACCTTTCTTTAAAATTACAATTTTTCTTACTGACTTGACAAGCATGTCCATTTACTAATATTTGTATCTCTCTGCCTTATCCCTTAGACAGGTGCTGTGGAGGAAGGGTTTGTCTGCTTGTATTTCACTTTGAAAAATGTCGTGTGGACCAATCACACCAGCTGGTGGTGATCCTTCTTTAAATTTATTGAGGGCTTTATTTCTAGGGAATGGCTTACTTTTTGGTGCCACGTGCTTCAAGTTTAAACAAACACCATCTGAGGACGTCCCCTTCTTGCTGTAGGGCTATGGGGCTGGATTGTGATGGTGGGGTGAGGGGGTAAGAGTGGTGACCCAGCTGTAATCACTTGGATTCTTGGTGGCATTGAGTCTCCTGGGATGTCACTGTCTAGTTAGCCAATGAGGATTTGAGAAGGATAGTTATCATACACATGGGTCTTTAGAAAATCAGCACTTTCTCAACTGTAGGGTTGTTGATTTTTAGGATTAATTAGTAGGGTTATTAATTCAAACAATTAAATTCTCTCCTAAGAGTTCAGCTGTCTGATTAATTAATCTATTAATTAATCTATTAATTAATCATCAGTGGCTTCTCCAGATGTCTGTTGAGATACTGTCCCTTGAGCACTGCTGGGATGTGTTTTCAGACCATGAATTAATCCCTTTCACTTATTCAACTTTACAGTAAAAGGAGACTATTTATTAAGAGAGCTTGTTGTGGGTTTGCTCTGAGCAAAAATCTATTTGTAATTATTTCAAGATATCCTTCTCGCTCATGTATGTGACATACTTCTGTGTCACGAATTGATAACGTTTGATAAAATCTTAATAGCTTTTCAGATGTATTTCCTCTCACCATACCAGAAAGTGTAGTTACAAAATTAAACGTTGCAGCTGAAACAAGAAGAGTCATCACATCCACAACATGATTTATTTATTTCCATAAAGCAAGAAAATAATACCCATATTTCTAGTCATATAAATTTCATGACCTCTTCGAGAGCCACTGTTTTCCAAAGCAAAACTTAGTGTGGCAAACTGTTTTTCCCTGAGTCTTGCTTCAAACTCATGTAGCGCTCCAGGTCCCCTGACCAGTCCTTCTGTGATGATATCTGGGAATCCCGAAGGAGTCATTGCCTAGGAGGTTAAGAGGTGACTTCCTCCTCCGGGCATGGCTGAACTGCTCTGTCCTCTGAGATAGAACCACCTCTCTCTCCCCTGCAGGCACCCAGCACCCATCCCTGCTAGCTTCTCCTTGTGCTGGATCACACATATCCTTCCTGGAGCCGTACTACTTTGGCTGGATTATGCCAGGCCCCCAGTGCAGCCTCACCACCCCACTGACGCAGTGGAGTCCTTGAGGTGGCAAAGCTGCAGGGCATCTTTTTAAAAGTAGGGAAGAATGATTCTTTCTCCTCCTCTTTTTTTGTGTGGGGAATATAATATACAGAAAACAACACTGATTTTAGAATCAGAAAGACCTGAATTTGAAACATTCGTCCATCCAGTGTCTATATAGATTAAACAGAGGATAATGATGGTGATACTGGCTCACAGGGGAGCTCTGAGATACTGCACCGGAAAGACTGAATGTAATCCAGGCTTCTCTCTGGAAACCCAGCCCTTGTATCCCTCTGCAGAGTTGAGAACACTTCTTCTGATCATCAGACATGTGCATTCATTCATTCATCAGTCAGTACTTACTGTGCATCCATTATGTGTCCAACATTGTGTTGAAGTTTGTCTTGAAGGTGTGTCCCAGGTGCATAAAGGTGGGAAAGAGGACTGGGGGGAAGAAAACACCCTGGGCAGTAATTGAGGTAGTGGACCCATTTGAACTCACCAGCATGAATGTGTGCAAATTAAAAAGCCAAGGGCTGAGAATGGATCTCTGGGGCACAGAGACATTTAAATGGAGAGCAGAGGAGAGTGGTCAGTAATGAACATTGGAGGTGTGGTCAGTGGAGTGGGAGGAGAACCAGGAGAGGGACGGGAGCCCCAGCGGGTGGTGCCACAGCAGACGAGGGAGGAGTTCCCAGGAGCAGGTGGGCAACGTGCCCAGTGGTTCTGAGTGTCTCTTGGATTGGGCAAGACTGGGGCATTGGTGACCTTGATGGAGTGGTGGCAAAGAATGCCAAGTTGCCATAGGTTGAGAAGTGAAGAGGAAGGAGAAAATATAAATTTCTCGAAAGAAACATGGCTTTGGAGGGAAGAAGGCAGTAAAGGAGACAAAAGGGTTAAGACAGACTTTTTTTTAAGATGGAGAGTGAACATATTGTGATATGTCCCAGATAGTTTTGCTTGCCAAAACAATTTAAAACTTGCAATGAAATAAAGTTTCTAAAATTATAAAAATGGCAATCTGTCACCTCAATTTTAATTGTTAAAGTATAAATTCTAATCTACTATAGCTATAGTATTTGTCAGAGTTGGAGACAAAATGCATTATTTTCCTTTTTTTAATTCTCTTTTTCCACATTAAACCTGATATTTTGACTAGTGACGTATTTGGGGAAAGAGAACCAATCTAAACACTTCTGAGAACATCTTTGACACTTCAGCATTCAACTCAGATGTTTCTTTCCTGAGTTGGAATTGGAAGGAACAAGAACCAGACCCCTGGTCAGGTCATATTTCAACCACATTCTTGTCACAGGAGATTTGTAAAAATGAGCACATCTTTGCCTGACTCCCTGGTAAAGCTGAAGATTCCACTACGATACAGCAAACTGGTCCTGGGCGATTTCTTTCAGTCATTCATTTAAAGACCTTGTTTACATGTGTTTTGTTGGACCAGCCCGACCTGTGAGGCTACAAGAGATGCTGACCAGGAGCTCAGGGACCTCTCCATCCTTTCCCCCTGCCTGTGTTCCCCTGGAGTCTTCTGTTTTTAGGAGGGAGAGCCACTTTTATTAGCGGAGATTGGAAGCAAAATGACGAGGGGATATGGACCCTCTTCCCGGTGTGGTCAGAACCAGTGCTACACATTCAGCTTCTGGGTCCCGAGAAGCTCCTTTGCAATGCAAGCCTGGGGAATGGCTGCTCTTGAATGTTCCATTTCCCAGTGGACTGTAATGATTTTTGCAGTAGATCCTCCTGATTCCTCCCCTTCCACCTCTCTCTGCTGTCACTCCAACTCATCAGGAGTCTAGAGTTTGAGATGCAAGACTTCCTTCCTTCCTTCCCTCCTTCCCTCCTTTCTCTTCTTTCTCTCTTTCTTTTTCCTCTCTCTCTCTCCCTCTCCCTGTCTTTCCTTCCTTCCTTCTTTCTTTCCTTTCTTTCTTCCTTCTTTCCTTCCCCCTTCCTCTTTCCCCTTGCTTCTTTCTTTTTCCTTGGATTCAGAGAAATTCTCTATTCCTTGATAGATAAAAGGGTAGCTACGCAGAACTGAGAAAGGACTAGGCCTCCCATTTTGGGGAGTTTCATTTGGAATTCCTCCTCATCTCCCCACCCCTTCTAGCTCAAAGTGCTCCATGCCCTCAGGTTTGTCTTTCTTTCTCTTCAAGTTCAAAATCAGATGAATAAACACATCTATTCTTGGAGTCCATGACTTTCCCTCTCCTCAGTTAGAATCTTGTGTTTTGACATAATTTATCATGGGCTGTCACCCTTGATGATTAAAAAAGGCGCTAATGAGATGAAGCTTGTCAAGACTGGATCACAGGGTCTCTGTGTTCTGTTGGGTGATACTAGGACACCCTCCAGGTACTTGGAGGGAGCAAGAAGTGTGAGAGCACATTATGGATTCTCGTGGATGAGGGCAGAGATGACGGGAGGCTACTCAAGATAGAATTCCTTCAGGAAATCAAACACCACCGTGGCAGTTCTGTTCTTGACAGTGTGCTTGAAGAACGCACCAAGAAATTGGGGTTGAATGTGAAAATGGAGAACAAGCTGTGCACAAGAGTAGAATTTTCAAAAATTGATGTAGGTTGTTCTCGCTGTGATTGGGACTGGACTATGAAGATTGTTTTATTTGTGTGACAATCATAACATGAACGATGGACAGATTGATTAGTTTCACATGGGTTTCATGTGAAATGCACAAGCTGACTCCCAGACACCTGAGACAGACTTCATGTGCTCTTCCACCAGGATTTCTTATTCGAGATCCATCTCTTATTCTGGTCCGTGTGGCACAGCTAGCAAGCTGGCAGCAGTTCACTAGGAAACAAGTATCCAAAAATAAACAGTTCATGAAATCCATCATGTTTCTGCCATACGAATTTACAGATTATAAATTTACAATATTGTACATACACTGAACGCCATAAGTTGGAATTTTTCTGCTGGTCTGCATGCAACTATTTCATTCAGATGTTTAGATAATCAGGTTATTTTTATATCCAGAACAACTTCTCCAACTCATGTAATTAATTTGAGTGTAAGATTTGTATTTAACCATAACTTGTGATTTATTGTTTTTTAAAAATACCCTTGTACATGTGTCTGTTTCATTTTTTTTAGAGAATTGGAACTTCGGTACTTCCTGAGGACACACTCTTTCCAAACCTTGACAAATGAACACACATCCCCATTACACAGACATAAACGTACCTTAGATGCTAATCCTTAATCCTGGCCAAGAATCAGAAAACTTGTTAGGAGGGTCTAAAATAAGAAAAAAATTAGCTAATAAGTGAAAGCATTATTTTTGCCTCATATGACTGTCATTCTTGTCACATGTGGTACGGAAGGATTAATCGTGGTGTGTTGGTGGTGGACTGATAGGTTTGACACAGCTAACTCCACCGTGCGTGGGATCATGCATTTCAGAATTTTCACGAAGAAGCAGCTGCCAGAAGGAACGTGTGCTGGGGAGAGTTCATGTCTTATGGAAACTGTTGTGGTCCGTGGTCTCCTTCCCTTGAATCAACATCAAGTGTCCTGAAGGAAGAGGCTGCAGACAGCAGAGCCGGGAGACAACCCCCAGTCTCCTTGGCACAGCAGCAGCTGCTGAGTATGTTCACCCCAAACTGCAGCGACTTGTTGCACTTCGTTTGTGCTGCCTTCCTTTGTAAAAGACACAAATGCACTTTACATTTTTTAAATGTCTTAGCACAGATTGAGAGCTACATAACAGCCAGAAAACTGGTAAAATCTCTCACGAAATATCTTTCATTCCCATTTGAGATTGGACAGGCTAAAGATTGCGTGCTTATTTTTTTCCCACTGTGAAAGTGCATCATTTTTGACATAACATTTTGAATTCGGAACGAACTTCTGGACTGGGAAGGGTGACAGTGCCGAGTTAGTGCCGTTGATCCTACAGTTTTTTATTATACTAAGCTATTTTTTTAAATTACATATGGAGATATATTTTAGGTCATATTCTAGAAGTATGCCTTTTACTATGTTTGAAGGCATCCTTGTGGAAACAAATATAGTCACAAAAAACTCTCACCCAATAGAATAAGAGTAGTTCCAGAGTAAAGAAAATTGTTAGATTATTAAAAATGGAGAGAGAGAAGAGAGAAATATTCAAGTCAAGGACGCTGAAATGAAATGGTGTGGGGTGAGGAAGATGGGGACTCTGAAAGCATACAATTCACTGGAATTAGTGAAAAGGGGGCTATATTATTTGAGGTCAATAAGCATCGACTAGAATGGACGTAATGGAAATACGTTTTCTAAGTATGAAACAAATTACCGTGCTATAATTTTAAAGCTATGCGAAGGTAAAGATGAAATTGAAAAGATAAGGTTGCTTGAGTTCAAGATGCGCATGCTTTAAAAAAGAAACTGATCTTCTGTTCCTTCCTGGGGAATTACATCAGATATGTTAACTGAAGTTATTGCTGGGTGATTACAACAGAAATTAAATTAAGTATTAGGGAGGAAAAGATCTCAGGTTGTTAATAAAACAGAGTCTATTGTCAGCATAATTTTAGGCTCACTGATATATTACTCAGGCAAGTGTAATATTTTTAGTGCTCTATACAATAATTTTTGTGTGTGTGGAGGTCGATATAGATGTCAATCTGAGTTTATATGGACAAAGAGATATTGTTCATTAGATTTCTAGTTTTAGCCTGCCTTTTTTATTAGAGTCAGGCATTTTCTGAAGGCAATCTTTACTTTAAAACTACAAATTGAAGATGTTGAAGCGGTATTTGTACTCCCATGGTCATTGCAGCATTATTCATAACAGCCAAGATGTGGAAACAACTTAAATGTCTGTTGACAGTTGCATGGATAAACAAAACGTGGTGGTGTATACACAAGATGGAATATTACTCAGCCTTGAAAAATAAGGAAATCCTGCAATGTGTCACAACATGGATGAATCTGGAGGACATTATGTTAAATGAAATAAGCCAGTCACAGAAGGACAAACACTGTTTGATTTGACTAACATGATGTATCTAAAATGATCAGACTCATAGAAGCCAAGAGGGGAATGGTGGTTGCTGAATCTGGAGGAAGGGGACGTGGGAGTTGCTGTTCATTGGGTATAAAGTTTCAGTTACCCAAGATGAATAAGTTCTAGAGATCTGCTGCACAACATTGTAACTTAATAGTTAACAATACTGTTTTGTACATTTAAAATTTTGTTAAAAGGGTGGGTCTCGTATTAAGTATTCTTACTGCAATAAAAAAGGAAGAAAAAAGCTACAGGAATCAGTGTTTCAAATTTGCTGTAGTTGGAAACCGACAATAGTGAGTTGAGTTGGGGGAGTGAACAGGCGGCCCCCTCTCTCTCAGCAGTTGCATCCTGGAGCCCCAGGATCTGGTGTCACCATTGCTGTCTGCTCTTTACCTCTTTTGGTACCCAGCGAGGGTGGGTGACTTACTGTGTCCGGCAACTAGTTATCTGTACAGCCAGGTCTGGAATTCTGGCTTCCCGATTCCCCGACTAATATCTTTCCACCAAGCTGTTGCACAAAGAATTTTGGGTAAATTGCCATTTAGCATATTTATGAACGATGCAAACCCATTTGATAAGAAAAACTACTTTGCTGGGAGATGAAGGTTTAGATTTTCCCATATTTATGTGGGGATTGAAAGCTGGGCAGGATGGATTTAGATCCTGTGTGCTTCTAATTTTGATACTAGTCTCTAATAAGTTTTCTAAAAGACATTCTCTGTTAGCTTATGAGGCTGCACATATATTTTTAGGCCTTAATTTTCCATAGTGGCTGCATTAAAAATGCACAATTTTAAATGTAATAACTCTGATTTTTAATCTGGGATATAGGCTTAATATTATTAGAGAATAATGTTTTATTTCTAACATGAAGACTGACGACTGGAGAAATTTTAGAGTTCATGAAACCACCAAAGGGAGTTATGCAGACTGACGAGATTGCTCTTTATATAATGTGAACTGAGTTTTTACTAAATGATGCTTAAATATCAGCATCTCAAACTTAACGGCTTGAGTTCATGCTTAGATCAGTGAAAAATCTCATTTTTATTACTACCCTTAATTTTTCCTACTCTAAAGACCTGCCATTTCTTGATGAATATAGTTTAAAAAGACAGCAAATGTGTTCTGCAGTTGTTACAAGATTGTGAGGAAATTATGCTCTTTTCCCCCAACCACAGAAATCGGAGCCAGGAGATAGTTTCCCTACTAGGTTAAGTGCTACGTAATTACAAAATCAGTTTCAAGAGGGGGGAAAACAGTTGGCAGATTTGGGGAGTTTTGAAACACACAAGTCCGTGCCAACAGTTTTGGATGGGAATCCAGTTTCAATTCTGGTTTTCAAGATGGGAACAAGTTTTGGCTCATCTTTCCTTGAAGTGCCAAGGATCCTTTGCTCAGCTTGGTTGGAAGAATTCTTTTGATCCTCTGACACACTGACTTAATTAAGCTTCAGCATCATGGAATTTGTGAACCAAAGCTGGCAAATTTACTGAATGAATTCGTCAAGTACGTAATGACTTTTAACAATAGCTTCCCACGTAGGTCTCCTAGAACACCCTCTGTCCACGTGCGCTGATGTCAGGAAAACTCCAGGCTGCACCTTATTGGGTAACTGGATGGAGAGTAGCATAGTTATTTTAAAAAATAAATAAATAAGATAATGGGGAACTTAAAATGTTTGCCAGAAGGACTTCTGTAGCTCTAAATTGTGGCCAGTGATTTATATCTTGTGTGGGATGATTGGAGCCTTGACCACTAAAATATGGTCTGGTTGCATTTCCAAGTCTAAGATGTCTCTAACTCTATCTTGTCTGTCACTTTCAGTGTTAGGTCAATGTCCTGATCATGTTGCTGTTTTTAGCAGCATTTTAAATTTTATAAAATATATTGGTAGGAATGGATGGTCACGAATCTCTAAGTAGTCTTTGTGGTTCTAATCCTATTCTGGAAACCAAGGAGTCATGTAAGCTGCTTGAAATATAAATTTTTTCGAATTTTGTTAAATAAACAAAGCAAATTACAGAAAATGGGGTGGACAGGACGGATGTTTTTAAAAATATTAGCCCATTTTTAAAAACCTGTTAAAATTAATCATTTACCCTTTATGTTTTCTTAAATTGAACAGAATTTGCACTAATTAGATTGCAACACTTTGCAAGTTTATCTTGCAGTAATCCAAGATGGAATGATGAGTTGAAACCAAAAGATAAAAAAATTAACCATTAAGATTGCATCTGGTTCTGGGCAAAACTATTTTAAAAGGTGAAAAATTCCTCTTTTGAGCAGAGAAACCAAAATGGTAAGGGAATCAAACTGTCTGGCATGAGGGATGTTTGGGGCACAAGAGTGTTTATTGTAGAGAAGACTGTCATTGCTCTAGGACCATGTCTGTCACATAGTCCAGGCGCAGTAAATATTTGTTAAATGCATGAATGAGTAACAGCCTTCAAATACTTGGGGTTGTCATGTGAAAGAGGAATTAGGGAGGTTCTGTTTTGTCCCATGGCTAGAATTAAGATCCATAGAACTCAATAAAAGGAAGAACCTTCTACCTTCCAACTGTTTAAAGGGGGATGGATATCCTTTGGGGTGGGTTTGCTGCCCAGCACAGACTGGATGACCCTGTGGTGGGTGCGATGGAGGGGACTCCAGAAATGCCCAGAAGATCAGGTCAGGGGGCTTTGGTGGCCCCTTCTGATTCTGACATGCTGTAACATGATCTTTTTTGTATTTGTTTTTCTTGGATTCCTACTCAGTTTCCTCGTTCTCTTATAGCAAATGTTGAGGGTTTTTTTGTGTGTGTGTGAGGAAGATTAGCCCTGAGTTAACACCTGTGCCAATCCTCCTCCTCTTTGTGTATGAGAGGCCACCAGAGTATGGCTTGATAAGTGGTGCGTAGGTCCGCATCTGGAATCCAAACCCATGAACCCGGAGCCACTGAAGCAGAGTGCGGGAACTTAACCACTATGCCACTGGGCCAGCCCCGCAAATGTTGAGATTTTAATAGTGCCCTTGGACTTATTAAAACAAAACAAAAAAAGCCGTGAGTGAGATAAGGCCGGCCTGATGGCCCGGGCTGGGTCCGTCGCAATTCTCGGTGATGGGTGGCACAAGGAGCATGTGTTTCCACTGCATTTTAGTTTTTAGAATTGTTTTTAACTCTGAAGGAATTTTGAAATTCTTTTTGAAAACAGAAAGCATTCACTTTTTAAAGGAAGCTTGTTTTCCTATATTAAATGGGCAAGAGCTACCTTTAAAAGCTATTATTTTTTAAACCCCCTGTTACGGGTTTAACTTTGTACCCCCTGCCATTTATATGCTGAAGTCCTAACTCCCAGTACCTCTGAATGTAAATTTATTTGGAGATATGGTCTTTACAGAGGTGATCAAGTTAAAATGAGGTCAGTAGGGTGGGCCCTAATCCAATATGACTGGTGTCCTTAAAAATGGGGAAATTTGTAGACAGACACAGTCACAGGGAGAATGCCACGTGAGCATGAAGACGGGAACCTCCAAGTCAAGGAGAGAAGCCTGCAACAAGCCCTTCCTCACAGCCTGTGGAAGGAAACAACCCTGTCCGCACCTTGATCTTGGACTTCTAGCCTCCAGAACTGCCAGACAATAAGTCTCTGTTGTTTAAGTCACTGAGTTTGTGCTATTTTGTTATGGCAGCCATAGCAAAGTAATATGTACAAGTCCCTGAAACACATCACTTCATATCTCGATGGATTGCTAAGGGGAGAACATATTAATAGATCAGAGGAAAAAGTTGCCTCATAGAAAACATTTATTTTGCTTAGATACACCAGATTTAATTTTCCTAACTGTCCAGTTCAAGTTAACACAACTTGTTGTGGCTTCTGTTCCTTTCATTAAACAATTAGGAAAACAGCCACCCACAAGCATGAAGATCCTGCATTATGCCGTAGGCTGTGCTCTGTAAACGATGAACACAATTTTCTCACTTATGAGGTACTTTCCATGCTGGGCACATACTCTTGTTATATGTCTTACATTGTGCATCTTCAGGTTCCCGTTTACATTTATATGTGAAAAATATTTGGGCTGGCTGAAACACACAGGGAATGGAAGGAAATGGATAATTTACCTGAAGCATTTAGTCCATTGCAACTTTTATTAGTCCTAGCTGATCTACCCCATTGGAGTAAAAATAGGAGAAAAATGTCCCCTTTAAACAGAGACTTTATGCAAGACATGACTGGCTTTGGTGCAATGACTACACTCTCGGGAGCAGTCGTCATGCCGGGTGCTGTCGTGTGTAAGCAGTGCCCGAGGGATGTGATTCTCTATCAGTCTCTACCCACCGCCATCTGTTGTGCAATATATTTTCTACAAAATTGTGTTCGAGGGTGGAATTGAAATTTATGTCATTACCAGTAGTTTACTACGAGTAAGACACTTGCTGGACATGTCAGAGTAACACCAGGATATCTTTGAAATTCAAATCACCTACTGGTCCTTTTAATCAGACCTTCGCACAGATGCTCCCTCAGAGCATCCTGACCTGCCTCGGTCTTATGAGATGGACCAAAGTTCTTGAATCAGTCATTCTGGGGAGGAGTTAGCCTTCATTTCCTCATTGTCGTAGAAGATTTGATCAGGATGTGGGGTTGGGCCCAGAGGGATAGACTGGGATGGGTGTTCTACTGGAGAGAGAATGAGGCAGCAAGAACCAATGGAGGTCAATAAAGGCCAGAGTTCTTCATAAGAGGTTGAAAAGCCTGGCTCTGAAGTGACTGGATACACACTCTTACATGGAAAGTGCAAGAGAGGAGCTGAGAGAAGAGACTGAGAATTGATTGAAGTGGAAGCTGGTCAGAAATAACCAAGGAGAGCAAGGGACAAGGGCTGTGACCTCCATGTTCCATACTGTGAAATGGGAAGGGTGCGTTGGCCTCCTCTGAAGATTTGGAGTTGAGCCGGACAGTCCTCAGCTTTTCTGCTGGTTAAATTCTTCAGTTAGGAGGGACAGAGGCTCCCTGAAGTAACACGGTCTGATTACGAGGATCCTTGGTGGGATTCTCACTCAGATAGGTCACATGGAACCCTGGGAACAGTCATACGATGGAGCTTCAGGTGACTCTGTCACCTCAGAAAAGGATGATTGTCATCAGGGCTCTGAGACAGCTGGATCTTCTGATTACCTTCCTGCCACCTCAGCACAACAGGTGTGGATGCCTGCTCTAGTGCTGGGCCATCGACGTAGTTCACTTCTCTCTCTCAGTCTATTTCCCTGTATCTGCCTTTTGGCTTCTACTCCCACTACCAACTGCCTATCCATCATTGTGTACCTCAAGTTCAACTCTCACAAAGCAAGGCTAGTATTGGTTTTGTCAGCTGGACTGTCACCTAGTTGCTGTCCAGCAAGTAGATGGGCTGATCTGGGTCAAGTGCCCATTTGTGGCCATTATGGGGAGGTCACGTGGTATCTGTGTGGTGACTTATGGCAGAGGCTGCTGGTTTAGTACCATTCCGAGACCTGGCCAGCCCAACACCAGCAGCCCAGTAAGCTACAATGTGCACCACTGCTAGACTAACTGAATGGCCAAAAACATTGCTTATGTCTAATATTTTCTCTGATTAAAAAAGATCCTTCATTTCATTACTGCTTCTCAAAGATCAAGTTTATACTTTCTTACTTGGCATGCAAATCCTTCGTAATCTGGCCTCCAACTACTTTCCTAACCTCCTCTTCCATTAGTATTCTATTCTAACCTTCCCTACTATCCTGAATTGCTCTCTGAATTTCTTCACCTATCAAATCCTGCTTCTGAATCTGTTTGTTGAGAAATGCGGTAGGAGCAATGCTAGACTTGGCCTCAAAAAACACTGGAGAACAGAGGAAACTGCTGTGTGATATTGGATGAGTGTCTGTTCCTCTCTGGGCCATTGTTTCATTTACAAAATGCACTAAGTTACGTCATGGCATCTACATTCCTTTCTTCCTCTTACACCTGCTGTAGGGCTGAGGCAGTGACTGAACTCAGTCCTCTCTCTGGTTTCCTTTTTCTGAAAACATTGCGTTTAAAGTCTCAGCTTTTGTTTGAAAGTTCGTTGTGATTATATCTTTCAGAGTCACGTGTTCTATGATCTGCTGCTCACCTTCCTGCACCCCCTAGAGTGGCTGTGCAGTGCGGAGGGAGGGCATCCAGTCAATGGGTCCTTGTCCTGCGACTCTGTAGCTTCCCTTCCTTACAGAGCCCTCTAATCCTCTTCACGGTCTCCTTGGAGCCCTGTGCGCTGGGAGTTGAGTCCAACCCGTGGTCGGACTACTGCACACCTTCCTGGTGAGTCAAGCCTTGACTCACCTGTTCTCTCCCACCGGGATCATTTTCCACTCCCAACGGTTCTCTTTACTGGCACACTCGAGCCACTCATTGTCTCCTCTGACACCCTGTGCGGTGACCACCAGACTCGTCGCCTGGTGTCCGGGCACGGGGTTCATGAAACTTCTGGGAATTCAGTAGCCCGATAGTCCATTAAATGTTTTTCACATGAAGAAACTAACATAAGAAAAGAAGAAATGAACATACAAGGCAGAGAAAGCAAAGAGAATGAGATGAAGAGAAACGGAGGGGGAGATGGAGGGAATAAGATAGAGGAGGAGGAAGAAGAGGAAGACGAGAAGGGGGGATGGAGAGAGCAGAGGGAAAGAAGGTGACAGAGAGGAAGGAGGGAAGGAAAATTGTGAGAATAGGTATTTGCCTACATTAAATATTTTTCTCCATCAGTCCTCCATGGCTGCACCTCACTTACCCTCATCCACTAAGTCACTATACGTCTTGTCTTCTCTCCTTTCCTTTTGGTGATTGCTCTGTAGAAAGGGCATCACAGTGCATGAAGCAGATTGAAATACATTTTAAAGAAGAAGAAATGAACAGAGAAGGAGCAGCTAATTTTGTCTGGGGAGATCAAGATGAGCTTGGTGGAGGAGATGGCATCGGGGGAGCTCAGCCAGATCAGCAGGACTTGTTAGGCAAAGAAATTGGCATCTGAGACAGAGAGACCAGCCTGTGAAAGGATAAGCTGATAACAAGTGAACTACTGACACAGGCAACAACATGGAAGAATCTCAGAGACACTACGTTGAGTAAAAGAAGCCGGACACAAAAGAGACGTTCTTATGACCTCATTTCTATGAAGACAGAGAACAGGCAAAACGAATCTATGATTTTAGAAGCTGAAAAGTCGTTTCCTGGAATTGGAGGGTAGTATTGCCTGGGAAGGGGCACATAAGAACTTTCTGGAATGTTTTAAGTTTTCTATGCAGTGCTTTGGATAGTGAGTAAATGGGAGTACACAAATGTGAAAATTCATCAAGCTGCACACTTAAGATTTTTTGCACTTTACTATATGATAAATATCTTGCAATTAAAAAAAAGCTAAGCAGAAGCAAGTATACCTGTAGGGTGGTGCATGTAAAATACCAACATAGTCAAAAACAGCCTATTAGACACTAGTCCTGATTTTACAATTTATATTTCTGGTTTTTATAAGCTTGTTGAAATTTAAAATTAGGCTGTGTTAACGCCATGCAAATACATCACGGTTCTGATATTAAGATCAGATTCAATAAACATGTACCTTTACATATTTATTAACTTAAAAATAGGTCTCTGACAATGTTTGTCTCGTGCCTTTTTTGGCACCTATTTTCCATGACTTGAGGGAAAGGACTCATTTTTACTGACATCAAAAATTAAGACAACTGAGAAAAATTGAGATTTTATTTATTTGAGGGGAAAGCACCCGTTATTTCGTTCATGACTGTGACCTTGTTTATAAAAGCCCTCCAGAAGTAGCTGAAGAATTTGCCATGCATACTATACTAGCAAAATCCAAATATTCATAAACGTTTAGTCCTTTGAAATATGCCCAGAGTGTGTGTCAGTATAAATGCGCCATCCTTAACAGGCTGAGATGAAACATTGGCTGGAATGATTCATATTTTTTGTGAACCAAAAGTGCACGCATGAGTATTTTTTTTAGTAAATAAATGATGTTAGTCACAGTTTGAAATGGACCAAAGACATAAACAGGTTTTTCACTGTAGCTCTGCTGCTCTAGACGAGAGGTCGTGACTTTCATCTTGGCTTTTATGCTGGTGAGAAAATGCTGCAGGGAACCCAGGAACGAGAAGTGGGTCACAGGTGGGGTGAAATTCAGGCTCTGCAACCTGGTAGGCTGTGTGACCTTGGGCCTCCTCCGTAACTTCTCTGAGCCTCAATGTCTTCATCTGTGAAAGCCGAGCTACTAGTGTCTGCCTCGAGGTTGTAGCCACGACAAGCTGAAAGCACAGGGCCTGGCATACAATAGATGCTCAATAAATGCCTTCCTCCATCCATTCTTCCCTCCTTCCCCAGGGACTCTGTGGCCAGTATGATCCCTCTATTAGGCAGCAGCAGTGGCCATACTCATCTTATTGTTTTTTAGCTTTAATAGTTCTATTCACTTGCTGTATGGTAATTTCAGAATATAAATTAGTAAGAAGAGAGGGAGTGCTATTTGGCTCAGATAATTCTTCTCCCTTGTTTTCAGTGTTCACAGATCCCTCCTAGCTGGACAGAGCAGATTGAAATTAGGGGAGAATGTTTCTCATCTGTGAATTTGAATCATTGGGATCTGCCTGGTTGGGGCTCTTCTCTTTGCATGGGTCTCTCTTTGTTAGATGAGGGGGATTGTGGGTGGTCTTTCTCCAGGTGACCCTTACACCTGGTCTGAGCAGATGCTGTCCTCTGAACGGGGACTTTGCAGAGAGTTATGGTGACTCAAAGGGATATTAAGAACAATTAATAGTGGGCCTTGAAGAGCAAGTGAGAAACACTCAGGAACTTTAATAATAGTAGCACCTCTTGTGTCGGTTGTGTGCTCAGCCCCGGCCACCATGCCACCGGGCCCCAAGTGACTGGAAAAGATCCCTGGGAAAAGCAACTTTTCTGATTCATTGGCCTTTGGAATTGGCTTGTGACTTATAGACTCAATAGAACATAATTATGTCATTTTCATCTTCGCAGATGTGGTGTGCTCTCAATTCTAAGCTGCAGGGATGGCTTTATGAAATGAAATTGCTCCGTAGCGCTTTACATGGAAATTGCTGCCTCAGCTCCACGGCAGTGACTATTCTGGAAGCTAATTGAAATTGCTTTGGCAGATGCCGGAAACAAATGCTGGGTTCCATTAGCTTATGGGGTCACTTTCTCCACTGTGTCACATGCAAAACTCCTCACACTGGCCTGGATTCTAGGAAAGAGCACAGGACAAGGAGGAAGGGAATTTGGCCAGTGCACATTCCTGGTGGTGTTCCAGTTCTGTACGCAACAGGCATGTGCCTTGTACAATAATACCCATATCCCATGACCACCAGCCAGGTTTCTTGACATAGATTTAGTGTGAAAGTGTTTAAAAGGCAAAACTTACTGGGCAAGTGAGTCATTTAATTATTAATATTGATTTTGTCATTATATCCATGTTCATTTAGTCTTTTATTCAACAAACATTTATTGAGTAATAATAGTGGTTAGATTTTACTGAATGCTTAGAAGGTGCCAGAACACTCTACTTTTTATGTTTTAACTCATTTGATCCTCACAACAGTCCTATAATCTCTGTTTTATAGGTGAGAAAACTGATATAACTGAGGCAAAGAGGTTAAATGACTTGCTCAACATTTGCTGAGCTTTGACTATGCTGGGCATTGTGCTGGGTGCTAGGAGCACACAGGTCAGTAAGACAGCGCGAAGCACAAGGACGTCAAAGTCTAGTTGGAGGGAGGATGAGAATAGAGAAACCGACCAGACTCTGTTTGTGCCTAAAGATGGAGCAATGGCTTGGTGCCAGGGGAGCCCGGTGGAGGGGGACACCTGGTAGCACTTTAGACAAAATAGTGGGGAAGTGGGAGCTGATTCCAAGAGCCTGGGAGGAAGGTGGGACTAAAGGGAGCCCAGGGCACACACTGGGCGGCTGGCTTGGAAGCAGGCTGGACCTACCAGAGTACCTTGAAGCCAGTGGTTAAGATACCGGAGGTCAAAGTAAAGCAAGTTATCAGGAACTGAACAGACAGAGCAAGGTGAAGTCAGAGACTCAGGGGGACCACCCACCCCAGCAGCCGCATGTGAGGACACAGAGCACCACTAACACCCACTCCTTAATGGGGGCCTTTTATCCAGTCAGCCCGGAAAGCTTCAGTTTCTGCTGAGGTTTGGAACCAATGACTCGCTTGGCCAATGTGGGGCCTGCCCCTCAGGGCACCTGGCCACCTCAGGAGCACAGAAGGGACATTTAAAGAAGCCATCCACGCTTGTTCTTGTGAGCATTCCATTTCTCGGTAAGTCATCTGAGCAACACACGTCTGCCTGTGGGCTTCATCTCGTCAAAGTATGGTGTTCCTTTGTACATTCCAATGGCTCACCAGTGTTTTTTAAATTACTTCCTCTTTTAAGGAGCATGTGTCTCTAACTAGGAAGTTGGAACTCTTTGCAAAAACATAGTAAAATAGGAGACATGCTTTCAAACGATTCAAAAATAACATCTCCCCGCTCCTCATTTAAAAGAAATATATGACGTAGGAAATCCAAAATGAAAAAAAAATACAAAATCACCATGTACTTGAAATGAAGTAGGTACTTAAGTAAACACTACTTTTATATCTGAACTTCCTAGTAGCCAAGGTAAAAAGGGAAATGCACTGGGTTATTTAGTTCCTATATCCTGGCAGAAAAGAAGCACACACCTTGATCTGGAGAGAAACTTTCCTGACTTCTATATAAGCATGGCAGATATGCTACTCCTAAGGATAGGTTTAAGTAAAGATACTCCTTCATACTTCTAAAGCCATCAATTAATATAAGAAGAGATCCTTGTTTTCTGTCTCTACATAAAAATTGGAGGGGAAAATTGTATCATTTCTGCTTCATTGTGATTTCTAAATGTAAGGGAGAATAGCCCCCTTCAGAATTTCTTGAGAAACAGAGCCAACAGTCGGGGGAAACCTGTTGGCAGTATCAGGGACTAGAGAGAACTATCTTCTCCAAGCACAGGAGGCTGCAAGAGCATGTGGACCGTAGTCGTTATTATCCCGCGTCTAGAGAGGCCATCCACGGCGGAGTTAGGGGCCTAACGGGGGAGGCTTCTCTCTCATGGTGATTCCTCCTAAACGGCCGACACCCAGGTCCTTAGGATTCCAGGAGCCCCTGCAGGCTCCTGCCTGACAGATTCAGGACAGAAGATCAGGTGGGGTCCTGTGGACTGCGGGAAGCTTCGGCTGCCTTCTTTTTTGGTTAATGGCCTAGTGACACATTATTACCACTGGAATTGCTATGCATCTGTAGTGAAGTATAATGTATTTAATCAAAATCAGTTGAGTTGGTGTTTCATCCTTGGAACCACGTGTAACCCTTGCTGGAAAGAGCAAGGGCACTGAGCTCTCCCTCGGCTCGGGCAACCCCTTGCATCTCATCCCTTCCTTTTCACTAACTCTCCTCCCTCCATCCCCCGCCTGCTCCCCGCTCCACTTCGGCAACTCAGGGCGCAGTCCTGCAGAGTCACCTGCTCCTTCTCCTCTCTGGGCCTCTTCTCGCCCTTCCCCCATCCACCGAATGCCTCCCTGGTTCTAGCCTCCGCCTTACCCCTGTAGGACCCTTCAGCAGGCCGACTTGCGCCCCTTCTCTGCTTAGCTCTGCTCTCAGAACCAAGATCACGTGCACAGTATCTGCTTTGCACTTTCATTCCTGTAACCTGCATTTATTGAGCAGCAGTTATGGGCATCCACTTTCCAGGAACTCACAGCAGCGGGGGAGATAAGACAGAGGCATAACTAATTCGGCTTCAAGGTGGAAGTATGAAATGCCTTAAGAGCCCTCCGGAGAATTACAGAGGGAGGAAGCACTTGCAGAAGGACCCAGAGAGACTTCAGAGGAGACCGTGTTCCCTGAGCAGGGCCTCCTCCCCAGGGTGCTGAGGACAGGATACAGGGGACTACCCGGCGTCCCCGCAGCTGTCAGCCTGCTGGAAGGATACGGCTGGGTGGAGGGGACTGGCCTGCTCCGTGTACCTCGGTGGGCTATACAGACAGGATCGTTTGTCATGTGCTTCTTCATGGGAAGACGGTAAGAACATTCGTAGAGAGGGGTTAGGTTTGGATGTTGGGATTGTGTGTGTGAGGGGATGTTCCAAGGGAGAAGAGATTAGGAGGAACAAAGAACATTTCTGTGTGTTTGTGGATGTGAGTGTGTGCTTGTGTGTGTATGACTGTGTGTGAGTGTGTGTCTGTAGGGAGCAATAGTCAATGAGGCTAAAAAGATGGCTGGGAGCATCACCACACAGGGTCTCACCTGCGGGGCCAGTGAGCTTGAGTTTACCCTGAAGCCCGGGGGGCTGGTGCAGGTTTCTGCGTTAGCAGAGTGATACAGTCTGAGCGAAGCTGCTTCTGCACGTGCATGTACTTCTTGGGCCAGAAAGGGGAGAGAGGCTGGAGATGAGAAGTCCTAGGGGGAGGTTTTGATTTTACATGTGAGAAATAAGGAAGGGGTGGAGGCCCGGATTGGTAGAGGCACCAGGAACTTTTTCCTGCCTCTCATCCCTGGTGCGGACTGGCTTTCTTCACTGCTCAGACCGCGTAGCAGGAACATGACCCCCGACACCGTCTCTGGTCCAGGAGGCCAACCCCAAATGGACCCAGTCACTGGGTCCCAATCTCACGTTCTTGGTAGATGGTCTGGCCTGGTTTAATGAGCTGCCCAGGAGAAAGAGATGACAGTTACACGCATGGCACCTGTGTGTGGATGGGGGGAGGGGACAGGGGCCAACAAGAGGGGTCCTAGGAGCTGCCCAGACTCCCCAGAGCATGGCGACTACTCTTACTGCTTATTTAGTTATTATCGTCCAATATCTCCTCACACACAGTAGGATTCTTAGTGAATAATTTGCCACACGTGACAGATTATTTTAACGTTAAATCGCTCTCCTAACACCAAAGGACTTGAACGCAAAAAGTGTCCATATTTTAGGACACATGCTGTGCTTTTGAACTGTGACAAATATTACACCAGCATTGCGACATACACCCACTGAAGTGTATACACGAGGAAATAGGGGAGATGGGATAATCTGATATTATCTTTGCTATTTCCATGATTTATTTTCCTTTTGGAACATTTTCATTGAAGAAAATAATATAACTCAGCAGATGCTTGCAACAGTTCTTCCTAAAAACGGAGTATATTGTGGAAAAATGAGCTTGTGCTCCTTTCACTCTGACCGCATATGCCTGGTGTGTCTGAAAACTTAAGATCCCAAAGGGCCATGAAATTTAAGTACGATTGAACACGTCAGAGAAATGAAGAATTGGTAAATGGTAGATGCCCTTTAAGATGTTTCAATTAGAAGTTTAACTGAGGGCATACACATTTGTTTTTTATTGTATTTATTTCCTGGGTCAATTTATTTTACTTTCCAAAGTTCTGTAATTCTGAAACCAAAGGGAAGAAAAGAATCTAAAACCCCCAGTGAGGATTACAGCGAAACTACAAGTGGAGCACGGCCCGCAGGCCTAGCCGTGGGTCCTGGCTGGGGCGTGCGTCCCCACCCAGGGGACATAGAAGTGCAGGAAGAACTCAGCTGCCGGAACCACGTGCATCGGTTTTGCTTAAGTGATGTAATTAAAAACATTATTTTTATGTTAAAGCAACCAGGGGTAGATTATAGAAGGAATGCCAGAAAAACTCGATTTTTTTAAGATTAAAATAATTTTTTTTTAAATTAAAAAGTGCCCGTTTTCAGCAGTTTTCCTTTACCCAATCTCAGGGGGTGGGTGAGTGGAGTTGGGGGAAAACGCAAGTAGGGAGACCAAGAGAAATGGGTAACTTTTATTGCAGACCAGGTATTCCATTGGTGTGGGTTTTCTGGGGGCTGCGTGGAGGGTCCCCAGGAATATCTGTGAATATCCGCGTGAATATCCCATGTCAGCAAAGGACTCAGGCTCTCCCATGGATCTAGAATCAATTCGCTAATGTTTTGTGATTAATATGGACGGACGCGATGTCCCCACTGTTTGGGCTTTTAGTCATCATGGTAAATGCTGTGGATTTCGTCTTTTATGCTTTCATAATGTTAGAGTCACTCAGTATCGGAGCTAGAAGGGACTTTCACCTCATCCAGTCTCTCTATGGAATACAGTCTGACTGAAAGAACTGAAATTATTAGGTGAGTTACTGAAATTGCTTAGTTATTAAGTCACAGTTATTTATTAGTTAACTCATTAGTAAATTTATTAGGCTAGGAATCTGGTTTTCCTAACTTCCAGCCTTGGTTCTTTTGAGAAAATAAAAGTATAGATATAGGGAAATGTTAAGGCTCATAAACAGTCTTTTTTGAGGGTTTCTTCAGTGCTATACTTCAGACCTGAAGCCTTATCTCAAACTTCAGGCAGACTGCAGCCCCACTCACGGCCGATTTTCAGATAGCTTGGGAACTAAGAATTTTTTGAGGGTTGTTAAAAAAAAAAAAAACAACGAAAAAACAAAGATGAATACATAGCAAAGATCATCTGTGGCCCCAAGGTCTAAAATATTTATCTGTTCTTTACCGAAAAAGTTTGCAGACCCCTAAGGTGCAATGGCAGACTATGGTAACTCCAAATCCAGTCACATGCTTGCTAACAGATCCCCCTTTAGTTCCAGGCAGCAGGGTGCTCAGCTCCAGAGAGTGGGTCACGAATGATTCAAACCAGTCACAACAATGTTTGTCTTTTCAGCCTGTTTTGCAGTTAAAAGTAGCCACTTGACTTAGTTCTGACCTATGAGACCTAAGTCGAAGTCTTCTGATTGGGAGAAAGGGAATGGTTTTGGGAGACCTTTTGCTTTGCTGATGTATTCATTTGACACTTCTTTGAATGTGATATGATGGCTGGAGTTGCAGCAGCTCTCTTGTTACCATGAGGAAATAGCCAAGAGGATTGCAGTGTCGCTGGCCTGAACATTACTGAATCAATGCCAGCAAGCACCTATCTCAAGACGTCTTGCTGTGTGTAAGAAAATGAAACCCATGTTTACCTAAGCCCCTGCACTTGTTTTTTACTTGCAGTCAAATATCTTCCTACTGATATTCAGCCTCAAAAATTCCAGTCACTTCCATTTTTTTTCTAGGAAATATTTTCTGGTCGACCAAGAGTTACTGGACTTTTTCTGATCTATATTTTTATTCATAATTGCCCCACCTCCTTATTTCTTACTCTGATGTAGATTTAGCCTTTGTAATTAGTGTTAATTTTATGCATTTTAGATAAACTATGTAACCTTGGAAAATCACCTACCCTTTCAGTTTTCGGATTTCTAAGATGGGAATAATAATACTATCTACCACATAAGGTCCTTTTGGGGATTAAAAAATTAATGCATGTAAACCACTTAACATAGTGTCTGGTACATAACTAGCACTCAACAATGTGCATTGTTGCTGTTGCTATTGTAATTCTCTTGCTCTTCCTCCTCCTTTCTTTCTCTAGGTCTTTAATAAAGGTTAAGCGCTTTAGGTTATGTATAGAACCCCATCCCTGCACTGATGGTACAAAGACAATGACCTTGGCAATATCAGGAGATAGTTATCTAAGGAGGGGAAGACTTAACTTGTAAATTCAATGTTGGAAATAACCTGAAGATTTCTCATCCCGGGTCTAATTTTAATTTGAATGTTGATACTGGACAGATTTGGAGTACAAAAGACAGCAGAGGAAACATTTCTTTTTCTTTCAGGTTTCAAAATTACCTGGGTAAACCGGATGAAAATAGTTAGGAAAGCACCTCATGACCAGTGGAAGGTCTTCGCTTGTGGGTTAACATGGTTGGGTGGTTTTAAAGGATCTGTGTGATATGTCACCTGAGTGATATACATTTTGTGTTGGAATTGTTTATCCTACCAATTTATATTTCTCATAAAGAACCCTGGGGGTATTGACAGGGAAGAGAATCTATTTAGTAAAATTAGGAACAGGGGGGAAAAAGTGCCTCTTTTTAAAATGATGCTTCAAAAGGAGGAATGTTCCTGTTGCAATAAATTATTTTTTGATTGCTTCTATACCTCTCCCTTCTGAATGGCATCATTAAACAGTGCCCGATGAGAATATTAATGTGAGGCAGAAGCCTGTCGCCACACACAATGCATTCAAATGTTGGCTTTACATAATTATCCTTACATTTTTTTCAGTGTTCTTTATGATGCCCCGTCTAGATTTTGCAGTATTATCTAGTAAATCTGCAGTGAAAATGTCATCGCATTTGGATGGCAGCCTAAAGTATTGCCAGCCTTATACCTAGATGAAATTCGACTCAAAAGAAAGCCAGCTATTGGCGAAAATGAAATTTTATCAGAGTTTAAAGACACTTTTCACATTCCACCGATGTGTTACTTCTTTTTTGTACAGATGTTTCCTGCCACTAGATCATTGTTCTACATCTTTGGTTTGTGCAGAGGGTTAATAATATCAGCCACCATATGGGCCAGGGATTTGTTGCAAATAGTTACTGAATGCTGAATGAAAAGCCTAGTAAATATCTTCAGTCTGTGAAAACATATAGTTTCCTCATGAATGAACATATTTTTGTGGACCAATAAATATTGCTGATAGATTTGCTTTGTTGTTTCCCGGATATTGATAAAGTTTCTTTAATTTAGTCACAAGCTTTAGGTAAGGGAGAGTGAGGCCCCAAATAGAAGGTTATAAGAGAGCTGCTGGCTCCTTTCAATGACTTTAACCCCTTAGTATGAATGAATTACAATATAACATGCCAAAAGATCTTGAAAATCGTTATTTATAGACCATTATTGATCATTTTTAAGGATTTGTGGGGAAAATAATAATTTCTAAAATTCTATAGTTTGGAAAGTGTGACCTGATTTCAGAAATAATTAACTTAATGTCCATTCCAGCCCAGTATAAGATAGTTTCTTAAACAAACGTATTTTGATAATTAAAAAAAAAAAACCAGATCACCAGGAGACAAGATGGACTTGCTAAAATTATTTGCTTTGATGGTAGGATTCCTAGAGTGCTGGTGAGAGGAAGGACAGGACAGTCTGTCTGAGTCTCAGAGGACGTTTGTCAAAGGGTCTCATGAGGTGCTCATAGAAAATAGATAAATATGTTCTAAATCAATGGTTTTCAAAGACTTATTTGAAACACGAAGGATTTTTTTCAAACAAAACTTCATGAAGAAATGCAATATGCCAAAAAAAAAAAAAAAGAAAGAAAGAAAGAGTTGGCTTAAGAAGAGGGGAGACCCCCTCCTTTTACTCCTTTACCCCCTACAGCCCTTGGGACTCATCAATCTTTTTGGAGAACAGATGGAAAACCAGTGGCCTATGTGGTAACATCTTAGGCTGGATTGAGTGACCATATCCAAACCAGTGCTTATTATTATATTGATGACATTCTAGAATGCATTCTCCAGTGGAATGTCACAGAGATTCATCCTCTATTTCTGTTTCCCATTTTATAAATTTCTTGGACAGATAAAGATTGATGATGATCCAATTCCTGAATATGAAGCTACGGGAAATAGTAATGTGTTGGAAATCAAAAATCAGACTCTCAACAGGTCTCAAAAGGGTAGAATGACAAGTAAATCCAATAGGATGAAATTCAATGGGCATGGATGAGAAGTCCTGCATTTAGGTTATTAAAATTGGTCACATACATACAAGACAGAGGATAATTCAACAGCAAGCATGAGAAAAAAAGTTTTGGGGGTTTCAGATAATTTTAAAGTGAATACTAGTCAAGAGTAGTAAAAATATAATATCTAGGACAGAGTAGCAAATGATCTTATTCTTTACTTGTCAAACCAGCTTGAACTATGGTGTTCAGCATGGTAATAACGATGGTCAAGCTAGTTGCTCTGTGTCAGATGTAGTGTTTTTTTCTTTACTTTTACTTTACGTGGATTTTGTGACCATGTGGTTTCTTCTTGTGGGGGTTCATCAAGAATTTCCTGTTACTACCACCTCTCCTCAAGCATTGAGGGAATGAAGAAAGCCTCCTGACTGCCATTTTCACCATCTGCAGTGATGTGTTCTGGAAGATCTATGTCCAACTCCCATCCATTGAAGAGTTTTCAATAAGTCATGATGCTTGGATTTTCTTAAGACAAAGTTGTCCTGGTTTTTCACCTCTTCATTACAAAATATGAATCAAAGGGTGCGGGATGATTCAAACCACAGGCCTGATGTGTGTCCTGTGACAGCAGACTGGTTTTGACTATTTGTTCACTTCTAGCCTAATACTGAATAGTTATATTTGAAAGTGTGTATAAATGGCTAATGCTCTTTTAAAAATAATAATAAGCGTTAAAAATAATATTCTTTCCAAATTGATGCTATGGAAGATATTAGATCAGTCCCACTGTTTGAACCTCATACCTTAAATTTTTAGCAGGCTACTTAATTCTAATTAAAATGTCTGATAATTAATGTAAATTCTTCTTTCCCTCTCTCCTTTCCACGTTCTTTTCTTTCCACCATCTTAACCTTCCTCCTCCTTTTTTCCTTCCTTCCATTTTTTTTTCTTTATGGGAGAAAAGATAATGCAATGACTAGTCTTTATTGGAAAGAAGAAACTTTATAGCACATTTGAGTAAGTCAGTGCAAAGGTTCAGTGGGCCAACTGGTGGGGCACCAGCTTGTAATGGGTTCCACAGTTTGGGCATCGCTGGGTCTCACCTCTGGGCAGCCAGAACCAGGTGACGGTGCTGTTGTCCTCTTCACAAATACAGCCCACTATTGGCTTGTTGGTGATGGAGGAACTGAGTTAGGGTCTTCCTTGGTGCCTGAAGCTGCCCTTGGGGCTAGTATATCGTATGAGTCTGATCCCTTCTTTGCAGCCGTCAAGACCTCCCTCTCCAGCCCAGTCGCCTGCTTGTCATCAGTAGGAAAAAGTATTAACCATTTTCTGTGCCACAGGTACTGTAGAACAAAAAGAATAAAACTTGAGTCAGTCAGTGTTCAGATGTAACCCTTGGACGAAGGGGGAAGTTGAATGAAATGACAGACATAGGGGCAATTTTAGTTTTTGATTGCTCTCTTAAAAGAGACCATCTTATTCAATGCCCAAGGCTTCATGAAGTTTCTTCCAAAATGCACCAAATATAGCATTTCTGAGGCAAAGTGGCTAGTTCTTTGTTTTAAAACTCTAATAATTATTATAGATAAACTTTCACCCGGGTTACACGCTACTTGCTTTGAAAAGATGACAAATTCCAGCTGGCATCTCCCGCTATCCCTTCTCTGTGTGAGGTTTCCTGACCCGAGGGCTCCTTCAGGCTGCAGTTTCTTATTCCTTCAGTCACCAGGGGGAAAATCATGGACGACATTATTAGCTTTCCTGGTTGCTGAATGTATCGGGAGTGACTGGGGACATCTTCTGCTCATAGGAGCGCAGTCTAGCATTTTGTAGAAATGGCCTCAGGGCAGAAGCTGACACCCCATAGGCTGACAACTGCTATTTTTCCAAGCAAAGGGAAGTACTGATATTGGTATGGGAACAATTTCCTCTGCAAGCCAACACTCAACAGCTTCTATGCAAAGCATTGAACTTGATCTGGTCATTTGTATATCACTTAAAAATTTCAGATAGTGATTTTTTTTTACAGCATTCCGGCAAGTTATGCTTCTGCTGCTTTTTCTTCTTCTTGCTCCTCCTTCTCTTCTTCTTTCTTTTGTAAATTTTTTAGTTTGTTGTGCAAGAAACTGTCTTTGTTTTCCCCTTCTTTTGTTAAACAGCTTCATTGAGATATAATCCACATATCATATAACTCAGCCATTTAAAGCATACAGTTCAATGATTGTTACTATATTCATAGAGTTGTGCAGCCACCACCACAATCAATTTTAGAGCATTTTTATCACCTTAAATATAAACCCTGTATCCGTGAGCAGTCACTCCCCATTTCTCCCCAGCTTCCACTACCCCTGCCCCCGGCCCTTAGCAACTGCGAATCTACTTTCTGTCTCTACAGATTTGCCTATTCTGGATATTTAACATAAATAGAATCATACCCTATGTGGTCTTTTGTGATGGGCTTCTTTCATTTTGCATAATGTGTTCAAGGTCCGTCCATGTTGTAGCATGAATCAGTACTTCATTCCTTTTTATGGCTGAATAATATTATGTTGTATAGATACACCACATTTCCACTCTGCCATTTTCTTGAGGCATCGAAGTTTCTCTCTTCCATTGGATTATAAGTATTTTAAGGGGAGGGATTTTCCCCCCTACTAGGCTTATATTTTCCACAACATTCAATACAGTACCTGCAACATAATACAAATTCAATGTTGTTGGATTGATGCTATAGAAGTAAATGTGGAAAAAATGAGTTACATATCTTTTTAGCTTTGACAGAGTGAAGATTATGTAGGGAAGATGTGAAAGGAAAAGTGAGAGAAATGGTTTGACGTAATAGATTGAATGAGTATGAAATAAAAAATGGCAAAGAAGAGGCACAGAGCCTCTTAATGGGACACAGAGGCCTTTGCAAAGATGACTCAGAGATCAAATGGGAGCTGCCAAATAGAGACACATGTGGACACACAGAAGCAGCTTGTGTTAGAGCCAAAATTTTCCAGTACTTATCACAGATTATGTTGAAAATTTTGGCAGAGACAACTGTGTGCAGTTTTGTTGTTTGTTCAGTTTGTGTAAATATCCTGAAATTGTTGAAATTGGAATGTAAAACTAGTTCATTCATGAATAATTGAAATTTTTGTGACTTGTCACCATCATCATCACCACGATCATTGCCACCACCATCATTGCCATCACTGTTGTCACCACCATCTTCCTCATCACCATCATTGTCATCACCATTGTCACCATCTTCATCATCACCATCATTGTCGTCACCATTGTCACCACCATCATTGCCATCACCATCATTGTCACCACCATCTTCCTCATCACCATCATTGCCATCACCATTGTTGTCATCACCATCGTCACCATCTTTATCATCAGCATCATTGTCATCACCATTGTCACCACCATCTTCATCATCACCATCATTGTCGTCACCATTGTCACCATCTTCATCATCACCATCACTGCCATCACCATCATCACCACCACCACCATCATCATCATCATGAAAATTTATTGAATGCATATTAAAATGTATTTAAAAACAGCCATTTCTTGGTGTTCAGAACACTATGCTAAAACATCTTACTTGGGTTATTTTATGAGTCTTTCTAACAATTCTATGAGGCAGGACCTGTTAATACCCCAATTTTACATCTGAGACAAGTGAGGTTGGAATTTGAACAAGGTTTGACTGACTCTGATGTCCATACATTCTTCTGAAGTAATTTTTAATTGCAGCTCCCAAACTTTTAGTCTAATTTCTGATTCAGTCCCTTTGGACTTTGTTATGCTTTCATCATTATGGTGGTTTGTATGATTGTTAGTAAATATTCACACTCTGCCTGCTTTTCCTGTGGGTGGCATGTGATTCCCACCCCATTAATTTGGGCTTATCTCACTGGCTTTAGCCAATGGAATATTAAGAGGCATGACATAAGCAGAGGCCTTAAATGTGCTGGTACTCTTTGGCTCGGCTTTCATGCACCAGTGATCCACCATGAAAAGAAGATGCCCAAATAGCCACTGCCCCTTCAGTCTGGGGCCCAGAATAAATACATATGGAGCAGACCTGAGCCAACCTGTCTGGGGCCAAGCCTAGCTAACCCTCAACCTGAAGCTGACTCAGGTCAGCTCAACTATGCAAATCCATGAACATGAGAATAAACATTTGACATTGCAAGCCACTGGGTTGGGATGCTTTGTTACACAGAATTTTTGTGGCAATACTGACTATTACAATGCAGACATGCATTGCTTAACAGGGATATGTTCTGAGAAATGCATTGTTAGGTGATTTTGTTGTTGTGTGAACATCATAGAGTATACTTATACACACCTAGATGGTACAGCCTACTACATACCTAGGCTGTATGGTACTCATCTTCTGAGACCATTATCTTATATGCAGTCCGCCATTGACCAAAATGTCATTATGTGGTGTATAACTGTAGTATCTATTTGTGCTTTTTTTCATTTTGTGGTTATACAAGACTGATTTGATTGCCTACCATGTGCAAGTCACTATAGTGGGTGTTGGGCATATAAAGATGCATACAGCAAAGTCTTTGTTGTCCTGAGTTTGGTATTTAATCAGGATAGATGATGTGTCCATATATTATTAGAAGACAGGATAAAATCTGGTAAGGTCTATAGCAGGTGGCTGTACCTGTGCTCTGGGAGTTCCAAGGAGAGAAAATTATACAGGTTGGAGAGATCTAGAAAGGCTGTGGGGCTATGTGAATGCAAAGTAATATATGTAATGAGCAGGAGAATTGAACTCCTCTGAACACCAAGAAATGTCCATTTTCATGAGGTTTTTCATCATATTTTTAGCAAATAGAGATGAGACCCTCATCAAAAATTTAGAAATTAGATATTCATCATCAAACATTGAAAAATTAGGGGCTGGCCCTGTGGCATAGTGGTTAAGTTCAGCATGTTCTGCTTCAGCGGCCTGGGTTTGTGGGTTCAGATCCCAGGCGCAGACCTACACCACTCGTTAGCCATGCTGTGGCAGTGACTCACATATAAAGTAGAGGATGATTGGCACAGATGTTAGCTCAGAGCTAATCTTCTTCAGGAAAATAATAATAATAATAAATTGAAAAATTAGAATATCTCCCCAGTAATTCATTGGTATGAGCAAATGGTCAAGATACTTGCATGAAACTACAGGAATGAAACTACAAAATCCCTTCATTTTGTTCTTTTTATGTCATCTCACCTGGGTTAAATAAAAAAGAAAAGATACCTGCCATTGGATTCCTGCATCTGTTACTTTTTACCAGTCTTTTTTGTGACCAGTGCCTAGCATAGTGGCTGGGGGGGTGCTGCCCAGTGGTTAAGCATTTGGGCTCTGGGGTCAGGTAGACCTGGGTGAAGATCCAGCCTCTCAAGTTGTTTAACTTTTCTACACCCAATAATCCTCATAAAGGGTCCATCATGTGGCAGACATTACCAGGTGTTAAATATTATTATTCACAGTGTGATCTGAACCCTTGATGGACAAGCCCTGAGACCCAGGAGGCCCCTGCTGCTGCCTGATGTTGTGATATGGTCAGCGGACTAATTTCAAATGTACCTTTAATTCAGACCAAGCAATAGACTTATGGAAAAATTTTAAAAAGACTGTCCTGGATGAATAGAGGAATGTGTCTTAGAATTGCTCATCTTGGGCTGTAATGCTCCAGCCATGTGAGGACAGCAAAGAGAGAAAGTGACAGCTCCAGAGGGTGGTGACGGCCAGCAGCAGGTCGAGATCTGGGACCTGCGAGCCCATGGAGGACTGAGTAGCCCAAGTGCTGGACACCCATTGTTCTCTGGGACCAGCTGAGACACACCAGGCAACAGGGCTCCATCCCCCAAGCCCTTGCCGCCTGAAGCAGAGAGGAGATCCTATGGCCACAACAGAGGGAGTCCGGGTGGGGTGAGGAGGGTCCCTTCTTATTCAGCTCAGCACCTAAGGGTCTGGGACATGCCAGGCTGTCCATAAACCTTACGTGAAAGAGAGTAAACTTGTTTCAGCTCCAGACCCCTGGTGAACTGTCATAGTGGGCGAGTATGACTTTATGTCTCTGAACCACAGCGTTCCTATCTGTAAAGTGGAGAGGATGATGCTTACCTATCGCCCTTGGGATTATTTCAAGGATAGAATGAAATACTGCATATAAACAGACTTAAACCCTAATGTGCTTATTGGATACGCGAGGTGAAAGACTAGAAAGCTGCTGCCATCTTGGTCCTCACCAAAGATGCCCAGATATTCACATCTTAGCAAAGCTGGCTTTTTCACTAACAGTCTTCTCTGAAGGAAAACACACAGCCTAACCATCAAGGCTTAGCTGAAGATTGTACACCTTTTCATTTTGAAGAAAGAAAGGGAAACCCTTCATCTTGTCAACATTGTTAGCTTTTCCGAATCCAGCCCTGTGCAATGAAAGGGTGTTGACCGTAATGGGGACGCAAGGACTTACGGGTTCGTTCTCACTCTTTGGCACAGCAGCTTTTTCAGGAAAACGGATGGGGGACTGTTATCAGAGCACTTTCCTGTGTGTGATTTAAGAGTCTTCCTTTTCATAGGCAAGTTCTGCTGTTTTTTTTTTTTTTCATTTTAAATCAGTTAATACTTTTGTTCAGTACCAGCCATTATTAATTTCTCTCGTGCATATATTTTAAATTCCTCACATGACAGTTTTGAGAAACTAATGAAAATTAGAGTGTGTTAGCATATCACATTCCTACAGAGACCTGCTAATACATTCAATTACACTTAGTAATGGTGACAGAGACCACAGAGGAGAGCATTACCATTTATACCTGCTTGCTTGTGTGCTCTCTCTCTCTCGCTCCACCAAGTCTTAGAAGAAATACAGTATAAAGCAAAGGAAAAGTGACTTTTGATGTTATTTTAAAAAATGACTATTTCTGAAAATGCTTTGCTTCTTGATAAGAAACAGGATGGTTACGGCACACGTAACTTCCTTATAATTTGGCGGTGAGGAACATTAGTCCATTTATCTACACTACTGAAAATTTTCCCTTTGCTCACCAAAGGCTTCAAAGGAATTACATTAAGATATTTTTCTGCCTAGCTATATATTCGGCAGTTGGATTCTGTTTTAAAGTAGCATAATTACATTTTCTCCATCTATTCTGTGAATCACAGCTATGTTGGGAATTCCTTCGAGAAAGCTGATTAGTAGTGTAAGACGTGGGGGACTGGTAGGTGATGGTACTGATGTTCTCCTGTCTCCCAGGCCTGGTTTGAAATTCAGCTCTGCCCAGTAGGACCTGCCCTGAGCTGTGTGGCATTATTTTGAGATGTGTGGGCCTGAGTGACTGTGCACTGTGGCCAGCAGGTTGGCCAAGTCATCTTTAAGTAAATAAGAGTGAGAGACCTCAACCCAGACACTTTTGTAGCCTATAATGGAATAAATCACATGCACATTTATTCTTCACGAATGTGTCAACTTCAGTGTTTTCTGTTTTGGATGGTGACCTTCTAGAATTCGGGGACAGTGCTACTAAATTTATTTTGTGTTACTTGTATATGCATTTTGATTTAAAAAATTTAATATATTTATTTACGAGGTAATAATTTGGTAGGCTGTTGTTTTCAAATATGTTTATTAATTTGCTTATGTCAGACCAAATACGGGCTGATTTTTCGCAGTGAGATAGAATAGTTAGGGCAGATATAGAGACCTCAGTTGACTGGCAAGTTCTGTGCGGGGCATTGTGGTCCATAGGCTGGTTTTAAAGAGAGTCAAGACAAAGTTAATTATTTAAGCTCTAAATTGCAAGTACTCGGCAAATGAAAGTTATTCAGTTTCTAATCTTTTTTGAATTTTTATAGTCTTGGAATCCATGCCAGAAAACTAGAATTTCTAACTTTGATGTGGTTACTACTCTGATCTAAGTATAATACTGTAGTTATCTGAATTTATTAACAGCAGGCAAAAGCACAATTAATGAAATTTCTAGTTTTAAAAATGCTGAACAGTGGCTGGCCCAGATGCATAGTGGCATAGTGGTTAAGTTTGCACGCTCTGCTTCGGTGGCCTGGGTTTGCAGATTCGGATCCTGGGCGCAGACCTACACACCACTCATCAAGCCATACTATGGCAGTGTCCCACATACAAAATAGAGGAAGATGGGCACAGATGTTAGCTCAGGGCCAATCTTCCTCAAAAAAAAAAATGTTGAACATTATTTAGTCTATGAAAATATATGTATGTTCATGATAAGGATATTAAAGTTCTATTCTATTTAGCCAATGTATATATTTACGAGTACGAATGGTGTTTTCAATATGAGATGTCTTTCTCTAAGCTTCATGTGTAGCTCAAAGCTATGCCTACACTGGTCAGTAAGAATGGAGCTGCTGCTCTGGGGTCCCCTGAGGAATTATGGCTCATCCTCATCTCAGGGGGCTCCACTAGCAAATGATAGGTGTTATGACCCCCACCAAAGTTCTCTTTTGTTATCCAGAAGGAGTAGATGGCATAAGACATTTCCTCTTAGCTGCTGCCTTTCTGACTAAGAAGGGTTGAAAAGTGTACTTGTAAATGTTTCCTCTGCATCTTTCTTTGGAAGGATTTTCGTATGTTCACTGTCAGAAAATCATGAGATAATAGTTATTCCGACTTATTAAATTGATCATCCATTCTGTTTTTGGCAGCCCAGACCCTAAAAACCTCTGTGTAGGTAATTTTAATAACCATGTAGAAACAGGGACAACTTCTAACTAAGACAGTTATTTGTTGATTTATTTTTATTAGGAAAATATTTTTGTTGGATGACTGGAAAGGGCAAGAATATCGCAGGTTCTTTTGTAAGGGCAGAGATGGGAGAAAAGAGTAATTTGCAATCTGAATTGTTTGGCTGAGGCTATACGTATTATAGCTAAAAGGCTCAATAGAAAGGGATGATAAACATAAAATTAAGCAGAGCTCTGCAAAATCTAGCCAGGTTCTAAGGAGGAACCTTAAAGTCTGGTTAAAATGCTAGACTTTTCCTCACAAATTAAAGAAATGCATATTTTCAACTTAAGCATTTACCCAAATAAACCGGTATTATTGTGTTCATCCCATTTAAAACAGATTCAATGAAAAGTTTCCTTATTAAAAGAAATAAAATTTTCTAATGCTATTTCTTTAATACTCAAATGGAAAAAGTACCTAGAAAAGTTGCCAAGCCAAATGGCCACTGGCTTTGCAAGACTTTACATCCCTGCCCTGACCGGCAAAGTTAGACCTGTGGACTTTGTCTTTCAGGAGATCACTCAGATGCTTATCTTGTTGCTTAGCAATTAAGTATTTTTTAATTTCATGTTAGCTTCTCTTGTTCTGCCTCCTGAGCTCCTCAAATATCCCTTTGAAGATTCACTGAACTCTTGTAGAAACTTTAAAATTGTGTAATAGTAAGTTTGGGCTCCTTAATCCTCTGTAAACCTGCTTTAACATCCAGGGGACATTAATAAGAGTTGGAAAATAATAAATGGGCACTGTTTTGTAGAGTGGGGTCAGACACAGGATCTGAGAAGTCCAGATTTTTAACCTGATCCCTGAATTCCTCTGCCTGTGATAGCCCGCTCAGTGCTCAGCTGTTGCACTAAGATAGTTGATTCCAAGTTGAAGGTCCAACACTGGAAGATTTCCTCAAACAATTTCCTTTCCCAAATCCCTCCATTAAAATGGGCTTCAGTAGCACAGGCTGCAACCCTCTACCCAGTTGCTGGGGAGCTCTATTTAGGGGCTCCATGATCCTCTGGCTACAATGAAGCCAAAGGGCCCTTGTCACAGTGGGTGTGATGGACTAAGTCACCCCCATTTGGAAGATGGACTTTCTGGACATGGTAAAGTGCAGTATTCGGGAGAGAAACACAAGTAGGAGCACATTTTAGAACTTTCTAGATGTCAAGCTGGTCTCTCCAACTTGGTTATCACCTTATGCAACTCTCTCTCTTCCTCTCTCTGTCTTTTTAAAATTTTTTGCCAGAAAATTTAAGGGTTGGGTGACTAGACTCTCATCACAAAATTTCAAAATGTCTATAGTGTGTCTTTTTAAATGATGATTCAGATCCTAAATTTTTAAGTGTTTTGTACATGATTAACATCCAGCTGTCTCAAAACCTTGCTGTGTGCTTTCTCTGGTAGCGTGCCCTGAGTGCTGGTGAAGACTTTTGTGGTTACATTTATAGTGTTGATCTGATGGGAGGCAAGCAATACAGAATCTATTCATTTTACCTATAAACTTGGACTAACTTAACTTTTAGAGTTTTTCAGTAAAAGTCTTGTTTGTTTCACTGGAGTTTGAATTCATGATGTGTTTACTAAAATTATTTTCCTCTTAATTTAGTTATAAAATGGTTAGAAGAAAATCATATTCTTAGAATACTCGGTTTTTTGTTACAGCAATGACAGTCAAATATGAAGATGTTTGATTTATTTTCCTATTTTCTTGTTCTGTTTTAATTAATACAGATCCAGAAGTAATGAGTTATACCTTTCCTTAAAACTTTCCCTTTTGTTTCCTGTACAGTGAACAATAAGGTTATTACACACACATTGTGTTTTCTTTTTCTTTGTGGGCAAACAATGAGCTAGACTGCAGCCTACTGTAAGAATATATGTGACACTGGTAATTATTTGTTAGTTTAAAAAAATCCACTTCCTTTTAAACTTTCTCTTTTTAGAAGTTTGATAAAAATTTTTAATTTGCAGTTTTTCTCCTTCTACTCATTGTCGTTCATAGTGCATTTAATCCATGTATCACAGGCTTTGAAGAAGGCCCAGAATAATGTCCCCATTGGTCTTATGTCCCCTCTCTGGGCCTCAGATTCCTTGTCTGTAAGATGGGCCATTCACCTTGGATGATAATTGAAGCGCCAGTTTCGATGACACTAGACTCCTGGCAGCCATCAAGGTTAATAAGTCATCACTTTGGCTGAATCACCTGCCCTTGTACTGCATTTTTGAGATGTGACCTTTCTGTTCAAGCTGCAAGGTCCTCTTTTGCATTCCCTGAAAGATATTCATTCTTAGAGACATCCACCAGCATTTCGTGCCAGCGATCATGTGGCCCAACCCTTTCATTTCACAGAGGAGGAAAACAAAATAGGGTTTTATTGAAACGTCAATGAGAAAGCAAATAAACTGACTTTTTGTTTTCTTTCTAATAGCTGTGCAACCCCAGTCTGACTATAAATAATCCCAAACTGAGGCTGCAAAACTTCAAAGCTAATTCTATAAAACATTCCTAAGATCAAAACCTATACCCTGCCCCTGGGGCTCCTTCTCTCCCATCTGGGTTGCAGGGGCTCAGTGCTGGTGTGAACGGGGTCCCAGTGGTTAGTTGGTTGCTATCTGCACTGTGGTTACCCCAGAATAAAGTCACTGAAGAGAAGCAGAAATCACACACCACTTAGGGTTGCCTAACTCTGTGAAGATATTATGGCTTCCCCAGATACAAGAAATTTAGCAAATGAACTCATCTTGATGGAATAACAATTTTATTCACTTTGCTTCTGGTGAGGAGCACTTAGCTGTTTCATGTCTATTTCATGCTCTCTACTCTGGTACTCTATTTGATACTGCAAATGCTCACATTGACAGACACATGAATAATCACTCACCTTTCATCTTAAAAGATTGAGATGTTTAGTGCTGGCATTTTGCACATGCAAGAGATTTATATTTTAAACTCGGTGCTCTGTGCCTAGCCGTGTGATAAGCTCAAGAATTTATTAGAAGGAAAGAACTACTTGGCCTAGAGACATGAAGCTGTCATGGGAGAAAGCCTGGCATGAGATGAGAGTGGAAGTGTGGGGTCAAATTTCTGTCACTCATCTTTCTTTCTAAGACCTTTACGTTATACAACATGAGTGCAACTCTGCCAGTTCAAACACTGACGGTGGAAGCAGTTTGCCTGTGGTGCTGACTTTCCTTTCAGGACCTAGATCATTAGGTAGGACCCTGAGGTGGGTTAGTAAACAGATGGTGACCTTCCCTCCTGTGCCCGCAACTCAATCCTGCCCGAGATTTTAATCAGATTCCAGAGATGTGCCCAGTCTCATTGATCCTTCCAGCTGAGATGAGGAAAAATCATAAAATCTTCCCACCATCATAACAATGTCAACTATATCATTCTATTTCATTTGTGGGGCTTTCTCAGCACCTTTGCACCTTTCTCAGCACAACATCCCTGCCAAACATTCAGCAACCTGAACTTGCTTCCATAGTCTTTTGCAGTTGGACTTTGTGGGGTTTCGGGCTGGCATCAAATGACACAACAGATACTATAACAAGACTTGCCCTAGACTGAATGCTAAATTTTGTTGTGTGTCCGTGGGGAGGGGTCTGCACAGGCTCATACCCTGAGAAAAGGGTCTATAGTTTTCCTAGATTCTCAAGTATCTGTTGTAGTGCTACTTAAGAAAAGAGCTCAGGTGTCATGAGGGGACAAATAAAAGTATATTGTTGCGTCTGTGTAATTAGCTACACCAGATTTGTGGCCAACTGAGAAGTAGCTTTAAGGTTGTGGGACCACAGACTTTGCCACTATCAGTCACACAATGAGTCACAGCCGATCTGTGTTTTGTTATGTCAGCAGGACAAATGGAAAATTCTACCCATTGACCAAAGTGTAAGAATGACGAAGGAGAAGAATGTAATGACTTGTGCAAGGTTCATGAGTGATCTCTAGGTGTTCAATAAAAATATCCACGTGCTTCCATATCAGAAGATCACAGGTTTCTGTTCGGACGTGACCAGCACATAGGAATATAAACCTGAGTGATCTGAATTGGGGCTGCAGAGGCTGGAGGGAGGATTTATAATCAAATGACCAGAAGACACCTATATAAAAAGTATGAAATAGAGGCAGCTTAAGTGAAAGGTATTCAGTGGAATGACTGAACCAACAGGTGATATAATTATATTTGAGGAGTATATACAATGACATAATTATATTTGAGGCCTGAAGAATAGTTTAATATTGTAATACATTGAGAACTCCTGAAAATTATTGGTAAGTTGAGAAGACTATGCTTCATTCCACTTGTTACACTTCTTTTAAGAATTAAGAATTTATTTTTGTTTATAGCTAACTCAAATATATTCTATATATTTGATATTTTTATATATTCTATATTCTCTATAGTATTATATAGTATTCTATATTTTCTCTATATTTGATGTATTTTTGTAATTATATTTTTCTATGGACTTCAGCATTCCATCAATTTTTTTAAAGGAATTAAATATTTGCTTAGCAGTTAGATGTGACTTTACAGTTCTTTGAATCTTGTGGGTAGATTTTTTTTCATAATTATCCATAGGAAAGGGGACAAGACCAACTAGAAACACCCAGTAAAGAAGCTAATTTTATCCAAATGTGTAGTAGTTTTTCTATTCCTCCCTTTGACTTTGATATAGTTTAAAAAAATTGGACCACTTGTCTCATTTGAATTTTACTACTTTTACCCTGTGGAAACAGAGGGAAGAGGATAATATCTCCAACTGGAAAATCATCACGAATTCATTAGACTTGTCCTTTATTTACCCACAAGAAACAATTTTAAGTTGTGTTTTTCTGCTTAGGTAAAGTGTACAGTCTGAAACATTTTGATATGCAGAATTTGGTATGTTTTTATGGAAGGCTTTACTAAAAAGAAAGCAAGAAAGAAATTATGAGTTCCTGACACTTCAGCAAGGGTTTGTTTGGGATCTTCACTTGCCTGGGGTTCACTAGTGCTGTAGGTCCAAAGCAGCGAGATTTAAATGTCACATAGAACGACAAGCAGGGATAGTGGGACGTTATTTGCACGTGAATGGGGTTAAAGGTGACTGGATGTTGATTCATTGCATGATGTATATCTGCCTTTGGTGAAATGTTTCACCTTCCATGAAATTATAAACAATATTTCTTACTGACTGTAAAATGGAGACACCAAGCCTAGAAGTGTTGGCTCCTGAAATGCCACTCCAATTAGCAAACTGTTTTGAGGTTAAGACTTCCATTAGTGTATGTCTTTATGTTTAGGAGAGGCAAGAGAGGAAGTGGGAAGTATATTCCAAGAAGCGTTGGAGGTTAGTGGACAAAGACGTTTTATGCACGGTCCTTAGGAAATATTTTGAAGTTTCTAGAAAAAATTAGACTTATTCTTCTTAAACTGTTTTATGCTATTAAAATCCCTCTATTTATTGATCTAATGTGCTTTTTGTTTATAAAGTTAATACTTTTGTGGAAATAAACACAACCTGAATTGTAAGACTGCCAAGGAGCAAATTTTTCCTAGACAATATGTCAGTATCTCTTCAAACCTTAGCTTGGTCAAAAAAATATATATATATTTCTTAATTTTTTTGTTAAAATATTATCAAATAATTCCATTGATTGACAAACACTGATATTTTTCAACACCACTTGTATATGTTTAGGTTGTACAATGTGATTTTTTTAAAAAGTGTACAACGTGATGATTTGATATATGTATAAATTGTGAAATGATTACCACAATCAAGTTAATTAACACATCTATCACTTTGCATAGTTGCCATTTTTGTGTGTGTGGTGAGAACACTTAAGATCTACTCTCATAAAATTTCAAGTGTACAGTACAGTATTATTCAGTTTAATCACCACGCCGTACATTAGATGCGTAAAACTTATTCACCTTATAACTGAAAGTTTGTACACTTTGGCCAACATCTCCCCCTTCCCCCAGCCCCCACCCCCGACCCCCAGCCCCTGGCAGCCACTGTTCTGCTCTCTGGTTCTGAGTTTGACTTTGTTAGATTCCACATATAAGCGAGACTGTACAGTATTTATGTTTCTGTCTTTGGCTTATTTCACTTAACATAATGTCTTCCACATTTATCCATGTTGTCACAAATAGCAGGATTTCCTTCTTTTTTATGACTGAATAATATTCCATTATATATATATATACATACACACATATATATACATACACACACACACACCACATTTTCTTTATTCATTCATTCATTGATGGACATCTAGGTTTTTTCCATATCTTGATTATTGTGAATAATGCTGCAATGAACATGGGGGTGCAGAGACCTCTTCAAGATACTGATTCATCTCCTTTGGATATGTACCCAGAAGTGGAATTGCTGGGTCACATGATAGTTCTATTTGTAATTTTTTTGAGGAACCTCCATACTGCTTTCCATAATATCTGTACCAATTTACATTCCCACCAACAGTACACAAGGCTTCCCTTTTGTCCACATCCTTGCCAACATTTGTTATCTCTTATTTTTTTGATAATAGCTATTCTAACAGGTGTGAAGTGATATCTCATTGTGGTTTTGATTTGCATTTATTTCCCTGATGATGAGTGATGTTGGGCACATTTTCCTATGCTTTTTGACCATTTGTATGTCTTCTTTGGGAAAATGTTGATTCAGATCCTTTGCCAATTTTTAAAATTGGGTTATTTGGTCTTTTTGCTATTGAGTTGTGTGAGTCTCTTATATATTTTGAATATTAACCCTTATCAGATATATAGTTTGCAAACATTTTCTCCCATTTGGTATTTTGCTTTTTCATTTTGATGGCTGTTTCCTTTGCTAGGCAGAAGCTTTTTAGTTCGATGTAGACCCACTTGTTGATTTTTGCTTTTGTTGCCTGTGCTTTTGATATCATATCCAAAAAATCCTTGCCAAGGCCAAAGTCAGGGACCTTTTTCTATATTTTCTTCTAGGGTTTTACAGTTTCAGGTCTTACATTTAAGTCTTTAGTCCATTTTGAGTTGATTTTGTACTGAGTTTTAAATTGGGGAATGACTTGATAATTGAGTTTTAGGATAATTACTCTGGCCACAATATAGAGGAACAGATTGAGGAGGTCACCAGTTATGGGAGTGATAATAGAGGCAGGGAGACCTTTAGGAAGCTAATTGGAGTCATCCAGGAGAGGGGATAGTGCCCTGAAACAGGGCAGTGATGTGGAATTGACATTAAATGATGCAAGAAACATTTAAGAGGTGGGATAAGCCAGAAACGGTGATGGAGTAATGCAGGGAGTGAGAGAGAGAGAGAGAGAGGATAATCAAAGATGAAGTTAAGACTTCTGGTTTTGCTCATTGTGCAGATGATAAAACCATTCACAAAGATTTTGAGTTTGAAAGAACTGGCTTTGGGTGGGTGGGTGGGGGGACAGATAAAGCGATTAGATTTGGAGGGATTGAGTCTGAGTATGAAGTGCCTGTGGGACATTCAAGTGGAGATTTCCAGAAGTCAGTTGGTGATATTGATCCGACGCTCTGGGGAGCAATCTGGACTGGGCAAATAGGTTGTAAGTGTGCAGATGGTGATGGAAAGTATGGAAGAGGATGAGTTGGCCAAGGTAGGATATGTGTTGAGAAGAAGCATAATCACTCTCAGGAATTATTTCCAGACATTGTGAGTTGCTGAAGGCACCTTATCAGGGGTTCTGGTGCCCTGGCAGGATGTCACCATGAGCAGGTGGACTATCACCACGATCATGCTGAATTCATCTAAGAGAAAATTTAGGTGACTAGAGATTCATGGCTCCCTGAGTAACCCACATCCTCTTCTGAAAATATATCCTTTGAGCTTATCTCAAAGGTAATGCCTCTACAATTTGGGTGACAGTGTTCACGGTCACTCAAACCCAGTGCTCTGTAGGAAATCTTCAAAAGATTAAGTAAACCAATTAAGATTATATGGCAGAATTTGAACCTAGGTCTCTGGGACTCAATTTCACCACACCTTCAGCTGGTTAGCTTGATCCTGGTTGGTGGAGAGACTTCCTTCTCTGAGGCCCCCTATCTGTTTTAGAGAAGCTGATATGCATCAGTACAAGACCTCGTAAGCATTCCTCTGCTAGAAATACTCAACTCTAGAAGAGATGCAAGCAATATTCTCAACTTTGGATCCACAAAGTTAGAGACCATGTCTTAAATATCTCTGTTCAGGCAGAACAAATGTGCTTGTCTTGTTCTCTTTTGGGTGCGTCTGCAAGTCAGTGAGAAAATACAGAAAGTAACTAAAAGCAATTGGTCTGGAACTTTATTTGGAATTGTAACTCGATCAAAAATCTACTATTAAAATATATTTAAGTACAGATTAAAAGTTCCTGACCAATGGTGCTTCATTATTTACATTTAATCACTAAAAAACTTGATAGGAAGCATGATTCCTTTTCCTCCATACTGACATTCCATTAAGCTTTAGCTGTTTGAACTGATAAAGTAGAAATAATTGTGGAAGCGCAGTCACACAAGAGAATGTTTTGTAGATTACCGCTGGCAGATACTGATTCGCAATGTTTATGTTCTATTTAATGTTTTCCATATGCTGTTCCTATCTGAAAGTCTTGTTGTACATTTATTCTCATCACCAGCTGTGGAAGTCTAGACCCAATGCAGCAGCTTTAAACCAAATGCCTGGATATTCTGGCATCCTGACCACCAGAACTGTTTATTTTATTTTAGTGTCATTTTTCATAGAATGAGGGTTTGAGTGACATATTTGTGAATATAATCACAGACTTCAGATGTCTTTTATTTTTATGCTGAGGCCATTTTGTCATATACTTAGTTGACCTACAATATGATGAATCTTGGCATTATCCATTGCTTAAAGATAAAACCGAATATTCTAGAAAATGTACATGAAATGAATTATACTATGACTTTTTCAAAGTAGTTTGATTATGATTGTAAAAGTGAAGTGTGCTCAATGAATGAAAGGAATGTCAATTAATAAAAGTACTAACAGGAGAAAAAAAGGCACCTGGAATTTTGCCACCTGGGCAAGAACATAGTTCAGTGATCATTTTTCCCAGATCTCTCTGTGAATGTATTGCCATGTCTTTTTTTAAGCATTATTTTATTGAGGTCATATTGGCTTATAAGGCTGTGTAAATTTCAAGTCTACATTGTTATATATCAGTTTCTGTGTAGACTGCATTGTGTTCACAACCAATAGTCTAGTTTTCATCTGTCACCAACATATGTGCCCTTTTACCCCTTTCACCCTCCCCTTTCCCCCTTCCCCTCTGGTAACCACTAATTTATTCTCCTTATCCATGTGTTTGTTTATCTTCCACATATGAGTGAAATCGTATGGTGTTTGTCTTTCTCTGTCTGGCTTATTTCACTTAGCACAATACCCTCAAGGTCCATCCATGTTGTCGTGAATGGCACAATTTTGTCTTTTTTATAGCCGAGTAGTATTCCATTGTGTATATATACCACACCTTTTTTATCCATTCATCCATTGATGGGCACTTGGGTTGCTTTCATGTCGTGGCTATTGTGAATAATGATGTGATGAACATAGGGATGTATAAATCTCTTTGAATTGTTGATTTCATGTTCTTTGGGTAAATACCCGGTAATGGGATAGCTGGGTCACATGGTATTTCTAGTTTTAATCTTTTGAGAAATCTCCTTACTGTTTTCCATAGTGGCTGCACCAGTTTGCATTCCCACCAGCAGTGTATGAGATTCCCTTTTTTCTACATCCTCTCCAACATTTGTTATTTGTTGTCTTGTTAATTATAGTCATCTGACAGGTGTAAGGTGATATCTCATTGTAGTTTTGATTAGCATTTCCCTATTAATTGGTGATATTGAACATCTTTTTGTGTGCCTTTTTATACTGCCATGTGTTTTAATGACACTGATTATCAATAAGGCTAGGAATATATCTTGTATGTTGACTCAGAGACAGTGACCATATAATTTATTGTCCACACCTGGACACTTGGGAGTGAAAGTGGGAAATTTTAATAACCAGGCTGGGACAACAGGTGTGCACCTGGACTGTCCCAGGTACCTCGGACTAGGATGACTCTCCTCATAGACCCTTGACTGTGTACATATTTGTTTATTCATTACACATTAATTCAACATTTATTATATGTCGGGCATTAATCAATAAATTAAATAAAACACAGACTCTGCCCTTATGGGCTCACAGTCCAACAGCAGTTAAAATGCCACGTAGTGGTGGAAGGATATCTATCGTATTGTGAGATCACATATGGACGGTCAGTGACGGCCGAGGCTGAGCAGGGGAAAGGCTGAGGTACATTTCAAAGGATCAGTGGAACTAGCCTGGAGAAGAAGGGAGCAAGGGACATTCCCTCTGAGAAGGGGTGATATATGCAAAGACTGGAGGGAAAAAGGTGTATGGGACATTAGGAAACTGTAAAAGGCTCAGGATGCTGTGAACTTTTGGTGGAAAGAAGGCGAGTAACTTACGACGAGGCTGCCCGTGAAGGCAGAGACCTGATTATGACCCACCTTGGATGCTAGAGAGGTTAGGTTTCACTCTTAGGGCACTGGCATATTATTAAGCAGGAAAGTCATCACACTTGCATTTGAGAATGCTAGATTAAGATGCTATTTGTGGGAAAGATTGAGATACATTAAGAAGGTTGAATCAACAGTGTTTGGGGCAAAGGAGAGGAGAGTGTCATGGAGCCAAACTCAGGCACCAAGCTGGATGGTGGAAATGTTTGCAGAAATACAGACACTGAGGAGGAGCTGATTTGGGAAAAAGAGAAGAAGGCGATGGATGTGTTCAGTTTGGGACTCCAGTAGGACGTCCAGGTAGAAATGTCTGTCTGTGTGATTTTGGCTGGAACTCAGTATAGAGATCTAGGCTAGGGAGAGAAATCGAGGAATTGGTAGTTTATGGGCGGTATTTGAAGCTTTGGGAATTTGGGGATAGTTTGATTTTTATTACTTATCATGAATTTGTATTAACTCTGGTTCAAGGTTATTGAATTTGTAATAGAGTAGAATAAATGGTAGCTAAAATGATGACATTTTGAAATTCATTCATCCCCACCCATTTTCATGAAAGAAACATTTGTCTAGGAGATATAAAATACCACTATTCAGAATTTATTCTCCAAAGGACTTGGCAAAGAGAGTTTTCGCCAAAAATCAAATTTAGAAAAGTCACTGTTCTTTCTGTTTCATAATAAGGAGAGGTAATTAAAGCTCTCTGGTCAAAAATAGCATATGATTCAAGTCCAGCCTGCATTGTGGGGACAGGAAGCCTCCAGTTCATTGAAATCTACAAATAAGCCTGACACATTGTAACCACTACAACTTTCTCCCTTGCTGATCTTTAATGTATGATTTCCCCTATGAGAGTTACTGTCTTGCTAGTACTGAACTGTTACATAAAGAACAAAATCAAATAAGAGGGAGAATAATCAGAGAATAAGGGAGCTATGAGTGACATTAGACATTCTTTATTCAACTGTGTCATATTTTAGATGAGGAAGCTGAAGACCAGTGTTTCAGTGCCTTCCCCCAAGGTCATACCTGTGCCCATGGTAGAGCGGGAGTCAAAGTGTTACAGCTCAACTGTTCCCATCCAGCGTCCTCCCAACCCAGGACCTTGTGTAAATGAATGATCAATACATTTGTTATTCAATAACTACAATTTTTATTTTATTTGTTTATTTTTTGCCATTTCAAAGCCATTGCTGTCTCAAAATACTGATAAATAAAAGTGTGTAGTAACTACATCTTAACTGGCCAAAATGTAGGAACAGAAAATGAAAGGAGACAAAGAAGCATTTCTTATTCAGTTGCTTTGCATCTTTCTCTTTAATTGCAAATATAGAAAGGATGTTATCTCTCTGGTTACAGGTTCCTTATTTAATTGCACTAAAAGACATTTGGTTTCATCATAAGGTCCAAATACTGCCTCTGGTTTAATAGGTAAGAGTTTGTGTGTGTGTAAAGTGGCTTTTGAAACTATATTATAAACATTTTATAATTGCCATTCTCCTCCCAACCTAGCAAAAACATACAGATATAAAAGGAGAATGAAGTAGGGATTCTGATGTCCTCTGTTATTTTCTCCCGTTAATTTTCTGCAAGGCTATCAAAGAAAAGCTCGCCAAGTGAGAGGAGTCTGACGTTGGGGACACCGTAGGGCAGCAAAAATAGTGGAGATGGTGGGGACTGTTGAGCTTCGTGGCGTCTCATCTCTCTGACCCACATTCTCTCCTTCCTTAATATGTGTGTATTGGGCCAGATTGTTTTTATGGCTCCTTGCAATTCTAACAGTCTGTTATCCTACAGTCAAGACACACAATTTTTGACTCCTCACACATTTTCTTATCCTATCTAATGTTTTGCTGCATCCTGTCACTTTATAGGCTCAACATTAATTTACTATTTATTATTTATTTACTTGGTGCCAGCCACAATTCTAGATACCTTTTTTGCCTGTCATCTCGCATGTTCATTAGACCCGCTTCCCCTGAGAACTGAGAACACCCAGTTCTAGCAACTTCCATTTGCTTGCCTCCCAGAGAAGAAACAGACCCTCCTAGTTTACAAATGAAATGCCCACACTTAAATACACGCTCTCCCATATTCCTTCCTGAAAAGTATAAATATACCTTCTGAGTAGTCCATGACATTAATGTTTTATTGTCTTGATTTAGCATTAGAAAATGAGAAGCAAGTTGAACAAATTATGACACCTGTTTACAATCCATGTTTCCTAGAAACAGATCAAATTTGATCTAAATACAAAGTAAAATAGTCTTAGAAATAAATAAACACTCCCAGATGTGGTTAATTAGACTTGCCCTATACTCAAAAATTCAAGTAAGAAAATTATCTGAAGGTTGGTTGCAATGTTATTAGTTTGAATTCCATTTTCATTTGATTGTTTCATTACAAAATGGCAGCCAAAGACAGTTAGGATGGTGGAAGTGTATGTCTCCACTGCACATATCACAGATAAAAAGTGTGTACATGTGAAGACTTCACACATCCATATGCACGTTATCCATTGCTCCATTGAGCAGTCCTCTTAATTACCCTTTATCTACGCTTTGTGCAGCGAGGCATTGATCTTTCAAGTTCCGTTGTCTGGTTCAAAGACTTGTAATTAGGCAGAAAGATCTGGTAAAATGGATTCCTCTGGAATTGTTTGGATGCTCTGAGCGTATGAAATTGTTCATCTAGAATTATTTATCTGGAAAAAGGCACTTTTAAATATGCACTGAGCCCATTTTAAAATTTCCCTTCCTCTCCATTATTGATTGATACTGCATGCATTTCTTGGACGTTTGCAAATTGCAAGGCTTCCTTTTGGTTTTGATATGAAGCTGCTTTGTGCTTTCCTGGTGGCCTGTTAATTGGTGAGCTCTTTATCCAGGAGATCAAGAATCAGGAGCTTCTTTATTAACACATCGTGAGCTCTAAGATGCTCCCCTGGGTGTGGCGAAGACTTCACGCTCTTCCTATTCTTTTACAACACTGGTCGCAGCCTGGAAGATGCAATCGAGATTGACAAGAAGAATTTCGTAAACAGTTTAGAATAGAATCCCCTGATACTGAGGATTCTGTAATGAGCCTTTCTGCCTTTTTTCCTTTTTTGTTAGCATTCGTGATTCCTTTTACTTATGAGACCTTTCTCCTGCAGGATGAAACGATCCTGTTAGGGATTTTAAAATAAATAATAGAATTTTGCATTGCAGTTCTGAAAACCAGGAAAGGAGCAATGTTTATTTTTCTGGAAGGCATTGTCCTGGTGGTGGTGTGAAAATTCTTTGAATTTTCTCCCCTGAAAATGGAGAGACCAGTAGATTCCTTGCTCCTCTTTCACACATAAATATACTAGCATCACATGCCTTCCTATAAATGTATGAATTTACCTTCTAAGTAGTCTGAGAAATTATCTCTGCACAAAGAGCTCCCTTGGGGATTTACGAGGTCTGGGACTGGGAGAGAGAGTAGGGGAGCTGGTACAGTTTCAGTGACTCGTAGGGATTTCAATTCTCCATTGCTACATGGTTTATTTTTTTGACCAAAATATATGGCAGCTCTTTCTAGGATGCTGCTATTGCTTCATTTTAGCATTTTCAGAATATGTTTTTTCTCCCTTTTGATTAGCCTCTGCTTTTTGCTCCTGCTTACTGCTGCTGTTCTAAGTGTCTGTGAGTAAGCAGTCAGCTCCAGCAGGCAGGGGAGGTTTTTTTTTTTTCCTCTGTGACTCTTAACAGCTTTTACATCAGAATGATTTTCTGCCTGGCTGGTTTGACTTTTTTTTTCTTAAAAAAAAAAAAAAATATATATATATGTGTGTGTGTGTTTGTGTGTGTGTATATATATGACCCAAAATGCCTTCCTAAAACTTTAGAAACCTGCTTATTGTCAATTGGCCATCCATCCTCCTACCTGAGCCAGTAGGATCCCCGGGGTCCGCTTGGAGAATTGGTGGCGATCACTTCCAGGTCTGTTAGATTGACAAGAATGACCAGCCCAGGAGATCAGGACCACACATACCCATTCATCACACATGCGTGTAGTCATTGTAATGGGTCCCCAGCAGTTTTACTTTTGGGCCTTGAAATCCATTTTCCCTCTTTCATCTGTCTTTTCCTGCTCTTCCTGCATTTTTCCTAAAGAAGAGGTTGGGCACTTTAATATTCATTTCTCATATAAATGGCCTGTGGAAAAAAGGATAAAGATAAGGCATCGTGTTTCACTTAGGCTTGTTTGGGCACACAGATTTTCTGTTTGCCAAGGTATTTGCAAAGTGAAGAAGGCACTCTGATGTGCACAGAAATAGACTTAATACGTAAGTGTGAGAAGAACAGTGGACTAGCCATGGAGCAGCATGTATAATAGGAGTGGTTTGTATTAACTAGCTGTGTGACCAGGCAGTCGGTTCACCTTGCTAGGCCTCATTTTTGTCACATGTATGTCTCTTCCAGTCTGAGAAATTCATTTATTTTTATTTATATAAATTTTCTCTTCTGAAACAATAATTGAGCATACATATCCACTTTGATCTAGTTCTCTTATAGAATCTTTAAGCTTTCCAAAACCACAGTATTACTGAATGGACAGAAAACAAATCTCTACCCAAAGACATTCAGAGTGACTATATGAACTAGAATTTGTGTCACAAGTTCAGCTCTTGCAGTGCAAAATTACAGCCACCACACCAAATGCAAAAAAACACCTATGGAAGTTATTAACTGCAACATCTGCTTGATTCTCTGGAGTTGCCATGTCAGGTAAACTAAAAAGTTTGCAAACTCTCCACATCATACATCCAATTAATTACTTTTCACTGTACTTTTCTAGTATGAAGCTGTGCTGGTCATCAAAAATGTGTTAATCATAGAGTACAGTGAATGTGACACTTAAAATCATGTAAATGCAAAACTCTTACAGGTTTTTAGAAAAAATGGACTTCAAGACAAAAAACACTAAGTATGACAGTTTATAAGTTTTGATACCATATTCTACAATGAAGTTGTAACAATGATGAATATGTATGCACCAAATAACACAGCATCCACCTACATAAAACAGAAACCGATGGGACAGAATACAAATTCCGGAATAATCCAATTACACATAGAAATTGAGTACGAAATAAAAGTAGTGTCTCTAAACATGGAGATAAATATGGTCTTTTTTATAATAAATGGTGTAGGCATAACTGAGTAGACATTTAAGCAGGTAAAATTAGATCTATTCCTCACACCACACACAAAAATAAACTCTGGATGGATCAGAGATCTAATGAGAGAATAAAAGTATACACAAACCAGAAGAAAACATGGCTGAATCCCTCTACAACCTGGGTGTAGGGAAAGGCTTTTCAGTGATTATTAAAAATTCGAATACAACAAAACAGAAGATAAATTTGGCTACGTTAAAAATGAAAACTTTTGCATGTTATAAAGCAAGCAAACAAACAAACAAAACATTCAAAAAGGAAAACACCAGAAGCAAAGAAGTTAAAAGACAAGTGACCAACAGGGAGAAAATATTCTCAGCATCTATCACAGATAAAGGGCTAATAGCCCTAATTAGTAATCATCTTTTACAAATTAAGAGGAAAATGAACAAAAGTCCTACAGAAAAATGGGTAAATGACATGAAGAAAAAATTCACAAAAAAAGAATATATGAAAAAATAGTCAAATTCACTCATAATAAGAGAAATGCAAATTGAAACAACACTGACAACTATTTCTCACCCACCAATTTGGCAAACTTAAAAGCTTGATGATACGTTCTTTTGGCAAGACTATGTGGAAACAGGCACTCTCAGACACTGCTAATGGGAATAGAAAATGGTACAATTTTTACAGAGGAGGATCTGGTAATATCTGACAAAACTATATGTGCATTTGCTTTTTGACCCAGCAATCCCACTTCTAAGAATTTACCCTGAAGATAAACCTCCAACAATACAAAAAATATATATGTGCATAAGGTTGTTCATTGAAGCATTTGTTATAATTGCAAAGTATTGGAAACTACTTAAGTGTCCAAGCGTAGAGACTGCTAGCATGAACTATGGTATATACACACTGTAGTATTATGCAGCTGTAAAAACTTATGAGGAAGACCTCTCTAATAGAGTGATTTCCAGGATATATTTAAGTGAAAAAAACTATGTGCAAAAGAGTACACTAGTGTGCTTTCTTTTGTGTATGAAAGATGGAAAAATTAGAAAGCATACATGTATCTGCTTATCTTTACTAAAACATACACAGGAAGAATAAACCAGAAAATAATGAGGTTGTTTACCTATAAGGGATGAGTAGAGAATAGGGTGGAAGGGATACGGAAGGGAATGACACTTCTCTGAGTATATCTTTTTATAGATTTTTAACTTTTGAAAACATATTAACGTGTACAAATTCAAAAAATAAAGTTAAATCAATAAGAATTGGAAGCAAACTGAAACAAATGAACTGTATTTCATAACGAATATTTTAACTCCACTGGAGGGAAAAGGAAGGAAAGAAGGACCCGTATACCTTGTGAACACATAATTTCATATATATCCTCAGTCTTGGGAAGGGTGGGGTGGCAGTCACCAAAAAATCCTCAACTCTGCTTAGTGACTCTGTCTATGGAATGGGCAAAGCAATTTTCAAGCGATTGTAGATATATCATAGGATTGAGCACACAAGTCAGTGTGTTGATGTTGTTGGGATCTCACTGTGAAATAGACACATGAATGTGGAATAGGAGAAGACAAGAAAGAACCTCATTGGGGTACACAAGAACTGGAGGTATCTGGGTGAACCCATGATTTATAAAATATGTGATTTTTGTGTGTCTATAAATATAATTGTATTTATGTGTATAATTGTATGTGTATATTCACATCTGCATATATTTCTGACCTGTTTGCTAAACATGTCTAAAAGGGAAGATGCTCCAATAGCAATGGCCCTACCTGGCTCCATGCCTTGGTCTCTCATACCACTCAGAGAATCAGAGATCCATGAAGAAATGGCTGATTGCAGGATGGGGGGAAGATGGGTAAAAGGACCTGGATTGTCTTATACCACAAAGGAAGGAGGTCTCCCCCTCAAAAAAAAATGATGAAAGAATGCGTAAGGACACAGAAACTAGCAGGAAGAGGCTTCTTCTGGCAAAATCTTAGACAATTTGAGCAGTAATGAATTATGTGCAGTAATATTTGTATAATAATTAAGTTCAATAATGAATTGTGAACTATTAAAAATAATAGGTATTTGTGAGTTCATGCCAGTAACCAAAAAATAAAAATAGTAATAAGTGGGGGAGAAAGGAGGGCCCCGCTTCCAGTGGAATGCTGAGGGCTGACTGGTGAATGGGGAGGGATGGAAGGTATGCAGGAGATGGAAGTCCTGGGAAAGATTGGATCTGGCAAGAATCTTCAATTGATGCTAAATGTAGGGAGAAATTTTGATGATGAGGAGGAGGATATTTAGATCTTAGTGTCTCCCTACATACTGCTTATTAGTGGTGAGGGAGAAAAACCTACAGTAATTTTACAACCCAGAAATTAGGCAACACCTTCACCGGATAATCAAAATTAACAACACCAGTGAGACATTGTGTCCCATCAGCTGTGATGCAGAGAAGGACACATCACCTACATGATATTCTGGCCTAGAATGATGTCTGACCATAGTTGTGAGGAGCATCAGATAAACTGGAAATGAGGGATGTTCTGTTAAAATAAATAATAAGTGAGAGTGCAGGGAACCGTATTCTTCAAAAATGTCAATTCTGTAAAAGGCATTGAAAGTTATTATTAAAGACTGTATAAATGCTCCAGATTAAGGGCTACAGAAACATGACAAGTAAAGGAAATACCTGACCCTAGACGGGATCCTGTACAAGAGGGTGGGAAAATGAGATAGAAGACACATTGAGACAACTAATAAAACTTGGAATACTAATTGTAGATTAGATTAGAAAATTAATGTAAAACCTACTGAAGTTGGTAAATATACTGTGGCCATGTAAGGGAATACCTCTATTCTTGAATGATGAAGGGCTTGATGTATAGAACTACTTTAGAGATCAAGGGAATGTGACCTACCTTCAAATGTTCAGAAAAAAAATGAGAGAGAGAATGAATGATAAAGCAAATAAGGTAAAATGTTAAAATTAGATGAATCTGGTTAAAAGGTAGATGGGCATTCTTTGTTCTATATTTATGTTTGCATTTTTTTAAGTTTGAAATTATTTCCAGATTAAAGGCCTCTAAAAATGGGAAAAAGTAGATTTTTCACATCCATCAAAAGAGGGCTTTCACAGCTGTTAAAAGATGGCCCGTGTCACTGTGTTCAAAGGGATCATCTAAACCTTTCAGGCCAGTCTTGTCGCCTCTGGTGTCAGTCAAGGGGTCTTTCTAGAAGCCCCTCCTGGGACCCACCTACCCAGCAGCCCAGTGCCTCAGCCCGGACATGTTAAATCTGTTTCACTACTATTGTGTTCCAGAGGAAGTTGATAAGATGGTTTGAGGATCAGTTTTATTTCATAGCTCTTTTTGTGAACTACAGAGGGAGGAAGCTCTGCTTTAAGCCACCAAAACCAGTAGTGCCCAAGATGAAAGACCACAGCTAAAGGTGGAATTGTCTCTTCTGAATCCTCCCCGCAAAACGATGGTTGATTTAGCAACTGGGATAATTGATACTATTCATCTCAAAATGTAGAAAACCTCAGTGAGAAAGCAAAAACAGTGGTGATTAAAAGACTTAGCACAGTTTTCTGCCCACCTGTGCACTTAAAGATGATTTACTAATTGAGATGGTGTAAGAGGCATTAAAGAAATGAAAGGGGGAGCTTCCGGCTTGGTGAACACGTGGAGATTTGGGAGAGTGGTGCTCTGAGAGGGCCTGGAAGCTCCATGCCCTTTCCCCATACCTTGCCCTATGGATCTCTTCTGTCTGCCTGTTCCTGAGTTGTATCCTTTCATAATAAACCAGTGATCTAGTTAAAAAAAAAAGAAAGAAATGAAAGGGCTGGATTGTCATCTCCTGCTGAGAGAACATGGTTTCTTCCACTTTCAAGTCAGAATGTGGGTGGAAGAGAGCATTCACGGAGCACATGGGATGAAGGTAAGAACTGGGTTAAAGGTGAATGAGGATCATGCTTGTTTTGTAAGGACTGGTCTCAATCTTCCTTGGATATGTAATAATGATACTAGTAATAGCGAACATTTATCGAGTGTTCTGGGGACACGTGCTAAACCCTCGCGTGGACCAGCTAATTTGATCACTGTGTTTGTTTAAGAGATGAGGAAACAGGCACAGAGAGCTAACTTACTCAGTTAATGAGTGGGAATTACTCCAGAGCCTGAACTACTAAAACCAATGGACCCTGAGATTAAGGGCATTTAATACAGAATAAAAGAATGAGTTTGGAAGATACCTTCTCAAAGGCAAACTTTCATATAGAAAACATCAAAGACTGAGACTCTGTAACAGAATGGGCTGAAACATTTAAACCATTGTGCTCCTAACAGCTTTAAAATTGGCAAGTGCCAGTTGGTGTGCTGTGAATTGTTAATAGGTTAATAGGTATTCTTTGGGGAAATGAATTTCCTAATCAAATAAGATTGGGAAACAGGACATGTTCTCAGAACATTAAAAAAAATAATAACTTCCACATTATTGGTTCTGGGATCATGTCTGGGGAATTGTAGGGTTTTTTTCATTTCCCTGGTTCTGTGACTTTCTTTATTATAGATTGTTTTGCTGTCAGCAAATTTATCAGTGATGACCTAGAAGATTCCCCAAAAGATCATGTGATCAGGAGAAGAGAAGAGACCAAATATAAGAGGATTTATATTTGTATTTTTGCACACCAACATCAGCCTTCTAAATTAGTTCAGCTTCCTCCTGATCAGGTGCGATGGTTTGAATGGTGGAGAGGTGGTTTATCAGAAAGATAAAGGATTCTTAGAGGTGATCAGAAAGAGAAGCAAGCACAATTTTCCCTATGGTTCCCCCAAAGTGTAAAAGGATGCGTGTGTTCCATTTAGGAATTTCTGTTAAACTGCTTTTATTAAACAAAAATGAGAGAAGTAGCATCTACAGTGTAAGTAATAAGCTATATCGAATAATTCTTTGGAAATATCTAGCAATAGGGTACATATTTATAGCATTAGGGTGTATTTCCCATTCCTTCCCCCTGTGTTAGATTTTCGTAACTTGTAGTAGCTGAAAATAGAAGTAGGAAAAGCGACAGTAAATCTCCTGTAGGTCACCGCCCTGTTGTGCCTGTGGAAAGAAAGAAACTCTGTGGGGAGGGAGGAAGATGGCCACGAAGTCCTAATAGGCCATTTCTGTCTTCTCCCTATGATTGTCCTCAATCACTCAGCAATCACGATGCTATTAGGAGCACCCTGACCGAAGACACTCGCATGCTTAGATTTGCCATTAACAACATTGACTGGAGGCTCTGAGGTTGCTGCAGAGCTGATGGGTCTTGAGAGCCTCGAATTAGAAGTCGGCCTGTCCTTATGACATGCTGCAATGGCCCAGCTCCTTCTGCGGAAGGATGCTCAGGCAAGGATTGGAACTGTACGTGTGTGAACATCTAAATTATTCCATCCTCTGTATCTCTTTTCATATTCTACTATTTATTATGTGCAAGTGTAGTAGTAAGTCATCGTTGTTTTCTGTAGCTGTGGTAGTGGTTTGTACTAAAACTGGAGTTCAGCACGCCCTGGGAAGCAGGATTTATAGAGTGACTTGCTTGCAGAACTCCTCCCTTCCCCAGACCTGTGCCCTCTGGCCACCCGTATCCCCACTGTGCTGAGCCAGTGTTGAGTGAAACAGACATTTCCAAGATTTAATACCCCATCTTGGCCCTTTATGTTTCATGATCTGGTAGGAATTGGGAAGTCAGGTCAAGGTTTCTTTGGGACAGTGTTTCAAGACTGATCTCCCAAGTTTCATTAAATCACCCCTCCTGTCTACCGGGGTGCTCAGTGAGGTTACACATAGATTTGTCTCTAATATACGGGATCAGGAGGGTAGAAATCTCCAGATCGGTACCAGTGCTAAAGTTCTGGATAGCAACAGGCAGTTATATGTATATATAACCTTTATGAGCAAAATTGCCAATCTTGTTTTTTTCTTTTCCTGGAAAAAGAACAACCATGAAAAAGAAATAGAATCTTGAGATTCCAAACGTGTCACCCTTAAAAAGCATTTACATTTGAGACTTTACCCTCAGACTTTTTATTGAAGATTATAGTTTAAAAATATAAAATCAAAAAAGAAAGTGTTTTTCACTTGTGTTTGGGAAAACACACTTGGTATCAGTACAGATTAAAATTAGACATCATAGAGGGCCAACCCCGTGGTATCGTGGTTAAGTTCGTTTGCTCCGCTTTGGTGGCCTGGGGTTTGCAGGTTTGGATCCTGTGTGGGGACAAATGCACTGCTTATCAAGCCATGCTGTGAAGGTGTCCCATGCATAAAGTAGAGGAAGATGGGCATGGACGTTAGCCCAGGGCCAATCTTCCTCAGCAAAAAGAGGAGGATTGGCAACAGATGTTAGCTCAGGGCTAATCTTCCTCACCAAAATAATAATAATAATAATAATTAGACATCATATTGTCATGGAAGACCATATCTTTTAAATTTTTTAAGGCAAGAATTTCTCTAAAAGTTCTCGTAAACATCTGAGAAGTGTGGGAGTATCTTATGATCTTGGAAGAAATTGTTTGTTGCCAAATTATGAATCACTCTCAAATAGAACCCATCACGTAGGAAAGTGACTTGCTGGAAGGAGCGATGCTAAGATTAACCAGGGCATCCCGTTCCTTAGAAGGACCTTGTTCTGTTTTTTCAACTGAGATAGCTTGCCACCAGTTTAAGTTCATGCTTTCCCTATTTTCCCCCCCATTTTTGTAGATTGATGAATGATCTTCCTCCACTCATTTCCTCCCTTTCTTTATGTTGCACATCCCCACAAGAAGAAGAAACAGCTGCAAAGGGCAGATGACCCATATGATCTGAAGGCGGGAGAAGAGGACTTGCAAGACTAGCCACGCTTACTGGAGAGCAGTGTTTCCTTGGTGTAATGATCTGAATTGAGTGAAAGATGAAAGTATAGTATTTCATGGACTTCTTCACCTTTCTCAGTTAAACAGCTTGAGTTCCTCCCATGTATAGTTTATCCAACTTTGGAAGCAGAAAACAAATGAGGTTATAGCTATCTCCTTTCAGAGACGGATGCTCCAGGCAAGACTTTGGGGTCCTCTAGTCCACTCGGCCTCATTCTAAACTAGTAAACTGGCTCTGGTTTATTTTTAAAATGAGAATGTGGAATCTGAGAGGGAAATGGCTAATTTCCATCTTGATATGTAAGAAAATTATTTGAACTAGTGAAGGATTTAGAAGTTAAATATGAAACGGAGGGACCTGGTCACTGAATTGTGCAGTGAACTGTGTAATAAGTGAATCCTTCTCAGAATACTGATCTCCTTCACCTGGTTGATGAGTGCACACGAGTGTATCAGGACCTCTTCCTCCAGGCTCTCTACGTGCATGAGAATGTCCAGGGTGCAAAGGCTTGGGTTTAATACCACTGGTGAATATTTCCAATTTGGAGCTCATTTGATTGTCTTTGATTGTCCTAGAACAAGAATTCCAGAGAATTCTCCCCTTTTGCTACATGACTCTTTTGCGTGCATTTAATCATTTCATTCTGCTGTCAGATCTTGTCTACACCATGTGCATAATTGGAAACATGTACTACAACAAAAGGATCCACTTTGACATCTGCCATTTCAGAAAACAAGTGCGAGTAAAGAAACAAGGATATTATAATAGATGTATTTATTTTGACAAGTGTGATTTGTTTTTAATTATTAATATTTCACAGTATACTAGTAACTGTCTTGTAGGATATTTTGTAAATGCAACATCTGATAATATGTCATTACCACATTAGCATACCTCTATGCAATTAAGGATCGAGTCAGAATAAGGGTTGGCTTTCATTTTTAGTGTGAATTACCATGAAACTAGAGAAAAATATGAATATGAGAATTAATCATATTGCATTATGTTACGATTTCCATCAGCAATTTGAAAACACTTCATTGTTTCTACCACAGTGAAATCCTGAAACCTTAATACAAGAATTTCTAATACCTGGTATAGAATTCTATAATCATTTCAGTTATTCGTTGTTCTCTAAGTTTTTTACATGTGGAATTTTTTTTTTTGTGGAAATTTGCACACTGTCTTTTGGAAGTTTGTAACAGAACATTTTTAGTCCTAACAAATAAGCTGTGAGAACGAACTTAAGCTGAGAAGCACAAAGAAGGTTCATCTTTTCTGATTTTGTAATGGTTAGAAAAATGCAAAGGAACATGGGTAATTTCTCAGCTGTGATTTTCACTCTCTACTTCACTAAACAATAAAAACATCCCCGTTCAGTGTGCATCATTTCTGTTTAAATTTTGAGTCTCCCTGACAAACTCTAAATAGTGAGAAGAAAGATGTGGAAGGAAAGATTCTGCCCCTCCCCCATTTCTGCCACACTTTCAGAGACTAAAAAATCTGATTTTCCTTTAATTTGTACTCAGCAGTGTCAGCTCTGTCAGAGGAAAGGGCATCCCTGCTGACAGTAATCATTATAACTCCAGGAGACCAGCAGAGATAAATATACTATAAGTCATCTTCTGAGTGGGTCAAACTTGTCCTGATACCTCTGAGGTCCAGGGACTTTGCAGAAAGATTTCCTCCATCAGCCTAGTTTCTCACTGATGTCCAAAGATGTGCTTATTTGTGATCCTTTCACTGAAAAATATTAATATACTGCACATCAAAAGATGGCAGTTGTGTTCATTGAAGAACTCTTTTTTTAAGTGAAAATTTATGCTAATATTCAGCAAATAGGATCTCCATAAATTAAAAATAAATAAAAACACAAATCCAGAAACATTTAACACCATGCATAAATTTAATTGACATTTCATTCTAATCTCTCATGACTGAACTGAATTTTTTGCAGGATTAACTGAAAATCAAATATATATTTGATATGTGTATCAAATACAAAAGCATGAAGCATCTAGGCTTTTGGTTGTTTTTTGCAATTAGAAAGAAATTCCTAAATCCTACAAAAGTTGAAATAAATAGCACAAGCAAACATCTGCTGGTGGAATTAAATTACGTCGCTTTTCATTACTGTTTTGAATATTATTGGGTTTTTTTTTCCCTTTGTTCTCTGAGTTTGGGCTACTGTAAAGTTTATAAAATTTACTTAGGTAGCAATTTCTTTATCATGTCCCAAGATTGCAGAAATTCAAGTGGCGAATCGCTTAACCTTGATTAACTAGAATGGGCATTTACTATGTTACTGTGGGACACGCTTCTGGTGATGAACATCTCCCCCGAAAAGAATGTTTTTGTTGTATTTTCTACTGTATTGCCTTTATTACCTTTGGAGATAAAATTTAAGCAACCGAATCTACAAACATAGGTTCACGTAGTTTGTACGATTCTGCCAGCGTGCTTCTTTCTTCATTTCGCATGGATAGGTGGCTTTCTTTTTATACACATCAGTCATAGAAGTCCTATGAAGTATCTTATAAATTAATGTTTTGAAAGTGTTGGAATACCATAGGAAAAAATGGGAGAGAAACGTCAAAATGGAAAGTTGTTATATTTGCACGGTGTGATTATGGGTGAGTTTTAGTTCTTTTTTTTTTTTTTAATTTTTTGGTACCTTATAAAAACTTACCATTGGCCGTGAAGTCTTTTTGTAATTGGAAGAGAAAAAAGAACCTTGTTTTAGAAGGAATGGACATCAGCTCAGTGAGGTTCCGGCTGCCACAGGCGCTAGCAGCATCCTACTGTGTGCCTTTCCCTGTCACGACCACGGTCCGGACTCCAGCCTGATGGAGAGGGGACTTCCCACCGCTTTTTGGATCTGTCCTTCAACCAGGTACAAACACCGTCTCCACAGCTGGGTCCCTGAAATGTCAACTGACATCATTTTTTCCAAGATGATCCTTGATGTGAAACCATCTTTCAATGAAGGAGATGTCTCTGGTGTGAAAAATCTCCTTTTCAGAATCCAGTAGGATAGTTGTTAGGTCTTTCTTTCTGTGGAAGTCTCGGAAATGAACACAACAGTGTTTTCAACCTTCTGTGTTATTTTCACCCCTCAAGGCTGCTTACTTAAGCAAAGGCTATGAACGGATTGTCAGTTTCCCCCGTGTAAAAAATATCTTATTGCTCTCTCTGAGGATGTGGTTTTTATTTTTGCTTTAGTTACAAAATGATTCAATAAATTTGCCTTACTCTGACTTAAAACAAGAAGTCGTCTGGGATATGTTTGTACCAGCTCTTTGGGACGTGTATGCATATTTTGAGAAGAAGACTTTCAATAAGAATGTCTTCCAGAGGGTCCCCAAATGACTTCATCCATACCCTGCTCATAAGAACACAGTGCGTCCCCATTTCTGCTTTCCTGTCGGCTGCCAAAAGCTGGTGCTCTTCCTCTCAGCTTCTGTCAGGGAGCTGGCCTCCTTCTCCTGTGTCCCAAGGTGATTCAGAAAGCAGAGGAAGACTGAGATGCAGTCTCCCCTGGTGGCCCCAACAAGCCACACTCTCCCTCTGTGTCTGAAGTGGGAATAACCTTTCTTTTTGTGATCAGATTACAGATGAAGTGATTTGGGAATAACACATCTTGTTCATGTCATTCAAAATGTCCAATTTAGTAAATACAGGGAAGCCCTCATATTACCTATAAAGAAATAAATCTGAAGCCAGAAAAAAACCCCAGAGAGTCCTCAAATAGGCATGGAGAGGTTTCCAGGGATGCTGTTGAGAACTTGTGCCCCAGCTTTCTTTTTCGGATTGATTTCCAGTTGTCTCCCCCCCTTTCCCTCTGTCCTTCCCCCATCCCTCAGGCTTCACCACCAAACTACAGGCAATTCTCACCCTTCAGCCTTCGGTCGTGTGGTTCTTTCTTGGACTGTCCTTCTCCCCCATTTCTTCAAGGTCCAGCCTGCATGTCATTTCCCACATGAAGCCTTCTAGAGCCTGTCTGTTAGAAATCCCCCTCCTCCCCGTGAGCTGCCCCATTATTAAAGCCTTTAAAGAATTCAGCCTGGTATTAAAGTGGGTGTTGACGTATCTGTCCCTTCTGTTACGTTATTAGGATTTTTAGAAAGTAAGGCCTGTGTCTGTTCATCTTTTGTTTCCCCACAGTTTATTGTCCAGAGTTTTGCACATATTAGGCACTAGGTAAGGGGTTGTGTTGTTGTTTAATTTGAATCTCCAACATGTGTTTTTTTTATGGTGAGGTGTTGATTAGAGAATGGGCGAGAGGCAATAAAAAGTAATTTGCAGGAATTGGTAATAATCACAGGTACCAATTTGTATGGTGATTTGCAGTTTTACAAACAGGTGTTGGCGTATAGTACCAGGGGAGACTTAATGGCAAAGCTGGTCTGGAGCATCTTTATGACAGGATCTAAAAGGGACTGAGAAGAAGCTGAGAGTGGGCAGTCCTAGCCACGTCTTCTGCGTGTGCGCACGGAAAGCTGTAGGTGTTGACATGGCCTGGGATCCACACCAACTCCAATTCCAATTTTTATGATGGTAATCCAAGGGCTGCGTTCCAGGCTGTTGTTTTCAACCACTCTAACATCAGAAGAGGTGACCAGCAACTTTATGTTGTTGGAATACAACTGGGCTTTTCACACGTCTTCTGGAATTTTCCTTATCTCTCTACTCTTCCCATTCTCCATTTCCACAAAAACTTTCAATATCATAGTGGAAAAAAGAGAAAATAAAAGATAATGATAACACTGAAAATGAAACATTTAATTTTGAATTCTGGACTGCTTGTAATTTTTCTTTCTTACAAAAAGTCCAGGTAATAAAAGCAAAGTTTCAACTTAAACACCAAATGATAAAAATACACTTGCCATAGGCTTTTCTTCTTTGGTAGATTGGTTTACAATATTTTTAATATTGCATTATGAAAATATGTCTAATTATAAATGGACGCAGAACTTTCTGCCCTAAGTAAAAAGTCTCAAACTTATACTAGAATATAGGAAGCAAAATGTGAATTTCTGCCTTTGTTCTACCCCAATCCCATTCTCCTTTTTGGAAGGAACTTTTGTTAAACATTTTATGTATATTCTTGCAAAACTTTTCCTATACACATGTGTACATACATATATAGGTTACAAATAACTTGTATCATACTATCCATAATGTTCTCCAATTTGATTTTTTCACTTTCAATATAAGGTATACCTTGGGAGATCTGTCCATATCAGTATATTAGGCTCTACCACGTTGTTTTCATGGCTGCATAGTTTATAATCTTTCCCATAGTGATTAACATTTAGGTCATTTCCAGGATTTTTTTGTCAGTAAATATTATTGTACATGTATCTGTTTTGTACATGTATGAATATATCTCTAGGACAGAGTTCTACAAGTAGAATTTCTGGGTCAAGTTTTAAGCACATTAACATGTAGATTTCCTCCCAAATTGTCCCCAGAATGGCTGAAACAAGTTGCTCACACAAATAGCATATAAGAACACAGTTTCCCCATGTATCTTCCAGAATTGGGTCTTATTAATTATTTTCTTAATAATTTCAACAAATTGAGCAACAAGTAGCTCATCACTTAATTATTTCTCCTGTTATCAGAGAAGTTTAGCATCTCTTCCTGTGTCCATCAGATTGTTTGAGTGTGACTTGCTTTTTTTTTGGCATTTCCATTTATCTTCGTGTTTATTCCTGCTCTAATGCCACATTTAAAAAATTAATGGAGACTTATAATACGTTTCATGTCTAGCAGAGGAAGTCCCTTTCCATTTTCCTTTTTCAGAATTTTCTTAGCTAATTTTGCATATTTACTCTTCCAGATGGATTTTGGAATCAACTGGACAAGTTCCATAGAAAATTCTATTAGGGATTTGTTGCCATCCTCATTGAATCTACAAATTAATTTTAGGAGAGTTTACGGGTTTATATATTGGGTTTTCCAACCAGGAACATGGTTAACCTCTCCATTTACATGTTTTCATTTGTAGCTTTCTATAAAATATTTATCTTGTGTTCATTTGTTATTTGTCTTATTGCTTGTATTTTAACCTTTTTTGTCACTGTTGTGAATGGGAATTTTTCACATTGTATGTTCTAATGGTTCTTAAAGTCCATAGAAAAGTATTGGTTTAGTTTACCTAGTTCTAAACACTTTCATTAATTTTGGCAGATGTTTGGTGGATTTTCTCAGATTAAGAAATTCTTATTTTTTAATTATAAAATAATGCATGTTGTAGTAAGAGTTGCACAGTCTAAATTTATAAAGTAAAAAGAGAAAATTCTTCTCCATGACTTTAAAAAATTCTGCAACATGAATATTTTTTGTTACTCTGTGTTAGATGTATTTTCATGTTAGTACATATGAATTTACCGGATTCTCTTGAGAAACTGCATACTATTTCACTGTGTGGATAATCATGATTTATTTTTATTCAAGAAATATATATATATGTGCATAGTTAAAATAATCAACAGCAAATAACATTAAAAATGTTGTAATGGGGCTGGCCTGGTGGCGTAGTGGTTAAGTGTGTGTGCTCTGCTTCAGCAGCCTCAGGTTCGCGGGTTCAGATCCCGGGTGCCGACCTACACACTACTTATCAAGCCATGCTGTGGCGGCATCCCACATATAAAGTAGAGGAAGATGGGTAGGGATGATATCCCAGGGCCAATCCTCCTCAGCAAAAAGAGGAGGATTGGCAACAGATGAGAGCTCAGGGGTAATTTTCCTCACCAGAAAAAAAAAAACATAATGAAAAAGATCAATCTCCTTATCACAGCTCTTTCCACCCTCATCTGCCCTCCTCAGAAGCCACTACTTTAAGCAATTTTTGATGATTTTTTTGTCACTTCCCTTCATATTTCCAAATGTTCTGATGATACTGCTCTTCCTTGATATATCAACTTCTATAGATTTTCTAGGTGAAAATTCACTTTTTTAAACCCCTTTTGTTCCTTCCTTTCCTCCCAAATAATATATATCACAGTTTGGTTTTTTAAGCCAATAGCCACTATTTACACTACTACAACTATTTAACATTTTTATTGCTGAGTCAAATAGTGTACTATGGTTTGACTTTTGTCTTGAATTTTTTAAGGTAAAGAATAGCTTCGATTCCTCTCTTCCTACAATTATGCCACTCATTTTTAAATTTTTTTTTTTGTATTTTCTCTTTGGCTAGAGCTCCTAGAATAATGTTAAATAGTAACAATAATACTGGTTATTCTTGTCTTGTCCCCAACTCCTACAAAAATACTTTGAATGTTGACTAATTATTTAGAAGTCTATATGAAAAATGATTAAAAGGAAAATATAAAAGTCTTAAACATCAATTCCTCAATGATGGGATTGCAATACAGCTCACCTGAATCTAGGGCGCTGTCAGCAAGAGCAAAAGGAATGAAGATGGGAAGTGAGGGCAGGATTGAATCTATGAGGGAACAGGATTTTAGAAGAAAGTGGAGGTCAATTGGCCTGAAAAAAAGGATAATGGGGTTTTCAAGTATCTGGACAATGAATACAAAAATATATACTGTACAAGACAGTTTTGAGCTCTGTAATTATTAGGAAAGGTTGACAGTAAGTTTAAATTTGTTTTTAATCACAATTGTCCAATGAGTGCACTCATGACATAATGTTGTACTGTAAATATAAATGGAAAACTATTCTTTTATGTTCTTTTTGGGTGGGAGAGAACAGGGGACAATGGCTGTGATAAATTGTCATTTCCTAAGTGCTACGTATCCTCAGAGGTCCTTGTACAGGATTCGGTAGGAAATGCAAGACAATCTGAGCTTTTCCTGGTAATGGAGAAGGAGTGGGAGGGAGGGTGGAGGATGACTGCTGACACCCAGGCTGCCTATAGTAGCAGCGTAGCTTCTTGGAGGCTGGAATGTGGAGCTGGTGCTGACTTGGGCTCATCCGTTCTCCCTCAGGCTTAAATTCACCTGTTTCCACCACGCTTTCACACTCCCTGGCACCAGCCTCAAAGCTGAGATCAGTGGCACAAACCCTGCAGTCCTGGCACATACCCAATCAGGTTCCTCAGTAAAGATCTGACAGACGATCTAAATCCGAGTCCTTCCCAGCTCATTCTAACCTGGGTTTTGGGGTCGCGACCGGGGCTCTGCACCCCACGTGCATGACGCCCTTCCATTGCTGAGTTCTTTACGGAGCCCTGGATAGAATCTCTTCCTGCTTGAAATACCAGGAGTGGATTCGGGTTTCCTGACCAAACCCCAACAGATACAGTGTCAGTCTCTCATCTTTTAATGTCTTGAAAGGTGGCTCATTTGTGTTCTGTAAAGGACTTACTTGCCTGATTAAAACAAACATAAACCCAAGATTTTAGCAAAAGAAGGAGAAAATACAAGTGCGAAGAAACAGCTGTACAAAACATTTGCCTGCTCTCTTCCTGCTGTCTCATCTTTCTGTTCAGGCCTCAACCTCGATTTTCTCCTCCATGACCATGCCTGCTTCATGCAATAATGTATTATCATCCTTTGAAGCCAGCCGAGAATAGCATATGTGATAACACTCACCTTTGCCCAAGGCAGACATTAATAATTGATCCCAGCAGCCTTGCCTGCTGATCACAGATTTGGCCTACATTCTTCTCTCGACAGTGATCTGGCCAGCCACTACTAATCGATTGAAACTGGCATGTAAAAAGAATCTTCTGTGTTGCCCACAGCTTTGATGAAAACCTCTCAAAGATGTAAGAAAGCAGAATATTTACACAAATACATTTATATTCAGAGAATAACAGGAGGACCAGACAGCAAACATTTTTTTTCCTCTTAGGATTTATGGATAAAATATCATTCCAACAAGGAGACGAAGTTCCTTAATTATGACAAAAGAGTGGTTCCAGCCTATGATCGTGGGCTGCCTTTAGAATTGCGACCACAAGTTCTGAAATGTGGAAGACCCATCTCACATGCCTTCCCTCTGCTTCACACTGAGGTCCTCTTGCCAAGTGAGTCCCAGATACACGCCCACAATGTGGCTGCTTTCCCAACAACATAATTGACACAGACATTCTGGAGACAGTTTTACTCTCGAGTGATGTCATCTCAGTAGGGATAAACCCTTCTTTGTTCTTTCTTATGAGTCACTTGAACTCACTCTCTGAGGGTTTTGAATGCGTAAAAGTTGTTGTCAATTGTTTACTAGCTTCTGATTTATTTTGGTAGAGCCTTACGCGTGATATATGTCATTAAGTTCTCACTCTTAAATTTGCTGCATTTGATACAGTATTGTGGCCATTCGTTGATTCAGTCATATAATTTATACCTAGATTTTAGGATATTTTTATACAAGGGGAAAACTATAATACCTCCACAGAATCCATTTAAAATGCAGGGACGGTGATTTTCCATAGAATGTGGTGCTGCAGTGAAGCATTGTAGCTCAGGGATAAGGCATTGTGTGAAACTTTTGGTCATTTCCGTTAATAAAATGCCATGCACAAGAAATAAACTTCCTTTGCATTTTATTAGATGCTTGTAAATATGTTGGAGAAGGCCAAGAATGTAGCTTTAAGGTTCAATACATCAACACCAAGGACTGTTACCTTAGAGCTGTTTATTTTACAGTGAGTGCTGGAGGCATGGGGTGTGCGGCTTTATGGTAACTGGAGTTTGTCACATCTCAGTTGCCTATTTTTAATGTTACCCCTGAGAAAAGTCACCTGAAAATGTGAAATGTCCCCAGACAGGGATAAGCAGAGCATGCTGTAAGTATTAAGTTCAATTCCAACACCACTTTTTTCAACCCCTACAAGGTGCCAGGAGCCATTCTGGAAGCCGGAAGCACGAACATTGTAAGAAATCATCTCTCCCCTCACAGGATTCACAGTCCAACTGGGGACATCGAGATGTTAGCATGAACACTGATCTCCTTGATGTTCTTCAACTGCAGGCTCACTTCCTCAGCTCCTTTAGGTGTTTGCTCAAAGGTCACCTTCTCCCTGGGGCCTTCTTAGACCACCTGTGCTAATACTGCAGTTCCCCTCCCGACTCTCAGCACCCCTTATTATAGCACGTGTTAACAAAGTATGTTATTAGGAAATAACATACTGTATTTGTGTGTGTGTGTGTGAGGAAGATTGGCTGTGAGCTAACATCTGTTGCCAATCCTCCTCTTCTTGCTGAGGAAGATTAGCCCTAAGCTAACAGCTGTGCCCGTCTTCCTCTATTTTGTATGTGGGGTGCCACCACACATGGCTTGATGAGCAGTGTGTAGGTTCGTGCCCAGGATTCCAACCTGCGAACCCTAGGCTGCTGAAATGAAGGATGTGAACGTAACTACCATGCCATCAGGCCGGCCCCAACATACTGTATTTTTTATCTACCCTTCTTGTTTATTATCAGTTTCCTCCCACTGGAAGGTAAGTTCCACAAGGGCGGGGATTGTCATCTGTTCTGTTTATTGATGAGCCCCTGGATCCTATAACATGCTTGACACATCATAGGCACTCAGTGTATACACTCGTGGGGATGAATAATCCTAAGAGAGCTGGGAAAGGAATTTAAAGAGAAAGTAACATTTGAATTAGGTGAAGGAAGGGATGGAAATTTCCAGAGGAGATACAAACTTCCAGTAGAGAGATGACCATGAGCAAAGGCACGACTCACCTAGGGAGGTAAGAGTGGCCGGTGGGTGGCTAGAGAACCAGGGTTAAGGTGGTGGGAAGGGACGCGGAATTGAGGGAGATGGCGTGGGAGCAGGAAATGAAGGAAGGTGGGGCCAGATGGAGAAGGGCCTGATAAAAATTAAATTAGTATGTAGATGGACCTGCTTTGCTAAATCAAAAGGAGGATTTTCTTTTTTAAAGACAGTGGTTGTTTTCCTGATTTTCATCTTAGCTTATAAACCAAATCTTCCAAGCTACTAATGATGTCAACTTTTCATTCCAGATAACTAGATATCTTCATTTTGGTGATTGCGATCATAGATCTTATCAACAACACTGAATCTGTGCTGAGACTTAGCAGCAGAGGGTGACAAGAAAGTGCTGTGACAGTGGACAGTCAAGTGTGATTAGCAAGGGGTGTTTCAGAGTCTGTGAGGAGGGCTGTGTCAAAGGGCGCGTGAGGTGGACCCGGCCCTCCCTGTGTTAGACCAGGCTAAGGAACCTTGGGCAGGACCTGTGTTAGAGGAGGTGATCGCTCACATGGGGAGGCAGGTTTGAGGATGAGGGCAGAGCCAGCACTGAAGCTTGTGGACGAGGTGGAGGAGGGAGAGAGTGGGGCCATAGAACTTCCACGGAGGAGCAGTCCGTGAACTGTAGCAATGACTGGAAGCAGCAGTGAGGAGCGAGACAGCAAGAAAGCAATACCCTCCTGGCCCCTGGGCCTGGTGTTGGAGAAGGAGCGGCTGCTCTAGAAGGATTTTGAGGATGAGGTTTTGAGTTCGAGGAAAACTAAGTTACATTTAATGTGAGAAAACCGAAGGAAATGTTGATTCTGTGGTTCGTGTGTAACACAGAGAAGGGGATTTAAAAACTCACAGAGGGTGAAGGGTTCAGAGTGTGGAGAGAGGATGGGTGGCAGAAGAGGGCCAGGACGACAGCTTGGAGGAGGCAGCGAGGGGGCCCAGGGATGGCAGATGGCCCGAGGAGAAGTGGGGGCCTGGAGGTCAGGCCACAGGGGCGTCAGCACTGCAGAGGCACCGCGAAGGCAGAGGGGCTGTGAGGGGTAGGTCATAGTTCATGGGGAGTGCTGTAGATGGTCACCTTGTAGGCCCAACCAAAAAGTGAGTGAGTAAGCCACTTCCAGGCCAGGCTACTTCCCGATAATTGAAACACTCCTGCTGTGTCCCGGTGTCAGCTTATATTACCCTGAAAATAGCTGCTCCATTTAGGGTGCAGTTAACAGCTTACGCAGAAAAGATAAAGAATGGAACAATCTTTTCTCATTCTGCATCTTTGGTTAAGGGCATTTACTTCACTGAGGGGTGGAGGTAGGGGCAGGATAATGTGTAATTTATTGCAAATTATCATAGATATTTATAGATACATTTAACCCATCAAATTGTCTTCTTGTTATTTTATTTGCTTGACTTACACATCTGAAAGAAGGCAAGACAATTCTTATCTTTTCATATGCACAGTAAAGCACACATATCCATTTATATTAAAATAACATTGATAGCATTTTGTGTCTTGTTACTATTAAAAATAAAACAGTAGAATTTACAAAGAATAACACAATTTGTTCTTGCAAAGTACGGCAGTTCCTCATTGTTACGCTGTTACAGCATCTTCATATTTTAAGGAATTTGCAATCATGTAAAAGGTATTGAACTTCATAGACTCCCACCATAAAACAGCCGAATGCTTCATAATAACCAACAAAGGGATTGCATTTTCTCTGCTTGGCAGATTAACTGTCAGTTTTGTTTCCTGCCAGATCGCTCGCTGTAACGTGAGTAATAAATCAGGATGATTTTCTTCCTTCTTAAGGTTTTTATTTTTATTTTTGTTTTTTTTTTAAAGCCTGTCACAGCTCTCTTTCCTAGTGGGCAGAAAGACCTGGAACCTAATCTGTAGTGTTCCTTGCCTACATCAACAATTTTATTCAAATTCAAACTCTTAAAAATAAAATTGGCATCAGGATGTCCTGACCTGGAGAAAGAAGCCAGACATAAAAGAGCAGTTGAAGAAATGGGAGTTTGTGGGAGGGGGATTCTTCACTTGGGTGTCTGGGCTTTTTTTTTTTAAAGACTTTAACGAAGTAGACTTGACATACAATAAAGTGCACATATTTAAAGTGTACAATTGTGTAAGTTTTGACATAGACATGTAGGTACCCATGAAACTATCACCATGTTAAGATGATGAACATAACCGTCACCCCCAAAAGTTTGTTGTTGGCGTGTATCGATAGTACATTGCTTTTTGTTGATGAATATTATGCAGCAATACTACTGTATACTGTTATATGGTTCTATATACTACAATTATATGGGTATGTAAACACCAAAATTTGCTTATCCATTCACCCGTTGATGGGCATTTGGGTTGTTTGGCTATTACAAATAAAGCTGCTATGAACATTTATGTACACATTTTTCTAAGATTGGATGCTTTCCTTTCTCTAGGAGTGAAATGGCTGGATAAAATAGTAGTGGTATGTATAGCTTTTAAGAAACTGCTGGACTATTTTCCAAAGTGATTGTGTCATTTATATTCCCGCTGGCAGTGTGTGGAGTTCCAGTTGCTTCATATCCTAGCCAACACTTGATGTGGTCAGACTTTTTAATTTTAGAGACTCAAATAGGTTTGTAGTGGAATCTCATTATAGTTTTAATTTGTGTTTCCCTAATGGTTCGTGATGTTGAACATCTCTCCATGTGCATGTTTGCATTTTTATATATTCTTTGGTTAAGTGTCTGTTCAAATGTTTTGTCCATTTTTAACTTGGGTTGTTTGTTTTCATGTCAATGGGTTTTGAGAGTTCTTTATGTATTCTGGATTAAAGTCCTTTAGCAGATAGGTGATTTGCAGTGGTTTTCCTTGGTCTGTGGCTTATCTTTTCCTTCTCATAATAGTGAGTTTCTAAGAGCAGAGTTCTTTGAGGAAGTTCTTTGAGGAAGTCCAATTTATCTTTGTGTTGTTGTTGATCATCCTTTTGGTGTCATATCTAAGAAATCTGTGCTTAACCCAAAATAGATGTTTTTCTGTATTTCCATCATCAAGTTTTATTTTGAATTAATTGTTGAATACCATGAAAGGAATAGATGAAAAACAATTTTTTTTTTTTGGCATATGGATATCCAGTTGTTTCTGCACCATTTGTTGAAAAGATTATGCTTTCTCTATTGAATTGCCTTTGAACCCTTTTCAAAAATCAATTGACCATATACCATGGGTTCATTTCTGGACTCTCTATTCTGTTCCATTAACTTATTTGTCTATTTTGATGCCAATACCTTACTACCTTGATTACTGTAGATTCTTAATAAGTCTTGAAGTCAGGCAGTATAACTCCAAAATCTGTTCTACTTTTTGAAACTTGTTTTGGATTTTCTAGATTCTTTGCATTCCCATATTAATTTTAATTGCAATTGCAAAAAATCTGTAGATCAATTTGGGAAGAATTGATAACTTAACAATATTGAATCCTCCAATCGATAACTCTCTCTCCATTGATATCAATCTTCATTAATTTCTCTCAGCAATACTTTGTAGTTTTAAATCTGCAGGTCTTGCCATCTTTTGTTAGATTCTTCCCTTAGAATTTCATATTATTAATGTTATTATAATTGGTATTTCTTTATTTCAACTTCCAATTGTTCATCCATTACTAGTCTATGGAAAATACAATTGACTTTTATATATTCATCTTGCATCCTTCAAACTTGCTAAACTCACATATTAGTTCTAGTAGGCTTGTTACTATTCCGTAAGCTTTTACACGTAGACGAACTTGAAGTCTGCAAATAATGACAGTCTTCCTTCTTCCTGTCCAATCTGGATGTCCTTTATTTCTTTTGCTTATTGCACTGGCTAGAACCTTCATTACAATGTTGACTAGATGTGAGATGTGAGAGCGGACATCATTGCTTTGCTCTTAATCTCACGTGGAAAGCATCCAGTCTTTCATCAGTAAGTAAGATGTTAGCTGTAGGTTTTTATAGATGCTCTTTATCAGCTTGAGGAAGTTTCCTTCTATTCCTAGTTTGCTTAGAGGCTTTATTAGAAATGGATACTTGTCATGGATAGTTGTCAAACACTTCTTCTGAATCTGTTACGACGATCGTATGGTTTTTCTTTCCTAGTCTGTTAATAGGATGAATTACATTGATTGAAATTTGAATGTTAAAGCAACTTTGCATTCCTGGGATAATCCCTCTTGGTCATACTGTATTATCAGTTTTATATATTGTTGGATTTGATTAGCTAAAGTTTAGTTAAAGATTTTTGTGTCTGTGTTCATGAAGGATATTGTTCTGTAGTTTTCTTTTCTTGTCATTGTTTTTTATGATTTTGGTGTTGGGGTAATGCTAGCCTCATAGAATAAATTTGGAAACACATCTTCAATTTTCAGGAAGACTCTATAGAATTGGTAGTACTTCTTTCTTAAATGTTTGGTAGAATTCACCAGTGAAGCCATTTGGGCATGGCATTGTATTTAATTATTTATTTTTGCTAGGAAGGCTTTTAACTACAAATTCATCTTTTAAATTGAGCTGCTTAAAGTTATCACACAGCAAACTGATGGCACTTTTCATTGTTTTTTAAAATCTCTTTTGTCTCTATGCTTAGATAGTTCCTATTGCCTTAAGTTTACTCAATTTTTTCTTCTGAGGTAACTAATCATCCAGTGTATTTTTCATTTCAGGCACTGTTTTTCGTCACTAAAAGTTTGACTTGGTCTTTTTTTGTATCTTCCATGTCTTTATTTAATCTGCTCAATTACTCCCCTGCCTTAATGATTGTAATGAGTATTCTTATACTAACTGTTTTTAATGATAGATACTAATTCTATCATCAATATCATTTCTGTGTTCATTTTGATTAATTTTACTCCTCATTATGGGTTTTATTTTCTTGCATCTTTGCATGTCCAGTCATTTTTTATTGGATGCCAGACATTATGAATTTTACCTTGTAGAATGCTGGATATTTTTGTCTTCTATAAATATTCTTGAGCTTTTCTGGCATGCAATGAAGTTACTTGGAAACAGTTCTTCCAAATGCTTTCAAGTCTTGCCTTTAAGATTTGTTAGTCTGGATGCAAGCAGTGTGTATTCTAGAACTAATTTTATCTGACCACTTAGGCAAAACTCTCTGAGCACTGGACACAATGCCCCATGAATTGTGAGGTGTTCCACTCTGGCTAGTGGCAACAGGGACGATTACCAGCCCTGTGTGAGTCTTGAGGATTGTTCCATCTCTTCCTTTCCTGAATTTATTTTCCTGGCTTCGGATAGTTTCATCACATGTGTACACTAATCAGAACTCAGCTGGAGTAAGTGGGGGCCCTCTACAAATCTCCTGACTTCTTTTTCTGTGTAGATCTTTACACCCTGGCCCTCTCCTGCAAACTCTAGCTGCCTTTGCCTCAGTGGATTCTCATCTCTGTCTCCTCAATGGAGGGTGGTCACCAGGCTTCTCCTAGGTCCCCCCTCCTCAAGTTGTGGCCCAGAAAGTCTCACTACGTAATAAGCTGCATCAATTTGTAGGGCTCATCTTATTTGTTTCCCATCTCACAAGAATCATTGTCCTTCACTGTCTAATGTCCAATGGTAGAAAACTGTTGTTTTATAAATTTTGTCCAATTTTTTAGTTGTTTCAAGTGGGAGGGTAAATGTGGTACCTGTTAGTCCATCTTGGTCAGAATTGGAAGTCTGTCTGGGCTTTGGTTGGTCCAGAGTTGGTCCAGAGACCTTTTTCTGGTCACCATTAAACCCTGCTCACTCCAGCATGCAGCCCACAGAATCCGGGACCCTCACAAAACTCTCCATACTTGACTCATCAATAGCTCTATGTATGGTAAAGAGAACTTTGCTTCCATTTCCAGATTAACATCTGAGGAAACCCATGCCATGTAACTTTATTTTTAATGAATGCACATATTTTTAAAAATCAGAATCAGAACCTAGCTTAATGTTTAGTTTAGAAAAGTCTAACCTCAAAATTAGTCACATAATAAGTTCTGAATTGGATGGTAAGTATGTCAGATAATTATCCTCATTGGTATTTACATTTTTTAACCTTATTTTTATGTTATATTTTTCTCACCGGTCTTTAAAGTTGAGGTAACAGTTGATATGCCTTTGTTGTTCATATATTTTGAAATGTTGAGTAAATTTTCATTAAATCATGCTTTCTTGTGCCTATACCTTACTTTATAGAATACCTCTGCTTTAACACTATATGTAGGGGCCAGCCCTGTGGCCTAGCGGTTACGTTCGGCATGCTCTGCTTCATCGGCTAAGGTTCGCAGGTTCAGGTCCCGGGCACAGACCTACACCACTCATCAGTGGCCATGCTGTGGCAGCAGCTCACATACAAAATAGGGGAAGATTGGCACAGACGTTAGGTCAGGGCAAATCTTCCTCACCAAAAAAAAAAAAACTATGTGTAAAATTGAAAAGTATTTTGTGGCAGCAGCATTGTGGAGGGGTTTTATTCTTCAGTGAAATTCTTTGGTGACCAATGATATTTATTTTTGAATGACAAGTGACCACTTCCTCTCGTCTCTGCGCTGTAAATCCATATTTTCATTCACTGAATAAGCTGACAGGACGTAAACTCAGCCCTCGACCCGCCTCTCCTCGTCATTGGGAAATCTGGATCGTGGGGCAGGCTCCCATGATCTTTATCATGGGGTGTCATTTGAGAAGGAGTCTGTCCAATCAAATAGAACCTACAAACAGAATTGATTGCGTAATGAGTATTTTAACGACGTCAGAGGTTTTTAGACAGTTAAAAACGGGCTTATTTACATGTAAGTGAGATCCTTGCAGAGTAATCAGAGATCTTATGTTCCCTAAGAGTGGTTCTCAAATGTTTTTGGTCTCAGGATCCCTTTTTCCTCTTAAAAATTATTATTATTGAGGATGCTGAAGAGCTTTTGTTCATCTCACTTAGATCTATTGGTATACATTGTATCGGAAATTAAAACCAAGAAATATTTTGAATGTGTATTTATTTCTTCATTTGAAAATAAATTCATTATGTATTAATTTTTTATTACTTCATCAAGGACATTCTTAAGTGAAACTGGGTTCCCTCCTCCTCCTCCTCCTCTTCCTCTTCCTCTCCCCCTTCCTCCCTCCCCTCCCACTCTCCCTTTCATTCTCATTCTTACTCTTCACCCTAAGTGAGCGCATGACAGAGGAACATACCGTGACACCTAGCACAGTTTGGTGGCGCTGCTTGATATGCTGAGAAGTCTGCAGTCTTCTAGCCACTGCTTTTATGCAACTAGTATAAATGACGACAGAAGAAAAGGTGCATAATGTCTTAGTATTATTTTTTAAAGCTTTGCTCTCATGGACTCCCTGAAAGCATCTCATGGATCTTCAGGGTTTCCCAGATCATTTCAGAACTACTCCTGGGCTGATAGCAATAATAGGTCATACGTTCCTGCAGCATCAGTGGATGCTGCTGAAGTTTTCTAAGTGCTTTGAGCCAATTCACACTCTCACCAGCAGTGCCTGAGAATTCAAGTGTCTTTGCAGCCTGGCTAACATTTGGCATCGCTGTCCTTTTTCGGTTTAAGCATTGTGCTACGTGTGTAGCAGTGTCTTACTTTTTATTTCCCAGAGGACTCACGGAATGGAACATCTTTTTCCTATACAGGCAGTTCTCACTTTGCACAGGATTACAGGACTGTAAAAATGATCATGCAAGATGAAATCATGCAAAGCTCTCTTAATAATCAGTGGAGAGAATTACAAGTGGTCTGTGATCTTTAAAACTTTTTGTCAAAATATGAAAAAATAAACTCTTATGGTGGGTTATAAATGTATAGGGAAATAAAAATAGCAAAACTAAAACTTGTTTAGGTCACTGTAATTTAAAATATTAGAAACATTGAGAATTGAGGTATTTTATTTGTAAAAAATTGAATAAGTAGTTTAGACAGTGCTTGCCTTCTTCTCATTGTATAACTTACAATCCGGAGCGAGCATCTATTCTACAGCTTGGCAGCTTGTCATCTTCCTTTCTAAGTTTGGCTCAGCTTCCGGTAGTGTATCCCTCTCACGTCTTGTGAAATATCTCTGAGAGTTCCTTTCATATAAAATATTTTGCTGGAGTTGCTTCCTTGGGGACATCTTAATCCTTTCATCACAACCCCTTTCCTCATTTATGTGAGTAAATTTGCCTTGACTGAGTTCCTCTGGCTGCATATCTAGATGCATATTTGTGCATCCTTACACCAATACCACACTGATCCAATTACTATAACTTTTTAAGAAGTCTTGGTATCCAGTACAATAACTCTTCTTCAGAATATTCTTGACCATTATGGGTCCCTATTAATTCCAAATTTTAGAATCAACCTGTTGATTTAATAAAAATAAACTTACTGAAATTTTGATTGAGTTTGCGTTGAACGTATAGAAAAATTCTGGGAAAAACTGCATCTTTACTGTATTTATATATGTATGTACACAAACATCTACACCCACATATATTTTTAAAACCCATTCTCTGGTTTTAATTCGTTCAGTCTTGTCTCAGTATTCTTTTTTTTTGGTGGGGAAGACCAGCCCTGAGCTAACGTCTCTTGCCAATCCTCCCCCTTTTTTTTTTTTTTGCTGAGGAAGACTGGCCCTGAGCTAACATCCGTGCCCGTCTTCCTCCACTTCATATGGGACGCCGCCACAGCGTGGCTGACAGGCAGTGCGTCGGCGGGCGCCCGGGATCCGAACCCGCGAACCCCGGGCTGCCAGGCGCGAACTTAACCGCTGCGCCACCGGGCGGCCCCTTGTCTCAGTATTCTTGATAACTTTTTGTTTATTGCCAAATGTAGTGCAGTAAAATGTAGAGATAATCTGAGATTCTCGAGGAGAGTTATCTTTATCCAAAGAGGACATACTTTTATTTCAGGCAACAGTGAAGATAGGTCAAGATCGCTCTAATCCAAAGGATTGAGTTCGTTTGGAGTTTGGCTTCAGCCTATGGATGCTGGCCTGTGTCGAGTTCACCCTTTGCTTAGGGGAGAGTCTTGTTGGGGAGGGGAGCTCTCCACTGAAAGCCTGTGGGCCTCGGAATCCAGTTTTTGCCCTTCCTGCTCTTTGACATGGGCAGACGTTCTCTGCAGTTCCCAGCCCTGCTCCAGTGCCTTGAGGGGAGACTCCACCAGATGTCAGGCTTACCTCTGGGAGCTTCCCTGGTCTCGGGGATTCTGCTCCTCAAGTCTTCGCTACTTTGGTGACTCGCTGATGCTTAACAAAAAAGATTTTTTTTTTTTTGGTCCAGCTTTTCAGATTGTTCCAAGTTGAACAGTTTTTCTGTAACAAGTTTGTCTACCATCACCAGACATTCTCTTCATTCTTTGAAGAGATATCTACTCAGAAACCTACTAGGTAGTTTGTGAGGCATCAAAAGCTCTGCTTGCTCAAGATGTCATCCTGGCCAACTGACGACGTGTTAAACGGTGGAGGTGTGGATTTCTCTTGAAGCCTTTGGAGTAGACTCTCTTTGGCACATTCTTCTGGTTTGGCGTCTTAAATCAGCCTTTAGATTGAAGGGGTGGAGTTTGTTGAGAGTCCTGTAAGTTTCAGCCTGGCGGTCAGCAGGAAGGAGGACCAGGACAGAGCCCATCTCTGGCCAATAAGGCCCAGTGTGAAGGCGGTGGACAGAGAGTGTGAGCCTGGAGCCAGGCTCTCGGAGCCAAGGCATTTGGCTTGGAAAGTGTTGAAAGCTACAGGCAACTCTATTCACCACAGTGAATACAGTTAGCTTAGTACTAACATGGAGTCAGCCCGGAAGGAATAGGCTTCAGTCAAACTCCAAAACATACCAGCTTCCCTTGGAAAAATCGAATTAAGCTCTCTGAGTATCAGCATCCTTATATGTAAAGTGGTGGCAACTCCTTACTTTGCTAGTAGGGGGATTAAATGGGACACAGCTTTATACACAAGCTATCAGGTGCTTATATATGTTAATTCTCTTTCCTTTCCCCTCTCAAATTCAGTGGAATCAAAAAGGATGCAACCAAAAGGTCATTGTATTTCTAGATACTCAGATGTCTTTGCAAGTGTATCTATATGGTAACACATCGAAAATGGTGCTGATGCAATTCTGGAAAGAGAGAAACTGTGTTGGTGCTTTAAGAGAGCAATCATTTATTGTCAAAAATCATTCTGTTTCTTGATGCTACGGGGCTTTCTAGGCAATAGACATGGTGAATGATTTCATTCTCTGTTGAAATATAACTCTCTGTGGGGTGGGATATGGCAAATTCATAGCGTGATGCTTATGAGATTGAATCCCAAATCTTTAAATTTCTTTCATCTCTTAAAAAGTTATTCTGTTTGGAAAACCAGTGTCAAAAAGAGTGCTATGTTAGAGGGGGAAATTTGAAAGAGAATCCTGTTTCCTTGATGGTTATATTTTGGCTGAGATCTGCAAATTAGGGCCTATGATAACTTTGTAGAGAAATTTTAAAATATCTCTTTGTTTTAAAAAATGTCCCATCCCACAACAAAATACACATGAATGGTGCACTTTTCAATTAAAATGCTGTTGGATGCATATTAAAATATAAATAAATATAGTATATTCACATGTAATAATAAGTGAAATAATTTGATTACAAGGTAAATTAGCATTACTTGTCTTTTGAAATCTACATTTTAACTCTCCAAGTATACAAAATCGTATCTGCATCACTTTATGGCCTTTCTTTTGGTGTATCTACTACTTTTTTTAAATGAAAACCTTTAGCCATTCATAAATGTAGGCTGACCTATATCCTATTAATCTAAGGCACAAGAAGTAAAAAGAGAAAATGAATTACCACAGTTATAAACGGTTCTTTCTGATGGGGGGGATATTTGTTTATATTTTTCTCATAGAAGCTTTTACTGAGCTTTTTGTATGAAAACTTTTAAAATAATTTTTGACAATTGATGATTAAAGTTACGTTTTCTATCTAACCCTACGTGACAATTACAAATTTATAAAATTATAAAGAATTTATAAGTGGATAAGCGGGCTTTTCTTATGGGCTTTTCACCACATTCTCCTCCCTGTAGGAAGTAGTCCTCAGGAAGTCAGATTCCTCCTGAAGCAAAGCCTGGTGAGAGAGGAACTAGAATAAACAGGAGTAGACTCTAGAAGCTTGAGGTCCAGAGATCTCGAGAAATACTCCTGCCAATAGGCTAATGTCATTAGGTCATTGATTTCTTGGTGCTGAAGACACACTGTTATAAGATTTCTAAAGGTGTTTAAAGTGATATTTATTTGTGTATTTAATAAAAAGTTTTCTTAAAAAATTTTATGTCTTCTTTAAATCCTGTTTCTAGAACAACAAAATCTAGTGGAAATTTGGAATAAGACTTTGATCCAATTTTTTTCATTCTTCCTCTTTCACCCTATGTATTTGGACAAAGCAGTTCACTTCTCTGAACTTAATGTTTCCTGTCTGAAAACGAGAGGATTGGCCTAGGACTCCAGATAGTGTCCAAGACTCCTTCTAGCTCTTACGTTTCTATAGTTAAAGACATGTCTAAGTCTTCCCTAGCAGAACTCAACCACTGTTTTTTAAATGATTTCTTGATTTTATGCAACCACGAACTAATAGAGTCCCTCTTCTTGTCAAGCCTATAAACATATATACTTACTAGTTATTAATTTTTTTCAGCTGTCCAGATTTACTAAGAGATTCTAGGTTTGTTACCTACAAGAATGAGGCTTGATTAGAAAGTAATGAAAGTGTGTATTTCACAACCACAGTGTCTACATGGCCAAATGAGTGTTGGATTTTAATGTAGTCACTCGGGAAGCTACATGTTTACTCTAACGAAGCTATCATCATTCAATCTTGCAACTCCTCTTTCGGAGTTGTGTTTAGGCAGGAAGTCACCCAAGCAACTAGCTCCCTGTTTGTTAGAGTATATCTCAATCTTGACCCCAAAGGATATATTTTGGCTTCCTTGTTTAGATTCTTTTATTACTCTCACTTCTGAATGACAGCCCTGTCCAGAAATCAAGGCCACTATCACAGAAAGTTTTTCCATTCTATCTAAGATTGTTCTCTGCAGATATTAAGTACTACATAAATCTTGCTAAAGAGAATGTGCTAAAGTTTCTGAAAATAATTCAGAGGGAATTCAAAACAATTGCAATTAGAACAATTGCTGCATCATTGGAATAAATATATTGTCTTCAAATATAAAGAGGATATATGTGGTACATATATTTCACACACACACACCCCTCCTACTGCATGCACGTACTAAACCTCATGATTTACCCACATTATGTCACTTGATTCTTGCAATAACTATTTGAGTTGTTATTTGAAAGTGATGATAACTTACTGAAATATGGAAATTCTAGTGTTCTAGATTCTATAAAAAGGATCTTTCCACACTTTAGAGCCACATCTCATATATTTGTTTATTCGTTCTTCATGAAATCCTGTAGACGAGAATAGCCATGGCTTTCCTTAGTATGTTGTATTTCAACCCTGCACGACCCCTATAATAAGTAACTCCTCTGTGTGGTGTATCTTAAATCCATTATGATGTGCTGAAATAGAAATTGTCTTCTTCTTCTGGTCTCAATACAAGGAACTGTTTACCATCACCCGTAGAATTCCCTAGAGTGTGAGTTTGCTCCTGTTTCAGGGTCTTATTGTGTCTATTATTGGAGTCATCATTTATTTAGCAGTTTTTTTTTAAATAGAGAGGGGTTTGTCATGTGTAGAGTCTTAGACAAGGCTAGATGAACACCAAGAAGATCTTACATCTGCATAACTATATGTTCTTGGTTATTAAGTGACATCATCATTGTGACGAAAGTGATCTTTATACTCATTTGGATAAGTGTGGGCCCAAGCCCATTCTCTAAATCATAACTACTTGTAGCAAACACCTTTTAAGATGCAATCAGCCAATGACACAAGGGTTGGTCCTGTGATCCCCAAGTGGAATCAATGACTTTTTAGAGAGTCTGCTCTCTGGGCAATAGGTAGAATTCGGGGGACTTTTATGTTTCTGACCCACTAATAAATGTTTGCTGCTGTCAAATGATTGGGGTAACAGGTTAGATTCGCAAAAATAAAGCTCAGATAATAATTATTTTAAAATAGAGAGAGAGAGATTGGCTCAGAACAAATGCTGTTTCCTTTAGCACAGTCTCCAAAAGTTCAGAAAACTGGGGAGGGAGTTGGTGGGGGGAACAACAGAAAAACTTGTCACCACTTACAAAAGCTTCATTTGGTTTGCAATCAGTTGAAGGACTTTGCAGAAGATGGTACTTGTGAAATCGATCTCAATTGAAATCAGTCTGAGTGTGCGCTGTCTCCCACAATGGCTCTGGGGGCCTGTGGGAGGAGTCTTGCTGTTCCGTCTAATAGCACCCGCACCTGTCTGGAGTACACTGGCACTCTTCCTTTTTTTAATTTTCACCTCAGCCTTTTCTTCTAAGACGTCTGACCTCCGTGGCATCCCTAATGAACTCCTTTCAATGTGTGCCTCGTCTCCTCCGCATTGCATGGGGATGCGGGGAAGACAGGAGGGCTGGGAAGTCTTTCACCTCTGACAGCCTGGCTTGCACACAGCTCGCAGCTGTCAGGATGCTGACATGCTGCTGGAGCTGGATAATTGGGTGCTCGAGGAAGATTCAGAAGGCAATATGCTGCAGAGCTGCGTGTCCTGCCCTGGGGCAACAAGGGGCAGCCAGGGGAGGCAAGAAAGAGAAGTCTTCAATGGGGGCTGGGAATCTGGTCTTGATAAATAATAATCTATTTATAACAGGACATGATGAAGACGTTTGTTCACAAAAAGTCCGCAATTCATGCAACTTGGGGAAGGATTTTTAAAGATTTCAAGATGGAACTCCATGCAGGGTGAATCAAAGCTGGGTTAGTAAGAGTCAGAAAGACCCAGAACATCCCGTCCAAGAGGAAGGAGTGAGTCACACCTGGAACAGGTCTTTTCATACCTGGAAGTTTGTTGTTTTAATCAAAGCGAGCCATCTGACAGCTCATTATTAAGAGACAACAAAAAGTGACTTTATTAACATAGTGTGGACTTGGTTCCTCTGCAAATTAAACTTCTTTGTTCACATGTGACAGTTGGCTTGGGAGGCATCTGTTAAGGGGTGCCAAGTGGGATAACATTTTAAAGGTGTAATCTGATAACAATTAACCTATAATTTCTTTTTCTAGTAGTCTCTCCTTTCAATTTTATGAGATAAATTTATCATGAAAGGTGGTGAAGACAAAATCTTTCATGTGATTTCCTTGTGAAGTAGCCCCTCATGACTGGCATAATCTGTCACAAATTTATTGGTGCTTATTTTCCCAAATATTTATGATTTTGCTTATGGAATGTGACAGGTTGGTGCCAGCCTTGATTGGGAAAGGCCAGGGTTCTTCATCAAACATAATATTTTAGTGGTAAAGCTAATACTGGCGTTGATTTATTAGTCGGCCTATGTTGTGTTACCAAATATGAGCAGAAAATTCAGGTAATAATCTGTAATATCTATCAGAGCTATGAAAGAAGATTCCTCCTTCTGTAGCGATATCCTGGGAATTCGAAAATCTTGTATCCACCAGTAGTCAATAAAGAGTATTTTGATTATAAGAGATTTATATTTGATAATCTGGAAAATAATTTTGAAAGTCAGAAATGAGCATCTATAAATAATAGCCCATAATAGGAAATTCTCATACGCACTTCAAAGTTCTGTCATAGACTCGGTTTTGAGGGCCACATACCATCTCTCTTCCACCCCATGTGCTTTCCCTCTTAACAGTTTGACGCCACTAGAAGTCACAGCTAATTTGACCCATGAAACAAATATGAGTACTCTGAGATTTAAATAAGGCAAGGTGTTGCATTTGTCCTCCTGGGACAATGAACAGAAACTTCTGTGACTTGTTGAATTGACATTTTCTGGTTGGTTAGTTAAATATTGTCCGAGATAAATTTTCTCCTGGGAATTTTTATTTTTTATTAAAGAGATCAGCTTTAAGTTTCTGAGATTTTTCACCATAAAACCTCTAAAAATCAAAATGCCTGAGTTGTTCTTCGGCCAATGTTGCATATATAGTCAAATGCCCCTTATTTTGGGTGATAATTTAGGTTACCATGGTTTTGCTTCCTGACAGTTAGAGAATGCAGGACAAGCATAAGAAGTGGACCAGGACATTAAACAGGTAAATGATAGCATATTGCAAATAGAAACAAAGAATATAATTCATTTCTTTCAACTTGCATTTTGTCTTTGAAAAAAAAACAACTGTAAGCATTCTTCCATTCACTTATTCATCCAGTATTTACTTAGAATCTTCTATGTGCCAGGTATTGTGTTAGCTGCCTAGTCTACAAAGATGAATAAGACAAGGTGCTTGTCCCAGAGGGTTTAAGGCCAATAAGTACCTGAAACTGAATATATATATTCAGAAATCTTCTAATAATTCTCCTCTACATTATATAAGTAATCCAAAATAGTTAGAAGAATAGAGAAAATTTCTGCTTCCCCTTAATTCGTCTCTTCCTCCTTTTCCAGATCTTCTGAGAATTATCCAGTTAACACCCCCCAGTTGAGGGAAACTAGGTGGAGTTTCCCTCCTGACCTGCCGACACACAACCCTGGCTTCTGACCCGTGGAGAGGCAGGCCAGGCCGGCCGTCACTGTTTGTGGTGTTCATTGAGGAATCTAGTTCTTTCTGCACTCTCTACCCTCCCTCCTTCCCTCCACTCCATGCTCCCTGGTTCCCCACTTGTATATCTGCCCCTCCACCCTCTAATCTCATCTTCCTCTTCTCCTGCCTTCGCTCTTCACTGTGGGTTTGTGCTCCATCCTCTCCTGTGCTGCTCGGTGGGTGTCTACCCAATTCACCAAGTTAGATTTTGCTACATTTCAGTGTCCAATGATGTCTCAGCCAGTCCGTCTCAACATTCTTCACAAGGTCACAGACACAGAAAATGAGAGCGTTTGTGAGGGCCTCGTGCCGTGAACCCACAGGCACGTAGGGCCTGAGGCGGTCACACTGGGCTCCAGCCACCCGGGCCCCACTGGCCACCAGGAGCCTAATGGGACCAGTGAGTCAGGCACACTGGTGACCATTTGCCCCATGCCTGAGCCCAGCATACAGACCAGGAATTCTGGTCTTCATCCCTCCCTATAACATTCTGGCATTTTATTAGGACCCTTCAAAGCCCAGATACAGAAGGAGTGGTGTCCAGCTGGGTAGCTCAGAGCTCTGGAGTGTGACCGGCCTGGACTGGGGATCTGGCTCTGCTCCTGAGTGACTTTGGGGGTGTGGTTAACTTTCCTGCCTCTCAGCACCGACCTCAGGGGGCTGTAGGCGGATTGCATTCTGTGAGTAAATCTGCATAGAACAGCGTAGAATTTCCATGCAGTGTGTGTTCCACTAAGCAGTCCTGCCATTGTTTGTGGGTAGGTTAGGCTGTAGCAAGGCCACCGGGACAGACATTGAGTGAGAGAGAAAAATATGTAACATTAGTCTCTTATCTCAAAGCAAATAGCCTATGCGCTTTCATACTTCTATGCGTAAAGGAATATATGTACATAGTTCCCTTTTCCTGGAAAGCTTGCTCCCCTTTCTCCTTTGTTCTCCAGCTAACTCCCCTCGTCTTTCAACTTAGCTCAGATGTGACATCCTCTGGAGAAGGTCCCTGCAAGTACCCTGTTTATATTCTAGTGGAGAGAGGCGGGCAATCAACAGGTGAACATATACACGAGATTATTGAGAATCGTGAGAGGATGGAGATTACAGAGGATGCTGCATGGGATTCCGAGGAGGTAATTTGGGAGCTGAGAACAGAAGGAGGGGAGGGGCCAGCAGGGGCTTCTGAGGAGGGATCGTCAAGTGCAAAGGCTCTGAGGTGGGAGTCAGGTCACGTGCTTGGGGAACACCAAGGAGGCAGGTGTGACTGGAGCACCGCGAGCACGAGGAAGGTGGTATTAAAGGAGGCTGGAGACTCAGGCCGATCCTTGGAAAGGTTTTCCTGGTCTTCCCCGCCCCTGCTCTCTGGCGACCACATGCATCGAACCTGATTTCTAACAACTCCCTAGGGGAATCGTGTTTACCCAAAGTTAGAGCTAAACTCACCTTCTGCTCCATCCTTCAGACATAAGCCCCTTGTTCACTGTGACGGGGTATGCGTCATCATCTAGTGCAATGCCTGCCACAAAGGAGGGTTAGGGGCTCGATGAATGTTACCAGAATATGCGCATGAATGAATTGCATACTGGATACCCGTGGGATAATGAACTATTGTTTTAAGAAGACATTGCACTTATTCATGCAGAAAGGATGCCTTCTCTCTAGAAAGAGCCCTCCCCACTCCCTTGCCCCACCCACTTGGTCTGTGTTTCTTTTGAGATTTCTTGAATGCCATTTAGCATTGAATAAAATGAGTTTTTTTCTCCTCTCCTGCTAATTATAATCATGCAAGCAGTGAACTAAACAGTTGGGGGTGAAAGAAATTCTGATGATGTTAAAAATGCAAATAGTTTTCACACCAGATTAATTCATTCAATTAACAGTCATGATCTTTAAACATTAAATGTTTGAGTGTGAATCGTTTTATTCGCGGGGGAGATAGTCCATGTGAGGCTGGTCTGAATCCCATTTCTGCATCAGGAGAGATTTTAAGATAAACAGGATGCATATTGCTAGCGAGTTATTAACTAGCAAGTTGCAAGTTCTTTAAAACATCTCAGGATATGATTTACATGATTCAAGATTAGCAGGCCTGGGGGACTCAGGGCTGTTTGAGGTTAGGAGACGCCAAGTCATACAAGGATCCGAACGGATGTTTGTATTATCTGTGTGTTTGACTAATATTTGAATGAAATGTTTTATATTTAATCAAAGCAAGATTGAAATTCATTATTACTGCTGATATGCCGTCCTAATTACAGGAAATAACCAGCCCTTCCATGTTCAGTGCCAAATGCTGATGGTGGAGCCTTCTCTTCTTTGGAGGGGGAAATCCTAGCTCCCAGATCTGGAAGAGAATTTAGTTCACTGGTTTTTGGCTGTTTTAAACCCAGACTCTCTTGTGATTAAAAACAAATTCATCGCTTTTATTTTCTTCAACCTGCAATTTCTTTAGTTTGTATTATTAAAACGATCAGATGTTTTTTTCCAAAGATGAGATTATATTATAATAGTAAATGTAATTTTTCAAGCTATGCATCCACCCCATCCAACCCTAGTGGAGAATCACTGTTCTCTTCAGAGGTGAGAAGACTGAGGCTTCGTGTGGTTAGGTCCTGAGGTTCACCTGCATCACAGACCTGTTCTATGGTGAAGCAGGTGCATGGTTGGGATTCTTCCCCGTGTGTCTTAGATAAATGCTGGCAGAGTCTGGAATCCACACTCAAGTTCTCAGGTCTTCAGGCATGTCCCCGTCCCTGTGATGCTGTCATCCACTGTGATGGAGGGTTGCCCCTGTGAGCCGGCATCATGATCCACATCTCCCTCTGCGTCTCTACCCTGTGCACCTGTGTTTACTTGCACAGCAGCAAACATCTAGACCTAAGGGATCATTCTGCTAAACATGATCTCTGGAAGCAATAGGCAGTAGACATTACAGGTACCTACCATATTCTTTTATTAAAAAGACTTGGTTTTAGCCCTATGGTGCCACAGAATAAAGAACAACTGGCATATTTTTAAAACGATGTTCTTCGGAAGGATAATGGCAAATGTGATCTGCTGGTGGGAAGTTGAAATCACAGATTAAATTACATTTCTGGCAAATAAATTCACTAGGAAAACAGACCAAAACAAGTGCCAGGAGAACACAGCCCTAAGATATTAAATAAAGGTTATCTGATTGAAGAAGGAGATAAATCAGGATGGAAGCAAGAGTCTTGTTAATGTGCCTGGTGATAATTGTTTCTAGATAGTAGAAAGGGATCTTTGAATCTTACATGTTCAGCTAAACAAAATGAGCTGGTTCCTTCCTGTACACGTCATTGAAACTTGTTTCCGGGGCCTCTGCGTGGGAAGGTAAGGGTAGGATAATAATAACATTTCTAGTATAATAAACATTAAACCATAATTTGAGAGGTCTTGGACACTGACCTCAACATCCTCATTAAAGGGCAAGATAAAGAAAAGTATTTATAAGTGCTATACATATTTGTAAGGGCTGATATAGCATAATATATGATAGATTCAGAGTTATGTGTGAGCATGTATATACACATTACATACAACACCTAATTATATAGGAGATATAAAATATTCTAAAAACTGAATTATGTGTATTAAAATAAAAGGGTTCATTTTATTTTAGTTATGGTCACTTGTTATAATTGTATATTTTTATTTTATTATTTCTTTAGTGAGGAAGATTGGCCCTGAGCTAACATCTGTTGCCAATCTTCCTCTTTTTTTTTTGTTTGAGGATGATTAGCCCTGAGCTAACATCTGTGCCAGTCTTCCTCTATTTTGTATGTGGGGTGCCGCCACAGCATGGCTTGACGAGTGGTGTAAGTCTGTGCCCAAGATCCAAACCTGCAAACCCAGGCCGCCAAAGCAGAATGCAATGGACTTAACCACTACGCCATGGTGCCGGCCCTGATAATTATATATTTTTAAATACTTAAATTAAGGTGTCTCTGGAAATGCTTACCAAAACCAAGTGGATCCTCCCTGCTGGCTTTGAATAAAATAGAGCTTGAGAGAGAGAAAATATAGCAACTTATTTATAGGATGAAGAGGGAGAAAACACATGTAGGAATAAATGGAAGAAATCCATGGAGAAGTTTGTTTGTCTGATTTTAAATTATGGCTGGATTTGAGGACTCTGACTAAAGAATGCGGACGGCAGGGGACCCCCTGGTAAGATTCCGTTGTGCAGCATTTTGAAACTGTAGATGAGACGCTATGGAGCATTTGGGGAGGTTGTTGAGCATTTGAGCATGATCAGAATAATAGATAAGAAGTGACATATGTTTGAGCTGATTTATAGAGGAGAGGCAATAGATTTGTTTGGTGATAAAAGATTTTCTGCAGAGCTAGGGATGAAGCATGCTAATGAAAATTATGGTGTGTGAAGGTTATTGCTGAGAGAGATTGAAGTTAAAAAAATAACCGGGAAGCCAGAGAATTTAGGAGTTCATGTACAAATGACAGGGAAAAATCCACGATTTTATGGCCAGATGTTTAGTACTTAATATCACAAGTTCAGATGGATGCAGGCTCTCTTGCTGTTCAGGGTGCTGAGTGCTCTTAATTTTGTTTCATCAGCCGGCCTTATTAACGATGGACCAGCGGAACTGCCAGCCTCTGTTTTGAGGGTTAGAAGCATTTTATAGTATGTGTGTGTGTGTGTGTCCCAGAAAATCTGCATCTACATACAGACCTCTGTCTTCCCCATCTTGAATTCTGTACCCTTGTTCCCTTGGGCTAAGGAACCAGATATTGAAGAAGTGAACTCAGAAAGGACCTTAAAGAAACTTTGATCCTTTGAATTTTGTATTTCTATTCACAGTATGTTACAGTAGCTTGTCTGTTGATTCGCTTGTGCTTCAAATATTTAATCTTAGTCTCGGTTTTGTTAGACTGTGTCTCAACTCTTTCAATTACCCACAGAGGTCAAACAGTATCCTACTGTTAAAGATGTTAGTTAACGATGGGACACATTTCCACACGCTTTTATCAGGCAAAACCTCAGAGCACAGAAGACCTTGGTTAACATGTTGCCTGGTTATTCTGACCTCCTTTTATTTGTTTTATTTGGGAGATGTGAGTAGGCAAGAGATTTGAGCCACAAAGTCCAAATCACAATCTTCTTTTTCTCAGAGACCACAAAACATAGCCAAGCAAATGTTTTAAGTGGTACAATTTAGAGATACTGTGCAAGAATGAAAGGTGGTTCTTTTATAGTTGTTAACAGGAGCTGAAAGGAAAATGTTTTCACACTGAAGACAGGAATATAAGCACATCCCAAGTGAACATTCATGATGAAGGTGAAGTGGAAAGCATTCTCTGGGTAGTGCTGGTGTGAAAGATGCAAATCCTCTGAAAATTCAATACCCGGAAACACGCCTACTGTATATGGAAATTCCACATTATATTCGACTCTCCAGGAACACCTTAGTTTTAGTATTTTACACGAGGAATCATGGTATGGCAGAGGCTCTTGCCTACAAAAAGAGGGACATAGAAAATCTAAACATTTAATTTTCTGGAAAATAATAGCCCTACTACTAATTGTTGCTCAAACCCTTCTCATTTTATTAGGCACAACTCCATTAAATTATGTTCTTCACTCATCATCTCTTTAATAAAAAATTACATTTAAATACACATGTCAAATAGAAACTGAAGCAAAATAGATTGGATTACTCAAATAATCCCAGAAGAGAAATTTAAATTCTATAGTTAATTTGTAGGCAGTTACAAATTGTATTTCCAATGCAAATCAGAACAATGAGCTGTGACAAGTTATGGGGCTGTGGAGTGGGGAAGGTTAGAAGAATGCATTGCTTTCCTGGGTGATGATGGCCTTGGAAAAAGATAAACAGATCCCTTCAAGCTTGACAATGATAAGGATCAAAAGACATGAGGTTCATAACTTCAAATGGTAGCCCACAGAGAGAGAAGGAAGCCTTGTGCTTAAAAAAAAAAAAAAAAAAAGGTGAAATAGGAATATCCAGTGGCGCTTACAGAGTGTGGTAGTCCACGTTACCATAGTCAGTGCGACAGTTCATGAACAAGGAGCCAGAGGTGCTCGGTGGAAGCTGTCCTGTTCCTGCTTGAGATCAGCAGTTAAAGCTCAGGTCACTTCCCTGAATCACATCACCTGTTTCGTTGAGATAGCACATCAGTTAAATGAAATTGTCACCCTCACAGGGTACCCAGCATGAAACACCACATTTTGTCACCAGTAGATACTGGCTGTCAGCACTGAGGAAGCGAGATGGGGACTGTGAGCAGAGATTTAGGAGAGGAAGATTGGAACCCTGGTGTTCAAGAGATGGTAGAATTCTCTTACTGGACCAGTAAGGTTGAGGGGAACCTTGTAAGACAGACTCTTGTAAGAGAATCAGATTTCACTTCCGCCCAATGAAATGTGTTTCAATGTTCTGAATGTCCTTCTCATTTTTCTTCTCCTATATAAAAACCATTCCCTCTGAAGATTAACAAACACTGTATGTATTATCTCGGTAGAGGATATGTAACTGTCCTCATGAATGCATATAGAACTAATGAGGCAATCTCTAAAGTTAACTGCATACTATATAGTATCAGATTTATACATCTCCAAGAATTGCTATCAGCTTCTTACTGTGATATTATAAAAGGAATAATGTGCTAGAAATTTCTGCATGCATCTATCCCTTTAAATAGTCATCCCACTTTCACCTAGCATATTATTCTTAGATTATTGAAGTGAAGTCTTTTTAAAGGTACAAAACTTAAAATTTCTGCTGTGTCTCTGAAAGATTAAAGGCAAATTCCATTAAGAATAGAAGGAGAATTCAACTGTCTCTTCTCATGTGTTACCAGCATTTTGCATTCCAAATAGAAAATATGCCAAGGTGCATTGTGTATTAATCAATCAAAATGCAGAAGTAACAGCAAAATTCACCATAACAACTGAGAATATTCCTCAGGGGAGCTTTCGCTGAATCGCCTGGGTTTTGACGTCGAGTAACCCAGCTGTCCGGCTATTGATTTGGGCATAATTATCTGCTGCTTAGTAATCATTTACATATGCATTGGAGTTGTGTCACTGAGCTTTTCAGTGGGACTAGGAGAAATGGTGAAAATATATTCCTGTTTGAGGGCAACACTATGGTTTCCGAAGATAAGAACCCATTGTTAGGCCTTTTAGTGGGCTGAATTGTTCACTGGATATAGTCCCACCCAAAAGAAACAGGGAAGATGGTTTCCGGATGTTTGTTTCTATATTTTATCTTTTATAGTCCACAGTTGTGTATCATATTCCTTTACACACCTGAGCTTGAACCCAATTCCTAGGTTTGAATGCATTAAAATGTGTGTATGCACACATACTTTCTTGACAAGTTTTGCATTAACAGAAATTTTTATTGTTTGGTAATGATTGTGGTTGGACCAATGAGGCTTACCTTTTGAGAAATCTTTATGAAAGAAAGGGAAAGAAAAGTATTCAAATCCATTGTCCCCAAACACATACAGGCTAAAGTTAGGGTTTCCAATGTAAGTAACCCATTGGGACAAAGCTAAAAGATTGCCTTCCACTGACTCCCCATCCTCCTGTGGATAACTCCATGGGTGGGACTGGTATTTAGAGCTCTACACTGTTCATCCATGATGTTGAGATATATGATCAATTAGCTTTTAATTTTGTCCAAATTAACTTCTGATACAATGTGAACTAACATTGGATTCTGTGCAAAGTTCATTTAAAGCCAATTTCAGCCAGAAAGTTGTGTCTAATGTTGCATCACTTGAGGAACGGAAGTTTTACTCATCAAAGAGGTGTTATTCACGTACCTACGATGCTCAAAATGATCATTTCCTAGTATTTATAGAATAATAAGGATGTTGCCGATTTCTTCTGACTTGCCCTTCAATGACTGAAAAACTTCGCAAGATGTCACTTCAGCTAATTTTGATGTTTTCATATGGAATCAAACCTTCATAAGAGTTGACGTTAGACTTCGTTTTTATGACTTAAGTAATTAAAATATTCTGAGAAGACGCCATTTTGTTTAGAACCATGCTTACAAAATTTGTAATAACAACAGATTGCTGAAGGTAAATGCGAGCACAATATGTAAAATCTGTAATGGGCTTAAAATGTGAATTGAGGAAAAACTGAGCTGTTTTCAGAGGCTCCTGAAACCCCTCCCACAGCTGTTCTTGAAAAACAGGAAGAGAGATGAAGATTTCCTTCAGAGCAGCTTAATCTACTTCTTCCTGGCTCTACTTATCTCTTTGCTCTTATTTAATGGAAATCCTTTCGTTATCTAGTTAATATAGACATTTATTCAGCTTTTGTCACTTATCTTTTGAGCTTGTTTGCATCGGTGTTGTCCTCATTAATTGAAAGCTCCTAGATTGCAGGGTCAAGTTCTCTCATATTCTGTTTCCAAGATGCTTATTACCATCCCATGTTAAGTAGGTAATGAATAAAAGCTTTCAAGGTGCCGTTGTTTACATTTCTCTTACCTCTGGTAGAAAAATATTTTTCTGTACTGCTTCATTAGCTGATGCACTTTTACACCAATGGTGAGGCTAGGGATGGGATATGATATGGGGTGGGGTCAGGGCTGGTGAGCAATTCAGGGTGGTGAATAAGAGCCTGCTCTCTGGAATCAGACAGACCCAGGGGAATGTTCTCTTCACAACTTACTCTCTTTCTGACCTTGGACTTTCCAAGCTCAAATTTCATTGTCTGTAAAATGGAAATATAATACCTATGTTATGGGCTGAATTGTGTACCCCACAAAATTCATATGTTGAAGTCCTAACCCTACTACCTCAGAACATGACTGTACTTGGAGACAGGATCTTATAGAGGTATTTAAGTTAAAACAAGGCATTAGGATGGGCCCTCATCCAGTATGAATGGTGATCTTATAAGAAGAGGAAATTTAGACACAGACACAGAGAGAGGGAGGACGTTGTGAATATTCAGGGAGAAGACGGGGACATCTATAAGCCAGGGACAGAGGCCTGGAACAGATCCTTCCCTCACAGCCCTCAGAAGAAATCAACCCTTGATTTCCTCAGACTTCTAGCCTCCAGAACTGTGAGACAATTAATGAGGGACAACACCAACGCAAACAAGTTCAAAAGATAAATGATAAAACAATTTCTGTTATTTAAGCCATCCAGTCTGTAATACTTTGTTATGGCAGCCCTAGCAAACCAATACAACTTACTTCATGGTTTGTTGTAATTAGATGAGATCCTATTTATAAAGTGCTTATCACAGTGAATGATGGGTAACAGATACTCAGCAAATGGTAGTTTAATAAAATGGTCAGTGGTGAGAAGAGAGAACAAAAGTGGAAACATTTTTAGATGTATATTTGCATTCGTAAGGCCTGTGTGGGCATGGGGGTGGGTTAGGAAGAAAACACCGAGAAGTTTCTTTTTGTTTAAATTAGGCCCCATGCAAACATGTGAGCATTTATGGATCGACTATTCAATTGTGTTTTCCTTTTCGATTGTCCCTTTGGGATGATAAATGAGCCCAAATATTAACAAATGAGCCTCCCAGGAGGATTTATGATCTTGAACCATAGCGTTCAGATGGCGTCTGCATGTTGAATGCTTGGTAAAAATATGTACGTAGTGGTTTCATTGGATTGGTTTCACACTTCATTGCTCTCTGGCAAAGAAATATTGTGAGCCCAAATAATTTAAAAAATTCTCAGTGTTAACATGAGCCCTCCTGCTATTCACTTATGCTCCTCTCTGAATAACCAGCGTTACCGTATTCATGTCGGTCTGGAGCACATTTTTAAACACCAAGTCTACGTGCCAAGCAACCCCGTTCCCCTGTTAACTTTAAAAAAAGTTCTTTTATTTGCAAGCTATTTTTCAAGATGAATAAGATTCGTTTTCCTTATTTTGTACCTCCAAAGAGTAATTTGTTCTGATTTGAGGTTTAGTAAGATTATAATTTAGAGTAATTGCTTCTAAAATGCCTGAGTTTCTCAGAAGAATGTTAGGGTCGGCACATTTCTTAAGATATTACTTCGCCCTTCAACCACGTTAATGCAGCATGTTTTATTAAACACTAATAGGTCTTCCCAAGTCATAGCAGCAGTGCTTAGGGAAGGCCATCGAAGTGGGGAGGTTATATTTCATGAAACCTTCTCCCTCTCCACGCACACACGCACAGTCTTCACCATAATCAAAGAGATTCTTTAGAAGCCAGTCAAGTTTTGTGTTTTGTTCTGTTTGGTTTGGTTTTAAGGTAATTCTGTCTAGAAGGCTCTCCTGGTGCAGAAACAAGACATTGGTCATTGCCTGGGAGGGTGACTCCCAGCAGTCGTCCGCTGGACCATAACTCTAGCTTAAATGCTATGAGTCACAAAGGAAATACAAGTGATGATAGTAACTACTCATGCTTATAAACTTAACACCCAGAAGGGTGGGAAAAGCTGTAAAGCCTATTTGACTAGCTAGAAACTTCGCAGAAGTTCCCAGGGCTGTTTCAAGAAGAGAATAAAAATTCTAACGACTCTGGTTCTGGCTGCCCTTGTCTTTTCCCTGGAGCACTTCAAAGACCTCCTATCTGGCCTCGCTATCTTGACTAACTCCTCTACCTCCTACACCATCTTTCCAAAGCACAGATGCATCCAGCCTCTGCTCCACTTAAACCCCTGCATTCACCCCTGACCTCCTCTGGATAAAGTCTAAATCCCTCCACGTGGTCAACAAAGTTCTTCAAGATCTGGCCTCTGCCTACTTCCAAGTTCCTTTCCTGCCACTACCTTTCTGTGCTCTACCTCCAGTCAGACAGAACTGCCTGCACCTCCAGGCTTCCTCTTGCCTCTGGGCCTCTGCTCGTGATGTTCTCATTGTGGACAAGCTCTCTGTCATCCATACTTAGCCTCCCACTGCTCATCAGCAGCTCAACCTAAGCTTTGCCCGCCATGGGACTGGATGAAATGTTCCTTCCATGTGTTCACCCTACCCCCAACCCCCCAGCCACCCACCCTTGTACTACTGTGGTATTAAAAGTACTTATTACTTGTCTTCCCCACTAGATACTAAGTATTTGAGGGCAGGAACAGTGTCGTGTGTGTTGAATATACAGTACGTAGCCAGTGTCTAAAACCCATAGGAGCATGTCTGATGAGAGACAGTTGTGCAAAGAGGGATGGAAGGAAGGGAGAGAGCAAGGGAGGAATGGAGGGAGGAAGGAAGGAAGGGAAAGGGGGAAAAGGAGGAAGGAATGCAGGCTGGCAGCAATGGAAAGTACTGGAAGTAGGAAGGAGATAGGGGAGAAGGGGCCTGGCATTAATAGAGAGGTTACTATTTATCCTACTAGTTTCTTTCATTAAATCTTCATGATGACTCTTTGGAGCAGGGATTATGATCTGTCATTACGGAGGAGGCACGTGGGCTCAGAGGGTTCAGCCTGCTGTCAGAGGTCTCCCAGCCTGGAGGTTGTGGGGCTGGGATTTGAGTGCAGATCTGCCTGATCCCCAGACCTGTGCTCCCCCTCTGACACTGCGCTCCCCCTCTGATCCTACCTCCGCTTCACATTTCCCAGCCATGTTGTGGAACAAGTAGAGGAAGGTGTCCTATGACCACCTTGCATGTCTGTCTCCCTCTGGATCAAGTCAAGCAGGTTTAATTCTCAGCAGCTGCTCATAATCCAAGACTTCCTGTGCTTCAAGCCGAAAGAGAAATAAGCTCAAAACAAACCCACTGGCCTGTTTTTGTTAATCACTAGAAACTAGTAGCTGTAGCAGAGCTGATTCATTTAACTGAGGTTGTAGGAAATATTGCAGAAAGTAAAGGCTAGGAATGCCACATTAAATTTCTTGGAAAATGAGCAGTTTGCATTCTTCAAAGGGGTCACTACCGAATTCATAATCAGATTGTGATGAATTTCAGCCGAAGTCTTAAGATTGTGATATCCAGACACCAGGAAATGTGTTTGTGCTTCGAGTCCCTTGCATGATGAGTGTCACATGCCTAAGTACTTAATTAGTTACTCTGATGACATCAGTTCCAGTGTCATGTGTCACGAATGGCTAATTGCTTGCAAATCAAAAGCCCTATTTAAATAAACACCAGAGGCTCCCTCTGAGGTCTGCAGCAACCATCTTTCAAGCTGACAAGACATATCTTTGGTACCTTGGGGCAAAGAAACGAGCATTTCCATACTGAAACTCAAGAGACATTACTGGGACAATGAAGACATTTATTTAGAAAACTTCTCTCATCTAATCAGAAAAGTGCAATCTGTAAGGATTTTTTAAACACTAGTTATTAAAGTGCACAATAACATTTCATGGCCATTATGACTAAGTAAAGCACAATGGTATCTTCTACATCTTCTATCTTCTAAGTGTACTTTGATTCTCAATGGAAGGTTTCTGCCAAGCAACGTAACTATATTTTGAAAGCAATCCTGGGGTGTTAGCTTTGCAAAGTTAACCTCCCACTTCTGCTCCAACACCCACACATGCCAGCCTCAAAAGAAAACAACTGAATAATTTTATCCGAGATATGACTTATGTCCTAGACTTTTAAACAAGGGACGTTAAAGAGATTCACATCCAACTTTCCTCATTTTACACAAGAGAAACTAAGCCCAGGGACTGAAAGTAATTCACCTAAGATCTCCCAGCTCCATGTTATTTCTACTCCACCCTACTCAGGAATAGGGTTGGAACAATTTGTTGGTTCTTATAGATGATTATAACTCATTTTTATAAACTATTATTCAGACCAGTAGGAATACTAGGCATGTTTCTCAAAATTAAGCTGTAAATTGACAGCAAAAATGAAACCAAAGTTCAGACCACCTCATTCATGATCCAGAGCTCATAACACCCAGGATGTTGCCTTTTTATGGAAAGCATGTTTGTGTCTGACAGCTTTAATTTTTTTAACGATACCTGTTCATTGACTGCATTTTGCAGATTCTGTTTGCTGTGCAAAAACACTAAAGATTCTCCTATTTCAAAAAGAGATGGTAAAGAAAGTGAAGAAGGAAGAAAAAGAAAGTCAAATGCTATGTTTTTCAAGGAAAAATGGAAAAATTATCTCTTCCCATTAAACTTTACTTGAATCTTGACCCCCGCCTATTACCCGGGTGTATCCTTCTATCGTGGAGCCAACAGACTTTGACAAGCTTTGACCAATTCCACCTCCCCAGTCCAATCTGTTCTCCATACATCTCTCCATTGTACTTTAGAATGTAAAACATATCACATTACTCCTTTGCCTAAAACCTTTGTGATATCCGTTGCACTTAGATTGAAATCCAAATTTCTCATCTTGCCCTTTAAGGTCCTTCATGACATAGCCCAACTAAATGTCTTTATCTCACTTGTCTCCGTGTCCCCATAGCCTAGTACAGTACCTGACACAGAGTAATGCTCAAAAATATTGGTGAATTATGGAATGAATGAACGAATCTATGAATGAATTTCCCTTCCAAACAACCTGAAATATGTATATCTGGTTGGATTTCCTTCCAAAACCTACAACTGGTCTTTCCATTGATGTTTATCATAATCCAGGGAATATATTCATTTCCCAGGTTTTTGCCCTCCTAGGTGGACAGTTCTGATTTCTTATGGATCCTAAAGTTCAGCTCAATTCTTCTCTGACATTGAGATGAAGTGGCTGAGTCTACATAAGACAGAACAGTGATGAATGGATTCTGGCCAGGACTCAGATGATCTGCCTTTATAACAGTCTCAGTAGTTTCCCCAATTTTTTGCTCAAGAATCAGTCTGACAAAACATCCATTCTCCTTCACCTCCCACCCATTCCGGTTTGCACCTCCAAAACATCGTTTTTCCACAGTGAATAAAAAATGGGCAAAAGTCTTTTGATGTGCCGCCAAGAAGATATTGATATTTTTTTCCTTTTCATTAACTATTAGAAAATATGAGATAATAACTGTCATTTTCTTAATAGGATCTGGAGTGTAAGAAAAAATGTTCCTGCTTCAAGATTCCCTTTGTGGTGTAGTTCACAAGAGACATTTCCCCCTTTTGAAACTATTGGCTTTGATTCTATAACAAAATTTCTCTCAAGAAGTAGATTGCTTACTATATGAGGTGAATGAATTTTTACAGTGATGGAAATCACCTCTTACAAGGCATCAGGGTATCATGGAGTACATTGGAAGAGGTAATTTTCTAAAGAGTGGTTTATTTATCGCCTCCTAAGCTTAGCATTGAAGGGAAGACTCTGTGACTGGCGCACACCCCCACTGAGTGTGCATGGAGAAACCGCCTGAATCAGGCATTGCACGTGAAGGCTGGGGATGTCTCTGAAGGCTGCTTTACAGTGAAAGAAATTCTTTCCATGGTTTTCTGGCTTGCTGAGCTAAATGCAAGAAAGTTAGGGGAAGGAACAGGAAGGCCACGGAACAGTGTCCTTCTCAGATGTCTCTGAATGGTTGTCTGTCTTTACCACTTCATGAATTTTTATTTCAAGGTTAAGCAATTCCCACAACGTACTGAAGTAGAAAATTAAGAGAGATCTATTAGGTTCAGCAAAGGCAACGTAGGCCCAGAGATATATAGAAACTTCAAGGAATGGATGGTTTAACCAGGTTTAGTAGCAGCATTGTTGCTAGAAGGTGTGGCCTTGATGCAAAGTTTTTAAAAGGGGCCCCTTCTCTTGCTTAATTGCAAAAAGGACATCTTGGTCGTTTGCCTGTATCATAGAGAACACTTGAGAGTTCTGTTCATCTGCAAAGGAAAGAGGGTTGTGAGTTGGCATCTCCCTGTTTCTGACCTCTGTGTCTTTCTTTGTCTTTTGCATTAGCCCAGAGGGCAACCAGCCCTTATAAAATAGGGCAACTTCAATGAGAATGGCAGAAATAATTGTTGTGGAAAGGGGAAGGGAGGCAGTTTATAGAGCCAGAAGAGTTTCTCTTAACACTGTAAATTCTCTTGTGGAAACAAACTGGAATCCAATGACTTGTATCTGTTTAACAGATGTTCAGGTGGCTCACACACTGCTGGGAGCCAGCATCATGCACCAGGTGTAGGGAGGAGTCGGTGCTGTCAAAAGGATGCTCTAAGAGCTATTCCAGAGAGTCAGAAAGCTGACTTCTTGAAAAAAGCTCTTACCGAACCAAGTGGGCTCACCTCCTGGTGAGTTAAATAAGACTCTACACCGGTGGAAATTGTCTCACAAAGTAAAGTGCATTTGCAGCAAATAGGAGGACATGGGGAATCATTTCCAAAGTTATGGCGTCCCTGAACAAAGGGAAGCAGGAACTTTTATTTTGGTTGGGAAATGAATATTCAAAAGGCAGAGGCAGGTATTTGCCTGCACAGGCTCAGTTGGAGAGTGTGCCTGCACATAATGAGGCCTGAGCTCCTCCTGGAGAGATCTTTGCTTAAAAATAAGGCAAAAGTGGGGCCGACCCGCTGGTGCAGCGATTTAGTTTGCACATTGCCAGCCCGGGTTTCGCGGGTTTGGATCCCGGGCGCCTGCCGACACAGTGCTGGTCAGCCATGCTGTGGCGGCGTCCCATATAAAGTAGAGGAAGACGGGCACGGATGTTAGCCCAGGGCCAGTCTTCCTCAGCAAAAAGAGGAGGATTGGCAATGGATATTAGCTCAGGGGTGGTCTACCTCATAAATAAATAAATAAATAAATAAGGCAAAGGTCATGGGTGCAGCTCTTGTGGTGAGGCTTGGTCAGTTTCAGGATGGTTGGTGGTTACATCTCCTGAACATACAAAAGGAAAGAAACAACTTGTGAAAAGAGTTAATTGCTTCCAAACCTACCTTTGAGTTTCATGAGGCATCTAGTCAGTGACAAAGCCACATTACGACCCAGAGCGGGAAGACAGATATCAGAATATCTGAACCCCAAGGAAGCTTAAACAAATTTTGTGAACAAATTTTTCTTGTTATTTGGGCTGTTTTTGTTGGGCAGTGGCTTTTTCCCTGGAGTGCCTGTCTTAGAGGTGGTATTGCCAATCCTAGAACATTGGGAGAGTGATATCTGATTCATTCTGTTGAAGACCTGTGGTTCTTGGGCTCAGGAGAAACCACAGGCTCAGCAGAAATTCTGGCCTTGCCATCTCCTTTGTTGAGCAGTTCATGGTCGCTGTGTTTTTGTTTAATGTATTTCTTAACACCTGTGACCTCTTGAAGAATTTATCATGACTGTCACTGAACTGCCTCCTATTAGCGACTACCATCCCTGTGGATTTCTGTACCTCACGTGTGAACTCACCTCAGCAAGTATCAGAGTTTCTTACAATATCCACTATAGTACCTCTCACAGGAGCATGATCCCTGGGATCTGGGAAAGTATCCTAGGGCAAAGGTGAAAACAATTTCTAAATTTTTTCATTTTAGCTTAAACATACTCTAATTCTAATTTGCATTCTAATTCATAATATAATTGCATTTATTTACAAAAAAAAAACAACAACAATGTTTTCTCCAAAAATATCAGAGGGAAATTAATGATCTAGGAAGATGTTCCATGCTTATCCTAGTGACTGAACTCTCAGCACACTGCACACCCCCTGGGAATACACCTGCCTGTCTGAGAATCAAGGATGTGGGTAGAAACTTTGTTGCCCTGACCATGTTGTATTACCATCTCGTCTTGCACAGGTTTAGATAAAGGAATGCAGGATTGCAATGAATGTATAAGTCAACAGGTAGTCGGTACAGAATCTGGAGTGCTTAGTCCCTCTCATCTAGATGAAAGAGAGGAAGATCAGTGATGCCAATGGAGATTTAAGTCTTCCACAGCGCTCCTCCCCATGGAGCCTATGTAGAGGCTACACCTACACCAAGGGAGTCAACCTCACAGAGAAATGGGGAGGGGAGTGAAGATTTCCCATTTGTGCAGCCTATAAATAAACTGCACTAACTATATATGAGAGTTTAAATTTCATAATGAAAATCAATTTAAGCCAATTGTATTGAAACTTTCATGCAATTGTACTGTTTCTTCAATATACTTTATATTCAAAAGCTCTCATAGTTTACCTTTGTTTGGGTGATTTTCAAAAGGTTATAATTTTTACATCCCACTGAAACACACATTAATGAGAAATGTTACAAGCCATACAATTCTCTTAATTCAACTTTTTGGTAAGAAAGAGAAGCAAAAAAAATGTTTGGTATTATTTCCTGTGAATAGAGAAATGCAGGATATTTATTCGAATTTATGACAATATGCTTTTTTTTGATATCCTGTCTTTGGAATGCTCAGTAGTCTTCAATGATTACAAGTGTTTTCATTCAAGAGTATCTTTTCTATCACTTTTTAATTTTATTTATTTTATTGTGGTCATAATAGTTTATAACATTGTGAAATTTCAGTTGTACATTATTATATGTCAGTCACCATATATATGGGTTCCCCTTTACCCCTTATGCCCACCCCCAACCCCCTTCCCATCTGGTAACCAGTCATCTGTTCTAAGAGCATCTTTTAAATTAAATATCAGTAACCACCAGTAGCAAGAAAACTGAACCTTGCTGATACCAGCTTACGAATGTATTCAAGGGTATTCAAGAATACCCTTCTTTCAGGGGCCACTATGGTATGGAGTCACTTCACCCCCAGCATATAGTCAATAAGTTTCCCTGTTTTCAGAGAACAATTAGCATTGTATACTGATGCACATTCACAGACACCATGAGAAAAGCACCAAAAAAATGAGAGAACTGTTTTCCCCTAAGATTTTATTGGCATAACTGAAGTTGCCAATATTTCATGTCCTTTTCATCCATCCATGCCTTTGCACAGCAATGTCCTCTACCGAAATGCATATTCCATTTATCCTCATGGCAAACTCTCACTTAATGTCTCTTATTTGCTTTTCCTGGCACCTCCCACTAGGCAGACATAATTACTCATTTTCCTATATGTGTAATACTTCTAATACACTTTGAAATATTTCTAATACAGTTCTTTGTTATAATCCATTTTAAGTATTGGCTAACAAGCCTCTCCCCTAAGCAGGAACTTAATAAAGACAAAGATTTGTTTAGTCATCTTTTTTTCTTGCCTTTTTATGTGCCTTGTTATTCTTGATTGAATGTCAGACATTGTGCGTAGAAGAACAGAAGAGACTGGAATCAATAGAATTAACACCCAGAAATGGACACACCTCTTGTTCTGTCAGGCCATTATTGTGGGTGGTTGAGTTGGTCTAGTGTGTGGTTGGGTTGGGTTTGGGTTTTGTTGTTGCTGTAGTTAACCTTGAGTGCACCCTGGGCTTCATATTCCTGCAATATTGGGCTGCTTTTATCTTTGCTTAGAGGAGATCCTGCAGTGCTGAAGGGTTTTTTGATGTTCTTGCTCCATCTTCAGATTGTAGCAACTCATGCACACTGGGGCCATTCTTATCTTTCCCCCAGCAGTAGACTGAGTGCTTGTTACTAAGTGCTAGGCTTGCAGTGGGGCCAGTAGTATTCGGGGGGTGGGAACTGGATGTGTGGTGGGAGGATTCCTCAGTTCTCATGATCCATCCCCAACCTTAGGATGGTCCTCTGGCCTGAGCTTTGGGGGTAGGGCTCTCTCAGCCTTCCTGTCCCTCCCTCCCCTCCCCTCATTATGGCAGCCACACCCTGAGTAGTAGAGAGTTTTCTGCCCCTTTTCTAACAGTAACAGATGTCTGCTTGGTATCAGTGCAGGATCTGGGGCTCAAGCAAGTTCCCTGCTTCCCCTCCCCTGGGAGCAGAGGGCTTTTGCTTCTAGCTGCCCCCAGAAGCATTGGATCTTTGACTCTGCCATGAGACAAGAGGATTTCCTGCCCCCCTCCATGCCAGCAGCTTAAAGCTTTTACATCATGTAAGAGAATGGTCTGGGGAAGTGGATGCCCTTTTGTGTTGTCCCGAGTGGCAGCCAGTTACCTCCTGACACTTGTGTCACTGATCTCTTTCTTCTTCCTTGCCTTCGGTCTTGTTCATCATCACACAGTAGAGACTTGCAAGAAGATGTGAATCCTCCTTGTGTCTGGGGCTCCCATTTATTCTAAACTGTCATGCTAACCCACACACTGTCTTTATAAATTCATAAAATTAAAGCTTCTTTCTTCTTGCCAGGTTCTCCCATACCTTGCCAATGGCAGAAGAGTTTGTGTGTCCCGTCTTTCCTTGGGGGAATTTGTCATTCTTTGGAATTCAGTTCATTTGGTTGCCTTGTGCCTTCAGCTCTCTGATGGGCTCCAGAAAAGTTACGATTTTTGTAGATTATCTGACTTTTTTTCATTGTTAAGTGAGGGTAATTTTTTTTTTTTTTTTTTACTTTCTACATCCCAAGTGGAAGTGGAACTTCCCTGGCATAATCACATAAGTGCCCACCATCCAGCACAAGTTTGGGACAGAGGAGACTCTCCTTAAACTGTATTGAGCCACATTTCTTCTCATTCAAAAAATCCACATACTGGGCTGGCCTCATAGCCAAGTGGTTAAAGTTCCATGGGCTCTGCTTCAGTGGCCTAGGTTCACAAGTTTGGATCCCACGCGCAGACCTACACCATTCGTCAAGTCATGCTGTGGTGGCGACCCATATACAAAATAGAGGAAGATTGCAGAGATGTTAGCTTAGGGCAAATCTTCCTCAGCAAAAAAAAATAAAAATAAAAAAATGCTCATATCATATTGTGAGAGATATCTCAATGTTTCTCTTCAACATATCTCCTCAATTCTTCCAATGAGGGTGAAACGGCACAGAAAAATGCTTTTTATTCTTCTGGCTTGATATTTTTTTGGAGAGCTCATAAATTAAATAGCAACAGATTTCAAACTTTACCCAATGACTATTAATCCTTCAGTCCTCATAGAGAAATGAGCTTGTCACAAACACCCTGGGTTATTTTTAAGGCAGATCTGAGCCAATCCTTTTTATGTGTTGCCTGAAATAAAAATTCAGGTAAAATAACTCTGACAGCTTGTAACAGAAGTACTATTTAACTATCTTTTTTTGTCAATAATAAAAAAAAGAGGCAGTTCTTTTAAAATGTACAACATTGGGAAAGTCACCTTATCCTGCTTTCCTGTGTAGATCATGCTGAAATGGTAAACCATGGGGCTGCCCAAGGTGGGTGGTCAGGGCTTTTCCTGTGCTTCTGACACTTCCTAGGGATGGGGGAGGGGAGCAGCCTATTTGCAGAGTTGAGAAAAATCAATTTTCATCTTCAAAAGATGAAACTACCAAGCAAGATATTGACTTAGAAATAAAGTGTTTCTTAAAGACTTCCCATATCCTATAAATGTCAGACCCAAACCTAAGAGTTTGGTGATTTAAAGTTTATTTCTAATTTCAGAAAAACATGCATATAACTCTGCCTCAAGAAAAGAACTTGTTATATGATTTTCTTGCAGAACGTTTTCCTAGTGTCTGAACCCTCGAAACTGGTCATATTTTTTGTTGATAGTATAACTCGATCCCTTTTCCATTTATTTTCCATTCTAAAGTTTTATTCTTCTTTGTCCCCTAGATAAATTATTCCCCAATTTTTATGATAAATTTTATATAACTGGGTTTGACATACCTTTAAATGCAGCTTCTGTAGTGTGTAACATCCGTAGTTGTTGTCTGAACTTTAATAAGGAACACATTGTTAAACAGCTGGGAGGGATCTTTAATTCTCTTCTGGTCTTGAAGGCCCCCTGAAGGCTGATGGTATGATGGTCGACACCCCGACATACGAAGTAGACATGGACAAAGAAGACAGCGTCCTCACACACTGTGGAGTGAAGAATAGCAACCTCGCAGGACTTGAGCAGACCTGTCTTTAGAAGGAGTACTTTGGAGAATATTTAAGAGTCTGTTGTCTTGTTGTCTGCTTCCTGGCAGTCTTATGTGGAGTGGGCTTATCCTGACTTGAAGCAGACACCTGGATGCTATTTCAGGGAGAGAAAGATGAGAGGCAGGAGGAGAAGGGAAACAGTGTGAAAGATGGAGATGATGATGATGATGATTTGTGAGGAAGACTAGCTCTGAGCTAACATCCGTGCCCACCATCCTCTACTTTATATGGGACGCTGCCACAGCATGGCTTGACGAGCGGTGCATCTGTCCGCGCCTGGGATCCGAACCTGCAAAACTCCGGGCCGCCGAAGCAAAGTGCATGAACTTAACCGCTATGCTACCGGGCCGCCCCCCAAGATTATTACTTTTTTTAGAGAGAGACTCAGCATTACCTGAAATGATTATTTAAACTATTGGATCTGACTAAGCTTTACACTGGATAGGAATATAAAATGTTTTCCACCGTTAACCTGTGGAAAGGAGCTTGTGAGGAAAAGTGATCAGCTGTCCATAAAGGAATGGCTTCTTTGCCCCTGCATATTCGCGTTGTATTATGAGTTCAATTTACAACCCTACTACACATATTTGAGAAACTACTGTTTGCCGAAGCTGCCAGAAATGCCTTGAAAAGGCTTTTCACAAATGGAAAATACCCTGAAATTATTATCTTCTGTCCCCTAAATCCTGCCCACCCCTGTCTCTTCCCACCTCACCACCCATTTTTCCTACCTTGGTGAATATCTCCTGTGTGGAGAATATAGGGAATATTTTTGAATAATCACAATAATAACCACAATTTACATATGTGCTTTCTTTGTGCCAGACATTGTGCATCCAATTTACATATATTTTATTCCTTCTGATAATCCTGCAAAAATCCAATTTTAAGACTTTTTAAGATTTTATAGTTTAAACTGAGAGTCTGGAAGCTCAAGTAACACTATTTCAGAGGAGGGTTCAGAGCAGGCTCCCATCTCAGGCCGGTCTGGCTCCCGGGTCACGGCCTCTGAACCTTGCAGTGCTGTTTCTTTGCCTGCACTCATCCGTCTGACCACTTGTACGTGGCGTGGTGGGAAGAGCAAGGACTGTGGAACCTGGGACCCGGGATCTGAGTCCTGACTCTGCAGTGGGCGGAGTTCTGTGAGCTTGGGCACATCACTAACTCCTCTTCCCTCAGAGCCCTGACCTGTCATAAGGATAATAGCTGTACACACAGTGTGAGTTGTCGTGAGTGTTCCACGAGACGAGCATAGAGGGCTCAGAGCCACACCGAGCTTGTCTCAGTCACTGTGTAAGATCTCCATGGTACTAGGATTAGTTCATACTCAGGATTCAGTTTAAAACTGCTTTACCTCTCGTGTTAGCTCATTTCACTTAGATTTTATCAATAGCTTCTTAATTGGTCTCTCTAACACCAGCGTCCCCTCTCCCCAAACTGTCCTTCGCATAACTAACTGCAAAGTATCGTTTCCAAAATTCAGAATGGACCATGTCACTCCCTTACTCAAAAACTTTTAATTTTCAAGCTCACATGTGAAGTTCTTAATGTAGTATCCCGTAGTCCCTGTGATCTGTGCATTGATTGTTTTATCTCTCCCTGCTTGCCCTCACATGTATTTTGTTCCAACAAGAGGGAACTATTTCCACTTCCTAAACAGGTCGTGCCTTTGCACAGGCTGTCCCCTCTGTGCAGAATGCCTCTCCTTACTAATTTGTTTGGCAGACTCCTGCACATCCCTCAAAGCCAGCATAAACATTCCCCCTATAAACAGGTGCTTTTCTTGGTTGCTCATATAATGGTTTAGGTGTACCTCTGTCACAGCCCTCACCACATGGATTGAGGCTAATTGTCTGTTTGGTCTTGTTCTCCCGCTAAGAACTGCTCTGCTGTCTATTTTTCTGGTTACTCCCGGGGTCCAACACTCAGTAAGTTATTAGTACATGAATGTGAGGAGTGAACCTGGTTCCCTGGTGCGTCTTTATGGCCTCATCTGCGAACTTGTTCCCTCCAGGACGATTTTTCAACAGCGGGACCACTAGAGCCTGGTGCCTGGACCATTTTTTCAGATCTGTCTGCTGAAGGCTCACCAGAGCTCCAGGGTGAAAGAAACAATTATCTGCATTTGTTACCTCAACTAATAAAGGGAGTTTTTTGTGTTTCTGTACCCTAAAGCATCAGACAACCAAAAAAACTTGAAAAGAGACCACCTTCCTATCCCAGAGTAGTTAATAATGATATTTAAAAAAAAAATCCTTGATCACATTCAAAATATGCTAGGGGACCAATTCATTATTTTAAAAACTGGTAAATAGAGGGAAAGAATCTTGCATTTCTCCTGCTTTTTCTATTTGAACTGCACTGGTGGGTAATCAACGAGTAGAGGAGGGGGGTTGCCTCTTTAGAAAAGTATTCCAATCAGCAAATGAAAATTAAGTTATAGAATTAGGGTGTCACCATTTTGCACCTCTAATGAGTTAATAGATCTAGGTGTTGAGTATCAAGAGTGTTAACGTCACAAAAAGAGAGGCAACCAGTTATCATGTGGCTCCTGATGAAAAACCCAAGACCCACCCATGTTCTGGCCACAGGAATTGACCCTGAGTCTGACCGAGTCTTGGGATCCTGCTGCCAATTTTCAGGAAATACAGAGAAACAGTGAATTGCACCACACGTGTGCAAACTGTGGGAAACCCAACAGGACAAATGACCCCGGTTCTTCGATAGGTAAGTTGTAATAAAAGGAAAGGTCTGGGATGGGGGCGGGGAGAGGGAGTTGTAGAGTAAAGGAGACTTGAGAACACACAAAAATTTTTAAATAGGGAAGTCTAAACTGAAGTGTTTAGGAATTTTCCTCTGGTGATAAAAATATAGAGAAACACAAGGAAGTGATTTCTGTAAAAGGATGGTGGTAACCTTTATGGGGGAGGGGAGTGAGGTTTGGACAGGATTGGAGAGACTTTCAGAGTGGTGGGCAAAGTTCCATTTCTGGACTTGGGTGGTGGTTCCAAGATGTTTGCTTCATAATAAATTCATTAAGCAACACATTTGTTTCATGTGGTTTTCTGTGTCTGTGTTTTATTCTACAATGAATATGATAAAAGTGTTCTTTTAAGAAATGATCATACAAGGCTTATGTTTCCCTTGACTATTTTCACGACTATCCACCACAAGACTGACCTTGCGAAATATTACAAAGTGCCTCAGGGAAAGAATTCATTCATTTCACACACATTTATTGATTGCCAGCTCTGTGCCAGGAATTGTTCTAGGTGCTGGAGATTCAGTGTGGAACAAAGACAAAACTCCTCTCTGCATGGATCTTGAAATCTAGTTGGGAAACAATGAATAAATAAGATAAATAAAATATATTGTATTTTAGGTAGTGATAACCACTAAGGAATAAAAAGTAGGAAAAAAAAAGAAATTTGTCAAGAAGGTGTTGCAATTTTAGACAGAGTGGCCAGGGAGGACTCACAGAGAAGGTGAGTTGGGGTAAAGATCTAAAGGGGGTGAAATTGTGAACCATGCAAATAGTCAGGAGAACATTCCAGGCAGGGGCAACAGCAGGGGCAAATGCTGAGAGGTCACGTGCCTGGTGTGTCCCAGGAATAGCAAGGACACTGGGATGCCTGGAGCAGAGTGAATGGGAGAGAGAGGAATGGAAGTCAGAGAAGGGTCGGGCAGGTGATGGAAAGGACTTTGGCTTTTACTCTGGACAGGGTGTGGGATGCTGGAGGATTTTGAACAGAGGCGTGAAATTCTCTGACTTCCATTTTAGCAGAGTCTCTTTGGTTGGTGTATTGAAAATAGACTAAAGAGGGGTAAGAATGAAAGCGGGAAGAACAGTAATGGGGTTCTTGCAATAACCTAGGCAAGAAATGGAGGAGTCTTGGTCCAGGGAAGTAGGTGATAAGTGCTCGGATTCTGCGTATTTTTTTAAGGTAGAGCCAAATAGGAGAAATAAAGGACACCCCAAGGGTTGTGGCCTGAAAAACTGGTAGGTGGAGTTGTCGTTTGCCGAGGAGCGGGTTTGGGGAGGAATATCTATCGGGAGTTCAGTTTGGGGACGTCAGCTGGTAGTTGAGGGGATCTGGAGGATGTCAGCATGTGGATGAGATTTAAAGACAAGAGCTGGGATGAGATGACCTAAGCTAAGCATTTATAGAAAGGAGATGAGGTGCAAGAATCGAGCCCTAAGACATTCCAGTGTTTGATGAGACAGAACCAAGGAAGGGGGCTGAGACAGGAGAAACAGAGAAAACCAGGGCTGTGGTGACCTGGAAGCAGGGGAAGCAAGAGTGTTAAGAAGGGAGGTGATCATGGTGTCAAGTATGCTGGCACATAAATGAGGACTCTGAATTGTCCATTGGCAGTAGCAATGTGCGGCCATTGGTGACTGATGAGACCAGTTTTAATGAGGTGGTCGGGAAGCCAGAGTAGTGTGGGTTCAGGAGAAAATGTGGGGAGCAAAACTGGGGAAAACACACAATGTTTTCAAGGAATTTCCCCGCAAAGGGAAATGGGGAGGTTTACTGTTATGTATGCTATTTTATGAATTCAGATTGGTTTTTGCTAAGTGTGTGCAGTCTTTCTGGAATAATAGTAACAATGATAATAATAGCTAAGTACTGAGCCTCTACTCTGTGGCAGGTAAGGCTCTTCCAAACACTTAGATAACTCTTTCAATCCTCACAGCCCCCGTATGAAGGAGAGCTTATTATTATTCCCATTTTATAAATGGAGAAACTGAGGCACAGAAAGGAGAAGTCACTTGCCCAACAGCACACAGCTGACAAGCGGTAAAACCAGATTGGAGCCCAGACATTGAACTCCAGCACCAAACCCTATACCATCTCCCCATTTTGAGTCTATATTTAAAGTAGAATTTCTGTGACGACAATGTCAGTGGACAATATACCACATCTAGGGCTGACGCTGTCGGTCAAGAGAACGTAGAACACAGAGAAATTCTCAGAAGTGGAATATTTGTAAAAATGTTACTGTGCTCACTTTGACCTATTAACCCAGTGAGAGATGTTCATGGGCAGCTGGGATGGAAAACAAAAGGCTTTGTTTTATTTTTAGTTGCTTAGCAAAACAATGCTGCCAAGTAGACGTTGGCAGGGATTAACTTTGAAAATCTGTTTCTTTTATTCTCTGTTCTCTGTGTTCTGTACCCTCTCTCTCCCTAAACTCTCTCTCCATGAGTTTGTTGCCCGGTGAATAATCCACGTTTAGAATGACTGTTTAACACTTGGCCGTCTCTTTTTGCCCCTCCAGCCACTACAAAAAAGTGTCCTGAATACACTATTTGTCCATGGATTCATTCATTCTTTCATTTATTAGTTTTGGCTCAAATAGTATAGCCACCAACAGAATTTGGAGTGGCTTCTCGTCATTCATTTGCTTTCTGTATTTGTGGAGTAAAGGGCCATCAGAGATAAAGAATTATGTCAGTAGCATATTAAAAAGCAAGACCTGTGTATGTTCATGCCTGCAAGTAAACATTTGGCTGCAGGAAACAGACTGACCACAGTACTTCTGAAATGTAGAAATTCTTGGGTTTGGAACTGGAAAACAAGACTTTGGAGGATTTGAAAACTCACACAAGCCAAATGCTTTGTGGACTAATGAGATTTTTCAGTGAAACTGTAAAATCATAAAATATTACTATTAAATGGAGAACTGATGAAAAGCAATTATTGGAATGCAGTCGACTTGAAAAGTGGATGGGTTTCAGAAAAAGGACCATCAGCCAGCGTCCCTCATTTTGCTTTGTAATTGCAATTTCTAGGCCATTTGAACAATTGTGTGACCCTCGAGAAGAGAATTAGTGATTGCAACCATAGCGTCCTAATCAGTGTCTTGAAAGGAGCGATACTTGAAAATCTTCCTCGTACACAGGGCATCCCGACCGGTTTTGCAATTCCTCTCATATATTCCTGCTATGAGCTGGTGTTTCAGGCTCGCTAATAATTGTCTAATCTAATTAAATCGAATATGGAAGTTGAAATAGAGGAGCCCAATAACGTCATCTACAGAAAATGGGACCTGTTGGTTTAATTGCTGTCACTTTATGAAGCTTGGATTCTTGCAGGAAGACTATAGTAAACACTAAAGTTGTGTCAAGATAAGAGGTTGCTCTCCTCAAACGGTTAAAAATGACAAGGCAGGGACATTGCATGGATTCACTATGAAAAACAAATATGATATGATTCCACTGAGTTTCAGATTTATTTTTGATGGAATGGGTCTTGTTTTCTCTGGTATAATAATATTTTTTGCAAGAGTATTTGTTTTTGGAATCTTGTTAAAGGGTGTCTGGCTCTGATACAAATGCCACAACATCTTTCCCTTCTCCCCTGCTTGTAATCAGCCATTCTCCAAAGGAATCAGGAGAGGAATTTATATGGATAAGCATCTGTTGTTGGAAGCAGTGTTTTAAATCAAATATAGAGAGAAAATTTAAGGTACAAATGAATTATTCACTCTAAACGAAACACAGAGCTGGTTGTAATTTGTAATTTAACAGGATATTTTTCTTGAAACATGCTTCGTTTAAGAAAGGCCTTAAGCATCACTGGAAGCTCTGGCGTATTTCTTTGGATGTCAGTTGATTCCATTTCATTCATCGTTATGTCTCACAGGCTGCCGACATTGTGACGTTTCTAGGTTCTATTTCTTTTGTAGTTGAAGTGAATTCACTTGAAATTGAAAGCATTTTTTGTTTAAATAGTTGAATGAATTTACCATTTTCCTGGTTAACATTTAGCGGGTTATAACAAAAGCATTAATAACTTAACCTTATAGAGTTTGAAAGGATGTCAATGATTAGATAGCCAAAGGCTTTTTTTAAAAGTGTATATGTGTTTTGTAACAAGATTTTACTTGGGTAGTGTATTCGTGTAATTCATAGTTCATTAATATTAATTTGTGGTTTTTACCTTTTTTTTCCCCTAGAAGCATAGATTTACTTTCTCAGAGAGTACTTGTTTGCTGTGGTTTTGTGATTTGGAAATACACACCGAAATAACTGGACTGAGACCCCTGTTCTAATTTTACTTTGGGCCTTTCTCACGTCAGTGGTCAGATGATTTTTCAGTCACTCCAGTCAGGCCTGGAATCCAGCTATAGTTTCAAGGGTGAGAAGTCAAGGTGGTATCCATTTAGCCATCCAGTTCACCAGGTAGAACTTTGATAACCATTACAATTGTTTTATTCTCTCCTCCCTGTCCAAGCATTGCCATAGTTAATGTTATGTCAGAATTGCCATGATGATTCATGTTGTTCTGGGATTTAAAATGGAAATTCTTCAGGCAGAAAAGGAGCACATATTGTTATCACAGAAAAGCTGTCTTAAAGCCAATTTTAAGGTGAGGTGCTGAGATTTTGCTGTTAAAACACGTGGCCTGTCCCCAGAGGTGGAAAAGGGCTCTTCGTTCCCTTGGACAATGTTATTAGCCACTTGAATTCATTTCTAATTCCTGGAAATTTGAGCTTGTCCTCTTTCCTCCATACAAAATAGGATCAGAAATTTGGTAAAAATCAGCATTTCAATATTAACGTTTATATTTACAACTAAAACTTAATTTTCTACCTATGATATAAATTTTTCCTTGTGGTATAAAAATATTTATGTTGGGATAACTGGAGAACTCTAGTAGGCCTGGTGATAGCTTATTTGTGTCAGAGTGGGTTTGTCCATAAACCCAGGCTTTAAGTGGTTTTAGCCCTTATATGTTGCATTTCCTTGCAAAATTACTGTAGAAGTTTTGGAAGAAATGATTACTGAAGGAGGGATAATATGTTGAGGACTATGTTTCAAGCCACTGTTCCAGTAGAATCTATTTTTTCGTTTAGATTGAAAGCTGCTCTTGCATTGACTAAAGAGTCTTAAGACAGAGCAAATAATGGGTTTTGCCTCTTTCTGTGAAGATGACCGCTTTACGTGTCTTTGCATTGAATATTAAGGCTTAGAATATAAAAGCATGTATTTGAATAATTAAATCCATTTCTGGAAAGCACATTGTTGGTGCTCAGTAAATGTTTTTTAAATGGATGAAAAACAAATTTAACAGTATTTCGAGGTACAAGCACTTAAGAAGGCCCAATTTATTACTTCTGCTAGTCATTGACTCTTAATTCCTTCATGAGTTGATATTGGCTGCCAAAATGATATATGTGCCTAATATGTTCTCACTAAACCACACAGTTTTTGTTTTAAGAAACCAGCACAATCAAGAGAGAGACAATTAAATGAAAAGCATTTATTGATGAAGAGGATAAAGTACAATGGAAGAGCTGGCTAAGTGTTTCTGAAACGAAGGCCTATTGTTCACTGAAAGATTCTCTTCTTCTTCTACTGGTTTCAATTATTTCCAAGTTGACAGATTGTGATCAATACTCCGTTATTGGTCTGATAATTAACACATGATGGCCTGTCTCTATGAATAGTAAATGCTGGGTCCGAATGAGCATTTGTTTTGATTACTTGGTATTTAGTTGTGAAAGTCAGCTATTATAATGGCATAGGACGTTTGAAGAGGGCTTTTTGTCATAGCCTTTGATTATTATCAGAAATAACTACTTTTCTTGTGTGTGTGAAGGAATGCCTGATTTCTCTTACTGCTCACTGTAATGTAACTACAGTAGTCTGAGATCTCACCTAAGAGCCTTAAGTATTTCTAATGAATCTTATCTGTGATCTCTCAGCCTCAAGGCAGAAAGGATCTGTAATCAAGCTGGAGATGGTGAGATTCCTGAACAAGAACTAAAAGTGCTACATATGGTTAGTTGATTGATATATCACTGATTTAATTAAAATTTAGGGGATAGTATGAAGTTCTAGAAGTTTCAGCGGTTGTATAATCTATTTGATAATTTTTTATGTCTACCTATTCTTTTCCATTCACGGGGGAGTTCACTGGGGTCGAGGTGTGTGGTTGTCTCTAGAGCTTTCCAGTGGATCACCACCGTGGAATTGGTGTATTCCCCAGAAGGACAAGCAGTTGATGTTTTCTTTTAGCCGGAAACCTTCTCATCTGTTTTCATATGTTCTGAGAGGTGCTACAATTATGTGGAAAGTATGTGGACTCTGGATTTAGACTTGGCTTCAAATCCTGGCTTCAAAACCTACCAGTGCAACCTTGGACAACATTTTGGGATCTGTATCCCCATCTATAAAAACGTGACTAATATTATTTCTCTGTTGGGTATCTGTGAAGATTAAATGAGATCATATATGTTAAGGTCTGCGTCAGTCTCGGTTTTCCAGAGAAACTGAACCAACATGAGATATAGAAAAAAGGATTTATTATAAGGAACGGTGCCTATTCTTAAACACACTGATTTTATATGGCTAGCTGGTAAATACACCAAATGTGTTTGAAAGCATTTATATTTATCCACGTTAATGATGAAAGACAAACCAGTTCTATTTGCATTTGAATTCTTCTCTATGAACACTGTAATGTTATCAAAAAAAAAAGTCAATATTTCAGTGAAGATAAAAAAGGAGAAGGTTGATTTGTGGTTAGTTAACTTTGGAATACATATGTGTTTTATATACGTCATAAAATGTTATTTATGACATATATATTATAATATATAATCTATATCATGTATAATAAATACACTTTTTTTTTTTGGTCCGAGTCTTATATTCTTGGCAGCATGTCCCTCCCATCCTCGGGCGGGCCGGACCTTCTGTTTTCCTCCTTCACTGTGCTCTTCCAGTAGGATTTCACTGGGCAACACTTAATTAAACTTCATTTCCTCTTTTTACGCTCTAGGTATTATTATGCCGCTCCCTTCAAGAAATAATTTGCGCGCTGTTTATTGGAGCCATGAATTTAATCATCTCAGTCCCGTGCTATCACAGGATGACTGTAATAAGATGTATTGACACTTCTTTGGAGCATATTTTGGCCTCCATTATGTGTTGTTTTTCCAGAATACTGAAGGCAATGGTTGTCTTACGGCACATCTAAATCAAAGCAGTTCTTCCTTCTAGGACAGTGATGATTTTAAGTTACTTGTTTCAGGAAAGGTCTGAAGTTATAAAATAAGAGTAATCCTGGAGAGGCTGTTTAAACTATGCAAGACATAGGTCTGGAAAGGAAACAAAGATGGACTGGCACTAGAGTCGAGCTTTTTGGCCCCCCGAGCTGAAATAGAGTGGGATGAATAAATGACCAAATTCTCCCAACTAATTTCTTCCATATTATCATATTATATTCATACGTATACATATTTCAAATCTCACCCCTATTACCTGTGTACACATAAATGTATGTATTTATGTGTGATACACAAGCCAGAAGAGAAAAAAACACACAGAAAGGAAAGGTACACATGGAGAATGGAGAGAGAGGAGATATATGATAACAATAACAGCTGACACCTTTTGAGAGTTTATCACCTGCTTGTTATTCTCAAGATTTTACACATATTAAGAGGTATTGTGGTTACGAACATTTCCACAGCAGAGGGTGGAAGAATGTCCACAGTGGCCAGAAAAACCATCCAAACCCCCAACTGCAGGTTTTACAAAGTCAGTGTCCACGAGGTTCAAACAAGGTCTGCAGAGGAGTGAAGCAGTCCCGGGATGAAAAACCCTAAACTGAGCCGGGAGCCTGTCTGGCCGCCCCTGGTGACCGCAGAAGCCCAGAGTTGGGACAACTTCCAGTTTTTAAAGAGAAGCCGTTAATCAGGATATTTATATGTGAAAGCTCTTGATTTGAAATTTCTGAGAAATAATTCAAAATCTTTTATTTTACGAATGATGAAAGGCACACCACACCTGCCTGCCCACCCACCCATGGGCAGGACGCAGCCTGTGGGCCACCTGCTGGTTACGCCTCCAGAGAATTATCAACTTAGCATCAGGCCTGGGAGAAGAGATTCAGGGCAAACAGAAGTCTTCAGTGGGTTCTCTGGAAGATCATCTGACTATTTAAAAGGCCTCCGTGTCCATGATCAAGTGTTTGGGGAAAAAGCATCTGAGTAATCAAAACAGATTTCCCTTTGTGCACAGCAATGCAGAGTTTCTGGTTCTATTTTCCTTACATCTGGTTGAACATTCATGATTCCAAAACTTTAGTGATAGTGCTCTACTCAAACCCTAGGTCCTGGTTTTATTTTTTTGCCAAAGAATATTCAAACAGCAACTGACTTAATATCCTATAAATAGTATATCAGTCCCTTAGGTCAATGGACAGAAATTTTTAGGACTGTCACTCTCTCTCCCGGAAGTAGGAAGAAACAGGGGATTTACTAAGCACTAGATGGGAAATCATTTTGAATAAACAATTATTTACATTAGTTTGTTATTTACATTCATGTAGATACATGATTTTCAATTATTTGCATTATCCATCATTTATATTAGTTAAAATTATTTACCTTTATTACGTTATTATTTGCTTTATTTTAAGTTATCTATTCTTTTTTTCGTGGGCCCTGCTACCTCTTTAAAACAAGTAGGTTCTGGATCAGAGGGCTCTATCCGGGGACGTACATCAGAAAAAATTGGGTGATTTCTCCTCCTCCACAAACATCTAAAGGTGAGAGCTACACATGGGTATTTTGGAAAAAGCTCTTCATTTGATATCAAAGTGCATTTCTGAAAATAACACCAGACCAAATGAGCTTTAGATTATATTTGATTGATTTCCCACTGTATTTCATTATGTATCTTGGATCTAAATTCCACTGGAATTTATCAACCCGTGGGATTCAAATGTAAGGAGAAGTTTCATTTTAGGTGAAAGAGATAACCTCCTTTTAATTAAGACATGAGCCTCCACTCCTGTGGTGGAGAAATCAGCTTACATTTTGAATTCCAAAGTTACAGGCTCACACAGGCCTACCTTGGCATATTGCTCCTTTCCCCTTCTGGAATTCAGACCTGGCTTCAGGATGTTTTATCAGACATACCAGATGAAAGCAGGAAGAACTAGGTGATTCTAAAAATGCTCTTTTTCTTCTAAACACTTGGTTGATTTATTTTAACAAAAGCAGCAGATATTTGTAAATAAGTAAGATCAAATGAATTGCCTAATGTGGTTGTGACCTGTTGACACAGGATTTTAGCCTAATTGCTTTGTGTTTGAATACACACACAACGCTGTGTCAACACTGGGCAGATCCTCCGTCTTGATGGTGCCCAGTTCCCCGACAGAGCAGGTGGGATAACCTGAGAAGCTGCCACCCCCTTAGAGAAGCGCATGGACTGGGTTTCATAATGGACTGTGTTAGGGATGTTGGTTAGTTTGAAAAGTGGGAGATTTGTTTTTCCAGGTACAAATTCAAGCATTCACCATGCAATGATATGTCTGGTATTCTGCCTCAGATTCTTGAAGAAACAAGAGAATCACAAGTTGAGTCCAACTCCTGATTCTATAGTAAGATATATGACTATTAGGTCTCCTACTAGAGGCCAAGAGATGGAACCCAACTTTTCAAACCAGAGGTTTGAGAAACCCAAGGGAGGGCACTCCAGGGGAAACATGTTCCTGTGTTGGGGTCTGCAGAATGTGCAAAGTCCTTGGGGTGATGTACTGGCCTCCTTCCTGAAGCTGGTGACATATGAGGCCCCTTTGGACCAGCCACCCCATCCCAGGATGTCAGTATTCTCTGCTGCCCTAGGGGTCTTTGACAAAGAAGCTTCAAAAGCTTTTGACTAGATAATTGCTCAAAATTTTCTTGAATTTCAATTTTGTTTGCACGGGTCTAAGGCTTTTCCTGAATCGAGCAATGACTTCAATGTGTAACATGTTGATTTTATTAGGACCAGTGTACTCTGAATTGTCAAAATGCATCTATTTTCAAAATACACTGGAGAAGCATTAACATAGAAAGGCAAACAAAAATTGTACTTTTATTTGGATGGTGGTTTTAAATGACTAGAGTTTTTGCTATTAGCAATAAAGCTCACATGTGTTCTTGACATATAACCCACCAGCCATTCCCAGGGGTCTAGGAAGTACACGGCATCTGATTATAACTGCGCAGAAGGGGAAATGGTTGAGTAAGAACCTTGAGTATGTGGAGAAAAGGATATTTAGTGTGGCCCCAACTTTAGGGCAGCTCTACCGTGAAACACAACTCTTCTGTGTGTGTATAGCCATGTGTCTTTGCTTCTTTCCCCCTCTGTTCTTTTATATTTTCAAAGCTCATCATGTTGGCCCTTCTTTGAAGTGGTCTAAAAGTTAGGTTCCTCAAAACTAGATCCTACACATGTCTATTTCCAGTGTGTGTATGTGCAGTCATGTGCTGCATAACAGCATGTCAGTCAAGGACAGACCAAAAATATGATGGTGGTCCCATAAGATTAGTACCGTATAGCCTCAGTGGGTTGTAGACTGGACCATCTAGGTTTGTGTAAGTACACTCGATGATGTTCGTACAAGGAACATTTCTCAGAACGTATCCCCAGCATTACAAGACACACACCTGTATGTGTTTATGTGCAAAACGAATAATGGATTTCCCAACCATAGTTTGCAACTTACATTCAAAATGCAACGGCTGACAACATAGTTTGAAATATATAAAACTTAAGAGAAGATTCTGGTCAGTGATTGTGGCCTTTATAGATGTCCTTTAAATTCTAAAGAAAGGTAAGTTTTATCTAGACCAAAAAACCAATAACAATAAAATTGTAATAGTATTATGTCAAAATTGCAGGTTGGTTTCTTCTGGCCTGAGCCAACTACTGCCCTATCCATTCCTAAACATGTTTACGTGTGTGTGTGTGTGTGTGTGTGTGTGTGTGCACCCACACACTCTTCCTTTCATTCCAGTGCAGTAGAAGTTGTCTGCTATAGGTTTCTGGATCTAGGTGTTTTTTTTATTTTTAACTATTGAGTTGAAATGGTTCTTAGTCACGTACAACCAATAATATTTTTCAAATGAACTGCATATTTTAAGGAAACTATCTTAAGGCTATTCCTGTGTAATATACAAACCATGCAGTTCTTGTGATATATAAAATTGTCATCAGATACAAACTAACAAAAATACACCAGGAAGACATATCATTCCTTATTTTAGAGCTAGAATGGGCTTTGGCTTTTCTTCATACTTGTTTATCTGAGAAAGCATTTAGATTGACTCTGGAGAAAGTGTTCTGCCTCTCCTGTGTCAGTGGGCCGAAGCGAGGATGCTCCATCCACTTGGAGGTAATAAAGTTGGACAGCTGGTCACTGGCATGTAACAAGGCTTCCAGAAGATCAAGATAATGAGGTTTCTTCCCGAATGCCTCTGCAGGTTTTTTTGATGAGCAACTAAAAATGATTTTCCCTCTTCCAAAAGAAATTAAGTTCTTATTTATGATTTTCCTTAAAAAAAGTAGAAGTAGAAAAAATCAAATGAGCCTGACCAATTTGACCTGTTTTAAGTAGAGGATATCACTCTGTCGGTGCTCTCTTATCTGTGAAAGTACATTTGAAATAAATCTTAAAATGTGGAGAGACGAGAAAACCATTATTCTCTAAATTGCTATATTACTGTAAAACTAAATTTAAAGGGAATTTTGAAGACCATCATATATCCCATTATTTTGACAGTCCATCAATTTACGGGACTAATGTGAGCACACACTACAATTTATTAGAGATAGTTGTTCTGGGAATGCTTACACCCAAGCTCATAAGATCAATAGTAAGTTTATACTTGAATTTATGGTTATGGTTTAACTTTAATCCAGTCTATTTAACTTACTCCCCAACTATTTACATCTTCCAGATTGTTTTTGTTAAAAATATTAAATAGAAAATTTATCTAAAATTCAATAATTTTTTGAAGCAAATGCATATAATTATGGTTGATATTGATTGCTTTTTCATCGCTTGACTATTTTAACACAATATTTTATGTCTTTTTATCAGACAACAGTTGGTGTCCCTTTAATTAACCCCTCCTGCAATTAGTTCATACTGGGGATTTTAGTTGTGACTCAAGTCCCAACTTAGTAAATATTTGTTGATTCAGAAATAATATTTATACCCGACTGCTGGAGAAAAACTGCCCAAAGATTTGGGGCTTAACAGAGGCTGTGTACTGCATCCTTGGCTAGTGTGATTTATTGTAAGGTGAAATTTTATAAAAAGAGATTTCACAGTTAACTCTTGAAATGGCTCCCTGGATGGTATTCATGTTTCATGTTTATTAAATTCTCATTGTGTATCAAGAAATAAGAGAGGGTAAGGACCTTGTTCAGAGGCACACAGCTAATATATGGAAGAGTCAGAATCAAAACCCGGGTCTAGTGCCTTTTGAGCTGTGCAACACTGACTATGAAAAATGGTTAGATTAAGGAACATTTACTATTCCCCTAACCTTATTTCTTAAATAAATCTGTCTACCTTTTTACTAGCTGTGTGATCTTAGGCAAGTTCCTTAACCTCTCTGAGCCTTAGACATCTCATCTGTAAAAAGGAGATAATAACATATTGTGGTAATTAAATGAACTAATACTTGTGAAGAAATTAGAACAGTTACTGACACATAGTAAGTGCTAAATAAGTGCTAAATAATTTGCTTTTATTTAAGTAAAATCTATGTAAGTATTTTTCAGGCAAATTTTTTGTAAAATTAACAAAAGTGATAGTTATAAATTATAACGAGTGGAAAATTATCCTTGAGATGGAGAGAGGAAATAGGGTTGCTTATACTGAGAGAGAAGTGATTTTTTTTTATATAGCTCACAGGATTCTGTGGGAAATTATATCAAATGAAACAACTGACTCTGTTTAAAATTACAAGGAAAAAATAAAAGTAGGAAAAGGGGAAAGCTAGGGGTTAAAAGAATCTAAGAGATGTAACAATCACCAAGTATGGACCTTGTTTGGATACTAATCTAACTGAACTGTAACAAAAAATTGTAAGAGAGGAGAGAAATAATAACCATCAATTGTGTATTTGATCATATTAAGGAATTATTGTTAAAATTTTAAGTGTGTTTAATGGTATTATGGTTGTGTTCTTTTTTAAAGTCCCTATCTTTTAGAGATACACACACAAATATTTACAGATGAAATTTACAGATACCTGGAGTTTGATTCAAAATAACCATGTATGTGTGTGTAGAAATACAGGTGAAATAAGATTGTTCAAGAGTTGATAAACATTAAAGCTACGAGACAGGTACATGAAGGTTCATTGTACGATTTTCTCTACTTTTATATGTTTGAAATTTTCCATAATAAATATTTTAAAACAGAAAAAAGAAAGGAAAAAGTCTATAGTGGAAAAACTGTTCTCACAGTTATTACTGTTACTAATAATATCTGACATGTACAGAGTGCTTTAGATGAATTATCTCATTTAATCTTTAAGACAGCTCTGTGAGGTAGGTCCAGTTATAATACCCATTTAACAGATAATAATGTGGACTCAGTCTGTGCTCTTGACCAGTCTTATTCTCCTGAGGAGATAGAGGCCTAAATCAAACAGATCCCTCCTGAGAATTGTCCAGAGTGGAGGAGACAGGTAAGCACCACCCTCACAAACGGTGTATTAACAAGGTGCTCCTGTCTAGGTGTACTACATGTGCGTGACATCCACCTCGAGTGTCACTAGTCACTTAGAAAAGTTTGTGGGTCATAGTGAGAAGCTCATATACTAGCTCCGTGCCTTTGGGCAAATTACTTTATCTGAGCTTCAATTTCCTCACCTGTAAAAATTGCTAATTCTGTACCTATTTCCCTGGGTTATTGTGATGAGTGATTTGAATGCTGTGAGACCCTCGAAGGGATTGGATGAGGAAGGACACTCATCTATGAATCCTCAGTGCTCAGCACAGAAGAGTGCTTAGAAATGTGTCCTTCCCGACCATCTTCCTGACTTCTGCTCCCTCCCTCCCTCCCTCCTTTTCTGAGTTTGGGGAAAAATTAGTAGTGGTCACCTGGGTCACCCAGACTCTCTCAGACCTCAGCTTTCTCTGTTCAGAGAATGGCTGTGACGAATAAGTAAAACAGTGTGGGTGAATCGCCCGGGACATTTTTGCTCGATGTGTGCTGATTACACACACACAGAGACTAGATTGTTTCTAAGGCCTTCAGTGGTTCACGATACTGGTTAGTGGTTAGTGGTTATCATGTTAGTGGTTCACAGAGTTTTGTGGTATTCACTTTTCGTTTTGCTTTCATTACTTTGCCAAGTAGTGTAATCTTTAGTCTGAAAATACTAAAGCAATCATGGTCAAAGTGGAAGTCCAAGATATGAGAGAAGGCACAAATTTAGTTGAATGAGGTTGAAATATACTGAAAGAGCTAGTCAGATGTCTTTAAGAAAGTGTGATGGAAAGTCTCAGAAGGCTTCCAGTGAACCAAAAGTGGGCCAAGGTGGATTTCAGAAACTAGGAGTAGTTACTTAATACTTAACAGTGGTAACCTGGAATCAAGGACTAGTACATTTTACTCAACGTCTAGAACATAAAGCGCGGATCACCAGGAGGAAGCATGGATTCACCGAGAATAAGCCATCCAAAATTAGGCTCATTTCCTTTATGATGGGGCCACCAGACTGGGTCATGGGGCTGCGACACACGTGACTCTATCAGGATTTCAGTGGTTCATGTAACATACCCTCTCAATTGATTCATATGGACAACGTGTAGTAACATTCACAGACTAGTGAATACCATGCCAAAAGAAAGGTCTGCCCTGCTCTGGGTACCAGTATTTTAGAGGGATGCAGACACTGGAGATAAGTCTGGAAATTGTAATTCATGAAGTAGTTGAATAGGTCAGGGATGTTTAGCTTGAAGAAAAGAATCCTGATGGGATATATGAGCACTGTCTTACAACATTTGAATAGGAGGAGAAGGAGAAGAGAGGTTTTCTTTTCTGTAAAGAAATGCTGTAAGGAAATTGGGGAAATGCTACCGCAAGGATCTCATGGCGAAGTAAAGAGCATGGCTGGGAGTTCTGAGACCAAAGCCCACAGTGGTCCAGCCCAGAAGTGGCCAAGGCCCATCCCGAGGGACTGGCCATGCACATGGAAGGGAGGGATGCTGTGCAGGGGAAGCAGTCAGAGGGACTGCTGACCAATTAAATGTGGAGGCTGAGGTTGGGGAGACTCTTTTTTGACTTCACCCAACTGAATATGATCTCTCCTTCTAAATCTTGATTTCTGCCACTCTAGTGATATGGTTGCCTTGTGTTATGATGTTTCTTAAATCTATCTGATCATCTCTATGTATTAGCCATTTGAAGATAGGAACTCTGCTTTATTCATCCTTGTGTTTCTGTACCTACTGGGCTGGCTGTCAGTGAGTATCAATTTAGCGTCCTTTGTAAAACAACGTTAATATAGCTTAATGCATTACATAAAAATGTTAGTTCTGGAAACATGTAGTTTTCATTATTTTGTCTTTGAGATTGTCATCCTCTTATATTTTCCCTTGAAGACCATTTTCAATCGTTTTCAAATAGCCATTACATTTTCAAAAGTATTGTTTTTTTTTTCCAAGAAGACAAAGATCAAAGGAGAAATACTTGAATTTTGGAAAACATTTCTCTCCATGGGAACAATTCTGGCCTCTTCTGACTTAATCACAACAGACGAATTGTTCTTTGTGTCCAGAGGGCAAAATCTCTTTGTCCTTTTAATGCCCCAATCATCAGGTAAAAGCTTCTCCCCAACTCAGTTGAATTTAATATTTACTTAGGAGTATTATGTTCTCACCACAGTAAGTGTTCAAAAAATGCAAATTTATCCCATTTATCAAGCCTGGTTATGAGGAGCCTTTGAAATGGGGTCCACCATGTGATGGGAAAAAGGTGTCCGTCACTCAAGGAAACCAGTCTCCCTGCACATGCGTGGTTGAGGAGGTGGGATGGGGTGCATTCATTGTTCAAGAACGCAGATAGTTTGGATTAGAACCAGCTTCTACCACCGACTAGCTGTGTGACCTTGGGCAAACTGAGTAAACTCTCCGAGTCTCAGTTTCCTCGCCTGTACAATGCAAATAGTAATACTACCTACCCCATATGGTTGTTATGATACTTGAATGACTTGCTATATATAAAGCATTTAGAGCAGTGCCTGGATGGTAAGTGCTCCATAAGTGCGTATTTTATCATTATTATTCACAAGGCCCATCAGATAGAGAATGTTTACCTGGGAAAGGAGTAGAGAACGGTTAGTGACCCTCCTTCACGTCTTTGCCCCCTCTCCTGGTTTGACAATGGAGCCATAGATTGTTTGCAAAGAAGAAAAGGTAGATGAAAAAGGAAAGGAAGAACAGAAAGGAAGGAGAGGAACGTGATGACAGACAATATTATGCTGCTTTTCATCTCTACCAGGAGGTGAAGTCCGTGGGCCATCGATAGACAACAATTCCCTGGAAAAACAAATTCCAGAGTTTGTACAAGCAGCCATTGATTCTTTATTATAAATTTCACATCTGAAGCATTCAGCCAGGGACAGAACCACCCTGGATGCCCCAGATAATCAGTCATTTGATCCGGCAGGACAATTAAGTCAATGGAGGCTACTAAACTACTTTCCATGTATTGACTATTGTTGATTTAAAGGCTAAGGGCCTTCTATCTGTCTCAGCTGTGTTTGAGTTAATGACATTTAATATTTTCATGCTAATAACCTCAAGTTGCTGAGATCCTGAGATGCATCTCCTTGGCTTCTGTATTATAACTTTCCTTGATAACCAAGTTTTTGATAGCAAATTGTGTCTGTTAGTGAATAATTTGTATTAATAAAAACAGTACTATAAACATGCAGAGGAATCTTGTTGGGGATGAAGAACCTGTGTGACATAAGTTTTTAGTAACAGAGGTTGAATGAATAAATGAGTTTGAGTATGTTTCAGGCAGTTTATACCAAACTGCTTGATTTAACAGGACAGGTATAAAGTGTGTGACAGCCGTGAGTGAAAAGGAAGCCAGAGGCACCTTGAACTGTATTCAGAGGAATATAGTGACCATGAAAATAAAAGGTGGAAAAGAATCACAAGAGCATCTTGGCACGATGCTCATAAACATTTGCTCTGATTAACATACAGAAAGTTGTATTCCCCCAAAAATAGAAAAGTGATTTTTCTGTCCTGTTACTAAACTAGTGTGTGTATGTGTATGTTTCCTGGAGTATATACACCAGCAATTAAATCAGAGTTTTCTTACATCGAAGCTCCTTGTTGACTTTACTGTACAAGTTGTTGTCACTCGGGCTTTTGATAAATTTGTTCTTTTCTTTCCTCTTTTTTACTCCTGATCTGCTCATTGCCCTTCACATTTCTCACTAGACAGAAACTGGTTCATTATATGGTATAAAATAAGGTACGTTGAGGTTATTGGCACACATGGATGCTTTCCCGTCAGAGGAGACATCGAATTTTGTATTTGTCTTAGTCCATTTCAGCTGCTATAGCAAAATACCACAGACTGGGTGGCTTATAGTCAACGGACATTTATTTTCACAGTTCTGGAGGCTGGGAAGTCCAAGATCCAGGCTCTGGTTAGGTCAGTGTCTGGTGAGGACCGCTTCCTAGTTCACAGCTGGCGTCTTTTCTCTATGTCCTTTTATGGAGGGAAGAGGCAAGAGATCTTTCTGGGATCCTTTTTATAAGAGCCTCATCCCATTGATGGGGGCTTCACCCTCATGACCCATTCACCTCCCAAAGGCCCCACTTCCTAACGCCATCATCTTCAGGGTTAGGATTTCAACATGTGAATTTCGGGGGGACAGAAATATTAAGTCCATAGCAGTATTCAACGGAGTTAATAGAAAACACAGCCTCTGCCTGTTTAGAGTTTACGTTTGAAGCATTGAGGAGTAGGGTTTTTTTAAGCAAAATGATGGCTTGTTAGAACTCAAAATATAGATATGAGGTGATGGTAGATCTTCCACATATGTGCATAGATTGAATATACAATCTGCTTCAAATAACAGAGTAATTCAGAATGTGCATCTTGGTTAAATAAATACAAATACAAGACGAAATTTCTTGAAAACAATGTATTTCATCTATTGGCTCCGTATTCCCAGTCTGGGTTGTTATATTATTGATTTATGTTAGTAACTTTTTAAATTTATTTATTTTTGTTCCAGTGATGTGCGTCTCCCAACTTCCCGTCTCCCTCAGAGTAAAGTTGTAAGGACCATGACCTCTGACTTCATCTGCTCATATCTTTCCTCTTGCTCACTTGGCTTCAGACCAGGTTCTTATACTTCAGCGTGGGTCACAATAATGGGGAAGGGGAGAGGGTTGTAAAAACACAGATGGCTGAACCCCATTTCAACCCCGCGGCCCCAGTTTATGACAAAATAGGTCTGAGAATTTGCTTTTCTGACAAAGTTTCAGGTGATGCTGCTGCTGCTGGGCAGGGGACCGTATCCTTGCTCCAACTTGCTGACCCCCTTTGTGTTCCTCGAGCACAGCAGGCTTGTTCCCATCCCAGGGCCTTTGCACCTGCTGTGTCCTCTGCTTGGAAAGCTCTTCCCCTGATATTCTTCAGGTGTTTTCTGAAATGTTGTTTTCTCATGAGGGCTTCTTTGTCCGTTGGATTTAAAATGGCAACTCCCTCTTTCCTCACAATGCTCCCAATCTTTCTTCCCTACTTTATTTTTTTTCCATTTATCTCCCACCAATTTCACACATTATATACTTTATTTACTTATGGCGTTTTTTTTCTCCGTTTGTCTCCCTACTAGAACATAACACCAAAAATGTAGGGTTGTTTATATTTGGTTGGTATGTTTTGTGTTGAATCCTCAGCACCTGGAACAGTTCCTGGTCCATAGTAACCCTCAACAAATACCCGCTGGATTAATGAATGCTCAAGATTAACTAAGAGTTTATAACAGGGCTCCAAAAGAATTATAGAAACCACCAAAAAAGTGGTTCAGTCAGTGATGGTTATAATTAATGCATGCTGAAGGCTCACAACTCTTAAGGAGTTTGGAGAAAATCTTTGATTTTCATTAGTTTATACCCTGAATGAGATGAGCTTATCAACCCCCATAAAGAAACTGATCAAACCAGAAGCCGCTACACACATGGCTGAGGCCTGGCCCTGTACTGGGTACAAGAGAATTAAGGTCCTTCTGGGGAGAAATTAACTGGGGAGAAATTAACAAGACTTTTCTTTTTTCTTTTTCTTTGGATTAAAGGATAATACTTTTATGAATGTTCATTTTTTTCCAGAAACAATCTTAGCTGACTTCTAGTAAATATAAATACATATAATAAATAGAATAGGGTACATAAATAATTTTACAAAAATCTGGTAGTGTAATAGACTAATAAATAGTCATAGAAACTATGACTGCATATTAAATATCAATTGATTGAATTTTGTTGTAGCGTTATATCATAACTTTAAAACCAGGTACATCCTTGGCTCTATGCTTTAATTTTTTGATATAACAATAAAATATATCTGTAGTGCAAAGATATATCTCTGTATTGTTCCTTGTATTTCTGCAGTAAAACTGAGGATACAAGCACCTTGTTCTTGAAGTCTAGATTTATGATCTCTATAATGCCCTCCTGGTAAGTATATAATCTTACTCATATCACCTCCGAGTTTTAAAATAAACTGGTGCCTTAATTGAAAACACAAACAAGAGTGAGATATCACGCCTCAAATAATGCAATCATGTTTCCTTGTGATATTAGTTCTCAATCTTTCATAAGTATTCTCTTTTAACTCCTGAAGTTTAAGCCTAGTAATATGAATTTTTTATCCATGATTTATATACGTATGAAATTTTCAATATATTGCCATGATAGAGATTTTTGGAAAGCAGAGAGAAATGTTCATGATTCCATCATCATTTGCAGTAATCTCTCTCAAACCCTTTTCTGGAATTCATAGAGAGATTTTTCAAGCCTTGCAAGTAATAATTATAGTATTGAAAAAATGACAGCTTGTGTGTGCGAACTGTGAGCTGTGTACTTTTACTGGAAACATGCAAATTAAGGCTCCTAGAGGGATGCATAATAATAGCCTCTAATTATGTCATATTTCCCTGAAATTGTATCCTATTTACATGTACTGGCATTGAGGATGACACCATAGAGGGTCCTCTGGTGACACACCAGTGGGATCTGACCTCATGGCAGGCTCAGTTAAGGCGGGAATGAACACAGGAAGCTCTACCAGCCAGAGGAGACCTCACACAAGCATTTCCCAAAAGAAATATGCGAAGAGGCAATTTGAAGCATGTTGGAATTTGTTTGGAATCCGGATTCCTGCTTTTAGAGCTACTTACTGTGTACTTAAGGAGTTCTCAGACAATTGGAAGCAATTTGTGGGTGACTGCATTTATTTTTGCCTTTCTGCCCTATAGCAGTAAACTGTCAGAATATAACAGAATTGGAATGTGATGCTTGCTTCATCTGATTTTACAGGGAGTATGGCCGATTTAACTTTGAAAAAGAAACACAACAGTCAATGCATTTGCTTAAACATTAACACTGTTATCACGTTGATTCTGACTTTCAGAAACTCAGTGCTTCTTTGCTGCAGCAGGATTCAAATGCTTTTTGTTTGTTTGTTTTTTGAGGAAGATTGGCCCTAAGTTAATATCTGTTGCCAAACCTCCTCTTTTTCTTTTTTCTCCCCAAAGCCCCAGTACATAGTTGCATGTCCCAATTGTAGGTCCTTCTAGTTCTTCCATGTCGGACTCTGTCTCAGCATGGCTTGATGAGCGGTGAATAGGTCCGCACCCAGGATCCGAACCGGTGAACCCTGGGCCGCTGAAGCAGAACGCGAGGATTTAACCACTAGGCCATCAGGTCCGGCCTCCCGCAGGATTTAAATATGCATGCGCGGGGAAGTGTGTTCATGGAAGGCAGCCTCTGGTTGGGAGTGGAGGAATTTATCTGGACCTCGCACTGTGCTCGTTACATCATAGGCATAGACTGAATGGGAAATCAACACATATACATACACACACACACACACACCCCTGTCTGTAGTTTTAGTTTTTTTGGTCCTCATTGGCCAATACTCTCAATATTCAAGAATATGGCTAAGAAATACAAAAGTGATCTTTGGCATAAAATCATTAATGTATGGCAACCACAGTCACTGACCTTCTAGATTTTGATGTCATTCTTTCCCCTAGAAAATGAGAAAATTGGTTCTCCAAGACAGAATGAATTTTCTGTTCAAGATATAAAAGTCAAACTGTATCTTCTAAGTGTACAGCTCAGCATTGCCACCCCACCTCCTTCCTGAGGGAGGCCTGCTGGGCTCAGCAGTATTTAAGCACAGGCCTTCCAGTTCCTAGGATCAGTTTCATGCAGTTCCAGACTTTGGGAATGGAACTTAACCTCAAGGAGTTTAAGATCATTGTGTCAGTAACCCTCACTGAATGCAGGCTATATACAGAACACCTAATTTTTCCAGGGACCGTAGGGAGATGTAAAGAAAATCCAATGCTTCAGAGTTCATGATTAAACTGTAGAAATGGGGCTAATATAAAAAAGTATTTAACTGTAAAATATAAATTATATTACTGACTTAGTTCCAAAGGCAACATTTTTCTATCTTGCCCAGTGTATGCTTCCTGTTTCAAACTAGTGTCCTTGAGCAGATAAGGCAAATTTGTCTAATAATGGGGCCATTTCTCAAGACAGTTCTGGAACCTGTGTCATATTTTTGATCATTCTCAAATGAGGATAATGGATGTCATTTGCCAGAATTCTGGAAATAATCAAACATCATTTGGAGCCAAGTCTGGTGAATAAAATCAACAATCAGAGAGGTGAACGTCAGATTTGGATAAAATGGAAACCCGGTTTTGAGCCAAAGAATTATTGTAATGAAATAATCACTGGTCTTAGCCAATATATTTGTGTCATATAGAATTCCTTAAGTAAGTACTGAGATGGTTTTAACAGTTTAACAAATTAAAACTGATTTGGGGCCCAGCCCCGTGGCCTAGTGGTTAAGTTTGGTGCACTCCACTTCAGCAGCCCAGGTTCCATTCCTGGACTCAGACCTACACCACTCAGCAGCCATGCTGTGGCAACGACCCACATATAAAATAGACAAAGATGGGCACAGATGTTAGCTCAGGGCGAATCTTCCTCAAGCAAAGAGAGGAAGATTGGCAACAGATGTTAGCTCAGGATGAATCTTCATCAGGAAAAAAAAAAAAGAAAACCGATTGGGGCCATGTGGCACAACATGCAGCCTATGCAGATATTAGGATTTGTTACTTCCAGAAAGCCAGATATCGAGAAAGAAATCTTGGTGTTCAATCGTAATTTTGATACACGTACTTTTTGGATCCTGGGGGAGTTGGAGTTTTCTGGTAATGACATTGAAGATTTTATATCTGGGTTATATTAAAAAATATTTAAAATGATTAAAAAGTAGATTTTAATCCAGTTTATTTTGAAGATGAAAGAAAGTGACCCATCTTAATTTTTTGTTGTTTGTCACCCAAAATAATCTTTTCAGAAACTTTTCTCATGACATAATTCCTTTCAAAACGAGTTAAATTAGTTTTAATTCTGCCATTTAAGAGTCATTGGATCTTGGACTTGGTTTTCTTATCTGTAAAAGGAGGAGGCAGGACTGAATGAACATTAATATCCTTTTCAGCCCTAATATTTTATGGTTATTCCTTCTTTGCTTAATATAAGCTCTTAGCCACCATTATTGTCTTAATTAAGTGAATGAGATCTTTGACATGTTAAACATTTTTGTGAATGAGTCCCAGAAACTGACCAGATCAACATTTTATGTTGTAACATAAACATCTTCCACAACCTTTTAAAAAAGTTTGTTGGCACTAAAATTGTGACTTTCAATGTCCTTTCATTCCTAGAAGCTTGTTTTAGCATGTCAAGTGGATTTGTTGAGGATTCATCACACAGGACTCGGCATTAATTTTTCGCTTTAAGTGATCACCCATTTTTGTTCTGACATAAAGCAATATTCAGTGCAGCTGTTAGCAAACGACAGTTGACTGGCTGAACTTGGAAATCCTGCCACTGCTGGTTGAAACATGTTTCCATATATTCTTGCTGCATTGTGATTGCTATTCTGCTTTCACAAGCGAGTCAAGGGGAAAATGAGTCCTGTTTCTTTACGGAGACGCTTTGCGTAAACATGCAGTCATCATTTACCTACAAATCATATAAAGTTAAATGTAACCAATTACAGTTGTATACAAGTATTCAGGGTGCTGCTATAGGGGTGTCCTTGCTGCTGATGGCTGAGAGGGGTTGATAGCATCATATCAGGGATCCTCATTCATTTGCAGCTGGGATTCCTTGATGTAAGAACGTACTGACGTGTTTTTATGGGTATAAATACTCACAGATGTCCCCATTCTCTCTGAGTGGTGTAGAACCCCTCGCCCCCCACTATTTGCTTAAAGGACAGAATTATGTTACATATAAGCCAACACCAGTGTAATCCAAAACTCATTTATACATTTGGCATCAATTCTGGTACTTCAGTTTTCTGCTGTTTTTTATATCATAGCGAGAGATTCTGTTTAAGAGTCATCAATGTCTGTGGATGTATCTTTCAGGAAGTAGTGTTTGAATCCATTGAGAACTGCTTCTATTTAGAAGAAATTAGTCATCAGAGTTGGACTTCTTTAGTCTTCAGAAATTTTAAGGAATTTCATTTCCCTATTTACTGATAGGGAAATTTGGGAAATGCACTTTTTTGGTAAAATAAAGTAGATAAATAGTCTCCCCCTTTCAAGCCCCAACATTTTTCTACCTAGAGAGTGGTTTCTTTAACTTGGTAAATGCTAACCTTTAAAAAAATTACCAAACCAAGCAGCATTGCAAAACCAGGGAGTTTTTCATTCGAGGGAGTGAAATCCTAACTAAATTATTGGTTTAGACAGCGTTTGGCTCTGTGATTTGTTGTTTAGTTGAGGAGAAATTGTATGCACCACTGCACAGCGACAGCCTGGATGTACATACTTTGAGCAGCTTTGCTGGATGACAGAATGGGGTAACAGAGCCATAATTTATAGTCACTAATATGAAGATGTTATATCAATTACCTAAGAAAAATACCCTACTGGATTTATATCCTTTAGTTATTAAAAAGTGGCAGCTATCTTAAATTAGTTATAGAAAATAAAGAATTTAGCGACAGAAATTAATCACTGTCATGATCCATACACAGACCCCGAGTTGCTGTGCGCTGCAAAACATTTGTTTGGAGAAAGGGAAATTGCTATTATGGTCACCTTAATAGAAACAGACAATCAAACAAATCTTAATTTAAAAGATTTCGTGCAGTCATAAATCATAATGGCACTGAGATTTAAGGCACAAAAAGCAACTTCATGAATAAGTGAGGCTTACCAGAGAGGGCCGGTCACCAAGCCTCGTGCTGTTCTGTCCCTCCATCCTATTAGCTACACTGCAAATGTTTTGATATTGTAGCCCCAAACTGGACGGTTCATTTTGCAGTAAAATGCAGCCATCTCCTAATCTGTTTTCCCGCTATTGCCTTTCTTAGTCTCCTCCAATCCATTCTCCACCCAGAGAGTGGAAGGCTAGCCTTAAATGTAAGTGGAGTCGTGACAGCCCCCCAGTCAAACCCATCCGTGCCTTCCTGTTCAGTTAGGATTATATCCAACCCCTTAAATGACCTGACCCCACCACCTGCAACCATCCCCCAGTGTGCTGGCCTGCCTTCAGCTCTGGAATATTCCTTCCCTCCTCCTGGGGTACTCAAAGAGTGAAGGCCATACTGATGTTTGATCTGCATTTGGTTTAACCCATTATTTCTACTACCTATTATTCCACTTAAGCCAAGTCACACAGCAGGAAGAAAACAAAACAAATACCACCCCCAAAAATCTCCTTAAGAGAAGAAAGAGGATGGGCTAAGGCAATGGAATTGGAACCAGTTACTTAATAATTGCTGTATGCAGTTTGTATTGCTGATTGTCATATTAGCTGAATGTTGTCTTCTGTTTACATATGGTGAAATTTATGACCACCTTAACTGATATTCTGTGGTTGAGCACAAATGTTTGCATGTCTATGAGTGATAGATGCCCCATTATGGAGTGTGATTTGGGAGTTGCAGCATTCTCTTGGAAGGCAAAATAAGCATCAACATAAGCTGAATTTTCTTCATTATTGTATTGCTTTACCATCTGTCTGCCCAGCTTTCTCAGGCTTCTTTAAATAGGCTTCAGAATGGCCAGTGTCACCAAGCATCCAACTCTTACAGATGGGGCCAGGCATGGCCAACTGAATTGCAGCTGTGTCTCAGTGCAGGCCAGGACATATTCTTTTTGGCCAGTGACTCTAGTTTGGTTTTGACAATGGTCTGATAGCATTAATATATCAAAAGAAGAAGCTGTTGTCTGTGTTGGCAAGATGTGTGTGTGTGTGTGTGTGTGTGTGTGTGTGTATGCATGCATTTGTTTTTTGATTTTTTACCAAAGATGCAAACTGCCAACTCTCAGAATATATTACTTTTTCTCAAAGTCTAGGTTTCTAAGGCAGGAGTAATAGGGGAATTATCTGTAGTCAATGAAGGGAAGTCAGCATTTGGCAGTATATTTTCAAAACGGAGTAATCACTGTATTCTGTATGGATTATTTCCAAGACCTCAGTATGATCTTTCTTTAGGATCAAAGCACAAATGGAATTTGGAAAAACAAACTCAAATGCAATTTCATGTTTTTTCAATACTATACAGCATATATGGATTCTCAAAGCATCATTCTTCTTGACTGGAGTACAACCTGATGGAATATTCCATTTCTGTATGTGTCAGGCCAAAGATAGCTTGAAATTGGAGAAAAATAAACAGGACTATATCTAATCTTTCTGCGTGGCTCAGTTACCAATGACACAGTTCAGCTTTTCAGGTAAACATCCAGAATTAGCAAAAGGAACTGGATGTGTAACTACGTAGATTAATGGATCATGTTTCACATCCTAGGCCAGAAAGTAATGACTCAGATGTAGCTTAGCTTTGCTTGGTAACCAATGGGCATATTGATGGAAATGGTGACTCATTTAAATGACAGGTCTCCCTTCCACCACCATCTGTCTAATAGCGGTGGTCAGTTAAAGTATAAGTTTGGGTTTCTCTTAATATTAGCTTTATAGGAAAGCACGCCATGACTAGAACTGCCACAATAGTCCAAAAGCTTATAGGATTTATTGGGTTATTTTTTGACTGTGATGGAAAAAGACATCAAAGTTGGTAACGTAGTAAAGCATACCATGAGAGGAATTAATGAATTCGGTAAACCTACTGGAGACAGAGCCATCAGCTTTGGCTCTCCATCAGCATGGAACTAACCAGCTGCCATTTGAAGTACCTTACACATTACTTAGCACCTCTCTTTCAAGTCTGAACTGTATATGGGAATACACACAAAGAGGGAAGTTCACTTTACAACATTGAAAACAGGGATGTTGAATTGAAGTGATTGTTTTTCACTATTTACAAAGTCAAGTGAATGTCAGTAAATGAGACAGTCTAAGTACATCAATATCTAGAATGATTTGCAAATGTTTGGCTTAGCATAGACTGCTATATTTGCTTTGTTCAACCTTCTACTTTGATCTACACCCTTCACAATTTCTGTAGCCTTCTATTCGCCTTTATTCAATCAGAATTTGTAGGAAAAAAATTTTTTGAAATAGGCAGAGATATATTTACCTTTTTGTGTGAAAGGGAAGGAGATGATTTGAAAAATAAATTACTTTGATTTCAAATAAAGTGCAAAAAAAATTTATCCTACCTGCAGGAAAAACATAAACTACATTTAAAATCCCCTTGGCAGTTTTCATTAAACAATTCTAGTTATAAATAATTTCTTAACAATTCTCTAAATAAAATTTTTTAGAACTTTTATTTTGTACCTATGTAAGGAAGTAAGGAGGTAAACTTCATTTAAAGAAATAATCTTTGACTCAAACTTTTGACTTAATTTCAACCTCAGTATCTCCCATTTTCACAGAATACGCAAGTGTAATATACACGCTGGAGAGTCTAAAGCATCCTGTTGCATGTTATGTTAACTATTAACTTTTTTAAATGTAATGAACTTGCTTGTTAGAAATGGGTGTTAAGAGATAGATTGTCATTTGTATTGTTACATCGTGAAATCCAGAAATGAGGATTTTATGGCCTAGTTATGGCATTACTAGAGAAACTTAAATAAGAAACCTGAGAGTATAAAACAAGATGTGATTTTTGATCGGATAAAGAAACACAATTCTTGTAACAGTTACACCTCAGTATAGAATTCTCTCTAGAAAATCACCTATATTTAATTGTAATGTAGTTATTTTATAATAATGGTTGTATTATAAATTATTTATGGTAGTTTTAGAACTTTAAGTACTTTTTCCCATAGAATAAATGTGTTCAATTCTAAGACCATTTATATAAAATCAATCACGAGTTTAAAAGTAGACTCTTGTGGACTGCTTAGTAATAAAATAACTATTATTTTACATTTTCAATAGGAAATTCCATTAATTGTATGACTTTGAGATGCCAGGAGCATATCTGTCCATTTCAGCTGTTGGAGTTGGTGCTCCGATCTCTCAAGATCTCCAATTTGTAGCCACAATACAGTGTTCAACTTTTGCATGCTAAAAACTCGTGGATTCTTAATAATCTACACCCTTGAATCCCATTTTTTTGGTGATATCAAATGAATAACAGTGGGAAAACCAATTATTTTACTTTTCATGTTAGTAATGTTTTGTTTAATATGTTTTCCTTAATGAATTTTTCCTAGCTGAAAAAAATAAATTAAAAAATCACGAATCTGTGAACTCTTAGACTAGTAGAGCTGTAGAGATAACTCAGTTCAATGAATTGAACAAATGGGATCCTTGAGGCTGACTGAGATTAAATGTTTGCCCCGGACAGTGGCAGAACCAGAACTAGAACTCAGGGCTCCTTATTTCTTGTTTACTTCTTCACTCCCCCCTCCCATATCAGCCAAAATATTTATTTAATAGTTCATGGAAAATACCGAAGTTTTAGGTAATATGACGAGTACAGTAAAATATATTTCCTGTGTTCAAGGAGTTTGGCCTGTAGCCAAAGCATTTACAAATGATTTAGATAAATAATAGTATTCATTGGTAGGGTTGAATAACTTTTATGTCATGCAGATATTACTCTTTGTCTGACTACCTTTTTGTTTATTTTGAACATACAACAAAATTAAAAAGCCTTGAGAAATAAATACATAAGCACACACCAATGTCATGCCAAGCTATATTGGAGTTTGATGCAAAAACAAAAATCAGAAATACAGATTGTCTTTATTTAAAATTTTGACATTTAGTTCACTGTGGATTTTTTTTTTATTGGCTAAAGTCCATTGTTTATTCACGTTTCTTTAGTTTTTACCTAATCTCGTTTTTCTGTTCCAGGATCCCATGTGGGATTCATTACCTTTAGTTGGACCATGTAGATTTGTGTTAATATTGATTTTTAAAATATTATATTAAAATATTATTTATCATGATTACTGAGATTTGGGGCATCCATTTAGATTTTCACCTGAAATGAGTGCTTCACGTGTTTGCCTCGTTCTTGGTATGTACACACATGGGCACACACACTTTCTCTCACACACTAATATACGCTCACACACACACAGTACTTTGTTTTTGAGAGATGTTTGACTACTTTTCTTTAATGAGGTCATAATAGTTTATTACATCGTGAAATGTCAGTTGTACATTATTATTTGTCAGTCACCACATAAATGCAACCCCTTCACCCCTTGTGCCCACCCCCAACCCCTTTTCCCCTGGTAACCACCAAATTGTTCTCTCTGTTCCTGTGCTAGTTTATCTCCCATATGTGAGTGACATCATATGGTGTTTGTCTTTCTGTCTGGCTTATTTTGCTTAATATGAAACCCACAAGGTCCATCCATGTTGTTGCAAATGGGACCATTTTGTCTTTTTTATGGCTGAGTAGTATTCCGTTGTGTATATGTATTATGTATGTGTGTGTGTGTGTGTGTATATATATACCACAGCTTCTTTATCCAATCATCAGTCGAGGGACACTTGGGTTGCTTCCATGTCTTGGCTATAGTGAACAGTGCTGCAATGAACATAGGGGTGCAAAAGTCTCTTTGGATTGTTGATTTCAAGTTCTTTGGATAAATACCCAGTAGTGGGATAGCTGGGTCATATGGTATTTCCATTTTTAATTTTTTGAGGAGTCTCCATACTGTTTTCCATAGAGACTACACCAGTTTGCATTCCCACCAGCAGTGAATTAGGGTTCCCTTTTCTCTACAACCTCCCCAACATTTGTTAATTTTTGTATTTGACTACTTTTATCCAAAAGAAAGCCCTTAAGTCCCAACTGGGCAGATTGTTTAAGTGTGAGAAAAGGTAATTCTAGTATACAATGTAAACTAGGAGCGTACGTCATAAAAAACTCAGGTATGTTAACTGCTATTTATAAATGAAGCTGCAAATTTCTGATTGTAAATATCGCAGTTCCATAGTATACATATTATCTGAGCTCTCAGATCAGGCTTCATACCAGTGCAATAAAATGAAAACATAAACCTGACAAGCCAGAAGCCAGAGATGGATTTGCCCTTAATCATAGCACATGTAGCAGCATTCCACTTTTACTTTTAAAATTATTCTTGAATTCTTATAATAAATAAATATGAAGTTTGCATTTCATCTTCTGCAAAATATCTCATCGTTTTGCAACTTAAATGCAGGATAATTATTTTCACCAGATGTTATTTACTGAAATAATTTCTGGACCAGACGATAACATTTAACACTCAGTGTAATGTCTTGATGTTCTCTTCTGCCCCAATGCATTTGGACTTATTACCAAATCATTACTACAAGGCTAGAAGTTTCCATAATTTATAAAAGTCATTACGCCTGGCAGAGTAATAACTCGACCGGAAATGACTTAAATGTCCCACACACATCCCATATTCTTCAGTCCCTTCTGAATTACTCTCTCACCCATTTTTCTTATATATAAAATCACAGAGCAAATATTTTGAGTAGAATTTAAAAAGAAAGGCTCTATTTTATCACATGACCTCATTTCTTATTTTCTGTTTGCACATCTTGTACATGATCCAATTTAATCATGTAACCATGTCCGTTCAATTATTTGCTGATTGCCTTTGATGTTGAGATTGGACTTTTGCCTTCTCTTTGGATGCATAATGGTTTGAAATCATCATTCTAATTGCTGCCACTGAGATTGCACTGAATGATTCCATTTCTGATTTAGAAGCTATATCTCTCTGGAGAGATTTGCATGATAGGAACAATATATGTCAAGATTCCTTGTCTAAGCTTGACTGCTCTGTGCAAAAGTACAGTGTGTATTTTTGCCTACCTACTTTACTAAATGGCTCTGGACACATTTTTAAAAATTTTATTGAGTTTTACAATAAAGCTATGACTCTGTTCCTTTGAAAACTTGGGAGCTCCCCCCCTCCTTGTTTTTCTATCTTTACAGTGCAACAAAGTCCTATGTTGGCTTTGCACCTTGAGTGAACCATTTTCTCAAAGTTTATTGAAAGAAGACTTTCATGGAGAGGATAAAGTCTTGTGTTAAAAACTACTCTTACTTCATCATAAGGCATGTGAAATGATAATTGCATATTTGGAAATAAAACATATTACAGGGCTTCTACTTAAAAATGACAGTATGCCCACTGTGCATTTTTTCCCCTCCCCAAACCCAGCTAAAGTGCACCAAGAGAACCAAAAAGATATTGATTCACAAGGACAGAGAGACTACAGAGAAAGCAACAGTGAGAAAATATTTTTAAAAACATTGCTGAAGCAAGAAGGCAGGTGGTAATTGACTTATCATGAGCAGAAGAAATTCGCATCAAGCCTGCAGAGGACAGTATCACCAAGAAATGAGTCATGCTCCTTGGAGCCCCACCTAGGGATACCAGGTATTTCCAAAGACTGAGGTGAAAAGAGCAGCCTTGGTGGAAAGGCTCACATATAACGGATGTACATCAATCTCCCAACTCATCCTCCATGGAGGATACTGGAGCTCTTTTCTTTGGAGACACCAGTTGGAGGCTGAAGTGAGGCCTAAGAATAAATAAGGAAGAGCTGCAAATGTAAATATTAAAAAAAAAAATCAAGGATCACCCAAATTTTAGGAAAACTTCAAACTGAGAGAAAGATAAGTAGAAACCTGGAGGAAACAGAGTTTTGTAAGGAGCAGAAGAAAACTTAAGGAAAAAGATTCATATACACAGACATCTGAAGACTATGTCCTTAAAATAAGAACAGGAAGCTTTGAAAAAGAAACCAAGACCAAGAAGATGTTTGAAAATTAAAAATGGGGTAACCAAAAGAAAAAAGCAGAAAAAAAATGATTGAAACATAATGAAAGAACTCTTTCAGAAAGTAGGAAAAAAAGACAGATCAAAAATAAAAAATAAAATTATAAGATCAATATAAGAAGTCCATTATATCCACTGTAAGGAATTCCTGAAACATGGGAGGAAACAATGGGGAAAAATTATCAAAGAAATAATAAAGAAGAATTTTCTAGAACAAAAGAACACAGCCCAGATTAAACAGGTCCACCAAGCCCCCAGCCCAATGAATTTAAAAAGGCTAACTCAAACACATCATCACAATATTTCAGAACACCAGGAATAGAAATAATTTTCTTAAGCTTTGAGAGAGAATTAGTCATTCATACCAAAAGAAAGAGGATCAGAATGGCTTTGGACTTTTCACTAAAAACACTGGATAAGGGAAAACTTGCAAGTTCAGAGAAAAAGTGATTTTCAACCAAAAGTTTTGTGCCTAAACAATCAATCACATGTGAGTGAAGAATAATAGATGTGGACGTACTCCCAAAATATACCTCCCATGTGTGCTTGTTTAGAGGAAGCTACTGGGGAATAGACTCCAGCAAAACAAAGGAATAAACCATGACGGATAAATATGTGAGATCTGTGAAATAGAAGATCCGACACAGAAGAATATTAAGAGGAATTGTCAGGATGACATCTGTACAGAGCAATAAGTACATATTGGAGCAGGAAAGTAGAGGGCTACAGGATCCAGGTATTCAAGAACCAAATAGGGCTGCTAGAATGTTTATTATGGATAAGATTTGCAAAATGTGTTGAGAAGCATTTGGCAGTTCCATTGACAGAAAGTAGAGAAAAGTTCATAGAAACTAAGCAGATGAACAAATAACATCTTTAATTCCAAGACAAAACAAAATTTATATCAGAAAGGAATGGTAATCATAGGATGCTATTTGGCTCAGCAGTGAGCAGTGTTTTACTGTCATAGTGATGTAAACAGTGACTATTGATTTAACCAGAAGTTGTGACATAACTGTATTGAGAGGATTAGTGGAAGGGAGTGCGTGCATGTGTTAGATTCACCACCATGACAGCAAGTCTACAATGTCTTAGACAAGTTCCCTGGGAAACACACCGTGTGCAGGAAGTTTATTGAGGAGTGTCCTTGGGATCAACATGTGTGAAGGACTGAAAGAAGCAGGATTGGCCAGAGGGAGGAGTTGAATTGTCATGGTGATGCAGTCACAACAAACATCGTGCTCTGGAGCCGGGGTGGCCCCCTTAGAGTGGTACTGCCTTAATTCAATGAGGTCAAGCCATTATGCTCTCAGAATCCACCTGCCATTGGAGGTAGGCAGTGCAAGGGAGTGCTGTGGACTGAATGTTTGTGTCCCCACCAAAATTCCTGTTAAAGCCCTAATCCCCAGTTGGATGATGGTATTTGAAGGTGGGGCCTTTGGGAGATAATCAGGTTTAGATGAGGAAGTGAGAGTTGGGCCCTCATGATGGAACGAATGGTCTTATAGAAAGAGGGAGAGACACAGATCTCTCTGTCTCTGCAGTGGGAGGATTCAGTGAGAAGGTGGCCATCTGCAAGCCAGGAAGACAGCTCTCACCAGGAACTGAATCTGCTGGCACCTTGAACTTGGACAGTGAGAGATAAATGTCTGTTGTTTAAGCCACAAAGTCTATCATATTTTATTGTAGCAGCCCAAGCTAAGACAGGAGGGGCCTTGACCTTGGGCAAGGTGGCTCTTTACAACTGAGGGCTCTTCTCAGAGAGACTCAGCTGAGGGTCATCCGTCACCAACATTCCTAGCAGCTCGGGAATGAGGGCCTCAGTCCTCCAGGGGGAGCCTGGGTGCACGCATAGCATTCACTATCTAAAATGGATAAATTAAAATACAAGTATAAGCATATTACTTAGAAAAATGGAGGTAAGTGGCACAGGAAGCAGCTACAACATTTAGAACTGGCAGAGGGAGGTGGGCATAGCTGAGGAGAGTGAGGTTGTCTTTGTTATAAGCCATTAGCACTACTTGATTTTAGCTATGTGCACGTATAACATTGATAAAATTCACAATTAATTTAAAATTAAGAAGTAAATTTTATTTATTGATGGAAGAAAGTATTAAATAGAATGCTAGTTTTGTTGATGGTATATGTCAGCTAGGTATACACACACCTTTAGTTTATTCAACATTGACGGATGTTCAGAGAGGAATAGTGATAATAATAATAACACTTGCAATAATAAATGGAACTCTTGCTGTATGCCAAGCACTGTGCTAAATGATTTTACTATGTTATCTCAGCTATTCCTCCCATTAGCCCTGTGAAGTGGGTGTTATTATCCCAATTTTACCGAAATAGAACTGGAACTCACAGAAGTTGAATCTGTTGGTCACGGTCAAACCTAGTAAATGGTCACGGTCAAAGCTGGTGTTTGATTTCAGTTCTGACAACAGCGCTTGGGCTCTTACCCACCGTGCTTTCACTAAGCCTTCCCCTCTCCGAGTGCTCACTGGCTTAAAACAAAAATTGCCTGCTAATTAGGTGGTGACCCACACGGCCATTCACCAAATAAGGCTCCTTGCACTTGGTGCTAAACACCATTGAGAAGCTGTAAACTTTTTTTCCCCTTATATTTCTTCATGGTTCTCTGCTCATGTGTTAGCGATTGACAGTGGTAAAAATATCCTGTACCACGCACGCGCGGAAATGCTCCACGTTGTCCCAAATGAATCAGCTGGGAAGGGACCATGCTTGGAAGTGAATGAAGAGCCTCAGAGACAGAGTGTCTGTTCTCTAATCCTGATTGCACAGCTTCCTAGCCGGGTCACGGTCACTGCAATGGGCTGTGTCTCTGAGCTCACCTTTGTGACGCAGGTGTAACAGTACCACCCGCCTCACTGAGTCCTTGGAGGACGACGTGAATTCAGACCCATGATGCTCAGAGACGGTGCCCGGCCCTCATACGTGCTGAGTGTTGGCCATTATTATCTATTAGCCTGAAAAAAGGCGGGGTCGCAATAGATCAAGTGCTTCCAGGCTGCCTCTAGAGAATAAAACTCCATTATTTCATTAAATATCGTTCATTTCCTACATTTCAATGCCTCCTCTCTTATTTTCGCCTTCCTCTTCCTCCCTGAATATAGACATCAGTGTATAAAATTTAAGCTTTTCTAGGCATTTAATTCAGTTATTCATTTTCCCTGTGCTTGGTTTCTCCCACCTTTCTTCTCTCCCAGATACACGCATGAAATAACTTATTATTCAGTGATAATGGGATCAGGTATAATGTCACTGTCCTCTGCTGCCTTACTTTTGGAAGGGAAAACAAGATTAATAAATTATCATAATTTGTACATGTTTATTTTCCTCTGTTAGAAGAAAGCATCATCATAACCTTTCGAGATTTATTCTAGTAAAGTGTTCCCAGGGTCTAAATGATGATGTTTACACAGTTTGGTATATTAATAGGCTTTCACTTACCACTGCAAAATTTCTATTTGCCATGCTTAGCCCTGTATTTTCTGCCTAAGGAGGTGATGGAGTTAGAATGTCTTTGTCACATTTGGCCAGAAATTAGGATCTAGTTTCACCATTGGCCAATAACGTGTCTGTTTTCTTGGTCTTTCTCGTTTCCATTTGGAAATGGAAATTATGCTTTCCCTGCCTTCAGTCTACTTAAAATATCACAGAAGAGTAAATTGTACTGAAAGTTTGAAATGGCATAGAGTGTGGGTGAACCCTGTGACACATGGGGACCAGAAACCCTCACAGTTAAACAGCTGGTGTCAATGACCAGCATCCTTCATTTTAGCCATACAATGAGATACTTCTTGGCTAAATGCTTACTGGTTTTACTTTAGTTTCTTAGCTGGAACCAAGGGATGATTTTAAGATTGAAAAAGAAATGCTTGGGTCTGTAGCTGGGGATTATGATCCGATCAGCTCCCAGTTTATCATTTTAAATCTCCATTTAGCCAAAGCTCATCACATTTTGGATTAGCTGCCATTTGAGGTTATCTTGGTCCCTGCTGTCTTCCATTAGTATTGACTGTACTTTAATTTTTTTTTTTTTTTAAGATCTAGTCTTGGTTTAGACTGAGGCGTGTGCAGCAAAGGAGTATCTACTTTCCCACGTAGGGAAAGAGATTAAGGACCTGAGTCAGAGAGCTACTCAAAGGGACAATTTCTGCCTTAGGTCCACACTAATTTATGAGTATCAGTGTGATTTAAGTGATGAGAGTGCTGACTCAGGAAGTCTGACTCTTTTGCCACTAATTGACTAATTGAGTTAACCATAAAACTGAGATGATTTTATACACTGTTCTCTGGGTGACGTTAATTCTAAATCTGATATGAAATGGGGCTGCCATGAAGATTTTTAAAAATCCAATTTGTTGAGTACTTCGAGACTTCGGGGATTTTGTTCATTGTTTTTATGAATGGAGTAGATTCAAATGGAATAGATTTTAAGAGAACATTAGGAGACTCAGTGTTGATTCTAAGATGATTTGCTTTTTATTTTTTTAATAATTCTTATAGGCCTTTGAATGTTTATTTTGCAATGCATCTTGAGAAATAAACTTGTTTTAGAAAATAAATTCCAAATCTCAGACAATTTAATGGGCTGGGAGGAGGTGTTCAAGCTTCAGGAGCTAGTGTGCATCTTAACCAAAGGAAACGATGCCAACCATTCATTAGTGAGTGCTGGCGAAATTAAGTTCATTCAACAGAGAGTATAAAAACATGGATCATAAATCCTCAGGCATTTGAGAGTCATCATAGACTTGTAGAATTTCTAAAATTCTAAAATTATTCAAAAGTAACAGCTCTTTCTTGGGGGAAATGTTACTAACCATTTGTTTCCACGACCTTTGTCATGTAAATGCTTTGAGGATAAATCAGGACTTCTGAATCATGCTCACGGACCCTAAAAGGGTGAAAAATAGTAGATTGAGGCTTGAAGGCTGCTGTTTGTGGCAACTCAGTGAAAAACATTTCTCTAAACATGTCAATGTTGGCTTTCAAGGATGCTCTTGGTGGTCTAAATGCTCTCTTTACAATTTTCTGACTTCAAGATGAGCAGTGGGTATGCCCAGGATGACACACCCTACTGCCTGCTAAAACCTCCTGTGGTTGTCATTGGGCTTCCTACTCTCTATCCTTTCCCTCACTCCATCCCTTTTCCCAAAGCAGCAGCATCTAACCTGTTTGTAAAAAGTGATGAAGGTTCCGGTCTGTCTCTTCCTTTTTTCCTATTCCAATTTGAATGGAATTTGTCACTGTCAAATGAGTGGATTCTTGTTGAGACAATATCTTTCAGATTCTAAGTGTCTTAGTAGTAGGGTCACTGTTATTCATTGTTGTATCTCTGGAGTAACATGGGGCCAGGCCTCAATGGAGCATGCTGATTTGGTTTGTTTTGACAGCGCTGAGTCAAAATGCAAAGTTTCTCATCACCAAATACTAAGTGGAAAACTGAATCTTACAGGAACCCTGAGCTGTACCCTTTCCAGACATTGGTTCTGTACCCATCTCCACCCTGTCTCTGCATCACTGGTGTCCTCCTCCTCTCCCTTGTGTTCATCAAAAAGGAAAGATGAGAGATTAAGTTTCTACTGCAAATGTTACTTGATTTTTTTTAAAATGCAATATTTTATTTCTAATTAAATGACTTCAAGGTCAACTCAAATTTGCATAATCCAAATGCCCCCAACATCACAACGGCTACATTAGAATATCATACGCCTGCCCCTAGCACATATTAAATGCTCGATAGACAGTTGTTGAAAGGAACTAAATTTGATTTAGTTGCTTCAAAGTTTTGTTCTGAAAAGATGAGTGTGCATACTTTGTTATCACCAAAATATATATATGGAGGTAAGCCCAACCTTATGTCATAATGAGTCTCAGACTTCATCAGTCTCCTTTCCTTCTCCCTCACAAGACTATAATTGAGTTCCGGGATGTGGGATCTGCTACTAAATATTCACTTGCAATTTGCATTCCAATGTCAAGTACATTATTTGGGAATACTCCAGATGACTTAGGAAGGTATTTAATTTAAAAATCTTCCAAAGGGGAAAAGTGAGTCTATATCAAATGAAATAAGAGGCACCCCTAGAAGTTTTAGAAGTCAGGGGGACAAATGGGTTGCTCAGAACTTCAAGAAAGGACGGAAAAGAATCTTCATCCTAGATGGTGACATATCAAAGCATTTTAAAATATTTCACACTTAAGTGCTTAAGCTCTGGATAAACATAAAAGGCAAATTTGGGGACTATTAAATTTGGTGTCTATATCAGTTAGCTAGGACTGCCGTAACGAAATATCACAGACTGGGTGGCTTAAACAATAGACATTTATTTTCTCACACTTCTGGAGGCTAGAAGTCCAAGATCAAGGTGTCATCAAGTTTGATTTCTTCTGAGGCCTCTCTCTTTGGCTTGCAGATGGCCGCCTTCTCATTGTGTCCTCACATGGTCTTTTCTCTGGGCACGCACATCGCTGATGTCTCTCTCTGTGTCCAAATTTCCTCTTCTTATGAGGACACCAGTCAGATTGGATTAGGACCCACTCTAATGGCCTCACTGTAACTTAATCACTTCTTTAAAGGCCCTATCTCCAAATATAGTTATATTCTGAGGTACTGGGGGTTAGGGCTTGCTTCAACATATTAATTTGAGGGGGACACAATTCAGCCCCTAATGGTGTGTAAGCTAGAAGTTGTCATGGCAACATATGATTCAGGCAGTAATCATATGTGCTCACCATGAGTGCTCACCATGCTGTTTGGACTTGCTGGTGTGGAAGGATGCTCACACATAGTGTGGGTCTTATAAGGAGGTCCACCAGCTCACATGGCAGCTGTCTTGAGGTGAAATGAACTGGGATCCAAGGACTCTCATCCACTTCCATTTTCCACTATTATCCCAAGGGGTCTCTGCTCCTATGGCTTTTCAGTATCCCTCAGTTGCTGTGTTGCAGGTTCAGAAATGCATTCTTGCCAGATGGATGCTGTATGTGGAAATATTGGGGTACACACTATGTAAAGGTTGATAAATTGTATTTATGGTTCATTTCTCAGTCCTCAACAGACCCGTTAAGTTTTCATTTCATGTTATACCCTTATATCTAAATTTCCAGAAAGAAGGGCTAGGTTTGAGAACCAGCTCCATCAGATATAGATGGTACAAACTTGGACAAGACACTTTACATCTCCGAATCATAGTTCTGTTATCTGTAAAGAGGAGAAAGTAGAACAGCTGGGCAAAGTTGGAGAACTAAATGAGGTAATATGTATGAAATGACAAGCATACAATGAGGACTTAATAAAAGTCAATTTTTACAGTGTTTCTTGCAATTTTACCCTTGAGTTTGAAGCAACGCCCCCATACACATACACAGTTAAAAATAACATTGGCACATGCATAAAAACAACCAACACACATGATTCCTTTCACTTCCCTGAAGCCTTGAGATTATGGGGAGAGAGCCCCAAATGAAATCCCTAAACAAAACCAGGAAAGGACACCTTCTGGCATATCTCAGAAGTAAAATTGCAGGGGAGGGGTAGTGGGGAGGACATGTGATTATATTAGGCTTACACATGTCAGTCAGTAGTTCTCAATCCTATAGGCCCACTGGGCAGACCTGAGCCTTGACTGGGTCCCTAGGAGGCCAGTGTACAGTGGTTGAGATCACAGACTCTGGAGTCAGATGACCTGTGTTCAAATCCTGAGTCTGTCACTTTCTAGTTCAAGTTAATTAACCTCTCTAAGCTTCAATTTTCTCATCTGAGAAATGAGAATACAATTAGTATCTACCCCAAAAGGCTGTCATGAAAGTCATCTGCAATAATCTACATGAGTATAACGTTTATAGAGTGCCAGGCTAAACTTATTAAGGTAACATTTAATAAATAAATTTTAACTATTATTATCACAGCTGGCGTTTGAACTGAAGCTATTAGTATTCCTTTTCTCTTCTCACTTTCTCTGTCCCTGGCTCCTCTGTGTCTCTCTCCTCATCTTATCTCACCGCTACCCAACAATTGTATCAAATAAATGTGCATGGCTTTAGTGGAAATTGGTTCAATATACTGGAATGGTCTGGAAATGCTTCTGTACTCTTTCCTCCTTTTGTGTGGGGGTGATGAGTTACCTGAGGAATATCAGGAGTCAGTTGGGAAATGGAAGAAGGAAGAGAGAGGATTATGATAGGAAAGTCATTGGTTTGAGTGTTTGGGCCTTTGGGAAAGAGAGACAGCAGTGTGTCCTGACAAGGATTCCTGCTCTGGAGTCAGATTGAGTACAATCCCAACTCCGTGAAGACTCCCAGCTGTGTGAGCTAGGTCATGTTACCTAATCTCTCTCTGCTTTGGTTTCCTCATCTGTAAATTGGGGATGGTGATAAGAACACTTCATGGAGTTATTTCGAGGACTCAATGAGTTAATATTTAGAAGACATTTAGAACACATAATGAGCATAATATAAGAGTTGCTTATTATTTTTTAAATGCTAGAATTGCTGCTGGAAATAGAGTGCAGACAAAATAATTTCCTCCCTAATTCCCATTAGCATGGTGGTTAAGGGCATAGGCCGTGGAGCCCAATGGCCAAGGTTTCAGACATTGCTTTTACCCTTTACCAGCTAGGTAATCTTGGGGAAATTGTTTAACACCTCTGTGCCTTGATATTCCTCATCTATGAAGTGGGGATAATAATAGCAGTACCCAGATCATACCCAGATCACAAGTCAATATGTGTTAAGTTCTTAGAAGACTACTTGGTGCATGGTAAGTATATATGTGTATGTAACTATGACTATTACTACTATTATTATTATTAAATGGTATCAGCAAAGGTAGGGTAAGAGTAACTCTAGAGTAGACACTGAGAAGACTGGAGTTCTCTTTGTCCTTAAGCAAGTGATGTTACCTTTCCTGAGGGATGCATGAGGTTCTGTCCAGCTTTCATGTTCCCTGGTCTGGTAATGATCAGGATTATGCCTTCCTCAGTAAATGCTGGTTCTTTATTGTTTTGGAAATGCAATGGGAAGGTAGAATTTCAGTTTTATAGACATAACCCACTAAGAACTGTTTCAGCCTGTGGGCCAATCTTCTGGCTGCTTACAGATTGCTCCTCATAAATGGGCCAGTATTTTAATTCCATTAATTCTTTTTGTTGACATTTCCTTTGTTTTCTTTTGTACTCTTATCAAGAGAAAGTACTAGAATTGTGAGCTACTTCACACTTTAAGCGCTAGTTTGGAGATATTTGGGAGTCTTCAAACCCTGAAAATACTTAAAATATGAGTTTCAAAACTAGGACCATTGAAATATTAGAAGTGAATTTCGACTCAGTTTTCTCTTCTGTTCTGTAGGTTGTTGTCTACAGTAGAATAAACTCAGGACTTCAGGAGGTGGATTTTGTAGCTTTCCCCCCATTATCTTAAAGAAACTATTGCTTTCAAAAAATTGCTAGTATAGTTCAGTGACTTTACACTAAAGGAGTATTTAAAATGTTGTTTTTAAATGTGATGACAAGGGATGGAAAACAAATAGTTCTTCAAAGGGATTTTCCTGGAAAAACTGTGAACTGACTGGGGTTAATGTCCAGAGGTAATGGACTCTCCCAGTGGGTCATTAATTCCCAGGAATTGGCCTGTGCTTCAATTGCTATTGGTTAAGTAAACAATAAATAACATCACACCGATATGTAATGAACTATAAAGAGACCACTTCTCAACCTGCATGGTAGATACGCCTGCAGCGCATACTATCAATCACCTCCCAACCTGATTGATTAGTTTCAATCAGCACCATGTCCCCTGTTTTCTTTTAAAATAGATTAATTTCATACTTTTGAGGTCAGGGGATAAAAGCATTATTGTTAGGCCCAGTAAAGACAGTGTCTGTGCTAGAGCATTTTTGACTGGTTCTCCCTCTCCCTTATTTCTCTCTTGCACTTTCTGTTACTTTGCAGCAATTAGTTATAACTCATACCAGGCCCCAATAATGGCAAGATTTGTGCTGATAACATTGGTTAGTGGGAACTGAATGAAACTCCCAAGAACAAGGACTGTTTTAATTAGGTTAATAATATAGGCTTTTGTGATCTGTCCACCCACTTCTGCCATCATTTCTCAGTCATCCTGATCGACCTCCCAGTAGCCCGAACACTTATGATTATTTCCTTCTTTATGAAACACCGTCTTTGCTTGGCCTCTACTCTTCCTTGGTTCTCTGCCTGCCTCACTGGCTACTCCTCAGTCTCTTCTGTTACTTCTATCTTTCTTTTTAATTTTTTATTGTGGTAAAGTATGCATAACATGAAGTTTGCCATATTAACCTTTTCTTTTCTTTTTTTGGTGAGGAAGATTAGCCCTGAGCTAACATCCTTTGCCACTCCTCCTCTTTTTGCTGAGGAAGATTGGCCCTGAGCTAACATCCATGCCCATCTTCCTCTACTTTATACGTGGGACGCCTGCCACAGCATGGCTTGATAAGCAGTGCATAGGTCCGCACCTGGGATCCAAATCTGTGAACCCCAGGCCACAGAAGCAGAGTGCACGAACTTAACCACTAAACCACTGGGCCAGTCCCCATATTAACCCTTTTTAAGTGTACAATTCAATGGCATTAAATACATTCACAGTGTTGTGTAATCATCGCCACTGTCTACTTCCAAACTTTTTCATCACCCAAAATAAAAACTCTGTAACCCTTACGTCATAATCCTCCATTCTCCCCTCCTCTAGCCTCTGGGAATCCTTTATTCTGTTTTCTATCTCTATGAATTTGCTTATTTTAGATACCCCACATAAGTGGAATCATACAATATTTGTCCTTTTAATTTTGGGTTATTTCACTTAGCATAATGCTTTCAAGGTTCATCTATGTGGTGGCATATACAGAACTTAATTCCTTTTAATGACTGGATAATATTCCATTCCATTCCATTCCATACAGCACATTTTGTTTATTCACTCCTCTATTGATGGGCATTTGGATTGTTTCCACCTTTTGGTGACTGTGAATAATGCTACTATACACGAGGGTGTACAAATATCTGTTTGAGTCCCCATTATCAATTCTTTTTCGAGTCTATACCCCAAAGTGGAATTGCTGGATCACATAGTAATTCTATGTTAACTTTTTGAGGACACACCAAACTGTTTTCCACAGCAGCTGCTGCACCATTTTACATTCCCACCAGTGCAAGAGTTCCAGTTTCTCCATATCCTCACTAACACTTGCTATTTTCCATTCTGTTTTAGAATAAACGACCTAGAGGTGTCAAGTGGTATCTCTTTGTTGTTAGTTCTGTCTTGTCTTCCACAATTATCATTTGAGCACCTGAGGGCTTGATCTTCATGTCTTTTCTCTTTCTGATTTGTTTCCGCCCCTTTGGCAATTTCCTCCAACCTCCTGACTAAATACTATGGACATGCTGATGTGTATTGCTGGCCCCAACCCCCGACTAAACTCTAGATTCACATATGCCACTGCATAGTGGTGTTTTTACTTGCATGGCCAATAGGCATCTCAACAATAAAATGTCCAAACTTGAAGTCCTGCTCCAAGCTCCCCATCCCCTACCAACCATGAACCTGCTCCTCCCCCAGACTCCCATATCTGTCAGTGGCATCTCCATTCTACCAGTTTCTCGGGCCCCAAATCTTAGTTTCATCCTTTCCTTTTCTCTTTTCCTTGACCTCTACACCACCAGCAAATTCTCTTGGCTGTACTTTCAAAATATACCCAGGACTTTGTTCCAGTCTCTGTTCAAATGCTATCTGCACAGAGAGGACTTCTTCATATAAGATAGCCCCTGCCGCAACACTCTCAATCTCCTCTTCCTGCCTTGTTCTCCACAGCACTTGACATCATATGTATTTGTCTAAGTTGTGTCCCCTGCATCACAGTGTGGGGGCGGGAACTTGTCTGCTTTGTTTACCGCGGATCCTCCAGTGCCTGGAATAGTACTGATTCGTGACGTACTTGTTGAATGGGTGGTTGGAGAATGAGAGGAAGATACAGTGTCTGCCCCCGAGGACGCAATGAAATCAAGAGTCTATACATGAAGCAACCAGAAATAGTAACCTCCCTGGACTTTTTCAGGGAAATTGGATTTTTCAAATAAATCCTACCCCGTCAAGTAACCAAAGTATGTCTATTTGAGCTGAAAATGTCTTTGCCATGCTAGACACTTTCCTTCTAAAAGAGAGGATATTGAACAAACTGATCAGCCAGTGTTGCTATAACAAACATGCATGATATGGCTGTAGCTACTTTTAGTTTTCTAGAATCTTCCTTTGTGGAAGCCCTCCCATACGCAGTCATTTTTCTTTTAATCTGCTGTTTATTAAGAATTTTGTCTTGAGGAAGAGAGAGGAAAATGTTGCTAATAGGAAATGCATTAAAATTATTTTAAAAACATTGATGGCATGTGAATAATAAATAATTGTATTAGTATAACCACAGAATTTTAAAAATATACTTAGAGTTAGAGATTCTGTTAAATTTTGAGCTCCTTGAAGGCGGAACAATGCCCTGGGCAGCTCTGCATTCTCCTCAGTGTCTGAAGTCTTGCTTTTTATTTAGTAGATATATACTAAAACCTTGAGGGTATTATGTTAAGTGAAATAAGCCAGACAGAGAAGGACAAACACTGCATGATTTCACTCATATGTGGAAGATAAGCAAACACATGGATACGGAGAACAGATTAGTGGTTACCAGAGGGGAAGGGGGTTGGGGGGTGGGCAAAAGGGGTAAAGGGGCTCATATATATGGTAACAGATAAAAATTAGACTATTGGTGACCAGGATGCAATCTATGCAGAAACTGATAAATAATTATGTACACCTGAAATTACACAATGTTATAAACCGTTTTGATCTCAATAAAATAATTGAAAAAAAAATAATTGCTGAATGAAGGTATCAAATATTTTCTGCAGAGGAGATTTATACTTTTTCTTGGTTCCTCATGGAGAGATAGCATGATATAGTGAAGACATTACTTGTGGGTCCAGGGTCTGGGACTTGCTTGTTCTGTGGGAGATGATTTCTTTGGGGAAACCATTTCTGAGACCCTGTGAATTAATTTCCTATTAGTAGCAAAGGGAATATAAGGACCTCGGCTCTTCCTGTCCCTGTGGAGGAGACTTATAATCATATGCAAGTAGATTGTAAATTGTAATACAGACATTGGTTGTTATTATTGTGAGTCTTTATTCATACAATGTTTTATTTGCCTAGAATAAAAGAATAATAGAAAAGATAAAAACATACTTTAAGCCTTATTCAGGTCAAGCTAGCTAAGCTTTTGAGTCCCTGCTATTTCAGCCACCGAGCTGGACGTGGAGCCAGGTATTTTTCATGCTTCGTCTCATTCAATCTTATTTTTGTTAGATCACACTTATCTTCATGGATAGATTCTCTCAGAATATCCATCAGTTTATAACTTAATTCTTCAATTATGTTTTTAAAGTTTAAAAACCCTTAAAGAAATATTCTCTGAGTCAAACTTGGATCAATTTTTCAAAAACAAAGCATTGAGAATCGGTAATTTTTGAGGAATTCTTGAATTCTGTAACTCAAAGAAATGGGAAATCTTTTATCCAGATGGATTTTAATTTCTTCTTTCCTAGAATGAAATGTTTTCTACTAAAATTTAAAAATAATTAACTTTTTCATATACTAAGTTCCTTTAAAAGCATGGAAAGCTATGCACGTAAAAATATGACCATTTGTTTTTTGAATTTTTCAAAACTTGATGACCTATTTTAATGGCACTTGAGACCTTGCTCAGCCTGACATGCTAATCCTTTTACTCAAATGCCTTTTGGATACGTCATTGTTCTTTATGAAATATTTTTTGCTTTTGTTAACTGTAACAAAATAACTCACATTATTCAAATTCAATGAAAAGGAAAAATACAATTTAAATGATGCCGGGCAGGCAATAGAAAAGGAGAGACATGCACAATATTTAAACCCAATGTGTTCATAGTTTTTTGATTTTTTAAATTGTCCTAATTTTAGTCAGTGAAAATTATTTTTGTCATGTGCCTTAAATTTGATATTGCTTCTGAGACTTTAAGAGCAAACTTCCTTGTTTTATTTAAATCTATCTACATCGTAATTGAACTCCATCCGAAAGCTTCTGATGATGTATTTAGATTAATCTAAATAACCTTAAATAAATAGGGTTAATAATAGAAGCACTGTCACAGAATTGTTGTTAGGATTAAATAATTTATATATATATAGTTGCTATATGTATCTATATAATATTAATGAACATATTATATTTATTATAATTTGTATATAATATACATAATGTGAGTGTGTGTATATATATATATACACATGTATATATTTATAAATTTGTGTATACACACAGCTTGGAACCAGTGCCTGCCAATTAATATATGCTGTATAAATATTAGCTGTGACATTGATGGTGTGGTGATGATGATGATGATGATGTTCAACCTCCTATGATACCAAAAAGAAACAAAAAAAGGAATGTTTTGTCGTCGTTTTTTATCTTTCATGATGGCTAAAAGGATAATATGAAATGGAAGACAACATGCAGTGGAAGTGGATTTTCATTTTATTGCCAAAGCATATGTATGTGTTTTGAAAAAGTGGCTCTAAGAGCTGTTGATGCAGTGCATTCAAGTTTAATAATTCTATTTTATAAAATCCCACTGAGCTCTTTAAGATAAGAAAAAAACACTCAACTAAAAGGAATAAATGGTCAGGGAAGTCACACACTGAGGGAGGTCAAAGAAAATAAATATGTTCGGCACGGGGCCTAAAGGTTGAAAAAGATTAATTTAAATGGCTCCACTTAGAGAATGTGACAAAGTTCCAACACTTTATGGCAGCCCCAGTATTTCATGCATAAAAGTTGTGTTCAGATACATTCTCTCACCATTCTCATACAGCCCGTATAAATGGGCGGCAATTATCTGCACACAGCTGAAGCTTGAGAGAAGGATATGAATGTATGAACATGCCACCCAAGTTAATGATGCCATGGATTATAATGCAATAAAGTAATAATCCATCTCTGCTCCTAGCGCACTGCTTTTTAATTCAGCCATGACATCCTATATGGAGATGTTTATCCTGCACTTCTCTCTGGCCGTGGAAATGATTCTCCTACAATCGGCAGGGGATGATCTGATGTTTCACCAATAGGGTATATCAGCCCTGGCGATTAAAGGATTACTTATTTGCTTACTCAGAAAGGATTAATGGCAGAGAGCAAAGGCTTTGTTTAAAAATCATGTGCCATGACTTCCTGGAGCTTAGGAAAGAGAGTCTAAAAGGTATTAGACCATTTTATGAAGAAGCTTTTTATTCAAAAATTAAAATCTTGATCCAGCAAATGGTCCCTTCCTGATGAATTCTGAACCAGCATTAAGGAAACAATCATTTCCTAGTAATATGCTGCCATTGTGTTTTGACCTTCCTTTAAGCTAGAATGTGCTTGAACTGTTTTACCCTAGCTGATTATTTGGGAAGATGAATTTTTTGTGTGTAATTGAAGTCTAGAATATGGAGTCCTTTATCCTTAGTATTCACTAAAACAACAGTATTAAAGAGCATTTAATTCTTGCAATACCTGGGGACTTTTCATTTTGCAGTGTTTCTATGATATTCCAGTATATAATACATATCTTCATATGACTTTTGGTTTCTTTCTTTAGGCCTATAAATGTAATAGCAATGACAATGTTTTGTTTGATCCAGACATTACTTGATGGCAGTTATTAAATCTTGTACTCTATACGTGAGATTCTAAAATTGGAAAATTCTGGGATCTGGCTGTGCTATCCACTGTTGATATTAAAAATATCAACATTAATAATATACAAGAACATCAACAGAATAATAGCAGCACTGAACCTCGAAATACATTAGACATTATTTATAAAATCCATTCCTTTGTGAAATTTTCAATTTTAAGAATAATTAGAGTATTTCCCCATTTCACTTTCTCATTGACTTATAATGAGATTTAATTATGAGGAATTTGTTTTTACTGAGATATATTTTTCCTCATGTTCTTCCTAGACAAAACTAGGAATTACCAAGTGTCTCTATTGAGCTACTAAATAACTGCTATTGACAGCATATTAATAAATTAAGAGAGAACCTGAAATAAAATTCTGATTTGAGTCTGCCTTCCATGTGCCTCCCTTTAGAGTCACAGGTCAGGGAAGGCCCGTCATGGTGGTCCACAGTTTCTGGAGAAGGACATTGAATGGCCCAATGGCATGGAGGAGAACAGCACTCGTTTCCATGCTACTGCTCTCATTGTCCTCTCCTTGACCTTCCCTAAGTACTTTCAGAGCCATCACCCACCCCTGCAAATGTGGGGCTAGAAGAGAAGAATTATTTTAAAGGTATTTCCATTTGAAGCAGAATTAACTTTCTTAAATTCGGGGAGGATTTCTTTTTTCAACTCAAAGATGTTTAATTTCTTTGCTTGCCCATAGAAGGCACAGATGGCTGGTATCTTCTTACATAATATTTCACCGTGACTAGTTAAATGATAGGAGAACAATTTAACGTTCTCTACATATGCTTTCTCTGCTTTCACGATTGTTTTATACAACACGTGTGAAAAGTGGTTCTGACCCACTTGTGGCTCTGCTGGGTTATCTGCCCAAACAACACAATCTCATAATTTGTTTTGTTTCCCATATAAACTGAAAATTTTCTTATTAACCCCAGTGACATCTGAATATATGTTTGTTTACTGCCAGACTCTACTACCTTTATTGATATATTTTACATTAAGCTCCCTGGTAAATTTGCAAATGCAGCAATTATTGCAGTGAATTGAATTTCAGAGGTAATGCCCTGAATTTTTCCTTCGAGACAATACAAATGATGCTGTCTAATGCCAGTGATAACTAGCCACGAGCCAAGTTCTTTCCAATAAACACAAAGTTTATAATGCGATGGTGGCTTTCCTTTTATAGAGCAGAGGAAATGGGTAATGAAAATCAAGATTTTTTTCCCTGAACTTTATTAAATCAAATGAATCACAGCCTGGTATTTAAAGTCAATGGCTCTAGCTACAACAAACTGTATTGTATGTGTGATTACATACTTCTAAAATTAAGGTCACATAGATAGTGAACGTTTCCTTTTTAACTAAGTGATTTCAGTCAAATGACTCTAAATTTTAAGTCAATGTTATATTTTTTTGTTACTTTCAATGAATTGCTAAAGTGGATTATAGTTATTGCCCCAAATCATTTGAAAATTAAGGATCCCTTGTGGCATCTGTATGCTCTGGTTATTTCTACCTATTTCTTAAAAAGAAGTATGAACACATTGACCATCATTCTTCCCTCCAAAATACCCCCAAATATTAAAGCTCACCCCCAAGCCCTCCTGGAATCAGATGGAATCATCTCCAGTTTGAGAACTGAAGGTACCTGTTGGGCTCCCCTGTGCCAGAGACCTGCCTTCTTTACCTGCTTCACTTCCTCCCGTCCTAGAATTCCTTCTCACTGGCACAAGCTCCATTTCCCAGCTCATAATGTCCCAAACATTGTGCTTCCCCCACCTCTGGGACTCCCCCCACCTCTGGGACTCCCCCCCTGCTGCCTTCCACCAGGTCCCCTGGCTTAGATCATCTTTGGTAGACACCACCTCTTACTAGCATTAACCTGGTCTCCTTGTTTGACCTTCAGACGTCTATCTAACCTTCAGGTCCTGCCCATCTCAGCCAAATCCCTCAGCATTGATTTTTACATTCCCCGGGCATGAACCTTCTTGGTCAACACCCAAGCTCAGACTTCCTTTTGATATTAAGAATTTAATGGGAAGGATGATTTTAGAAATGTGCAGAGATGTCTTATAGCTATGTCCACACTCTTATATAAGGTTGGATGTATAAATAGTGTGGTGACATCTGAGGGACTATTTGATGAGTACAATGAATAAAAGGTATAAATGCTAGTGTTTGAAATGCTTCTTAGGATACTAAGGCAAAATAATGAAAAACAAGTCACTGGTTAGTAACCGTATTATTACAGGAAGGTCTCAAGAGATTGTTAATTTTATTCCTGCCAGATAATGACTTTTGATATATTCCTAATTTCTAAGTCAAGAATTAAACATAAGAATTGCTTCTTGAATTAGCCACGCGATCGTGTCTATACTATGCAGAATTCTCCTGGTAGTTCTTGCAATGATGGTGATGTGAATATGTGTGTTCTGGCTGCTTATCAACTTCTAGTTCATCCCCCTCTAGCTTACTAAATTGCCTCTGTAATTTCAGCAGGAAAGTGTGTTCACTTTTTCACACTTTCTGTTTACTTTGGAGTTTCAACTTCAGGAAACTAAGACATTTGGGTTCTGCAAAATGTCTCCTAAACCCGTTCATCACTAGCTTCCTTGTTTTTAACATGTTGCCCAAGCGTCTGCCTATTGTTTTAGCAGATTTAGACAGCCTTATAACATTTACATCAACTCAAGTTTGAAATACCTGGTTTTCATTTACTATTATTGCCCATGTTTTTGTTTAATTGCAAACATTCCATAATAATCTATTATCCTTGAAAAACACTAAACATTTTTTAAAATTGGAAGCTTGTATTATGTTATTTCCATATGGATGAATATAGTGATCTGCAATCTAATTTATTCATCTGGAAGTCGAAACTTCGTTTTGTGAGGTGAATGTAAGCTCCTACAGTCCCTTGTGGTAAATTTAGATGAATAGTCTCGTTGCTTTGGAATATATCATGCATACCTAGTTAAGAGACCTTGCAGCAAAATTGTCATTTCTGAATTTCATCAGGCAAAGTGTATTTATTTGCCTTGGCTTTAAATTTGCTAAAGGAGAGAGGCTGATGTGGAAAATTTTCTCAGGTGCAGAGACTAGCAGACTATTAACATATGGTTGACATGGTTTCATTCGCTTGTCCTAAATTACACGAATTGGACTCATTTTGATGCTATCCATATGCTGCCAATGTTTTTCTAATTTATTTTGAAGTCATTCACTGTTTTTTAAGGTCTTCTGAAGCAGGAAGTGGGAGTGAGGGAGTCTTGTCTTTGACATCACCTGGACTGGAATATTCTGGTATGTTTGACTTGATAGTTTAAGTCCAACAAATGACAAACCACACTATGAAATCATATCAATTTCTTAAACTTTTGAGTTCCCAGCATTTAAAGTATTTGCAAGGATATTTGCCTTTAGTCGTGGTTAAATACCTTGCATATAGAATTAAGTGATTTCATTAAGGTGCATTGGAGGAGAAAACTAATTTGTGACAGGAAGTCTACAAATATTAGGAATTTACCCAGAAGTTGTGATGTAGTGTTAAGCAAATAACCTTCAAAAATTATCCTGATAGATTTATTTTTACGTCCACAGATGGTACCTAAAATTTGTGGTGTGGGCTCCACTCATAAAGAGTTTTGTTACAGAAAGGTCTCAATGAAGTGGCTAATTTATTCTTGCCAATTGCCCATGGAAATGGAATTAAGCCTCGTTAACTTGAAAGAGAATAGATGTCCTCTGTGATGAAGGAGGACAGTGCCTCTGAAATAGGCAGATGCAGGGTCCTCCAAGTGTATTTCTCTCACCTGGGATAGTCAAAGGGATTTCTAAAAATTGCTTCATAAATCTTACTTTTTGATGATTTCTGAAATTGAATTCAGTTGAGCTGAAGCCTTTACTGCATTGAATTTTCATACAAGTCAAGGACCAGTGGACATGAATTAAAGAGATTCACAAATAGAGCCCTAAAAAAAATCCACTTCCATTGCACTTGGATACCAGAATTGGACTGAGTCCTGAATTGTCATTGATGGGTTTCTCCATCTTGTCGGTAATGATGGCATCCCATGGTGCCAGCGAACGGAGGGCTATTTTCTGCAGTGGCTGTTGTGACCAGTTTCTATTAAGACGAAATGTTGTCATGAGACAAATCTATGAAAGCCTTATACTTGCTTTTGTCCAATGCAAGAGATTTTTTTTCTCTGCTTGGTCAAGCTCAGATTACCTTCTCCAAAAAGAGATTTGGAAAGGATACTTGGCATTTTGATTGCAGAGTTGAGCATCATAGTGTCCTTATTGAACAAACATTTTTATTGTGAAGTGGAATGAGTTAAGTGCACTATCACTAGTTACATAGAATGAAGGGTCCTTTGACCATTTACAGATACCTTTTGTGCTTCTTTATCAGCTATCAAAGAGGAGCAAGTTTGTTTTACATCAAGGGTTACAGACTGGATGAATGGCTACAGATTGGATGAATGGTTAATAAGGCTTTTCTTGTAATGTGCGACAATAATTTGAAAAAGTCTGCTTGGCTATCAACCCAACAGCTGAGCTTACTCTTTGATGAAGAACTCGGAGTTGCATGGGTGGGTTTATTGGAAATGGCAGACATGGAACTGACAGATGTCTGCCCTGAAGGTTTACATTTCTCAATCTTTTGTTTCCAAAATATTTAGTGTGAAATGTTGACGTTGAGACAGAACCTTATGAATCTTTAAGTATATTGCACTTGTAAGTAAGGCTACCTAAAGTATTTTGAAAGCTGGTGACAACAGGAGATAGCTTATAGCACCAATAACATGTACACTGAAATGCCAAAAGAGGGCATTACTGAAGAGTTTGGCATATTACTTTCTTGAATAAACCATCATATACATGAACCTTGAATTGTATATTGAGAGACAGATGGAAGTTGGCTATATAATTAGTAATGAAGAGTTTGGAATTTTTTTCCCTTGAGGACTCTAGGTGGTTTTAAATGTGGCTATAAAATACAAAGATTTTTTTTTTTTAATATAGAAACATGCCAGTGCTTATACCTACAGGAATCTAGGCTGTTGGGGGTAAGAGTCTGTGTAGATACTTTCAAAATAAAATTTTCCCATTCAGTGTAGAATAAGATTTTCCCGTTTCAAGAGATGGTGTAGCATAGTGGTTAAGAATGTGTGTGAAGTTTTTGTTTATTTATTTATTTTGCTGAGAAAGATTCACCTTGAGCTAGCCTCTCCTGCCAATCTTCCTCTTTTTGTATGTGAGCCACCAGCACAGCATGGCCACTGACGGATGAGTGGTGTAGGTCCACCGCCAAAGCAGAGCGTGCTGAACTTAACCACTAGGCCACCGGGACTGGCCCCAAGAATGTGTGTGAACTTTTTAGAACAGTTCTAGCAGATATTAACTACTATATGAATATTAGCCCTTGACTAGTGGAGGTGTAATAATGCTGCCATGGAGTTGCAAAAGTAATTTCTTTGATAATTTTGATTCAGGACCAATTCAAAATCACCACCACCGACACAGAGTGTTAGAACTGTATAAACGCACTTCCTATTCATGCTTTTCCCCTCAGATATTGGTTTATTTTTTGGTGAGGAAGATTGTCCCTGAGCTAACATCTGTGCCAGTCTTCCTCTATTTTGTATGTGGGTCACCGCCACAGCACGACTGATGAGTGGTGTAGGTCAGTGCCTGGGATCCAAACCTGCAAACCCAGGCCACTGAAGTGGAGCTCACCAAACTCAACCACTAGGCCACAGGGCCAGCCCACCAAATATTGTAGTTTTTGTTTTTGAGATTTAATTTTTAGATGGCTGATTTTTAAAATAAATTTTTAATTTTAGAATACTTTTAGATTTACTGGAAAAGATTGTGTTCCATATGCCCCACACCCAGTTTTCCCTATTATAGTAATATCTTATATGTTTTGGTACCTTTATTACAATTAATGAACAAATATTGATCCTTATTATTAACAGTAACATCCATACTTTATTCAGATTTCCTTGATTTTGACCTAATGTCCCATATCTGCTCTGGGATCCCAGCCAGGACACCACCTTACATTTAGTCGTCAAGTCTCCTCAGGCTCCTCTGGGCTGTGATAATTCTCAGATTTGCCTTGTCTTGATGACCTTGACAGTTTTGAGGAGTACTGGTCAGGTGTTTTGTAGAATGTCCTTCAACTGGGGTTTGTCTAATGTCTTTCTCATGAGTCGACTGGGTTTTGGGGAATGAGACCCCAGAGGTGAAGTTTATTTTCATCGTATTCTGTCAGAGGTACATGCGATTGACATGACTCATCACAGTTGATGTTGACCTTGATCACCAGGCTGAGATAGTGCTTGTCAGGTTTCTCCACTAAAACCTAAAGTTACTCTCCCCCCTTCCCATTCTGCACTCTTTGGATGGAAGTCACTATGCACAGCCCACACTTAAGCTCTCCCTCTTTGAGGGTGGATTACCTACATAAGTTATTTGAAATTCTTTGCATGGGAGGTTTGTCTTTTCTTCCTCCATTTGTTTATTTATTCAATAATTTATTTATATCAGTATGAACTCATAGATAGTTTTGTTTTTTTTTTTTTGGTGAGGAAGACCAGCCCTGAGCTAACATCTGTTGCCAATCCTCCTCTTTTTGCTGAGGAAGACTGGCCCTGGGCTAACATCCGTGCCCATCTTCCTCTACTTTATACGGGACGCCGCCACCGCATGGCTGACAAGCAGTGCGTCAGCGGGCGCCCGGGATCCTAACCCGCGAACCCCGGGCTGCCAAGCGCAGACTAAACCGCTGCGCCACCGGGCCGGCCCCTCATAGATAGTTATTTTAAACCTTGAGTTATAATCCAATACTACTCTCTTCTTACTCAAATTATTCCAACTTTAACCATTGGGAAAGATTTCAGTTGGTTCCTGTGTCCCTTTGATGTTTCCCCCCATAATTGTTATTGTTTTCTAGCACTTTCTTACTTCCTGGCACTACAAGATGCAATAGGCTCCTCTTGTGTATTTCCTGTCCCATTCCTAGAGCCAACCGTTTCTCCAGGGAGCCCTGGTTCCTTTTGTTGGAGAATGGAATTAGAAACTGAGAGCTGGGCACTAGGTGTGCTAGTTGCCATTGAGGTTTGTTGTTTCTAGGTCTGTTCAGCTAACAAAGCAAAAAATAGTACATATGTGTGTAAGACTCTATACGTAAACACATAGGTGTAAATATTTGTCTATGTATCCATAAGAATCTATATGATGCTAAACATGGGTTTGTAAGTGATGTCTGCAACTCTCATCCATTACCATATGGATCATTCTAACCTTCTCTCCTTGCTTATTTGTAACCTTCTGATCGATTACATTTACACTGGGATCCTGGAACAGAAAATGGACGTTAGGTCAAAATCAAAAAAATCGGAATAAAGCATGGACTTTAGTTAATTAAAATAAATGTGTATACATACAGATGTATGTATATATATATATATATATATATATATATATATATATATATATATGTATAGCCAGTCTCCATACCAGTGTTCCTAGATCTATCCCTTTTTTAATAGGTAGGTTTCATTTCATTTTATGGGTGGAAAATGTAAGGAAACAAATATTTAGGGGTGACTATTTGGGTTTTTTCCATTTTATTTTTTATTCTTTTCAAAAATATTGAATACTTATATTTTGTACCAAAAAAAAAAAACCCCAAAACATTGACTATATTTCTATAGGTCTATGTTTGGTCTCTCCCTTCTGTTCCATTGCATGTTCTTTCACCAACGCCACACTGTCTTGCTTACTGTAACTTTACAGTAAATCTTGAAGTTGGAATAGTGTGAATCCTCCCACTTTGTTCTTCTTCTTCATTATTGTGTTGGTTATTCTAGCTCCTTCATCTAAATTTTAGAGTCAGATTGTTGATATCTACAAAATAGCTTACTGGTCATGATCCCTTCCCTTAATTATTACAGTTGGCTCTCAGCAATTGTTTACTGTTTCAAAAATTCAAATCCATTCTTAAAAATTTGCCTGTAGTGTGAAGACATTCAACCTCAAAATATTTGAGCAGTTGCAACACTATTGGAAAAAATGTATTTGCTCCCCAGGTGTTTTATATAATGGATAATATTTATTTGAATGCATAAATTTGAATATTTAAATATCTTAATCCTCTTATTTTTCTTTGATAAACATCTCACTATACAATGGTTGTAATATCTACCCCCAGGATTGTTGACAGAGTTAAATTAGAGAGCCAGTAATAATTAAATATGCTTAGAGCTTAAAAAGCACTCAATAAATGTTACTTATTCTTATGGTTAACCCATTTTCTCATTAAAAAAAAAAACCTTGTGCAGAGTTTAACCTCACATACTAGTCTGGTAACAAGATTTTTTTTTTTTTTTGTGAGGGAGACCAGCCCTGAGCTAACATCTGGTGCCAATCCTCCTCTTTTTTTGCTGAGGAAGACTGGCCCTGGGCTAACATCCGTGCCCATCTTCCTCCACTTTATATGGGATGCCGCGGCAGCGTGGAGGACAAGCAGTGCGTCGGCGGGCGCCTGGGATCCGAACTTGCGCACCCCAGGCTGCCAAGCGCGGACTAAACCGCTGCACCACCGGGCGGCCCCAGGATTTTTGTTTTTAAGTATTATTTAACATCATACACTTTTTTCTCTTTTTTTTGTGTGAGGAAGATTAGCCCTGAGCTAACATCCATTCCCAATCCTCCTCTTTTTAGCTGAGGAAGATTGGCCCTGGCCTAACATCTGTGCCCATCTTCCTCTACTTTATATGAAACACCACCACAGCATGGCTTGACAAGTGGTGCGTCGGTCCATGCCTGGGATCTGAACCTGCGAACCCCGGGCCACCGAAGTGGAACACTCGAACTTAACTGCTACGCCACCAGGCTGGCCCCCTAACGTCATACACTTTTAAAGCAAAATAATGCATTATATAAAAAGCCCTACTGCCATATAAATGCATTTAATTTCACCCTAGAATACATTAAACTTTTATAATGTTAAAGTTAATGGATTTTGAGAAAGTAGTAAATTTTTATTAAAAGCATAACTTTGTGACTTTATAAACACATACTTTTAAATATGATAAAGTTATGAAATGAATGTTGAAAACTTTTATAGATTTCTCTATTGAATGTTTGACAGTTTGGGTTTGTATAATATGTTCATGTAGGATAAGACATAAGGAGCATAAACATTGAATGCCCATGAGCCACAGAATAACCTATAAAGGACAGATGTGCAAGATTTCTTCCAGGGTCTTTAGATATTAGAGCCTGCAAAGATCCACCTTTTCAACAGGTCATTCTTGGGCTCACTTGGTATTTGTCTTTCATGCTGACACTAACCCCAAGGGCCAGATGAAGTTGGGAAGATGAACTGTTAGAGTTCCTTTGTGGAAAGGTGAGACCCTACATGGAGTGGTACCACTAGATAATAGATATAGTCTATATAACAAAAAAGTATTTACTGTACACCAGAAACCTGTTGTAGCATGACTCATTATAAAAAGAATTAATACATACTATCTATAACGTTGTTTTATTTTTAAGAGATCTAAAAAGATTTTTGTCAGAGTAATTATTTGAAATAACATTGTTAATAGTTTAATGTTTAGTTTTAAAAGCCTCATAAGTTATTAGTGTTTTAAAAGCAGCATTAATAATAATGATAGTCCTCACAATGTATCAAATGCATAAATAGTGCTTATAACCTATTAATGAGGGATTACAATTTATAAGTAAAATATATGCATTTTTGGAATAATTACCTTTATTTTCACAAAATGAAGGAAAAACATCCTCTTCACCAAATTTTTATCTGATTGAATTAAAATTTATTTTATTCATAGGGAAATAGAAAAATGCTGATAAAACTTATTTAATTAATTGATCTGAATATTAAATTTCATTGGACTACAATGTCTTTCATTATATGTGTTAAAACTGAGATTAGAGAATGACTCTGTTTTTAACATAATTACAAGAAAGAAGCTTGTCCCCCACATATGGTGCTCCTTTAGAGAGCGTCTAAAATGAAGCTGATATGGGACAAGTGTTAATATCGTTCATGTACTCCATCTTCATTAAAAATCCTGACATACTAGATAGTGCAGGGCAAAGACATGTCTTTATGGAATCCTGACGTTATCACTGTTAAATCATTTCAGTGACTTGACCCATTCATTTAACAGCTGTATTTTGAGTTCCTTCTACTTGGACCTGGCAGTCTGCTAGGTACTAGCTACACAAGGACAAATACTTCAAGGAGCTCATCTTCATGGTGGAAACAAAACTATGAACAGAGGTTGAAAGCCTTTCATTAGGAGCAATGACAGAGGTAAGAATTGGAACCAACTTGAGAACCACTGAAAGGAGCCCAGCCCCTGGTGGGGTGTGTGTTGGGCCGTGCTGGTGTGGATGGAGGGGAAAGTAAAGAAAGCTTCTCAAAAGTGGTGAGGCTGACCTTTGGGCTGATCTTGGTCTGGTGTGGTCAGTGCCAGGGATTCCATATGAACCAACTGTTTCAGACGTTGGAGAACAGGTTGCACAGGGCTGTAAACGTTTCGAGAAGGAAAACTCCACATTCACCCTGACTTTCTACCTGGATTTTCCAAACTGCATCACAGGGAAATGGGGCCCAAGAGAGAAGAGCCCATGGTGATGGCTTTAGAATAAATCACCGAATCGATAGAACAGAATAGAGAATCCAGAGTGGGACCCATACACATATAGTCAATTAATTTTTAGCAAGGTAACAAATAAATTCGGTGAAGAAAGGAAAGTCTTTTTATGTGTGTGAGGAAGACTAGCCCTGAGCTAACATCCGTTGCCAATCCTCCTCTTTTTTGCTGAGGAAGACTGGCCCTGGGCTAACATCCAGGCCCGTCTTCCTCTACTTTATATGGGACACCGCCACAGCATGGCTGACAAGCAGTGCGTCGAACTGTGCCAAGGATCCAAACCTGTGAACCCTGGGCTGCCGAAGTGGAGTGCAAGAACTTGACTGCTATGCCACTGGGCCAGCCCCAGGAAAGTCTTTTTAATCAATGATGCTGGCATAACTAGATATTCATATGGAAAAAATGAACCTTGACCCCTACCTCATATTATATGTAAAAATTAATTGGAGATGAATCTTGAGCCTAACATAAAAGCTATAACCATAAAGCTTCTAGACAAAAACAAAGGAGATTCTGTTCATGACCTTGGGAAATGCAGGTTTCCTATGACATAGAAATATTAATCACAGAAAAAATTGATACATTCGATTTTACCAGAATCGAACACTTCTGTTCATTAGGAGACACAATTAAGAAATGAATAAGTATGCCACGCAGAGAAAATGTTTCACACACAAGAGAAAATGTTTACAATACATATAATTGCTAAAAGACTCGTATCTAGAAGATATAAATAATTCCTATAATCTAATTGTACAAAGGCAAAATGCCTGATTTTTTAAAAATTAAAATGGCCAAAATACTTGAAGAGAAATTTAACAAAAGGAAAATATACAAATGGCCAGTAATCACAGAGAAAAGTGCTCAACATTATTCATCATCACAGAAATGCAAAATAAACCTAAAATTAATACCAGTATATAAATACTAGCATCGCCAAAATGTAAAACACTAATAGCACCAAATGTTGGCACAGATGTGGAGCAACTGGAACTCTCGTGAACTTACCCATGGGAGTGTAATATGGTACAGTCAATTTGGAAAACAGTTTGGCAGTTTCTTATAATGTTAAACAGCATCTATCTACTCTATGACTCACCAGTTCCACACCAAGGACTCAACCAAGAAAAAAGGAGAACATATGCCCACAAAAGATTTGTGTAAGAGTCTTCATAGTAATGTTATTCATAATAAACTGAGAATAATTCAAACATCAATCAAATAGAGAATGGATAAACAAATTGTGGCATATACATACAAATAAATACTTTTTAACAATAAAAAGAAATTAACTACTAACACACAACACAAAGAAAGAATCTTAAAAACATGCTGAGTGCAAGAAACCAGACATAAATGTGTACATACTGTAGAATCTATATAAAGTTCTAGAGCAGGCAAAAGACTCAGTTTTTATAGATATCACAGCAATGATTGCCTCTTTTTTCAGGGCATGATTTAACTAGGAAAGGACATGAAGGAACTTTCTGGGGGTGTCCATATCTTGACTGGAAGTATGTTACACAAATGTAAGCATTTGTAAAAACACGTAGAACTATACAAAATGCAAGATTTATGCATTTCACTGTGTATAAATTATGCTTCAATAAATCTGTAAATCTTGACAAATGAACATATTGTAACTACTGCTTTTCTCTATACAATCTAAGACTTTTGATCCTCCTTTCTGTGTGTGTGTTTTTCATGTGTATATATAAAAATATATATGAGCAAGCTACTATATAAATTATATAGGTTGTCTATGTTTCTTAATTGATGACTACACATATCTTTGACTTTTTTCTACCAAATTCAATCATTTAGAAGGTTCTGATCATTCCACTTGCAAAACATATCTTTAATTGATTCCTTCAGATCTGTCTTACTATGTTTGGCCATCATAATCTCTCACCTGGACATTATATGGGTCTCCTACCCAATGTCCCTGCCTCTGGTCAATTCTTTCTTGTATTTTCCTTCATACTAAAGCCTTATCTTTTCTAAAATTCCAATATGTTTATACTACTCACTTGATTAAAAACCTTCATCATCTCCTACTGTTCACGTGCCCATGCCTCAAGGCTTATAATAACATTTAAAATAAAGGTAACCCCAAAATGTGCTAGACTGCATGTTTTATGCTTGTAATCCCATGCAATCTTTGTCACAACCCATGAAGTGAATGCAGTTACTCACCTCCACTGTACGGATGAGACAGTTAATAGATTTGTTAAGCAGCTTGCTCAAGGACACATAGCCAGCAAGTAACAAAGTCAGGATTTGAACCTATGCTGTCTGACTCCAGAGCCCAAATACATGTCCACTGTACACACGGCCTCTCTCAGAGTCTGCCTGTAGCATTTGTTACCCAAACTTGTCTTCTGCCTAGGCCCTGGGCACCCGCCCTCCATCCACACCCAGCTTACGTAACTCTGTCCTTTTACACCTCCATCCTGTGTTCTTGTGGCTCATTCTGAAGCTCCTGTTCCTTCTGACTTGCAGACTCTTCGTCAGTCAAGTTCCCGCTCAAGTGTCACGTCCTTAGGAAGCATCTCCTGAGTTCCTCCCGGCGGAGCCTCACACGCAGCTCTGTTCAGCCACAGCGTGGAGGGCATGGGTCCATTCTCAGATTCGTCATTTTTTGTTTTGTAGACACATTTATGTAATTCTGTCCCCTCACTGGAGCGCCTCCAGAACAGACTGTCTTCCTTATCTTTGTTTTTCCCAGCCCTTAACATATGGGGAAGAAGGTCCATGATAATTGTTTGTTGAATAAACAAATGTTTTACTGCCAGACAATCTAGCATCAAAGTTGTATTTGCCTAATTTTGACCTCCCACTGTAAATTATCTGTCAGTCAGTAATAAACTGGTTTAAACTCAACTGAAAAACTCAAAAATCAAAAAAGAGGGAAGAAAAGGGGGGAATGTCTTGTTTCCTGGGCTGAGTAGCGTTATGAGGCTCCTCTTGAACAGCGCTGTAGAATGTGGAATTTTTTAGAGCTTAAAACGACTGGCTGAGATATTAAGCTGCTTCGCCAGCTGCTCAAAAAAGAGATTGCTCCCAGCATATAAATAACTACTGTTATGTCTCTATAAAATTCTAGACCTTGAATGGCATATTTGATTAGAGCAATATGAAAAAGAAAGAATTGTTATAAACAAGAAGCTGAGATTAAAAAGATACATTCAGTAACTACTGAATGATGAGTATGGTGAGTTCAAATAGTCTTTCTAAGAGTAGACACAGAAAATTAAATAAAATATGTGCTATCTTAAAGGAACTAAAACATAGACCTTAGTGGAGTTTAATCACACTCAGTGATCTCTCCCTTTTATCCCTTCAGGTGGGGCTTATTACAAAGGAGAGTCAATTGCATATCATTTTAGCATTTTCTATCCCATTTATATCAATGTAACATCTTTCGTGTCTACATGTGTGATATTTATTAAGAGGAATTTTCTTTTATATATGTGCTCCTGGTAATATTAATCGCTGGTCATGCATTAAGTATGAACAGTTGCAGCTTGTAAATACCCACGTGCAGGCATTTCCAGTATGAGTGTCATCAGTGAGTGTCTTTTTCAATGTCACCCATTGCCCTACCTGATCTTAGCTGTGTTTACATACAACTGATGTTGCCAAGTTCCATTCATTATGTTAAGTTATAGGAATGGAAATCCAACTTCCTTTATGGACATGATAACAATTACCTGACTGGAGCAGACCTAGTATAGGGAAAGTTGGCTGATAATAATGGGAGTGATGAGGAGAAAAAGAAGAGAAGAAAATCTTGGAATCAATGTATCGTCTCAAGCCAGCAAGCATTTCTTGAACGTTGGGTCTTGTGTGCCCAGCTTTGTATTAGATCCTCAATCCGCACACAAATACACAGATGGAAATACAGGAGCCTCCTTTCAGGAAGCTCAGCAAGACAGAGAGAAAGCTGTAATGCAGCAGAAACTAAGGAAGAGTCTTGATCTAGAAACTTGTAGGAATTTCTTACCAGGTATAGTGCAAATAGATCAAAATTAAACAAAAATACTAGAGTACTCACAATCTTCTGACCTAAGGTGGAAGAGTATCATCAATGGGAGGAGGTAAGAGATATAAGGTAACAAATCCATTTAAAGTTCTGGAATTTGCAAGGAAAAGCATAGCTCTGCAGTACTGTTGGGTAGCATACCGCTCAGCCTCGGTTTCATCCTTATGATCAGTTGCACCAGGGCAGCCTCAGGGTTCACCTGGGGACCACAGCAAGCAGGAAACCATCTGTTGGTGGGGGCCTGATAGCAGCCAAGGGGAGCAACCAGGAAGAGCCACAGGCATTGCCTGGTGTGGAGCCTCATCCAAGAGGAGGACAGTCACAGAAATGGTGCCAACACACTGGTCCTTCCCAGGCCTCTCAGTCTGCTGGTGGAGTCAGTGGGGTATGTTTATGCCAACGAGACATCCTTGGGCAAGATTATAAAGGCAACTGGATGGACAGTTAGGGACATTAAGGGAGTAAGATAGAAAGAGACATTGCCTCGGTTACACCCTCTTGGTGGCAGGGCCATGGGTCCCTTTGACTCATTGCCCAACTTTGGGAACCTATTCCTGCCCGCTTGCTGGGACTCAGCGCCCTGCTGGGTTTTCACCTCCAGCATGTGCATGTTTCATTGTGTCTAAACATTTGCCCAACTTTCACCTCTTTACTAGATCCTTCTAGTTGATTGTTGGCTTCTGGCCCAAATTTCCTTTTTCCTGTTTCTTTGCTCTTAGTGTTTTTTGCATGCCCTACTTTGCCCAGTTTTTGAGACCCTTCCCTGCCAAGCACTGTGCAATAGTCTCAGCAATCTTGAGAGACCTGCGGACTGAATTGTGTCCCCTTCCCCAAAATTCTTACATTGAAGCCCCAACCCCTGATGTGGCGGTATGTGGAGATGGGGCCTTTGGGAGCTAATTAGGTTTAGATGAGGTCATGAGGCTGGGGCCTTCCGCCTCAGAGAGCACACAGAGAGAAGGCGGCCTTCTCCAGCCAGGAAGAGAGCTCTCACCAGGACACAATCAGCTGGCATCTCCATCTAGGACTTCTAGCCTCAGAACTGTGAGAAATAAATTTCCATTGTTTAAGCCACCCAGCCTATGGTATTTTATTACGGCAACCTGAACTGATTAATATAGAAAACAACTTACACAGGAGGAAAACAAGACTCAGAGAACATCAGCACTTTGTTTCAGAATTTAGCTAATTAGTACTCAATTTGGCTAAGAAATTCTTTGCTCTTTTCACCGCACAGTACTGAATTAAAAATGGGATAATTTGCCCCACGCCCATGTTAAACATGCCATTACGGAAATGGAGATAAGGTTTAAATTATCCATCTTTCTTGTGATAAGATGTGAGGACTACAACCTTAGACATCCTAATTTAGACACCATTTTATATTTTATTTGCATCTCTATCAGGGCTAAATTTTCCTTTCCATTATACATGTATTTGCATACAGTCATGTGTATTCATGCTACTTCTAAGTCATTAAACTGTAGGGCTTAGTCTACTGACTTTCCGTGACACAGCACTAGACTGAACACCAGCCACATGTGGCTTCTCTTAGATAATAGTTCATTGTGATAATGTTTTTGTCATATTTTGGTGAAATAGGACTATGCAGGCAGGAATATGGAAATAAAAATTTGATTCTCAATTTCCCCTCAGCCACCTTGAGTGTTCTCTGAAATAAGAGGCATTTCTCTTGAGAGGCCAAAATGAGGTGCTAGCCAAGCGGTTGGCATCGTTCTTCAGAGAACCATGGTGGAAACTGGGGCCAGCTCCATGAAAGGCAGAAGGCCTCCATCTTCTGGGGGCCAGCCATGCAGCAACCACAGTCATTAATATGGTCCTGAATTTTCTACAGCTTCTAGATGACTGAGTCTTAGCTTGTAACGTCACTAAAAGTAAGAGGGTATTATACAATCATGCACCGCATAACGACATTTCAGTCAACAACAGACCACATATACGACAGTGGTCCCATAAGATTAGTGCCATAGAGCCTAGTGTGTAGTAGGCTGTACCTTCTAGGTTTGTGTAAGTATACTCTATGATGTTCACACGATGATGAAATCACCTAAGGATGCATTTCTCAGAACGTATCCTAGTCGTTAAGCGATACATGACTGTAATTTCCAAAGAATTATCAGAATAAACTTTGTATCTCTAGGATTGGGCCTGTCAGGAAAATGGGTTGTTTAAAATTTAGTTTTAAGCAAAACGTCAACTATTTTATTTTACCAGTTAAAAAAAAAATGAAATGAATGTGTAATATATTGAATCATAGTAGTTCTTTTAATGTTATTTCATCAGCTGTATATAAAATTCAACTCATCTCTTGGTTTGAAGCAGCTCTGCTTAAGTCAGCAGTTTGAAGACAGAGCCACAGATTGACAGACATACAAATGGCAGTGGTGACAAAATGATCCTGTGCCTTTTTGAATGTATGTGGCCTAAACCAAAGCCCAATCGACACATATTAAGCAGTCCTTTTGAAAGATGAGAATTCCATCAAATAATTTTGTTATATATTAATAAATGATAGAAGCAAAGTTTATGATGTTAGAACTTAATTTAATGGATCTTGGATTGCATGTATAGTGAGTTATAGCAAAAAATAGAATTTAACGTCTTGTAGTAAAACAGGCATTTATTACCAGAATCACTGATCTGTCCTGGAGACCTGTGCTTATCTTTTTTGCCATTTGTCAAAATGGGGTCCTCTTTTTATGTCTTCTATTTACATTATTTTTGTGTTCATTTTTCTATAGTGGATGGTGTTTGCCAAATCTAAAAGTCACAGTGCTTTTCTTTCACTTGGAAATTTAGAACTCATCCAGAAAGTCAGTTCTGGGACAAATTACAGCTGTTTAGCTGCTGTAGCCTGGGTGTGGTGACCCCTCCCCTCCACAGTTGGAATGAGGAGAGCATCTCCCAGAGGAACCGCTGTGTGGAGAAGGTGCCACATGACTCTGCCCTTGAGTCACGGGCATCAGTAAAACAGGGTTTCTGAAGCTGATGTCACTTGGTCGGGGAGAAACAGGGAAAATTGCTTTTCAGATCATTTTCTTTTTAAAGAACAAATGCAATGAATAAAATATGGAGGTAATAGATTCAGAGAATTTACCAATTGTTGAGCAAAATAACAGAAAATTACATGTGGAACTATGTCCTTCATTTCCTCTGTTGCACATGGCTGTGTAGATGTTCATTTCACTTCCAGTCTTGGATTCAGTTTATCAGGAATATGTTTTTAACACCCTAAGTCTATATCAGGGTTTCTTAGCCTTGGCACCATTGATGTTTGGTGCTGGCTCGTTCTTTGTTGTGGAGGGCTGTCCTGGGCACTGTCGAATGTTGAGCAGCGTCTCTGGCCTTCACTAGGCAGATGCCAGTAGCACCAACCCCTCCCCCCATCCAGCCATGACAGCTAACAATGTCTCCAGACATTACCAAATGCCCCCCACTGAGAAACACTAGATGCATTTCTTGAGTATAAGGACTTTTAATTATTCATCTCTGTATCCCTAGTCCCTAGCAATGTCTAGCTCTAGAATTTATTGGCAAATGTCCATTAAATGACTAAATGGAAAGTTGAAACTAGTATCTGTATGTAACCATTTTGGGTGCTTGAATATATTAATATATATGTGGTGTTTTTTATTTGGTGGGGAAGATTAGCCCTGAGCTAACATCTGTTGCCAATCCTCCTCTTTTTGCTGAGGAAGATTGACGCTGGGCTAACATCCGTGCCCATCTTCCTCTACTTTATATGCGACGCCACCACAGCATGGCTTGATAAGTGGTGCATAGGTCCACGCCAGGGATCTGAACCTGCGAACCCCGGGCTGCTGAAGCGGAGTACAGGAACTTAACCACTACACCACCGGGCCGGCCCCTATGTGGATTTTTAAAAGAAAAAAGAGTGGTGTTATGATATATATTTTTTCTAGAAAGCTTTTATCATTACTAGGATAGTAAGTTTAATGTAATTATTAATTCCTATTTCTTCATTAGTTATAATTACATAATAAATTTTTATTGTATTTATATAGTCCCATGAATTTCACAGACATTAATGTCAGTATCTTTACCATTCCTTCTCACGAGGCCATGAATCTGGTCCTATTAAAGGGATATCTCGGGTGTCTTCCAGAAAGACTGGTGGAGGGATACTTTCTGTAGGTCCCCCCTGGCCCTCAGGAGCACTGGGGTGTGACGCCGGCGTAGCCGCACTCCATTGGGGCAGCATGATGACGAGATGCTCCCGGGTATCTCCTGGGGAATACAGTGGCTCCCACTCACCTGCAGAAGAAATTGAGTGAGTAAACAAAGATGGGAGAAAAGCTGCGGAAGGAACAGAGGAGGCCAGCATGAAGCCGAACTGTTCCTCCCCTTCGGGCTAGCACTTTCGTCTTGGCCGCGTAAGAGGCGCAGACAGGCAGTGATCAACACGGCAGCTCATGGCATAACTAACATTCAGGTAGCACCTACCACGTGCAGGCACTGTTCCGGGGACTCTACTCGATTTACTCATTTAATCCTAACAACAAGGGCACAAGGAAGGGACTAGTGGTACCCTCATTTTACAGAAAAGAAAACCATGGCACAGAGAAGTAATTAGTATCATTCATTAATTAAATAAATGTCATTGGAGTGCATGCCAGGTGCTAGGTGTTGTGGATATAATACAATGTGTTCATATGTGACCTTCTCCTTGACCTCAAGGAGCTTGTGTCTATCCGGTAGAGGAGATAATTCAAATGCACAAAGTACCAAATCAAACATGTTAAATGTCATGGAAGAGGAAATAATAATGGCCGTGTCACTGGCTGTGCAACATTGGGCAAGTTATTTAACTTCGCTAAACCTTTTTTCTCATCTCTAAAACTGAGATAACAATACTCACCCTGTGAGGTTGTTGCCAGCCCCAGTGGTCTGGTGGGTAAAAACCCGGTCAGGGAACCATACCACCGGCCTGTTGATTGTTGTCCTATGGTGGCTGCATGTTGCTGTGATGCTGAAAGCTGTGCCACTGGGATTTCAAATACCAGCAGGGTCACCCACGGTGGACAGGTTTCAGCGGAGCTTCCAGACCAAGACAAACTAGAAAAAAGGACCTGGCCACCCACTTCCAAGAAATTCGCCATAAAAATTCTGTGAATAGCGGTGGAGCATTGTCTGATACGGCTCTAGGAGGTGAGAGGATGACACAAAAGGACAGGGCAGGGTTCCGCTCTGCTGTCCACAGGGGCACTAGGAGTCGGAATTGATGGGATGGCGCTAACAACAATATGCCATTGATGTAAGTACAATATCTGGCATATAGTAGGTGCTTCATAAGTGTTCTGTAGTAGTAGAGTAATAGCAGAATGAGAGATTATTTTCACTTGAATGTATCAGAGGTTTCATGGAGGTAATATTTTAACTGAAGCTTGAAGGATTGGCAACACTTAACTCTCTGCTAACAGAGGGAAAGATCCACTCTTAATTGAGGAAATAATACAAATAAAGTATAGCACAGGAAAGCTCAGAAAACAGGAAAAGTCTAGAGTTTAGTTTCTTTGCGGCATGAAACGGTACAGGAGAAGAAAAGGTAAAAGGGGACGTTGAGGCCACATCATTACATTAGCCTCAGGCTAAGAATTTTGAAGTTTTTGTTAGGCCACGTGGAACAGAGCAGAAGAGCAATGGTGCCTTAGGAAGATTTGTCTGCTGTTGATACGCAGGATGGAGCTGAGCGGAGGAGAGCAGCTTCCGGGGACACAGTCAGAAGCCCTTTGCCCTGGAGTACACAGAGGGGCCGATGAGGCCTGTCTCTGCTAATGACCCTGGGAGTGGAAGGGGAGGGTGACAGAAGGGTCATCTGGGTGACAGAATTGACTGGATCTGGTGGAGGTGGCAGAGAGAGCTGTCACAAGACAAAAAGATCAAAGCAGAGTTTCAGATACTGAGAACGAGGAACCAGAAGGATGGTGTAGTGATAATGAAGATGCAGAAGATCCTGACATAAGCTGCAGGGGTTGCTAATAAGTTCGTTCACCTTTTGACATCTTGAGTTCCAGGTGCCATCTCTTTGGGGCAACAAACAGATCTCCTTTCCAGAATGGAAACATTAACTGGAGATAGAAATCCAGAAGTTGTTGAGGCTGATGTAGTTGTAGGAACTGGAGGAAGGATAAAGGACACCATTCCCTGGAGACAGTGGAGTAGAGCAACCAGCGACGATGCCCGAAGAGAACAGGAGGTCAGAAGGGAGGTGGGGTGAGAACCAAGGGAGAGGCATCCGAGAAGCCCAGGGTGGAGGATGAGTCCAGAAAGCAGCGTTGGTTAATGCATTCAGATAATTCAGAGGGGCTGAGGAGGAGGAGAAGGACTAGTTGGGCTGGTCGTGGCATTTGACAAGTAGGATTAAATTTCCTTTGAGAACAAATTTTCTGTTCTGTGATTGAGGCACACATGCTGTGGCAAATAAGGAATGAGTGTTGGGGGAAAAGGCTACAGTGGTTATACGGAAAAGGGGTAGGAATTCGAATGCCCACCTGGGAAACTTCCAGTCTCAGAGGGTCAGTCTTTGAGAAGAGCATGCACAGGAGTGTGTGAGTGTGTGTGCATGAGTGTGTGACTCTGTGTGTGTGGGGGGGGGTATGGTGAGTGGAAGCGCCCTGCCCTAGTTCAGCCCTACTCAATTGTCGCCGTATGGGAATGTGAGTCCTTTGTTGCCATCCGTTTTGATTTTTCAAAAGAAACAGACAATCTAATTTTTTCTTTTTTAATGTGAAATTTGCACATTTAAAATGTTGGCTCAAATTTTTTAAAACACTGTCTACACCAAACAAAGCATGTCTGCAGGTAGGACCCAGCCCTTGAGGATGCGGTTTGCTCTGGTAGACATCATGGGTTCATGAAAGTTCTCTGCGAAGAGGAAAAGAAAGAGAGAATGGTTTATCACAAGCACAGATAAATATTTGTTGAATGAGAAGCAGGTTGTGAGATGAATTTTTTAGATAAGAGGAAATGGGGGCTCAATTGAATGTAACTACAATAGAATATATGTTGTGGATATGTATGGCAGTTGACAGAATGCTGAGAAATTAAACTATGAGACATTTCTATTCAAAAACATTTTTATTCCTCTGTCAATATTGGCCTCTCATTACCTATTAATATGATTGTCTTCACACCACTGATATTTGACAGTGCCAGTAGAACATAAATTTGCAGTATTATTATCACTATTAACGACTAATTATCACTATTAACACCACTGAAGATTACTAATTATTAGAACTTGAAGAATAACACCACTAAATCAGTAGTAAGCACGACTTACCTGTCCTTGTAATATATTTTCAAATAGTCAAATTTTTCTGCTTGAGTTAAATTGAAGTCAGAAGTGGACTTTTACATAAGACACAAGGAGATGGGGAGGTAAAGATAGGCATGAGCTGATGCATACAAAGTGTTTGCATTCAAGGTAATTTCTTTAACCTTCTGCAAGCTTTTCACTTAGTCTCAGTTCTTCTCCAAAGTGCATTTTTCTACTCAAACTCAAATAAAATTGAAATCACAAATAGTGTACAGTCAGGCATACAGACTGGTTGATTACTGAAAGTATTTTGTGACTACCAATTTGAGAAATCATAGTCATGGGCTTGACTCTGGGTTTTTTCCCTGTCAAGATGCAAGAGCTGTATCAGAATATATACCTTCAAGATAAGTATTGTCACCCTTTGACAGATGAGAAAACCAAGGCTCAGAAAGGTCAAGTAACCTGCTCAAGATCAGACACTTTGTAAGTTAGAGAACTGGAATATAACATAGGCTGACTCCAGTCTTGGATCTTGAGCCTTAGCCAAATTAAGCTGAGTGACTTGCTCCATTGAATTGCATGAATAAAACTCATTTTCTTCTTAAAGAAACAATAGTCCTTCTTTTGCTCTATCCTTTGGGGATGACTACAGTTTTCCTTTTTCTAAAGGAATTGCAGAAGTAACTCTTTGAACCCAATACCGGTGATTTCCAAGGGGAAGCTTATGGTTGCAGATCCATGCCTAAATTTTAATTGTGCAGGCTATAAGGACTTTCAATTTCTCATATTTCTCTCTTTTTTTTAAGGCATTTTGTTGAATTACCATTTCCTTGTTGGGCTAGGCCATGTGTGAAATCCTAGAAGGAGGAGTCAAATGTCTTTGCCTCATCATTTTTCTTTTTGTAGCCAACGTTCTTACACGGGTCATATTTTTCAGGGTATATGCAACTGGGAAGGAGATTTTTAAGACTATAAATAATTAACCTATCCTTTTATAAAGACTTTGAAAAGATGCCTACAGTTGTGTCAGGCAAGAGGCCCAATGAAAAGCACTAGTATGGGGGGCCGCCCGGTGGCGCAGCAGCTTAGTCCGTGCTTGGCAGCCCGGGGTTCGCAGGTTCGGATCCCGGGCGCCCGCCGACGCACTGCCTGTCAGCCATGCCGTGGCGGCGTCCCATATAAAGTGGAGGAAGATGGGCACAGATGTTAGCCCAGGGCCAGTCCTCCTCAGCAAAAAGGGGAGGATTGGCAACAGATGTTAGCTCAGGGCTGGTCTTCCCCACAAAAAAAAAAAAGAAAAGCATTACTTTGTTTCATTCTTTTCTCCAGAAGCTCAAATGTATCTCCGCTGTTTGTCATAGCTGAAGAAAAGCATCTGGGGTTTTGTCTTTTAACTAAATATATGTGTGTGTTTGAATGCAAAGATATAAATATTTAAATATGTAACATATAAGTGTGTTCACATATATCCAAATGCAACCTATGTATCCCTTTAGACGGATGTTAATGAGATGATGAATATTAATACACTTTACCGGTATCCAACTTCGTGGGACTCAATTTTTTTAGGCAAAAGTATGTTCCTCTGCAACCACACCACACAGACTAAACATCTGTTTAAAAGTCTGTTAAAATCCAGCAACTCAGTGTCAACTGGGTCCGGCTTACGGTATCGCCTGCTTGATTACCGCTCTCGTTGGGGGAGGAGAGCTTTCCGACAGCGTCCGCGCCTCCAGGGGGCTATTCAAAGCAGCTGCTATTCTACATATTACGTGATCATGAAGCACACAGTGCAGTTTAGAATACTTAAGAGGCACGAGGGACCCACTTCTCAAAATATTTACAGCCTTTTATTCTTCTAAAAACAATAATCTGCATGCCTAAAATGATATGTGTACCTTTGCTATGCAAATTTCCTTTGGCTTCTTTTTTCTAGTGAAACTTGCTCTGAAAATACCCAAGTTTAGCGGCGAATAGGCCAGAGGGAGATGCAGTTGGCAAGAAATGAGGCCCTAAATGTTTTCCCCAAGTTTTGAGTATTCAGGGGGACATGGGGAAGGTCTGAGTGCAGGGTCTCCTGCTGAGAGAGGTGCAGAAAAGAGGTGTCAGCCTTTGCATTGAAAGGGATGATGGGGGCCAAGTGCCTGTTGCCTAGGCCAGCTCTGGGGACTCTTACTGATGTAGAAGAACATAAGGAAAATTGTTGCTTTTGTGTAGATCCCCCAGTGAGGGATTACCACAAAGCCTCATGCCAAGGGTCATTAAAGTGACCATTCTTAAGACTCAGAGAGTCTGATCCTGCAGTGGGAGCCCCACGTCCACTTCTGCCTCCCCAGCTCTTGTCCACCCTTTCAGACCTCATGCGGTCAGCCATTCACTCAACAAACATGAATTGTGCCTACTGTGGGCCAGGTGCTCAGCTGGATGATGGGAATAAAGAAATAAACGTGATAATATCATCCTTCTGAGACATGATTGTTGGCGAGTGGGAGAAAGACATAAAATTAAACTGGTGTGACCTGGTGTCCATGACATGGTAGTAAAGCAAGTGTAATAAAAAGGCCACCAAGGAGCAAGTGTTCAACTTGAACTCAAGTGGCAAGAGGGCTCAGGAAGGCTTGGCGCTGGGGCGATGCCTGAGGCAGACGCCGAGGGGAAATGATTCTAGAAAGAGGCTGGAGGCATGAAGGGTTTGGGAGGGTTTTGAAGGATGGGAGGGAAATGGCAGGTTCTACCGTTTTGTTTGTTGTTTAATAACTCTCTCTCTTAACAAAGCACTTCAGAGTTTCCTAAGCTCCCTTATTTCTTCCGAGTGGTCTGTGTCTATTAGGCATCAGGGTCTTGGTCTTTGGTCTTTACTGAAAATACCACAGATGGTAGACTGCCATCTTGGTGGAATGGGTCCCTTCCCAGGGGTCAGGTGAGGGCTGAATATCTTGGGTCAGTGACACATGATTTATCCCCTAAATGGAACCAGTAGCAGAGTATTCAATCTGGCTTCCATTCTGTTCTGAGTGAGATGATAAAAAATATGCATATTTTGATAGTGAATTAAAAGTGAACAATCTCCTTCTGGAACTCAAGCTTGGTATGCCCTTCTTGTTTCTGGGACTATACTAATAAAAATGTATTAGGAAGAGGAATAAATAACCAGATCAAAGTATTGACTAACTATACGTGTATTCTCTCTGAGAGAGAGAGAAGTGGTATTAAATTACCTGTGTGCAGAATGTATACTAAATATAAGATATTAAATATATACAGAGTACTTAGGTGACATTATCACATACAAAAGACAAGAAAATGGGCCAGAATCTTAGCAATGGTTATCTTTGAGCAGACTACTACAAAAGACAATTATTTATTTTTTGTGGTTTTCTGTGTGTTTGCAAAACTGTATAAATGAAACTACATTCATTTTTTTAAAGAGAAAAAATATTATTTCCTATAGGGGAGTAAGTTGTGGCAGTAGCAAATTGAACTAACTCCTCCCTCAGGAAAGGACGGCAGGGATGATGCTCACCATCCTGGAAGGCAATCTTCTAGGACCAGGCTAGCCTGAAAGTCATGCTCTGAAGATGATATAGTTTCTACTCTGTTCTGTTCATTCAGCAACAGCAAGAGCACCTAGTGTATGCTGATACCAAGATATAAAAGATAAGTTCGTCCATGGCCTCAGAATCTCTAATCTAGTTCAGGAAAGAGATATGGAGACAAAAACATTCAGACACCTAACAGGTCTAATAAAGGAGGTCTGACCAGGTTACAAAGAGAAAGTGGTTGATTAAAATGGAAACCTTGCCTATCTCACCTCTCATTTCCTTGGATCTGAAAGCCTTTGGTCCCGACTTCCTGCCAGACTTCTCTTCTTTCATCGTCATCATAGTTAAATGTTCTCTCGGGTGCCATATGCATTTCTGCCATGATGTAAACTCCTTGAGAGCCACATTATGTCATATTCATATTTATATGCCCCACAACACCTTGAACACAGTAGAAATTCAATACATGTTTATGGAACAAGTGAATGGTCCAGGATTGTGAGAGGCTATGCATGCAGGAGTAATAGAAAATATTTCATTTCAGACTCAAGCAAACAGTTCATTTTATAAATCTGACAACTGCAGTAGCGAAGGAAAGTGGCTACATCTGATCTCAGCAAGTATTGGTTGACTGATGCTCCTTCCAGTTGCTGTGTGGCAAGGAAAGAAGTTTCTTCCTGAAGTTAGTGGCCTCTGACATGCATCACAGTGTCTTCTTTCTCAGTAGTCTTTTCTGTTGGCTAAGTTCATGCTACTTGTTATGCAGGAAAAAAAAGTCACTCTTAGAAATATGGAAAGACAGAAACTTCTCTTTACTAAACCTTATTTGTATGGTTTGTAGAAAGATGCTACCCAGAAAACAATTATTCATGAAAGGTTTGGTTGGCTCATTTTAACCTCCGTGCAAGCCTGGCTTCTGTGTGGTGTCCAGGACCTGCATGCATAGCAGCGTCCACACCACCGGTTCACAGAGCTCAGCACCCCTGTCGTGAGTGTCATCGTTCAATTTTCACACAGCGAGAGTTACAGGAGCTAATTGTTTGGCCCCTGTTTGTGTCCTGCCAACCCCATGAAGTTGACTATTTTGCATACTAATCTGAATGGCTAGTTGAAGTTCCAATAATCGAGTTTCTAAGCCTGTAACTAGGATGTGCCAGAAGGTTGGTTCCATATGGTGAAAAGAAAAGACATTTCAGTGAGAAAAAATCTTTTGAAAAATTTTGCTTTAGTAAAAAGGAGAGTTTATATTTTGGAAGAAACACTACTTCTAGTGCACATCACATTAGGTAAGGTGTATTGTGAGGGTGTGCACACATGTTTACACACACACACACACACACACATGCATGCACATACATCTCTTTAATGGAATAAGCCAAACCATTTTGAGCCTTGGACAGCTAGGAACTTGAGTTCTAGAGACTTCACGTGGAAGATAATGTCATATGGAATTGAACTGAAGCTACAGCCTGTGGTCCATTCTGGAGAATGAAGCTGATTGTTTCTTCCATTAAAATAATGCTCAGAATTGTAGGGTTCTAGGAAAATGGCCATGAGGAAACTTTTGGAGTTGATGCATATGCTCACTATCTTGATTGTGGTGATGGTTTCACAGGCACATACATGTGTCAAAACTTGTATATGTTAGCGGCCAGCCCCGTGGCATAGTGGTTAAGTTCACCATGCTCCACTTTGGCAGCCCGGGTTCATGGGTTCAGATCCCAGGCGTGGACCTACACCACTCATCAGTCATGCTGTGGTGGCAACCCACATATAAAATAGAGGAAGACTGGCACAGATGTTAGCTCAGGGCTAATCTTCCTCAGAAAAAAAAAAACCAAAAAACTTGTAAATTTTAGCAAATTGTATACTTTAAATTGATGCAGTTATTGTATGTTAATTATACTTCAATAAGTAAAACACAGCTTTAGTGTGCTGGATTGGAAAGCCCCTATGCAGACCTCTCGTGAAGAGTCATAAAAGACAACTGACACAAAAGCCATTGTGCTTAATCTGGAAGATGCTTACATGTATCATTCCTCCAACCACCCATCATTCCTTCCAGGATCTAGGAAGATGGGAAATAGTGGGCGAGTTTTGTGAGAAACATATGTGTGCCCCTTCAGCATCCAGGACCGACCACCACTTGCCTGGACCTGGAGACAGGAGAGGGAACAGGGAGTCCCATCACTGATGAAGTTAGGATCTTGGTTATAATCCAGAATCTGGATTTAGGACTGTGACACCAGCAAGTTACAGTTACCCCTTTACAACTTTTCCATCCTACATGGTCAATTGGATGTCTTAAATGTCAAATTCACCTACTTTTATCTGGCTCCTCGATACATTCTTTTCTTGCTTACTCACTGCAAGCGATACAGACAAAACTCTAGGAATAGGGCAAAAGAGAAAGAGTTTATAAATTCCAGGTGAATTTTAACAAATTCAACCATTTGGGTGTCAAGGAGCCTCCTAACAGTGAAGAAAGACAATTTATATTTATGAATCTAAGTCCCCTCTTTCCCAACATGGGGAGTTGGAACACATCTCCAGCCAGTGCCTGGCCCTTGGGGAGGGGCTTCCCAGATCCCTACCTGTTGGGCCCAAGCCCAAGAGCTGAGGCAGAGAATGGCATTTAAGAAGACTGGCATATAAGTTGTTGGAGTTGAGAACAGTGTGGATGAGAAGGCCTGAGAAACAGAGGCAGCTAAGAAGAGGTAGGATGTCAGCTGGTGTGTCTCTCCCATAGTTCCATAATTCCCATAGTCCTAATGCCCAGAGACTTCCTCTCTTTCCCTCTTACTGCCACACACCCAGAGGCAGTACACTCTGGCACACGGGTGAGGGGAAGAAGGGGAAGCAAGAAAGCTGAGGGGACCAGGAGCACAGAGTTTGAATGGGGAGGACAGAAGAGGCGGGGAGGGCAGCAGCATCTCACATCTGTGGGAGGTGGCGTGGGGCGGCCTCTGGACCCACTGAGACGGGGCAAGAATTTCTCCACTGCTTTCAGTTGGAGAAATTAAGTACATATGTAGTTTTTCTATATTTCTTTCTTTACCTTCATTATTTCTTATTCTCCTGCCTGAAAACTATTTGTTTCATTTCTTATGAGAATCAACACTTCAAGTTCAGACTTATATTTTAGAAAAGAATGTTTGCCAACCTAGCATCCCAGTATCCAATCTTAAACATTAAACAAGGATCATATCAACTTTTCTGAACATCCGAAAAAACAAAGCACAATTACTCTTTACAGGTTGGAGCTTCCTGTTATAATTAACGTTAATCCTTACTAAATGGGCTTTAAGAAAACAGGCTTTCCTCACCTCAGTTCAATTTCATTTTTCGGCTTTAATGATTTGTGGTAGATCCTGCTCATTTTTGTTAGCCTTGCACAAATGTAAATGGTAATGAGGCTTTTGTGTATGTGGGTGAAATTCAAAATCCATCCCTAGTCTATTAACTCTGTAAAGAAAGTTACACTGTGGGAGGCCATAGTGGTCTGAACAAAAAGGCTTCTATTGTACAAAACCAATTTCCATGTAATCAAGTTGGGCGAGAGCGTGTTTTCTCTTGAATGGCATTTGTGCAGCGTTATAGGTGTCTGACCCGTGCGCTGTACAGAGGAGCTCTATCACTTAGCCGGTGCAAAGGTCAAAAGAAAGAAATGTTTCCTGAAAGACTCAGTTAAAATTACAATGCGTCATAATAGCATTGTTTTGTGGCCGCCTCCGTGACTCCTTTTGTCAGACTAAAATCTGGTGAAGCGTGTGCATCATTTAATTTATTTATAAAACAGCAAGAGATTTCTGTAAATAAAAAGCACCTCATCTTGGTTTTAGGATTTTCCTTTTCTTTAATGTACTCAGTTTTGTGAAAGTTATAATTATCAGCTAATGCCTTGTCGTGTGGCTAACTACAGTGCCTGGAACGTGGTAGAACTCAGTAAATATATATGAATGAATGAATCAATGAATGAACCAAATTTCTCTTAAGAAACAGATGCAAAATTGTGTGACAATCATACCATTCTACTCTGGAAAGCTTTTTCATTTTGATCTAAAACGTTTATCTCCTATAATTTTCTTGTAAGGCAAAAATTAACACATAATCTTATAAAATTTCTTTTTGCTTCAGTAGACGTCTTTGTAAGATTAGGAATCCAATTTTATAGCATAGGCAATTGTTAGATAATTTTTATACCCCTGACAGCATTTTAGCTCAGTGAAGAATCCCAGTGTCCTACAAGTCCCCCCAACCCATACCCCCCAAAATCGTTCTGCAGAAACCTCTGAAGGGTCCAAACAGCAACCTGGTTGTAATAAAAACGACACACAGAAGCTCACATAGGATTGTCCCAGGATCAAATAGCAGAGCCCAGGAGCTGCGTTTAAGAAGCGGCCCCACACTGATGTGCTGCAGGGTTCTGCTCATAAATCGATGCTGATGCGATTCGACAAGTCTGTAATCAGTTTGAGATCATGCTCCAGTATGTTCCACAGCAGACAGACTGCAATTTTCACTTTAGTTTTCTAGTAAAACAGACAATGATTGGGAAAGTTACCCTGCAGTCTACTTGTTAATAGCTTAAAAAAGGTAATATATTTTGTCCATTTAGTTGCTCCAAAATTGAAAAAGCAGATTTTAGTCTCTCCCTCTTCTAGACTCCCACTTTTTTCCACACCATATCATATTTTACAGGGATGTGTTTCTAGATGTAACTGATTTCCCTCCTCCAGCTCCAGATGACACGGTCCTCCAGAGAAGGGCCTCTCCAGATGTTTTACATCTTTGCATCCCTGGGGTCTGGTACAACATAAGATATTTTTCAGAATGAAGTAATAGAAATACACTCTTTAAAGTTAAAAAGGAAAAAAATTGAGTCTTCAGTGTTGACACGAAAATGCATTTTCTAACATTGTCTATTTGTACCTGTATCTACATTCGCAAATCTGAAACTGAGTATGAACTCCTATATACAAAGCTCTCAAACAGAAGACCAAATTAAATGTACTTTTACATACCACCAATTTATGGAATCAATCCAATGAGTACTAACAACATTAATATAACGTGACAGGTGATGTTTTGCTGAAACAAGTTTCATGCTTGAGAATTTTAAAAAATCTGTTTGCACCTATTTTTTTCTTGCCAATTTGAGTCTTACAATTTTGAGTATGGTGGACCATTGTTTGAATTGTCATCATTGTCTTGGTTATTTTTCTTTGAACAGGGAATATGAATTTAAATCACCATTTGTTTTGCAAAGCTGATTAATGTAACAGAGCAGCTCCAAATACAGCATTCGTTTTTTTAAAATACCGTATGTGGAAAATTCCTCACTGCATGTTTACGTCTATCCCCACCGTGCGTACAGGATGTGAGGTGGGTATATCTGATCACGACGTGAATGTGGTGCCCACGACCACAGCAAGGTTTCTCCATTCCTCTTGCTTAGGCCACCTCGTGAGTGTTCATTCTCCCATGAGTTTTCTCTGGGAAAATTTTGGCTGATTTTATGTGTCGCCTCTTGGTTATAAGGAGTCATCCAGGTGAAACATAATTTTAAGTTTTTCATAGGATTTGCAAAACCAGTAATTCCACTTCGATCCTCTCTGCCCCAAGGTTCCAGAAGTATTGCAGCAAATGTAGTTTAAGTAGGTGAATAAATGCAAAACCATCAATGTGGCTTGATTTAGAAGATTCTTTAAATAATCATTTGCATGTTTCCTTATGTGTTTGATATGTTTATATTTTTGCTATTTTTTTCTCCAAGTTGATAGAAATAATAAAGTACCTGGAATTTTTTTTTAACAAGTTCATGTTTCTTTGGTGGATTTTGAAAAATGCTAGAAGTATTTACCCATAATAAACTTTGGGAGACATTTAATCCTCCTAACTATTTCTCTAAGAGCATTATATTGTCCCCAACCCAAAATTTCCCAGGGCTGAAGAGATTCCTAAAATTGAGAACTATTGAAATTGCCATAACTCTTTTGTACTCTTGGAATTCAACTCCAGTAGTTTAAAAAAAACAAAACAAATCTTCTCAAAATAAAGTCGTAACTCTTTAGGGTTTAAATGACAGTGATAGAATTTGCAGACTCATTCCTGGATACCTACCATTTAGAAAATAATTAGGGAGCCAGCCCTGATGTCCTAGTGGCTAAATTTGGTGCTGTCTGCTTCGGTGGCCTGGGTTCGTTTCCGGGTCGTGGAACCACACCACCCGTCTGTCAGTAGCCATGCTGTGGTGGCAGCTCACATAGAAGAACTAGAGGGACTTACAATCAGGGTATACAACCATGCACTGGGGCTTTGGGGAGGAACAGAAAAAAAAAAGAGGAAGATTAGCAATAGATGTTAGCTCAGGGCGAATCTTTCCCTGCCAAAAATAAAAAAAAAAAAAAAAAGAAATCCCTGTGTAAAAAAAAAATGATAATTAGACACTAGCAGAATTGAACTTGATGCTATAGAGAGATGGATGTAGGCTGGCTGTTAAATGCTATTTTTCTTTTAAATCATAGGCACTGTGATTATTTCTTAGTTTATTTACTATTTAGGGACTTGGAATAAAATAACAATAATTGCAACAATAACTTACATTTATATATTTAGAGGTAAAAAATAGAATTCTGTGGTGTGCTTTAACACTCATCATCTCATTTGGTGCTCACAAAACTCCTCTGCATTGAGAGTTGCTACTATTTCTATTTTAAATTGTAAGAGAGTTTAGGATCTGGGGGACTCTGACTTACCCAAGGCCTCTCAGTTGAGCAGGGGCCCTTGGATGGGGCTGCACCCTGTCCTCAGAGCGGGATGCATTTCCACAGCCTCAGAGCCCAGCCGTGAGGCACCTTGAAGTCCTGGGCACCTCGGCGATGTCCTCTGGTTTTTAAATTCTGTGTCTTTAGGCTGCAGCTGACATATTGCTTTAGAAAGTTGTGATATACTGATCTCTCTTAAGAATATAATTCTAATGCATGAAATTTTGGAAATGAGGTTGATAATGTGGTCACTTTCTAAGACTTTAAATTTTCGGCATCTTTGGAGAACTATGAGAAATTCTATGAAATTTGGTTTAAAATTTTTTTTAAAGATAAGATCAGAGTTTGAAGTGTTAACAGATGTGCCATTCTAAAAAAAACTAACATAGAAAAAAATAACTCACAAAACAGGTAAACTAGGAATTGACTGACTGCATTTTAAAAAATGGATTCTTTACTTTATAAAAAGGTCCCCTGGGTTCCTTTATGTGCTAAGCTCTCCCTGTGCATTTATATGCTTGATTGTAGATCATTAACCACTTGATGAAATGGCTGGAAAAAAAAGAGGAAAAATTGCTAAAGGTTTGGGAGCCAATACTAATTACAAAACAATCAAAAAGGATGATAGTGCCTTTCTAAATTTAAGATGTGAGCTCATGGGAAAATTTCATTTGAATCACCTGAATGTTATTTATATAATTTTGTGAAAGACACTATTGACAACCTAAGATTTTTTGTTACCCAAATTGATAACGTTTCACTCATTCATTCAATACATATTTTTAAAAATGTTTTATTGAGGTCATATCGGCATATAACATTGTGTAATTTCAGCTGTACATTATTGTATGTCAGTTTCTGTATAGACTACATCGTGTTCACCACGAATAGTCTAATTTTCACCCATCACCATACATATGTGCCCCTTCACTCCTTTCACCCTCCCCCCACCCCCTTCCCCCCTGGTAACCACTAGTCTGTTCTCTTTGTCCATGTGTTTGTTTATCTTCCACATATGAGTGAAATCATATGGTATTTGTTTTTCTCTGTCTGACTTATTTCACTTAGCATAATACGCTCAAGATCCATCTGTGCTGTTGCAAATGGCATGATTTTGTCTTTTTTATGGCTGAGTAATATTCCATTGTATATATACACCACATCTTCTTTATCCATTCATCTGTTGGTGGGCACTTGGTTTGCTTCCATGTCTTGGCTATTGTGAATAATGCTGCAATGAACATAGGGGTGCATAGACCTTTTTGAACTATTGATTTCATGTTCTTTGGATAAATATATTCAATACATATTTATTGGATGTTTAATGTGTTCTGGGCACAGCACAGAGCAATGATGAGCAAAACCAAACACAGTCTCTGACCTCGTAGAGTGTGCACTCTAGCATTCATCGATTTCATTTTGAAGTTTTATAGGGCTAGAAGATGTGAAATGGTAATGAAGAATACATTCTCCTTTTAAAAACGTACTCAAGCATCTCCATGTGATAACTTCTTTGCCTTTTGAAGTGTATCTCCTTTATACATTTTCTGAAATATATTATTGTAATGAATGATGATTACTTTTGGGATTATTTATAAAAGATAAAAGGAAAAGCGTTTCTTAATTTGGTTCTTGGCATATTTATATGGATGTTTGAGGCTCTAGAAATGGTAATTATCATAAATATCCCAACTGGTACATTTTATTAGCGTGAGCTCACATAACATAGATGAATCAAACTGACATTTTTTCCTTTAGCTGTTTGGTCACCGTAACAATTGGTTCTATTCCAGGTGGGTAGTGTGCTCTAAATTTCCTCTGGTAAATTTGAGTGTTTTAACGTCATCCATGAATTATGAGTTGAAGATAAACTTCAGATTTAAAAATCCCATAATTTTTGTGAAGATTTCTCTGCCTGATGAATGTAGTGAAAGAAAATAATCTATTAGTACTTCGCATATATTTACTTATTCAAGTGGAAGTAGTGTTACAACTCCAAACTTTGTTTATATAAGCGATCCATAGGAACTGGTTCTAAATCATTATTTTTACCATGATTACAACTTTTGGTTGAGCAAATATTGAACTTTATTAATCCCACCTGTGTATCCTGCTGGGTAATAATAAGTATTGGCACATGTATTTAAGATTCTTCAGGCTTTGAACAAAAATGTTGCCATGGGAACCTGATTTCCTAGCCCACAGTCCTTTGCAGAACTACACCTGCCTTATGGTAGAGGTTTCCATGGCAACATTTTTGTTCAGGGAACACAGAACTTGAACAGAATATGCCACGCGTCTCTTTTAAATGTGTGTGTCGATACTTGTGATGTCACTATAGTTAATGTGCGTATTAGAGATACAGGTGGCTCCATGGTGGGCGGAAGTCTTGTTCTTGCTTCCAGTGAATAAATTCCTGTTGAGTTTAGTAGTCACAATGCGCTGGATTAGCAAATTAGAGCAATTTCTAGTCCCTTTGGACTATCTCTCCATCCTCCCTTCTTTTGACTCTCCTGCTGGAGTGTGGGGAAGTAATCCTCCACAGCTAGCATGACCAGAGTGATCATTTGTGGTAATGCAGGGATGGAAGGAAAAGATGTGTGACTAATGTCTGGCCAACCTTAGCGGGCTCTATTTTAAAGGGCAGCATCAATCTTGGGAGCCTCTGATGCTACAGAATATTCTACTAATGGCTCTTCAACTCCCTCACCATATACTTTGCTCCAAAGAAGGTCATGGGCTCAATAACAAAGCGTCATGAGGATGGGTAAGAGTTACTTTTCATATTTTTGATCCAGTGTCTAGTCTCTTTATCTCTCATATTTACTTTCAGCATAAAACAAGTTGACAACTCCTAAATTAAAGTGGCCCAAGTTCATTCTTTGCTCGTCATTCATTCTTGTCGTGTTACATGTATACCTAAGGCCGTGTGGAGGAGTGTGCTGTGGCCCCGCACAGACAATCCAGGTCACCGTGTCTGTGTTATTATGCTTCTATCAGCTGTTATATGCATCCTCGTCCATCAGGCCCCTGCTCTCAGTGCTGCCAGGTATGCGGGCGTGTTGCTATTTTCTGGCAGGTCTCAGAACAAGCAGCAGTGGCTTTTGCAGCAGCCTCAGCGGCTGCTCACAACCTACAAAGGAGCTGAATGGGGGCTATTGTTAATGCCCATCGTCCTCTACCCACCGGGGTATCAAAGGGACTTGTAGAGACCACAGGGCTGCTTTCAGCAGAAACCCTAATCAGATCATCTTCCTTGATCGGAGAAAGAATGTAGGAAAATGAGGTGTGTTAAAGGAAATAGAACAAGTAAATGCGTTCTGAATGCATTCAGGGCAAATTAGCTCAGAGTGCAAATAGAGATGGATTGGTCTGATTGAGCGGAAGCATAACTTAGAAGCCTCAGGTCAGGCTTCTGCCAACTTAAGGCCTTAGGAAGTTAAACAAATACAAGGAGGTGAGAAAATGCATTTATTTTAAGGAAGGAAGGATGGAAGGGAGGGAGGGAGTATGGAAGGAAGGGAGGGAGGAAATAAGGAGGGAGGAAAGGAGGGAGAGGAGGAGGGGAAGGACAGAAGGAGGAACAGAAAATATAGGCATAGTGAGATGAAAAACTCAAGAAGTCAATCTAGAGGAATGTCATTACAAGACAGGGGCAAGAAAAATTGCAAGTGAATTTCAATGAGAGGAAAACACCAGAACTCTAGGGGAATGTGTACTAGATCAGGAGGGAGACAATCTTGGTTTTCTGACTCACCCATAACCTTGAATTAATCACCTCAGTTGCCTTTCTGTAAATTAAATGGTGAGGCCTGACCCAGCTTTTAAGACTCTGTTCTGTGACTGTGTCCGGGACAGATGCAGTTCTGTAAACATACATAGTGGAGAAGGCTCACGGGAAGCTGTCTGTCTCCAGAACAGCTACTTCAACGAGACCAGCTCAATTTTTATTTGCTGAGCACTCTAATGAGCTTTCATTTGAAGAAAATGCTTCCTGGATTGTAAAAAGTTTTAAAACTATTGGAACTGCTGATTTCCTAAATCCTGCCCAGCACTACTATTACATTCTGTGCCCCAATCTCTACTCAGCTTATAAAATGATGGATATTAGCCATTGTTTGATATAGTTATGAGAGTATTGAGCTCACGGTCATTGCTCAATCAATATTTCTTGAATTGAACTGAGTTAAATTTCCTCAGTCCTGGAAATGGACTGTGTGGATGCTTTTCCTAAAGGTTTAATGGACAGGTAGGCCAGTAACCCCAAACAAACCATAGACCTGCCCTTGCAGAAACACTCAGGGTTTGGTAACACTTGAGAGATTTTCTGCAGTTTTGGTCACTGGACCTTAAACTGAAGGGAAGCTGATGGCCCTAAAGTCCGAGGAAGCTGAAGAAAGAAAAAAAATCATAACCACAGCAAGAATGCACAAAGGAATAGGGGCCTGCCAAGTATACCAGAGGAGGACAGATCAAACTCCCAAGTCTTTAGCCCTTTAAATAGGAAGATTGAGGGAGTGATGATCAAAGTCTAAAACCTGTGAGGAATATGAATATGATGAACACAAATTTGTTCATCCCATCCTGGCCCGTTATTACAAGGGCATCAGCTTTCCTTGCAACTTGAGAGAGGTGAGTTTAGGCCAAAAGGAAGTACTGCTTCACTTATAAAGTATTTCACTAATGGGGCTAATTACCCTAAGAGTTCAAATAACCTGGACACTTAAAACTCAAATTCAATGGGGTAAATGTAATAGTTGATTATTTGGGCCCCTGCCCCAGCAGTTTTCTGTGTGTGACCTGGCAGCTATGCCCGAGAAGGGGAGGAGAAATATGTGCCTCTCAGATTCTACCTTCTGGACGGAGTGTTATTCTAATGTAGACCTTCTAATTCACAAGGACTGGAATTAATGCATGGCATAGTCTTAGTTTCTGTACTTAATCTCACAGTTATTCCTAAGAAGGGGAGTGGCAAATTCTCCTGTAATTTTTTTCTGAAAATTTTGCTAAAATCTAGTAGATGATAATTTGGCAGCAAAGTACATGGTGCACACATACACATTTATACATATACAGGAATATGCGTGTTTATGTAACATGTGTGTGTACATGTAGATCATTAGGGCACCATTTCCTAGTGGTCCACCAAGAGCCCTGTGATTCCCGAATGTTCTTCAGGTGGATGAGGGTGGAGATGGGACACTTCCGCTCCAGGCAGCCGCACTGATTAACGCGCAGAGGGGTGAGCCTGCCACGGAGGCTGTCATTCTGAGGAGCTGCAGATGGTTCTGTCTGGGCAGCTAGAACTTTAGGGGAGGGGCAGCTGTGCCGGAAAGGAGAGACGCAGTATAATAAGATTGGTGATCTCCGTAGATGCCAGATAATGGGGGTCCTTGGCTACTCTGTTATAAATGGGCTCATTATTTCATAGGTAATGGGACACCACTGAAGAGTTTTAAGCATGAGATAAACATGATGAAATTTGCATTTGAGGAGGATCATTCCAGAAGCTGGATGGAGAGTGGATTGGTTGCAAGAATGAGGTCAAAGAGATCTGTTGGTTTAGAGGTGATTTGTTAACATAGGAGAGAAAAAAAGAAGGGCCTGAATTTACAACAGTGGGAAAGGGGATGAAGAGAGGGATACAGGAGAGTTTGTAGAGTCTCTTATATTCCATTCCTGCCCGATAAGCTCTTTCCATTCACACTTCTGTCTCATTAGGTAGAGGACGATGTTATGAAAAACAGGCAGACTGGTGAACTTTGTTGATTTGTTCACCAGCTGCTTTCATTCGCTCACCTTTAGCTACTTGTTACGTTTCATTCAAGTCTTCTAGAAAAGGGAAAAGAGAAAGAAGGAAAAAAATCATTTCAGTTCCTTAAAAGCAAAATAACTTAATAGGTTATGAATGAGCTGAGTTTATTATTTCTTCACAAAGCCAGGGTTTTCTGTAATGAATTTTGTCAGGGAGATATAATTAAACCATAATAGCAGTCGCTAAGAATAGTAACAGGAAACACGTTAAATAAGTTCTTGCTAGGCTGTAATTTTTTCTCCTATTGTTACCTCTTCTAACCTTTACAATGCACTTTTCTCAAAGGATCTACAGCTGCAAACCAGAGAATTATTTAAGTACAAAGTTGTATACATCTTACCAACACAAAAGCTTTCCCCTCTGGCACATGTAAGAGGAATAGAGGTTTCTATAGAAATGAAGAAAATCTCCTTTTTTGTTCTGGTGTGAGGATGAAGTTAAAGTATCTAGATCTGACTAAAATATTTCATCTTTAAATAAACAACCGTAAGTCACAAAAGAAGTCAAAATCGAATACAAATTCTTTTAATCTTAAAAAATAAAATGTGATATTTAATATGGAATAAATATGTCAAATGTTCCAAATCCAATGAAAAGGTAGGTCAAATTGTCAAGCTCTAACTTCTCTCCCCATTTGGGCTACTTATTATCACACTTATTAATTTTAAATTTTTATTGGTAAATTTGAGCTGATGTGAATGGTGAGGAGCAAAAAAAGAAAAAAAGAGACTTTTTCACCCTAAACCTGCTCAGCTGTTAGCATTCCCTTTACTCCTGCTTTTCTCTTTTTCTCCCAATGTAGCATCTTACGGCTTAAGATGAAAAGGCTTATTGGATTCTCTGTTGTCAATTGGATGAGCCCTCTCTGGGGTCCTTTCTGTCAAGATCCTCGGATTCCATTTGAATTTAAAACAGACCCGTAGGCTTAGGGAACATGGCAGCTGTGTGTTCAGGGAAAGACAGAAAGAGTTATTTTTAAAGTATCTTGCAAGATCTTCATTCCCAAGGCTGGTTGAGGGGAAACCTGGCAGATGGTTCAGAGTGTAGGCTGCTACCCACCTAAAAATGATCTGGAAAGGAATAATGAACACTTATGACAACAACTGTTAAATGCACACACTGAAATTTTTCCACCAAAAATTTTTTTTAATTTAATGGACCAAGACATTTAAGGAATCAGTGACACTTGGAATGTTGAAGCAGGAGCCTGTTCTTTTGGTAGAATTTCAGGCTATTTCTTCCTTTATTTCAAAGAATCATGATTTTAATCTCTTATTTTATTAAAACCTAGAAGAAACAATATTATATCACATTTTTCAAGAAGTTATATTCTCTTTTTTAATTTAATATAATTTTTTTTTTATTTTAGTGGAATATCAGCTGTCCAAACAGTGTCCGAATCCTAGAATAATTTAAGTTGAATTGTGTGATATGGTAGAAAAAGCAAGGAAGATAGAAAATGACTCAGTCATGTCAAGAAAAGTAGAAAAATGTAATACATGGCATAAAAGCAATAATGGCTGATAAATGCCCGTGGACTTATAAAAATAATTTAAATGTAAAAGTAAATTTAATTTTATCATAATATTTTCTCCCTTTCTTAAGAGAGTTATATTTTTAAGCATAATGCTTACCAAATTCTCTTTGGGATATTAGGGACACGGGCTGGCCTCGTGGCATAGTGGTTAAGTTCGTGTGCTCTGCTTCCATGGCCCAGGGTTCACAGGTTCAGATCCCAGGCACGGACCTATACACCACTCATCAAGCCATGCTGTGGTGGTGTTCCACATATGAAAAATAGAGGGAAGATTGGCACAGATGTTAGCTCAGGGCCAGTCTTCCTCACCAAAGGAAAAAAAAAAAAGACATTGGGGACAGGAGTGAGTGTTCATATTGAATTTCACTGGTATTATTATCTAAACTGATATTTGTCTCCTTCATTGACAGAGCCGTAAACAAAGGTGTGAATTTCCTTGTCTTTTTATGTGTCCTTAACTCCAATTGATTTTACTGACAAAAGTGCATTTAGGAGAATTCCCCCAATATTCCAGAACATAAAAACATCTTTGTAATCTGTCTGGTCTCCTGATCGCCAACTCGATTCAATTTTTTTTCAACTTCCATAGTATAAATTTATGTAGAATAGAATAAAATGTTTTAAAACATGTTTCCTTTTTCTTTCTCTCCTTCCTTCCTTCCTTATTTCTTTCCTTCCTTCCTTCCGTTCTCCCTCGATTCCTATTGAAGTATAGTTGAGGTACAACAACCCCATTCATCTTTATTCTTCCCAGCCTACCACTGACTACAGATCTCCATTTTGCTTAAATGTCCCTTCCCTCCTCCTCTCCAACTGGGTCATACCTCGTCCCAGATCTAGATCACTCTACTCTGCAATCACTTTAACTACTTGTGTATTTAGCCTACTGTATAATGAAGACTTTTCTCTACCTAATTACTTTATCACATCAATATATATTGCTTCTTTCTCTGGACTCTAAGCTCCTGTGGACGGGAATACTGTCTTGTATCACTTCTGTATTGTAGTAAACATTTAAAATTTAGGATTAACCAAAGGGTCCCAAATCCTGATCTGCAAAAGACTTTTCCCCCAAATTAAACATGCTAATAATGTAGTAAGCTAGTCACTAAGCTCAATTTATTGGATAACTTTTATTCTCAGATATTGTTATCTCAAATTTTTAGTGTTAAAATGTCCTTTTTGGAGATAAAGTAATAATGATTTTAAATACCAGGATTGTTGTTTTTAATTTTTTTTTAAAATAGGTACTTAATGCCAGTTCCTCAAGTCCTTTGAAACTGAAATCCTAATGTCTGGGAACCACTGGTTGGCAATCCCTCCCCTCAGGCCTTGGCAGTTGTCCCCTCCTGGGACCTCCTATAACTTTAATTGTATGACTCATTGGCCCCTCATCTTATGCTGTTTTTCTTTACCCTGTTACACATTTTCCTGTATCTGCAGCTAATTTAAAGGAAAGACCCGTTTAAGACTTATCTCTTCATCTTCATGGCACCTAGTTACAATGACAATATTGACAGCAAATCTCAAAAATATACTTGTTGAATAATTAAGTATTCAGAATTATTCAAAATTTAGGGAGCTAAGAGAAGTCATGGATTTGGGTGGGTTAATTTTTGTTAAGTGAATTAAGATTACATATCTCAGTAAAAATAGCAAAGACCATGATACACTCCCTAACGTATATATTAGCCTGTGATTTATGGAAAGGTGTTGAAAACCATATTGACTTTACAAGTCCTCTGTGGCATTCTACTAAATGCTTAAGGAATGCAAAAAGAGTTGTTCAACAGGATTGCATTGTTTGCTAGTGAATTCAATGACTGTAAATTTTGCTGTGGTTTTGCTGTGGTTCCAATTCTGAGTTCTCTTTTCTTTCACATTAGGCATACAAAATAGTAACTTTTTTCTGTGTATGTGTGTGTATATATACATATATATATATGTATATATAAATCTTAACATAGTTTTTTAAAATCAAGAAATGCTCTTCTATTTTCTTCAACTTGTGTCTAGCTATCAGTTCCATTCTTAACAAATACTCTTCATCCATGGAACATATTTTCTGCTGAGTACTGTGAAATTTAATTCAGAAGTCGTGCTTTATTGATGCTTCGTTTTTGTGACCTTTCCAGTCCTGTGTTGGTGACATATTGGTCCTCTGTCTCCAGTGCTTTGGGAATCTAATAGATAGGATGGAATGGGTCAGATAATGAAAGTCCCTGGTACATTAACTTTCAATTTCATGAATGTCTGAATATTGCAGAGAAGATGAATAGCAGGACTTCCTTTGCTTTCACATTTTCACATTTATAAGCTAGTTAAATTTCCCTTGTATTATCAGCAGCAGAGTCCTCGTCTACAATATTAACACACACATTTATATTTTGGAGCAGTAGTGTAAGAGTTTAAAATAATTTATAAACCACAGAGCAGGCAACTTACAAATGCATGCTACTAAAAGAGATGAATAAATAGGAGTTTCATTTCATAAGAGTTACAGCATATGAAGTATACACGGAAAAGGCTCCTTTATTATTTCTCTTGGTTTTACTGACATGAGGGGAGAGTGGGGTGTGTGGTCAGTCACATGACTGATCTATTATTATGTAGTTGCAATCATCCCCAAAACCAGTGTTATTGTTTTGAAGCAGTATTAATCTTCTCTGAAGAGGTTACGGGAAGCGAAGTTGTTTGAAAGAATCTGTTGAAGTGGACTAATCTTTGGGATGAGACTCGAAATCACGAGAGTGGTAAGAAATAAAGGTTTCTGAGTGGTTAGGTGAGGACAAGGATGAGAAGGCCCACAGCTGTTAGATGGCTGGGGTTCACACACTGATATGTGGACTCATTTGTATTCTCTTGGCTTATTTTATAGACATTGCATCATCTGCTCTTGTCCTATTCCATTCTCACCACTGTATTTATGATATCCATTTTTATGAAATATGGCCAGAATTAGGCAATACAATTTGGCCTTTTGGACTGTGCTTGATATTCCAGCTGTATTTTAAAATATGTGCTCTCCTGCCATGCCAGAAAAGCTGTTTTGGAGATCTGAGGTTGTGTTCTAAGTGAGAAATGTAGGCACTGGTTTGATCCAATGGGAAACTCTGACATGGAAACTTCACGTAACCTGACTCCTTAAATGTGTAATTAAACAGATATAGTAGATGCTTTTCTATTTTGACACAGAAATGAAAAGTCAGTCTACATTAAAGTAGGGGGGATACAAAAGTGTGTAATGACTGTGATGTTTGGACCACTGTTTCATTATCTGGTTGCTTTGAGAAGACGTCAGGCTTCTGACTGGTTCTGTGCTCTCCCATGGTGACATCGCTCTCTCAGAGGAGTCATCTGCTTTCTCAGTTGCTATTTCGTTTAAATAATTACTGAGGAATCTTTTTTTCAGCTCATCTCTACTTCAACCCAATCCATATATGCAGCATCCAAGCATGATGATCCATCTCTGCCTTCACCCTTTTTAGATCCACCGGGTGGCCTCCCCTTTTAGCTAGGGCACTATTGGCAGAGACTTGGTGACACTCTGCATTTTCTGACCTGCCATTCCTGGGCTTGTTTACTCTGATGTCCTTTCCTCAACTTCCCAACTTTTCCCTCCTCTGCTCCATATCACAAGGGGCTGATCCCAGCAGGCCCCCATATCCACTGGACTCAGCGGGGTGGGCCAGTGGGAGAAGAGGCCCTGCAGTGAGACTGGGGAGAGAGAGGGAGAAGCCGGGCTGTTTCTGCCCCACCCACGCTTCAGGTAGGATCTCCAGAAGGAGCTGCATCTTCTCTTTGGCCCCAGTTCCTTCTGAATAAGTCCTCTAAGTTTCCAGATTGTGCTGGGAGGTGCAGGCCTCCGGTCTCTGTTACCCCACATCTGCCCTCTGTCCCTCTCCCCTAAAGGTAGCAGTAGCCTCCTGCTATGCTTATCTGCAGGCTGCATTACTGTCCATATTTGGCTTCTCAGCTCTTTCATTACCCATGTGAACAATTTCCTCTTTTTAAATACAAAGAATGGTTTCTATTTTCCTAGTTGGAACCTGACTAATATACCACTCCCTGTAACTACTTCATATACATTCCCCCCTACACACTACTTTCAAATAAAGCTAAATTAAAATTTCTCATCAAGCTGATCGCTTCGGCCAGGTCAGACTAATTATCTCGCTTCCTGAGGAGTGTTTTAATTGGTTAATGTACAGATTCAAAAAATTACCATCCCAAATTCTTCCTGCCTAGAGTACATGGCTAGAAATTATCTGTCTACTCTGGACTTTTAGGATTCTTCATACTTACGTTAAGCATTTACCAATTCTGCTTTAAATCCATTATTTAAAAACACGCTTCTCAACCCTACTAGATTATAAACGCTTAAAATTCAGCCACTGTGTCTTATCTATGTATCTCATTGCCCTAGCATAATATCATGTACCCAGTAGGTGCTCAAAAATATTTGTGACATGAGTGCATGACAATTGCTTTCAAGCCAAAAATGAAGGTTCTGTAAAAAGACTTCTTTGTTAATAAAGATGTTGGCTGCCAATTGCTAGGAAGAACCCAAAAGGGAAATAGAATTTAGACTTCTAAGAAACCTGAGAGAATTGGACTACATATATAAAAACCATATAACACAATGATATACTGATAGACATGTTGAGAGGGTTAATATGCTCTTCCCAGAGGTAGACTCACCCCTCATTTTTACTAAGAGTATTGATCCAATAAGTATTTTCTTACATTCTGGTGGTTACTTTGTTTCATTTTATGTAAGTGGACACTGTTGATTGTTGGTGGTCTACACAGTGTTCGCTCCCCTCTTACTCCTTTCTACATACCTCCACATCAAAGCACATGGTTTCTGGGAGAAGATGGCACTATCCATTTTTTTGGATAGTGGGCACATGTTTGTCTAAGCCAATCGGGACAATCTGATTCTCCTCACCATGGTGATTGGATCAGATAACCCAGACGTAAGCCAATCAGCTAATGGAAATCCCCTGGCCAACCTAAACAGTGATTGGTTTAAGAAAGGATATTTGACCCAGTTTAGGTGAAAAATCTAAAGACTTCTGAGGAAGTTGCTGAAAGATATGCTCTGTTCTCTTCTGGACTTTGTAGTGTGTAGATTAACACTTAGAACTGCTACAATCACCTTTGCTTCCATGGTGGAAGCCACCATTAGGATGAAGCTATGGGAAATAGAGTGGAGAGATGGAAATAAACTGAGTCCTTGGTAACATCATTGAATGGTTGACTCAGAATGCCTCCTGCCTCTAGACTTTCCTGTTTTATGAACCTAACACTTTGAGTAGGGTTTGCTTTTGAGTATATTTGGAAACATCTCAACTGATAGACCATGCTGAGAACTAAGATACTGAAACACTGAGTCAATGATGTCTCTAAACACAGGGGCAGAATTAGGCCATCAGGATGGACCAAAGGGACAGGACTCCCATGCCTCCTCAGTGATGTCAGCCTTTCTCTTTTCTTACTTCTCTTTCTCCTAATCATTGCCCTCAAGATGCTCACAGTATAGTGGACCACTTTCAATACGGGGTATTTAATTATCAAAATATGTGTAGTGTTAAGGGAACATGTATAGGCAGTCCTTGCTTATTTAACAGACTAAAAAGGAATTTAGGAATTCAAGTACAGAGGATCTTGGAGGAGAAATTTGAGTGACTGGAAGCTCAAACCAAGAAATTTCAACAAATGTAGAACAGGAAAGCCTCAACACTGTGGAACTGTTAAGAAAAACATATCAATTGGCCATTGAAGGGTTTCGACAAATACCAGAAAATAAAAATATTGAACAAAGGGTTGGAGGTTGGGCATGAACCTGGAGGCAGAATGTATCATGGTTAAGACCTAAGCACATGGATCTTGGAATCAGACAGACTTTTCTGTTCAATTCTTGGCCCTGCCTCTAGACCAAGCTTTCTCCTCTGTGAAATGGGGTAATAATACTGTCTCATGGTGGTGTAGTAATTTAATGAGAAGTATGTATTTAAATGTCCATAGGATATTGCCCAAGACATAGTAGGCACTAAGGATAGCCTCCTTCTCCTGTTATTATTGTTGTTTCTAGTATTATCATTAGGCAATAGCTGTGAGCTCGCAAATTCTTTTCCCTTGATGCCATTTTCCTGAGTTACTTCGGTCAACCCGACCCTGCAGGAGTGAGACCTCCCTAGCCTTGGATTTGTGCTACCATCTGTGAGTTGACATATCTCAGGGATAGATGGCAGGTTGACGAGGTTTATCCAGGGTCAGGGTTGAAGAATAAACCTTATTAAACTAGGACTTGTAAGCCACATTCACTCAGGGTGGGTAAGGAAAGCAAGCCTCAGCCCTTGACCTGCCAGCAGGGGTGTGTCCCAGTAGAGTCGTAGCCCAGGCAATGAGGCTGCAGAAAGAGGCCTGAAGCACATGCGAGAAGTCAGGGCAGCCACTGAGCATTTCAAGGTCAAAGACAAGGCCATCCTGGGGCCTGGAATAAGTCACACTGTTTGATATTTACCTCCAACATTTTTATGCAGGTAGAAAAAAGTCTAAATGAATTTCCAGAGTAGCTCAAATGTTACATCCTCTGAGACATCATCTACAATTCTCCCAGCCTTCCACCTCTGAACTCTATCCCACCCTGCCCATACTTCTGTGCAACCACTTCTCTGCTCGCTTGTATTTCAATGCTCACATGTGTGCCCCTCACCTCTCTAGACAGAATGCCTGATAAAAGGGACCAGGCCTGATTCTTTTCCCATTGTCTCAGGAGCCTAGCTTAGGATCTAGATGAAGGAACACATGTCAAAAGATTCTAATTGGGCAGAGTCCCATTTCTCCCCAGATCAGAGTTTGAGGCATCGGTGTCCCAAAATAAATCTTTAACATTTTTTTTTTGTTTTCCAAATTTGTAATACGTTTATAGAGAATTTGATATCCAGATCAATTCAGTGGTTTATCAATTCTTAAAAAGTCAAACTTGAAAGTGATCCCCATGACTTGTGAGAAAAAAGGATAGAAGTGACATTGATAAAGTGCCTATTATGCGTCAAAAGGCACTATGCAGGCATTATCTCATTATCTCTCATGATAATCATGGGAGAGAGATGTTATTAAGCCTGTTTGAAAATGAGGAAACTGGAGCTCAGAAGTGTTCAGTAACTTGTCTGGAGTAAGTGGCCGAGCTGAGACTGGAAACCAGGCCTTTGATCCAAAGCCCATGTTTTTTCGCTGTATTTGTTCTGACGTTTAATTTTTCTAAGGAAGTGTTCCTTTCCACCTTGAGGTTTAGCATTCATCAAAGGAAACGTCTGTATATGTAAATTCCCCGCACTGATAGACCAAGTGATTATTTACAGCCTGTGACATTTGCTGAGGTTTCCGCTCACATTTACATTAGCCTGACACCCCTAGAGAAGGCTTAGAAATGTTTTGATGGCATGTCAGAGATTTCTAATGTATATGCACTGATTCATTCTACAAACATTTATCGAATGTTTATTATGTGCAAGGCACTGTGCTAGGGTAAAGCACACGAAATCTTTTGGGTCAGGTTGCATAGAACATCTATTACAAGGGCAATTATTCTTAAAGAATTATTCTGGACAGGGGTTCAAAAATACATGTCCTTGTGTTGTATGGGGATTTATCTCTGAGAACCAGGTATATTCCTGGTAACCCAGCCATAGAAAATTAGACTTGGGAAGGAGGACACAGGATATAGGCAGAAGCAAGAGAAGAGCTCAACAGGAAGGATAAAAGACTTGAATAAACTTGAAAAACATTTATAATCAAAGAACCCTTGACCTGTAGTAGTGGAAGAGTGAAGGATGTGGAGTAGAAACCAAGAATTCAAATACTGTCTCTGCTGTCTGAGAAATGGGTGATCTTGGGCAGGTAACATTTTGTTGGTAAAATACAGATGATACCTCTCTCAAATGAGGTAATAACAGTTTAGTAAAATATGAAATGGTGGGGCTGGCCCGCTGGCATAGCAGTTAAGTTCACATGTCCGCTTCGGTGGCCCGGGGCTCACCAGTTCGGATCCCGGGTGCAGACCTACTCACCGCTCATCAAGCCATGTGGAGGTGGCATCCCATATAGAAGAGCTACAACTCTACAACTGTGACATACAATTATGTACTGGAGCTTTGGGAGAAAAAAAGAAAAAAGAGGAAGATTGGCAACACCTGTTAGCGCAGGGCCGATCTTCCTTAAAAGAAAAAGAAGTGAAGTGGTATACAAATGTCCAAATGAGATCATTATTAATATTTATTGTGAGTTTTCTTCGATGCTCTGAAAATCTTGGAGATGAGAAGAAGCAAATGCACAGGGAAATGGAGAGAATGCATTGTTTATGATTGATGAGGATTGGGGCATAGAGCTATGAGGAAAGAGAGCTTTATACATATGTATCAATAGAGGGAAAATAATAGTTGAAAAATTGGAAAGGAGTCTGGATTTTGAACTAGAAAAGTCGAAAATGTTGATTCAAAATACATAGCACAATTAAAGAGAAATGGGAAAAGTTATCACTCTAGGATACACATATAAATAGTCCTCATTAAAATTGGAGAGACAACTAATGAGAGGAAATTTGTGATTCTGCAAATGTAGAAGCTTTGATTTGTATGTCTGCTTCATTATCTGCCTTTTGTTCTCATCCAGAAAAGCATTTCTTGGTATGACACAAAAAGTATTTAATCTGAGTTTATTTAAAGTTAGATTATCCTGATTCAGTTCCCCGCCATCCACAGTTACCTGGCTCACCTTTAATAAACTCGGAACATCAAAGATTTTCTGTCTGAGCTAGCCAGCAAAAAAGAAGTAAATAAAACCATGGAAGTTGTTTTATTTGGGTTGAAGAATCAAGTTCAAAGTGGTCTTCAACAATATTAAATCAGGCTCGAGTTTGAGTTTGCATTTAATAGAATGAGGACTGGGTCTCTCTTTTCCTAATCCACATGAGTTTGGGCCCAGAGGATATTTATTAAACAAAGAACAGCAGAACAAACTAATGTTAAGGGAGGAAATTGGTTTTCCTGCAGTCCAACCTATTTTTAAATTAGCAGAAGCAAGTGCTAATATGAAACCCTGTGACCAGTAATCACATTTTCCTTTCGCTTTGTTGGGAAATCACAGCAATCCATATTAGCATTTCACACTAGTTAAGAGAGTGCAGTAAAATGGTCCAGGGAGACTGTTCAGGGTGAGAGCTGGGGAGGGAGAGGTGACTTGGGCAGTGAGGTTTCTGGGAAAAGCAGCTCAGTGGGCAATTTCATGTGGAAGCTAAAGCCTTTTTTGACCAGCAATTCGAAAATACAGCACAAAAGACAATGAACATGGCTCCAGACCCAGGCTGGCTTATAGTTTACTCAGGTGCTGACACAAAATCAATATTGCCACCACCTATTGATGATTTATTTCAGTAATTACTCTTGAACCCATAACTAAAATGCTGTCAAAATAGAACAACCTTGTCCTACTAAATGCTTGTGCTTTCTTCTTCCAGTAGATTAATTTACATGTAATAATCAAAACAGTACAATTCCCCGATGCTGGCCAGTCAGCAATCTATTAAATGCTTTAGAAAACTGGGAGGAAAATTAACAACCTCTTTCAAACACCTTTGGCTGGGTGAATCAGGATTAGACTCCGCAGGCAGTGATTTTCCCCTTGGTCTGGTTGAGGAGGTCGGTCTCTAGAACTAATCTGGAAGTACAAGGAGCTAACACCCTGTGTCTCCTGGCTCATGGAGGGGTCTTAGCCATTGTCCATTACAACCCTCCCCATTGTGTTCCTGGTGAGTACTCTCCCAAGCTGTTGGAAGATTTTCCAGAAAGGAAATGTATTTCCTTACTAGGCAGTGAATGAGCATTTCCAGACAGTTCATTGTCCTAATGCCCCTTTATGATTTAAGCTGAAAGATCTCTTCCTGTAGTGACTGCCAGTTGACCCTAGCTTTACCGTCTCTAGAACCGTACACAGTAAATCCCTTCCTTCTTCTAAATCAGGGGTTCTTAACCTGGGCTCCCTGAAGGTGGTTGGGGAAAAGATGCATCTTTGTTTCCAACAACACCGGACAGAAATTTAGAATTTATTTTGATTATAAATGTAGGCAACTTAGCACAGTAATATTAGCAGACTTTTGGGTTTGAGACCAATAGCCATCGCACACATTTTCATCAAATTTTAGTTGTTGCACATATCTTGAAATAGGTTTTTGTGCTCATCACTGTTTGAATTGATGATAGTTAGTCACTGTGTTGTTAGATGTTAATGTGTTAAAATATCACAAAATGTTTGTTTGAAAAATGAATAATTTCATTTTTCATGATTTCATTTCATTCAATGGAATTGATTTGACTTCTAACCCTATGTATTTTATGCTTTCAAAACCATTATTTTGATAGCCTTTTCAAGAATGATACTGGAGCAATTAGATATCCATAGCCAAAAAATAAATAAATGGAAGAACCTCAACATAAACCTCACACATTATACAAAAATTTTAATTCAAAATGGGTGACACACTTAAATGTAAAATCTAAAACTATAAAACATTTAGGGAAAAAAAGGAAAATCTTCAGGACCTAGGGCTAGGTGAAGAGTTTTGACTTGACACGAAAAACATACTGTTTAAAAAGAAAAATTGGAAATTTTGATGTCATCAAAAATTTAAAATTTTGCTCTGTGAAAGACCTGTTAAGATGGTAAAAGACAACCACATACAGGGAGAAAATGTTTGTAAATTTCGTGTCTGACAAAGGACTTGTATCTAGACTATATAAAGAACTCTCAAAACAAATGATTCAATTAAAAATGGGCAAAACACATGACAGGAAATTTCACCAAAGACTATATACAGATGACAATCACCTGAAAATACGTCCAACATCATTGCCACCAGGGAAATGCAAATTAAAACCACAATGAGATATCACTACACTCCTATCAGAATGACTTAAAAAATAGTGATAATACCAAATGTTGGCAAGGGTGAGGAGAAATGGGATTACTCATACATTGTTGGTAGGAATGTAAATTGTTCAGCCATTCTGGAGAATAGTTCATCAATTTCTTATAAAACTAAACATCCACTCACCATACTCAGCAATTTTACTTTCAGGCATTTATCTTAGAGAAATGAAAACCTATGTTTTATATAAACCTATCTTCATATAAAAACTTGTGCACAAATGTTCACCGTGGCTTTATTTGCAACAGCCAAGCCTGAAAACAGCCCAGAGGTCCTTTGACAGGAGTACGGTTAAACAAACTATGGTACATCCATACCATGGAACACTACTTAGCAATAAAAAGGAGCAAACTATTGATGCACACAACAGCTGCAATGGACCTCAAGGAAATTATGCTAAATGGAAAAAGCTATTTTTAAAAGGCCACACAATGTGTAAAAAATTTATATGACATTTTTGAAATAAAAATTATAGAAACGAAGAATGGATTAGTGACTTGCAAGGACTAGGGATTTGGGGGCGGGGTGGCTGTAAAGGAGTAGCACGAGAGAGCCTTGTGGTGATAAACGGTTCTGTATCTTGATTGTGGTAGTCGTTACATGAAGCCATACATCTGACAAAATTGTGTAGAATTATTCACATACACACAACATAAATGAGTGCATGCATAACTAGTGAAATCTGAATAAGCATTGTAGGTTGTACCAATGTCAATTCCTGGTTTTCATATTGTAGATGCTAACATTGGGGGAGGCCAGGGAAAGGGTACATATGTTTCCCTGTCCCTATCCCTACAACCTCCTGTCTTCCTGTGGATCTAGAGTTATTTCAAAATAAGCAGATTTTTAACAAGTCAAAACCAAACAAAAACATTCTTCTTAGAAAGGGCATTGCCAAATTACCAAGGTGGCTCATGGCACAAAAAATAAAGGTTAAGAACTCTTGCTATAAACCCCTATTATAAGTGAACTCCTATTATAAGTCATGATGGGACTCAAGGAGTTGAATAACTTCTTTTGCTCAAGGCAAAATTGTCCTCGTGCTAGCCACATACAAGCAAGCAAACACAAGCTCACTCTTAAATACTGGGTTGCCTACTGGGGCTTGAACCCAAGCTTGAAGCCCAAAGCCAACCTGCCTCCTCCCTCTCTTGCTTTCTTCCTTCTTCCCTTTTTTCCTTCCAGGAAAAATCTCCCTGTTTATTAAAAAGGTTTATGTATAATTTCTAAGTAAGACCAACTCCAGAACCTTCTAATTCAAGTGCTGTCCTTTCAGAAGAACCAGTTAACTCTAAGCAGAAAATGCTTCTGCTTGAAATGAAGCATGCATATTATTTCTCAGAACAAAATAGGTTTAATCTATAAGAAGATTTTTAAACAGGCAGAAGCATTTCCTATTAAAAAAATTTAAAAACAACCTCAGTATTACTGTCTTAGGAAAACAGATCGCTGATGTCAAAGTTCAACAGTTGGCGGCTAAAATAGACTCCTAAATATGAGAGATCAATCTTAAAACTCTCTTTTTTGCAAGAAAAATGTAAGATCAAAAAGACTATTACCTGGACTGCAATATTGGAGTCGTCAGTCTTTTGACCGCTGGAGGGATACGGCACCATCAGTTTTCACAGAATCTCCATGAGACAGAGGAAAGCAGGCAGATCTTTGCTTGATCCCTTCAGTATCTGCTATTTCCTTTTCCTCCATAAAATTATTCTATTTTTTTCTTAAGGTAACTTTTGATGTCTAAAAATTTGTTTCCAGAATAGAAAATATGCTTGATGAAATCCCACCACAGATGGACCTAGAGGAAAATAAGAAAATCTAGGAAAGAGTTTCTTATATTGAAGAGCATTTACACAATAAAGCCTACAGCCCTAGTCCAGAAGCTCAGCAAACCATTGTCCATTTGCCTCAGTTTCCCCATCTAGAAATGAAGGGGGTGGACCAGATCTAAAGTTATTTCCATTACTTAATTTTTCAGAATTCTGAAGTCTGTGATAGTTCAAAACCCCACATCCTGAAGCTGTACATCTTGGCTCCCTCAGAACTTTGAGTTAAGATGACAGTGACAGTTGATGTTTACTGCCCGTGTATCACATGCCAGGCACTGTGTTAAGCACTTCACACATCTTAATTATTTAATTCTTGAAGTGTCCCAGTGAGGAAGGTCCTATTATTTTCAATATCCTCATTTTCCATATGGAGAAACTAAGGAGCTCAGTAGGTTAACAAACTCACTTGACATATATGTTAACACAAAGTAGGGGTTCTCTTGCCCAATGCACATAAAGAGTCAATTATTACAGCATCAGCTTTTGAGAAAAGAAAAAAAGCTTTATTGTGAGATCAACCTGCAAGGAGATAGGAGGCATAAGTTCTCAGATTTGTCTTCCTGATCCACAGCTTGGGGCAAAATTTATGGGATGAAGGTAGGGCAGTCTGAAGTGTGGAGATAGATGGTTGGAGGTAAGGAGAAGTGAGGTAATTGATGATCTGCACAAGCGTAGTCAAGCTTCATAGCTCTACATAGGACACATGGTCAGAAAATGGTGGTGTTAGTATGATCTGAGGGTGGAGCTTTCAGCCCCTTGACATCAAAAGGGTCATTTACTGGGCATTTGCACAGACCCAGTTGATGGATTGGTGGTCTCCCCTGGCCTGCACTGGATAAGGGGTCATTTCTGAGTCCCTGAAAAACCACTCTTAATTACTCTTTTGATAAGATGGGGTCAGTTGAACTGGTCCAGAGGGCCCATGGTTACAAATAAGGCTGATAAATGGTGGAGATGGAACTTGAACCGCCTAGCCCTGGAACCCAAGTTCTTAACCACCAAACCCTATTTGCCTATCAAGTGAACACAGACATCGCTCGGTAGCATCATGATCAAGAAGCCCCTGTTCACTTGCACTGCTGTAGGCACAGTGTCCAAACACAAATTCCCACACATCATGAGGACACAATGCAGACCTCGACCAAACAATCTGGTCCACAGTTAGATCAGCTGTAGCACTTGAACATGGCCAAACCATGTATTCTGTTTTGGGGTCATTCCATTTCTGCACAGCACGCATAAATCCCCTTAAGTTTTTAGGTTGGAATTGTTTTCTCATACAAAGTCAGAAGTCTTGCCTAGCTCTGAATCCTTCAGATCAGGGATTGGCAAACTTTTTCCATAAAGGGTCTGATGGTAAATATTTAGGCTTTGCAGCCCATCGAGTCTCTGTCACCACCACTCAACTCTGCTGTTGAAGCTCAGAAACTGGTCATAGTTTGCCAACCCCTCCTAGGATAAGATAACTTGGAATTCTCTGTGACAGTTGCTTTGGATACATCAAAGGGATAATAGCTGAAAATAAATTTCCTTGTTCTAGCTGATTAATTTTTTATAATTCTGCACTGTAGTGATCTACCACAGGCAGGTGATCCCTTAATCAAAAAACCTTTCCATTTATATCAAAAGATAATTTCTAGACTTTTGGGAAAAAAATTCACAGGTTGATCTGTCAGATACAATCAGAAAGAGACAAAGTGCCATGTAATTTTGTGGGCATTGTTTTAAAAATTATTTCCTCTGGATAGTTTGGAATATTAGTAAATATTCCAAATTCATTCAGGAGGCTCATTGTGTTCACTGGTTGTACTAGGATTTTTTCTCCTTCTGCTTCTAAAAGAAATATACTTTTTTCTCCTAAGGCTGGCTCATACCCAAGTGTTTTGTTTTATTTAGTAGTAACGCTCAAGGCCACATTTTAGTACTATTAGTATTGTGTTATGTTGGTGCTAACGCACCTAATGGATGTTGAGTGTTATGTTTTGTGTTCTGATTTACCACTAATGTTGGATTATTGCTGATCTGTGCACTTTAGTCCAAATTAGTTCAAGGCAAACCTTAGTGTGTGAAAGAAAGGTTCAAAACTCGGTATGTTCCCACAGTGCTGAAAGCCTGTGCCCAATCGCCATCTCGTAGAGCCCTATAAAAGGACACTGCCTGTCACCTAAGGGCTTTGTTCAGCCTGGGGACTTGGCTGGAGGTGGGGGTCAAGCTAGCCAAGAGTTAACATATTTGGGGTTCTGTATAGTAATTGAAGATAATGCCTACGTGCAGCTGTATTCAATTTTTAGTTGGGTTCCGGCACACAGTGACAAAGGCATTGGTTTGAAGATAAGCGTGACATTCTTTTGGTCAGCTAAGACGTGTTGTGATGAGAATGAGAGAAAACAAATAGTATGACTTAAGAGCGGTCTGATATGTTTGGATTCTTGGCTATGTATGCTTTAATGTTTGTTTAAACTTTCCTTTGCATTCCTTTATTTTTATGTGAAAACCAAATGGCTAATAGGGTCATGAATGCTATTTAAATGATTCTGGAGTCTTGAGAAAACATATGTATACAAACCCAGCAAGCTTTATGGTTCTCTGGCTTTGAAAGGACAATGTGATAGAGAGTGTACTTATTATGAGTTAATTAAATGATAACATACCAAGACAATTTATTATGAACGTCAAATAAGGCCTCGTAAAAAAAATTGTGTGATAAATTTAGAAAATCTAGGACTTGCTAGAGATGAAAATTAACTGGTTTTTAAATTAACCTGCAGAAGCCTATATCTAAAATTAAATTTCTATTATTTTTACTAGAGGAAATAAAATTCCATGTGAGAGCTTTTTTAAAAGAACTCTTTAATTATAGGAGGTTAATATTTCAATAATGTTATCAAAAATACTGCAGTAATATATTCTCAGCAAGGAGGCACTTTTGCCATAAGGAAAATAAAAATAACACGTCCGTTATTCAATCCTAGATTGAGCATTGTGTTGGTTTTAATTATTATAAGGTTGTGCTGTATTCTGAACCTTAAACTATTTCACTGAATCATCTCTGACGGATAAGTATTATTTAAAAGAAAGTAAAACTTCAAAGTGAAGGCTTGTGAATGGAATCATGCACTAAATCCCAGAGAATTAGAAATGCTAATGTTCTTCATTTCTAGCTCAACTCTTGCCCCCTCTTAATTTTTTTCGTAACCAAGCTCCAGGTAATTATTTCTCATCTGCTCTTCGTTCAACACTGCTGGGTATTATTCCAATATTTCCAGCCACAATCAAGGAATTTACATCAAAAGATAATTTCTAAAATTTTGAGAAAAAAATTTCCAGGTGCAGTTTATGTGTCAGATAGAATCAGAAAGAGGCAAAGTGCTATCTAATTTTGAGGGCATTGTTTTAAAAACGATGTCTTTTATTTCTCCCTGGATATTTCAGAATATTAGTAGCTATTTCAAATTTATCAAGGAGGCTCATTTTGTTGACTGCTTGTGCTATGACTTTTTGCTTCTGCTTCTCAAAGAAATATATACTCTTTTCTCCTAAGGATGGTTCACATACAAGGATTTTGATTTATTTAGAAGTAACGCTTAAGGCCCATATTTTAGTACCATTAGTATTGTGTAATGTTGGTACTAAAGCATTTAATGGATGCTCATACTTACATTTTTTGAGAGTATATTCACCATCTAGAGAGTACTGATAGGTGATTAAATAAAATCAATCCAGCCTGCCCCAAATCTGGGAGCAGATGCCATCCAATAGACCCCATTGGTTTGGGTATCCCAATAAAATGTTAATGAAAAAGAAAAGTCAGATTTTTGTATTCCAAAATTTTCCTTTAAATTGTATTAGGAAATAAACTGTTGCATGTCAACATATAGGTATTTTTCTGAATCACACTGTAGTTGTACTCAAATATGTTTTACTCTTAACTAACAATTACTTACAGTCCAAAATACAATAACTGGTCAAAATATTTTTTTCTAGCATTGTAAATCTCCGAAAATAGATCTACAAGTACTTTTATGTTTACTTGCATTTGTTTTGCAAAGGTCTGACATTTGTAGAAAAATTTCATACCAGTTTTACAGTTCATAAATATTCTCAACATTACTTGATCTGCAAATATTCATTTATCTGGCATATAGAATGTTCCTTGAATACAGCATCCTCCTCTATTACATATATGCCATATGTACATGATGTATACACCATATCCATATACACGAAATGTTACAGTTGAGGTAACATATCACATATATGGGGCTCTATATTTAAAGTCAGTACAATAAATAATAGTATCAAACAGTATTGGTCACCGTTTAAAGTGTGAGCAATTAATAATATTGGTATCTTTCTATTCAAGCAGACTGAAAAATATTTGAAGACCTGAGAATAATTATGTGATATTTCCTGAGTATCTATGCATTGTATTATGAACATATGTTTAATTTCATCAATAAATTCTTGATATTCATATCTCCAGTAATATGATTTTCTATCTAAAGAGAAGATGATTAGAGCTGGGAGTGTTACCATTAAGACTGAATTGATTACATGCAAATTGGCTCACAATGCAAGGGCAGCTTTAAAAATAATAGTTTAGGCCTGCATTTTAATTGAAAAGATACCCACAAAGAGTTACTTCATACTTTCTGTTAATTCTCCTAGCAATTTAGTGAGTATGATAGGTAACAGGACAGCGGTACTCACCATGCGCAATGAAGACAACCAGTTTCTTAAATTAAAAATGCTGATAAAGAGATAGGCAGAGAACTACCCTTCCTCTCTTGAACCAACACAGTGCTGTTTTCTGTTGACTCTTGTACCCTCCCCACCCTGTCACTCATTCATTTGCATTAAATTACAGCCAACCACTTAATTAATTTGTTAGGAAAATTTAAAAGTATAAGAGTTGTATACAACATTCACATTTTTTTCTCTTGGCCCTTAAAACATCCCCCCATCTTTGTCATCTCTCCTACATTAAAAGAAGTAACTCACTTCTAGTTCGCTGGTCTAGAAACAGTATGGAAGAAAACAGAACCTATACCCTAGAGTTTAATTCAAGATTTGTTAGATCGTGTGGATTCTGATGTCTCCTTCAGTGTCCTTTTAAAGAATGGACAAATTTGAAGCAATGCTCTCTGACAGGTCAAATCTGTTCAAACCAACCAGATATATCGATGGCCTCGTGCAGCAAATTTCTCTCATGGCCCCTTCTCCTAAGTCCCAGTAATAGGACCATCACTTGGATCCCTGCCATGGGAATTCTAAGAAAAAACTGCTGCTCGAGGAAGAGAGGGAAAGCCCTGTGAGTGATGTAGGGTGATAACGTATCCTTGTCAGCCACTTCCAGCTCCTTTGAAAGTGAAATCCCAGACTATGAACCTTTGAGCCACAGCAAAAAACTAAATAAATATCAAGCTTGAGGCACCTGTGGGATAATTCTCATACACCACCAAATAAGTAAACCTGTTAAGTTATATCCCCGATCTAATCAGGCATAAAAGGGTAGTTAGTACTACATTTTCAAGGAATTATTAAAGTAACAGAAATATCAAAGATCTAAAATGCATCAATTTTATCCAAATAATATTTTTTTTCTCTTTAGGTAAATTATTTTTTAAAGAGTATGAGAAAAATAATTTTTTTACATGTCAATTAACATCTCCTTCCAAAAGCCTCATTCACTAATTTCCAGTCAGGCAAAGAATGATGAATACCACATGATTTCATTTATAGTGGAATCTAGAAAACAAAACAAAAAACAAACAAAACAAACCCAGACTTATAGATACAGAGAACAGAGAGCTGGTTGCAAGAGGGTAGGGCATGTTGGGGGAGGGGGATGAGTGAAGGAGATCAAGAGACACAAACATCCTGTTTTAAAATAAATAAATCGTGGGGCTGTAATATTCAGCATGGGAAATACTGTCAATAATAGTGTATTAACTTCATATGGTGACAGAGGGTAACTAGACTTATTGTGATCGGTTCACAATGTGTACAAACGTCAAATCTCTATGTTGTCTGTGTAAACTAATACAATATTGTATGTCAATTATACTTCAATTAAAAAAAAGAGAACACTACTTTCTTAGAAATATATCCCAATGATTCTGATCTTTTAGTTAATGCTGCATGTGAATAAAATGCTTTATCATGATTAATGAATTTTTCCATGTTATAATGCCTTTAAGTTGAATAACTAATATTATCCTATTACCATTGACAGCCCTTACTGTCAGAATCAAACAGTATAGTACATATCAAAACTATTCTAAATGTTCTTAAGATACATTCCATTATTGCCTTTTGTTTATCTTTTCTCATTTTATTGAATTGGTTACTTGCTTTAAAATATTCATTAAGGACCTACTATGCACCAGGCATTACTCTGATTTAACTGGTCTAGACACTGGTCTTTTTAAATACCTCTCCAGGTGATTCTAATGTGTAGCTCTAGTTGAAAATCACTTTTCAGGAGGCCTAAGTCTGAGGGAAGGCTACCAGGGCTTCACAGGATAGGTGACATTTGAGATGGACCTAAAGAGAGAGTAGGAGTTTCCCAGGAGCAGGGGGATGGGGGAAATATTTGAGAAGAAACGAGGAGGTTTGGCAGGTAAGCAACCTTGGCAGGACTAGACCATTTGCTCTTGGGGAGGTAGGAAAGGAAGTGACCAGAGAAAACAGGAAGATGTGGTCAGGACCACACAGAAAAGAGCATTCAAAGCTATAAAGGGGAGTTGGATTTTACTCAACTGAAATCACTATATCTTAACATATGTGAAGAACCACTATATTGGAATATATTTAAGTATAAATACAGTACAAGCTGACCTGTGTTTAAGAAGGAAAAATCTGCAGCATGGAGGAAGTGTTAGAGTATAAGGACTTTGAAACTGGCAGGAGTTTACATCATTCAGATGAGAGATGATGGTAGATTTTGATTGCTCCAAACTGACCTCCATTATAACTTGGATCATCACAACTTCTTGTATGCATTTTAAAATGTTATCAATAGTGACTACAAATATCCTGCTAATTCTGTGCTCAGAAGATAAAAATAATATCTTTGATTCACAAGAATTATAACAACTAATTTCTTGGTACTAAAGAAGCAGAGAAGAATTAAAACACAACAAAGACAGCATTTAGTACCAAGTGTCCTTTTTAAAAAAAAAATCAATATTTACTCATTAGCTTTCAATCAATCAACTAATCACTAGGTGCACCTGCTGTCAGACCCACTGAAGAAATGTTTTGCTCAGAGAATACAAGATTTAGGACAAGAACATGTCTTTAAATATCTGAAAGGAGCTTTCATTAGAAATCTCTGACTTCCCAGAGGGCAGAATTAGGCTCAAAGAGCATACGCCAAAGGAAATATACTTTCACATAAACTGAAATGATATCTCCTGCCAGTAAATTTTTTCATCACCTTTGGTTTTAATTCAGAGGATTAACTTGGTGAGAATGTTATAGTGGAGTTTCAAGCTAGAGAATCTTCAAAATTAGTTCCAACTCATATTTAAATAGCAAATATTAAAATAGGTTTGGGTTCACTTGGATAAATTTGAACCCCCCCCCCCCCCCAAAAATCAGAAGACTTCTGCTTATCATGTCAATAATCACATTAAATAAAAATGGTCTAAACACCCAAACTTAAAAGCAGAGATTCTCAGATTGGATAAAATAGCACAACTCAACTGAGCACTGACTACAAGAAACATACTTGAAACATAGACACAAGTAGGTTAAAAGTAAAAGGATGGAAAAAAGATCTATAATGCCAACGCTAATAAAAAGAAACCTGGAATAGCTACATTAATATCAGATAAAGTAAATTTCAGAACAAAGACTAATACCAGGAATAACGAGTGCAGTTTACAGTGATAAAGGCATCAATTCATTAAGAGGATATACAAATTGTACTATTTATGCACCAAATAACAAAGCTTCAAAATAGATAAATTAAAACCTAATTGATTGATTCAGAATGATAGTCAAATTTCAATATCTCTCTCTCAATTGATGGAACAAGTTGACAGAAAATCAGTAAGGATATAGAAGATTTGAAAAACACTATCAAACAACTTGATCTAATTGACATTTATAGAACACTCCACTCTATAAAAGCAGAATACACATTCTTTTCAAATGCTCACAGAACATTCTACAAGGTATACCATATTCTGTGACATAAATCAAACCTCATTAAATTTAAAAAGAGTCAATGATATAAGGTATGTTCTCTGATGACAAAGGAATTAAATTAGAAATCAATAACAGAAAGATCTTTGGAAAATCCCCAAATATTTAGAAATAAAATAACACACTTCTAAATAAACTATGAGTCAAAGAATTAATCAAAAGGGACATTAGAAAACATTTGAACTGAATGAAAATAAAAACATAGTATCTTAAAATGCATTGGCTGCTGTTAAAGCAGTACGTAAGGAAAATTTTATTACACTAAGTGCCTATATTAGAAAACAGGAATGATCTCAAGTTAATGATTTCAGCTTCTGTCTTAAAAAAAAAACTAGAAAACTAAGAGCAATGAAACTAAAAGTAAGTAGAAAACAGGAAATAATCAAATCAATGTGGAAATTAATGAAATTGAAAATAATAAAGCAAAAGAGAAAATCAGTGAAGGCATAGCTGTTTCTTGGAAAAGATCAATAAAATTGATCAACTTTTAGCCAAATAGGTCGGGGGGAATAAAGAGAAGGCACAAATTCCCAATATCAAGAATGAGAAAAGTGACATCACTATAGATCCTAAAGATATTAAAAAGACAATGAAGGAATGTTATTAACAACTTTATGCCAATAAATTCAGTAATGTATATCAAGGTTACTCAGCTTCAACATTAGTGACATTTTGGGCCAGATAATTCTTTGTTGTGAAGGCTGTCCTCTGGATTGTAGGTTGTTTAGCAGCATCCCTGGCCTCTACCCACTAGATGTCAGTACCATATCCTGTCTCCCAGCTGTAACAACCAAAAATGTCTCTAGACATTGCCAAATGCCCCATCGGTGGAGAGGGAGTAATATTGCCCCCTGTTGAGAACTGCTGACTTAGATGAAATGGACAAATTTCTTGAAAGGCACAAACTACTAAAGCTCACCCAAGAAGATATAAATAACTTGAAGTCCTATATTTATTAAAGAAATTAAAGTTGTGGTTAAAAAAATTCCTACAAAGAAAACTCCAGTTCCCATTGGCTTCACCAGTGAATTCTACCAAACATTCAAGGAAGAAATAATACTGATTCTACATAAACTCTTCCAGGAAATTGATGACCGGGAATTAATTCTCTGCTCATTCTATGAAGCCAAAATGACCCTGATACCAAAACCAAAGGCAATACAAGAAAACTAGACCATTATTCTTCATGAACATAAAGACAAAAATTCTAAACAGAAATTTAGCAAGTGGATTCCAATAATATTGTGAAATGATTATACATCATGATCAAATGGTATTTATCTCCAGAATGCAAGGTTGGTTTAACATTCAACAATTAATCAATCTAATTCAACATATTAGCAAACTAAAACAGAAAAACCATATGATCAACTCAACAGATGCAGAAAAAACATTTGATAAAATATAACATGAATTCCTGATTTTAAAAACTCGAGGAAAACTAGAAATAAAAGAGAACATCCTCATCTTGATAAAGAGTAGCTACAAAATACCAACTAACCTATACTTAGTGATAAAAAGTTAAATGGTTTCCCCTTAAGATCTGAAGCAAGACAAGGATGTCTGTTCTTATCACTTCTATTCAACCTTTTACTAAAGGTTCTAGTCAGTGCAATACAACTGCAATAAACAAACAAACAAATAAAGAATCCAGATTGGAAAGGAAAAAGTAAAACTGTCTTTATTCACAAACAGCATAATGATCTATATAGAATATTTGATGGACTCTGTGAGATAACTACCAGAAATATTAAATAAGGTTAGCCAGGTTGCAAGATTCAAGATCAACATAAAATACTCCATTGTGTATATCTATACTAGCAATGACAATTGAAAATTGAAATTATAAAACAATATGATGTAAAATTACATAAAAATATGAAATACTTGGGGATAAATCTTCAAAAAAAGAAAGATGTGTAAGACCCGTACACTGAAAACTACAAAATATTGCTGAGAGAAACTAAAGACCTGAACAAATGGAAAAATGTATAGTTCTTATGAGTCGGAAGTTTCAATATTGTGAAAATGTCAGTTCCCCCCAAATTTATCTTTAGATTCAATGCAATACAATCACTTTAGAAAATAGACTGGCAGTTTCTTTAAAAAGTTAAAAATACACCTACCAAATGGTCCAGCCATTCTACTACAAGGTTTTTATCCAAAAGAAATTGAAAGCATGTGTCCATGCAAGAATTGTACATGGATGTTCATAGGTTCTATTTGTAATAACCAAAACCTGGAGTCAACCCAAATATCCATCAACAGATGAATGGATGAGCAAACGGCAGTATAGCTATACAGTGGAATACTACTCATTAATACAAAGGAATGAACTATTGATACTGCAATAATAGAGATGAATCTCAGAATAATCATGGTGTGTGGAAGAAGCCTATAAGACAAAGAAGTGAACATACTTTACAATTTAATTTATATAAAATTCTAGAAAATACAAGTTAAACTTTAGCAAAAGGAACTAAATCAATAATTGCCTGAGGATGAGTGTGATATGGTAGAGGCAGATGAAAAGGGGCAGGAGGGAGAGATTACAAAGGGACGTGGTGAAACTTTTGGTGTGATTAGTATGTTCATTACCTTGATTGAGGTGATGGTTTCGTATGCTAGTTTACCATACAGATATTTCCTAAATGAATCTGATCAGTGTTGTCTGGTCAAATTGCCATTGATCAGTTAGCAACACTTTGTTGATAGACCAGATTAGAATTTGCAATTCAATCCCTTAGGTGCTTGTATAGTTCTAGGGTCTTCTTCAAACATTTATTTCTGTTCCTATGCATCTTCTTAGGTTACTGTGTTTGAAACTTTTAGTAAGAATTATTTAATTTGAATTTTATTATTCTGTCCGCTTTGAGCAATTTGTGTTAGTTCAGGGGCACAACAGACACCTAATCCCCCTCTGGCTGATTTATGAAGCCCTTAGATATTGTACCCTGGCAAATGCTTCAAAAGTGATTAAGCAAACTGGCTTTGGCATTTGGAAATAACCAATTCTCAAAAATGATAAATGCTTATAGTGTACAGTTGATAATATATGCTTGATTGGTATCCTCAAGAGCAGTCATCCCTCAGCAGAGGTCAACTCTCTACTGCTAACCCACTAAACTCCCCCATCAGGATAAGTGAGAACTCTACTCATTCAGTCTTGTAAATTGGTCATAACCTGTGGTTAGTTAAACCCACTAAAAGCTTCTCACACTTAACAATGAAAGCAAGCACAGGTCTTTTCCTCCATAGTTCATTTATTCAACAAGTATTTATTGAGCATCTACCAAGAGCCAGACACTGTTCTTTGAGAACAGAGCCGTGATCCATGGAGACCCTCTTGGAATTTACATTCTAGTATGGGAAAGACAATAAACAACATAAATAAGTAAAATATTTAGTATGTAGATATATGTAAAGAAGGGGGAAAAAGGCAGAAAAAGGGGGTTGAAACTTTGGGCAGAGTTTGTTTTCGGCTGGGGACCAGAGAGGGCCTCACTGTGACGATGACTTGCAAGGAAAGACCTTTGTGTTTGTGGGAATTGTCCGGTAATGTAGATGCTCACGACCTATGGAGATGGGCATTCCAACAGGAGTGCTTCCAGGTCCCCATGTGGGACCTCCCTTGTGCTCTAATCTGCTGCCTGAGCTGAAGGCATGGGGTGGGGGGGTCATGGATGGATCATCACACCTGGTCTCTCTCAGCTCAGAACACCGTCCCACTGGACGTGAGAATCCAGGCACCTTTTCTGATTCTCCAGTGTTTCTCTTTCCACTAACTCTCTAAATTATAATGCATACATGGAACATGACTCACCACATCTCCTCTGGACACTCTTGTCATGGTAAAGGCTGAATTTTCTGTCTTGCTTTATTTCCACCTTGGTTTAAAGCATTTGGCCATGACTACAACGAGGAAACAAACAAGAGAGGCAAAAAAAAATTTTTTTTAACAGCATCAAGTTCCTTATGGAGAGATGATGGATGAAAGTATCTCTTGCATAGCTGTGTTAGATACTAATGTCTGTGGATTTGGAGAAGGCTGCTTGTAAAGAAAGATGACATCGAGATGATGAAATCTTGTTGGCTTTCCTTCATATGCTGACATGTGATTAGGCAACACATTTGTAGCCAAAAAATAAAATAGTTTCCAATTTTGAGATAAACTTTATCAATATTCATTTACTTTTGGGTTCCACTAATAGCTAGCCAATGAGGGAACCGATGTTGATAACTAATCAATAACACAACACTCTTAAAAGCATTTTCTTCCTTAGGGCTGCATCTAAATTCCGGTGTATGTTTTCATGGTTTATTAGTTCTTGTTCTAGTTTTCTTTTCTTTTTTTTAGTCCCCTCATCAAAATGCTGAAAGTTTGTCTCTGGCATTCACTTTTTGCAGTTTAAGGTAATTACATAAGCGTAGGACAGAAAATAATTTGTGTCTGTCCATGTTTAAAGTGGATATTTAAAAAAGAATGGTGGATATTAGTTATGTCAGTCACTAGATAAGAAAGTAGATTTCCCATAATTATCATATTTGTTTTATAACACTTAAACTTGTATTTTAGTTTCCTAGTCCTGCCATCACAAGTATCACAAGTTGGGTGGCTTTAAACAACGAAAAGTTATTGTCTCCCAGTTCTAGACGCTAGAAGTCTGAAATTAAGGTGTCAGCAGGGCTAGGGTCTGTCTGAAGGTTCTAGGAGAGGAGGCTTCCTTGTGTTCTCCTAGTTTCTGGTGGTTGCCAGAAATCCTTGCCATCCTTGGCTTGTAGACACATCCGTCTAATTTCTGCCTCTGCCGTCACATGGCCTTCTCCCTGTGTGTTCTCTTTGTCTTCTCCTCTCCTTATAAGGACACCAGTGATATTGGATTTGGGCCCACTCTAATCTAGCATGACCTCATCTTAACCTGATTACAACTGCAGAGACCCTATTTCCAAATAAGGTCACTTTTACAGGTATGGGGGTTAGGATTTCAACATATCTTTTTGGGGAACAGCTCAACCCATAACAACCAGTGTCTTAATTATTGAACCTATTTAACACAAGACTATTGTAGATTTTGAAACAGGTCAAATATTTCGAGACACTCATTCACAGATATTTGTGGAGATTATTCTTTACTTTGAAATCCTTGGAATTAGAATGAAGTTCTAATGGATCTTTGAATAGTATAAAGATTTCACTAATTGCCAGCAATAGATTTAGAATCCATAATTCCTCAGGCTAGTCATAGCCCTTCACACACTTAGGACCAACTGGAGAAGAAGCTGACTGTCTAGATACTAGGAGCTTGGACCAGAGGCTGCTTCTAATAGGAACACAAAAAGTCAGAGGACTATAGGATTGCTTTCTTCAATAAAATGTACACTGTGTTTTATTAGCTTGTTTTGCCAAAACCTTAAATATGACTCTTTTTGATATCAATAGCTTCCATATGAATATGTAATTTCAAAATAGAAAATGAATTCTTTGAATAAATTGATTCATATTTTCCCTTCTCAACATGCAATAAAAATTAGATAATAATAGTATATGGGTAACAGTTGAACTGCAGAAAACATCTGTATGATTATCTAAAAGTTAAGATTTCTCTCTCCACTGTGGGGTCAACAGTCACCAAAGTAAAGCAGAAATCGGGTCACTGGGCTTTCCAGCTGACAGTATTAGTCGGTCTCCAATCCTTCCGTCATTTCAGCTCCAGTGATATGTAGTTGGTGGTGGACATAGAGAACCCCTTCTCCATTTCTGCTGCTGACTATGTTGATTTCCAAAAGTTGCATGGCTGGTCAGAACTTCAGCTTTCCCAAGGACACATTTCCCAATCACAGCCCAGGACATCTGCCCACACATACAGTCTAGGCTTCTATCTAGAAAAGGCAAATTCATTTGCATCAGCTCTCATTTTGAACCCGACGCTCGGGGCTCATGAATACTTTTTATATTAGCAGACTTCTTAAAAATGGTCAATAGGAAATGTGGATTTTTGTAGGACTGCAAAAAATTTCTGCAGAAGTGATGAAGGTTTTAGCCTGTGTTTTCAGCCTGACCTCCCTCCCTCAGGCCCACTTCCATACTTGGATCCTCCTTTCTAGAACCCACCCTTGAAGCCCAAGGGAAAATATGCCAAAATAAATCCGCAGAAGTGTAATCTCTGAAGGGATGCCTGGTATGAACTTGGGGCAGATATTCCTCCCTGGCTCTGTAACAGCAGCTTTTATTCAGTGACACTGAGCTGAGAGCAGCCCAACTGAGCATATAGCCTTGCACATAAATAGCTACATTTCCATGCTTTGTGGTGGAGATGACAGCTCTGAAAGGGAGAGGTCCAGTTTCGGGCCAGAAAGCATCCTCACTAAGAATTCTCTGGAGTCCTTTGCCCTCCTGAGTTTTTACCTTCCTTTGTACAAAAATTGTGCAGAACAGTCCACTCAAAGTCACTACACATGACTGACAAATGAGATATGATGTGGAATTTCTTGTTTGTTGTTTAGTTTAGCTTTTTGTTTAAAGAAAAGTTATTATTTTTTAGCTGTCCAAATACTCTGGGGAATCCAGTTGACTGTTAGAAACTGTCTTTTGTTTCTGCTGCTCCCTTGAAAACGTGTTTCTAATGCCTGTCAGATGTGTGGATGGAAACTTAACTCCTCGGGCCACTTCACTACTAAATCTTTAGACTTCAGTATTGCCTGGGAATCCTGTTCTCTGACAACTTCTAGCTTTCTTGAATGTATCAGTTCTCTTGACTGAGACTGGTCCTCTTTCTTATGTTTTATTTCTTCAGATTTCCAAAAATGTGTTCTTTCTACTAAGATGAAAGGGACTGTGACATGTGAGAGGCTCTCTGACCTATGGGGTGAATTCTAGAATCCTCCAGAAGTTTCACCAGCACCCTGGGACCCGGGATAGATTTTGAAAAGCTAGATTTGAGGAAAGAGCATATGATTATTATTCAAGATTTATTTCCTGGTATCAAACAAGATAAAACAAATTACTCTAAAATAAATGCAGCATTTTTATGTTAGCAAGTAGAACTCACATGTGAAAGTATGTTAATATTAGACAACTTTATGCTAACCGAAATTCATAACTCTCCTTTACTGACACTTCTAGAAATAGCCTTTTTAAGATCTCAAATGTGAAACTGCATTTGGTGAAATTGTCTGATTTTGTATTTTCACATAGAGGAGGTATATATTCTCTAGAAAGGAGCTTTTGGGGGGTCAATTCTTAGTCTGATTTAAAGTAAAACTACTGATATAGAAATTGTCCATTGTCCCGAAGGTGTTTTGACTATTAGTCTTAGCTTACAAGGTTATTTCTGAAAGCACACCAGATGTAAGCTTAAGGACCACATCATGGAGTACCAGTGAGGGAAGGAGAGTCACTGTAGAATCCAATGTATTTTTAAATGATTTCCCTTTACAAAGTGATCTTATTGACAAGGACTTGGAGGAAGAAATCATTCATTAGTGGGATCAGGGTCACAGGTCAAGGGTTGTAATTTTGGCACCAATATTTCTTAAATATTAGGCAGTCAATTCAGAGACCAAGCATCTTCAGTGTTTTACCACATTCTCCAAGCCCATGTTGGGACGTGAAGGCCCAAGTTTACATAGACCCTCAGGAATATCGTTTCAGAATGGATTCACGTTGGCAAAGGAGGACTGGTGGGGGCCAGGGCTACCCCAAATGGAACCCCCTTTGGTATATTATAACTGTGCTTTGACTGATAAGACTACGACTCTTCACTAACTCAGACTCATAACAGAAATTGCAAAACACCTGGATATCCATTTAAAGAGCCCATGATCCTGCCTTGGGTTATGATATAAAGCTAAAAGATTTTGTTACCTACTGTAAAAGCCAAGGAAGCGAAAACTTAAGTAAATGGTTGTTTATCGGGCAGTTGTAAAATGGAATTAAGGATTAAGCTGGGCAAACATCTTCCTCCCTCCTTTCCCCCCGCTTTTTCTTCTTTTTATGGCATTTTTTTGCATGCAACATTTATAGGTAACATATATGTCATTATCCCAAATACGACCCAAGGTCTTACCTTTTACTGTCAACCTGTCACTGTACTGTCTCATCTGCCAACTGCACCCCCAGCTATTTGGTCTCATCTGTCACTGAAGCATTGGTGTTTGCAAGGTGGAAAAGTAGCTGCTTCCTTGTTTCTTTTCAGTGTTCCACTTTGATTTCTTTCCCCTTTTAAAGGCTATTACACAGAGACCTGCCACCCAAGAGCATAAACCTCATCTTCGCCTGTGTGTCTTGAGTAACTTGAATTCCACAGCCCTGGGGAATGACCTGATTGTCCTTCAGGCAGAGGGACTTGGTTAAAAACGTTGATTTCAGTGTTTGAGAAATCTTAAGAGAAAGCCTCAATCCCTAAGTGTCCTTGGAGTGGATGTAATTAGCTTTAACAACCCTTTCATATTTTCCTCTAAGAAGATTCTGAAAATAAAGAAAAGATTTGGTCAGTGAATAAATGCAGTTGGTGAACCTCCCATTGCCAACTGGTGCTCCATACAGAACTTGCCAGAAAGGTGTTAGAAATGAGATGTCTTTTTCAGGCAGTGTTTTTGGAATATCACAGAATACCATATTACCTTCAGAGACCCTAGGAATGAAAGGAACAATATAGACCTTTTATGAAACCTGTTAGATCAGAGAACTGCGAGGGAATCTTATTGCGACAGAGGAAAGCCTGCAGTCCACCTTTACTTTATTTAATTAACTTATTTATTTTGGTGCGTGAATACAAGGCTTTATATTGCAGTTTTTGTTTATATAATTTTTATAAAATAAGATCAAAGGGTCCTAGAGAGAGAAATGGATACTTTATGAACCTTATCGCATTCCACATGTTTAGTCATAATATTTGAAACTTCCTAATCGTAGGGTCCCGAATGCTCTATGTCACTACTTGTTCCCTGTGGTTGATAACCTATAGTAAACAAAACAAACAAACATTTCTAAGTTAAAACATTCTGAGGCAAACAACTTTAAAATAGGTTTCTTTATTGCAGGAATTCTTTGAGAATCTTTACTATGCTAATAAATATTATAAATCTCCACTAGGGAAATAAAATGTATTGCTTTCCAAACTTATTCCACCAGGGAACCATTTTCTGCTGGGCATCTTTTGAGGCCAGTGTCCCATCCATCACACTTTCTTCTTACTTTAGAGTGAACTGAAGGTGAGATTCAATGGTAGGTATATGGAGACTTATTTGCATGGAGTACTGAGTGTCATCGTACATTATAGACATAGACACTGATTTGTGTGTCTGTATATGTATGTGTATGCATACGTAGAGATGTGTGTGTATGTGTGAAAGAGAGAGAGAGCAGAGAGAAGAGAGAAAGGTGAAGGATTGATTGGCCCAGAATCAGGCCACCCGATTGTCTGAACCTAGGATTCATTTAACATTTCTGCTGCATAGACACAATTGTGCATCTTTGCCTCCCTTTTACAACATTAAGTTTGACTGCTTCACCATGCCAGGGCCTGACATTTCATAATTGTTGGGTGAATTAATAGATGCATGAATGAATGCCTCAAAGATTCTCTTTGTGCGTGTTTTCCTGATATTTTCTGAAATGTTTCAAATGAGGGTTTGTCTTGGGGACTCCTAGATGCCACCTGAGGACAATTATTATGAATATTTGTAAGGCTGAGCCTTCAGTGTCTGTCTCAGGAGGTACTGTAAGGCAAAAGAACAAGAAAACTCTCTTTCATTGTGTTTCGCCATAACCTACTAAGTTTTGAGTGCAAAACCGATTTTAAACAGATGGGTAAATATCTGATTGTCCATTCTGAGCAGTAAATGCATTTATGCCTGTTGATAACCTATTAGTCTAATAAAAAACATTTTCCAAGCCATATTGGAATTGTAGGTATGATGTAATAATACACTTTAAAGCGTTTTTCAATTGTGTTCTACTTCTGATTTTTCATTAAATACTTAACAAAACTTTTATGCCTTTAATAGATATTAAATTAAAAGAATCAGGTTTTTATCTATATAATTATGTGATTTTTAACATTTATTCTATTTATTCTTTTTGAAGGTTCTTTTTTTTTTTTGAGGTCACATTGATTGATAACATCATACAAATTTCAGGTGTACATCATTATATTTCAACTTCTGTATAGAGTGCATCGTGTTTACCACCAAAAGTCTAGTTTCCATCCATCACCATCCCCCGCTCCCTTCTACTCTGGTAACCACCAATCTGTTCTCCGTATCTATGTGTTTGTTTGTTTGTTTATCTTCCACATATAACATTTACTTATTAAACTATCAGTGTATCTTAGTGAGCTGGGATTTTTTCTAGTAAACCACTTCTGAGAATGCAGGAATACAAGGGTGTGTATATACCTACAACCAGACACACACACAGGCACATTTGTCTTCTGTTGATCAATTTACAACTTGTCCGCTGCTCAGCAGAAATCTTAGTGAGTAGATTAGAGCTAGTTTCTTGAATTGCCATTTCTGAAGAGTCTGAAACTTAATTACATGGGAAGGACACGTTTCCTTTGCTTTACACAAACAGCACATCCAGTTATGATGAGCAATCATTCTCTAGAGAGGTAAGAGGCTAAGACCACTGGAAAATGTTTGCAACGTAATGAAAAGTAGAACAGCAAGATACAGAACTCTATGAGGAAAGAGTCCATTACATAACGGGTGCATAGAAAAAAATGAAAATATACCAAAATGCTAATAAGAATATCATTGGTTGATGGGTCCATGAATAATTTTTATTATTATTTTTCTTTATACTTTTCTTTATATTCCAAATTTCTACAATAAGCTATTGTTACTCAGGAAACAAATGTTATGAAAAAATTCTCAACTCTCTCCTTTCACCACTCAATTTCACTACCCTCTTCCTCCAACCTGGCAAAAAAAGTCAGTAAGCCCATTATATGCAACTAGAGGTACTTTTGTACCTCTGCACGAGGTAGACTCTGGCTAAAATCATTTTAAAAAACACCAAATATTCTGTAGATACAAAAGAAGAAAGAGGGAGCTATAAAATAGTGTTCCATCCATTTAACTCTATTGAGCTTATTTCCTATAAAAGCTTATGACTTAATTTTTGTTAAAATACATAGTTCAATCAGGGCTTTAAAGAAGATATTGAATTTTTTTCCAGTGTGAGAAAGTCTATGTAGAAAAGAAAATCAAATGGAAAGAATGCTAAACAACAATGATTTAATAAATGCTAAGATCCAAGCTAGAAAATTTTTCTGAATATTTCTCTCTGTTCAGTTGAGTAAACTATAATTTATAAACAAATTGACAAATAATAATGCACAACTAAAACCCCACAATGTCATAAACTATTAATACATCAATAAAAATTAAAAAAAAAAGCAAATTGTTGTCGGACTTATGACAGTAAAGCAGTTTGCCAAATATTTCTTTCATATATATATATGTATATATGTGTGCATATACATATATGTATATCCCACCCCATGCTAATATTGTGTATCTAATCAGCTCTTGTTTACTTTCTCACAATTGTAGCCAATTAACCATACTTTAACATGCTTAGTTAAAAAAATTTTTTTACTTAACTCTGGTGATGTCTTTATATTTTATACTCTAAAACAGGGCAGCCAGTGAATATATATATATGTATATGTATATAGAAATAGTGAGAGAGAGAGGGAGAGAGACATCTTCAGATTTATTGAGAAATCTTCTGTGAAACTTAGGTGGAAGATGGTTTTTTTTAATGCTTTAGAAATAATATGTATAATGCCTTTTAAAGAAGTTCATGATAGGGGCAGTGCATTTGATTGGAAAGAATGATTTCCATTTAACAGAAAGGATATTAAGCTTTCCCCTTGCTGACCCTGCCTCTTCCCTCTCCCAACTGCTTTACATCATGAGATGCAATCAGCAGAGGCTGAGGGGAACCCCTTTCCACCACCCATCAGATACGTGCCCCACCATTGATCGTTTTAAACAGTGTCAGGGAGATTACAGCTGTAACAGGCCCATTAGATTCCTAACACCAGAGCAGGACTGGCCCATCTAGTTTGCCTTTAAGTTTAGGTTTAAATGACCTCCATATTGTACTTCCATTGGGTCCCCTGAGATCCAGCGTTGGTAGAGCAATGTCCCATCATTCAGCCCAAGATATTGTTGACTGAATATTTGGTGTCTCTTGTACTGATGAAAAATAATCAGGGTGATGTCACCTTAAAAACACAAGCTTAGCATAAGAATGAAAAAAAATTCTTTATTATTGCCAATGTGCTCAATATTACAAATTTACTTATCTTTGTCTTTAGTGCAAATTCTTTGTCAGGTGCAGTGACAGGGTTGGAGGGAGTGTGAGTGACATATTTTTTACAAGATGTTGACTAAAGCTAGAAGTGATGAGAAAACTTATTTTGGAATACATCGATTTTCGTTTACAACTATTCAAAGCTGAAAGAACATTGGGCAGATGAATGTAAATATGCAGAGAAAATTCCTTCTACCAAAGAGCGCTGGTGAGTTCTTTCAGATGGCTTCTTGGGTTATATAAATTTAGTTTGAGGTCATTATATGGATAATTTGTTACTAAGTAAAGTAGTTTGTCAGGTTATGAGACATTAATCTTCCAATAGGTCTTTAATTAGGACAGATGCACTAAATAATTCATAGCAAGACTTGGCCTGGAAACATTTATAATACTCAATTATACCATTTTACAGGCAATGGCAAATTGTTTTTGTGTAGTCTGGAAATCATGGGACTTAATTAATTACCTTCAATGTTTTAGACATCTGCTCTGCACTCTTTAAATGCATTAAATTGGCAACTCATGAAATGGCTAAAAATAGAGTTCAAATTCCCCAGATGGTAAAGGGTGAAGATCAACTATGATGAAAAAAAAAAAGTCAGTCTCTGATATACAGGAAATATGAAACCAAGTTACACATCCAGCAGCATTTGGCTTAGAAGACTTTCAAGTGTGTGACGATTATTTATAAAATAATGAGAAATTTACATGATTTGGAAAAGCATTTAACTTGCTGCTAAATACACTTCTTCCTGGTTTCCTAAGATAGGCTGCAGTAAACAAACCGGGAAGGCAGGCAGAGCACTGATAGAAAACACCTGTCAGTCTCTGTCATGTAAACACCTCGGAGTGAAATTTATTTCTGCACAAACAAATAACTTTGCCCCTCTAAGTTGTATAAAGACATGACAAAAAATAAGTACTCTGGAGGTATTTGCAGAGGCATTTTCATGTCATAGACCTTAAAATGATGGAAAGGGGAATTAAGAGCTGATTCCATTTGTAATTAGATCCCAGAAAACAGATGGTGGTGGCTTTGCACTGAGTAGGAGGATGTGACCATTTAAGTAAACAAAGGAAAACGGAATGTTCACTTCATTTTTCATCCTAGAAATTTCTCCAAGAAAAATGTTGTATTTGATCCTTTGCTTAAGAACAATAGGTGAGTCAATTGCAAAGGTAATAAGCACATTCTGAAAGCTCTAAGAGGGGATGAATTTGCAAACAAAGGCGTCTCCTTTTATGCTGGTCAACCCAGCACAGAGCAGCCACTGGCCCTTGGAGCCCTGATTCCTGCAGCTTTTCTAGCAGGACACTTCTCCCAAGGCTGTGTGGTTCCTCCAGGGTTGTTGGGAACAGTTCTGTTCATATGGATACAGACCCAGGTCTTGCCCCCAACAGCAGTCATGCTGGGTCAACACATGCCATTAGGTTTGAAGCAGAAGCGCTTCCCACTTGAGTAGCTCCTGAATGGATGTGGAGAGTAGCATTGACTACCGACATGCTGGATGAGTGGACAGAGCTTTGTGGCCAAATCACTCAGAGAGAATCTACAAATCACACACTATCCAGAAGAAATACAAAGCAAGCCACACATGAAATTTAAAATTTTTAGGAGCCACATTTTAAAAAGAAACAGATACAATTAACTTCAATAGTATATATTTAATGCAATATAGCCAAATTATTATTATTTCTACTTGTAATCAATATAAGAACTATGAATATGAGATTTTACATTTTTTATACTGTCTTCAAAATCCAGTGTGTATTTTGCACTTAGGAGACATCTCAACTCGGACAAGCCATCTTTCCAAGTGCTCAACGGCTCCTTGTGGCTAGTGACTACCATAATGGACAGTGCAGTTCTAAGTAATAAGCAAAGATAACAAACTACATTCCCAGCAGTGGCGGGGATAGCGAGGTGACACAGACAAAACCCCCAGGGTATGTGGTGATCCCAGTGCCTGAAAGAAACAACCTAGGTGCTCAGTATAAATGCCAGAAGAATCCTACTCACCTGGCAAGCACCAGCTTAGTATTGGAAGTGGTGGGGAGGGGGACTTCCCTTATTTTCATCCACCTCCAAGACAGAAAGTTGTTCTTTTCTGGGTGGTAGGAGCACTTTATTTGCCTTGCCTCCTCTTTGGCCTTTATGAGATATATATATATATAATTTTTTTTGCTATTAATATGGTTTCATAATTATTTTTTAAAAGATTCCCTACAGCCAACTCTAAGGTTCTTGAGGACAGAGTCAGTGCCTTATTCATGTCAATTTCCTAATACCCAAGGAGCGTTCCATAAATATTCATTAACTGGAATGAAAGAATGCAATCTGCAATTCAGATGAGGAAAAACCAACAAAGGGCACATATCATGACAGGGCAGAAGTGAGGGGGAGAAAAAGAAATGGGGGGAAATGAGGGGAAGAGAGAGAAAGGAGCAGCAGGAAGAAGGAGGACCAAGGCATGTAGAGCTGGAGGGAGAGGGAGAGGGTGACATAAAGGCAACTTTGAAGGAAGAAGCCCATCCAGACTTACACACCAGTCTTCCCCACAGTTTCTCCACTGGTTCATCCTGCTTTCAAGGACAAAGTCCACCTTTGTGAAACAGAGACCAAGTGGTTTGGGGATAGGGGTGGCAGTGGAAATATTTGCCTGTATGGTTGCTTGCCAGCCATAGTGGAGTTCAAAAAGGGAATATTTGACTCTGTTGTTCTGGTATAATTACTTGCTTTATTAGGAAAAGAACCAATGAGACATTTGTACATCCTGGAATGTTTTCCCAGACGAAGTTACCATTAATATAAACCTAATCTAAACATTTTTGACTGTGTTAAATGAAGATAATTTAGTTAGAATTCTATTTCCTGACAGGATCAATAGTTTTTTAACAGGGAGAAAAGCATATAAAAATAAACTAACATTTGGGAGTTATATACCACTTTAAAAGTACAGTCATGCACCTCATAACGACGTTTCAATCAATGACCAACCACGTATATGACGGTGGTCCCATAAGATTAGTACCATATAGCCTGGGTGTGTAGTAGGCTGTACCATCTAGGTTTGTGTAAGTACACTCTATGATGTTCACACAATGACAAAACTGCCTACTGATGAATTTCTCACAACCTATCCCTGTCAAGTGATGGAAGATGGTAGTATTTTGTTGTTGTTGTTTAGAATTAGCAACATTGAAAGGAATACATCTAGGCTTAAGAATGCAACTGTAAAAACTATACAAATTCACCACTGTAGCTTTGACATTATTAGACTGCTGTTTAAGGCTAATTGTCCCACTGAAATAAAAGACAGGACAAATCTCTAGAAGGCAACCTTGTTTTCAGGATTAGCCTGCAGCACCTCAAGATAAAAGAAATGGAGGAAGGAGAGATACCAAGGTAAGAAAAGTTAGAAAATTTATTTCTCCTTCCATTCAATTGATCAGAAAAGCAAAATTAACTGCACGATAACAGTTTGTTTCCCAGGCACCAAGAGCAGCTCGTTGCTCATCCATCGTGCTGCTGTGATGAGCACTTAACCTTCCCCAAAGAGACAATCAGTGGACATTTGTGTCCATAAATCAATTTATCCTAAAGGAAAATTTCTACTCCTTCTGGAATTTTCCATAGAGATGGTTTTCACTGAATAGTGTCTCCCCTGTGTCCTATTAGAGAGACCCAGGGAGGCAGCAATATTAAGAAATAGACATGCTTGATCCCATCATTCAAAAATCTTTCAACTTGTTCCAGTTTTCCTTTAGACTTTCTTCTTTCACTGTAATTCCTCTCAATCTCCAAATCTTATTTTCATGATAAGAATGAAAAAAACTGGATTAAAATCCAGTTGTTTCTAATGCAGTAAATTAAATCCGTAACTGTTTTTCTTCAAAGTAATTAGAGAAAGAGAAATTTAACCCTCAGGAAAAAAAAAATATATATATATATATATATATGTATATATATATATAAGTTATTTTAACTCTAACAGAGATCAAATGCCTCTAATTAAGAAAAGAAGGGGAAAATAGTCTTACCTACCGGAAGAATCCTCAGCTGTTTTCCAGTACAGACAACTTTATTTCTGTTTAATGGTAAGAGCCAGTGCTTCCTGGGATCACATTATGTGCCAGGCACTGTTGTAAGTGCTTTACTGGGATTAACTAATTTGATTCTCATCGCATCCCAAGAAGGGAGGGTTATTAGCCTTATTTTGAGGACACACATCAGAGGGTTGGGTTACTTGCTCAAGGTCACACTGCTGGGAAGAGGCAGAAGCTGGCTCTGAACCCATGGTGGTACCATGCCTCTATGCTACTTTTCCCCAATGGGGTATGGAATGAGGATTCTTGGAGACTGACTTGGTGCTCATGGACTTGCTACTTCATGGTGCCTGATGGGTGAGGCATGAAGAAAATCCCTTTCCAGTGGCATACACTCAACCAGGTGGCACTTTGTTCAGGCCACAGTCATGAGGGCTAAATGATGAGAATAAATGGATGGGGCAGTACAACCTGATGCCATATTGAAAAATACCAACTCAAAATGGACATTCTGCTCCCGCAACAAGTCCCATAGCTCCTTGAAGACAGGAAGTGTGTCCAATTTTTTCTTTTCCTTTGTGTTTTTCTTTAATCACCTTGAGGGCTGGACGTAGTGCCTTGTAGAAGTGAGTAATCGATAAGTGTTTGGTGAACTGAACGGATCATGTCTTCAATAATTATACCCTTAAATATTATTAAAAATCAGCTATATATGGAAAGCATAAATGAATGAATGAACACTTATGTGATGTCTATTTCCACTTAACTCTTTTGTTAGTTGACTTTTCAATAGTCTAGGATTTAAAAAAATATGTTGCTATTAATTGTAATATGTTTCATACGAAGAGGATAAAGAATAACCCGTCATACAAATGAAATTCTTTTAAAATATCCATATGAGGTAGGAAGGTTTTCTGTGTATATATTATACTAATACTGATGGTATTTATTAGTTATTATAATAGATTATTCATTAAAAGTATAAGTTTTTCTGTTAAATGGTTCTGATTTTATAACTAGAGAAATTTTAAAGTGTATGAGTTAAAATAATGACTACCTATTAAATTTAGCTTACTTTCCTTGTAATTATAAAGTCAATACTTTCTTTTATCAGATTTATCTTTACTTCTTCATTAATTGAACCAGGTGCAATAGTTTCCATGCAGATTCTTTCAATGTCCTATATACCTTCCGGAAAGTTAGGAAGTATTTTATGATGCATTATCAACGTTATTTCCAAAGCCCCAAATTAGTAGTAGGCTTATATACATAGGAAAGATAGAATCAAATCAGTGAATTGTTTTATATTACATGTCTCTTGAGAACATGTCATCAAAAGTTACTGCATTTTTTGAAAATGTACCACATATATAGTGGAAATCTATCTCAGCTCCTGTCTGCTATTAGTGAACATGATTTTATGCTTATTTAACTGCTCAGAAAACTTTGGAGGATGCTAAGCAAAAATAAAAGCCTTTTTCCTAGGGTGGGAAAAATGGCCTTCTGATTTCCTTTACTTACTCTAATCATGGCTTCCTAGTTTAGTCATTACCCAAATATTACATGTCTGACTCTTAAGGTCTTTACCCATTTCACATTAGATCTTAGATTTCTTCATCCTGTTATTGATCTCAAACGTCTCTAGCTCTCGCGGGTAAAGGAAGAACATACCCATGTGTTGCATCAGATAATTCCTATTATTGAAAAGCTGTGTTCAATCTAAAATGACCTTTTCTTGTATTTATCGTCAAGCTAGCTTTACAGCCCACATGAAATTGAAGCTTTTGTGCAAGGGCTGAGAAGCGTGTTGTCGTGTGGGAGGGGCGCTCAGTGTGTTTGCTCAGCCCAGCCCGCTCTCCAGACAGCTGGCGGCAGGATCTGGGCGTGCGGCCGGGTGCTCATCACCACTTCAGTCCGCAGCCGAGGAAAGGCGTTATGTCTTCATTTGGACCATAAGGGTGCACAAGTGATTGTGCTGAAAACAAGTTCATCAGGGCAGAGGGGCTCTGCTTTAATCAGAACTCACAGCATTAGTACTTTTGAAGATGCTGAACAAGAATTTTTCAGGGGTGAGAGGGGTCAGCGTTAGCATTTGGACTTTTCCCCAAAATAAACCTGATAATATCCAGCATTTGATTTTACTTTAATTTCAGTGATCCTTTATGATGGTATGTGTTTGTAATGAGATTCATACTGTGTGTGGGATTTGGGCAAGACTTTGAAAAAGGACTCATTTTTCTGTGAAGCTGTGTTGAGAGTTTTCTGGGAGGTCCCTGTCACTTCCCTCTGAGAAAATGTCCAAATGGTAAGCGATGAACTCTCTTATTTGTCCTGTTTCCTCCATGTTACTCTTTTTTTAACCACATACTGTTCATTCACTTACCTTTTCAAGTTTGTATTTGCATTTAGAAGTTGAATTTTAAAACGTCTTCATTTAAAATAATAATAATAAATAATTTTAAAATTCCCCTGTGGTTAGAAAATGAATTTCTCAAATTTAACCACTAATTTTATGCCTGTCAGGTTTATTCTGGTTTCAGTTACATGCACTATTTTTTTTTTCCAAACCAAACAACATCATTTGAGAAGTATGAATTATGTGATGAGAATGCCAGGTTTTCCTAAGTCTGGGAGAATTCTAGTTACTACAAAGAGACAAGGACCTGTACCAATCAGAGCAGTGGCCTGATAGTGGCCCCACTTAACTCTTGCACTGTCTGTGAGTGAAGACCTTGACACCCCAAACATCTGCTGTGTACATCTGACTTCAGCCTTCCCAGAGGTGTTAAGCAGCTATATCAGATTTTTTTCTTTCTACTTTCTCATCCTTCTCCTCATCCAATCTGTTGTCATCTGAGTCTCCTAAACCCTAGAAACGTACAAGGAGGAAACAGGGCCACCTTCATGGGCCTTCCAGCTGTGCAGTCTCTTGGGGCCCCACACTCAGAAGGCCCCCCACTTGGTTGAGTGCTCTGCTGCTGCCATCTTGAAATTCTTAGTGACTTTTGAACGAGGGGTCCTGCCTTTTCCTGTTGCGCTGAGCCCCACGAGTTACGCCAGTCCTGGGAGGGAGGCATGTAAGCAACAGATAAGGCCCCGAGTCCTTCCGAGTCCCCCGCTCCGTCCTGCTGAGTTTCATTCGGGAGCAGCTCATCACCAGCCTCTAGGGCACTCTTCCCAAAAATATGTCAGTGAACATTCATGTGAGAAACACTTACTAAAAACTGCAAGTTCCTCAGCCCAGACAAATGATGTTGAGGGGTGGGGCCCAGGAATCTGCATTTTCATCGACTTCCTGTGATTCTCAGTTCACTAGGGGCTGACACCTCTGATTCAACACACATCTTTCTGTTACTCCTTATTGACTCATTCAAGACTAAAGGAGGGGAAACAAAAGGAAATAAATTCTATTACCTTCGGTCCGCTTTATGACACGTTGTCAGAGCACAAAAATAACTGGTTTCTCCTAAAGAAAACATTCTCTCTGTTTTTTGGTGGAGGGTAGAGACATCTTTATTTGGGGCCAGGCTACTTTAAACCACTTTTTTGGGAGTTTTTATTTTCATTTATTTCTGCTACCACTGTTAGAAAGTAGAATGTTTGGAGTAAGCAGTTATGAGTGACCAAGCAGCTGTTTCCACCAGACATTGCCCCTGTGTGTGACTTTGCAAAGATCAGTTACAATGATAAGGATCATTGTATTAAAGTCAGCTGACCTAGCCATCCATCATTGTTTGGGATAGAGCTTTGACAGACACTGGAGTTTAGTGGTTAAGAGTTTGCATTTTGGAGACAGACTGACTCCGGTTGAATCCAGACTCATCACTTAATAGTGGGACCTTGGGCAATTACTTTAATTTTTTTCCCCAAGTCTTAGTTGTTTTCTTTTTAATCCATTAGTAAGGGTATTAATACTCTACTGTATAGAGTTGTTAAGAGGATAAAGAAGATAATCCAAGTGAAATCCTAGTCCACAGCGCCTGCACAAGGTATGAGCTTAAGAATATTATTTTTTTGAACTGTCAAGAAAAACTTCAAAATTGAGATCCATGAAAACTTAAGAACTGAAGCCAAACTGAAATCCTGTAATCAAATAAATTTCAGGTGTAATAGATGGTCCTTATATGTTTTGCCATAATTGTGTATGTGTACGACAGAGAGGCCAACTTCAAATTAGCAGGCATGGAAGCATGGGACTACAGGCGGTTCTGTATAGGAAAGACAGAAATACAAGTCAAAATGGATTTGGCACATTTGTTTTAACAAGTGTGATGATTAATTTTTGGTACCAACTTGGCTTGGCTATGGTGCCCAGTCGTTAGGTTAAATACCAGTCTAGATGTTGCCGAGAAGGAATTTTTTGAATGTGATTAACATTTCAATCAGTAGACTTTGGGTAAAGCAGATGACGCTCCACAATGAGGGTGGGCCTCATCTGATCAGTTGAAGGTCTTAAGAGAAAAGACTGAAATTTCATGAGAAGGAAAGAAGTCTGCCTCCAGTCTGCCTTTGGACTCAAGACTGCAAAATTAACTCTTTTCTAGTCTCCCACCTGCCAACCTGCCCTACAAATTCTGGAGTTACCGGCCCCTACACTAGCATGAGCCAATTCCTTAAAATAAGTCAATTTCTCTCTTTGTCTCTCTCTCTCTCATATGACATACATCACACAGTGTCAGTGAGACACAAATATCCAGCTGACCATTTGGGTCACAAAAATACCTATTTTGGAATGGAATAGTTTTAAGGAAGGGCTTGAGTATTGACTCTGCTGTGATATCAGATGAAGCCACTTTCCTGTAGTGGAAATTAAAGAATTTGCAGATCAACAAAGAATGTGTACAGCCATTCCCTCTGAAATCGGGACTCTTACCCCTCACTGTGTAGTGCTTCCCCCACACACATTGCTCTGCTCTCCGTGCTGTGCTGAAGAAGCTGCAAATTTCACCACCGCTTCTGGGTGAGCACTGTTGATACAGAATTTTGCCTTTCCATGAAACAGCTCAGCTGGGGTAATTATTCATCTGAACAGGCTGATGCCTGGAGCTCGGTGCCTTTGGATTTCTTGCGAGGCCAGGGATGGGCGTGATTGACAGGTAGCTGAAACTCTGTCACCTGGGTAAAACCCTGCTGGTAATGAAGCTTTCATACTCAGACCTCACCTTTCTGGACCTGCCAGGCTGCGTTTGCCGCAGCAACTCTGAAAGCTTTCCCCGGGAAAATGGTGTTTCAAAGGTGCCAATTACAGCACATATGTGTTCCACCTTGAGAATTTCAATTGGCAAAGATAATATCATGGGCTGCCCTTAGAGTTTTGATGGGGGGTTCATTTGTACGAAGAGATCTGATCGAAATGCAGTTATTAACAGAGGCTTTGGAAAACAGCGCACGAAAAGCAATAGGGGATTGTTTTCTTAAAAGCATATCCTAAAGGACCATTTACCAGCTAGCTCTCCGCTCATGTTTAAAAAATAATGGTGTGCAAATAAGCATGTCCTGCTGGAAACCACGTGGATTTCGACTCTCGAATGAAACACCGTATGTAAATATAAATTAGCTTGTTCTGACCCTTGGTGTTGGACACCTACAGGTGGTTTCCTTGCTTTTGCATAACAGAGGAAGTGGTGGGAAGGAAAACCGAATTTTCTCTCTTCTGAGGTTTATCCAGCCACCTTTGCACCACCTTCTTCCTCCTGCTTCTTCTTAGGGCAGCTCTTAGCAAAATTATGAAATAGGAAGCCAACACAGGTAATAAAAGGAATGCTTAGAGAACGTCTACCGTGGGCCAAGGGTTTTCATGTGTCATTTTATTTAATACTCACAAAAATCCTGTGAAATATGGATTGAAGAAGAAGCACTTTTATTTCTGTCTTCTCTGGAAGGAACTGAGATTCTGAGATGTCAAGTAACTAGTCCAAGGTTGTCTAGATAGGTAAAGTTCCAACACCTTTGTCTATTTCCATTGATTCAAATATACCTTTTCTTCTCCCGCAAGTACAAGTCAGTGTCGCTCTCTCTCTGTCTCTTCCTCTGTCTGTCTGTCTGTCTCTCTCTGCCTTTCTCTCGTGCTCTGTCTCTCTGTCTCTCTGTCTCTCTCACGCGCACACACACATGCACACAAACACACCCTGCCCCCTTCTAGACTTCCAGACTTCTGTTGTACTGAGTGAAAACATCTGATAAACTCATTCACACTCAATTGATAGAGACTTAATATGCTGTGCCTTCCCTGAGCATTGTAATATGAAAGGTCAGAAAGAGGATGAAGCTTAGTAGAAAGAATTGCTTTGTAAAAGGATTTTCATAATCTGTAAAGAATGTGGCTTTGGGCTGGAGGCTTTCTCCGAACGCTTCAGATTATCCCATTTAGGAACCCTGCTACCTCCGGCTGGGCCACCGCCTGGTGTAACCTGTGGCTCCTCCCCCGGCTGCTGCCTGCTCTCTCCTTAGCATCTCTTCATTGCCGCTCAGAATTGACATGTTATGTACTTTCCACCGCCCCACCAGTGAAACAGGCACTTTTTTGAAGACATTTCTAGTATAGGAATCAAATTGTTAGTCAGATTCTTTGTATAATTGTACTAGATTTCTGGAGAAACGTTTCTGATTGTAAAATAACCCTTAACTTCACATCCATCTCGTTGTCACAGGCTTCTTCCTTGGGCAAGGGTGATAATCTGCAGGTCTGAATATCCTGGACATGGGCTGATTCTATGCTCTCTTTTTAACTTTGACTTGAGCAGTTTGGCACAGGTTTTAGATGAACCAAGGCAGACACCCACCTGCCATAGCAAATAGGATGAGAAGCACCGTCTTCCATATAGATGAGCCAGGCCCACCATCCCAACCCAGGACTGGCCATAACAAGCGACAGCACCCATTGGTTCATTATTTTCAGAGATGACAGCTCAGTAGCAATTATGGGAAAACCAAGATCTTTTTTTCGGCAGGAATTCTGAGCATTCAGAGGGAGAGTGATAAGCAGTCATCTAACAGGGCAGGGCATTTCATCATCTAGGGGTAACGCTGGCAACTAAGTCATTCCAGTAGGTTCATTTAGAGGCTGCCCCACTCAAAATCAAGCTTTCTCCAAGGCCCACATCATGGTTCCCTGTGGCAGGGGCTGGCAAGTGGTGCATCAGATCTGCGCGCTCTTCAGTGGCCTTGTCACATCTTCCCTGGGGACGTGATACAGCATCCTGGAACATCAAAAGTCCAAAGTCACCACACAACCTGTCATCTCACAGCACTCCTCTGCACATTGGATGGGTCCCTCCGCATTTGATTTCCACAGCAGTGTGTCAGCCTTGACTCCGCTTGTCAGTGACCTAAACCACCTGAGTTCTTTCCCTACAACACGCAGTAGCTGCTGGCTGTGCTCTGCATCTCAATTCTGAGATGTCTGCTCCCATCAAATCCTAGCGGAGAGCAACAGCCCCAGGGACCTGCCGAAACATCAGCTCCTGGGGAATTTCTCCCTTTCATCAAGTCTGACCGCTACAAACTTACAGACTTGGAATGTGTAACACCAGCTTCTCACAGCAGTGTCTTCACAGAGCTACGAATTTAACAGGATGCCCTTGGCTTTGGTCTGGGGTCGGTATGAGACATGAGCACGTGAAGAATGCTGTTGCATTGCACAGAGCTGCTCTGTAGGGTCCCGTCCATTATGCTAGTTCCTGCCCCATAGAAACACAGGAGAAAGTCCTCCTAAGAGTTTGGTCAACTACAGTGGTGTTTCTTCTGATGAAAGGGTATGCTTCTGTTTAGAAGATAATGAGAGCTCTTTAACACATCTTATTTGCTTTTTGGCCTGAGCTGCCAAAAGCTTAGGGCTGAATTTCCTTCTCAGTTGCAATGGCTTTCTTTTACTTAAGCTCGAGATATAATTATTCCCACTCTCTCTCTCTCATTACTTGGTATTTTCCTAGACACGGAGCTAGACATTATCTTGTTTATTCTTACACCCACACCCAAAGTATCTATTTATTATCCTTATTTTATAGATGAGGAAATAAGGAAGAGAGAGATGAAGTGATTTGCCCCAGTCAACAAAGTCCCATTGGGAACTTTGTCAGTTATAAACAATAAACAAGGGAATGGAAAAACGGTGGTAAGTAGTCACAGTACATGCTCCCAGTCGAAGCTGTCATTATTGTTATGTGACACTGGCAAAGCCACTCATTGTGTTGATATGGCAGTTATTCAGCAAACCAGACCCTCTAATCTCAGGTAAGCCATTATTATGGACCTGCCAGTGTGAGGACCAAGAAAAATGTTTACAGTAAAAACTTACCATAGAATTTGAACATCTGCCTTAAAAGAAACAGATCTTGTGTATATATGTTTTGCCCAATTACTAGGAATCAAAATTTAGAAGACAAGTAATTATAATTTAAGTAATTTGTTTAATACAGTACCTAAAATTACTGTCAGATAAACATTTCCCGAGAATCAAAATATATGGTTATTTTACATTTTCCCATTTGGATCCCTTTCAATTTCTGCAGTTTATTAGCTTGGTTCAGTGTCTTTGAGCATTAGTCAACATTTAAAATGTAGGTTTTTATGATTCTGGGAGAAGCAATTGCTTCCAAGGGAGAAAACATTCTGTAAATTACATGTAAATGTTTTTACTTGGATGAGTTCTTTTGCATCTGTGTAGAGGATCATTTTAATTTACACAAGAATGAAGGTTTCCCGTGATTGAATGTACTATGCCCGCTTGTGTATCTAATTTTCACTTTATTTATACAGGAGTCTAGCAGACACAAGGGGCATTTTGTTATAATGTAAGTGCTACTTAAAAGTAAAATAAAATTATAATAAAAAGCTCAGGATTAGTGCGCCATTTCTAATTTTATTTCAGCGCTGTCCCTCAGAGTGGATTGGAGCAGATCTGAGTCATGTAATTTGGCATTATGATGCTCTAAAGATACAGGACATAAAGACTTCATCCCAGGAACAAAACAGATGAGCAGCTCAGAAATGCGATGGACTAAAAACATCAAACCATCTCCTCTTTCCTCCCAGCTGTACATTTCAGAGTATAGTAGGCTCTTCCTCTGTAGAAACTGTTCTATAAATCATTTCCCTTTCTTTCTTTCTTAATCTCTGAGATTATGTAGCCTTTTTAAAAATTGGGTACTTGCAATCCAAATGATTATGAAGGTATCAATTAATTCAGGTTTTTCTCTTTGCGCCATTAAAACCTTTCAGAGAAATAACCAGCTTCTAGTTTCTGTTTATTGACAGTCAAAAGGATGTGACATTCTGACATTAATCAGTTTCTAGGGTGAAGACAAAGGTACAAGTTTTGAGGTTCTGATTTTATTGCTCCACAGATGGAAATGTAATAATAAAGGCCAGTGAGGGGTGGAAATGGGTCTGAATATTTGCCTCTTCACATTTCAGACCCACAAGACTTCTTTCCTGTTTATCATATTAAATCTGCATTATTAAATGCCCCAAATTAATTAAAGGTCATTGCTTAAGAGTTCAAATGCATACAAACCACCAGTTCTAAGTTTTTAGTCTAGGTACTGCTCCTTTTGCTTTGTTAGACACAATTAAACATTTAGCATTTTATTTCTACAGTCCCTTTTTTCCAGTCATTTCCTCTCTTTTAATCTTGGGAAATAAAGTAGTGGAATTTCCCCTGACTTACAACAGAGTATTGAGGTTCTGGAGGACTATGGGCATCTTGCCCAAGATTAGTGTTGGCAGAGGGCTGAGAGGTTACCATTCTCCAGGGGGGCCAGCGCACTGAAGCAGGTGTGGTCCCAAGTGGGGTGGAAACCAGTGAACCTGGGATGTGCTTCCTTTGCATCCACCAAGATGCTCCTTCTAACTTGCTTTGCTGTGGAACAGGTAGAGAGAAAAACTAGACTCGAGTGGATTTCCAGATACATCTGCAGTTGCAGTTCTTTGGAAAGGGCTTGTGATTGAAGGTTTGAAACCCTGGTGCCCCAAACTCTGGCATTCCAGTTAGTTTCTTGCCTGCAGAGTCATATTGCCTCCCGTAATTAATACAATCCATTTATCACAAACAATTTTGAACTAATTTCAGTCTCCTGAAGCTCAGGTAATTGTTGAATGTGCATATGGGATGTTGCTATGAAGTCATTCACTTTGAAATAGAAGGAAAGTGTCTCAGATAAATAGAAAAACTTTCAACCTAATGTTTATTTCCTTTACAATATGGTTAGCTTTTGGTTGGCCCATCTTATCTCAGTTGAATTGTTTTATATTAGATGTGCTAATTATACAACCACTAATGATCTGATTAAATTTAATTCTGCAATATTCAAGGTTATCTGCCAAATATTGAATTGAACAACACAACCTAAATATGACCTCATGACTTAACTGTCACAATATTTGCGTCATTGGGGAGTTGTCATCTTGGGAAGAAATAGCTTTATTTAATGATAGGATGGGAACTATTTCTATCGTAGACAATGCTGCTACTAATGTTGCTTTCAGACCAAGCTCTAATCCTTAAGACAGAAAACTGAATAACCTTTTTAAAAAGCTTTAAAAATCATACACTGTGCCAACTAATTCGTAAGTCTAATTATCAATATATTTCTTCTTGAAAGCTCTCTGCACAGTGAATATTACCTTTGTCTTTCAGGTGGATTCTAAGCCTGGTATATATAACAAAATAAAATTTGTGAGAATTAAGCCTTCTGGTAAACAAGAAAATGTGTCATGAGGGAACCAGAAATTCTGAGGACTACAAACAATTTCAAAGCCAACAGGATTAGATCCACAGAGAAAAGAGTAAGAAAAAGCAAAACAAAACAGTACTTCGCAGATGAAACATGGGAGAGGACTACCACTGGGGCATGAATTTTACAGAAAGGCTCCAAGCTCAAGAACAATGGACACAGATAGTGGGGAAGTGCCTTGGAGCAATGACCATGGGGCCTGCCTGGCCAGTGAGCCCTTTTTACATCCTTAACTTTTGTTTGGGGCAGCAAAAAAGCCTCGATGGTTTCATGGGAAAATTTTACTATATGTTTAAAGAACATATAATTCCAATATTACGTAAATAATTCCAAAGAAGAGAGAATGTTAGAAAGCTTTCCAACTCATTCTTTAAGGTTAGCCTAACAGAATAAAGTACCATAAAATAAAACTAAAGCTACAGTTCAAGCTTATTTCTGAATGTGGATGCAAAAGTCTTTAATAAAATACTTGCAAATCAAATCCAGCAATGTAATGAAAAGGGTATTTCCCAGGAATATGGTGATGAATCATCATTGGTTATTCACTACAGTATAATGTATTGGAAATCATATCACCACCTTAACAGATTTTAAGAATTAAATCCATATGCTCTTCTCTATAGATGCCAAAATTGCATTTGATGTAATTCAATACCAAATTCTGAACAAAGCAGTGAAATGAAAGAATCACGCAAACCCAAAAGAAAAGAAAATACTCCTCAAAGCACACTCAGAAAAGAAAGAAAACTTGATAAAGGACATCTATCAAAAACAAAACCAAATTTTGAAGAATTTTCCATTAAAGTTACAAAGAAGAGATGAATGTCTACGTGGCTCACAGCCTCCAAGGTGACCTCCCCATTCCTGGGGTTCACACCTGTGTGTAATCCCCTCCCCTAGAGTGTGGGCAGGACCTGTGACTGGCTTCAAACCAACAGAATGTGGCAAAAGTGTTGGGATATCACTCGTGATTGTGTTATGTTATAGGGCAAAGGGATAGGATGTCACTCCTGGCTTTGTTTTGTTGTTAGTGCCACGGAGTTGATTCCAACTCCTAGAGATATTGTGTGCAGCAAAGCAGAACCCTGCCCGATCTTTCTGTGCCATCCTCTCACCTTCCGGTGCTGTATCAGACGTTGCTCATTTTATATTGGATTGTTTGTTTTCTTACCAACTTTTGAGAGCTTTTATAGATTCTGGATTCAGTCCTGTTATTCAAATGTAATTTGAAAATGTTGTCTTCTGTCTGTGAGTTGTCTTTTCATTCTCTTACTCGGGTCTTCCCAAGAGCAAAAGTTCTTAATTTTGGTGAAGTTCGATGTATAATTTTGTTTCTTTTATGGATCATGCCTTTGGCATTGTATCTAGAAAATCTTTGCCCAGCCCAAGGTCACGAAGATTTTCTCCAGTAATCTTCATTCATTTGTGTAGGTCAAGGTTTCATTCTGTTATTATTTTCCTTCTACTCGAAGGACTTGAACATTTTTCGTAGTGCAGATCTGCTGGTGATGACTTCTTTCAGCTTTTGTGTATCTCAAAACACGTTCATTGAGCCTTAATTTTGAAAGATATTTTCACCAGATAAAGAATTTTAGGTTAGGGGCCGGCTCGGTGGCGCAGCGGTTTCGTCCGCGCTTGGCAGCCCAGGGTTCGCGAGTTCGGATCCTGGGCGCCCGCCGACGCACTGCCTGCCAGCCATGCCGTGGCGGCGTCCCATGTAAAGTGGAGGAAGATGGGCACGATGTTAGCCCAGGGCCAGTCTTCCTCAGCAAAAAGAGGAGGATTGGCAACGGATGTTAGTTAGCTCAGGGCTGGTCTTCCTCACAAAAAAAAAAAAAAAAGAATTTTAGGTTGATGGTATTATTCTTTCAATACTTGTTAGGTTATTGCTTCACTGTCTTTTAGCTTGCCTTGTTTTCAATGAGAAATCTGCTGCCACTCTTATCTTTGTTCCTCGGTACATAACATCTTTTCTCTCTGGCTGTTTTCAGATTGTCTTCTTATCACTCCTTTGAAGCAATTTGATTTTGAGGTGCCTTAGTGTAGTTTTCTTCATATTTCTTGTGCGTGTGGTTTGTTGACCTTCTTGGATCTGTGGTCCATGAAACTGTAAATTTTTCATCAGATCAGGAAAGGTGTTGGCCACTTTTTTTTCAAATATTTTGCTGCTGCCCTCTCCTCTCCTTTGTTTCCTCCAGTTATGTGGATATTTGATCATCTGAAGTTGTCCTCAGTCCACGGATGCTCTGTTCTTTTTTTCCAGTCATTTTCACAATTTAACTTTGAACAGTTTCTATTGCTGTGTTTTCAAATTCACCATTTTTTTCTTTGGCAATGTCTAATCTGGTGTTAATCCCATTCACGGTATTTCTACCTACCTCACATATTTATTTTTCACCTTTAGAAGTTTTATTTGGGTCTTTTAAACATCCTTCATGCCTCTAGTTAACATATGCAATCTTTCCCCTAACTTCTCAAACATACAGAACACAGTTGTAATAACTGCTTCGATGTCCTGGTCTACTCGTTCTAAAATCTGTGTTGTTTCTGGGTCAGTTTTGATTGATTGATTTCTCTCCTCATTAAGGGTTGTATTTTCCTACTTCTTTGCATGCTGTATAATTTCTTATTAGCAGCCAGACATTTTGCATTTTGTCTTATTGGTTGCTGGATTTTTGTATTCCTGTATTCTTGAGGTTTGTTCTGCACGTAGTTAAGTTACTCAGAAACAGTTTGATCCCTCTGAGTCAAAGGATTTTTCCTCATTACTGAGGCAGGACCCTTCTTAGTATCCTAATCAATGCTCCTGAATTATGAGGTTTTCTCATCTGCTGCTGGGGACCCACTGCCCCTGTGTGGCTCTGGGCACTATTCATGCCAATCCTTTGGGTTGGTTCTTTCCCTGGCCTCAGCTCGTTTCCTCACACCCATGTGTTGATCAGCACTCGAATGAGTCCTCACAGGAAACCCTCTGCAGGTCTCTGGATTTCTCTCTCTGTGCTGCCCTCAAGCTACAGCCATGGTGGCCTCCCTGGACCCGCAACTCTGTGCCCTCAACTCCGGAGAATCACCAGCTTCTGCCTGGGTTCCGCCTCTCTGCACCATGCCTAGAAACTCTCTCCAGGCAGTAAGCTGGGGCAATCGTAGTAGGAGGACCTTTGATAAAACGAAAATTTTTAAATTTTCTGAACCAGAAAAAAAAATGTCGTAAGCAAGTATAAAAGGCAATGAGGAAAAATATTTGTTACACGTGTAGCAGAAAAAAGATTAATATTGAAAATATACAAAATACAAATCAATAAGAAAAAAAATGACAACCCAAGAAAATAATGGTCAAATTCACAGAAGAAAAAATATATATGGCTAAAACATGTATGAATTTATACTTGATCTACTTAATCACTAAGGTAATGTAAATGAAGCATAATTTTTTCAATTATCTGATAGCAAACAATAAAAAGATCAGCAAACTCCAGTGTCGGCACAGATGCATGGAAACAGAGATGCCTAGAGACCTTGGAGAGTAGTATTTCTTTAGATAGCCTTTTTGGATGGAAGTTAAGCAATTTCTGTTAAAAAATTAGGTGCACATGCTCTTTGACTTAACAATTCTAGTTCTAGGAGTCATCCTGTATTTATACCTATTTGCATATGTGCATAAAAATTTTCAAAGAAAGATTCACTAAAAATAAAATTGGAAACAAAAAATATTGGAAACAACCTAAATGACCATCCATTGAGAATGGCACAATGTACCATGGTATCCATATTGTAGAAAACTGTAGAACCACTAGAAAGAATGGTAGCCCTATATGGTTTGACACATGAGTATTTCTAGATATTAAGTGAAAAAAATTACAGAGTAATGCATATAGTAAGATCCCATTTACATTAAAAAAAATAACCTTACATATTCTTATATAACAGTATATATTTTTATGAAGATGTAAAAGCATTTAAAAAAGATTGGGAGGCTGTGAATTTAGTGAACAACCAATTACCTCTGGGAACGGGGGAGCTGGTTAAAGGGACACTTTCATACACTGTATAACTTCTGTATTGCTTGAATTCTTACAACATATAGTCTATGTACTATTTGTTTAATTATAAAATTAAAACATGGGGAAACTGAATGCCAAAAGAAAGGAGAGAAAAGGAAAGTGCAAAAGAGAATGAAAGGAAGAAAAAATGCAGTTTTGAGATTTACAACTGACTGCTAGAGGTCATGTGGAATACTTAAAGTTGGTTTACACATTTGTAGTCTGTTTTGGGTCACCGTAGGATATAGAGGAATGTAATAGAATTTTAATGTTTTGTAATAGTCATTATTCACTTGTGGAATGTGGATTTGGGACTGAAGGATGAGATTATATGTGTAAGAGAAGCAATTCCATTTGAGGATAAGGGAAAGCAGAGGCTTTCAAATCTTCAGCTGATTGTTAAGGACAGACAGGTAATATTATAAAAATCTATTTAAGAAAATTTAGTTCCAAACATAAGAAATCCATTTCTGAACTCATTTAAGCTTTCTCCCCAGATCTAAGATGAAAGCTCATCAGTTGTAAATACTCAGTGCTTTCCACGGTGACAGAGTTTAGATTACAATGACAACAAAAGTCTGGGGTTTAATAGGAGAGCAGAAGTACCTCGTGTGAGCCTTGTGGCCAGAGATGCCGGGGAAAGGAAGGACAGAGGAAAGGTTTCTCCCATTTCTCCTGGCTCCAGCCCTCTTTCATATTCTGGGTGTCTAAGGAGTGTTTGTTTAAACAAGATTTTGTCACTGGGGCACCAGCCCTATCCAGTCATCAGGACGCTCTGAGCACTTGACAGCAAATCTGATCATGTTGCTTGGCAAGCCCTAGGGTGACAGTGACGGAGGAGTCAGGTCTCCTTGGTTGATGACACTAGCCCCTGAAACAATGCTCACTCCCTTCCCCCATCTCTCCCTCTCTCTCTCTCTCCCTCTCCCTTCTCCCTCCTTTCCTCCTTCCATTCCTTTTCTTCATTCTTTTATTCAACTCAATAACAGCTTATCGAGCAGTTACTGTGTCAGGCACTGTTCTAGCAGAGATGCTGGAAAAACAGCAGTGAACACAATAGAGGAAAGCCTTCATGGCAATGACTCCATTCTTAGTCTCTTTTCAGAAATCAAACTTTTGGCTGTGAAAATTACCTTTCCTGTCAGGGAGAGTAGACCCTGACCAGCTGATGGTGAATTTCTAGCTGTATTTTCTTGTAGTAGTTAGATTATACGCTGCAGATGAATTAAAATTTCAGTTTATAACCAAGCCCTCACTGGTTTGACTTACTATGAACTAAACTCCTGGGGTAGAATTCTGTTTGCACTGACAAAGCTCAGATTAGGGACATGTAAATCTAAGTTTACATCCGGAATTCTGCTGCCCTAAAAGTCCTGTCTCGGTTCCCTCTTTGAATGACATCTTTTCTTCATCTCTCAAATACCTCAGTAATAGTCCATCCTTAGTGAATGGCTCCAGTCAGTAATTAATTAAAAAGGAAAAGACTGGAGAATTTGGAATACCGGAGACAAGATGGGGGAAATGGCACCCTAACACACAGAGACAGACCCAAGGTGGCCACCCTTAGGGGCGTACACCTTCTGCTCACACATTTTTAAATTCCTCCAGATTGGAGTTAGATCCTCCCCAGAACTCCTTTTAATCTGTTGCCACAACTATAATACTCCTCTCTGAGCTTCCGAAAGATACTTTCTGTCTCTTCAATTATTGAGACTTTTTCAAATAATAACTAACATTTTAAAAAAGCCCATTATGTGTTAGAAACTGTAATTAGTATCTTACATCCTCACATCTACACTCTGAGGTAGGGGATGTAATTATCCCATTTTACATAGGAAACCACTGAGACTTAGAGGACTTACATAATTTGTCCAAAGTCATTTAGTTAGTAAGTTACGGTCCAGAATTTGAAGCCAGAATTTGACTCCAGACCTCATGCCCTCAACCACTGGACTCGGCTGCTTCTCAGTTATTATTATTTAAACTAATACAAAAAATCAGTGTAAAGCATTGGGTGGAACCCACAAGACTGTTATGAGGATTGAATGGCACACTATGTATCCAACACTTAGTGGGAATCTGCCTGTTGGTCTTCTATCTCTAAACAAGCTCTATTTTTTCAACCTCCCTCTTAAGATGTGATAGCTTCTACCAGATAAGTCCTGAGCAGCCCAGAATACATTGATACTATTCCTCTATCTGTTCTATACTTATACTTCTATTTAGCAGATTATGAGTGCATTAATTTTTTTAGCCTCCATGTTGCTAAATATAAACGGCAGTTCACATTAAATTTATAGTCATCTAAAATTGATTTTTTAAAGATGAACTATTCTTAAGCAGGTCATCCGCATTTTTGTACCTGTATAGAAGGTAACTTTAGTGTTTTTCTGTCTTAGTCAGGTTGGGCCTCTATAACAGAGTACCATGGACTGGGTGGCTTATAAACAGAAATTTGTTGCTCACAGTTCTGGAGGCTGGAAGTCCAAGATCAAGGTGCCAGCATGGCCAGGTTGTGAGACAGTCCCTCTTCTGGGTTATAGACCGCCAACTTCTCTTTGTGTCCTCACATGGTGGAGAGCAGAGAGGGGAGGCAAGCTCTGCTGAACTCTTATAAGGGCACCAATCCCATTCATGAGGCCTCCACCTTCATGACCTTGTCTAATCCTAATTACCTCCCAAAGGCCCCATCTCCTAATACTGCCACTTCAGGGTAGGGGTAGGGTTTCAACATATGAATTTTGAGGGGACACAAACATTCAATGAATAGCAACCACTTTCTAGTCTTTCCTCCAGACATAAATTTATATATACTCATTACATAAAAATGCATGTATCCATTCTTGGTTAATAACCTCATTCTTCCTAGTACATATATCATGAATATTTCTCCATGTCATGAGAGACTCTTCTAAAGCAGCATTTTCCAAGGCTGCATAGTATTCCATGACATGGCTGTCCTTTATTTAATCCATCACCACTTGGTGGATTTTATCCTCCTTCTGAGGCTTCTAACCCCCCGTTTCTAATATTGATTCATTCAGTCACCAGAAAAATAACTTCAAAATCTGCTCCGTTCCTAAAGGATGCAGTCTTGTCCCGATGCTGTTCAAAGACGCCACCCGTGTGTCTGCAACATCTATTTTAGGGAAACGTTTTGCTAAGCAGTACTGATGCTTCCTCTAATGCAATTCTTTAGGAAATTCCACATTAAACACTACAAAATCCGACTCCATTTATCGCTGAGGATATTAACATGCATTTGAGTTTTTGCAGAGAAGCCCATTTTACCAATGAAATAAGTGAGGCTCCTTGTTTCCAAGCCACGTGGCAAAGAAGGGACTCACTGAGTCTTAGGATTCCAAACTCCTCATTCACTTGTGTCTAGATGGGAACTACATTGTGATTCATTAGCATTTTAGCAATAGGAAGTATTAGCAGGCTGCTAATACATATCAGCAGGCTGCTCAAGGCAAAGTCGAGTTTTCTCATCTTACCTCTTATTAGTAAAAATTATTTTGCAGGGAGGAATGGCTGCAGAACTTGATTAGTTAAAAACCAACATCCTAACTCCAGCATCAAGATACATCATAATTGATTTTGGTGGGTGAAAAGTGCAGCTGCCGGGAGGAGCTGGGCCAGCCCTCAGCACGGCCCCGCCTGCCTTTACAGATGCTTCAATGCTCTCCTGAATGTATTGTCATTAGAAGTGGCAAAGTCCTTAACAGCTGTGAATATCACAAGTGCAACAATAAACCATGATTTTTCTCCCCCGGAAAATGCCCTTGTTACAGTGCTCAAAAATGAGTTAGAGATGATTTCTTTGTTGCCCCTATGCACCTTTAACAAGAATATATTCAAGGCTTTCTGTAGCTGGCATCCTTATAAATTTATTCTTGTCAGGTCTAGCCATGTATCAGGCTCTCAGAGTGAAATATGAGAATGAAAATGGAAGCAGAATCAGGTGCTGACACATTTGCTGGAGGAATTCAGAGTGACAGAGACATTCCAAGGCAAAGTGGTGCGCCCAAGACTGAGTATTGCAAGGGGCATCCGCTGCTTCTTTCTTAGTCCTCCCATTACTCAGATACTGTAAAGCAGAGCAAATGAGAGTCATGGAAGGTTTGATTCCATTACCCTGTCTTGGCTTTGCCACCAATCATACACCCCAAAATCATAATAAAAGCACATGGTGCCTTGTGGTAGGAGATGGAAGATGGAAGAGAGATGCTGACTGATTTGACCTTGGCCACATTAGAAAATCAGATTGCCTGTAAGGACCCCACAGCAGGGGGATTTTAGCATGGAATAAAGCCTTTCCAAGTGGGCAGGGACACCACACCGAATCAGCCATGCTCGTCCCAGGAACCTGTACTGGAAATGTTGACTTCAAGGGGCGTTTTGGAAGCAGGACTCCGAAGTCAGGGAGAGTTAAAGAGACAGCTGGCATTGCACACTAATATTTGATCAGTGAAGGCAAGAGGGAATGTGTTGCATGTGGTAGAGCTTTAGCAAAGCTGTTTTGTCTTAAAATGTTTTATTCAGGTTTTATGTGACCTCTCTGCAATTCAGTGTTCCCCAGATAGACTGTGCACTTGACGCCTTTGGGGAACTTTGTTATTTTCCTGTTTCTTTATGAAATCCCCAGATAAGTCACATTGGTGTCTTTGTCCTTTGATTCAATTCAATCTGTGTCACTTCTATTGAGTGCAGCGTGTGGCTGCTGGGGGTGGATGGGGGAGAGGATGGCTAAGGTCTGCTCCCTGCCCTCACTCACTTAGAATAATAACTGGAATGCACGGAGACAAGGACTGGATGCTGAGTCGCGGCTGGCGGGAGTTCAGAGACAGGACAATTCATTCCGCCTGCACTCGAAGGAGAGTGATGAAAATGGGGCTGATCTCAGAGCCCTGGAGGCAGAGGGGGCACAGACCCAGGGAAGTATTAGGTCAGCAGGAGCCTCTGTAGGACAGCAAGCAGCCTGGCTGGCGGGGAGGAAGGGTGGATGTGGGGAAGGACGTGCAAAAATGAACCCAATAACAGAGTGACAGAGCGTGTTTTTTAAAGTAATAGTACTCTTGAAATTAAAATGAGAGTAGTAAAGGTTCTCTTGGCTCAAATATTGCAATGTGGGTGTTCTTTCTAAAAAGCCACTGGAAAAATAAAAAGGTTAACCACAACAAAAGCACATCAAGAGCAGAGTTGGCAGTTTGAGGTTTGGGCACAACAATTATTCTGCAAATCTTCACAGCACCATCATGAAGGACTGACACACTACAACACAGGTGAACCTCAAAAATGTGGTGCTCAGCGAGAAAGGCCAGTCACAAGAGACCTTGTGTTGTATGACTCCATGTACATGAAATATCCAGAATAGGCAAATCTCCTAAACTAACATCTATTGCCAATCTTCCTCTTTTGTTTTTCTCCCCAAAGCCCCAGTGCATGGTTGTATATCCCAGTTGTAAGTCCTTCTAGTTCTTCTATGTGAGCCGCCACCACAGCATGGCAACTGACAGATGGGTGATGTGGTTCCGCGACTGGGAAATGAACCTGGGCCACCAAAGAGGGGAGAGGGCCAAACTTTAACCACTAGACCATCAGGGCTGGCTCTTGAGCTTTCCTTTTGAGGTAGAAAGTTCTAAAATGAGATTATGATATTAGATTAGATTACACTCTGTAAATATACTAAAAATGACTTATTTTAAAGTGGGTGAATTTTTTGGTATATGAATTATATCTCAATAATACTGTTCAAAAAAGTCATAGCCTCAGTTTCACAGGTTTGATTAAGCAAGTGTCACTTTTAGGTTTAGATGCAAACTAGGGAAGGAGAAAGATAACCTGCTTGGGTTGTGCCCAACTTGGCATTGAAATGTGTCCTCAGTAGCAGTGGGTATGCTTCTTGAACCTCATCACTGGCCTTAGGTCCCTGCATAGTTCCGGGCCACCCTGAACTGCCCACAGCTGTTGTGTGGAAAAGAACTGGCCTGAGAAGAGAGACCTGGGTCATGACCCAGCTCAGTTACCTTATAGATGTGTGGCTTGGGGCAAATCACCTAATTCCCTTGGCCTTAGATTCTTCTCTAGCAAAGGGGAATTTGGATTATAAAGAGGTGGCACCGTGAGGCATGTGTAGGTCACCAGCTGGCAGGCCGTCAAGAGCCTTCAGAAGATGACATTGACTTTGAGGAGTGCATCACACAGCTAAGGGCCTAGTCCTTGGCTTATCAAGCTCTGAATCTTGATTTTGGCCAGCACACCGAGAGCTGACCCCTCCTGCAGAGGGGGACTCTAAGGACAGGCTGACTCTAAGCATGCCCTGGAGGCTTTGACTTGTATGCCAGTTGCCAATTTATAAATTTACAGCAAGAAATGTGACTGCCAAGGGGAACAGATACCCATTTCTTCCAGCCAATGCATCCACTCTCTTTTAAAAATATCTAAATAAATGCCAAATTATGATCAGAAGTTTACACACTGAGCACTGAGTCATAACAAGAGGAGATTCTGGACTCTGGTAAGCCAGTAGGATCATATTCTGACAATAATTTATTTATCTACCTCTAGGACAGGACAAGCCAGGTTGTTTGTTTGAGTCAGAGCGTCCTTTTCCCAGAGAGGCTGGACACTTCCTCTCTGACTTAAGAATATTTCTACCAAACTCACCAATGACCCCACTACCAAAAGAACAGAATCTTAGTATGTTAATTCTTCACACTGTCTATTAGATTATAAGCAACTTTTTGTTCTTTCTATTTCTGACTCAGGAAACATTTTATCTCCAAGGTCCCTTTTTGCATATCCTGCTCTTATTCATTGCATGGAGATTATGTAGTTTACCTTTAAGAACATAGAGAAAGCTTTGCTGTCACTGTATTACATTATAGAAGATAGTCATATAGTATCATATATACATACATATGTATATATTTGCATATATTTAATCATAGTCATGGTGATCTATTGGCTAAGATTCCGCACTCTCACCACTGTGGCCCGGGTTCATTTCCCAGTCAGGGAACCACGTCACCCGTCTATCAGTTGTCATACTGTGGTGACTGCACGTTGCTATGATGCTAAAAGCTATGCCACTGGGATTTCAAATACCAGCAGGGTCACCCGTGGTGGACAGGTGTCAGCAGAGCTTTCAGACTAAGACAGACTAGGAGGAAGGAACTGGCCACCCATTTCCGAAAAAATTGGCCATGAAAACCCTATGACTTGCAGTGGATCATGGTCTGATAGAGCTCAGGAAGGTGAAAGGATGGCGCAAAAGACCAGGCAGTGTTCCCCTCTGCTGTCCACAGGGTCACTAGGAGTTGAGATCAACTCAGCAGCACTAACAACAAAGTCGCAGTCAAGCCAATAATAATGTATCACCATAGAGTCAATAATAAGAGCCTGCTGATGGATGCTTGTGAAATCAAATAAGATAACGTGTGTTAACAGTACACTGAAAACCTGAAGCATTCTCCTCATGAAAGACATTAATGACCAGATCCAGGACCAGTCAGATTTGGGGCTATCACCATACACAATCCAAATACACAGGAGTTGTGTGACTTGGGGCTAAGGACCAGATGGAGAGATGATTGTCCAAGGTAGATGTCTCACACTACATGCCCTTGGGATAGCCCAGACCCACAGTGTGTTTTTGTGAAGCCTGCAGAGTGTTTTTAGATTTTCAATTGATTGCCAACATTTAAAAGTTAGAAGAAATTACATAAAAGGACATATTTTTTCACTTCCATTGAAAAAAAAAATGAATGTCTGGCAAGGCCAGGATTATATTCTTGCATGATGACAACTTGAAACGACTTCTGACAAAAGTGAAAGAAGGAAGTGCCAAAGCAGGACTGCATTTGAACATCAAGAAGACAAAGATCACGACTGCAGAACTACCCAACTTTGACATAAACGGTGAAGACATGGAAGTTGTTAAAGATTGTGTTTACCTCGGTTCACTCATCAAGTTAAATGGAGACTGCAGCCAAGAAATCAAGAGAAGACTGAGACTTGGAAGGGCAGCAATGAAAGAATTAGGAAAGATCGTCAAGTGTAAGAAAGTGTCATTAGAGACCAAGGCCAAGATGATCCACACCCTCGTATTCCCAATTACTATGTACGGGTGCAGAAGTGGGACAGTGAAGGGGTCTGATAAAAAAACACTGATGCATTTGAAATACTGTGTTGGAGGAGAGCTCTGTGGATACCCTGGATGCCAGAAAGATGAACAAGTGGGTCCTGGAGCAAATTAAGCCTGAACTATCACTGGAGGCAAAAATGAGAAAACTCAGGCTGTCCTACTTTGGGCACGTCGTGAAAAGGCAGGATTCTTTGGAAAAGACAATAGTGCTGGGAAAAGTAGAAGGCAGCAGGAAAAGGGGAAGACCGAATATGAGATGGATGACTCCATAAAGGAAGCCATAGGCATGAGTCTACATGAGGTGAGTAAGGCTGTTGAGGACAAGACCCTGTGGACATCACTCACTCATTCATATGGTCACCAGGAGTCAGAGCTGACTTGACGGCACCTAACAACAACATGACAACAATGGCAACATGTTTAAAGAATGTGTGGGCTCTCCGGAGTACCCCAAGCCTCACCACTCCCTCTTGTCTTACTCCAGCCTGCTCTACTCATTTACATTACCAGACTGGCGTTTGTAGGCATTTGAGTCATGACCTCTGTATGTGGAATGATTTCAGGGGTTCTGGGAACATTGCTCCTTTCAAAAACCTTTTCTATAAGGCTTGTATTCCACAGGTAGATAGAAGAGCTCATACCCCAGGTAACAGTAAATTATTCATGCTAAGTTGTAAAATTATTGATTTGAGCACCTTCCTGGGTAGAATTTTGTGATGAGTTGGGAGAGACACTGTTGGGCCGAGCCCCTGGGAGGAAGGCCAGTGAAAGTGTCCTGGAAAAAGAAGGAGCAAGGAAAGAGAGGGTAGACGGGAGATGCTATAAGTAAACCTGCATCTATCTGTTAATTTTGTTGGACTTCATCTCTTTTGGGACAGACCCAGTCCCCATGAAGTCTTGAGGACTGAATCCTAATCCACAGTCCCCAGGAGCTCTGCCAAGGAGAATGTGTGGTCGGTTATGAGCCGGCACACTTGCGTGCCAGGGAGTGATGACAGCCACAGAGCAAGTCCAGAGTGAGGGTGTACCCCACCTGTCAGGGCCCACAGGGGGTGAGTCAAAGGAGAGGAAAGACTTGTAACACATTGCTTGTGTACACCAAAATGGCTCACGTGAAACCGTGATTATGTTTATTTCCCTGATGTTGAGTCGATAAAGGTTTATCAGCCATGCTACATTCTCTGAAACATGCAAGGAATTTGCAAGAGCTTACTGGGAAATGAGCCGGTTCTGCTATTTTGTCTTTTGTCATTTTGCTGGAGATGCAAAAGTGTACACACAGGTCATCCATAATGAGCACTGCTGTGGTGGTAAAACCAGCCGTCGTGATGAACAGTGTTGCCCCGGACCGTGATGTTGGAGCAGGTGAGACATGAGAAAGGAGGCTAATGGGTGCTTGGCCAGCAGGTCATCTGCCAAAGGGAAATGAAGAATTGCAGTATTACCTGGCTCATTCTGGAAAAACAGAAACTCTCTCAATTTTCTCACTAATTGTGTCAGTTATCTATGTCATTTTGAAAGTAGGCAACTCGCCTACTCAGCACAAGCCAACCTACTGCTGTCAGATCTAAGGAAGGAAGGAGGCTAGGTGACCCCCCAGATTAGATGCAAATGCCACTTGTCATGTTATTATCATTATTATCAAAAGGAGAAAATTATTAGTCTTTCTCTTGGAAAGCTATTATGAGTGTTTTGCCTGATCTAATTTCTCTATTATAAAAACTATGGATTTTTTCATAAACATAACTAAATTTTTTCAAATACCTGGGTAGGGTCTAAGTGCTCAGAACCTACTTTTTGTGAAGGAATCATATTCGTATATACATAGAAGACACAGCATTAATAGTTTAGGTGTGTGGGAGACCTCGAGGCAGACAGTCAGGATTCAAATCACAGCTCTACCAACGACAAGCCACCTCACTCTGAGCAAGTCACTTCACAGCTCTGCCTCAGTTGCTAATGGGATAATGACAGCACCAGCATTGTAGGGATGTTAGGAAGATGAAACATGTTTATATACATAAAGAACTTAGAGTACTGCCTTGCCTACAGTATGTACTCAGTAAATGTCAGCTAATGTATGGTTTATACATCTCTACACACCTGTGTGTTCATACCGAAGTGTGATAGCTGAAACAGTGAGTGGAAAGAAATTTTTTTATAAGAGTTCATCAGGTGTCATTCTTGAAGAACACAAAAATGACTATTTGATGTGGTCATGCAGGAACTGATGGGGGCCGGCCCAATGACGTAGTGATTGAGTTCGCATGCTCTGCTGCGGTGGCCTGGGGATCACAGGTTCGGATCCCAGATGCGGACCAACGCACCACTTATCAAGCCATGCTGTGGCGGCGTCCCATATAAAGTAGACAAACATGGGCACAGACGTTAGCCCAGGGCCAGTCTTCCTCAGCAAAGAGAGGGAGACTGGCAGCGGATGTTAGCTCAGGGCTAGTCTTACTCACAAAAAAAAAAAACAAAAACAAAAAGAAAAGAACTGATGATGTCTTCTCCTTTCCTCAAGATTATTCTGCTTTCATTCATTGTAATGTGTTAAGAGACTGTATGCTCTTTCTAAGGTACTTTTTTTCCATGCTGGATTAAATAACTTCTTCGTGTATCATTTTTACATTCTGTGGTGACAATTGCTATTACACTCAGGGCAGGGAGAACTCTGCCAAGTGTCTGGGACTGAAAGTATGAGGATTGGCATCTACATTAGAAAGAGTGGGCAAGAGTCAGAAATTCCACCACAATAAGGGGAGCTTTGCTGTTGTTGTTCACTTATTTAACATTTATTCTATAGGCAGCACTAGGAGGCATTGCTAAGACTTCATGCTGTGCCCTTTATAGGTAGAAGATTAATAAACAACCTTTCATATTCATTTATTCATGTTGATTTTCTTAGACTTCATTAGGAATCCTCTCCTCATATCCCTGATCCATTTCCTCCGTTCCCATGAGGCAAATCTACTTCTGCGTTGTCAAAGACTCAGTTTCTCAGCCCCTATATATTACTGGCTATGTTTTATATCCCGAATGGCCCTGTCTCCTCTTCACTGGCTCAGATTTTGTTTCTCTTTCAGAAATCAATAGTTTCCTCTTGTGGCATAAGGCCTGAATATTTTCTGGAATTACATTGCTTTCATAATGGTGACTTTCCAATTTAAGCCATGAGTAGTGTAGCAATCAAGAGAAAAATCAAACATTCTTGGACAAAATGATCTCAAGCATCTCTCAGAGATGGCCCTAAACCCTTGTTAGAGCTAACTGTGTTCATGTGACATTTCTTGCGTTTAAAGATAGTTAAATATCAAAGCAACATTACAAAATCCAGCTCAGGTGTAAACTCTCCGTAAGGTGTAATGTGAATGAACATTATGAGAAAGTTTGAGCCTTGGTTTACATTTGGGAAAAGTTTCATTCTATGTCCTTCTCTTAGAGATTTACGGAGCTCGTTTGCACATCCTTGTGCTCTGAGTAGCACACAGTAATGAAATACGTTTAACCTTATGTGACCTAATGTTTCTCTAACTTATTTTTTGACCATGGGAGTCTTGTTTTTCTCAGAACCCACATTAACCTGTTGCCAGACAAGTGATCTGCAAACACTTTGGGAAAACTGATCTAAAAAGTTGGCTGTTTCCTTGTAGCTATCCCCCATGATTATGCTAATAAACATTTAATTCTCCTCTTAATGTGATTCTAATTATGGGAAATATCCAGTGATCTTGCATTTCTTATTCACCACCCCTACCTCGTCCACTGAATTTCTAACCATTCTTCCAAGAGCAGCTTAAATATTATCTTTCTCTTGAGACTTTTTCTGATCCTCTCCCTGTCTGCCCTTATCAGAAATTTTCCGCAGGCCTCCTACCACATCCTGATTCTTATCATATTTATGTGTACACCTGTATGTTATTGGAAGTCAGAAACAGTACAAAATTCCTTTTTAGACTCCCCATAAACCTAGTTTAAAATGGGAGCTTAAATAGTTTTGGCTTAATTGTGAGGCATCCATTTTTATAAGCCTTCCAAAGATTCATTTGCCAGAAATGTTTTTTTTTAAAGCCAGACCTTATTTGCCATCCATAATATCAAAAGATGAGAAGTAGTGTTAATTATTTCCTCCATGAGATCAGGGCTTCAAAAGAGGTGGCAAATCCTTGAGCATACAATTATAGTGGAGTCACTGTTCCATGGCTAATTACTTATTAGCCATTTCATTGCTAATTTGATTAATAACATTAATATAAACCTTTATGTTGATTTTGTAAAATGCATTACAAGGTAGGTCAGTATCTTGGCCCTCATTATATGGATGTGGAAAGAAGACATAAAACGTTGCTCTGATTGATTACCTCAAGGTTATTCTTTATGGTTATGATGGAACAAAATAAAAGCTCATCCTAGTCCATTTCTAACACACTAAGCAGATCTTCTGGCTGAAACATTGAGGAAGAAGAGAATGCATATTTTTGCTAAATATGCACCTTATTCAGTACAGATCCAGAAAGTAAGCACAGCAAATGGCCCTTTTGAGCAGCAGATATTTCAAGATGGTGGACTGACCTGCAAAGGGAATTTAATTTGTTGTCATATATGTGTGGGAAATGCTGGAAAGCTTAAACAGTTATTTCTATAAATATTAGATTTATTTTTTATAAAAGTTCTAAGATCATTTAGTACACTAATAGGCATTGTGAATTTTCAAGATGGCGCTATGGCATGGAGTCTTTCCGGATTTCTTTGTCTATGAAATGCACTGTATGAAATACTGCTACACATTCCCCACATTCCATTGTTATCACTGTGCTCCCAGGAGAAGCCTCTTAACCGACTTCTATTAGCTGTCTCATCCCTGTGTCTCATCCCTTCTGTGGCAGTAACTGCTAGCTATTCGCCAAAATTGGGTCCTCCCTTCTTCGATAGTAGCTGGTTATATGTCTGCCCAACTACATTTGTGGCCATAGGACTAGTTTTCTCCATTGGGATTGTATATGGAAGTGATGTGCGTAACTTACAGACCGGGCCCAAAAACCTTCCCAGAGTTGCCTTCCATGTTCTTCTCACTTCCTATGGCTAAAATAGAAGCTACCAGAGACACAATGGAGGCCATATTGTTAAACATGGGCCAGCCTGGGTCTCTGAAAAACTGAGGGGAACAGAGCGCGTGCCAACCTGAAACTCCCTCATTGGACCGTTAGGAGAGAAAGAAAAGCATTCTGTTGCGTTTGACCCATTACAATTCCGGTCTATTTGTTACAGCAGTTTATCCACCCTAACTAATATATTTATACTCCTGATTTCTCTTCCCCAAGTCAGATCCTTTCCCACAAAAGTCTGTGACTCACCTTATACCTGGCTGCCTGGACTGATCTTCCTTTCTCACATCACCTTGCCAGCCTCCACAAGCTTAGCGAAAGAGCTCGGTACTCTGAGCTTCTGAGGAAGTTTCTCCTGCGTCCGGTCACCACCTCTTTCTTCCGTCAAATACTCTGAGTTTGGAAGAAATTCTTCCATTTTGGCCAATCTTTTACATCAACCTATACGTATATATTCTCCATTAGCACATAACTCAAAACTAACACAATGGCTTTAATTTAGAGTTTATTTTATTACATTTCAGATGCAACATGTGTTCACTTCCGAAATTTTAGGACATACAGATAAGAAAAATGAGAAAACAAAATAGTCCCTAAAGTCACCACCTGGAGATAATCGTTGTCCATGTTTTAGTGTATAATTTCCTGGTTATATATAAAATGGTGAAGTTGAAAATGAAAGCTTATGTTTATTTAAAACCACAGATCTTCTAATTTTCTACCAGAGAGTGCCAGGAAATTAATTGATTTAAAGAAGGGTAATATCAATTTTTAGATGAGTTCCAAAAATTGGGCCCACAATATAATTTTCTTATAAGGTTTCACTAGGCCTGAGCGCACACAGGGGCCTTCTGTCCCCTGTGACTTGCCTCTCACTAGGCCAAAGGGATGCATAGTTACTTCGAATTTTTTGCAAAGCCCATTCTGTGAAACCCACTTGAAGATGAGAAATTGGAGGGCAATGTGTAGCCTTTTCTCATTTTACGTTCCAGGACCTGGCACACAGTGAAATCTCAATGCTTTTTGAATGTGTGACAATAAATTTAAATCAATTCGGGCATGCACAGTTTGTAAATCCTATCTTCAAGTATTTCTTGGGGGAAATCCTAATACAGCATCCTTTTCTAAACTGCCTGAGATTTGAGAATGCTTTTAATGAAGAAGAAAGGAAAAGTAATTTCTGGAAATTTTCCACCATGATTACACTTGCTTCTCTGCTGATACTTTTTTTTTCTCCATTTTGATTGTCTTTCACTTCTTTTCCGCCTTTTGGCAACATTGGCAGAGCCTGGAGCTCATCCACAGACAGCAAATTAGATTTAAAATGAATTTTTACTTGCTCTTGAGAAGATATACCTACTTTCTTATCCGCCTCCGGGCCTTACATTCTTCACTGGTGAAATGAGAGGGTTCCACTCAGTGTCTTCTGTCATGCCTTCCTTCCTTCCGGCTTTTACGCTCCAGGATTCTACAGATTCTCTCTCTGGCCAACAGAACAGCCCTTAAAGATGCTCCGGGAAGAAGAGGGCCAGGGCTGAAAAACAAATTCGTTTGGTGACTGCCGTTGACAAGTGCCTGGAGCAGTGAATCCTTCTCGGAGAACACCCTGTCCATATGCTCATTCAGCAGGGACTGTTGCAGGAAAAGGAATTTGAAAAACAATTTGTAAGGCATTTTTGGTAGAATGTCAGGAATTAGTGCTCGCAGTCACCTGGAAGACAATCTTGCATACTCTATACAATCTCTAAAGTGTCTTAGGGATAGATCAAACAATATACAATGCAAACTTCCCGAAAAATCTTGCTACAGGTAACCTTTTAGGTCTTTCCCCTAATGTGGACACAACAAATTTCTTTTGACTTTCCATAGGGGAATAGCCTTAACTTCTGTTGAAATCATTATAAAATGCTTGTACTTTGGGCTGTCAGCTGAAATTTGAGGATTTAGGTGGCTTTGTCCTGACTAATAGTTTTTTCAAAGTTGTCTGCTTGTGATGCGTAGCTCAGGAGCTGCTTTGCTCTGCCTTTACAGAACATTTTGATGCTTGAAGTTTGCCTGCCTCTGATTAGTCTTCCTTTTTACCTTAACACTGGGCACTGACTTCACAGAAATACAGAAGATGAATGAACAGGGCCTCCTATCCACCCACCTTCAGACTCTCGTTCAGATCATGCTGCAAATTCAGCACAGGCCTGACACCTCAGGTGTCCAGAAATCACATCCAATCTGAAAGAACCCGGTCGTCTGGGTCAGTCTCCCTGCTTGCAATTGGGCCCATTTCCCATTTAAGATCCTGGGTCCAACCAATGTCTTAGTACATTCTCGAGCGACTGAAATTCTGGAGCACCTTGAAACCAACGTGCTTAACACCTTTGGGCCTGAATCCTCAAGCTGAACCTTTTTTAGTTTTCCATTGAAAACTATCTTTAAACGTTGCTGGAATTTGTAGGGCGTAGGTTGAAAATGGAAGAGGATGCTTTGCAACCAAGAGAGGTTTGAAAAGTTCTGCTTGGATCTCTCCGAGCATTTTTCCATCTTCATAGTGACCAGTCCTTTGACCAGGGGGTGCAGACTAACACAGGCCCGCTGAGGACACAGCAACAGGACAGGGAGGAGCAGGCTTGCTCTCCTTCGCATGTAGGGCCGGGTAGAAAATTGAACAGATGATAAGAGTGGGTCCAACTCAAGTGAACTGGCTGGCAATGAGGCTCAGAATCTGGGAAATGCCCACCCATAGCACCTTCCCTCAGTCCTTGGCTCATTCTGCACCCAAACCTTTGCACACCGCCGCTGTGTCAGGGAAGTGAGAGAGCGTACCCACTGCATCTCTAGGACCAGTTCCCCTCCGGTCCTGGACCCAGCCACCCCCCCTACACACCTCTCCATTGTTCTTTATTTTTTCCTTTGCCTTTTCCCCACTTTTCTGTTTCCTTCTTCCCTAATCTGGATGCTGTCTTGCCCTCTCCCATCTTGCAACGAGAGGAAAGACATTATCATGATTTAGTTGCTCAATCAGTCAGTCAGTCAACTGAAAACCACTGCAGGTATTCACTTGTTCACGTGCTAAAATGCCAACTGTTAGAGCTATGACTAATTGACACGGGGTCCTGGAACAGAAAGTTGGAGGGCTACATGGAATCTGATACAAATGGCCTGGAAGAGTGGAATGCTTGTATTATAAGTCTACATTTCCTAATTTTATACTCACTGTTGCTATCCTCCCATAATCCTGCAATTCATACTATTATGTAGAGAGATATGTAAGTCAAATCTGGGGATCTAGCAAATAGGTGTGCAGTCCAGTTTGGTGATAACCTGTACATTGCTAAAACTCACAGCCCCCGTCCACAGAAAGTGGAAGTCAGGTATCCTGATAGAGCAAAAGAAATACGGTATTGAGAATGAGACCTGGACACCATTCACCAGTGTCACCACTTAGCCACTGTGGGTTCATGGTCAAGTTCACTCAACTCCCCGAACCAGTTTCCTCTGTGTATAGTGGAGATAATAACGCCCATCTCACAACGCTCTTGTGAGGAATAAAGTCACATAGAAAGAGCGTAATAAATATTATCTCATTCCTTCTTTGCTTTATCCAGGGTGGGCAATGGCTGTCTACGGTTAAGGAGTGCCCTGTACACAGGTTACAGGGTGTGAAAGAAAAGTGTCCCCATCTTATCTACCCTGAGATTCTCTCTGTGTCCACATGGGTGTTGGGGTTTGTAGGCAATTTGGAAGTTTAATTCATCTTTTGGGGGCAGGTAACATGGGGAGAATGGACCTACAAATGGCAGGTGGCCACTGACTGATCTGGGGCAGGGTGAGGACATTGGCCAGGACCCAGCGGGGATGGGATACGGTGGGAAGAATCTTTTCCACTGCCTGTGATACCACAGATTATACTATTAGAGAGTTATTCTTTTGACAGAAGGCCTTTGTTGGCATAAAAATGCAGATTTTCCCAAGAAAGCAGCGCGTGAAACCTTATCATCCATTTGCACAGTTGGTTTATCAGCTGCCCTCTTATTCTCTGTAATGATATTTTTACCTGTATGAAATGTCACATGCTCAGATGCGTTCATTTTCTAGAGCTTTAAAGCTGATAACCTGAACCAAAATGCACATTTCTGGTATTTTCTTTTTCTTTTTTTTTGTAGCAATTTCAAAGGTGTAACTGAGCTTAGCTGTAAATTACCGGTTTTAGCTCTTCACGTCAGGTAGCATTTGATCATTGACAGCTGTGTTTTCTTCATTGTTTCCTGACTAAAATCTCCACAGCCTTTATAAATATGTAAATTACCAAAATCACTAGTTTTCCATTATTTCTGCTCCTAAGCTGCTTAAAATGTTTCTATATTCCTACATTTGCAGTGCAAAACAGAGCAGCAGGTGACAGCTGAGTGTGACTCTATTATGGAACCTCCATTTAGCAGCTATTTGTTTCAAAGTTTCTGACAATACGCTTTTCCTAGGGTGTGTTCCACGTCCCGGGCTGATGCTGGCAAAGGCCAAGCTTCAGCAGATATAGAACAGGATGGCAATAACGGGTGTGTGTTTGTGCGAGGACTGTGGAAGTCTCATGCTACACGCATTGAGGGTTGTGAATTGTGACTTTATGACAGAGGAAGCAAATGGGATTCTTTTTATTGCCTTCCCTTCAATTGGCAGGACTCACGTAATGAAGCTGACATGTCCATGTACGCTTGCTTTATCCTCTCTTGATTCACTGCTCATTAAGTTAATCTGTCATGAGCTGGATCATTGGGTCTCTGTGTGGGCTTTCCCCTCTTTGCTGCAGAGAGGAAGAAAATACTATATGTTGCATCCGTATTCATATAGATTTATATAGATACATATATGAGCGTATATCTTGAGAGAAATCAACAGAGACAGACTCTGAAAAAAAGGAGAAAATTGCAGGAAATGGGTCATTGATGGGAAAACCTAGAGATGGGATCCCGTGATTTGTTTACCTAATTCAAACGCTAGTGCTGAGCATGGGTAATATATTTCTGTTATGACTGCAAAACATGTCTGAAGCAGCCCCAAGAGTGAAAGTGTGTAATTTTAATACTGAATGCAGGCTAGGCCTGCGCTAGTCATCCATCTAAACTAGGCCTTCCCATGGATGGGACAGGAACCCATCAGTTTGTAGACGTGTTTATTTGAACTTGGAAGCTGCCTCTGCAAACAGAAGTCCTAGAAGAATCTGTACTAGATCAGGTTAGTACTGTTGATCTTGCTGATAGTGAAAGCCCATGACATTGGTGTGGTACTTCATGCCTTAGAAAATGTTTCCATAGTCTCTGTGAAAACCCATGGCATAGAAGAGTTGTAATATCCCTATCTGACATATGAGAAGACAGATTCAAATAAATTAAATAATACATAATTATGTGGTGGGAAATGAGCTAGAACAGGTATCAGCAAAATATGGCTGTCTATGTTTTTCTGTTTTTCTCTTCTCTTTTGTTCCATCTGTCCTTGTAAATAAAGTTTTATTGGAACTTTAGGGAGGAACGGCCACCCTCATTCCTTTACATCTCATCTATAGCTGCTTCTGCAGACACTGACAGAGTTGAGTTGTTGTGACAAAGACCTTATGTCCTAAAAGCCCCAAATATTTACTGTCTGGCTCTTTGCAGAGAAAGTTTGTCAACACTGAGCTAGAACACAGGTCTCCTGGAACGCCCTTTCAGTCTGAGGGGATGAAGCTGATTCACGTCACTCCAGAGGAACTTTGTCAGGCGTCTATGTGGCTCCAGTGCACGTGGTAGAAGGCATTCATTGTCCCCATCTAAACGCATTTAGCACTGTAGTGTTTTGTTGTATGGTGACAATTTTGTGGAAAAGCAAAGAAGAAAGTTTTGGAGAATTTTGTTTTCATTCATAGAACAGAAAAATATCATCCAACCCCTGAAGGACTGTCACCAGCCTATAAAGAAGAGTGGCATCAATAAATTTCTTCAGTTCTCCATTACCACACTTAGCCCATTTAAGTAGCAGAGAATCCTCTTCAATAGAAAGAATCGATTTCTCACCATGAAGAGTGGCACCCAGGTGGCACTTAGTTCGTAGGGAAGGTCTGGTGCCGCTCCTGTGACCACCTTCCCCCGGACAACTTCTGCCGGTGGCACTTCTGAGACGAGATGCCTCCTGAGGTCACACTGCGCTTGCTCTCAAAAACGGCTGATCGTCATTTCTGCAAGAAGGGGGGTTTGGGAGAGAAGTGGGAAGGGAGAGGAAGTGCACGAGAGAGAGACAGAGACAGAGACAGAGAGAGAGCACACGCACTAGGAATGCGGCTCTGCTGAGCAATGTCCACTCCTGCCGCTCACTCCAAGGGTGCCAGTGCCCTCTGTCCTTCCCAACCATTTCCTTCCTGACCCTCGCTGCTGCTCAGTGGAAAATGCCACTGGGGAAGGACCCAGAATCATAGTAAGGGGAGGGGAAAACTTCCTACACTGAGTTACCTAGATGTAAGGCTCATTTTGCTTGGCCTAGAGGTACCCAAAAAACTGAGTTCACGTGTGTCCAGGGTGTTAATCACACGAGCCAGTTTTGTGGAATCTTTCAGATGCATACACAATAAAGTGGAGTTATGTGATGTCAGACGGTTTGCACTGGCCAGTCTATGTGTATAACAAAATCCACTCTGTACAAAAATTACCAAAAAAAAGGAAAGAAATTTTCTTTCTACAACACTACAAATCACTCATAATTAAGGCCCAGGAATATTTTCTTTGGAGAACTGGTGAGCAGTGTTACAAATATGTATTGTAGTGCTATTTTCAATTTTCAGGATGCTCAACACACTGGTGAATATAAATAAAACCTGGATTTTTTTATACCTCTTGACAGACAGTACTAATTGTGGATGCTAGTCACATTTTCAAAAACAGAATAAATCTCTTTGGGATGTTTTATCTGGAATTGAATGTTCTGTCAAATACTACATGAGCTCCTTCGAGTTAGGTGAATGTTATCCATTTTTGACTTAAGCCTGTTACCTCTGGGCAAAATTATTTTTTAAAGGCCTGCGTGTAACTGAACCAAAATGCTTTCAAAGGGATAAAATTGTGGAATGTTTTACTGTGACCTGTTTTCCTCAAAATACCTGTAAAGAATGAGTAGGAAGCTCCCGCTGGACCTTACCTTATCTGCTTGGCTACATAGATGCAGCAACAACACGGTTTTTCAGCAGAGATATTTATTACTTGCAAAACTTTCCTCGCCTGGCTTCTTATCTTGTTGCTATTCATTGCCTTCAGAAGTCAGGATTCACTAGTCAGCTCATCAGAACTTCAGACTTCAACCAGATGAAATTAACCCATCAGTTGACAAGTCAGAGTAGAATGGGACTTTGGGGATTCAACCCATCTCCCTATTTTATATGTGAGAACATAGCAGTTCAGGGACTTTGTCACTATCCCCTCACTTCTTAGTACAAAGCCAAAACTGGGACCCAAATTTTGGACCCACTGCTCCATACTCCTGAGATCTGTGGGGCAAAATGCCTTAGCAATCTCTGGCCAGCCCCTTCCCTGTCTAATCCAGTAGCTTTCTTAGAAATGCCTTTCCCTTCGACCAAGATCACCCGTTTATACATTCTAGGACATCTTGACAGAACTATCTCCAAAATGAGGCCATGACCTTTGTTGTGTCAGTTATCTGTTTAGCTGTGTCACAAACCACCCTAGAACTTAGTGCCCTAATATAATGATCACGTATTATTGTTCATGAATCTATGGGTCAGGTGACAGCTGATCTGTATCAGACTCAGCTGATCTCTCGTGGCCTAGCCATTCATCAGCAGTCCGCTGTGGGGTAGCTTGGGGCCTGGCTGATCCAGAAGGGCCTCACTCATATGTCTGGTGACTGGCTGGCTAAGGGTGTTGGACATGACTGGCCCACATGTGTCTAGTCATTCATCAGGCTAGGCTAGGCTTTTTCACATGACAGTGACAAGATTTCAAAAGAGTGAGTGGAAGCATGCAAGGCCACTGGAGGCCTAGACTGGGAACCAGAACACCACTACTTCTCCTACATTCTGTTGGCCAGAAACGGTCAAAAGGCCAGCCCAAAGACAAGGGATGGGGAAAGAGATTCCATTTCTTGGTGGGAAAACCAACAAAGTTATACTGCAAAGGGTGAGGATATGAAAGGGGTGGAAAATTGAGGCCATTTCTTGTGATCAATTTATGTATATATGGACCTAGGCATGGACCCTTAACATATTAATCATTTACAACCAGAAGATTTCTTGAACATCATCCAGTCCAGCCCTCTCAATTGACAAACTGTTCCTGAATGGCCCCTTGGTGCCTGGCCGAATCAGGTGAGTGACCTGTTTAACCTTTAACAGCTATTAGGCAGAATATTAAAGGATGGAAATCATCTTAGGTCCATTTCTAGATATCTAGGCCTTTACCCTTCAACCCAGCAATCCCACTTTTAGGAATTTACCCTGAAGAGACACCTCCAACTATAAGAAAATACATATGCACAAGATTATTCACTGCAGCAGTATTTGTAGTTGCCAATATTGGAAGCTACTTCAATGTCCAAGCATAGAGAGTGATTGAATAAATTGTGGTACATAGACACACAGGATTCCTATGCACGTGGAAAAAAAAAGTATGAGAAAGATCTCCAAGAACTGAGGTGGAATGATTTTCAGGATAGATCGTTAAGTGAAAACAGTGAAGTACAAAAGAGCATATGCTATGTTTTATATAAGAAATAAGGGAAAATTTTAAAATATGCATATATCTGCTTATCTTTAAAGAAGAAACTCAGGAAGGGTAAACCAGAAAACAAAGAAATTGGTTAACCTCAAGGGTGAGAGAGAACCAGACAGGACAGAGGTGATACAGTAAGGTGTATGGCTTCACTGAAAATGCCTTTTTGTATCATTTTAACATTTGGGAGCAGGTTAGTGTTCTACGTTCAGTCATGCGCCACATAATGACGTTTCGGTCAACGACAGACCGCATATACAACAGTGGTCCCATAAGATTAGTACCACATAGCCTAGGTGTGTAGTAGGCTGTACCATCTAGGTTTGTGTAAGTACACTCTATGGTGTTTGCACAATGATGAAATCCCCTAACAACACATTTCTCAGAATGTATACTCATCATTAAGTGATGCATGACTGTATTTAGAAAATAAAATTAAATCATTAAGGATGAGAGAGATTAGAAAAAACTAAAAATGAAAGCAATTGAAATAAGTGAACCCAATGATATTTCAGATGAATATTTCAACCACACTCAAGAGAAACAAAGAACGAATCCAAGTAACAACTTATGAACACCATATCTGACTACATCTCCTCAGTATTCGGCAGAAGGGAGTAGGCAAAGCATTGCAAGCAAATCCCTAACTCTTTAATAGGTTTGGTGTTAATATTTTTGTAGTGGTAAGGGTGAAGCAGTTTTGAAACAACTTTAAATATATTAGAGGATTGCTCAAATGAGTAAGTGGGGAAGAAGGATCATGCAAATACGAAATGGAGAAAGTAAAAAAGAACCCAGTAGGGAAGAATGAGAATTAGATGTATTTATGTGAATTCATAATTTCTTTTAAAATGTTTTATATTTATTTTTATATTTATATATAGATAGATATTGATATTATATATAGAATTATATACACACATACATGTATATGCATGTATATGTGAACATGTGCATATATATGCATTCATGTACATATGTGTATACTTGTATGTGTGTGTAGCTGTGTATTTGCATGTACATATTGCTCGCTCAATCACCACTGAAAGACACCCCACAAGCAATGAGCACACATAGCACCCAGATCTTGATCTTTAATACCATTCCCTATTCGAAGAAACCAGGGCTTCTTGGAGAAATGGGTGATTGCAGGATAGGGCAGGAAAGGAAGAGGCTGGAACATCTTGTCGTGCTAGAAAGTAAAAAAGTACTGAAAGAATACAAAAAATATGACCACAAGGACACAGAAGCCAGATATTAAGGGGATTTTTGCGGGTAGATCTGAGACAATTTCAGTACCAAAATAATTAAATATAGTAATTAGTTATACACCATTTAAAAAAGGAATTCATGCCTCCATACCAATAATAAATTGATAAATCAATAGCGGAAAAGGGAGAGCTCTTGCTTACAATGCTGAGTGGAAGGAGTGCTGCTCATTTATCACTCCACTGATGGAGGAGAAGACCTCCAAAGGCACAGCACTGGAAGAAGCCACCAGTTGCTGACTGGTGTTGACTGAGCTAGGTCTCTGCCCCATCGAAAATCCAGAGGCCTCACGTGGGAGGGAAGGCTAGGAGCCACGTTCATCACATGAATCTTTCGTCACAGTGAGGTCCACTTGTTCTTTTAGAATGTGAGTTATAACTTTGGAGCCATGACGTTATTTAAAATTTGAATTGAGTAACCATGCACCAGCACTTAAATTCTCCCGGGCCTAGCAGAAACAAATATAGAAGACAGTAAGCATCAACATGCCCCACTGATTTATGGCGGGGAAGAAGGGCAAGATTTATAATCCTGGCACACAGCAAACGTTCATTGGTATTAGCATTCAGAATATTCATGCATTGCTGCTCTTTCATATTAAATATCTGCTTTTAGCTCTTTGGGGGGAAAGAAAACAACACTTTTCCTTTCGAAAGTCCTGACCCTGTTGACTGACTGTCTGAATACATGTGGAGTACCAATTCCCATTTTGAAGTTGAGTCTTATGTCTTGATTTTTAAAATGGAATTGGTTCATATATTGTGTTGTCCTCTCTTCCTCGTCTTCATAAATACCATTCAAGGAATGTAAAATCATAATATATTTACAGGTAAAGGAAATTTACGAGATTATTTCATCAGTCCTCCTTTGAGGCCTGGAGAGGTCACGTTCCTTTGTAAAGACTCATGGTTAGTGAGTGTCATGAACACACCAAGCATCCAGATACCTGCCTCTTGTCCAGTGTTCTTGTTAATATTACACATGATTTTTACTAAATCCCTTTTACACCAGCTATTTAGCTGCTTGTCATTTGATTTAATTTTCAACATCTATTTGAACTTAAAAATCATATTTGGCAAATTATTATTTAATACCAGATAATTGAAAAGACTGTCAACCTCAACTTTTTCCTTCAAATTTCCATTATAATGACCTGGAGTCAACAGTCCAAAGAGCTAATGCTGGTAATAACAAGGAAGATTAGCAAACAGTACTTGAATCAGAAGTGTATTTAGCTTCATAACATCCAGAAGGAGAACATTACTGTGTGTGCAAAGGTATTCGGTCTGAGTCTCTGAATAGAATTCTTTCTCAGGAACAGTACAAAAACACCATCGGTGGTCAATACGTATTAGATAATGACATAAAATAGGACAAAATTGTTCAGAACTAAAACATATCTTAGATTTCCCCAAACTATAATCTCCACTGTCTTATTCTCTCTTACAATTTTTTACAAATGCAGGAAAAAACAAAGCATTCTTAAAAATGTCTAACCTGAGTTGTTTCAATTCAGGCCTTGAGACATTCCAACATTTCTTTAATTCATTCATTAACCACATATGTACTGACTGGTTATTCTGAACCAGAATAAGATACTGTCGAACAGCCAGTGCCCTCGTGGAACTTAGAGTTTAGAAGCAAAGAAAGGCTAGCAAGAAATTGTAATCAGGTGAGAAAGTCACCACTGCTGGCTCTTTATAAACCTGGATCGATCCCCATACCAGAGAACACTTTTTTAAAATCAAAGGGAGAGTACTAAAACACAACCCAAACATGCAAACAAAATCAAAACAAGGACAAGAAGAATTGGGTAAGTCTTACTAAAGGAGAGCCAAGGAAATACGTCAGTGTTGGGCCACAGCCATTTTGTAGGAATCCATGTCAGCTTGGTGTTGCCACAGCAGCCCTCACAGTTAACTCAGCTGTTTTTAGTTCTTAAAAGTATTAGATATTCTCAAGCCTGTTAGTGTCCAAGTCATGGAGTGAAGTTTAAAATTGGAAGATACTGCGGAGACCTAGTCTAGCTCATCATTTTCCATTGAGTGGACTCAGGGCCATAATGTGACTTCTCCAAGACCTCACAATGATTGTGTTCAAGCGACAGATATAACTTCCACTTTGTCCCAAACCTCAGTTCCAGTTACAAAATAAATAAGCCATGAGGATGTAATATACAGCATAGAGAATATTGTAATAACTTTGTATGGTGACAGACGGTAACTAGACTTATCATGGTGATCATTTTGTAATGTCTATAAATATTGAAGCACTATGATATACACCTGAAACTAATAGGATATTGTATGTCAATTATATTTCAATTAAAAAAAATTAGGGGTATGAGTGGGGCAGAATGAAGAAGGATATTTCTTGGATAGTAAAATGGAATTCTCCATCGGTTCTGCTATAATTAATTTAGCATTTAGAATTTAAAGCTAAAAATCCAGACATCCAATGACGTGTTCGATAACCCATGCTGGGATCTGTTTTTTCAGTAATGCTTATCTTTCCAAAGGGCATGGTTAATTTCTTTAGTACTCTGTAAATTATTACAGAAATTACAAATCTACTAGAAAATCAATACAACTAATTGTAAATTAATAGATTTCTAAGTGTGAAGGACCGTGTAATAATGTAGATGAGTTCTTTAAAGAACATGCCAGTTGCAGCATCAAGGGCTCAGGGCTCCAGCTGTTTCATAGGACATCTTTAAGTGTAAACACATTTCTTTCTTTCCCCCAACTCTCCCCTTCCACCCCCTTATTTCCTGCTGATTTAGTCTGCCACTGCTGCGAATAACATTTCCATTAACCACCTACTGTTAAATCGCAGACTAACCATGATAAAAAAAATTCCAACATGCAAACAAACGAATAGAGAAGCAACTGGAATTACCGTCTGTCTCAGACATTTTTTATAGAGCCCACCAGCGTTCAAACTAAAGGAAAACATGTGAAGTTAAATAAATCGGATCTAATAGAGGCTCCAGAATGTGCGTTTCTAACCAGTGCAAACTTGGACAGGGTGTTTTTATAATTCTCTATTTGATATGCTGACAAATAACCTTTACTATTATATTTGTGTGTCCATGAATTTTAGCATGGTGCTATTTGTTTTTCTGTAAATACCACATCATTGCCAATCCATTTTAGGCAATGATGGGCTTGTCAATAAAAAAGACCAGTCGTCATCATAATTATATTGAGATAATCAATGAGAATCTGCAAAAGTCTTGTTCTGCCCTATGCACTTGGATGAATACAAAAGAAATAATGTAACTTTACATAATTACATTAATTAAACTTCAAAATTTACAGAGTGCTTTTGGTTTAGATTTTGGTTTCACAGGCATAATTTGGGGCAGATATAAATTCCATTCTACAGATGAGAGAGTAGGTTCAGGGAGGTTAAGAAATCTACTCTGGGTTTACAGCTGGTTACCAGTCAGGATGCTTTCACAGACTAACAATCTCATGTCCAGGGCTAGTTATATAGGTAGAACCCTATTTCAGTACGTAATGTGGTTCCAGAATTATATTTGGAATGCAGATCCCTCAAAGTCAAGCTCTAGGTTTACATAATAATGTAGGTGGCACCTGGGCTACTGGTGGGAGGAGCTGGAGGTGCAATCAGTAGCGGAGGTGCTGGACACATTGGCCCAGACACCCCCATCTCCCACAAAGCTTTCTTCTAGGTTGCAGGGACCTGGGAGATGGTCAGGTTGGTCCCACTCCTCACTGCTCTGTGCTTGAGGAACTGGCTGGGTATCTTGAGCAGGGATGCAGGGCCGATATCTGTCATCCTGGCCGGTGGGGCTGGTCAAAGGCTCGATGGCTGGTTGCTTCCCTTCTCCATATGCTTGTGATATTTGGTGACTTCCTGCACTTAAGGTGGTTTTAGTGTATAAGGGAGTAGGGGCGGGGCAATAGAGACTGGGGAATGGGGGAAAAAAGAATTAGCCTACTCGGCCTTAGCCTGAGAGGCTGGAATGTAGGATACTTCCACTAGGGAACTAACCATAGCCAACACTGGTTCTGCCGGAGGAACACTTCAGCCATTTTGGCTGAAGTTTAGACCTAGAGAATCTCAATATAATCAGAGTGTGGGTACTGCATTTTCAATTCATCAGCAATGAGCAGGTTTACAGGGTACACTGAGGCTAAAATTTTAATTTAATGTAATGTAACCAAGTCATAAAGATTCTGCATATTACTATTATTTGACATTTATGGTCTATAATCATGTAGGTACCCTGTGCTTTTCAGAACACAAATCTGATCTGAAAATTTAAAATTTAAGTTGGCTGAAAAAGACAGTCAACTAAATCCTTGATTAACTTGAACCCTAGATTTTGTTCCAGCATTCACTATCCACGAGAAATAGACAAGTTCAATATATAAACAAACTAAAACAAAACAAATCTATAAAACTCAAGGTGAGGTTAGATTTTTTTTTTTTATTAAACTTTTAAACAAGAGCTGGGATAAATACACATTCAACCCCATCTCCTACTTCTTTCAAATCTATAATTCTGGATGATCTGTAGTATTTAAAATTGTGACCTTGAGGCATTGTGATTAACTAACCATCAAGAGAGACTATGTTTAATTTCTTGTATTTACTCAGACTAGTAACATTTTTAAACAAAAAAAAATTTTGAAGTAAAATTTTCTGATTAAACCCCACTTAACAGGGAACAAAGAGAGAGTTGTGGACTGAATGTGTCTTTGTGAAATTCATATGTTGAAATCCTAATGCCCAATAGGATGGTATTAGGAGGTAGGGCCTGTGGGAGGTAATTAGGTCATGAGGATGGAGGCTTCATGAATGGGATTAGTGTCTTATTAGAAAAGATGAGAGAGCTTGTTTCCTCTCTGTCTCTACCATGTGAGGATACAGTAAGAAGGCGGCCATCTGCAAACCAGGAAGAGAGCTCTCACCAGGACCTGAATCAGCTGCCACCTTGATCTTGGACTTCCCAGCCTCTGAACTGTGAGAAATAACCTTCTATTGGTTTAGCTGCCCAGTCTATGGTATTCTGTTATAGCAGCCCAAACTGACTAAGACAGTTAGCTTCCCCTGAATAAGTAACAAATACTTGTTATAGGAACTGTGTACATTTGAGAGAATAATACTTTAAAAAAAATTCAGGAGTTCGAGTACCCAAAGATATTGCCTTCTGTGTTTCTGTAGGCATATTTCTCCTACCAAATTCAAAATTTTAATTCTTGATTTTTGCTTAACATTTTAGTATTTCTCATATTTTCAAAATTCTCTTCTAAGATTTCAGTGGCTGCATAATTTTAATGGAGGCACGAAGTATATATGCTCAACTATTCCTCCAAAGAATCCTACCTAAGAGTTCTCAGACTTTCCAGTTAACTCTGGCTATATCTTATCTAAAGCAGTCATTCCAATACATTCAACTTATTGTACCAGATCCAAAGTATTTACTTTGCCCAGTTAGCTCAGTTGCTTTCATGTTTTTTAAAGAGTTTAAATATTCTCAAACCTAAACTAGTATCAAAGTCAGAGAGCTGAGATTTAAAATTGGGAGAGATCTTGTGCAGCCCATCATTTGCCATTGAGTAGACTCAGGTGGTAACCTGACTTCTCCAAGACCATACTCAGTTGACCAAGATCACAGGAGATCTGGTCTCCTAACGTACTATTGCATTTATGCCAGTGGATCTCAGAACTATTGAACCCAATGCTCCTTTTTAATGTAAATATTTTCTAATTTCCTCTTTCCTATCCTGAAATGTAATTCAGATGATACAACTTACACAAATACATTTTTAGAACCAATCTAAAAAAATGTAATGTAATGAGGAAATTTTAAAAATTATAATAAAGTGATATAGCTTTACTGGAAGACACAGTGATGTCAGATGCTCACAGCTGTATGTGGAATCAATAAATGTGACAGCTACAAATATGTAGAATCACCACACGTGTGACAGCACAAATGCAGGCTGATACACTTGGGTTGTATTGGCAATTCATATACCACTAGTGGGATTATCCCTGTTGATGTGATTTTCTGAATTGGTGAACAAATCTTGGTAAAAAAATTAGGGGGAAAAAAACCCACAATCCTTTATTATACACAGTACTTGAATTCCTAGAAAATTCAGTGTAGCTTAAAACTATGCTAAAAATAACTTATGTTTGTGTTTTAAACAGAGTTGGATTCTGGGCTCAGGTAATTGTAAGCTGGTTTTCACCTACATAAATGTCCACTAGAATACTCAAAAGCTATGTGAGAAACAACTCTTTATTGTATGGAATTCTCCTACACTCTGCAGAAGAGTCAGTATCTGCCAACTGAATGCCATAAACTGCCTATCATTTTGACGAGCAAAAATAGTGCCCCACAAACTCCCTTGAGGGGTGGCATCAGTTTTCTCTGAGAATCTGATGTAAGGCCATGTCTTCTCCCATTCCTGTAAGAAGAACAGAAGAACATTCTAAATAGAAACTTTTGGAGAAAAATTGTGACCTTCTGGTGCAAAGGAATTTCCTTTGTGAGAGAGTGTGATCGTAAGTTCTTTATTCTTTCTTATCCTTTTAAAATAGGTGTGTGGTGGTGATGATGATGGAGATAAACACAAGGATACTGGGTTGGGATGATGAAAAGAGGATCTGATAATTCTCTTATTTCTCAGCTAAAATAATATCCCCTCTTCATTCAGCCCCCATGGCTCAAGCACACATTTCGGCACAGGTACCTGGTATTTATACTTGTGTTGCCCTCACTTTTCAAAATTATTTGCTAGATCTTTGTCTTCTCTTTGCAAAACCTCAGTTCAATGGGATACAGATCCAAACTCAGGCTTTGCCTGAGAATCCCATCCTAAGAGTATTCTCTAGTTACAGTCTAAACCACATAGTTGGGTTTCAAAAGGAACATTCTAGTATTTAACATTGGGGCTATTTGAATCATATCGACAAATGCATTTCTCTCATTGATGCCATGTATTTCTGAACAAGAAATGACAAACATCAATAAATTCGTACTTAACTTGCAGAATGCCATAAAAATGTTTGTTGTGCTACGAAGCAAGGCAACATGCTGCCAGTCTGTTCTTTCCAATGAGAACATTCTTCTTTGAATTGCAATTTTTCTATGTATTTATCTTTATTATACAAAAGCCTGCAGCAATCAATGAGAAGAATGTCTGCATCTTTGGTTTTATAGAAATTTGCATATCAAAAATCTGCAATGATGTAGTGATAGATCACATAGAAATATACAGTTCGATAAGCATAGTATTTTTCTTGGCATTTTTGAGTGAAAAGGAACCTTAAAGCAATACCCTGTCCTGAGTCCTAAACGTTTTCCAAAGAGATCTTCCAAGTATCCTTTTCATTTCTATTTTATATAATGAAGTAGAGAAATGTCATGATGTAATATTTTCTTGTATAATAGCATTAAATTTTCCTCTTTCTTCTGGAATGCTAAAAGCACTTTTCAACTTCCTCATTTTATCATTATATATAGCAAATTTGTGGAAGAGGACAAGTATTATTCCTATTTTACAAGTAAGCAAACTGAAGTACAGAGGCATTAATAGACGAGAGCAAGGTGTGCACCAAAACTACTTCATGGAAGAGGGTCATTTGTGATACCAAACCTCTTAATCTCAAGGTCTTGTGCCTGATGTATAGTAAGCCAAACACTGAGACACCGGTGCTTGGAGAGGGAGAAAGGTTTTATTCAAATTGGCCAAGATGAGAAGTTGGGAGCATGAGCTCGCTCAAATCCACCTTCACAAGAGCAGAAAGCAGGGGTTTTTATAGAGCTAAGGGGCTTGGCAGGAGGAGCTTCAGAGAAACAAAGTGGTCATTCCTGATAAGCCCTTGGGCAATCTGACTTCTAGGCTCAATGGCAGCTGAGGGCTGGCCATCTGGTGGTTGTAACCTCCAGAAAGGTGTTCTCTTCTGCAAAAGAAGCTCACAAATCCCCGAGACCCCTGAATCACCCCCTCAAGTTAAACAGGAAAACAGCAAATTGCTTACTAAATATCTACAGTAACCTTCAGGTACCCAGCTTACTTTGCAGGGAGCTAAGTCCTAGGGTAGCCAGTGAGGGAAAGCCAGGGAGCCCCTGCTGACCACCTTGAACCTGACTCACATACAAGGAGGCCCAGCCACAGCTTCTTGGACCCAGGGAGTCAGCTTGACTCAAATGTTCAAATACCTCACAGAATGGAAGGCAGGCAGTTGCTAGAAGTCATTCACGGGTATTTTACTTTTTCCTAGTAAACAATTTCAAGGATGATACTTTAACTCAGGCAAATACTAAAATTATCTTCCCTCCTACACCCCTCTTTTACTTTCTTCTTGATGTGAAAATAGAGCTGCATCAAAGCTTAGAGAATAAAGAGAGAGAGAGAGTGTGTGTGTGTTTGTGTGTGTGTGTGTGTGTGTGTCAGGGTAGGGGATGGAATTAAGGTGTTGCTAAATCTCAGAGGAAGGGAAGCATACCACACTTGGACCATCTGAACTTATAACTGACTGAATAGCTGAAGAAAGAGAGTTTTCTCTTCATTCCAGTGTTCGCCATACCCATCCAGGCAGAGTCTGGGGTGGAAGGAAAGGGAGTGGTTTGCCTATTGAATATTATCTGAATAGCCGTTCAGTGACCCACATGCTTTTCCTAACTGCAATTAATTGATGTCTGTAACAAAATCATTGTGATTATACAAACTCAGTATTTTAAACTACACATTAAAAGAAGAATGAAATCCATCAATTTTGTACATTTCCTATGGGGAAAAGGGCAGGCAAAAAACAAGCCAGCTTAATGATATTTAGCCTTTCAGTTTAACTTGGTATCTTTGACCAAACACAGAGCCACTGGATGGTTTACACATTTGCTTCAGATAACTTCCTCTCTCCCAACAGTGTGGATGAAATCTCATCACAGGACAGAGGATCGAGAAGCATCAATGATCACCATAGACAGGAGACTTGACAAGCTATGGTCATGGTCTAATACACCAGAACAAAGAGTAGAGACTGTGACTATCAAGTCATGCAATTGGATTAGAAAGCAAAAGTGGTGACCTACCAGACATGGTGCATGGCTTCTGCATGGAGAAAAAATGAAGGGTCTTAGGAATCCACTGGGAAAGCAACAAAGTAGGAAAAAGATAGGAGATAATTGGATTATAGTAGAGAGACACCTATTAAGGAATTTCACAGGAACTTAAACATGGGGCAGTGCTAATCCACTCTGCTAAATGTTTGCTGACATACCTGTGGATTCTGCATTAGGGTGGAAATTGCTGCAGGCTAGAGAGTAGGGAGCAGGGGTCTACCCCTTCCTGCTGTGTAACCTCAGGCAAGTGTCTTTGTTCCTTCCCAGCTTATTGTCCTCCTTTGCAAAAGGACTGAATTAGACTGAGGTGTTTCAGAGGCCCCCTTTGATTCCAAACAATCTAAAATTCTGTGGCATTGCAAAATAACCTAGAGTAATGCAAATGCCACTTTTTAATAGCCAGCATGAAAAACAACAAAAATAGCTAAGACTGCCTGTAGGCATCAGTATTACCATGAACCCAAATTGGGTGCATTCATCACAAAGCAAAGAAAATGCATCTGGTATATTCTAGAGAAATCAGATCATCCTAAGGAAGAGAAATGTGTCAAGAGGTACCAGACTATGTGCCGAAATAGGAAATATTGTTCTAGTTGCAGGTGACCTTTCAGAGTGAGATCATTCACTTGCTGGTTATGCTGTCAAGTAACTTACTACTGCCCTTTAAAGGTCATTGCCATGGGTGTGCCTCTGGGCGCTTCCTAATATATACCTCTGATTTGCTTCTGCCCAATAAAATACACCCTATAATGAGGCATGCCCCCCTGACTCTTATTCTGCTGGGGAACACATTTCCCCTTGTATTATAAGCATATTGCATTTTAAAATGTAAGGGGGGGATGGAAAGAAGGACACTTCACTGCAAAACCTTTGTAACCTATACCGATCAAGGAAATCAAAACCAGACCCCACTAGTGCTGCAGGGAAACCTTTTCCTCTCTTCTGTAAAAGCATGTACAGATTTGTTTGCTATGGTCTAGTAGGGTCTGTATACTCAGCTCCAGGCAGGCCTCCTCTTCAAGCTTCTCTGGTTCAAGGTGCTAGTCCTAGAGGGGCCAAGTCATACTGTGGTCTGATTCCTTAACAAAACAGGCTAGGGCTCCATGACTGGAAACACTCCTTAAGGTGAGGGGTACCTGGGGCAGGCTCAATAGCAGGCTGGGAACAAAAAGAGGATGCCAGGGCAGGGTCCTCAGCAGACCTGACTAAAGCCAAACTACTAGATTAGAGCTTCTTAAGAGCCACCATAGGAGTGGGAGTCCTGCGGCTGTAGGTGGGTTTGGTCCCAATTAAGGAGAGAGGGGACCTGGGCGGGTGAGCTCATTATGAAGACAGAAAAATATTTCTTTAGTAAATATTTTTTGAAAGATCAAGAAAAGACCTTTCCTCAGGAGTAGTGACAGGCAGAGAAAGGAAAAGTAGAGTAGAGCTGAAAATCAACAGGAACCGAGATAACAAGTGCTGTCTGAGCGTATCAGTTACCTAGGGTAAATTATCACCAACTCGGGGCTCAAAACAACAGAAAGTTACTCTCTCGTAGTTCAAGAGGCCAGGTGTCTGAAATCAAGGTGTCAGCATGGTTGGTTCCTTAGGGATGCTCTGACGGAGAATGTGCTCCATGCCTCTCTCCTAGATTCCGGTGGCTCCAGCTGTCCTTGGCTTGTAGATGCATCACTCCAGTCTCAACCTCTGTCTTCACATGGCTTTCCTCCTATGTCATTGTGTCTGTGTGTCTCAAATATCCCTATTCTTTCTCTTATAAGAATACACCCTACATCCAGAGGATCTCATCTCAAGATCTTAATTATAACTTCAAAGTCCATATTTCCAAATAAGGTCACATTTACATGTACCAGGGGTTAAGACGTGGATATATCTTTTTGGAGCCACTATTCAAACAAAAAAAGCAATTCATTGCCCTCTGATTTACCCCTCTGTCTTCCGTTCAGCACTACCAGATTCCATGCCAAAGTAAGTTTGGAAGGAATTTTGCATTTAGGTTAATATATTCCTGGGGCATTAGGAAAGTACTTTAGCTTTATTAAACTTACCACCAATCCTAATGTTCAAGTCTTCAGAGCAGATGACATGGACATTGACAGAGACTGTGTATGTATATGTATGTGTCTTGGGGGAGAAAGGGAGAAAGATATATGGAGTTAACAAAAATTGGATCCTACTTGCCAGGGGCATGAATAAAGACCAGAAGTTGGAATACTATCCAACTGAGATCCTGGGAACTCAACAGCTGACCCTCAACAACCAACAGAGGTAATACTACCAACCGCCCTTCATCTCTGCCATTTACCCCTATTGGACAGAGAATAATCAAGAGTTATTGCAGGTAATAATATTTAAAGTCTTCAAATAAAACCTCCAGGTGTCTTTTATTTTGAAATTCAATCAGCCACATTCCAGAATGTGGAATCTTATTGACTGAGGGGTATGGTCTAGAGATTATCTAGATAAAGAAATTCAGGTCCTCTGGCAAGGCAAACTGGCCTGACCTATAACAGTGCAAATCTAACTAGTCCCTAAAATCGGGCTATCTGTGGGTTTCCTGGTCCAGGCCCACTTGGGTAGGCTGACCAGTAAGTCACCAGACAAGGATTTTCATCTTTCCCTAGGGAGATTTCTCTTGAGCTGAGGATGTCCTAAGAGTCTGCTTCACCCATCAAGAAAAGATTTAGGGAGATGTTATTTCCTTAGACTTGGGGGCAGGAACAGTTGATCATTATTTTGCAGTAAAGAGGCAGGACTCTGTAGGAGAAAGAATTGTACCTCAGTGGAGCGGTTCAAACCAAAGTCTGCTTGGCCTTAGGATGTTCCCAGGCAGCATCAGGCGATGTTATTAATAACCAGAGAGCTAAACTATCCTGATTGCAGGATTGTGTTAGTCAAATGTCTATAGAAGAATATAAATTCACATCATGGATTTATGAAGGTGTGATATTGTCATATATCTTTTTCTTTAAGTTGGAAATTGCCAGAACTTGTCTCAGGTACTTAAATAAATCTTGGTTTGTAAACCAAGATTTAAAATGTGTGCATGCATACCCAAACATACACAGCCCTCCTGGGGCCTGGTACTTCAAGTTCCCTAAGTCACTTTAACAGTTGGGAATTTTTCAGTGGGAAAGTTCATGGCTGGTTAAGTTGAGTCATTTATGAATAATAGTAGAGTCTCAAGTGAAGTAAAAATTCTTTGTAATTCAAGAGGTGATTGAGTTGTCAATGAACCTATTCCTCGTGTTCAACTTCTAGGAGATACGGGCTTAAAGAAGATTGGTCTACATGAGGAAGTATGTGATGGGGAGGAGAAAATCAGGTATATTCATCACCAATCCATGCTGAGTCAAGCTCTGGTCTCTCAGTTCTCTAGCTAGTTGTTTTGAAGACTATGGAAGAGAAGCATTCTTTTATTAATACTTTCATTACTAAATCAAAGAACTTTTATTACTAACAGTATTAATCAAAGGAATAAAGACATCGTACTTTTCATTGATTCAAGTGGTATTTATTGAGCACCTCCTTTGTACTAACTACTCTATCAGATGTAGCCACTCAATGGAAATTTAGATACAGACTCTACACTCATGGAGCTTGTAGACTAGTAGAAGAGACTGACTGGTAAACAGACAATTGCATGCAGTGTGACAACCAATAACCTATCTTTCCTTGTCTGAGTACAGCCCCCTCCCCTAGGGGTGGGCCTCAACAGCCATGTTACAATACAGGCTCTTTGATTCCCGAGCCATAGTGATTATCCCAGGGATGGGTACTCAGTTCCACCTGGTCAAGCAGAATCTCTTTCTTGTCTTTTAGGATTGGGGTTGAGAAATGCTAGTGTATCAGAGTGAATTACGTGAACTGGGTAAATAGGAGGTGGGGCCAGAAGAGGAGAGGTGGTTGACCTGGTATGGAGATGCCTAAAAGAGAAATCTGGTCTGCAAGAGAGATATAAAAAGAGAAATAGTGACCAGACACTGCAAGACTCTGAAGAGAAGAAGAGATGGAGACTGAATAATCAGTAGCCCCATTTCCTGATGGCTTCCCATCCATCAAAATGATTCCCACCTTTCTTGAGGCATAGGTGTTCAACTTTGCTTCAGCTTCCATGACATACATTTTTGTCAATAATTTTTTAACTTGCCTTGTTTAAAATGGGATTCTCTTAGTTATTATTAAAAGTATCTGGACTGAGACATATTCTTATAGGAGTAAGAATATGGTGTCATAGGGTCCCCTAGGAAAGAATTAACTCAGTCTTGTGGGAACCTGGAAGAATTCCCAAGCAAAGTGCTATCTGAGCTGAGTCCTAAAGGATGAGTAGAAATCAGCCAGGCAGAGAGCAGGTGGGGAACAGACAGAGGGAATAGCACATGCAGAGCTCGGAGGCTAGGCATCATCGCAAATTTTAGGAGCTACCAAAGGTTCTCTGTTGGTGAAGCACAGGTAGGGGCAGTATGTATGCTTGTGGGAGGAGAGCATCATTGTCAAGAGACGAGGCCTGAGAGGTAAACAGGGACCACATCACAGAGGGCTCTGTTAAGTCATGCACCGTGTGCAACTTGGAATTTGAACAGAAAGGCTTCTTTAAGAAAGCTGGTTCTGTTTGGCTTGGGCAGAAGCAGCACAATGCCCAGGCATATTAGAGCCTGAGATTCAGATTTGCTACAAGCAGTATAGCATCACATTGAAAACCATGCATAAAAAGTACTTAATGATTTTCAAAATTACATTCTCGGCCACGGTCATTGTCTTCGATTGGGTTTCCTGAAAACAGATTCAGAGATGGGAGTTGAGTACAGAAGTTGTCCCTGGGTAGTGCTCTCACAATGGGCAGAGGGAGAAGCTGACCTGCAGAGAACTCCTATGGGGAGTTCTGGGGCTGGGGAGGCTCTTTTGAGAAGTCCTAATTGGGACAAGGGGCCCAGGCCTTTGCATCCATCTATAGGCCAGTCACTGGCTGTAGGGTGCTGGAGAAATGGTGAGACAGTTTTCTGATGCCAAGAGCAATTTCCAGTAAGAGTCACAACAGTCAGTAACGGATACTTGGAGTTTTCCTGTAAATCATCTCATTTCAATGCTTTTAGAAGTTTAATTTGTATTTACAGTGAGTGGGCCAGAAAGTGTTCATCAGTTTATCAGGTGGAATCCTATTAGTAGTTCCACTGTGATAATGATAATTGTCAGGGTGAGTTAATAGCTTAAAGAAAACTATAATTATGCTGTAATAGCAAATGACTAATTCAGTATTTATTTCCACTATGTGTCTTCTGCTGTGTGAGATGTTGAGAATTTAAAGAATAAAATGGGCAGGTTTATTTGTTTCTTGCAAAATTTATAGTTTAGTGTGGGAGACTTACTACAGCGATCACCGCAGTAAGTATGTCCTGACAAAGGCATGCACGAGAGCTACGGGAGAGGCCAGTCTGGATTTTGAAAAGGAGATGATGTCTGAATTGAGTCTTGAAGGATGACAAAGAGTTGTTTAGATGCGAGAGGTGAAGCATGGAGTTAAGAAAGAAAAGAGCCTGTTGCCACAGTTGCAAGTAGTTCAGTATGGCCGGAGTGTGCTGTGGGAGAGAAAGAGAGAAGCCCACATGTGGCTGAACACTGGGCTCTGAAGGGTCTTGAATGACATGTAGATGAACTTGCCCTGTCCTGAAAGTTACAGAGTCATTGAGGTGTTTAAGGATAGACGACATTTTGAGACTTCACTTTAGAAAGTTCTATCTTGTGGCAGAGTGGAGAATAGGATTATGTTCCCAATATAGTTTGGTTAAGCAGCTGTATTAGTTATCGACTGCTGCATAACAAGTTACCACAAACTTAAAGCCTTAAAACAATATACTGTACTCTCTCGTAAGGCTGCAATTAAGGTTTGGGGCAGGGCTGAGTTCTCCTCAGAGGCTTGACTGGGGACAGATCCACTTCCAAGCTCTGCCAGGTCATTAGCAGAATTCATTTCCTTGCCATAGGATTCATAGCAGCTTGCTTCTTCAGAGCCAGCAGCAAAGAGAGAGACTCTGCCAGAAAGATAGTCTTATATAACATAACATAATCAAAAGAGTGGCATCACCTTTGCCATATCCTTTTAGTTAGAAGCAAATCACAGGTCCCACCCACACTCAAGAGGAGGCCATTATACCAGGGCATGAACACCAGGAACTGAAACCACCTTAAAGTCTGTTCACCAGCCACCCTGCTATATGTTCCTACTTACTCCAGTTGTGAAAGAAAAGTGGGCTGCAAGGCATCTTCTCTGGCACAATCCATTGTTCTGTTATGGAGGAACTTTGATCTTGGTAAAATTCTATAAACTGAAAAGTCTATCAGGAAAGATTTATGCGGTATCAGCAGATATCCTATGTTCTGCTCTACCACAGATATTGTATCTGCTGCATCCTCTTGTGGTCAAAGGTGACATTCTGATTCAGAAAGTGTATGATTAATTAAATTATGCCATAACATGTTTAGAGGACTTTTGAAAACAAATGCTTGTCAACTTCTGTGATGTATTTCTTGAATATTTTGTGATTGAGACATCTTAGTCTTTTTTCTCCAACTTACTATTATGTATGTTATTTTCCTCTTCATTATACTTTATCCATATAATTTATATTGAATACAAATATTAGAGACAATATCTACCTGTGTTTAGTGTGTTTTGTATGATGTGTAACACCCCATCAGGATGTTTAGATCTCCAGTACATGCCATCTGGTGAGTCAGTGATATATGTATGAATAAACTGTGACTCTGCTGTTTAACTGCTTGGTATGTGCATTTAATTAAGTGCACAAATTCCTACAGGCATGTGGTAAAAGGGGCTTTGGCAGGTTTCCCTCTGGAGGGCTTGGCACTGTGTCCTGGAGCTCTCACTGGCGTTGGAATTCCAGACATGCCTGCATTTGTAATAGTAAGTAGGGTGTTAATATCACTGAGGCCTCTGTCAGCTCGCATTTCAGTTTATAGCCCAAGCAGTTTAATAACTCAGACTGAAATAGGGTCTAGTTATTTTCGATGTACTATATCTGTTCGCTTCATACAAAATTATCACTTATGAACAACAAAAAAGGATGAACGCCAAAATAGGAAAGTCTGAAAACAACCTGCATATGAGGTTTTATCGCTCCAGTAGTTATGCTTCGATTATTTTAGTTTGTATGACAAAGCAACTCAATGAGCATGGAATTTAAAAATGAAAACCTACAAAAATAAAATAAGCAAAATATTTTTTCTAAAATGCAGTGACCAAAACATGGTACTTTGGAATCCAATTTAAAGTATTTCAGACTAAAATTGATTGTGTGTGTAGATTTTAAAAGTGGGCATATTTACTAGTAGATAGTATTGAATTCCATTTGAGACAGTGCAGGGGAAGGAAATAGGAACCAGGAAGAATCGCCTCCAGCTCTGGCACTCACACGCTCTCTGATTTAGGAAGAATGAATATTTCCTGAACCTCAGTTTAGCTGTAACTATCAGATTCTCTGAAAAGATGCAAAATAGAAGCACATATAGATGAGACATGATAGAATGTCCTATTTGGCTTGATCTTTAGACTTCAGGACATCAGTGTAACTCAATGCTTTGCTTAACTTCTCAGCAGCCTGTTTGTGATCGGCAAAGATGGAGAAGGCGGATTGGGGTGTGGGGAAGCCCCACAAGGTGTGAGCATCTGAGTATCTCAGTGTGGTGGCTGTGGGGACACCGTGTCTTCCACCATTGGCAGGTATTGATCTGTAGTTGGCTAAGAGCTCCCTGTGGAAAGGCTGCCTCTACAGCTGTGGGCTCATAATCATGGCGTGTTAAGGTGCTTGCTGAGACAATCTCCAATTAGAGCAAAGAATGAAGAGACAGTGAATTTATTTTTCTTTCTGAGGACAATCAGTTGGAGATAAAAATCCTCTTGTCTGGTGAAAGAGAAAGACATTGTCATTGTAAATAGCGTAACTTTAAAAATATACTGTACACGATGTTTGTGTTATTCTTGGTGCTTCTTTCTATTGCTTCATCTTGCTGGAGAATATGAATCCCAGAACAGATACCTATAATGTTTTGTAGACAGTTCTGGAACTGAGAAACACTGTATCTTTTAGAACATCACTTTATCTGACAGTAAGTTTTCGGATGTCATACTTGAATGACAAATATCGTTCCTCGGAATATCGGTTGGTTTTTCCCCCTTAACTCCTGTGTTTTTCCTGCTCACTGCCAGGAAGGTAGTAAATGCAGTGTCTGCACTTGCATCCATGCCCTGACCTCACACAACTCAGACTTTCACCTCAATCACCTTCTACAGTATCCCTCTATCAACCCACTGCTTCCCTCCGGGGTCATCCTCCTTGATGGCTCTGCATATTCAACTCTGACAGCTCCTCCTCCTTCTAGAAAACCTCCCCCCTGGGCTCCCAGGACACGCCACTCCACCCCGGCTGGCCTCTGCCTCTCTCACTGTCCTCCAAAAACTTCATTAGTTTGCGTTCCTCCTCCCTGTTTATCATGTTTATGGCTTTCACAAGGGTCTCTCCTTGTCTCTGGTTGTACTGCGGCCCTTCACAATCTCATCCACTCTCTTGGAACTACAGCCATTTTTCAGAGGACTCAGAAATCTCAATCACAGCCTCTCACCTGCACCCGACGCCCCCTTCTTCTCCCCTGAATGTACAGTTGGTATCTAACACTCTGCTTACATAAAAACGGAACTCATCTCAATGAACGTCATTCTCCTAGTCACACTGGCTCAAACGCTAGTCGTTTCATCTCTTTCCCCCAGATTTCTGATTCCTGGAGGTCATGAGAATGTACCTAGTGGACCTCCTTAGTGACAGAGGGCACCAGGGCTACCCGTTGAGAGCAACGTCCAGGCCAGGCCTCCTGTTCTTCCCCAGTGACCTAGCGCAGGGCACGGGATACAAGGATTGCCCCTTCCTGGGAGAGGCTAAAGGGTCCCTAGTGGCTTTGCCAAATCTCACTTAGACCACAGTCTAAGAAGATCCCAGCCCTCTCTCCTTCCCTTGGGGTAAGACTTGCATCATGGTCTCGCCCCTTCCTAGCCTCGGCTTCCTCCTTATATCCTTTCTCACAGGCATTTCCCCTAACAAAATCCTTGCACATTTAATCCTGTGTTGGTGTCTGATTCTCAGAGGACTCAAACTAATACAAATTCCCATCCAGGAGGACTATTGATTATGCTTAGCAACGATTCCTTATCCGTGTATAAATACATATCAGATGCTCATTTAAAAGGGTCACAGAAAAAAATATTATTTATCAAAGATGGTGAATCTGTTGGAACTGATGTCAGGGATGTTGTAGAATGTCATTCAGAGAAGTAAGGAGTCTCCCTAGAGGATGGTGAATGAAGTGACAAAATTGGAGAGGGGTAATATGAGGTGGCTGTCATGGGCGTGGAAAGAGGAGATGACCAAGCAGTGGCGCAGAGCTGAGGACAACAGAAATGTAAGCCCACCCTCCTCCTGGTTCTGTGAGTGAGAGGAAGTGGGCAAATGTAGGCCAATCTATCATGTCCCTACAAATAAATGTGATTCGGTTTCTAGAGTACCCACTCTCGTGCGAGGCACCGTGAGTAAGCAAAAGAAAAGTAAGACGTGGTCACGGCTGTCACACTAGCTACTGCATATGACGAAGTGCATTTAGGTGTCTGCATGGCCATCTTGAGATGAGAAGGTAAGAGCAGGAAAAGGTCAGCCCAGCATTCAAGGACCACTAAGCCATGGCCCTCTTTCCGCTGCCTCTCCCACTACTTCCTTATGAGAGACTCTTGAATTACAATTGACTCCCAGTTGGACCCTGTATAGCTTATTTGGTGGATCTCACTTTGACTATACTCATATCGTATATGGCCCAGGAGTGACTTCACGTCCCTCTCTCCAGCATCTTCCCCCACCCTTAGTATGCTCCACCTTTTCTCCAGAAAACCCCTCTCTGGCCACCCTAAACTGAATCTGCACACCCTCTTGGCAACATTTTATTTGTACCTCTCTGTGACCACTGTTCCCCTCTGCCATCCTGATATGTGTGCACACATCCTTGTTCTCCTAGACTGTGAACTCCTTGGGGACATTAGTGTTGCTTTTTGTAAGTACGTGTCTGATTTCCACATAATGCCAAGGATAGTCTTTTATACCCAGTAGATGTTCAATAAACATCTCTTGAATAAGTAAATGAATGGAGCAACTAAGGACATTTTTATGGAGTGGTAGAGGTGACTTTTGCCCGTAAATCATTTCCTCATCTTTATTTCTAAGTCACTTTCAACTATGTTTCATGTTCCATTATTTCTATATAGATTCTTGCCCTTCACAAGACTTAAGAATTCACAAAAAAGACCATTATGCCTTTTTAAAATAAGGATACTGAGATTGAAAGTGATTATTTAGTACTGAGATTATGGCTGCCATGAATTTTAAATACAGTTTAATTTCTAGTGCATACTTTCTGTGCTGCTTTCTTCTGTTTGGTGGTATGTACTAAAGCAACAGAGCAAGATTTTTGACTTTACAACTAATTAGCTACTGAAATTAGGAAGTTCGTACAAATTCTAAGCATTCTGCACTTTGAATAACTGGACAATTACAAATAGTTTGGATGAGAATTCCCCTGAAGTCATAAATACCTGTGTTTCAGGATCATTAATCTGAGGTTTGGGGGCCACTACGCTGTCAGTATTGCTCTTCCCAGGACACTTTGAACAACACTCTCAAACTAGCTGGCTAAATCCAAGTCTGCAAGCTGGGGCTGGTAGAGCTCCTGTGTAGGGCAGACCCTCTCTTCCTCACCCTGAGGAAGATTCCTTGCAAAGCGCCCTCAATGCTTGATTCTCTGACAATCTTTTGCTCTTCTTAGAAACAACAAAAGAGTGTGTGTTTATCCTTTTGGATTCATTACCATTTTTCTCCTTTGGCCTGCCTGTGATTATGTGTTATAGGGCCCTGGGGCAAAATCAGCTCACTGGAGATTTTGCAACATGGTGCTGTCTTGTTGAAGGCTTGCTCGCTCCTCACACAACTCCTTTCATGCCATAAATAAATTAAAACTTGGTTTTCTTCTAAAAATTTAATGATGTTCATTGAGAAAATACTGGCAGTAGAAGAGCTGGGATAGGGCCAGCCCTGGTGGCCTAGTGGTTAAGTTCAGCATGCTCTGCTTCGGTGGCCTGGGTTCGGTTCCTGGGCGTGGACCTACATGGCTCTGTTAGCAACCATGCTGTGCTGGCGGCCCACAATACTAAAAAAATAGAGGAAGATTGGCTCTGATGTTAGCTCAGGGCAAATCTTCCTCAGCAAAAAAAGAAGAACTAGGATAATCTAAGAACTTTTGTAAGTCTTCTGTTGAGGTCACATTGGCTTATAACATTTGTAAATTTCACTTGTACATTATTGTATTTCAGTTTCTGTATAAACTGCATCATGCTTACACCAAAGTCTAGTTTTTATCTTTCACCACATATATGTGCTCCTTTACCCCCTTTGCCATTCCCCTCTAGTAACCACCAATCTGTTCTCCATATCCATGTGTTTGTTTATCTTCCACATGAGTGAAATCATATGTCTGTTTCTGTCTGACTTATTTTGCTTAACATAATACCCTCAAGGTCCATACATGTTGTTACAAATGGGATGATTTTGTCTTTTTTTATGGCTGAGTAGTATTCCATTGTTCATATATACCACGTCTTCTTTATCCATTCATCTGTTGATGGGCATTTGGGTTGCTTCCACATCTTGGCTATTGTTAATAATGCTGTGATGAACATAGGTGTGCATATATCTTTTGAATTATTCATTTCATGTTCTTTGGATAAATACTCAGTAGTGGAATAGCTGGATCATATGGTATTTCTATTTTTAATTTTTTGAGAAATCTCTATACTGTTTTTGAATGATAACATTTTAATCTCTGTATTCCTTTCTTCTTTTCCTAGGTAAGTGGTGTTTTCTCTTCATTGCTTCAGAGTGCTGATTTGTATGGTAAGTGTTTATTTCATTGTGGTACATGGTGTTGCTTCAGAATTGCGTGAGAGAACCAAAAGGCAAATCAGAAAACATGCTTTATATTGAAAATGCTGGTGTGTGTTAAATCTTTTTAGATTAAAATTTTTTCCCTGAGATCTTACTTGGGAGTTATATTATAACATACTTGGATCTCAAGTCTGGAAAAGGGCCCAAGAGTTGATTAAGTGTTAATGAAAACTTGCCTTTCATAAATTCTTTTGATGTGGATTTTCTTTTCTTTCTTTTTGTTTACTTCTGTCTGCTTTTATTGGATATTTTTTTAATGCCCTCCATCCAGATTCTGATAAAATGTAAAACTCCACATAGAGGCATTTTGCTGAAGTTTCTGCTACTTGTGCTGTGTTATTCCAGTCTTGCAACTGCATTGTTACCAAGAACCTCTTTAATCCTCCAGTCCCCTCCTCCAGGATCATGATGAATTCATCCGTGTGGTATCAGATGGTCCGTTGGTCCATTAGACAGTCCACTGCAGAGTGCACAATGTGGTGATTAGGTCCTACTTTATAATAATATTTTTATTAAGTTACTGAAACTGATATGTTCCTACCTCTTCTAGTCATAGTGACAGAGACACATTTCCTTCTGTGGCTTAGTGACTGAGAGTAGTTGTTTTTCTAGGTATGTTGTTGATGCCAAGATTTCTCCTTTAAAAGAATGGCCGAGAAGCAATTCAGAAGGGAAATGAAAGCAGGGAAAAAACAAGAGTCATTTGATTTGTAAATCAAATTTCATGGTAGAATATACACAACATCTGATGGTTTTATTTTATTTCTTGTGACTGTTGACTTCCCCTCTGAGTGGATATAGAAAATGCTGGACCACATTGTCTTTTGCGTGGAATACAGGAAATTAAGTCTCCCTGTGTCTAACATGTACTTGATTATCTTATTGGTTATTTAGTTCAGGTTATTGGTTTTGCTAGAAGTAGTTGTTCCTTAAAGACATTGGATTTGGTTCTGCTATATTCTGTCATCCTCTCCTTCACATTCTCCATTTAAAAACTCTTGCTCTTACATTAATTAATTTATCTGAAATATATATAGCTTGTTGCTTGGAGGTCCTTTATTTAAACATTTGGATTTATCTGGTTTTTTTTGGGCTCTTGAAATTTCTGAACTTCAAATATGTTTTACTCATGTTTGATGTGTTCACGTGTGTTTAAAAGAGTGTGTTTGAAGAAGAGTACCTGGAGGTCAACTAAATTGCTCTTGAAACATTCAAAAGACTGTAGATGTTGCTTGAAATAACCTACATGAGATTTTCACCCCATGCTGTTTTCAGGCCTGCAATAGAATTTTTCTATTAAAGATTCCGGATTAAAAAGATCAGAAAACAGGAGACAGAAAGATGGAAAGGTGAAGAAGGTTAGATTTCCAACTTGCGTAGGCTGTTCCCCAGACTTTGAAGCTTTTCAGAGACCCACAGACATGTGAACCAAGACATTATTTGAGCAGCTTGCTTAACAGTGGGCTGAATAGGGAACCACATTGTAAACTGACAAAGTTAGCCCGTGCTGGGAGGTTTTTATTCTTTGCCTTTTGACCTCATTCGATGCTGTAAATGAAATATGGCGGTGTAGGTTTGAAAAGGCCAGGGGCTACTTATTTATACTTCTTCTATGACGGGGAAAAGGCAAGAGCAAACATGAATGTTTAACTCTGTTTGCTCAGGCAGTAGTAACTATAAGACGCTCTGGTTCCAATCTATAACCCCATTTTGGTATGAGATCTCCCTTTGTTATTTTTGAAGTCTTTTCACTTTATTCAGGTAAGCCGCCCAGAAAGATCAAATCTGGAGAAGTGGCTGAGTTTGATTTTCACTATAAAGAGAACTTGAAAATCTCTTATTTGAGATACAGTCTAATTTTAACTTAGGTTTCATGATTTATATCATGCTGCTTCTATTGTGCACATCTTCCACTTTGAAATCAGATATACTAGAGTTTCTGCCGGTGAACATCTCTAAAATATCATCATATTTCTTATTTAAAAATGCCAGTCTAGCTGTCTGTAACATATGATGACCATTCTGAATTTCCACTGCTGGGTAAAAGTAACTCTGATTATGTGAGTGATAATTGCACAGCATTCACTATGTTGTTTGAAAATTCTTTTGTGGTACTATCAGCTAAAAGATACTATACATCTTCAACATTAAATATTTGATTATATTAGGTGCATTCTGTTGTATACTATTTATTGTATAATCCAAATATGATCAAGTATAGAATTGGACTGAATTATGAAAGGCCTTGTAATGAATCTCTTTGCTTAGTGACTTGCGTTAGTACTATGCTGATAACGAGAAATATCTTTGTCCTCCTGAAGCTACGCTGTTGGGGGTGGGGTTGGGGGGATGGAGAGATACAAGACATCCCAGCACCAAAAAAAGAAAAAATAGATGACAATTCAAGATGGACTATGAAACACAGTATAGAAACAAGTGTTTCAGGAGAATGAGAAACATTGAAAATTGGAACACAGTTAACAGGGCAGAGAAAATGTATTGTATTTTTCTAGGACCGATCTGATCTTTTTGAATTCTCATCGTACCGGATAGGGGGAAATTCAGACTTGCTAATGAATATGTCTCAATTTCTTCTAATTTAAACAGTCAAAATAAGTAGGCCAAGTTTAACTCCCTGCAGGTTCTGGCTCACATAATCTCAGCTCCTTCTACCCCAACCACCACCGTCAGCATGGCTGGATGCAGGAAGGGGCTCAGGCATTGCTTCTTGGTTTTGTACTGGTTCACACATGTGCACTGGCTGAGTTATGTCAAGGTTTGTGCATGGCATACAGGCTGCTGCTGTGAACGGTGGTTTCCCTCTCCAGGCTCAGCGTGTCCTCCTGAGGTCCAGGTAACTCACAGTTGGCCCCCCGCTGGTATGATAACCCTGGAGCCAGGGTGCAGGGATGGTTGGCACTGGAGAGCTCACAGCCAGCACCGTCAGCTGCCTTCTCCACTTTCCTGACCGGGCACCGTGGAACTTTGGGATGTCACCCAACAGCAGCTCGGTTAGCTCAGATGTGTTAGGGACCTCACGTCCCTCACTGCATCCAACCAGTTGGACCTCCCAGGTTGCTCCGGGCACTCTTTGAAACAGTCTCCTCCCCCAAACCCAAACGGGATGCAGGTTAAAAGCCTCTTGACTGTCAGCCTGTCTCACACATCTGCCTGCTGGGATTTTGAAATCAAGAGGGAATGTCAAGATACTTTTCTCTGCTTCCCTTACTTCCACAACTTTTTCTTCTCACAGTCCTTCTGGAATGGTGTTCTACTTTTTTTAGTGTCATATCCTGAGTTCTCTCTACTGCTGGTATATAGTAATTTCTGAGATCTAGCCAGGCTCGGCTCTCGATATGCTAAATGAGAGTGAATAGGACTTTAAACAATTCTTTTCTTCTATCAATTCTGACCTTCATGACTGTTGACTCAACTCAAAAATTCAATTTTGGTCATCAGAAGCTGAATATTGACCCTTTCTTTTCTCCCCATCTCCCTTCCTTGCTTCCTTTCTTTCATTTCTACCAACCCAGTTCTAATGCCTTCTATACACTAGGCAGGTCAATGCCTTGGGCTCACTACTGAGCAACTTATATACACAGAAATGCAGAAAAGGAAAGCACATTAGAATGTATCTATCATATTTTGCCTCTTTCAAGGAGATTGGTGAAGGTTCAGAAGGGTTGTGTGTTTGATCCACAAAGGAGACACTAGACAGTGTTTATTACATTTGATGGCTTGTGTTGGGGCATGTAGAAGGACTGGGACTAGAATGAAGGGGAATTTGGATGATTGCCCAAGGGGATCAATCATATAGAACCACATTGCCAAAGTGATTTTGGCAAAGCAGTAGTCCAATAAGATGTTATGAGAGATACAGAACAATTCTATTTGGGGTCGCAACATACCATCTATTCCCCTTGAAGACTCATAATGTATGTTAGCATATTCATATTTCAGGTAATTCCTACCATGTAGGGACACATGTAACACCATTTAACCCATATGGGCCCTATTAATATAATACCCATTAACAAAATTCACTTTGAGAACTGCTAAGGTACAGTGATGAAGCTGGGAATCGTTTTGGGTGGGAACTAACATAAGGAAAGTAGGGCTTTAGAAACTTCGTCCAATTTTTATGGAGGACTTACTCTATATAAGGCACGGTGTAATTAATCAGTCCAAAAAGATAAGTGCCAAATGAATCCTTGAGGACTTAGAATGTCTCAAAATTACTGTCTTTCTGATTAAGAAGTATAAAATATCGACTATTTACAGTCAGTTCCCTATATAGTGCAAGCAAAACAGTTTGCTTTTGTTTGAAATATCAAGATAATGAAGAAGAAATTACCAGCCCTCCCTCAAAATAACTGTTTATAGTGAATAGTTACTGTATCTCCTTTGCTGAGTAGACATGAAATATTAATGGTGATAGATATCAATTATATTTGACATTTTGAACCTAACATCAAGATATCCCAAAATATTCTTTCAGAGTAATAGTGTTTAAACTAAGCCTTCTTGGTGACCTCTGAAAGTACCCATATGAAATAATACTTGGAGGGGCCTACATTTCATTTTATAATGAATTATCTCCTTTTTTAATTGAAAATGTTACAACTTTTTATGTTAATCATGATAGAATGGCTCAGAGGACTTTTTAATTATATTTTTATGGCTTGACCAAGTCTATGTTTTAATTTTTAATTTCTTTCTCCTTTCTTCATATAATATTCTGCTTTTTAATGTGCTTTTATCTTCACTGAGTGCCCCGGCATACTCAAAGCATCCTATAGCTGATATCAGTAGTACGAAGGGTCGAGTTCTCCAAGTTCATTCAAGAGCGCTTATTTGTCAATAATCACTTTATCCTCTTTTTAAAAACATAGCACATTTTTAAAAATAATTACATATTTTTAAGTCTTTGTAAAACATGGGAGTCCACTGTAAATCCTTGCTTTATCAAAGGTTGTTTATTCAACTACAACTTCTCTAGTTTTTTCTTTCTTTCTTCCTTTGGCCATTTCCGCCATTTGACTATCAGAAGTCCTGTCGGGAAAGAAAATTGGACGTGAAATTTGGAGATAAAGACTCGTAGGGAAAGACTAAAAGGGTTGTGAAATGTCAGGGCTGAAGAGGCCCTTACGGAACATCCAGCCTGGTGTTCTGTTTACAGATAAGTACAATGGGAACGAAATGTTAAGAAGGTGAAAGGACTGTCCAAGTTCAGCCTTCTCTTTTGGCTCCCAATTCAGTTATCTTCCTATTGTATCAGGCAGAGTTTTCAAGAAATTTGAAACTATGTATTTGAATGACACGTGGAGATTATCTATGGTAATTTCCAATTCTGCTTATTTTTTATGTTAAATCAGCTAAAATATATAACATAGATATAGTTCTACTTATGCCCAACATCATCATCTTCCTTCAGTTAGCTAACACAATTATATGTTATAAGTAAACACTCATTATTTGAAATGTAAATATTTACATGTATAATGTCTAACATTCCCCACACATAGTTCATAACATATCTCATGGTTTATTTATCCATGCCACAAATATGACTTTGATCACTCAATAAGTGCAATGCATTTTGTTAGTTGACATGTCAGGGAATGGTCTATAATCGTGATGAAGTTAGAGCTTTGTATTGCAATAAATTATCTTCATTTGCTAGAAAAAGTTAAAACTATCTAAATTTTTATGATAGGAAAACCTAAAAGAGAATATAATTATATTTTTATGGATAAACCATTTTGGAAATTTCACAGAAAAAGACAGCTTAACACCAGCTTGTGACAGGGTTAAAGAGACATCTGAGAATGGGTCATAGCATATTTCTACACCAACATAACCTTACACTGTACTTTTTCTTGTATATTCACTGAAGTATTTTTATTCAATACATACTCACTGTTTTATCACCTTGATGTTTTCAGTTTGGATTGTATTGAATTGCATTTAGCAAGTGAAATAGTCTGTACCTTTGCAGTTATATTTAGAAAAGGAAGTCTGAAAATGATCCAAGTCCATTTTAGGATATCCCATGGAAAACGGCAACTTAATAAGGAGACATGTGATACTATCTTCATTTCAGATATCTTCACAGTTTGGGGTGTTAGCTATGAGTTTTTCCATTTATGGAGAAAATTTTATGAAATCCTAGAATTATTTAATAGAACTCTTAGTGGTATATTCTATAACTGTATACAAACTGATTAAATTGATAGGGGCTGGAAAATATTGCAAATAGAATGTTATAATTCCAGAATGCCTAATTTTAGTAATGACATTTAATTCCCCTTGTTTGAAATTAACAAAGACTAAGTTAGAGTGACTTTATCTTGTTAAATTATAGTCTTAATTTTGATTGCAATTCACCCGAGAGCACTTAGCTGAAGTATTTACCTGCATTAATTTACACTATTCACACCTCGACTGTAATGCATTAAATGTCCACATTTTTTATATAAAAACAGTTAAGTAATCTCTAAACATTTTATTACTTGCAGATAATATTGCAAGGCAATTACATATTTCATTTTGTTGCCTCGATAAACTCTAAAGCCTAATGCTTTTGTTTAATATGAAAATTAAGGTTTCAGAATCACCATAGTGATTGTTTCCTATGGAAGAATGTATTACTTCACAGATTTTAAATTGCTCAATGGTACAAAGAAATATTAAAAAATAATTTCATAGATCATAACAAAGCCAATGTTTTATACTGTTTTTCACAAAATTTAAAATTAATTTGAGCAGCTAAGTCTATTAACATCAAAGAGTAAATCAATTTAAGTGAAAAATTATTTTCATATGTAAGCTTTTTTCTGTGAAACAATTTTATGAAGAATATTAATGGAAATTTTTTCTTACATAGTTAATTGTTTACCTTATTTGATCAGTTTTCTTGGAAAGCAAATATATTTCCTTTCTTATGTCCCTCCTAGGAGATATTAAAAAGTCATGTATAATATTTTTGTTTTACAACCAGTGATATAGTGTTTGTCTGGTTATCTCTGAGAATTTCATTCTGGATGTCTCTGCACCGGTGAGAAGGTTCTAGCCATAGATAGTCCTCAGTTAAACTGACAGCACAAGTAACAATGCATCATTCTATTTCTGCAGTTCAACCTATTTAATTTTGCAACCAAATGCATCAATTCCTCCAATTCCCGTAATCCAATTGTTGTCCCTACCAAACTGCATTGTGGGTGGATAGGGAATTTGTCTTTACCTACCTCTGAACCTCCTCCTCTTTCTTCACGTATTACAAGATGATTCGACTGCATTTGATGTTCAAAGTGCAAAGAACTTTAATTACCAAGTTAAAGATATCATTATCTGTCATTTAATCAATTATTGAGTGCCACCATCGAGCAGTTCACAGAGAATATTGTCTGGATCTGCATATTTTAATCAAAAGGAAAATATGTGCTTTTCTCCATCATAAAGAAGGAAAGAAAGTTTCAAGTGAAAATCCATGTAGATACACTTCACTTAAAACTGAAAGAACCACAGATTGCTGTTTTCGTATTTGAGATTTTACTGGTTTGATTGCAGTAAGTTTTGCCTTTTTTTACAACATGAAATTCAGAAGTAAGATTCTTAAGAATTTTTTTAAAAAGTTGAAACCCACCTGAATGCTAGAAGACTTGTAGGTCAACCTCCTCTCCTCTCCCTTCTCCCCTTCCTTCTGCCACGCAGTAGATCGCAGGCACTCTTCTGGCTCTCCTGGAAATGAGAAAAATGCCCAAGTCCTTTCCATAGACTCTCCAGCACAGCTTTTCCATTTCTATGACCCATGAGTGACTAGGGGTGTCTGGGCTACTTGGCGTGTTCCCGATTGAAGGGCGATTTGACAATCCTTAAACTCCGCAGTGGCATCTTTGTGAGTTTCCAAGGAAGACAAAGCAGACGTTTCCCTGGAGCTTCACTTGGAGAGGTTTCTCCTGTCTGCAGTCTTCAATGCACATGTCGCGTCTTTGTGGAAGTGCCGAGGGAAGGAGGCCAAGTTTTGCTTTGGCTCTTTCGGCAACAATGCAAACTCCTTCACAAAGCATGCCCCACTCTTTCTTCGTTTCCAAGGGCAGAGAACGAGGGACTTGTTCCAAATCAGGGGCCCCAGGATTGTGCATTCAGGCATTCTGCTCCTCTGCTACTGTACAGAGGAACAGCAGATTTAATCTAATTGAATTCCACTGCGGTGATTTATTTATGTTTTGCTCAAGGAACATTCCCATCGCTTAAGTGTGGCATTTGAAATGAACTATGAATAGTGCTGTATGTAATGAATACTGCTAAGGACACCTGTTCTTAGAACGTGTGGGCAGTGACTGTTCAATGATTGTTTCAAAGAGTTAAATATATTAAATATCAAGAGCCCTAGATATTACACCATGTTTGATGACTTTTGTTCATACAACAATAAAAAGGACTCTGTTGCTGGGACTTTACCATGATGGATGGCTACCTTAGCGTTGATGGAAATCTCAGAAAGAACCCAGGTGATGTTAAAATCTGTGAGCTTTCCTCTAGCCCCAGGATAAAAACCAATGCATAATTACTAATGTACAGTCAGGCAAAAACTCTCCGGCATCCTCATTAACTTACTTACTGAAGGCTTCAGTGCCAAACCATGTCCTTCAGGGGAAAAGTCCATAACATACTAAATAAATTAACCATTTAGTTAGGAATTAAATTAGAGGGGCTCCAGTTATGACTTATAAAATTATGAAATCTCTGTGAAATGTTAAAAAGTTTATCTAAATCCAACTAGTAGGTTGAATCATATGAAAATGCCACTATTCAACTGTTTTTGATCTGCAAAAGTGGAAACTTCATTTGGTTGAACTTAATAATCAGTAGTGGTCGGAAGCAGTACTGTCTACTTGAATTTTAAGTAATTGTGGTAACTATTGTTTAAATCTTAAAGAGTAATGACTGCCAATCTATGTTTTGATTACTAGTGACTAAATATATCTTTTATATTTTCTTCTTGGGGGAAAAATGGCATCAGGATATTGTTGTTGATGCTGGGCTCCTTTCTAATTATGCTTTAGTCCCAAATCCCCAGATCTGAAGTGCTGGTCTAGCATTTTGGAATAATCTAAGATAAAACTAAAGGGCTTCTGAATTTTACAAATTTTACAGATAGCTCTTTGAATAAACTGTAACATAAAAACGTGACCCCAATATTTAAAACTGAAATAATTGCCTTTGTTGAAGGATAAGGATGAAGTTCCCCTAATTATTAACACATCGGATTCTCCCTCAATGCCTTGGGCAGAAGTTGCTCTGATTTTTAAGCAGGTAAAACTATTGTTTTACTGTCAGAAGAATTGTGGCGATGTAACAAAGCGTTTTTAGCCTGTAAATCTGTAATTTGAGCCATAGTACTTGAAAGCAAAAGCAGTTTTCAAATACACAGGGTACCTTATATCCCATTTCTGTGATAAGATGTACATGACAAAGTAACTTCGGGGTCATGCAGCCATTTGGGATAAAAAAACATGTTCATAGAAAGGAACCATAGGAATTACTTTTTAAATAATTGAAGAGATTGTCCTTTTCTGGAAATAGTAGGTGTGTATACAAATCAAATCACCTGACCATCTCATTTTTGCATGATGGCTCCGGCTGAATTTCTTGATAGAATTGTACCTCCATTACCACCAGCTGCCTCTTCTCAGTCTTAAATATAATTCCATTTAGGGCCTCTGTTACTATATCAAAACAGAATAAAAATCTAGTTATACAGTTCGAGTCTTCACAATTGGGTGCTCTTTGATTGTGCATTGTGCAAACTGCTCATCTGACTAATCCCTGATTCATCTCTATCACCTAGTCTTGTTTTAGCATCCTTGAACAGCACCTGCCTGAAAGTGAGTGCAACAGATCCAGTTGTACGAACAGTGTGTTACTAGAAGTGTGTGCAGAGAATTTTGTATCTGGGAAGAGTCTCTTACAATGAAGACAGTGCAGCTCAGAAGGTCACACACAGTCACCCAGCTACTTCCTGGCATGATAAGAGCTCTTTCCACTCTGCCTTCATTTCTTGCCTCACATGCATGCAAGTTTAGATACATTCATCAAACGAACTCTATAGAAATTCCTACACCAACACCAGATTCCCATTCCTATACCACACACTATAGGAATTTGTTAGATGTAGTAAATGAAGAGCAAAAGAATCAAAAGAATGAATGTTTTCTATTACATAATTTTCTGATGAACAGGCGATATATATTAAGCTTCTTTAGTACATTTTTATAGTGAAAATACAAAGGAAGTAGAGTATATTCCTGAATTCAAGGCACTCAAAATATCCTAGCTGTCTTAATTTTTCAAAAATATCTTTGAGGGGCCAGCCCCATGGTGTTGTGGTTAAGTTTGGCATGTTCCACTTCGGTGGCCCAGGTTCATGGGTTCAGATCCTGGGTGCAGACCTACACCACTCGTCAGCCACACTGTGGCAGCGCCCCACATATAAAGTAGAGGAAAATTGGTGCAGATGTTAGCTCAGGGCTAATCTTCCTCAAGCAAAAGAAATATTTATCTTTGACAGTGGATTTTTCTGCCTCCAGCTCTGCTTAAGTAGAACACCCAAAATCACAAACTTGGTTATGGTTCCTCAAAGGAGTTAATAATTCCACTCTAAAGAAACAGCGTCAAAACAGGTTCAGAATGATTAAAGTGCTTTAAAACCTCTTGGGGACTATTCACTTGTAATTTGTTATTTCTTGGACTGTCAAAGGCAGCTTTTATGAATGGGAAATAATTGTTATTTACAGCCTTGTTTGCCTTTCATGGAGGCTTGTGTGCTGCCAAGTTTACCCAGGGTTTGAAAAAGAAGATTCACTTTCCCCTTTTTTTTAGATCAATGGTTTGTTGAATCTGAAATAAAGCAAAGAAGACTTTCTTTTTGTTATATTAATGAAAAGAGAAGAATGGAAGAGAGAAACTTGGACCGTGTTCATGTCAAGTGGAATGAAATACTGACTATGCCATCATTAACTTAATTTGTATAACATAGGCTGCCAATGTGAAAAACTCAGTGTTAGAAGTGGAATTTATAGCCTGAATTATTTGATATTTCTGTTGACTGTCTTTATTCTGGATTAAATCTCAGATTTAAAAAGATATAAGGAAATAGTAGGTATTCAACAAAGATTTTGAACAGAACTGAGAAAATCATTTCCATTCATATGGATAGGCATACTGTTCCCAACTCACAACTGTGACCCATCTCTTCGTTCTTCAGAGCTAGAGTTCCTCTTGCCATTGAACTTGGCTTCTTCCTCACATGGTTTGAAGATCTATACATTCAAGGATAGCTTCATTGGCATATGCAGGTCCCTGTGCTTCTGCCGCACAGCAGCGAGGCTGTTAGCCATGAGAAGTTGCCTCTATAAAAATTCAGTTAAAAGCTCCAGATAAAACCTTAATTAAAAGGTTGTGGAAACAAATGCAACGTGCACCAGGCCTTACAATGCGCCAAACTCTGGCTCTGCTGAACCACCAGAGGGAGTGAATTCCGCAGGCAATGGGCTTCTTCTATGAAAAATGCCCATCTGCCAGCAACACATCTTCTTGGCCGTAACGAGAAACTTGGGAGGGAATGCATGTTTTCCTATAAATTGGTTGCTCAACAACTACTGCCTCATGTATCAAGACCCCCTTCTGGAATTTCACCTGAATTATGCTCCCAGGATGAAGGCCATGAGAAAGAGGTGAGGCTGCTAAATCTGCAGTTTGAGGTCTCATATTGAGAAGTCAAGCTGGGCAATGCTGTCTGTTCACTGCCATGTCTAAAACATATTCAGATTTCTGATCTTCTTTCTCTTCCCCTTAGTAATGCACAAGTCTAACCAATTAACATGCAGATTCTACACTGCACACTGTCATCTGAAAATGTGAATACCAAGTTTGCTTTCCAACCAACATTTTCTTCTGCTACCGTCATTCGTTGATTTACTGTCTGGGGCCTGGCCCTTGCTTTGTGCTCAGTAAATAAAGCTGAATGAAGGAATACACTCTCATGAAATGGGTGCTACTGTTCCTTATAACTAAGGAGGAAACCACAGCTTAAAGAGGTTTAGTAACAGACCCAAGGTCATGAAGCTCTTAAGTGGCGCATATCAGATCTTCAACCCAGGCACTGTGACTTCAGGGGCATCCTCTTAGGCTTAGGTACAGGCTATGCTCCTTACAAAAGACTGATTTTCTCTGAATCAAACCAATTGGGTTCTTTTTATCAAGGGGTGAATCTACATTTTGTAGGGCCTGAAGCTTCTACAATTTGGAAGTTCCTTTTGAGGAAAAAAATACAAAATTATCCCCAGGACCTTGTAAGAGGCCCGTGCAAGTGATGGGCCCCGAAGCTGAAGTTGGATTGGTTTCAGGTAAACCCACCTCTGCTTTCTCCACTCAGCTTTTGGCCTCCAGCCTTGGGGCAGCACTTCCTTAGAAGCAGCCATTCTGAGACAGTGAGATAACCCAGTGGTCCATTTAAACCAAACATTTTTTGGCGTAAGTTTTGGTGCTTCTTGTAGCAATTTACCCCTAATTTCTATGTGGTAAGAAGGGTTGCAAGAGAGATTTTTCTCCAAAAACTCAGAAAAATCCCTATTGTGAGGCATTTGGGGTACAAGGACATGGTTATTAGCCTCAAGTGTCTTACAGTTTGTAAGGGCAGACAGACATGTTAACAACTAAAATTCAGTGTGATAAATGCTATAAGAGGGGCCGGCCCAGTGGCATAGTAGTTAAGTTCACGTGCTCTGCTTCCGCGGTCCGTGTTTTTCAGGTTCGGATCCCAGGCGCAGACCTATGCACTGCTTGTCAAGCCATGCTGTGGCAGCATCCCATATAAAGTAGAGGAAGATGGGCACGGATGTTAGCCCAGGGCCAGTCTTCCTCAGCAAAAAGCAGGAAGATTGGCAACGGATGTTAGCTCAGGGCTGGTCTTCTTCACACACACAAAAGAATCCTATAAGAGAAGTTTGTATAAAATGCTAAAGAAGTCCCACCTGTCTTTAGAGATTGGACTCCAATCTGCCACCTCCATGAAGCCTCCCCAAACTTCCCCAGCCCTCACTGATCTCTGAAGTGATGAGACATTTTAGATCTAGAGTAAAGTAACACATGCCAAGTCGTGTGGTTGGGCCTGGTCTTCCCAACTAGACTGCAAGCTCCTTGCAGGCTGGTGGTCTGCCCTTCACCACAGACGCTAAGGGGTAGGTGCTGAGTGATGGATGAATGGATGGATATTAATGAGATGTAGCAATCTTTCTGAACAGTGTAATCTATAAGGCAGGCAACAGAAGCTGTCACTGAACATGAAAGCTGAGTCAACTTTTTGTTTATTTATTTATTTGTTTGTTTACTTCTTTATTTTGCTCTTGAGCTTTAAGAACATTTGATATTTTATCCCAAAAGGGGATTCACAAAATTAATTTATTCTATATTTTTTTATTAAGGTAAAATTCACGTAACAGAAAATTAACCATTTGAACGTGAGCAATTTTAAAATTTAATACACGCACAATGTTCTGTAACCACCATCCTTATTTAGTTTCAAAACATTTTCGTCATCCCAAAAGGAAACCCACGCTCCTGAGGCAGTTACTCCCCATTCCCTCTCACCCAACCCCTGGCAACCGCCAACCCGCTTTCTGTCTTTATGAAGTTACCTATTCTGGATATTTTATATAAATGGAATCAAAGAATATGTGACCTTTCATGTCTGACTTCTTTTCCTCAGCACAATGTTTTCAAGGTTCATCCACATTATAGCATGTACCTGTGTTTCATTCCTTTCATGGCTGAATAATATTCCATTGTATGGATGTACTACAATTCATTTATCTAGTCATCCATTGACAGCCATTCAGGTTGTTTCCACCTTTTAGCTATTATGAATAATGCTATTATGAACATGCATATACATGTATTTATTCAGGTACCTGTTTTTACTTCTTTTGCGTATATATCTAGGAGAAAAATTACTGGGTCCTATGGTGATTCTATGTTTAACTTTTGAGGAAACACCAAATTATTTTCCACGGTGGTTGCACCATTTTACATTCTCACCAGCAATGTATGAGTGTTCCAATTTCTCCACATCCTCACCAACACTTGTTATTTTCCTTTTATTTTTTAAGATTATAACCATCCTCGTGGAATTGGGGTAAACTTTTATGTCCAAATGAGTCCTTCCATTGCTTTAAAGGTATTCAATAGCCTGAGTGTCAATTCACATTCACTTTCAGTTTTCAATTTGAGTCCCAGAGTCCCAGAATATGAGTCATCTGGTTGTTTTAAAACATTTGCTACGAATCATTAAAACCACAACATCGTATGTAAACCAAGTATGTCTAGGGTGGTGTGTCAGGAGATAAAATTGAAGAAGGATGTTCACACAGTCAGGCTCCCTGAAAGAAAATTTTAATGAAATTTTAAAACTTCATACAACAAAAATGAAGTCTTATAGTCAAATTTCATTTTACTTTTTTAATTTAGTCTTTATTTTTAGAACTATCTGAGAAGTGGGTTTCCAGAGGTGGGTAAAAAAATAAACACAACTACATCTTGGTTATCTGAATTGTGTTTTATTTCAACAAATATTGTCTCAAAGTTGTTACCTAATGTTCTTAATCAATGTTTGGGTGTCTTACAACCCCTTGACTCACTCCTATTTTTACATGTAGAGCATAGTATTTGAAGATCAAACATTTCTAGTTGCATCCTTTTTTCCAGTCTGTTTTTGAGAAGACACACACCAAGAGTTAATCTGAGAGCTGGACTGTAGGAAAATCTGAATGAAGATGAGGAGGTTCACAGTGGACATCTCCCTTGAATTTAAAATCACAGACTCCTACAACCTTCGGGTTGTAAGGAAGCTTTGGTGTCAGTGGGTTTAAAACAGATTTCTTAGTAGAACCTTCCCCCACCCCTTTTTATCCAAAAGAAATACTATGCAGAGCCCTTGCATTAAACAAACAAATGAGCAAAACCCGAAACAACTCAACAACAAACAGCAACAGACTGGTTAAGTCAGGGCTGGAGGCTTGGAGCTCTGATGCTGCTGAGCAGCCCCCACATCTTAATCCTCTGCCGCCCCAGACGCAATTCTGTGGACCGTCCTTAGATGTGGAACACAACTTGGAAACCTCTGATCTAGTTCATTGCCCTCTCTCCCCCATGGAAGAATCCAGCTGCTACTTGAACAGTGTAAGTAACAGGGAGCTCACTCCCTCAAGAGACATCCAATTCCATTTGTGAGCACATCGGAATACTAGAAAGGAATTTCATACATTGATGCAAACCTCGTCCCTGTGACTTCGATCTGTTGGCCGGAAGGTTGTCCAAATCTTAGTCTTTGGAACTCTAAATCCCTTTTCCACGTCACAGCACTTCAGGCTTGTAAAGTCAGGTGTGATGTCTTCTTTTTCTAGTCTAAGTATTCCCACTTATTCCCACCTTTCCAGCAATGATGTAGTTTCCAGGCCATTGCTGCCCTCATCACTCGTGTCTGGAATTGCTCCAGGTTATCCTGGATGCACTATTCCGGGTGTAGACTGACCAGAGGTGAATACAGAAGACCTGCTTCCCCAGTGCTCTCAAGGCTGGACTTCCGCTTTTTGGCAGCACAAGTTCACTACTGGCACAAATTAAGCTTGCAATCAACAGAAACCACATCTTCTCCCGATGAACTGATCATTTTCCAGTTACCTTAAACTGCTAACAGGTTCTGTGTTGAAGTGAATTTATAGACTATTTGGAGAATGGTTACCTAAACACATCATATTGCTTTTAGAATGTAAGTATTATTTCCAGTTATCTACTATTGAGGATTATCCATAATTTGGCTATCCTGTAGGACTAAAAGAAACTGAGGAGCAACATATTTTTCAATACAATAAATATAAGAAAACAGAAGCCCAGAGACACTGAATGATGAGCAAATGTTTGCCCAGCCAATAATGGCAGTGTGACCATATGTCCCAGTTTGCCTGGAATGGTCACAGTTTATACAGGCTATCCTAGCAACATAGTCAGTGAAACGTTTTTTCCAGAAAAAAATAAATGTCTAGGTTTGGACAATAATTTAAATGATTGCCTTAAGTAAGGGCTCTTTATGCTGATGACACTGGCTCTTCCTTATGCTACCTCTCTTCCCCTTCGGATCTCCATGTGATGGTGATGAAGACCTTTCAGAGAACTGGGATTACATTTTCTTCATAGATTCTAGCCTCAGAAAACAGTCCCAATCCAGGCAATTTGTCTTGAATGACTTCCACTGCTGACATGTCTGACCATAGCCCTCTATCTAGAGATCTGAGGAGACAAAATATTTCTAACCAATTAGATTATGAAAGGAGGATCTAACAGTACTTTTTAAGTCCGAGAAGATATTTGGAGTCAGGGTAAAGTCAAGTCTAAGAAGTCAGACCTGCATAACTCTAGTTCTTTTTTTATGTGAACATTTAAAAGTTGAGTGCTCAGCATATGATGGGAAATTCGTTTAAAAGTAGGAAAATGGAGTTCTGCCTCTTTTCTCAGCTGTCTCCTATAAGTCAAAAAATATATACGGTATTTTAGGAGGTGTTCGGAAGGATAGTTTTAGGATTTATAAGAGATTGTTAAGTGCGCACGTGGTAAATGAGATGACGTTTTATTCTGTGGTCATTCACAAGTGCTCATTTGGTGGCACCCCCTTTGCTAACTGCTAGAACCTAGTTACTAGAACCCAGTAAAAACAGGCAGCAGTCCATGAAAACACTTTGAAGATATTTTGTGTGGTTTGTGAAGAATTCTTTGCGTTTTGGTTCCCTCTCTGAGATGACCATAGTAGTTTGAAGAAAAAAACAGTATTTGGTATGTAATGTACAACAGGGGTCTAATCAAGGAGTGTGAAAAAATAGTGACAATAATAAATGTAAACTATTAATATTATTGTTCGGGGCATCTGTCAAGTTGTATGAGGCCTCAGATTTCCATCACGGGAACATCTGAGCTCTCATCAATCAAGTCTCTTTCCCAAAGGCAACATCTCATAATAGCTATTTCTCCTTTAGGACAACACCAAGCCTAAAGAATTTAAGTCCTGCTAGTGGCTGTAAAACTAAGTGCTCTCAAGGGAAAGATATAGAGGGTCTTTTTTTTTCTTTTTTGTAGGACCATTAAAAATAGCCACCAAACAATTGACTTTGACTTGACACTTCCAAAGCGTCGTTAAAAAGATCTTCTATAATCTCTTTTTAAATTCCTCATGGTAAAAGAACTTACCTATGACTTAAGTCTATATTTTATACGGACTTCTCCCTAAGACATCAAGAAGTAATTTTACATTTCTGTATGTGAATGAGTATGTGTGTGTATCTCTTTTTTTCCTCGTGGAAGAATTGCAGAGTTTATGCAGAAAACCAGAAGGAATCTTATCAAGGTAATGTAACTAATTCCTTGACCCCATGTAGACATTCTCAAGACACATGAGGCCCATATCTTGTATCGATATATAGAAGCCTAAACCTAATAGACATACATTGGCTCCTGCCTTCTAGAAACAAGTAGTTCTGTACATTATAGACACACAGAGGCCCGTATCTTGTAAACACAGAACTCTATTCCTGATAGACACTCACAGACCTACCCTTTATGGACACATATTGGCTTCCACCATTCAGACCCCTAGAAGCCTGTACTGTATGGACACATATAGGCCTAAAGCCATATGGACTTATAGAGGCCTATACCTTAGAGATGTGTATACGCCTTCACCTTGTATACACATACAGGCCTATCTAACTTATAGACCATATAGGCCTATGGCTTATAGACACACAGAGGCCTGTACCTTCTAGAAAGTGACCAAAAGTTCCTTAATGAACATTTTAAAGGCCTAAGCACAGACAGTTGAGATGTCCTTGTAATCACAGAATGTTCAGACTTCTAAGTTCATCACCCTGGGCTCCGTTTTCCCTATGAACATTTGATGAATGAGGAGACCATGACTCTTGGTAATTTGCATTAGGCTCACAGATTTGATTCACGGGACAAGACTCTAAGTATTCTGATTTAAGGCCAGTAATACACTCCAAGTGCATAACCATAGCTATACGTTATATATTAAGAGAACTTTCCATCCAGACGTCCTCTGTAGATATACATTCTGTGTTTAAAGAACATCGATTCATGTTTACTTCACCAACTCCAGCTCTAAAATTAGCACATCATTTTGGTGCAGTCCTTTTTTTCTAAATCTCCCTGGTGCCATGTTCCTTTACATGCAGATATCTAAAAATCCACCACAGTATCAAAATGGAATCTCTTAAGATATTCTAAAGCCTTCTGCTATTTTTGCAGTTAATATGTTTTATTTAAAACACCACCAAGGCAGGTTGTTGTCAGCTTGTAATTTATTTAAATTGCTATTGGCTTCATTTCCATTTTTGCTTAGCATTTCAGAGACAGAAAGTGAGTCCGAGTTCAGAAAATGCAATATATATATTTTTAAGTATGTGTTAAATCTTTTTAGGCCTGTAACTTATGACTGATTTCAAAAATTAAAAATAAAGATACCTAATGTTAAGCTGGATACCTTCTCTTCAAAATGAGAAGAGGAAACTTTTTAGAAAGGCTGTCATGGATGTTGGAAACTGCCAAGCAAGCTGGTGCAGGCCGAGTCTGGTATGGAGTATTGATTCAGACGTCATAATTAAACAAGCTGAGACTGAGCTCAGATAGAAACTGTTTGAAAAGACAGATAAAGAGTCAGGAAGAGATGTGAGTTAGAATCTTCTTCCCTAATAGTACTTGTCAGAAGTTCAGGGGTGAGAGGTTCTATTATCTGGAACAAGAACAGCGTGGGTATGATGGGGTTTGGCACCTTATCAATTCTCTCCCTTCTGAGAGAGCGTGTGTGTGACATCTGTGATTTATTTCCTATCTACCAATCTGGTGAGCATGAGACTTGAGTTTGCTGCCAAATTACTGTACTCGTCTACATGCTAAAAGGCTGTTGTCACATTTAAGACTGTCAGAAATTCAGATCCTTCCCATGGGTGATCCCAGAGAACACATATAATAAGGACTTACTTTTACTTATGGAGAGCCACGTGTGGGAGTTATGTTGTTGCAAATCAATTTATATTGCGCCAAATTCGCTTTTCTCCCTCCATTTCTGCATATGTGGTTAAAACACTATTATAACCATATCGATGGAAATATAAAATATAAAAAATTCTCTCATCATCTCACCATCCTAACACAAATGCTACTTCCCCAGTCTCTGTCCATATGCACCCTCTTATATTAACTTTTACTCTTAGAAAAATTTTTCTGATTATCAGCAATCTATCCCCCTAAGGGGATATCCCTCCAAGTGGGGAGGAGGGTATGTTCTTGGTTGAATGTGAAAAAGGAGGAGCCCTCTAACACCTGTGATATAACAGTGGGATGGAGATGAACTCGATTGCAAGAGACACATACTGCCCTCATCTCTGGCGTAGCTCCTGGAAGGTCTTCTCATTCATCAGGTCTTCTCATTCATCAGCCAACTTTGTACGGATTAAGTTCTCTCATCTTCACATTCTTACCCTCGGAAGAGAGAAACAGATGATAGAAGCACAGGGGGCATTAGTGACAGTTGATATTTTTCTTTAAATGCCACATCCTCCTAGGCCTGTAGTAGGGAGAGACATCATTTTCAGTTGACACAGCAGTTCCTCTGGCCATCGGAATTATGACCTTTCGATCCAGGAGCTAGCCCGAATCTATAGGATTTATCAAAAAGACCTTAATATTGCAGAACGGCGGTGCTCACCCATCATCTGTTGCCATCTCCCTCTTTCTGCTTTATCCTCGTGATTGGAAGAATCATTATTTTAAGCCACTGAGTTGCCTTGGGAACTGTAAAGTGACCGAGTGATAATTCTCTATGACACATATATGTACATAATCTTTCTGTGATCACTTGGCCTAACCTGTCCCCAAAATGAAATTTGCAAATGTCTTTTATTCTTAAGGCTTCCCACTAAAGGGCTTTTGCAATCTATTTTCTTACCTAAGAGTTGTAAACAGACTGGAAAACCATCGAGATGTATTTTATTTATTGAGAAGCTAAATTCTTGCATAGGTACAGTATGAAGGGTACAAATGTTGCAATTGATCAGAAATATTGTAGGAATTGTTTTATAGGGATTGGGAAGTGCTTACGGTTTTTAGAAATCTAAAACTGGAAAGACCCATTGTTACTCCATTGCCCAACTGCCTAATCCCACAAATAAGGAAGAGGAGGTTCAGAAAAGTTAAGCTCATGGGTCCAGAACCTGAGACATCAACAGTCTTGCACAGGCTTTGGAGTTAAAAGGCCTGGTGGGAATCACTGACTTTCCTGTTACTTAATCCCTGGAGTCCTTGAGCAGTTTATTCAGCTCCTCTTTATCCCTTGGTTTTCTCAGCTGTAAAATGGAGAGAAGATACCTGTGTCTAAAGTTGTGAGGATTAAATGAGATCCTGTCAGCGAACCGTTTAGTATTATTCTCGGCACATTTTAGTTAATGGAAATGATCCTTCCCATTAATTAAATCCTTAAGTGATCCTCCCCAGGTTGGAGTTGGAGGTGTTAACAGTAACAGAATTGGCATCACTCTTATGCCACAAAGAGAGCTCCAACCTCTAAGACCCCATCTCTTTTCTTGCCTCACATCCCTTGACCTGAGGGAACAGGGAGTCTGTTTTTAAGAAGCATCACCTTGAAGAAAGGCTTTTTCCTTTAGTATCTGGACTTCCGTTCTCGTGTTTAGATGTGAAAAAAGTGTGTTGTGTGCTTTGACAATCCCTGCTGGAAAGTCTTGCCAGAAATAAACAAGCTGTCGGGAGCAAATGATTCATTTCTCATCTGCTCAGATGACAGCTGGTTTAAATGTGATGAATACATGCTTGTTTAAATCACACGGCGACGGTGATGTTATCTGACAGAAATGTTTGCAAATATTTTGGGAATCCCCTAAGTACTTGCTACCAAAAAGTGAGCTGATTTAAAAGAGGAAAAGGCATAAACTTCAGTCTATCAGATCAACACTTGCCTCTGTCTCCTAAAGCTGTGAGATTTGCAGCTATACTTGCCACACTGCTTGAAGATTAAGAAGTGGCTATTCTGACATTAAGTGTGAATGCCACTAGCAACATGCTGATGTGTAACAAATACTCAGTGGTCATTGGGACATTTAGGAAACAGCCTGGAATAAAAGAAATGTCAAACGTACCTACGTGTTTGAATGGACTTCAGTGCATTTAATGGTTTGGCTATTGTTTTCATTACCTTTGTAGCTATTCTTTTAATAGTGTTTAGTGGGTTGTGTTATGCCAAACACAGAAGAGTCTAAAAGGAAATGAAGAGATGTGCCTGTCAGGGGACTTGACATGGCCACAAGGGAAATCATCAGTCTTAACATAATGCTTGATTATTCAGATTCATAACAGAAAGATGTGGCATGTCCTGCAAATTGTCCATGAGCTGGGCATCATCAGTCATTCTGGATTGTTCTTGCCAAGCCAATTTCTTGCTATCTTGAATAACCTGAGAATTAGGAGTATTTAACTGAAATATATTGATAGTCATTTATATGTAGGGAATTTAAATTATATGTAGAAATTCTAAATTATCTGAATATTGAAAGTTGAAGGCATATGCATAACGTATAACAATTGCTCAGTGAGTTAGGCATAAACATTTACATGGAGAAAATCATGTGAAACATGTGTCAAAGCATAAAGAATGTGTGCTTGATATATCGCCCATTTAATAATATATTTATGCAAAGAAGGGAGAACAAATGTCTCCTTTTATGCATGACACCAATAGCTACTGTTTGTAGAGCCCATGACAGTTTTTAAAGTACTTTCCGTGAATTATATTCTGTGAGATAATGATCCTATTTTCATCCAGGTAATTAATTATATTTTTCAACAATATAATTGGCATTTCAAATATATAGCTGTTTTCCTGAAACATCAATAAACAAAACCAATTTTATGAGCTATTTATATTAAGTGGGCCCCAAATATTTCAAAATAATTGATTTTTACATATTAAGTCTATCATCTCTATCATCATATTTTCTTCAAGTTATTTGTTTCTAATTTATGTTCAGAAAGACGAGGAGGTTTATCAACAGCATTAGAGAAGGCATTTTATGGTGCAACCAAAAATATACCAATTTGTATTTAACATAAATTGCAAACTTTTTTAGGCACATCCTAAAGCATTAATGGTAGTAGAGTCAGTGTATGGAAACCGTCTCTGCTCCAATGAGGGGCTTCAGTTAATGAGCGGTCTGGTGATCTTAGATTTGAAGAGGGTCTTTGAATAACTTCACCAGACTAGTTTTTATAAAAATACAGATGCAGCAGAGTACATATAAATAAGTGTGTGTGTATATATTTATATATATGTGTGTGTGAAAAAATATATATGTTCCCATATACGTGTATGTGCATAGAAAAAAGGCTGAAAGGATACATAAAACTGATGAGTACTTATCTTGAGAGAACAGTGTGAATTGAGAAGGCAGGTGAATGAAAGGGATCTTTTGTGTTTAATTCCATATATTTCTGTATTATTTCCATTTTTTGGCCATGACAATATATTCATCCATTACTTGTGTAAAAATAAATAAACAAATAAGCCTAATGCATGCATGATGATACCAAGAATAAAAAGTGGATCCACTTGGTCAGGTGTGTCTTTTTTGTTTGTTGCATAATGAAGGAACTTTCTGGTTGTCCCTCAAGCAGGGGTGGTGTTGAATGTCTCAGGATGGAGAATCTCCCTCTTGGGTCTTTCTTACCTCTGTTAATTGTTGAACAGCTGGCTCTTGGGGTAGGAGAGGAGCTCTGATTTGTAGTATTTGCTATAGTATAGCTTAGTATTTCCATGGTGTAAGTAATCTCAAGTGGCCGATTTTAAGCTACCAATCTAACATCCATTGGCTCATGAAATTCCCAGAAATTATCAATTGACTTTCTATCCCAGTGGCTCAAGCTGTGGCATCTAAAACGTTGATTCTCCTCCATGGAGATTCTCCTTTGAATTGGGTATCAGAATTCCCTGAAAACCGGGGCTGTAAGAAGGGGGAGGCTAATGACAGGAGGGAGAGGAAGACTCATTTAGCTATTCTCAAGCCAACCGAAGAGTGGAACCGGAGGCCCCCGGGCTGAGTCTTGCTGACCCGCCGCCATATTGAAGTGGCCATCACCTCTCTTCCTCCATTGGCAACGCATGTTCCCAACCCAGCATTGCAGATGTAGAAGCAGCTTTGGTTGGCCTCTTCAAGCTCTTCATTTATAAAGTGGAAATAGTACTTCATAGGCTGCCTAAGAACTAGAAATCACTTAGAAAATGAAGTGCTGTTTAAATATCTTCACCCAATATGTTTTCTTCTTCAAATCAACACTTTTAAAGGCTGCCCAACTTTTCCCAAATGGCACATTGTTTATAGGATTTCTACAGCTTTGTGCTCTCGTTCTGCCCAGCACAGAAACAAAAAGGCCAATTTAGAGACAAGGAAGGCACTCCTCTGTGCCTCTAAGAGGCTTCTCCTTTTAAGACACAGTTTACGGTAAAGGGCTAGCTAGCCTAACCGTAGACTTTGGGCTGGCCCAGTCAAGGACAAGTACATTGATGGAGTTTTGACTTCATTAAGATGAGGCCTCTTTCGAGTGACTGCCTGGAGATCAACAGAGAGGAGCCTGGGGGTAGTGCTAACCTTCCTGCTCAAAGGATAGAAGCTGAGAACAAAGAACAGTGTTTGAGGCTGTGGGCAAAGATGGATTCGAAGGATGAGAACATTCTGCCCTGTCCCCCACCTAAGAATATCTTCAGCCATAGATGAGAAGGGGATGCTTGCTCCTTTGTGAGGCAAATCATCACAAATGGGAGTTGTATGTACCAGGTCCACCTACCATCAGGGAAGCTGCTGATTGATGTTACAAATTAGACATCTTGGTGTCAGCAAGGGTTATTTAGGGGATGCAGACAGGGAAAGGACATTGACATAAGTCAGCTCAGGATGGTTTCCATTCTCTGTGAGGCCAGCTTCGCCCAGTATCCTACAATGACCTTGAAAGGAGTCCTGGGGCTCCATCCGCCATCTTCACAGCTATCTGGGGAAGCATACATAAGAAAGAAGTGTTTGATTTGGGGATTATAGGCCTAAGAGAGGGAGCCTGAAGAATGTCTTCATCTCAGTTTGCTTTTGTTGCTTGCTGAGCGTGCTAGCTCCGTGGAAATATTAGACTTTTGTTTGTTTGGAATAAGCATTCAGCAAACCCAAGGCCCTTGGTCTCCTGCAGCTGCTGGGCTGGCGAGGGGAAAGCCTGGTGCCCTGCCCTGAACTAAAGGCCTTTGTTAACATTTCCTTTTTTCTCTCCTTCTAATCTACCCTGAACTAGGCCGATGGTTGGGTTACTGTGTAGTTGTGTTCATTTATTCTTTGGTCTGTGATTTTTTTTTTTCCCCTGGTTTGTGATCTCCAGTTTTTTAAGCAGTGATTTGTAGGAAGCATGCCGGCCGGCCCGAATCTCACCCCGGGTCGTGCTCAGAAGGGATCACCGAACTCCAGCTGCTGTAAGATCAAAGCGTAAACCAAAACAGAGAGACAGGTTGGTGGGGAAACACTGGCCCTTCTGTGTGCTGGCTCCAATCACGCGTGGATTGTCCTTCCTGACTGCGAGAATCATTTCCAAAGTCAAGTGCCTTTCACTGAAGAAATGTCAGCCTTATGATCAAAAGCTCCTGGCACCTTCCTGAGAGTCCAACAGCAAGATCTAGTCTGCTTCCCCCGGGTGTTGCCTAAGTAAGGCAAATAGCGTGTTAGTTGGAGTGAATTTTGTGGTTGCTTATTTTTATGTTGTTTGAACTTTGAAGATGGCTATGGCTTTCCAATTCTATTAACGCTTCTCTTCTGCTGAGTAAATTTCTGTATGTCCCTCTATTTCTCATTTCTGCATAACATCCTGCAGTCTGCAAGTGATAGAGCTAAGGCTGCTATTGTGTGTACTATCTGCGTGATGCCGTGGAAAGGAAGATTTCTAATTTCTTGCTTGGTGTGTGATTAAGAATTCCAGTGAATCGACGTTGTTGGACAGCACCTTGTGAATTGCATTAGCAATAAATTAAAGAATTGGTCAGCAACTGCCTATCACCATATATGCAATCTATAAGCTGTGTGAACTCCTGAATGGACAATACTTTCTACCATGTGAGTTATTGACAGGATAGTGGGTTAGTCGTGGCTACGATTACTGAGTCTCTACCATCCCAGGTAAGATGATAGATGTTGTATATATTCATTTTTGAACCTCCTAAAGTAGCTTAAAAGCTAGGTAGTATTTCTACATTTTACAGTGTCAGTAAAGGCTAAGTCTTTGTCCAGGATCAAACCCCTACCAAGTGGCAAAGCTGCAATCTGGACGTGGACGTCCCTGACATCAAAACGCCCCCTCTCTCCATGATTCAGTGCAACCTTAACGGAAAATGAGTAAGTGACGGTGAGTGGCCTACTGTAAACATGCAGAAACACCACTGCGGAAAGGGGATTTCTAACAACACACTCCATCTACCTTTATAACTGCTGGCTCATTCAGAGTTAAATAAATCCTTTTAATGTAATAAGAGGCTCAAGGGAGATAGGATTAACATATAAGATGCTTATCATTCATGCCCCACATTTCAAACAAAAGCAAGAGATGTTTTGATAAACAAATTGAACAGCAGAGTAATTTCACTATTGCTTCTAGAAATACCTTTCAAAAACAGTGACAAAAAGTTTAGTGTTATCACAAAACTTCCCTATAAAAGATTGAAAGTCATTTTTTTCTTTCGCAGGGCACTTTGAGTGTGAAATTCTTTTTCTTTGTGGGTGGTTGGTTGAGATTATTTCCCCTGAATGTAGAAAGTATTTGTGCCTTTAGCAGCTTTTCTCAAGGGTGATAGCGGGAATGCACATCCAACTTGAACAATCAGGACAACCGACAACAAAGAAGGGTCCAAGTTAATGACAAAATGATTCTTCAGTGCCACTAGAATATGGTCTTTTTCCCTTTTTCTAGTTGTTCTTTATTTCATTTTTTAAATTTGGTCTTGCAATAAATAAAGACTTTGTGCTTTGAATGGCTTGGCTACCAGAAATAGTCCAATAAAAGATCCTCTATGGAATTTTTGAAAACAAGGAATGCAGTGGAGCTAGGAAAGGGATATTCTGGTGGCCCAGCACACACATAGGTGTCACACACTCATGTACACTTGCAAGCACACATGCACACAATACACCCACCCCACAAACACATATACACACATAGGCGTACACACACACATACTCATACCCATTACACACATGCATTCACACTGGCCAGTTGAAATAAATGTGCAGATAACATAATCGGAGCTGACATTTATTGAGTGAACAAGGTGTGCCTTCCACCGTGCTAAGCACTCTGCCCCTGAAGGCTTTATCTTGTTTCTGTCTCAGTCACCCCATGAGGGAGGTGCTATGATGACCATCATTTTGCAGATGAGGAACTGAGCTCAGAGAAATACAGTAGAAAGGAAAGAAGAAATGTGTGTTTCTCTGAACTGCACTGAAACTGCATGTAACCTACAAACTCACAAGCATTTCAGCTTAAATCTCTTCTTTTGGCCATTTTTTCTTTTTACTATACAGCCTTGCAGAACTCTATTCAGTTAGCAAATTCTGATGCATATTAGTAGGCTTAGAATAAGCTTTCGGGACTATGTCCCCCGACTTAATTTAGGCCTCAGCAGTGACTCCCAGGATGATGCCACTGTCTCCTGAAAAGCTGACCCACCTCTGTGTCACTCCATCCCGAGTCCATTCACCACACCGCCATGGGAACTCTTTGCAAAACACAGACCCAATCACATCTCGACCTTGCTAAAAACATCCCGAAATGAGGTGGAATAGCCTCAAATCTTGAGCTTGATTTTAAAGGTTTTTCTTTGACTACCAAATAACCACACATATAATATACGTAGTTCCAACTCTGGATCTTTTCTACTCCATTCCTCCAAAGGGGAAAATTCCTCTTTCATTCAAGACGTGGTTCACATGTCCCCTCTTTTACAGGGATCCCCCCCACCCGGCTCCTCTGCCAATGGGCTTTATTTCAGCCGTGATCATCACGTGATGAGTTGGCTTCTTTACGTCCCCATCCATTGGACTTTCAGCTACTTGAGAGCAAGGATTGCAATTTACTCATCTTTGTTTCCCAAGCAGTTAGCTCTGGGAACAACATGTAATAAACACTCAAAATACGTTTTTTTAAACAGTTGAGTGAATGGATGAAGGTCTTCCCCCTGTTGTGGTCTCATTTCTATCCAGCACTTCCCTTACAATTGTGTATGTATTTGGCAGTTTAACTCAAGGTCTTTTTCAGGGTCCCTGCCCCTGACCAGATAGTTCTTTTATATCTTATACTTGTTCTTGATATTTCGCCTCTCAAAAGGTTCTCTTTTTTTGCTCATTTCTGAACAAAGCTATTTATGAGTCTTTGTTCGTGGTAGTTTGGTACATGGGCCTAATGTCGGGGGTTCATGATCTGGGCCCTCCACTCATGGCTCTGTGGTATGACCAAGTAGCTTGTGACAACTTCTCCAGCTGTCAAGGTGATAGGGAATCTTGCCCAAGTCATGCAGAGGAGGAGGCAGTGCTTGCCTCCTTCATCCAGGTCATTAAGGAAGGCCTCATGGAGTTCAGTGCCAGCTCCGACTATGTCATCTTCAGTTGCTACTGAAATATTAATCACATTCTTGAATGGTGGTCTCCCACGAACTGTGCCGCTCTTAACTGTGAATGTCTCCAGACAATGTTTAATCTATGAGAAAGCAACTTGTGCATCAAGAAGAGGGACGAATGGCTTCCTCAGTCCTTTTGGGAAACAGGAAAGATATGTCATAAATTATAAAGAAATTGTTGAAAGAATGAAAATTCTTGCTGATGTTACAATAGTGTATCTTAGCCTCCTCTCATAACTCTAAAATGTAAATATATTTAAAAATTGCTTGTTTGTCAAGCCAGACATGAAAATCAGGACTAGTGAATATATGCACTGCTACGAACTCTCAGAGTTGGCCAAATAACATGTTGGTAGGTACTCCTAAACTGGATTAATCCACTTTTCACTCATATGATCAGAAAACTGCTTAGGAGGTGATTTATTTTAAACGGGCACCTAACATTTAGAGGTGCTCAAATATTGATTCTCCTTCCACAATTCATTTACAAAGTTAACTAGAAACTGCAAGTTTGGAGGCCTCCAACTTACACTCCTAAATAGCTGGTTCTCAAGCAAAGGTTCCAAACAGGCGACGAAGCTGAGCTGCACCCCAAGTCCTGCTCTGCTCCTGTAGAAATTCAAATTTGCACCGTGGCTTGCAAGTCCCTTGGATCATGTTTGACATTTCTCTCTCTATTGATAGATGAATAGAGAGAGAGAGATGAGCAGAGTCAGGCTCATTACTAGGTTTGTCTCTTTTGATTCTGTGCTTGAAGATGACTTTGAATAGATTCACCAGAAGTGAAAATGAATATCCTTCCCCAAAGGTCATCATTATTATGTTCCCAAATACGTCACATTTTTTTGTAATAGTCTAAGGAACGAATGTGTTGCCTACATTTCTGCCACAAAGCGTGGCTTCTAACCTTGTTAGTGATTATGAGTCATGGAATCACCTGGATGATCAAGAGAAAAGCAGCATATCAGAAAAGAACCAAGGGGGCCAGCCCTGTGGCATAGTGCTTAAGTTCAGTGCTCTCTGCGTCAGCAGCCCAGGTTCGCGGGTTTGGATCTCGGGCACAGACCTACACCACTCGTCAGCCACGCTTTGGTGGCGACCCACACACAAAATAGAGGAAGATTGGCACAGATGTTAACTCAGGGACAATCTTCTTCAGGCAAAAAAAAAAAGAGGAAGATAGGCAACAGATGTTAGCACTGGGCGAATCTTCCTCAGAAAAGAAAAAAACCAAAATGCTGGCGATGTTACATGTTGCACCATTTCGTTAATATCCATATGATACCTTGGCATTTTAAATGCTTTTACTGTGTTAATGTCTATGTATTTAAATTAATAGTTAAGGGGTGGAGACTGTTGCTGAGCAATTCATAGTTCACAGTCCCAGCTCTTCCTCCTGATGAGACCTGTGGGAGCAAGGAGGTAACAACGTGCAAAGGGGCAGCACTAGCTCATGGCCACTCCTGTCTTACTAGCGAGGGAGGAGGGGGAGTTATATTTCCTGGTGTTGTTTTTCACATCTTACTTCTTATTCTCCAGAATTCTATGAATTTTAAAAATTTTATCAAGCCGTGAAAACCATTCTGTAGTTTCTTTTCCCCAAAAGGGAAGGGATGGATATTGACTAGAAAGCATTTGTTTCACCACAAACATTTGAGTCTGTTTTTCGATTAATTCTTAATTCTACCTGCGTCCAAATCAGTCTTTGAGAACCTTGTGCTCCAAAAGTTAAGAGCACACATTTTAGGTCCACGTTAGCGTCTGTTGTTGGTGCGGGTGTTAAGAAGGAGATGGAAGCACAATGGGAGTCTTGTTGGGTGTGTGATTACTCTTTTGTGTTTCTCTGAAAACATGTGTCTGCTGTACTTTTGCCAAATCTACTTGCCTTACCCTCAGAATCATTAAGAAACAAAGCCTGTTGCTGTGCTGTGTGAGGCTTAACAAGATTTTGAGGTGTATGGATCCCCAAGTCCTGCAGAGACACGAGCCTTGTTGGTTGCATTCACCCAGAAGGAGACTGCGAAAGCGAATGAACTGGCAGTTGTGTTTCTGTCAGGAGCTGTAAAAACCCTGGTGTTACCTTGAAGGGAAGGGATAGCACACAATCTGAGTTTGAAACATGATTTATGCCACAGAAATCACAAACTGTGCATGGGGTGTAACTTTTTCTTTTTTTTTTTGCAACCTTTGAGACAAGATGGAAACAGAGCTTCAGTCCTAAGCAAGGTTTCTAAAAAAGGAAAGAGGAAACTCTATTCCTGCATTTCCAGCTGCAGTTCCGAGAAAACTGATTGAAAAATCTAAACAAAACCCATGTGAAATTCATTGCGAAGCCAAGGCTTTCTATCCCCACGTCTGGTTCAAAAGTGAGTTGTTATAGCAACAGGAGAAAAGTAAATGAGCATTTCACATTGTAAAATTACACTTGCCTCTGTTCTAAACAATGTGGTCCAGGCAGTCAAATGAGCCCAAGTCACTTAAAGGAGAAGAATTCCGTTTTAATTGTTCAGGCTTGCACCAGGCCTGTCTTTAAAACCAAAAGTTCATTTCAATTAACCTTATTCCCCAAATCGATACAATAAATTCTCCGGCAGGATGAGACTGAACAACGTCCTGTGTGATGATGATGACCTCAGGAAAATATGGTGCCATGGATTTCAGCACTGAAGACCAGCCAAAGTGCTGAGTGGCACTGAGCTTGTGGCACGGGACATGGAGGCTTTCGCCTCTAGATCATTGTTTGTAATCCAGTAGAGATTGAAAGCAGGCAAGAGACCTTGCTTTTGAACGCTTGTTCGCTGACCTGTGTTAAATTGGATGTTGATCTGGGTTCAGCTTCAAATGGATGTCTACGTGGTGGACATTTTTGGAGCCTCACATTCGCTTCCAAGAAAGGCGGCTGAATGAGATTGGAAAGGCTTTCTTTGCTTTGTTTTCTCCACTCGTGTAGACAGCCCCTCCGTACCTGCGATGCAGTATACTGCAGGGGGATTTCTTGGATCAGTGGTTATGTCTTAGTCATCTCGTAAGGAGCCTATTTCAAGCCTAACACATTTCTCTTTAGTTAAGCATTTATAATTATCAGTGTTGCAGATTATCACATTTAAATGAATTTGTAAATATGTAAAACAACCAGGGAGAGGGAACCAATCCTTAGTCCCTAAGAGCGATCCTCCCACAAAGCCTAAGGCAAATTTTAATTATTAGCTATAATGGATCTGTGTAATGAGCCTGGGCTAATATTCCCTAATGCCTTTCTATTTAAAGACACAGACACACTACGTACTTATATACCCAGACAGGTCTGCAGTTCTGAGAAATCATCTCCATTTTAGGAATGAGAAACACTAAGCGAGTAAACAGACTGGCAATTTGGGACTGTAAGGGGAACCCAGACTCATAAAGCCCTCACCAGAGGGGTCCTACTGTATAGACAGAGAGAAAGGAACAGGGTCAGCTTGAATGCATTGGTCCGGGGTGACTCTAGTCCCTCCTGCCCCCTGTGTGTGAAGGTAAGAAGTAACCACCCCTCCCAGTTCCCAGGTCTTGCTGGCATCAAGAGAATTGCCTGCTTCTATGCCCTGAGTTGGGGTTCCCAACATGGCTGATGGTCTGACTCATCCAGGAGGTTTTAACAGAAAGACAGGCTTTCTGGCCTCTACCACGTGATTTTGATTAAGCAAGCCTGGGAGAGGGTTCAGCAACCTGAATTTTTAACAAGTGCTCCCAAGTTATTCTGATGGTCATCAAGGCTTGGATACCATTGCTGAATCACTTAACCTCGGGGAGAGTGGAGGGCCAGGAAGAGGAAATTCCATCCCTTCATCAGTGGATTCAGCCCCAGACACTGGCTGGGACTTCTGCAAAATATCCTGAAAGCACTCCCTCCAACCCCATGTTTCTTTTCACAGGCAATCCTTCCAAGATGTCTAATACTATGATTTTCATAAATTCTGGAGCAATTTGATATAATTCTGTAATTTCTATAGAGAAAATAGACTAAAACCAAAACTCTATATCCCGACCACCAATCCCTTCATGATGTCCCTTGTCTGAAATTTCTTGTACCTTCTTCTGCTCCTCATTCTGCTTCAGCCAAACTCTTGATGGCTCCAAGCATTTGTGGTGTTGTTTTGCTCTGATCTTTACCCAGAGTTTTGCTTGGCTGTCTGTATCGGATCCCAGCTCGCAGATCACCTCCTTGAGTGGTCTTCTCGGACACTCCATCTGGAGTAGACCCTGGACCACCACCCACGGCCCTCCTCCCCCATGATGGACCTTCCATTATAAGACACACAGTTTCCTGATTTCTCACTCTTTATCATACTCTGCAGATATCCTAGGTATTATTTACTGTCTGTTGACTGTTCCTCTCCCCCCACTAAAATGCAAAGTCCGTAAGGTCAGGAGCTAATGGTTGCTATGGTAGCTGATGAATTGCTGCCACCGCCCATATCATGCAGCCAGTGAGGCCACTGGACCCAGGCTAGCCGACTCTGAGACTCTCTCCCACACCACAGCGAATGGAGACGTGGCACAATCTTTCAATTTCGCTTTCATGCTGGCAGAACAGATATAATCGTTATGAGTGCATAAGTCCTGAATAATAAATGAACATAACTGTAAATGAGAATTCCAAGTTTTACTAGAGTTCACAGAGTATTTAGTCTTTTTTTTTCTTGTAACAGGAAGAAATTCAATTTGGATCATTTCCCATCTTAGAGTCCTGTGTCCTCAGCCCAGGGACATTCTTATTCTGTATTGTAATTTTTATACTGGCCCAGCAGATCAACAAGATCATTAACAAAAATAATCCTAGATGCACATACAGTTAAAATAGGGGAAAGAACATTAAAATTAAAATGACATGGCATATAAAAATAAAAGAAACCACAGTAGAAGAGAAAGTGGAACAGATTGGCCTCCCATTATTGGAATATATGTGTTAGATAGTAGGTGTTTCTATCAGCAAACCCCCCAAGGAGGCCTTATTACACAACTTGACATTAATGTTCAAGTTATTTTAAATTCAGATTTTCTTTAAACATTTCTAGTAACCCTCCCTTTTTCACTCTTCCAAAGCCTTGCTCCTCTTCCCAACCCCCCCTCCAAATCCAGACACATTTTTTTCCATAAAAAAATTTTTTTTGCAAGAGAATTGCAAAAGAGGTGACACTTGGCATGTGGTGATTCAAAACGCACACTGTCCCCTTCTCACCACTCCTGATGCCTTTATCCGACAAAATCCATATGCTGCGTGATCACCATGGCAACTAAGTAGGATAGTAATTGCAACCCCGGAAAGCTAATTTTTTCACTCAAATTGTGGCATACGTTTAACCTGTCTGTCGTTTCAACAAACCATCTTTTAATGACAAGTGTTTTGAAAGGTCTAATTTAGTCTGTTTATTTGAAGGCACACTTCTTCCTTTTTTTAACTTAAAAACCAGCTCTAAAAGGGGCAGCAGGAGAGGTTGCCAAATTTTCTGACCTTACCTTACAAAATTATACCTGATCATTTTATAGCAATAAAATCTACACATGCGACTCCTTCTGAAGGGCACACAGACATCAGCATCCTCAGAGCACGTAGTGGGAATCAAATAAGGCCCCATGGAGACACAACCGTAGGGACAAAGTGGTCTTAAAGCCTGAGTCGCCAACTCTTTTCTCCCACCTGCCATGAAGGGAATGCTGCCTCCTCTGTGACCGAAGACACAAGGAGTCAGGCAAAGTAGCTATTAAATTAAAGTTCTCATTTAATGAAACTTCAGCTTAGGTTAAATTTTCCTTCTGTGTTTGCTTCTCATTCTCAGTAATTTCTGTAGTGGCTACATTTTATTTTGCTGAATAGATGAAGCATTCCTTTTGGAAAGCTCTATGGGCTCAGGCATCAGATCCCCCTGGGATGTGTGAGGAATAATGTGCCTGAACCTGGTTCTGGCCCCATCAGGAATGATAAGCTATTGCCCTCCAGAAGCCCATGCTCTGGCTACCCGGAGCACCAGGGTGTGGAAAACAAGCACAGGAATGGAATTCAAAAGACTTGGATTCTGGTTCCGGCTCAGATAGTGTCTAGGTGTGTGACCATAACCTGGTAGCGTGCAAATGGGCAGCTTGACAGTATGAGCTACGTGTACCCCCGAGTGCAGGCCTGCCCAGGTCTGCCTGAAGGATGAAGGGATGATCTGACATGAACCTATCTGCTTGAGGGACAAGAAATTTCCCAGTGAAGACCTCACCCTACAAGAAGGGAGAGTGAGATAGCCCGGCATGGTCCAAGGAGCAAAGGGTCGGCAAGAAGGGGAGGGGAGACCTTGAACATAGCCCAGTGTATCAGTTAGAGCATGTCCCCCCTCCTGCACATACATATTCATCCAACACACACTAGGAGCCCTGTCACAGCACACAGGAGAGCAGAGACTGGCCAACAGAGCAAAACAAAGAGCCTTTTTGCTAGGGTGACCACACCTCCAGATTTGTCTAGAATAATCTGGGTTACATGCTTGTTGTCCTGGCATAATTATCAATCACTCTTTCTTTCACACTATCAACAGTGTCCTGGTTTCAGTACTGAAGTATGTGGTCACCTGCTTTGTGCTGATTTGCCTGTAGGTTGGAGAAAGCCGGGAGGTGGTACTGCTTTGTGCAGTGGGTGACCATACAGCTCCTGGGGGTGAACTGAGGAACCCTCCCCCCCAGGTGGCTGCAGGTGCCTGAAACAGATGCAGGGAGCTGAGTGGAGAACTAAGACAGTTATGGCCGGGAGTGCAGAGCAGGACTGCAAGCTGGCAGCACCAGGAGCGCCACCACACTCAGCAGAACGGGGGCCAAGGAGGATGGCCGTGGCGGGGGTGACTGAAAGGCTCGTGCTCGGGAGAACATGGACAGTGCGCCCTACCAGCCCCTAGATGTACTGGGGAACTGGGTGGAGGCAGAGAACTGTGGTTCTGTTGCCGGAAGGTGGTGGGACCGTTGGTCACACCTGTCGCGGCTTAGAGGACCCTCACACTGGTTCCATCAGACTCCCCAGGTGAGTGCAGAGGCACGTACACTGCAGGAGTGGTGCAGGAGAAATGGCACAGGCTTCACACCGTCCTTGGGCTTTCAAACAGTGCTCCCAGTGGTGGCCCTCCACCTGGTCCAGCCACCAAGCTCATTCTTGGCAGGGGTTCCTTTCTCGGGCTACCAGTTCCTGAGGACCCCTCAGGTGATCCCACTTCTTCCCCCTTCCCAGTCTCCTGCCCACAAACCCAGGATAGCTCGGGTTTGGAAGAAACTGTCTCCCTTTCCTCCTGGTTTCTTCTCATCGGGACATTCTCTCTAAGATCAGGAATCCCCTTTCCCTTCAGCCTTATATTTCATTAAACAGAGGCCAGGAAAATCTGCAGACTAATTCTGGGCACACTCCCTGCCTCCCTTACCACAAACTAAACGGCCTAAAACAATACAAATTTATTATCTCACAGAGCTGGAGGTCAGAAGTGCCAGTGGGTTCAGCTCGTTCCTCTGCTGAGTCTTACAAGGCCAAAATCAGGGTATCCGCCATCCTGGGCTCTTATGTGGAAGCCCCAGGGTTGGGATGGGTGGGAATCTGCTTCTGGGCTCATTCACATTGTTGGCACATATCACCTCCCTGTGGCTATCCCTTTTCCTTCCTGGCGGTCAGCCTGATGCTATTCTCAGCTTCTAGAGGTGGCCCACATTCCCTAGTTCATGGAGCCCTTCATCTTCAGAGCCAGCAACAGTGGGTCAAGTCCCTCCCATAGTGTGAATCTCCTTCACTTCCTCTTCTGATGCATCTTTTTTCTGCTTGCAAATGGAGAACGTTCTCTGCTTTTAAGGACTCATTTGATTAAACTGGGCCCATCCAATAATCCACAATAATCTCCCTATTTGAGGCCCATAACCTTTATTCCATCTGCAGTCCCTTTTGCCATGTAACCTAGAGCCGTGGTGCATCACCAGAAGGTGGAGGTCACGGGAGCCAAAATTCTGACTGCCCACAAACTTAGTATCTCAAAACAGTGGCCAGTCACATTACTATGCTTATAGCTCCTTTTTCAACCCCAGCTAAAGGGGAACCCTGAAGAAGTAAGCAAAGAGGTGGAAAATGGAAAATGCCCAAAGCACACGCCGAGGTGGGGATCAAATGAGGACTGTAAAAGTTTTCAGCAGAGAAAGTGCTGTAATTTCGCAGACAAAACAGGTAACATAGATCCGTTTCCCTGTAGCCGTTGTCCAAAGCTCGCATAATACCTTCTCAGAAGAGGCCACAGCGGGCTAAAGGCGGTCCCCGGGGCTACTGAGGGCAGCAAAAGCCCTGAGTGTGAGCTGTGCGTGGGGCACATTAGAAATCAGACCAAGAACACCACGCTCTGTCCTCATTTCTGAAGGACCAGCCCAGGAAGAGAACAGAAAGACAGAGCCCCAGGAACCAGAGGTCGAAAAGACACTGAAGGAAAGAGGAGCCAGATGAGAGGAAAGTTTATAAAGGACCTTTGACTTTTTTTTCTTTTTAGCAACATTTATGTTAACACGCATAGGATTGGAGTGAATACCAGGAGATATGACATCCCAGTTAACTCTGGTGACTTTCTAGTGCTGAGGCTGCTTTAACCTTAATGCCAGCTGATGACCTTGGCCTGAGTTTTCAGAAGTCACTAACCTGGCAGGACAGGGTGCCCTCAGCTGCTGTGATGGCACTGAGCCCTGTCAGCTTGAGACACTGAGGCTGAAGAGAGGAGGGGCCCATAGACGGGAAACAGCGCAATAGCCACGTTCTTTCACTTGCACTGAGCACATAAATTAGAAACTTGAAAGTGGAGGCCAGCGTTCTCAGGGCAGTTATTAAAATTGCTTTTTCAGTGTTTTCCTATTCAGTGTGACAAAGTTGTTTTTGTAGGAAAGAAAGTAATTCATATTTCAGATCTGCTGTCATTATGAAAGGAGTCACAGCCACACGTCTAGACACTTATGATTATTTCACAAGGACTTGTCCTTATGAAGTAATCGTTGTAGGCCATCTGTAGTGTATTGATCTGAGATGTGCCTGAAATTATTTAGATAGGGAAAATAGAGCTTTCTTCTCTTTCCAGCATACCGGAAAAAATTGTTCTAGACTCCCGAAAATGTAGCAAGCATCTGATATTGAAAACATGCTAGGGTTATATTTTTCATTTATTCAGATCAGTTTTAAAATATGCTCTAAATTCAAAGTTTACTCCTCTCTTCTCTTGATAAAGAAAATAATTTTTCTGTGATTGTCTTCAATTGTTAGTCATTTTGTCTCCACAAAATAAGAACAAAGAAGGAGAGGGAGAAGGAAAAAGAGGAAGGGGAGGAGCAGAGGAAGGAAGAGGGAGGAGGGGAGGAGGGGAGGAGGAGGGAAGGGATAGAAGGAGAGAAAGAGACATTCTTTACAGTTATCTGGATTCATAGATGGCCTATGAGCAGTTTGCTCACAGGAGGGAACACAAGGGTTAAAATATTTATAGCAATGACTGTGGGGTCACCAGCTAGAGAGGACTGACCTAGAGGAAAAATTCTTATCTTCTCTAGCCTCAGCTCTTAATGGTGCTTCCGTGATTCATTGTCTTATAAGCAAATAGTTTTGGGGGTAGTTCGTGGCACATGTCTCTGGCTATGTATCATTTTTATATGCTCTAGGAATTACTTCTTTCTCTCTGTTTTACAGATGAAAATGTTAAGTGTAGCTTTCAGGTGCTAATGCACTACATCTGTTAATATTGATAGGAAGCTCTGTCCTCCGTGACCCAATAGTAACCTTTAATATTTATTTTATTGCTTATGCAAGATAATTCAGTGAACTACATTTCCTGTTGATGTGACTTGATGGTATTTTTCATTGCTTTGCCTTCCTAAAACTATCTGGCTCTTGTTGGACAGGGTAGTTAGTCCTCCTGGGGTGTGAGTATAAGAAAAACTCCTACATGAGAAGCTAGGAGTTGGTTTATCTCTGATACTTTCCCCAAACACTAATTTACCAAAATTAGATTTTGGGCCTCCTTTTTCCTCATATGGGGTATCTCTTTTCTTTGGTTACTTGCAGGAACTGAGCCCTAAAATGTTACCCTTTCAATGCCTCCCAGTATGTCTCCAGAGGTTTATGATGTTTTGGATAAAGAGCCCGGCCCCCATCCAGGTCATGGATCTTCTGTCATCTTCTAGAAGTTCTATAATTTTTTGTTCCACTTCAAGTCTTCAATCCACCTGAAATTGATTGTGTTTATGGTATGAGGTTAGGATCTAATTTCATTTTTTAAATGACTAATTTTTTTTTATTGAAAAGTCATGTTCTGCCCACTGATTGGCAACACCAGCTCTGAAATAAGTCAAGTTTCCCAGATTTGTGCTCCCAATCCACCCAATCTTAATATACTTCATAGTAATCCCTGAATTCTCATAAATTGAGTTCCCTACTCTTTGTTTTCTCTTTTTAAGAAACATATTGACTATTCTTGAGTATTCTTGTTCCTCCACATACATTTTAGAATCAGCTTATTTTATTCCACACACACAAAAATCCCTGCTAGGGTCTGGATTGGAATTTTGATTGGAATTAAATCAATAGATCAATTTGTTAAGAATTAGCCTCATAATGATTTTGAGTCATCCTGTCTCTGAACAGGATATATCTTTTGTTGGGCGAGGTCTTTAAAATTTTTCAATAAAATTTTAAAATTTTCTCTATAAAGTAGAAAATGAGCTAGATTTATTCTTGGAAAATTTATATTTTTGATAGTATTATAAATAATATCTTTTTAAATTAAATTCCCTGATGTATAGAAGAAATGCAATTGATATTTTTATCTAGGCAACTCTAAGGAACCTAGATTATCCAGACAATTACTAAACTTTCTTAGTAACTGTAGTACTTTATCTTTGGGATTTTTGATATAGACACTCTTATCATCAGTTAATAATGGCGATTTTATTTCTTCCTTTCGAATTATGTTATTTCTTTTCTTATCTTACTCTGCTGCTTCCATTTCCAGCACCACCTTTAATAGAAGTTAATGTGGGCACTTTGTGACCTTCTTAACTGACAGGGAATACTTTTAATGTATGACGTCAAGTATTGTACTTTATTTTTTTTGTAGTTGCACTTTTTCTTCTCTGTCCTTATTGTCTTAAGCATTGAATGTTACCCAATGTTTTTTAATAAAATTATTGAGATCATCATGTTATTTTTCCTCTTTGATCTGCTAATGTGATAAAATATATTAATAGATTGTTTTATATCTTAAACCACCCTTGCATATCTGTGATAAACCCAATTTGGTCATCTTTTATATCCTTTGTTGGATTCAGTTGGCTAATATATTTAAGGTTTTTGCATCTATTTTGTATTAATTAGGCTAGAAACTAAGCTGCTGTGACAAAGACACCTGACATACAATGGCCTACATAAGATGGACTTTTACTTTTCTCTCTGGTGACAATCTGGAGCAGGCGAGTGGTTCATGACTGGCAGGGCAGCTTGGTGTATTCAGTACTTGGCTTCCAAGTCATATCACTTCTCAGCTGGTTGAGAGAGGGACAGAGAATCCCGACCATGTCTCTTACAAAGATAACCAGGAAATTGCCATCCTCACATGCATTCACACCTCATTCACCCAGAATTTATCCCATGGTCACAGATAGCTGCAAGGGAAGCAGAAAAATATTCTCTGTGGCTGGGTGGCCATAAGCCCAGGTTATGTGAAGTTCTATGTGAATTTCTGTTATTAAAAGAAACAGAAGGAGACTTGAAGCTGGGGGACAGTTAACTATCTTCATTATATGGTGATGAGAAGGAATGAACAATGATTTTCTTCTTGTACTGTCCTTGTTTCAGGTTTTGACATCAAGAGCATGTTAACTTCCAAAAAAATGAGTTTGGTAAATATTCTCTGTTTTTCTACACTTTGGTGTAATTTGGGCAACTTTATAACTTAAAAAAAAGTTTTACTAGAACTTACGGGTAATAAATACTACCTGGTGTTTTCTTTTAGAAATAATTTTATTTACTGATCCCAAATATTCACTAGATATGGTACTCTTCAGGCTTTCAATTTCTTCTTGAGTCAATGTTTGGTGCAGTTTTTAAAGTAATTTGTCTATTTGTATAAAGTTATTAAAAAATAACCTCTCACTATATTGTTAATCTTTTGTTGCATCTGATTTTATTTCATTCTTTCCTTCTTATTATAATTTAACATCTCTCTCTTTATTTCTATTTGCTTCTAAACAATTTTCTAAATTTTCTTTGCTTTTCAAGAATAACTTTTGAAGGCCAGCCCTGGTGACCTAGTGGTTAAGTTTGGCACTCTCTGCTTCAGCAGCCCGGGGTCAGTTCCTGGGCACAGACCTACACCGCTTGTCTGTCAGTGGCCATGCTGTGGCAGTGGCTCACAAACAAAAAGAGGAAAATTGGCAGTGGATGCTAGCTCAGGGAATCTTCCTCAGCAAAAAAAATAATAAAGTAAAAATAACTTTTGAACAACAGCAACAACAAACACACACATACAGAGAACAGATTGGTGGCTACCAGAGGGGAGGGGGTGGGGAGGGTGAAAGGGGTAAAAGGAAGCATTTGTATGACAATGGATGGAAACTAGACTTTTGGTGGTAAACACAATGCAGTTTATACAGAAGTCAAAATATAATGCTGTACACCTAAAATTTATATAATGTTATAAACCAATGTTACCTTAATTAAAAAAATAAGAATAACCTTTGTCTGTCTTAGCCCTCTCTGCTGTATGGTTGTTTTTTATTCCTCTCATGTTTTCTCATTTCCTTTTTTCTTCTCCTTCATTTGCTTTTATTCTGATACTCTTATACTGACTTCTTAAGATGGTTGCTCTATTCATTCATTACTATTTCTTTAGCTGCACACGTACGTTTTGATATCCAGTACCATCATTATAATTTTGTCCTAAACATTTTCTAATTTTTATCAAGATTTCTTCTTTAACCTAGAAGCAAAATGCTTCCATAGAAGCAAAATTCAAAACAGTATATAGTATGCTAGCTCTTGTGTAAGAAGAGGAAATAAGAAAACATTCATATATCTGCTATTCATTTCAAAAAGAAACACAGGAAGGAAATTTCAATAAAGTATTTTTACCTACAAGTGGTGATGGGAACCAAGGGGAAGAAATTTGGGAAAAAATGACATTTCTCTGTGTGTACCTTTTTTTGTATAGTCTTAGTTTTTGAAGCATGTTAATGTTCTACATAGTCAAAAAAATAAAATCAGCAAAGTTGGAAAGAGAGGAAAAACTAAAACTGAAAGCAAACTGAAACAAATGGACCTAATTGTATTTTAAATGAATTCCATAAGCACACTGGAAGAAAATTTAAAAACACTAATTCAAGTCACTTATGAACACAGTATTTGACGGCATACTCGCTGTCTTGACAAGATTGTGGGGTAAGAACTGCAAACAAACCTGGAAATTATTTTAGTAGATCTTGGTTTTTGTCGTAGTATGGGTAAAACAATTCTGCAACAATTTAGATATATGATAGGATCCAACAAGTGAGTAAATGTGTTGTTGGGAGCTAGGTTTGTCACTGTGAAAGAAGAAACATACAAATATGAATGAGGGAGGGCAAGAAAGAACCATCTGGGGTTGGGTTGGAATTGGGGCATTCAGGTAAATTCATCATTGCTGCAATATGCATCCATGTGTGTAATACACGTAATATGCGCATGTGCATACAGGTGTGTGTGCACGTAGGTATATGTTTGCCTATATGTGTATATATATGCACCTAATTTCCAGCTCTGTTCACTGAAAAGGCCAAGAAGCAAAGACACCCCCATAGCTATGAGCACACCCAGCACCCCCATGTTAGATTCTAATTCCATGCCTCACTAAAAGGAACCAGGGCTCTGCTGAGAAATGGCTGACTCCACGTTTTCTGTATCTATAACTATCTTTACTTTGCCTTTGTTTTTGAAAGATATTGTCACTCTGCCTACAAATTTAATTTGACATTTATCTTTCTCTCTGCTCATTGAAGATGTCCCTCTGTTGTTAATTTTGAAAAGTAAACTCTTAATCAAACTGTCAACTTTTAGTTGGTGATTTGATCCACCTCCTTTGCAATTGTGCAATTTGCTACCATGTGTTGTTTGTTTATTTATACTATTCAATGTAAATAGTGTAAAGCAGTAATTATACTATAAATAGTATAAAACTTCGGAAATTCTTAGCCATTAATTGTTTAAATGTTGCCTCAGCCCCATCTCCTCTTCTCCTGTGGATTTCCAATAAGATACATGTTTGACGCTCTCACTCGATGATGTATATTACTTGACTTATCTTTTATATTTCTCATCTCTTTGTCTCTCTGTGTTTTGTTCTGGATAATTTCTGCAGATCTAGTTTCAAATTCACTAATTCTCTCCAAGCTACATACAAAAAGCCTTAGCAACTGAGTTTTTCATTCCAAAGACACTTTATATAATTTCTGGAAGTTCTGTTTAGCTCTTTTTCAAATGTTTGGTCTTTTTAGTTTAAGTGTCTTGTTCATTTTACTCATGTTTTCAAATTTGTTGGGTTTTTTTATACATAGCGAACATAATTATTTTATATTCTTGACAATTATAATAGCTGAAAACTGTGTAAGTCTAATTTTACTGTCTGTCCTTTCTGAGGGCTAGTGTTCTTGACGTTCTCTGTTTTGTGACTTTTTTTCTTTCAGTCTGACGAGGGGACCGTAGTTTCCGGTTCTCCCTCACACTAAGCATGGACGCCATTGAGATGCCTCCTTCTACAGGATCTCATACTAGAGACCTCGGGTGGACTCTGGCTGTCTCTGTCTTCTGCCCTGTGTGTTTCATAAGGTGGTGAAAGCTGATGTTCAGGTTCATTCTGGTGGCCAAGGCCCTCAGAGCCACATTGTCTTCAGTGTGTGACTTACCTCCTTAGGTTCTTGCTGTCCCTGGGTTTTGACTTTCCAGTATCTCATTTAGAAAATTTTAGTTGTTTTCAACAAGAGGGTCAATCAAGGTATTTGGCCCACCATACTGCTGGAAACTTCTAGAAGTCCCCTGCATACATTTTTAACCAACTTTATAAATTCGTGCTTCATATATTATTTCATTTTAAAAAAAAGCTAGAAAATCATTGACCTAATCTAATATGTCCATTGTCACCTAGGAAGAAATATAAAGAAATAGCGGTAGCAATACCAGAGCCATTGCTCAATTCTTACCCCTGCTCTAGTGCTTTCTGTGACTGGGGTGCTGGCGTGGGAAGGGGGGGACAGGGGTTAATCCCGGGGCTGGGATTTGGTGCCCTGGTCTAGTGGAGTTTGTACATAACCCTTCTTGGCCATGTAGATACATCTTCTCTCTCTGTACAATCTTTACTCCCTTGAAACACTCAAACCCAATCTTCATTCTCAGTGCATTCTTAAGATAAACTCTTAGTCTGGGAAATTCACCAAAAATGAGTTACACACACACTTGGATTCTACCAATTATAATATTTGGTTAGACTCCTTTTTTTGTTAAAAAATATATCCAGAGCATTAAATAATATAAATAATAATTAAATAATATATCCTGAGAATTCTGTATTGTCTTCACAAACGTGCATTATCCATTGAATGGTTGTCATTGAATGGTCAAACCATAGTTTGACCAGTGTTTCATTTTTAGCACATTCACGTGGCTTCTCTTTCCTCTTACAAACTGACCCACAATAAACACTCCTATAGTTCATCTTTACTTAATATCTTTAATTATTTGCTTGGAATAAATTCCCAGAAGTTAAATTATGAAGTCATAAGGTATGCATATTTTTAAGGTTCAATATATCCTGCCCCAGTGCCGACCAGAGAAGTTGTGCCAGTTTACCTCCCACCAGTGGCCCTTGGAAGCGCAGTGGCGGAGGTTGGCTTTTTAAAGGTGACATATTTGAGTCAACCTCTGATTGGTTTCAAATAAAAAAATAATTTCACCCAATTTTTTATCTGGCTCTTTCCTTAGTCTAAAATTCATGACAGGTACACAATAGCGCTCTCAATATTATACCTGCTTAAAGATCTTACAAAATATCCAGGCTTCCCTCCCCTTTCACTTTTTGCAAAAATTGAATATCATGGTGTTACTGCAGTTTCTCAAATCACTAACACATCTTTGCTTTAACAAAACGCCATCATCACATGCCGACTGGTAGCCTATGGTGTTTTCATAATTAATTAGAAATAAATAGCACTGCCCCAATAAATGAATAGATGATAGTCCTGTTGTTATCTCCTTGAATAATTCTACTTGTCCACAGACCCACTAGTGGTAACTCACGGTGAGTCTCCTGTAGCTAATGTGAATTAGCAAGAGATATGGCCTTTTTGACACTAATTCTTCTTGAATTTGGTCACATGAGAATCCAGTGAGATGATTTCTAGCAGATAACGTTGAAAGATTGATCTTATAAAGTAAACAGGCGGCTGGCTACCCAGCATGGTTTTATATTTGTTTTCACTTAATAGGAGACAGGATTTCTGTTCATTTGATCTCTTGCTGTCCCTGGTTAAATCCTCCTGCCATACTGTTCCTGCTCTTGCGATTATGCTGTACAAAATGGCATTTCTACATGATGAGCTTTTGGCCAGGGGGGCAACAGACCAGCTAGTATACATCTGAAATGGTTATTTCTTTCTCACCACGAATGGAAAGGTATTTAAAGCATCTGTAACTCCTTCACAAGCTAACATCTGTCCACTGAATCGTGTACAACTGCATCAGCTGGGAATCGAAACCCATTCATAATACTCCTGTTGGCAAACTTCTGTCATCAAGAGAAACTTATTCGGGTTGTAAGTTCTGTTGCAAAGAGAGGCAAGGGCTTGAATGCTGAGCAGAGGCTCAGATTTAAGTTAACAGTTGAAAATTGCAAGGGAATGACGATTGTATGAAAGCCCCTTTTCTGAGTGAAGGTTGGAAATGTGGACACAGGGCAGGTTTGGGTTATTACTGACCTCATCAAAGCTTAACTTTTCTCAGGCACTGATGGATTTTTCTGGTTGTTCACATTGTTCATTTGGTTACAATGAACGCCTTTCACAAAGCTTTATGTTGATTTCCCTTATGGATTTGAGCCTAACAATATGAAGAATATTGAATTTATACAGGGTCAATCCCGTAAAAACTGAGTCAGAGAAAGGGGGCACAGGATTTCTCTTAATTTGTTATGAAATTGCATACGGACTCAAAAATATCAATGTGACCTGTGAAAATGAAGCAAAGAGAGAATTTATACACTGGGAACAAGATTTTAGACAGTATGCTTCTTGCATCCTTTCTTAGGGCATCTAACCACGTTATTTGCATAATGATATGTTTTTATTGTAGAATTACAGCCTATACATTTTTTGTTGTTGTTCTTGTTCTTTGGAAAAATTAAATAGTTGCTATTTTCAGGGCAAGGTTATAGATTTAAGTAATACTTAAGAATTAGAACAATGCATAAGAATCACTTGGGGGATTGTTTAAAATGCAGATTTTTGGGGGTGCTGTCCCCCCCGACTCTAATCTGGTCCACCATGAGTGGAGTCTGGGAATCTATCTTTCTAACAAGCACCCCAAGAGATTCTGATTTGGGTGGCCCCCCCAAAAAACACTATTAAAAATACAATTTAAGAAAAGATAAAAATTGAAGGAATAAAAATCAGCTTTATAGAAAATATAATTGGGGAATCTTGTTTTCCTGCTTATTTTTATATAAAGGGGTGACTGGAATCCTGCTTCCTTAAGAAGCAATGCAGATACACTATAGAAAGTGTGCTACATGCTAGGGGACTCGGGCTATTTGAAGGCCAGCCTGCCTGAGACTCAGTGGTGACTTTAAGTCACCGTCCTTCCTGTGTCTCTTTTCCTCCCTCCCAAAGAGGAACAAAAAACAGAACCTTTCTGCCACCTGGAGAGGTTGAGCATGAAGCAAAACAATCACGAGGCTGCTTTGTAAATCCAAACTGGTGTCATTATATTCAACACTTGGATAACACGTCCTCCTTTCCCAATTGTTGGATTTAATACACCATAATCGCAAGTGTACAAGCTTTACAGTCAGACCCTAAACTACATCATTGCAGCTTCTTAGAAGCTTTGAAGGGTACTGCAGGGTCACAGTCACATTACATGTAAACCAACCCTGAAAGATACCATCTTAACGGCTGCTGGAAAAAGGAATTTCACAGCTTCCCTTGGCAATTGTGTGTTTCGGGGCTTGAAATCTTTCAACAGAAATCTCTCTGAGTTCTTAATCCTAGCTGTCTGTGCCACATTCTGGCCTGTTCTTGGGAGGAAGGGAAAACTCCTCATCAGAACTCACACTATTTTTCCATAGACCAAAAAGCATTCAGCTTTCTTTCGTTGCTGTTGTTATTGTCTTTGCGAAATATAAAGCTACTTCCTTTGGCCTTTTCACATAAAGCCTCAAGAAAACCTTCCATCTGTATTTTATCCCTTGCTTCTTTTCCTTCTAGGCGCTAAAACGTAATTTGATGATGATGACGACTGTCGCATGTGGAATCTTTCCTCAAACTTTGTTTCCGTAGTTGAGTGAATGTTCTTGGAGACCTTAAAAAAGTCTATCAAGTTTATCAGGAAATTTTCTTTGTTAGTCTCACAGTGTGACCTTAGCAAGCCAAGTTCATCCTCCTGGTTCTCAGTTTCCTCCAAATGATGGGCTTGAACTAGATGCTCTTGATTTTGTTCCTTTACAAACTCCTGAAGTTGTTTATTGTAGAAATAGGATGGGATTAACCCTGAGTAATTCTGTGGCAATAAAGGACTCCTTTTTTGATAAAGCACATTGTTGGTTCCTTACCCTTTTTGTTTTTTCTAACACAATATCTCTTCTGGTGATGATGATAGTCTTTTGTGAAAGAAAGGAAAGAAGGAGGGAGGGAGAGAAGGAAGGGTGGGGAAGGGAGGGAGAGAGAGAGAGTAGAAGGGGAAGGGATGGAAGGAGAAACAGAGAAAGGAGGAATGGAAAGAAGGAAAGAAAAGTAGCCAGCAGTAACAGCACGTAGTCATAAATATCACAGATATGCAGTTGAAAGTTATACATGTTTGGCGCCTGAGCATATCCTCTGCCTGAGGGCAGATTGATTTCCTAGGACCGTTTCCTAGAATTTGGAGGAAACTGGAGAAAAAAAATATATGTATATCTATATATAATTGGGTCAAAATAAAACAAAGGGTCTTGAATCAATGTTCATCAGACTCTTCGTGGTTTGTGGGACCTAACTCAACTGCCCCAGCTTCTCCTAAGAGGAGATATTTGATGGGTATCTGCCATGTCTTTTGATGCTCCTTTATTCAGCATCCATTTTTATTCAGAGATTTAAATTTCAAAAATGGCACAAATAGCCTGCTAAGATTTTTCTTCATCCCCATTCATCTTTCTCAAGGGAGGAACCTGGGGGTTTCACCTGAGGCTGTACAGCAGTCTCACCCTGTGTGCGGAGATCTCAGTGTGGTCCTTGAAGAATGCATCTTGGCTTCAACCGTTTTGATGTTCCGATGGATTTAAAAAGGCATTAAGTTTGCTTCATTCCCTGCTGCAGAATGTAAACAACTATGTTCTGATCTAGATGGTCTTCGTGGCACAGTTGACACCCTTTCCAGAAATGGTGAAACTAAAGACTGTGTGGATGGGATGTCTGCAGATCTGAGCAAACATACCCCTTCCTGCTCGGGGTGTAGAGGGTAACTCTAGTGCTTTGCTTTCTGACTCCGGGGTCCTGAAAACTGATTCTGAAGGAAAGTTTGCTGTTTGGTACCAAATCAATTGAAACTGATTCCTCAAATGGTCTGACAGTTCATATTCCCTGCCGTCAGATTATCTTGATTATTGAGAATTCTTGACAGTGTATGTCAAGAAACGATGCGTGAGTCAAAGTGCCGATGGACCAGCATGGGATTCCCTGCTTCTCACCAGGGAAGGTGCTCCTCCTAGTATGACTGGACCATGCTGACCCACCCAAGCATCTTCTCTAAGACATTCGGGCATTGGTTATTTGACCTAATTCCCTGAGAAGTCATCAGAGCTATAAGTGAAGGAAAACAAATTAGATGCCACACAGACTCAGGTAGCTTCGCGTGATTGTTCTACAGCCAACATTAGGAGCTGGAAAGAGCCTCCTGGAAATGTATGCCCTTATGGGTTAAAAAGTGGGTTTTTTTCCTATTCTTACTAGTGTTTTCCTCCTTGAGTTCCCGAGACCTAATGCTGCTCTGATTTGCAGCTGAAGCATTGTATTTATGTCCACATGCTCATAAAGATGTTAGGCTCAGGGTTGTACCCAGACCCTTATCATTATTGTTTAGTCCAAGTGTGAATTTTTTCCCTTGGTAACCTATATACTGGAATATTTTCTGTGGAACGTGCTAGAAAAGAAAGGATAGCACTCTTGTTAGAACACTATGACAGCAAGAGCTATAAATCACCTACAAATATAGACCCAGCTTCCAGGATGTCATGTTAAGATGTTACCTCTAAATTTTCATTGTTTAAAGATTTAGCCAGACAACTTTTATTCACTTTAATGAATGTAACCAACCATTCACCACTGTGGAAAATTTAAGATTCAACAATGTGAAATGCTGCATTGATTATGCAGAACCTCAGTCAAGGCTATGATTTTTTTCTACATACTTTATGACATTATTTTGTCTAGACATTTACGTCCTTGTTGCCCTGGGTTATAGCATTTATTCCCGAATTGTTTAATCAGTTATCTCCTGCATTCAAAACTCTGTGTCTAAAAGAGTTTGAAAGGAAGCAGATTGTCCATCTTTTCTCTTTCAGAATGTAGAAGATCCAGTCATGGTATGAAGAAAGTAAACTGTGTTTCTTAAACTGTTCATCATGTGTCTTGATTAAAATACATTTTGGGATCCCTGTGACCTCCCCAACTACCACCCCAGAGCCCTGTCAAGACAACTTAGCCAATTATATCTCACACAGCATTTTTACTTAGAGTGTCTTAAATATTATGGAAGTAAATTCAGACTTCCTCTACCATTTGTCTTCTCTGTATTCTTAGACAAAAATAAGACAGCTAAATACATTTTTGAGTTCCAGTACAGGAAAAGTTTGGGGATACCAATTATCAGCCTTAGGACTATAAATAATCTTCCCTTTTAAAAATTGTCTTGAATATAACTTCAAATAAATTTTCTATGAAAAGTTATTTTAAGAATTCCTCCTCCATTTTAAATTAAATATGATGATTGCTACTAAAATTAGATCCTTTATATTTTGGGGAGTAGGGTGACTACAACTATGGAAAACATGATGATTTGAATTCCTGCTGTAATTTAACAGGAAGCTGTCAGTCAAGATGACCAATTCTGTGCCTTTTATGCATCATAGCTACCAAAACAGCATCCATTGTTTTAGTTACATATATTATATATAAGCTATATATATTATATTATTTATATTTAGTATCCATATTATATCAGCTATATAGAGAGAGAGAGTGCACTATATTTAGTGTCCATTACTGTGCTATATTAATGACCACATTTCTAATTCACTAAGCATATGGCCTAAGTGGCTTTTTTTTCTCACTTTCTAAATGAATTACTTGGGTTAGACGCTCTCTGAGGTCCATTTCAACACCAAAATTTTATGATTTTGTGTTCTATGAGATAAACTAGCCATCTTGTATTTTATATGATCCCACCTGCTAACTCAGATGTAACTTCTCCCTCATTCCCCATAGGAAACATTGGAAATATTTTATAGGTGGTTCAGCTTTTTTAAATCTAGCAAAATGAAGACAGTAAGAAGGAATCAAATTTCAGCAGAAGAGAATGACATTTAAAAGATATTCCGAACTTGAAGAGATTGAGTCATGTTCAAATGAAGTCATTCATTTGAAGTCATTTGTTGTGGAAACTCCTGGAATGGAGATGTCTAGTATAAAAATTGTTCAAGAGGAAGTTTCATCTGGTTTGGGCTAGAACCTAAGACTATATTTTGTTATATGTCTAGGCAGTCTTGTGGAATGTGATGATTCCAATGAAATGGTGCCATAAAATAATTAAAGAAACTGTTCTTTAACACTTTTATTGATATGAATACTGTGTTGGCTCATCCATTTGGACATTCTTTCTAAGAGATACTCACAATCAGCATCTATAAATGGATGAAATCAAGTTATAATAATAATAAGACTAGCTAACCTAAGAATATGCCAGGCACCATTCAGAAGTCCTGACAATGGTTCTAAGCTGGGTGCTATTGTCCTTCCCCTGAACAGGAAGGAAATAAGTAGAGAAGTGTGTGTGGTAAAGGGAAGGCAGCTGTGCCCTCCACTATTATTATGGGAGGGTCTTTCTTTAGAGACAGATTTTTACATCGTTCATTCATTCAATTTCTTTTTTAGCACTGACTGGTAGAGCTCCCTCCTCATCCTCCCTGATCACTTCCTAGAATCACTCCCCATTCTAGTACCTGATCCTCTCAGGAAAACTGAGCTGCACAAACCCCAAGCCTGGGGCTATTGCCACAGGTCACCTTTCACTCAGTCCAGAGTGTCTGCGACATCCTCACGTGCATTTTGCACAATTACCCTTTGCAGTTTCCTAGCCAAAAAGCCCATATGAAGTAAAAGAAGAACCTAATTTCCTCCTTGGATTTCTGTGCTCCTGGCAACTTCCTCCTGAGCCACTTTTTGATTCGACAACCCTATTTAGTCCACGAGTTTCCGAAATGCCACTTCTTGGTGCGGCCGAGTTTCTTCAAGGGGCAGTGAGAGGATCACAGAGCTTAACACACAGACGTCTGCAAAGATCGCTACTGATTCCCTTGACCTGTTAAAACCCTGCTGATTTTCTTACCACCAGGTCCTTTCCAAGTGGACAGCCAGCCATACTAAAGGAGAGGTTGGTATGGAGGGCAAGTGTCCGCCAGGGACGAGTACAAGGCTATCAAATCACTGTTTTTCTGCCACCTAAGGTGGAACCTAAAGTTTAGAACAAAAGCAAAGCCTTTTTCTAGTTCTTTAAATTATTTATAACCTCCTTCCTCCCCACCACTCCCAACTTGTTATCCTTTATTTCGGGAACTGAGGGAAACCACGGATACTCTCTCATAGGCATTTCCATAAGGTTAGGATGAGGTAACCCATTTAACAAGTATTTCATTAGAGAGAATGAAAAAGGTAGACTGAGCAATTCCAGTAGAAGTTTGTTATATAATTTTAAATGCTTTAGAATAACGTCACAATATCCTGCTTCGGAAAAAATCGGTCCTCTGTGGAGCATGCTGTTAGTGAAGTCCTTGAAGCAAGTGCTGGAAAATGGCTTTTTCATTACTTCAAAGGCAATATTAAAGGGCCATGAAATTCAAAGCTCCTGGTTTTATCACAGACATTTTTATGTCCGGATTTAGACATTTTCCTACTCGACATTCTTCTAACAACTGTAATTTTATCAGAAAGAATGGTTATAATTGGTCTGGATCATGGTATGATTATTAAATGATAGACATCAATTAAGCTGATATTTAAATTGAAGATATTCATATCAGATGAGAGGAAAGTATGATTATAATTAAATGCGTAAAATGTATAATCTGCTTTGGGAATACACCTCCAACCATGTGATTATTTGTTGGGATATAAACTGTTGCAAAAATTCTTCCACCTGTTTCCCCTTTGCTCACTGTCACAAAGCATAAATAAAATGTTTCATACATATTTTCCTTAATCTTAATATGATTATGGGGGTGCTTTATGTAGATTGTCATGTTGGGGCTCTATCCTTTAGGAATAAAAAGAAGCAGAGCGAAGGGCAGCATTGGAAATGACATCAAGGGTCCCTCTTGTGAATGCAGAGTTACCCACACACTTACATTCACCTGAGTTAACCTTTTGTGTTCAAGGATTTCACCACATGCTGTTATTATCGCATTAGCAATAATACAATAATAATGTGCTTGCTAAGGACTTAGGGACTTAGCAATTGTGTGTATTCACTACTTTTAGGGATATTTTAAAAAGCATAAAACCCATTAAATAGCAACATTTGTAAGTTTCAAGTATTACTTGTTTACCTTCTGGGGATCAGAGAAGCTCAAAAAAATCAGACTCACAGATTTTAATACTAATCCTTTCTTTTTCTTTTTTTTTTTTTTTTTGTGAGGAAGACTAGCCCTGAGCTAACATCCATTGCCAATCCTCCTCTTTTTTGCTGAGGAAGACTGGCCCTGGGCTAACATCCATGCCTATCTTCCTCTACTTTATATGGGACGCTGCTACAGCATGGCTGACAAGTGGTGGGTCTGTCCGCGCCCGGGATCCGAACCTGCAAGCCCTGGGCTGCTGACGCAGAACGTGCAAACCTAACCGCTACACCACCAGGCCGGCCCTATGCTAATCCTTTCTTAAACCAAAAACTCACTGAGACCACAAAGGGATTATTTTATCTTTTTCATACATCTTTTCACTTGGAAACTCTTGAAAATAAGACAGTTCTTCATTTACATTGTATCTTTTCATCTACAGCTAAAATATGAGCAAATGCCTTTTTTTTTTTTCTATTTCTGTAATATATTCCTTGCTGGCTGCCTCTCCAGGCATCAACAAGCAGCCAGGCAGTGCCCACTGGGGCCGACCCCACTCCAGCTCCAGGGTAAGAAGCCATTGGCCTAAGTCTATCAAGGGAGTCCCATCCTTCATACCATAGTTACTGCCCAAAGGTGATTATGTGATCGAACTTTATCCAATTAGAGTGAAACTCTGGATTTTTGTTTAATGATAAAGAGAGAAATCTGCCCACTACCTCTCTAATTCCACTACACATGGCCTGTATATATGTTGAGTTCTATCTGTAGCCATCTTATGACCACAAGGGAAGCCAGACTGAGGATGGCACTAGTCCATAAAGGATGAAGGAGCATGAGAACTACAGTGAAATGGAGCTGGACCCCCAACTGAACTGCACCCAAAGCCTCACCTCTTCACTCTCAGTTACATGAGCCAATTACTTTCCTCCATGATTTAAGCCAGCCGTGATGTTCTATTATCTGTAACCGAAAGCATCCTACCAGGTAGAGAATTTGGTGCTAAGAGTGGTGTTCTGCACATCACAGATGCTAAAATGTTGAACTAACTGCATCTAGGTAAGCTGAAGAATGAGGAAAATCCTCTTTTTCTATGGTTGGAAGCTAGCAAATCTTATTATACAGTCACAAAATAACCAGTTAAATGACTGCCTGTTGTAACTTACAGTAGATTTCAAGTGCTAACTGAAATTGTAGGTTCAATGATTTAGTAGGAAAACTTTCAGCTTTCACTAAAGCCCTTCAAGAAAGAAACAAGATTGGCCTGAAACTAACCAATCTGAAAGAAAAGAAAAAAAGGCAATATGGCTTTTCTAAGAGAAGCCCTCTACAAGTGGCTCTCCTTCCTAAATGGGTAAAAGTCTGGTTATCTGGAGATTGACCAGTTGAAAAAGTCAAATTCTCTTCCCCAAGTTTATGACAGCTGGAGCAAAAGCAGGGAGGCAGGAACCATCACAGTGGATAGAGCTGATATCTGAAGGAAGCTTAATCCTTTGTCCTCTCCCAGTAACTGGAATTCCAAAAAAAAAACCCAAGCCAAGGGTTAGGCTCTTGTTCATCCCTAGGGAAATCTCTAGACTCTTATAATCTCATAGATAGACCCACAACATGATGTGGCCCAGAAAGAGAATTCTCCCCAGTGTCCATCTTTGGTATAACAAAGGACAAAGCAAAGGACAGGGAAGATAGTCCTAGAGAGTAAAACCAGAGTCTACAAGATTGGCCAACTAAATCATTCACTTTTCATGCAAGGCAAGGATCACTCAATGTTTCTGTCCAGCAAGACATGAAATGTGCTATGAACCAATGACCACTCTGTGTTGCTTCCTATTCTCTTTTTCACAAGTGAAATTTGTACTGTAGCTTACCATCTTCTCTCTGCCATTGTATACTGGGGAGTGCAGGCGATGGGTAACTTAACATTTGTCAACTTGTTAATGACCATTAGGAGTTACATCAGAATTTGATAGAAAAAGGACTTTACCTAGAAATCTTGCACTTGAGTTGCTGGTAACTGGAAGAGACTTGATTATCTCCCTTTAGATTAGTGGTTCTCAACTTTGGTTGCTATGCAGAACCTCCTGGGAACTTTAAAAATTCCTATGGTCAGGTTGCACCCAGAATAATTTAATCAGAATCTCTGGGAGAGGGACCCAGGCATCGAGTATTCCATCATGCAGCCTAGTTGAGAGTCACTGCTTCCATGTAGGGGTGGAGACCTGGGGAACCTGGATACAGGAAGGAGGAAGTGGATGGATGCTGGTTCAGCAAAGATTGCAGTGGATCTATCTGCTTGTTCTTCAAGTCATGTCACTCCTCTCCCTTCAGGTGACAGCCATGCTCTTGATTGGCCCCATCCTAGCTTTAGTCAATCATAGGAACACACACACCTTGCTGCAGATATTGATTCAGGAGAGGAGGATTGACCTAACATGTTCCAATTAGAGTAAAGCTCTGGACTTTTGTATTATGATTGGGAAAGTGAAAATATGAAGGAAGAGTATTAGTACTGACTGTTCCTGAACAAAATCAATTTCCAGAGGATGCAAGACCCTGGAGAACTGCAGGAAAGGGAGCTAGAGCCCAGAATGTACCATATCTGAAACCTACCCTACCTTTGAATGAAACCAGTAAAGTCCTCTGATTATTAGGACACTTGGAATTGGGTTTTCTCTTGCATGTAACTGGAAGGTCCATTCTGATAGGCCCTGTAGTTGTCATAGTCAGTGCTCTGCTAAGATCCCCTGGTTCCTCTTTCCATTTCCCTGCATTTCTTGTACCCCATTTTGCTTCCAAAGGCCTGTACCTACGACATTCCTCAGAGGACTGTTCTCAGGCTACTGGAGCTGCTTTGCTTGTTTGCTCAGAGAGCCGGAAGTGCCTTGGATTTATATCCTCCCCATGGCAGGCGTTAGCCAATCATCTTCTAGTACAGCAGCATGACGCCCAGCATCCTTGCCTGGAGTTGGACAAACGCTGAGGCATATTTTACCCTCCAGAGCCCCCCTGTGGCATCTGACATGTCCTTATCTGACATGTCCTACTCCCTTCCCAGTTTCTCCTGGGGGTACTCCCTTAACAAATGACTTGAGCACAAATCCTCACTTGGAGTCTTCCTCTGGGGAACCCAAACTAAAGCACATGCTAATCCCACTGGTGCCAAGTTCTATGTGAAGCAAACAGTGTGGCATTGATAAATGCAACTGACTTTCTGAGCAGCCAATCACACTCTCTAAAAATATTGTCCCTTATCTTACATGTTAAATGAAATACCAAAACATATTTAGCAATAAGACACATGGTGGACTCGAATTTTAGAGTGAAGCCCAGAGAAATCATCTAGCAAACCTGTCATGTTACATATAAAGAAATGGAAGTCTAGTGAGGTTACATGACTTATTCCAAGCCTCTTGGCTCCTTAATGACAAGGCTAGTGCTTTTTTGGTGCCATAGGCAACTTGTCTATTGCTGTGCCTAATGTAGATTCCAAGCATCTATTCAAATCACATTAACTCTATTTAGAGACAAATTCTTTACTCCTGTTGTATACAGAAGGGTGTCCCAATAGCTAAATTATTAAAGCTGAATACTGTCTATATGAATATGATAAATACAGATTAATGATTCTTAAACATATGAACCATGGAGTGAGTTAGTTCTTGAGGACACAGAATAGGCTAGAACAGGAAGAAATGTGACTCAAGAAGATAAGGGTCATAGAGTATGTTCTCAATTTATTCTGGGCATCGTAGGTACTCAATAAATGTTTGTTGACTAAAGTGTAGTGAGGTCCACAAGGACGTAGGGAAGAGAGGTTCTAGTGTCAATAGTGAAGAAGAGGTGGACACACCTGAATTAAATTGGAACAAAGAAAATGAACCTTGTGTGGAAGAGATGAAAGAGTTTGTTCCTCTCTCAACCTTCTTCTTGGATCTAGAACTCAGGAAGTTGGGGAGCCCTAAGTTTGTTTGGGTGGTACATCTGACATAAGAAGACAGATATTTCAGATATTTACCCTGTTTTGTGTATTTGTGTGTGTGTGTGTGTGTGTGTGTGTGTGTGTGTAGCCTTTTGGTATTCTATAACTCTAATGAGGTCCAGATAAAGGTCTGAGCTGAGCCATGGGGCATGAAGGAGGTACAACCTGCCTCTCCTGGGCTAGCATTTTAAATGATATGCAGAGTCTCATTTCCTGGAAGTCAGCAGAAAGATGGCAAGAGTGATGAAGGAGAGATGGTCAAGGCCCTAGCGAATTTTGGAGATAATGATTCAGACCATGGTCTACACTGCCGTTGGTCTTCTACACTGCATGGAGATTATCTCTCCACTGTCATCTTGGAGGCCCTGGATTGTGTTTTATTAATAAATTTACTGATTTTCCTCACATAAACTCAGAAGGATTTTTATTTAAAATAAACAGATAATGCCTTAGACACTCCAGGAGTTTAGTGTATAAATTTAGAAAGTACTTTATAGTAATCTCAAAGACTTTGTTAATTAAGTTTATAAAGGCATAGATATGGCTTCTATCCTGTCTCCAGAAAAGATAACCTAAAGCATATTTTTTAATGGAGGATAACCTGAGGAAACCTCTGTTTTCAAAAGAAAGAGAGAAATATTTACACACATATATGGATTGTTAAAGATTAAACAGATAGGAGCTTTAAATGAAATTCTAGGAATGTCAGCATTTTTTATTTTTACTTTTAGTGCTCTAAAGCTCAGAGTCTGAGAAGATAAAATGCACTGTTGACAGCATTCTAACATTCTCCCTGTAATCCTTCCCACATACTAAAAAAAAAAAAAAAAAAGTCAAGAGGAATTGGGGGAAGTTTGCCATGAAATTAAGCTTTGTTAAATCATCTATTATATTCCAGGTACCCTTTTATCTGATTTTAACTCTATTTCACATAATCTTCAAAACTACCTCCTAAATAGTATCTTATATATAAAGAAAGCAATTATACAGTAAGGTAAAATAACTCCCACAAGGTAGTGACAACGGGTTAAACCCACATTAGTCAAGTCCAAAGTTATAGGAAAAATGAATGAACAATGCTAACAAATTGCAAAATTCAATTAATAATGAAAGATCTTTTTAAAAAACTCTTTATAAAGCTAATCATTATTTAGAAATAATAAAATCTAACTTTTGCCTTTTGTTGTATCCCTAGAGGTAAAGATGGGGCCTTGAAAACTAAATAATATATAGTCATTCTAGCTGGAAGGACTGGTGGTTTGTCATAGGATCAACCACCCAGTGGTGTTAGGTGTTCCTATGCCAATGGATATACATGAGGGTATAAATCAGGATGTTTAGGAGCCTGGGCCAAGTCCTGGTGTTATGAGCAGGTTCTGTAAATTGAAAAAAATGTGTCCTTGAAAGATGATTAAAGATTCTGTATATGAACTCTATTTTTCCATTGACTCTTATTTGAAAACAAGAGTTGTATTCCGTCAACAAATATTTACTAAGTGTTTATTCACAGTACAATTTTCATTAGATTTTACAAAACAGAGACTAGGGAAGGAAAACAATGCTGAGACTAAGAGAAGATCTGGCCTTATTTGGTGACAGAGAAGTCATCTGACTTTCGCAACTATTTCTACTTCTTCTTTCTAATACGACACACACTCAGACCTCAGCTTATCATCTCCCTTCCATCTTCCCTCCCAAAAGCCATTTGGATTGAACACTAAGCAGAGTCTGTTCACTGCCAGAGGCAAAGTATGAGAAAGTCAAGGTGCTAAGACTACTTGTTAACATTTATTTAGCACTTACCATGTGCCAGGAAATGTGACCTAAACTTTTAAGACGTATTAATTTAAATCCTAATAAACAATCCTGTGAGTGAGTACTTTCATTATCCCTTATCTGTCTATAAAGAAACTAAGACATTACGATGTTACACGTTCACACTCCCTGCAGGGATAGGGACATCCTCAGTGAGAGAAGAGACAATGAAGACAGACGGGGTGAAAACATAGGCCAGTTTTTAGGTGAAATGGAGAGCAATTGCAAGGATGATCTTTACCTTCTCAACAAAATAAGAGGCAATGCGGGGAGAAGTGATGAAAGGGAACTAAGAATAGAACTAATGTTTTTATGGTTTGGCACCCTGATATTAGGCACCTCACATAAAACTTTTACCTACTGTTCACTGTAGCCCTTCCAGGAAGGTGATATTACTCCCATTTTACAAAAAAAGCAACTGAGCATTTGAGAAGTTAAGTTGCTTACCAAAGGCCACACAGTCTACAAACACAACATGGTTTGCCAGCAAATCTTGGTTCTTTCCCCTGCACCATGTTACACTTCAATTCTCAAATTTGTGGGAATGAGCTTGGGAAATTAAGAAGAAGAGGACAGTTCTGGAATAGTCACTGTGGGAAGTGAAACTCACAGCCAGACAGCAGTGAGCAAAGAATTGCCCAGCAAATCTGAGAGCCAGATCTGAGGATTTGAGATCTCCAAGTGTGACGTTAAAATGGAGTCAATCTGGGTAATTGATTCTCTATAGCAAGGCAGTGGGCACGGCATGGAGTTTGGAACCACTGGAGATATGGAGGTAAATAGATTGGTCCAAGTGGCACTTATAACACTAGTGTGCACAAATACTTAGAGTTCAAGGCAAAAAATTGTATGTGATACACGCCAGGAGAGAGGAACAGAGAACATCATATTTCATCTACTCTAATTCCAGAATTTCACATTTCAACATCTAAAACTTGGCATGTATCTTAAGATGAGTGGCATCTTCTTTCACTGATGACCAGGGAGCCATCATGACTCAGTTGCTGTCATGCACATTCTTGAACTTGGTCATGGGTGTTCATATTGCCCTCACTTCAGTTGGGTTGTGTCCATTGTGAATACTATATGTATTGAGTTCTATTGCCATTTAATGCATCTTCTAAAAAAAATATAATTTTGCATTGAAAAAAATTATCATACCATAAAGGCACGGAAACCATGCTGGGAGGCATATATGATATGTTAATGAAGCAAATATTATATTAATGAATTAAATATGACCACAAGTCAATATTTTTTAGGAAGCAGCAACCCAAGTGCTTTAGATGACCTATACCCACAAGTAGAGGCAACTAGTTATGTTTTGTTACTGAGATACTTGAAAAAGGATTGTCTGGCACAAATGAAGCAGTGAAACTAGAGGTAGAAGAAATTGCCAAATTCCTAGGAATAGGTGTATTCTAGTTATTTCTTGCTATGTAACAAGTCACTCTGCAAAGGAAGTGGCTTAAAACAATACTGATCTTATTATCTCTCGCAGTCTCTGTGGGACAGGAATTCAAGAAACGCTTGCCTGGGTGCTTGTGGCTCAAGGTCTCCCACGCAGCTGTAGTCGGAAGGTGACTGGAGCTGGGACAGCACCTGGAGGTGCTGGGCATCCTTCTCTCTTCATGTAATCTCAGAGCCTCTCCCTGTGGTCTCTCTGCATGGGCTACTTTGGGCTTTGAAATGTCTTGGCAACCCCAGGACAGCTGGGCTTTTTACATGGCAGCTGAAGGATTCAAGAGTGAGTAGTCCAAAGAGCAAGATGGAAGCTGAATCACCTTTTACACCTTAGCTTCAGAAGTCATGTGGCACCACTTCTGCTGTGTTCTGTTGGTTACAAGCAAGTCAGAAGCCTGCCCAGATTCAAGGGCAGGGGAATTAACTTCACCTCTTGATTAGGGAGCATCAAGCTTCTAGAAGAGCTTATGGGCTGGGAGATACGTTTGCAGTGTATTAGGGAAATATAAGCCACAAGATGAAAGAGGCTGGCAATACCGATCCATTCATTGTGCAGGACTTAGCATTAAAGCACTGGGCTTCTGTTGAACTTCCTGCTGACTTTGAACTGAAGCCGTCTAACCTCCAGCAATGGGTGATTCAATCAGGGGAAAAAAATAAAACTACAGGGTTATGCTAATTGAACCCTGGTGCTCTTGAAATGTTGTCAGTGGTAAAGGTGTTAAAGAGGCCAAGATCATGATCACCAGTTATATGTCTTTTTTGTCTAAAAGACCCTTTAACAGCTCATTCAGTAAGTTAAAATAAGAATTCTAAGTGATAAGAGAGCACAGCCATAATTTAACTGGCAACATTTTTTTAGTGGTGCATAAAATAATGGTGTGTCTTACAATCTATGGCATCTTTTGCTTTGATGAAGGACAGGAGTGCCATGAAAGCATGAAGTTGGCAGAAATGTCCTCTTCCTGGGATAGTCAGGAGGCTCCAGAGAAGAATTGGTACTGGGAATTTTTGTACTTTGGGAGGTAGAAATGGGACTTAAAGATGAAGCAGGAAGTCAAGGAGTATGTTTGAAAAACACATCACAACAAAACCCCCTCCCACCTCCCCAGGCTCTGCCCCATCACGCTATATGTAATTCCGACTTGAATCAGTCTTTCCACTTTCCCATGTGAAATTCCTGCCAATCCTTCACCACTCCTTACAGATCTTGCCCACTCCATATTGAGAGGATTTTTCATCAGTTGCTACTGGAGGACAAGTGGGGTGGACTGACAAGGCACAGCTCAGTATATCTGTTTGACCTTTGGGATTTCTTATAATGTGAAATCCCAATGGGAATGATGAATGGGCTTCACAACTTCACAAAAACAAAAGCAAAAAAGTAACTCACTGTAATATACCATACACTTCTATGCTCAATCTTAGAGCCTACCATTAATTAGCCATCATCCATTCATTCAATTAATGTCTACTCATGAGTATTTTCTAGGTGCTAGGTATGTGCCAGGCATTGGCTATTCATGACACAACTTGCTTCATGGAACTTCTGACTGAGTTAGAGTGGACATGTGTTTTCATTTCTCTGGGGCAAATATCTAGGAGTGGAATTGCTGGACTGTCTGATAATTGTATGCTCGACATTTGTTAAAGTAGCTGTACCATTTTATATCCCCACTAGCAGTGATAAGAGTTCCACTCGCACCACATCCTCACCAACACTTGGTACATTTCATCTTTTTAAAAAGTCTAGCCATTCTAAGGATGTACATTAATATATCATCGTGGTTTTCATTTCTCCTCCCTTGATGATTAATGATATCGAGCGTCTCTGCATGTGCTTATGTGAAATGTTTGTTCAAATCTTTTGTCATTTGGGGTGGAGTATTTTTTTCTTCTTACTGAGCTGTGATAGGTTTTTTTTTATATATACCTTCTGTATGTGACTCTTTTGTCAGATATAGGTATTGTGAATATTTTCTCCCATTCTGTAGTTTGCTTTTTCATTTTCCTGATGGTGTCTTTTAAAAAGCCAAGTTTTACATTTTGAATGAGTCTAACTTATCAAAGTTTTCTGTTATGATTCATGCTTTCTGTGTCACATCTAAAAAAATATTTTGCTTACACCAAGATTGCAAAGATTTTGTCTTACATTTTCTTCTAGAAAGCATCTAGAAGCTTCTAGAGCTCTTATAGTTTTAGCTTTCACGTAAAGACATGATCCCTTTTCTGAAAATCATGTGAAATAACAGTTGGGGTTTATGTTTTAAATTTCTCCTTTACTTTTCAGCTGTCAGTACTTCTTCCTATTACTGTGCCCCTATATTTTATACCCTCTAACCCTTTCTGACTTGTTGTTTCTAGCATTCTGGGAAATGAGACAATAAAGTTTATTAGAAGATACTATGAGCCAGAACCTAAGAGACAACTATTTTAAAATGCATGGGGATTTCAGCATCTATTTTGGCAACGCAGAAGCCTGATTTTGCTGGCTTTACTGGCCTCATATATTTCAGATGACCCTATATTAGGATCTCTGGAGGAGTGACATGTTAGTTCCTGTACCGTATTATTTTATTTGAGTTCATTTTATGGCACATAGTTTGTTAAACCCTAGGTCGTCTATTTCACGATTAGCAATTCTGCACACTGTGCCTAGCATAATGCCAGTCACGTAAAAAGTACTTGGCAAATTAAATATGTTCTGGTGATTGGCAGTAAATAGAAATGACCGTGATTCAGATTTACAATTTTCTACAGCAGTGACCTTGCTTTTTTGCTACTGTTGTATATTTTTGATCATGTATACTCCAATGGATGTATATTTGTTTATTTACATACATCAATTTTTTAATTTATAACATAATAATATAGAAATGGAAAAGAATGAAATAAATCTAAATAAAACTTGTAATATTTTCATCTTGCGCTTGAATCATATTATGATTTTGTACTTGGAGACATAATATAGGATTCCCAATTTTTAAATTGGATTCTGAAATTAAGAACTAGTGTGTGAATGTTATAGTAATGAAATTTCACACATTGGATTGCTGAATAATCTATACAAGGGCTGTATTTACTAATAAATTAGACCATTATATTTAGAACCTGTATCAATTAATAAAATTTCATATCAATTAATAAAATTTTCTTTTGTAAAGATACAGTGAATTATTGACAGTAAAACTGTCCTTTAAAGATGTAAAACACCACCCAATCAGTTTTGACCAACCTTTATTTATTGCTTCAAAAATAAGCATTTCTGAATTGCTTTACTCAGAAACTCCACAGAATTGTGCAGAGGATGTCTATGCATTTCCCATGAAAACATTTGGATCCTCCCGACGTCTGTACAATTCTTATATTTACAATCATTCATATTCAGCATGTGCCTTCTAAATATGCCAGAAAAATAAAATGATTACGTTTCCTCAAATGTTTAGCAGGCACTCTAAATTAGCCAGCTGGTCTCTTGTCATGGCTGAAAATATATAGTCTTTTTATAAAAAGTGACGGTAAATATGTCTGTAGCACCAGTCACTTTATATGCAAGTGGAAATTTTGTTGGTGCAATGACTTATGATTGTAGAGGAGCAAAAAGTGTGTAAAGAAAGAGAGTCGATGAGAATGTGCTTCTCATGTCTTGCAGTGGCTCAGAGAATAATTCATTTTAAGGAAGTGAAATCACCTTGTTTTATGGCAAGGCAGTAATCTCAAGGTCCACATGTTAAGTTTTTTTTATTATTATTAAAGATTCAGAAGTCATTTAAAAACATGACCTGTTAGAACAATTCAGTGCACCAAGTCTATTTGCAAAAATCGTGTTGTAAATCCTGATTCATTATGCGATTGCGATCAGCATAGTGTTAGAAATTCATCTTTCTTGATGATAAAGTCCTTTCTATGTGGTTCCTTTTATGCAATGGAATAGTCCCGCCCCCACTTTTATTTATTCTTTTTTTCCTTTGCTCTCTTTTGTTCTATTTTGTTCCTCTATTTTATTTTTTGCTCTGTCTTAAACTACCTTACACTTTTTCTTGGCCTAGCTTTTGTAATGTAACTTGTGTCACCAGTACTATAAGATGTATGATAGAGCCAAAATACCACAATAAATAAAATCATCTTTATTTTCACTGAGACTCTGGACTTAGAGTCTCTCACAGATCGTGAAATAATAAACAAATGAAGGCCTGGATGATGGAGTTGGGGAGGGCTTTAGAGATCTTGTACCCTACTCCCCTTGTTTAAAGATGAGACACTGAAACCCAGAAAGGCCAAGAGACCTGCTCAGATTAATAGCCCAGACTTGCCTTATCCCCAGACTGGTGCTTCCTCCGTCTGCCTAAACTTCCTTTGTGATTAAAATCAGGTGAATTGTTCAATTGGCAGTTATCATCTTGATGGCCAAACTATTTGTGACAATTGTTTCTTTCCTTGAGAATTCATTCCACCATTACTCTGTGATATTGACTGAGCGCCTACCATGCACCAGGACGGTTGAGGATACAGCAGTAAGTGAAGAAAACAGAGCCCTGCCCTCACAGAATCAGCGTTTTAGTGGAGGAGACAGATGATAAACAGCATAAATGAGTGGAACATGTAGTATGCAAGATGATGATAAGTGTTTTGAAGAAAAACAAGGCAGGAAAAGGAATTTGGGGATAAATTTATATTTTTGAGGGCGAAAGGGTGGGTAAAATCTTGAACAATGTAGCCAGAAAAGATATCACAGAAAGGTGACATTCAACATCTAAGGTGGTAGAGAGCCATGCAATCCATTTCCTTCGTGACTGTGGAAAATCTTGGCTTTCTCCACAGGGAAGAGAGCTAAGATTTTCCATACATCTTTCCTTCATCTTCTACAAGTAGTCAACTCAACCAGATGATCATCCGGTGTCAGAGTTCTTTCTTTTACCCAAAGCATTTGCAACAATCAGAAGACTTTCTTTTATGTTGCACATCTAGATGTAAGTGATTGTAGCAACGGTAACTCTGCCCATGAAAAATGTAAATGGACTTAGCCGGCATTTGAGAGCTGGGCAGGGAAAACTGGATTTGGGTCAGCTGAGCCAGGGCCTGCTTTTCTGTTTCTTCTCTGCCCATCCATCAGGCTTAATCTACAGGCTCAGACGAATCGCAGCTGGAGAGATCTCTGCCACTTGGAAACACTTTATCCTGAGACCTGGAAAGCAGAGAACAGGAGAAAAGTCATTGTTTACTTGAAAAAGAAGCAGTTTTCTGACACCGACCACACCTTTGAACATCTTTGAAAGAAAAGAATTCTCAATGAGCTCAGGAGATTTAACCATTAACGAACTTTTATTATAGGTAGAGGAGAGCTAGCTTTGTGATTGTTAATTTTCTCGTGTTTCAGATGATGTTAAAAGAAATAGATTTTTTGGTTTAAAAAATTTCAAGAATCTCTGCATGTCTACCATAGACAAGAATAAATGCGAGACTTATCACTCAAACACTTTATGTATGGATTCATAAACCGCATATCTATAGATAACTACAAATTCCCCTTAGAAGCTTTCAGATTTTCTTTATACGTCTTCGTTACAAAAATTCTGTTATTGCAGAAGAAAAGATATCTTCATCAAATTCCCAATGCCATCTTCACTTATTCATTCATTCATTGTAAGTATTTATTCAGTGTACATTGCGTGCCAGGCACTGTACTGGGAACAGTCTATGTGATAAGTTCTAAAACTACTTTTTCTATAGTTTGTGTATTTTCTTATTTCTTAAAGATCAAAATCAGCTGTAATTAGATGCTTATTGGACGTTGCCTTTCCAAATCTGTGTATTAATACATTACAAAATATGATGGTATATGAACTGTGCATAGTACCATCAACTTCTGGGGGGTGGTGATCATTGTCAAGTTTGAATTATCTTTAATGTTACCTTAAGGGGTAGAGAATTACAATGCAATGTCAGTGTACCTCACTTTAAGAGATAGGCTATCTAAATAAGCAAGTCAATTAGGAGGGCAGTGATATTATCAAGTAATAAAATAAGTTTTAAAAATTGCAATTTTCTAAATAGACTCTTCATAATAATATTATAGTGCCAAAAGAGACCCTGAATCTATTTTCAGCCAGGACATAGATATTTAGGATCTTTAAAAATTTCAATAGGGGCGGCCCGGTGGCATAGCGGTTTCGTCCGCGCTTGGCAGCCCGGGGTTCGCCGGTTCGGATCCCAGGCGCCCGCCGACGCACTGCATGTCAGCCACACTGTGGCGGCGTCCCATATAAAGTAGAGGAAGATGGGCACGATGTTAGCCCAGGGCCAGTCTTCCTCAGCAAAAAGAGGAGGATTAGCAACGGATGTTAGCTCAGGGCTGGTCTTCCTCACCAAAAAAAAAAAATATTTCAATAACAGGAAGATTCCCCTTATGGAAAGATGAAGTAGACATACTTTTCTATTTTCCTTCTGTTAAATACAACCCAAAATTCTAGACATTATATATAAAACAAACGTAAGGACACACTGAAAGAGAAAGAGAAGACAGACCAGCAAGGGATCTTAGGACCCAAGGATCAGCACAGCAGTGAGTTTGCTGATCTTTTTTTCCCCTCATATATCACAGATTCATTGTTGAAGAAGCCAGCAATCTAGAAACACCAGTGGGTACAGATAAAAACAGCCCCAGCAAAAGCCTGTTCTCTGTTGCCAAAGGACCAAGAAAGGGATAGAAGACTTTTAGACTATAATTGCTCTGTTCTACTCTTGGAGCCATCAGAGAACACCAGCCTCCACTACATCTTGTCTTGTCTAAGGCTTGGGGAGGAGAGGAGCTGAGAAACACTTGTGAAAGTCACAGCCCAGGGACACAGGCCCACTAAAACACTGAGATTTAATGTTAATATTATGGAAGACTTCTGCTCCCCCATACCTTAACACCACACCAGCAGGGCTGCAGGATAAAAATAGTGGCTTCCAGCTGAAAAATCTGCAAGATGCAAATATGTGAAGATAAAACTGATGGAACTGAAACAAGAAATAGACAAACCTACAGTTACAGTTGGAGACTTTAACACCATTCTCTCAACAATTGGTAGAACAACTAGAAAGAAAATTAGCAAGAATATAGAAGAACTCAACTACACCATCAACCAACAATCTAATTGATATTTATAGGACATTCCACCACCAACAGCAGGGTACCCATTCTTTTCAAGTGTCCATAGAACCAATACCAAGATAGATCATATCGTGGGCAATAAAACAAACCTCAACAAGTTTAAAAGAATTAAAATTATGTAGAATGACTGGCTGGCCCAGTGGCGTAGTGGTTAAGATCGCGTGCTCCACTTTGGCGGCCTGGGGTTTGCAGGTTCAGATCCCGGGTGCAGACTTACACACTACTTATCAAGCCATGCTGTGGCAGGCATCCCACATATAAAGTAGAGGAAGATGGGCACAGATGTTAGCCCAGGGCCAGTCTTCCTCAGCAAAAATAGGATGATTGGCAACAGATGTTAACTCAGGGCTAATCCTCCTTACCAAAAAAAAAAAAAATTTAAGAGGAGGGAACACTCCCAAACTTAATTTATGAGGCCAGCATTACCCTGATACCAAAGCCAAACAAGGATACCACAAAAAAAGAAAACTACAGACCAATATCCCTGATGAATATAGAAGCAAAAATTCTCAACAAAATATGAGCAAACCAAATTCAACTGCACATTAAAAGGATCATAAACAACGATCAAGTCGGATTTATCCCTGGGATGCAAGGATGGCTCAACATACACAAATCAATAAATGTACTATACCATATTAATGGAGTGAAAGATAAAAAATCATATAATCACCTCAATAGATGCAGAATAAAACATTTGACAAAATTCAACATATTTTCCTAATTAAAAAAAACTCTCAATAAATTGGATATAGAAGGAATGTACATCAATATAACAAAGCCCATATATGAGAAGCCCACAGCTAACATCATACTCAATGGTGAAAGGTTGAAAGCTTTCCCTCTGAGATCAGGAACAAGACAAGGGTGCCCATTCTTACCATTCCTATTCAACATAGTGCTGGAAGTCCTAGCCAGAACAATTATACAAGAAAAAGAAATAATAGGCATCCAAATTGGAAAGGAAGGAGTAAAATTATGTCTGCGTATGATGATTTTATATAGATAATCCTAAAGACTCTACCAAAACTCTGTTAGAAATAATAAACAAATTCAGTAAAGTTGCAGGATACAAATCAATATGCAAAAATCAGTTGCATTTTATACATTAATAACAAACTATCAGAGAAATTAAGAAAACAATCCCATGTATGGTAGTGTCAAAACAATAAAATACTTAGGAATAAATTTAACTAAGGAGGTGAAAGATCTGTATACCGAAAATTATAAGACATTGATGAAAGAAGTTGAAGAAGACAGAAAGATATCCCATGTTCATGTATTGGAATAATTAATATTATTAAAATATCCATACTACCCAAAGCCGTCTATAGATTCAATGCAATCCCTATCAAAATCCCAAAGGCATATTTTACAGAAATAGAACAAATAATCTTAAGATTCATATGGAATCACAAAAGACTTGGAATAGCCAAAACAAACCTGAGGAAGAAGAATAAAGCTGGAGGCATCACACTTACTGATTTCAACCCTTATTACAAAGCTATAGTAATGAAAACAATGTGGTACTGGCGTTGAATGACACACATAGAACAATGGAACAGAATCAAGAGCCCAGAAATAAACCCACATGTATACAGTCAACTAATGTTTACAAGGAAGCCAAGAATACTCAATGGGGGAATAATAGTCTCTTCAATAAATGATGTTGGGAAAACTGGATAATTACATTCAAAAGAATGAAATTGGACCCCTATCTTACACCACTCACAAAAATTAACTCAAAATCGATTAAAAACGTAAATGTAAGACTTAAAACCATAAAACTCCTAGAAAAAAACATAGGGGAAAAGCTCATTGACATTGGTCTTGGCAGTGATTTCCTTGATCCAACACCAAAAGCACAAGCAACAAAAGTGAAAATAAATAAGTTGACTAAATCAAACTAAAAACCTTCTGCTCAGCAAAGGAAACAATCAACAAAATTAAAAGGCAACCTATGGAAGAGGAGAAAATATTTGCAAACCATACATCTGATAAGAGGTTAATATCCGAAATATGTAAGGAACTCATACAACTCAATAGAAAAAAAAACAAATAATCTGATTTAAAAATGAGCACAGGACCTGAGTAGACAATTTTCCAAAGAAAGCATACTTATGGCCAACAGGTACATGAAATGATGCTCAAATTCACTAATCATCAGGAAAATGCAAGTCAAAACCACAATGAGATATCACCTCACACCTGTTAGGATGGTTATTACTAAAAAAACAAGAAATAACAAGAGTTAGTGAGGATGGAGAGAAAAGAGAATCCTTGTGCAGTGTTGGTGGGAATGTAAATTGGTGTAGCCACTATGGAAAACAGTATGGAGGTTCCTCATAAAATTAAAAATAGAACCACTATATAATCCAGCAATCCTACTTCTTGGTATATATCTGAAGGAAATGAAATCAGTATAGCAAAGAGATATCTGCACCCTCGTGTTCATTGCAGCATTATTCACAATGGCCAAGACATGGAAACAAACTAAGTATCCATCAATGGATGAAGTGGTAAAGAAAATGTGGTATTTTATAATATATATATATATAAAACAGAATATTATTCAGCTGTAAAAAGAAGGAAATCCTGCTTTTTGCAACAACATGATCGGACCTCGAGGGCGTTATGCTAAGTGAAATGTCAGACAGATAAAGACAAATACTATATGATCTCACATATATGTGGAATCTAAAACAGCCAAACTCATAGAAATAGAAAGTAGAATGGTGGTTACCAAGCCTGTGCAGTAGGGAAAATGGGAAGATGTTGGTCAAAAAGTACAAACTTCCAGTTCAAAGATGAATAAGTTCTGGAGATGTAATGTACTGCATGGTGACTATAGTTAACAATACTGTATTATGTACTTGAAAGTTGCTAAGTGAGTAGATCTTAAACGTTCTTGCCATTAAAAAAATGGTAATTATGTGAAATGATGGAGGTGTTTACAAACTTTATTTTGCTACTCATTTCACAGAATATATGTGTATCAAATCATCATGTTGTACACCTTAAACTTACACAATGTAATATGTCAATGATGTCTCAGTAAAACTGGGGTGAAAAAAGATACTAAACCTTAAGAAAAAGCATATCGCCAGGCAGGAATGTTTGCAATTCTCCCTCATTTCCTGGGGTGAAAAAACAGATAGAGTTCAGTAGACTTTATCTTAAAACATATTCTAGAAACCTACTAGGTACCTGATATTGTATGTGTGCCAGAAGCCCAAAAGAGCAGGGAGATAAAATTCTGACATCAGAAACTCTGATAGCAAGTAGAACATGAAAAAAGGAAAAACTGATAAAGTGGACTTCATCAAAATTATAAACATTTGCTCTGTGAAAAACCCTGTTAATAAGATGAAAAACAAGCTGCAAAGTGGGAGAAAATATTTACAAACCACACATTCAAAAAAGATTAGTACCCAAAATATACAAAGAAGTCTCAAAAATCAACATTAAAAAAACAAACAATTTAATTAGAAAATGGACAAAGATGTGAAGAGACATTTCACCAAAGAGGATGTATGGATGCCAAATAAACACATGAAATGCTGTTCAACATCATTAGGGAAATGCAAATTAAAATTGCATTTTGAGATAAAATTGATATTGAGATATCAATATCTATCAGAATAATTAAAACAAAAAATGGTGAAAACATCAAAAGCTGGCAAGGATGCAGAGAAACTGGATCATTCATAAATTGCTGGAGAGAACATACAATAGTACAGCCATTCTGAAAAACAATTTAGTAAGTGTGTTAAAAAGCTAAACATACAACTACTATTTCACCCAGTAATTGCCCTCCTGGGCATTTATTCCAGAGAAATGAAAACTTGCATTTACACAAAACCTGTACATGGATGATTATAACAATGTTCTTTATCATAACGAAAAACTGGAAGCAACCAAGATGCCCATCAACAGGTGAATGGTTAAACAAACTGCAGTATGTCCATACGATGAAATACTTCTTAAAAACAAAAAGGAGCAAACTATTGATACAAACGATGACATGGATGAATCTCCGGAGAATTATGCCGAATGAAAAAAGTCAATCCTAATAGATGACAAACTATATGACTCTATTTATATAACATTATTGAAATGACAAGATTACAGAAATGGAGAACAGAGTAGCGGTTTCCAGGAGTGAAGATGGGATGGAAGTGGGAGGGAAGTGGATGTGGCTATGAAAGGGCAACCTGAGGGATCCTGTGGTGTAGCAATGTTCTGTATCTTGTCTGTATCAATGTCAATTTCAGGATGTGGTATTGTACTACATGTAGTTTTACAGGATGTTACCATTGGGGAAAACTGGGTACAGGATACCCAGGATTTCTCCATGTTATTTCTTACAACTGCATGTGTATCTACAATTATCTAAAAATAAAATTTTAATTTAAAAAATTTCACTAGCTACATTCAAAAGGCAGTCACCTCTACTTGCATTGACCATTTAGATTTTCAATACAGTAGAGGGGAATTCTGTGGAAGACTGAATGGATTTTAAATTCTGCAATTGCCTTCCTTAAGAAGAAATTGGTAAATTCACCAGAGACTTTGCTCATGACTGCAGGGATTTATTCATATTATTGATTGGCTTATTAGTAAGCCACAGAAATAGAAAATCAAAATGAACAGGGCCCCAGTTTGTTTTCTTTTTATTCCACACCTGTAGTCTTCCTTAATCAAATTAAATAGAAATTATAAGTTACCCTGTGGTTCCTGCTATTAGAGGGAATGATCTATTTCTCCGTATGAGAATTGCCCAGTTAAAATGTGTCTCTTTTATAAAACTCAAGTTGAAGGTATGTATTTAACTAAATTTGTTATTCCTTCGCTCATTTCTCCACTCAACAAACATTTAGACAGAACCTACTATGTGCCAGCACTGCTCTCGATACTGGATTTCCAGAAGGAAACCAAGCAAAGACCATGCCCTTCAGGCATACCACGCGCCCATTAATAACGACTATGGAGTAATTCTCTGCTTGGGTACAGTCCAAGAAAAATTTGTCTCCCTAAATTATGTTATATGGTTGGTTGGTTTTGTTCTGTTTGTAGAAAACAAACCAAAAAAAAAAAAGGACTACGCAATGCTGTAAGGACTCTCTTGCAATATAGCTATTTGGGAATCTCTTCAATGCAAGCGTCTGGAAGCATCTTCCATGTCCTTCTAGTGGATTCCCCACCCCCATGTCTCACTTTACACTGTGTTTCAGTCTATAAGCTGCCTCCAGCCCATCTAGAAGAAGGCAGGTGTGGGGAGAGTGAGTTCTTCCCTTTTCTAGCCTTTGTCTGTTGACGGGCATGCCCCCTTAGTTATCCCACAAGCTCCTGTGTTTGCATCACCCTAGGAGAGGAGGCAGAGCAATGGTGGGTTCTGTAGGAACAGAAAGAAGAGCTTAGTACTCTACAATTTCTCCTTGCTTATTGAGAAAATAACCTACTATTCTGTCCTCTTCCTGCCTTCATGTGTATTTGAACTTCCCTGTATTGAGCATCCTTATGATTCTGCTAATTTTTACCATGTGCCATGTTTCAAGTGAAAGTCCATGTTTTTTGAGATTCTAAATTCTAAATCTAAATTAGATTTAGATTTTAGATTCACTCTTGTTCTGCTGGAAACTGTGGTGGAAGATTGCTTGGGATACTTCAGATTTCATTTCTACTTATGATGTACTGGCAGAAATCTGGTTTTACAAGGGCCGTATGGGAGCCTAAAGAAAACAGAACAGAAAAAGAGTGAAAAAACCCAAAGTGGGGCCCCATCGTCTCAGCTATGATTTTCTACGCTTGCATTATGGATGGGAAGGTTAGGTTAGCTAGCTGTCTCTTTTTAGGAATATTTTACTTTGAATTTTTACTAAATGTAAATGCCGAGGATGCCGTATTCATTAAGGCTGCTTAAGTGATTTTGGCAACCTAGAATTGGATAAGATGTCTGATTATGAATAAGAATTCCTGCAGAGTGTTGTAAAAGGGGTAATGAGGCACAGGTAGGTCACTGAACCCCACTGACAGGGCTGAGTAAAGAACAGTTGATAGACCCATGTGTGCGGCAAAGAATTTGAAGCTTTTTCCTAGACTCGTGCTCTAGCTTTGACAAAACGTTTTTCTTCATTTGCAATACAAGTGCATTAGCTGCTCCAAGCTGCCAATACCTACCATACAACATAGAATCGAGAGCAGAGGGTCTCCGTGACTGTCCATGCATACCTGTTAGGGTTATACCTGATTCATCTGAGAGTAGCTCATACATATTCATTCTGCAACCAGATCCCATTTGACTGCACGGAGGCACTAAACAAAATCTTCTCTTAGGAGGCAGAGGGGACCGGGAGAGGCAGACTCTCCTCTCTGCACTTTCCCCTCCAGCCAGGCATCGCTCAGTAGGGTCTATCCTTAACCCCAGTACTAATTCTCTAGGTCTTTCTCTGAACTACTTTTAAATTAAATTTAAGCAACTATTTGCTCCATTAATCCATGCAGCCCATTAGCACACTCTGTGCGTTTACTGTACAATATTTCAAATGAAGTGAAACTTCAAAACCATTTGATAGGTATGGGAAAAAAGGGGCTTGATATAGCTAGAAGGAAGCAATAATCTCCCAAGGATTTCTGCAGGAGAGCTAAACTTAGCGGCAGACTTCACTTTCCATTTAACTTTAAATGTATAGCTGCTTGGAGCGTCTTGGGACTCCGCCTTGTGTTGTAGATAAAGCCTTAGGAATGAGGAGGAGAATGGATAGCTATCTGGTAAGAATGAGTATTTCCCATCATCTCAAATTCTCCTGCCCTGCCCAAGTTGCCAAGGAAACAGAGTCCTCCGTGTTTGGCTTGCAAATGTGTATTCTCTACCTTGAAGCAGGAGTCCTCTGGGGAGGAAGGGTTAGTACTAGTGAGACTCAGAGAGCTGGGAGGGAAGGCGCAGGGTGGAAGGACAGAAGCTGCTGTCCCAGAAGTTAATCAAGGGGCTTGGGTCTGCCTTCAGGGGACCGCCAAGGCTCAGAGGGCACGGACCGTTTTGCTCTCTCGCCTGTGGGAACCGGGATACACAAAAGATGGATACACATCTCTGCTGTGACTTTTGCTCCCAGGTATGAAGTGGGCTGGACAGAACCAGGTCTTCCCAGGCAAGTTGGAAGTAGATCCGCACGGATCAAGTTTTTGCAGCCTCCCTCTGGTTCCCAGTCACATAAACCACACATACACACACACACATGCACACAGTCTTCAATAGTATAGTCCACTTTTCTCCATTTGCAACTCATGTTATCTGACTGCAAGGGTTTTTCAAACACGTGAATACCCACAGCCCCTGCAATATGGTAGAGAGGGCACATAGTTAAAACATCCAAATCTATGTGAAAAGGAGAAAAAAAGTTTTGTTCCAAACTCCCTGTCTGCAATTAGTAAGTCTCTTGTCTAGAAATTGGAGTCTTGAGTCTTGTCAATAACTTCTCTTACTTCCTATTTTTGGTACAGTATTAATTAAACAAGAATTTATCATAACAGGACCTCCCTGGAAAAAACTTAAAGTACTTTGTAACACTGAAAGCATTCCAGAAACAATTAAACTTGAAAACATAGAAAACAATACTAGGTAATGAATAGTGAAATGCTGAAAGGAATACACACAGGTGCAAAAAAAAAATGGTTCAGGTAGTATGTCCTGGGGGCTGAAATTCAGGGGTGAGATTAGGAAGAAATAATCAGCGGGAGCCACCGGTTCTCCTCTGTCAAAACTATAAAGATGCATACGTCATAGAGATCATTTTCCATGTGGTCTCATTTCCCCCTGGGTGAGTCACCTGGCTGTTTATTCAGTTTTTAGATGTGAAAGCCATATTCTTTTTAGGTCACAGTTGTTCTGGCGACAGCCATCACAATTAGGATGCTTAAGTACTGAGTAAATACACTCTTTCCAGCCAATTTCCACCAATATGCTGAGTAAGAAGTTGCTCTTGGTTACTTGTTCACTTGACCAGATTTTAGGTGTGGATGTGCATTGTATTAAAATTGCTCACGGAAACAGCCTTTCTATTTTCAGATTTTTTGTGTAGCTTTATATCGCTGGTGTTGTCACGGCGCAGCTTTTCTTTTGATGTAAAAAGTGAGTTAGAAGCAGATCAAAAGAGAAACATTTGATTGCCCTCAATCAGACTCTGGCTTTCGGTTGTCATTAAATCAAGGCTTATTTGAAATCCGTTATTGACGGTAACCCATTCTTAGCCTGCTGATGTGATTCTCGAGTCCGTGTGTAATTTCACGTTTTATTTGTTCTTTATGCACCGTTTCCATGATGTGCTCATTGTCATGCACCATTTCTGGGGAGTCTCACCTTGGAGCGTGCTTAGAAAGCTGGCAGAAAAACAGAATTCAGTCTGTGGGTCAGCCGTGTGAAAATGACAGTGTAAAACTCAAATTGAATTTATAAGCCCAGTTCTTCATTCCTTGCTTAAGACGGTAACTGCAATGTGAAATAGCATCTTTTTAACATTTTTTAAGTTTCTTTACATGGACGGTGTATAGTGCTCAGAGTCAGCTAAATTATTAAAGCTTTTCCAATTTCCATCAAAATTCTCTTTGGACTGAAAAAATATGACAACCTCAGGCTGAAAGTGAACTGAAATCTACTTGTAAAACCAGCTTGGAGGGGCAGGTGTTCCACTTCTCTGTCAGTGGTTGTGATTCTCCATGAATGTATCTTATAAATACATGTATTTGTGCCTACGAATGTATATGTATTTTCACATTGATCTATTACTCCACAGCTTGTCCTCTGTGCCAATTAAATCTCTCTCAAGGAGTAATAGTCATGTCGTGCATTATTGTAAGTAAACAAATGTGTACGTTAAGATCATTTCTTACCCATTTGTCACCTCTAACCTTTGTGTAAAATGTCTTTTACATTAGCATAAATATTAAGAAGATGCCATTTCTGCTATATATAGGGCTGCCTTCAGCTAATCAGTTTTTCATGCATTTAAATAGGAATATTAGAATGATGGTAATTACTTCAGTTTTCCATGAATGATCCATCAAGACATTGCCTTTCACTGGATGGTGTTGCTCAGGGTAAGTAGGACAGAGTTAAATTGTTAGCTGGCTCGAATATCTTCAGTGTTTTGTTGGTGATTTAAAAAAGAAATTCATTCTTAAGCTTATTATCTTTTCTAATAAATGCACAAGGTACTTTAGGAAGACTAAAGTAATCTGAAGCACGTGGAGACGAAGAAAAATTGTAATGAGTTGTAAAATAAGACCAGTTTATTAAATGCATGAGAAACAAAAGACTTTCAGGCAGATGACAAAACCTCACAAACACACACACACACACACACAACACACACACAGGATGAATGTGGAAGGATTCATAAGTACTTTTTGAAAAAGTGCCTTCTGTCAAAATGAGACCTTTCTTCCTTCCTTTGCACAAACGTACTTCTATGGTTTCACAAATTACTTTCACATGTAAACTCAAATTTTATAAGGTTGAATTTAAAGCAACTTGCACTTTTGTGCAATACACACTTATATCCTTAAACTGCCTTTACTCTGCTGGACTTAGACGTGCTAATGAACAAGTATTTTAAACTGCCTGGTAGCTGGTGGTTCTGCTTCAGCTGTTTCCCTCTTTGTCTGCACAGCAGTGTTTGTTTGCACCAAGATATCAGAATAATTGCATGTTTTGCATCATTGTTTTCTAAAAATTAGTAGAAAATGGGAGAAAATGATTGGTTTGATCCTGCAAAAAGCATAGTCTGTAAAACCTGCAGTCTGGAGAAGGGCAGAAATCTCAACACAGGCTCAAAATAGCAAATCTTTAGCTCAACAAGATAATTGTTGAACTTGAGCGAGACAAATGTGTATTCAATGAGAAGGACCAGAACAAATGTTGAAGCGTGATATTTTCATATTTAAAAAATCTTCCACAAAATTATGTGCTTGTACATATTTACATAAAGGTGTATAGAAATATACGTGCATTCTTGTAAATGCTTAGAATGGGACACACCAGAGTGATAAAAGTGGTCACCTCGGGGGTTGGGAGTGGAATTTGTGAAAAGAAGGCAAACAGAGACTTTTTATTTCAGTATCATCTGTATTTCTGAACTATATCCTTGTATATTACTTAGGTAGTTTAAAAAACAGTAACAAGTAAATGACTAAAAGAACGCATATAAAAAGCTTGAAATATATTGGCAAAATTTCCATCGAAAAGGTGATGTTTAATTCAAGATTTTAGAATCCTTCTTATAGCTCAGAAAATAGAAGCTCCTTCTAACACTCCAGTCTGTCTTCAGGATGTTAGTCCCTCTTACATCTTCTCAGGGAAGCTTCCCGCAGAAAAACACAGCACTGCCTACACATGGTGCAATTTCATCCTCCTCACAACCCAGTGGTGTTCACTGGGCAAGCGTGATGATTTCCATGTTGTCAGTCAGGTGATGATTCTGAGGCTCAAGACGGTTCATAAGAAATTTGCCCAAGTTCATGTGGCCGTAGGTGACAGAACTGAACGTGAACCCGTGAGCACATCTTTGGGTACAGGTCCAGTGTGCTGCACAGGTCACTACGGACTGAATGTGCCTCCCCCCCCCCACATTCATATGTTGAAGTCTAGCAGGCTAATCCACTGGTGGAAAGGCTCTATTCTTCCTGAAAGTCAAAGACATCCCAGCATCCTTTTGTCCCACAAAATCTTTTTCACCCTTCCAAGGAACGAACTACGCCATCTGTCTTTTTTATGATTATCAGTCACCAATATTTAGTACCGTTGCATGGAGTGGTCTGAGGTACGCTGGTGTAGCAGAGAAAATAACGCTGGCGTGAAAGGGAAGACAGCACAGGCCTGGTAGCCAATCTAAGAGCAATCCTTTGCCACACTGTTAACAAATCCCAAATCCCTCTGTAAGGGTAACCGTTGAGCTTTTTGTTTATAGCAACCTAGAAAGAACGTGATCCTTGGAGTCAGGTAGACTTAGATTCAAATTCCAGCTCTGCTACTTGCAACTGTAGACCCGGTTCCTTAACCTGAACCTCAGTTCTGTAGGAATTAGAGTTGTACTTGGGTTTGGCCTTGTACCTAATAGAACTGTTGTGAGAATTCAGTGTAACAATACACATCCAATAATTCCCTTAGCTCCTGGCCGACGCTGGGTACCCAATAAAATTTTAAGTCACAGTCCCTTCCCTTTCTTGCTTCATTCCTTTAATTTTGCCTCATTTCGTCTCATATCTTGCTTCTATTCCAGCTCTTTCACAAAATGTTGTTTGTTTTTATTTTGCAAGTATGTGGTGCAGAGCTTAGAATCCATAGACAAACTCTGTTATACTTCACGTTTCTATAATGGTTTGGATTTTAACAAAGTGCTTCCACAGACACTAATCTTATTTGCTCTTCTAAAAGATGTGTTATTAAATATCAGGCCTCGTTATTAACTTTCCCCTTGATCAGCAGGTTGCTCCCATGTCACTGGAATCTAGAATTAACTCTAGAGAATACAAATTTAGTGTCAACAGAAAGCTTAAGAGATTGTGTTTTATGTGCTCCCGTGTTTCATGCCATCAGCATATTATAACAACACTGAAAAAAGCTTAAGTAGATATTGGCTTTTGTTGCCCATTTGAAGATTTATTAGTTCAAGAGTTATTGATCATGGGCAAATCTTGGCCATTATTATGCCTTGAGGACAAATAAATCTTTATCAGCTGAACATGAATCAATATAATTATGCTTCACTTATGCACATCTTTTTCCTAACCATATTGAGTTTTCAACCAAATCATGAAATATGAGAGAAACTACTTAGGGAGGCAGTTGTGAGGAATTAGGCCAAGAACCTTCGTGTTTTGCAGCAGTGCCAAAACCAGATAAAACCAAGCCTGACCAGCTCTTGCTGACAGAATTGAAGGAATCTCAGCAAAATGTCAAAGTTAATGTTTTAACACACTGACTCAGATATGCAAAAATATCATAGGCAGAACAAAAGACTTTAGAACTAGAAGAAATTGAAGCAATCCTATCATATGCTAGAACAGGTAGCTGAGAAACGTCTAGAAAGATAAAGCAGAAAAGTTGCATAAAGCCCAGGGAATCTGAATTTATTTTAAACCTTCCTCTGTGATTCTAATGTGCAGCGTTCAGGGACTAACTTGCTCCTTTATTAGGTGCGAAAATTATCTTTCAACATTTCCTTCTGTTAACATAGACTAATTTTATGGCTCTTTTGTTTAAAGCAACCATATCCCCTTTAGTGAAACTGAAACTTTCAGCTCTTCATTATATGACCTTTAGTTGTGGCTTTTGACCTACTGTAAATCTACTCTAAATGCCAGATTTTTTTCCTGTTAAGTTTCAGCTCATTTTGGTCTGGTGTTTAAGCTGCCAAACCCTTTTGTGTTTTGATTCTGTCAGGCTTGCTCATTATCCTGCTCATCTTCGTTTTATTTGCATAGTTGATCAGCTTCCTTCTCTATCTCAGTCCCAGGTACTGACAGAAGTTGGACCGGAGGCTGTCTTATCGTTCCCCCAATTCCGTACTGTTTTACATGGGTGTTGACATCTGCTGGGGCTTCCTCCCAGCCTGTCTCTGCATCTTACATTCGTGCTCTTCTGTTAGGCTTTGTAAAATGCAGTGTTGAAATTAAAAAAAAAAAAAAGATCTTGAATAGGATTTAAGGTGATATCTAGTTAGTACCAAGCTGCCTGTCAAATCAAGCCCAATGGGGCTGGCCCAGTGGCATAGTGATTAAGTTCACATGCTCCGTTTCAGCGGCCCAGGGTTTGCAGGTTTGGATCTTGGGCACAGAGCTACACACCGCTCATCAAGCCATACTGTGGCGGCGTCTCATATGCAAAATAGAGGAAGATTGGCACAGATGTTAACTCAGGGTCAAACTTCCTCACCAAAAAAAAAACCCAACACACAAGCACAACATTAATTATGTGGGAGTATGATTAAAATCCGGCATAAAACTCTGAACTCTTAGATACAGGAAATCTTTTCTTTTCTATTGACCCCATAGTCAAATTCAAACTGACTCTGTTTTTAGTGCCTTTTGATTTCCGGTTGACCCCACAGATAACTTTAAACTCATCTAGACTTGCTGCGACAGTGTTGCCAACGGAGCCTGGAAAAGCTGCATCCTTTCTAATTTTTTTGCCCATGATCTAGCAGATGTATCTAAGCAAATTGAGGCCGATCATGGTTGGCATGACAATTTCATGGAGTGCGACGCCCAGTTTTAGGAATTCAGAAAAGAAAACAAAGAGCCAGAAGAGGAAAAGAAAAAATTGTATGCTTCCTTTAAATTTTTGATGAAAATATTCTTTCTGTGATGTTCAGAAATCAAAGCATAGCCCCTCAACCGTGGACGGCAGTCATCACAAGAACACAGCCCTTAACAATGGTTACTGTGGGCTTGCCCAAAGTCTATAGAATACTCGTAATGCTGTAGAGGCACAAACACACCTCACCGTTTCCCAAGGCCGCATCTGGCGTTTGCCACACGGCCACATAAATTGGTGCATCAAGTCAGAGAGAAGACGTGGGGGGTTCTGTGAAGAGTCCAAGGCAGTTGAGGAGGTGGCTTTACTACTGGGGTGTTTGGCACTATCAGGACAAAGCCTACAGCCATTTTACAGCCATATGTAACTGTCCATCCTCCATGCTCCCTTACCTTGTGCGTGGCTTTACCACCTACAAAGCACTTTCACACTCAAGTTAATTGACTCCTCTAAACTGCTTTGTGTTATAAATCATTGTCCCATGTTTACAGAGAACACAGAGGCTCAGAAAGGGCTGGAGACTTACCCCAGGACTCCCGCTTCCCATGGCAGTGTGGGGACTCACCTCAGTCTTTGACTTAAGTTTCCAGCTCTCCCTTTCCTAAAGCACAGCCCCTACTTTTACGTGGAAGGTTTTTCTCTATTTATTCTCCAAATACTGCTGTAAACATCAAAAGCCATTAAGACATTCTGCATCTCTCTGTCTACCTTTATGATGATGACGCAGGAATCTGATATTCTCTTAGACACATGCCCTGTCTTTCCACCTAATTTCAAGTCCTTCTGGGAAAAAACTTTTACCATGAGCGTCCCACACACAGTGCGCATTTGATAGGTGCTTCTTCATGATGTCAGTATGAAACACTTGTGGGAGCTATTATTTATAAATATTTTTCTAAACTCTCTCTTTAGTCATTTAGTGGTATGTTTATCCATTTGCATTGAACCCATAATAGACCATTGCACTGCTTGGAAATGGATGTTTATCTTGTGGTATGGTCAGAAGAATCTCCCAAACCAGAGATTAGATTTAAAGTGTAGGCCCAGATCTACTGTCAATTTGTGCGACTTTGTGTGCCCTTCCAGGTATGATGGAGGGAGGATAACCAGAGGGACATCAGGGAACTCCTAGGGCTCCAAGGAGCACAGCTGGTGTGACTGGTTTACCAGTCAGAAGACCCGGGTTCTAGACGTGGCTTTGCTAATACTGTGCTGTGGGACTTTGGTGAGGTCGTTCATTTAGTCGCTACATTTTCATTCTTTCATCTGAAAAGGGAGGATCAATGTTACTGACTGTGAAAGAAGCCCATGGAGTGCTATAGAAATCTCAAACAGCAGAAATAGAGAGATATGGAACTATACAGAACATTCACAGATCTTGGGTAGCCATATGCTAAGGGCTGAGTTTTCTTTGTTTGACTCTACCTGACTCCTTTCCTCTCTACTGGATTGTAAGCCTGTGTATCATAGGTAAGCACAGCTCATGCAAGAATTTAGTTGCAGCATAAAGTCGTCAAGTGTCCACTGTGCAGCCCCCAGAAGTTTGTTCAACAGTCCAGGGCTTCCTCTGCCTTTGTTCATGTTCAAGCAGTTGAATTCCTATTTCCTCCTCAAAACTCAGAGATGGTTGAATAAAGATGATCACTTAAATAGATTTTTAAGGCAGAAAGTTGAAACATGTCTCTCTTCTAAAAGCAAGCAAGTACCGTCAAACCACTTTAGATAGGACAAGAGTCACTGCTATGGAAAACTGCACACGTCACAGGAAGGCATAACTTGGACAGGGGACAGAAGCAAACCCACAATGATGGGCCGTGATAAGATCATGTCACCACTGCTTTATAAACAAAAGCTCTTCAACAAAACCAGTGTCAGCAAAAGGTTCACTTATTCTTGCTTTACTGAGCATGAAATGGGATTGAAAAGATGGTACTAAATGGATTATTAAACTGAAGAAATGATGTCTTGTGATCTTTCACACCAAAGCCCCCACCTGAAACGGGCATTGTCTCAGTGAAAAACTCTCCAAAGACTCAGGTCCTTTATGTGGAACCTGAGCCTTTTAAATGTTATCCTGAAAGCTTTATTTCCCATTTCCATACTGGAACTTAGAAGATTACTATTGCTCTTCAGTTATTTTATTCTTATGTCAACGTGTGTAAAAGAAATGTTTCTGAGAACTTATAAACTTCAAACACAGGAACCTCTTGATTTTTCATGTCCCAAGAAAGGAAAAAGAATTTATTTCAAAATATATAAGCCATTTATTAAAGCTCTAGCATTTTCTCCACTAATTATTAAAAAAAAAATTTTACAGGTCCCAGGTTAAACATAAGCAATGTGTTTAAAATCTTGCTTGATTTAGGCTTTTGAAAATAAGTTATACAATGAAGTTTCATCTATTAAAAATCCAAAGAATTAAAAGGATCAAATAATCATTATTTCCCATTCTTATACAAATGAAAATTGACATTCTTATATAAATAAGACCCAAGCCACAGAATGATGTTATCAGCAAATATCTACTTTACTGTACTGTTTCTGGAGTTGTAATTATTTTAGTATGACAGCTCAGCTAAACAAATAACACCAACTCCAAATATGGGTTTCCCAGTCTTTGAAAGGACTCCAAATTTTGGTTTTGGCAATATCATAGATGATCGCAGACTATACATTCTGAATAGACCCTCCTTCTGAGAAGAACTGAAAATAATGGACTTTATAAAAACCTTTAAATGTTTATATGAGATATTATGAATGTTAAAAATTCACAGAGACCAAAAACTACTCAAAGTAATAACCAGAGAAGTGAGCTGATTACTGAGCTAGCCTCTACCCTGAGTGTGTTTGCTCAAGTTGATCTTGAACTTCATGGTCTCGTGATGAACAGGAGTTACAGACTACGTGCATCTCTCCCAGGATGGAGAATCTAATAGGAATACCTCCTAGCATAAAGTGTAAAGGAAAACCAGAAATAACCTAGCCCTTCAACATCCAACCATATCCTAAGAGAAGCAAAGACAATTGCCTAGCTGGGTAGAACAGGAAAATTGGCACTGGAAGGAAAATATTTCTCCTGAAACTCTATAACACCAGACATCAGATGAGTTTACAAACCAGTTCACACTCTCCAATCATTCAAGAACCCCAAGTTGGGAATGCACTTTGCAGTAGTCTTGGATGGAAGATTCCATCAATAACTTCACAGAGACAAATGAAAATCCTTGTGGAAATGCACCTGCAATCCAGGCTTCAAAGAAATGTTATGGACAAAGTTTAAAGGAGTAATGAGCTTACAGTGGGGAACCTAAACACATAAGCAAACAAAGCTCCATGAGTAAGACTTTAGATACTGAGATTATGAGAAACACAATATATAATGAGTATGTTTAATATGTTGAAACAAATAAAATGTGGACTGGAAAGTATGTGCCAGAAGCAAGAGACTATTTTAAAAATGACTATGGCTATTTGAAAAAGAACTAAATAGAACTTCTAGAAATAAAAAAAATAATAATGAATGAAACAGAAGTTGACAGAGGATTCAACACAGCTGAAGAGAGAACTAGAAAACTGAAAAGTAGATTAAAAGAAAAATTTCAAGTTATAGCACAGAGCAGCAAGAAGATCGAAAATATAAAGGAAAAGTTGAAAAACACAGAGGATAGTATAAGAAGGACTAACACTAGTATAATCGGAGTCCAAGGAGGAAAGAATGTAAGAAATGGAGAAAATACTAATCCTCAGAATCAGGAAGCCCTACAAATCTAAACAGAATGAATAAATACAGAGAAATCCACACTTAGAAAGGTCATAGTGAAGCTGCAAAACACCAAAGACAAAGAGCTCATGGACAGGGAGGAAAAGGGCCAGTTATAATAAAGCATGACAGTTGTACTGATAGCTGGTCTCTGAACAGAAACAATGGGACCCTGAAACAGTGGGATAATGTCTTCAATGTGCTGAAAGAGAAGCAGCCAACCAACAGTTGTTCCACTCTGTGAAAATACTTTCAAGAGAGAAGTCAAAATAAAGATATTGTTAGACCAACAAAAGCTGAGAAACATTTCTACTTATATACTTTTATTAACGAAATTCAAAAAGACACACTTCAGGCAGAGGAAGGTGATTCAAAATGGAAGACCTGAGATGCCAGAAGGAACAATGAGCAAGGAAGGTGGTTAACCTTTTTTAAATAGCTATATAAAACAATAACAATGATCTCCTATGTGGTAAAAGTAGACTAAAATATACAATAATATCATATAAGTCTAAAGCAACAGGATCAGAGAGAAAGTAGAAGAGCCTTGTATTGTTTTGGGGGGTAGAAAATATTTTTGAACATTGATCAGTTAAGTGTATGTAAAAAATGCCTAGGATAACCATTAAAAGACAAAGAAAATAGACAAGTTTGCACAACTGCTAAACTAATAGAGGGAGAAAATAGAATGAAAAAAAAACAGTCAATTGAAAAAAAAGGCAAGAAGAGAGTAATAGACAAGGAGAGGAAAATAGACAAAAATAAGATGATAGAAATAAATCCAAATATATCAATCAACCAAAAAAACTGTAAATGGATTAAATTCCAGTTACAAGGCAAAGATTGTTAAGCTATATATAAGTACTGTTTACCAGAGACAACTAAATCATAAGGAATTGGAACAGTTATAAGTTAATGGATGGAAAAAAAATGAAGCAGGAAAATACTAATCAACGCAAAGGTAGTGTTGATCAAATAAGTTATACAGAATATTCTTCCCAACAAACTCATGAACCCTGCTGGGGTTAAAAATTGATAGATAGTTGAAAGATAGATAGATAGAAATAAAAAATCCATGAAATAGAAAAAAATGACATAATAAAGATCATTAGCATAACCAAAAGTTGAATTTTTGAAAAACATTACAGCACTAACAAACTTATGGCACATAGATTAAGAAAAAAAGACAGGGAAAAGACATATCAAATTGGGAATGCAGAAATTAAAAAATAGTAATATGAAGATGTTAAGAATTTTACACCAATAAATTGGAAAAGGTAAGCAAAACAGACAATACATCCCCCCACCAAATAACTTACCAAATCTGATTCAAGAGGCTACGCAAACTGAACATTTCTATAATTAGTAAAGAAGTTGAGTAAGTGGTTAAAATTCTCCAAGAGAGAAAACTCTAGCCCAAACGGTTTCAAGAAGAAAGTCTACCAAATGATCGAGAAATAAATAATTAGAGTCAGACACAAACAATTCATGACTATATTATAAGTGTACTCCTGAGCCATTTTGTGAAGCTGTGATAACCTTGTTACTGGGTGATAACCTGTCAAGGATGATTATTAGAAGGAAATAATTATTGACTAATATCTCTCATGCATCCAGAGGCAAAAATCCTTAAAAATATATTAATAATTTCAATCCGACAATGCATAAAAAAGACAACCCTTCAGGTTTGTCAAAAAATGACAAACCTATTTTTCCCAGGCAAATAGGTTTGTTTAACATTAGAACATCTATTAATGCAATTCACCACATCAGTCATTTAAAAAATTATGTGATCAGTTCAATAGATGCAGAAAAAGCCACATACACTATCTAGGAATCTAAGCAAAACATGAAAAATTTTTAAGATTAAAAGGATAGACAAGATCTTAATGCTTTGACTATGAATATTAATTCCCAAATTCATAAACGTATTGCCTGTCTATAAAGTTTTTGTACCTTCCTCATAATTAAGAAAGAGACGTAGGCATCTTAGATGAAAAGCTTACAGATGCAATGGCACCATTAAGACTAAGACAATGGGCCCTGTGTACTCCAGGTAGACCCAATCTCAGGTAATTTTAGTGACCATAGAGATCTTAACTTTCCTTTGTTTGTAGAGGGAATTGGGAATTTAAGGAAATGGGAATATGCTTTTCCAGTATTAAAACTATTATCTTTCCCTTGTATTTAGCTTGAAAATAGTTGTCAAGTTTTATTTAAAAGTCAATTACTTTAATATCCACCAAATTGGTCAAAATGTGCCATCTTACTCTTTTTTTTCCATTAAATTCTAGAGAATCACACATTTCATCAACAATGTCTTTATCGCAATGACTGGCTAGTACCAGAAAGCAGTTTGCGGTGCCATTAAGGAAAGCATTTGATTTAAGTAAATAGTATTCTATGTTGGGAAATCCATGAAACAGACCAAGAAGTGGGAGGAGAGTGCCTATAAGTAGACAATTAGTTGTTTCAAGATTAAGGAAGGTGGCCACAATTTCATTTCAGTCACGTTTTGTATACAAATGGGTAGCTTAGAATAGAGCCAGGTATGAATTTTCTCAAGAGAAAGCAAATAATACAAGTCAAATTACTACTGGAAATTACTCTCTCAAAAAGCAAACAAAAAAATTTAAAAAAAAAATAGTCATGTATATGACTATATGCTTTTTTCTTGAATCTCAAATTCACACAATGCTTGAAAGGAGAGAAGATGATGCTAAGTGGAAGGCATTATCATTTGTTCATTTTGCATTTGTACATTTTTAGTAACTATAACCAGCGCATTAAGTATGTCCAAAGCAGAATAGCAATTTGCCTGAGAGAAGACTGGGAATGGTAAGTGATGACATCCTCTTTTAAAGAGAGATTGATGAACCAGATTTCCTGAAAAGCCAATTTTTCCTTTAATTTATGAAGAATCCCATTCTGGATGTCCAGTTAGAGTCTCAACTACAGGATCTTTCAGATTCATCAACTGGAGTGAAATTTGGGTTGCCTAAAGTTTCTGAATTTTGATGAACTGCTTCTTAAACTGCAAGAGCAGAAGTAACTAATCAAAGACTTCTCAGGGAGAATTTAGTCTTTGAAGGAAGAATAACTTTCCCCTTTTTAAATGTTTTACCCTACATGTATGAAATGAATTTTATATCAACAGAAAAATGCATTATGTACCATAACGCTTAGCTTCCAAGAACTGTTGAGCTGTGAGGCTGAATGAAGTCTCCAGGGGATTGGATGAGGACAGAGTAGAAAAGAGATAAAAAGGCACGGATTTGAAGTCAGCCTGGTAAGCATGAACTGTGTTTTTCTCCATCCACATGCAGGTGTGGAATAGGTGAAGAGGTGAATTTTAAAGAGTTCAGATTTTGTCCTGCTGGTGTTTCAAAATGAAAGAGGGTGGGGATGTTAAAGACGTATATAAGGGAGTTATGCTAATGAGTGACCATGACATTTTAGCTGAATAATGAAGTAAGGACATAGAGATGGGTGAGGTCATAGGGAAATGGTGAGGGACAGTGAAAAAGGAGGAGTGAGGAATTATGGGAGTTAATGGGGCTGAAGAGTTGGAATGGAGATTCTAGAGGAATGAACATGAAATATATGAGGCAGTGGTCGTAGAGTGGGATGCTGGAGGTAAAGATTATCTAGCAGATATTGGTAAAGACAAGGTCTAGGTATGATGACCATGGGAGTGAGTGGCTGAGGTAGATGGAAGACGAGATAATTAGAAGAGAGGAGGTCAAGAAACTGAGAGGCCAAGGTACTGGAAGAATTTCCTACATGGATGTAAAACTCCTCATGAGTTGTAATAGCAATGGTTTTGTAGAGAGTGAGCCAGGAGCTAAAATCTTCAGGGAGTAAAAGTGAATGCCCTGAGAGTTGGTAGGTACCTGTAACAAGATGGTATAGTCTGAAGGCATAAGACTCAAAGGTGTTTATTTTTAAGGGAAAAAGGGGGAAGAATGATCCAGAATAAGCAGTCAGTAGCAGGCAGATTTGTACCCCACCTCTGGATCCAATGAGAAGGTTATGAGAAAAAAAATGGCTACCAGTTGAGAAGAGTTGAAAGGGAAACAGTTTCCTTGTGGGTAGCAAGTTTCAGACAGGGCAAAAAGCAAAGAGAACATTCAGAAAAGAGGTTGAGGGTATGGGGATTTTGCCGTTCACATTGTGATTTCCAGAAGGCGCAAAGGAAGGCTCCCGACAGCCTGAAGGGAATTAGTGTATAAGAGATGAAGGAAGACCTGGGCTTCATATGGTGGCTAGCAGAATCAGGGATAATGCTGTGGTGACATTAGTCCTGAAGCCTCTAGGTAGAATGATGAGAATACCATGAGTATTGTGGCAGGTCAGGGGGTAGTCTTGCAAGGAGTGTGTCCAATTCTGGGGATCCCTTTTAAACCCTGATATTGAAGGCAATGTAATGCTAGATGCCTCTGCATCTGTACTATACACAGCTGAATTTTTATGTTAATTGTGTGTGCCTTGACTTTCCAGAAAGAGTGTAAGGTGTCCTATCATTGTTTTTTGCACTGCACTTTCTCTACTTGACCATTATACTTGTTATGAGTTCAATAGTGTCCCCTTTCCCCTCAGATTCATATGTTGAAGTCCTAACCCCCAGTACCTGAGAGTGTGGCCTTTTTTGGATATAGGTTCTTTACAAGGTAATCAAGCTAAAGTGAGGTCATTAGGGTAGGGTCCTAATGCAATATGACTGGTGTCCTTATAAAAACGGGAAATTTGGACAGAGACATACACACAAAGGGAGAATGCCGTGTGAACAGGAAGACAGCCATCTACAAGCCAAGGAGAGAGGCCTGGATCAGATCCTTCCCCCACAGCCCTCAGAAGGAATCAACCCTGCCAACACCCATTCAAGGGAAAAAATATTTAGTGACACTTGTGAAAGACGGTGGGGCAGCTTTATTTGGGACCATTGAGATAGATATAGGGACCACTGCAATGGGATTTTACAGTGGAGAGAGTTTGGGCTAAATTCTAAACACAGCATGGGCAAGTGGGAATTTATTGCCAAGGAGCATGGTGAGGGTCAGTGGGTGGAAAATTAGTGAGAGAACATCAGGGGTAAGGGGGTTCTGGCTAAACCAACCTAACAGGATTCTTGCTGCAGACAGGCCAGGGGGATCAGACATCACCTGGGGCGTGGTGGAGGGTGAGGAGCCTGATCAGATATCGTGGGTGGAGGGTTCTGGTTAAACTGACTTAGCAGGGTTCTTGCTAAAACTAGATTTTATGAAGAAGTGCACAGAAGGTTTAGGAGCCTGACTGAAGTTTGACCAAGCAAAGAATCTTTGTCACACTTTGATCTCAGACTTCTAGCCTCCAGAACTGTGAGACGATAAACTCCTGTTGTTTAAGCCGCCCAGTTTCTGGTACTTTCTTACAGCAGCCCTAGGAAATTCATACATCTACATGATGAGCTTCTTGAGAGCAGAAACTGAATTTCATCTCTAACCCCAAGGCCTGGCAACCCAGCACACGCCTTACTCAGATTTTACTGCCATTTAGACCTTGTGTGGGTGTATTTTCTTTTTCCTTGAGTGTTATTTTTCAACTGGAGAGCAATTAAACAAGAAACCACTAGAAAGGTCTGAGGACTTGTTTGGAAGGGTTAAATTATCATAGGAATCTTGAAAATTCTTTCCAGGAGTCAGATTATGGCTGTGCTTTATGCCATAAGCTATCTGGACCCAGCATATGGAGTAAAGTTCAGTTGACTGGCCTCAGCTTTATGCTAACATCAAAACGTCCTTGTTGCTATTTCCCCTTCACTTGCTCCACCATTTAGGTCATCGAGCCCAATTTGCAGCAAGAGAATTCTTTCCTCTGGATCCCGTTCACAGGACTTATATTGACCCTATACATGACTTTGCCTCTGTCTTCATACCATATAAGTTAGAGAAATTTTCTTAAAAATCTGCTTCTACTTAGAGGAGGTGGGGACCTGGGTCAAGTACGCCTTTGATATATTACTAATTGTATTCTGATAATTTATTGAAAGGAGGGAGAGTAATTTGGGGAGCTTTGGCAACCTGCGTGAATAGAATTGATGATGGAGGAGAAACCGTGTTATGAATAGCCCGGGAAGTGGACTAGATTTGAATGGGATTAAAGATATTTATCAGCAGTGAGGGTGACAGTTCACAGTGTGATTTGCTTGGCTGTTTAGCTCTCTGAATGTGACGAGATCCCTGTAACTCAACTTCCACTGCTAATCTCAGAATTCAGAGTTTATATGCCCACAAGCAGTTCTCACTGTGGTTTTTATCATTAAAAATCAACTTCAACAAAAAACAAGAAACAAGAATGTCAGCAGAAATAGAAAGTTCTAAGCTAAATTTAAGAAAAGATGATACAGGATTTGGAACTGTCTAAAGTATACTTTCAGATTCTCTCTCTCTCTCTGTCTCTCTCTCTCTCTATATATATGTGTATATGTATATATATATACTTTTTAAAGGTTTTATACCTCGCTGGCCTGTCCTCATATGTAATATATGCATATTACATATAGCAAAACCTTAAAAGATGTTAAATCTGTAAAAGTGAACACAGTGCAGGAAGTCAGTGAACTAGTAGTTCTGATTACTCATTGCTGTATAACACGTCATCCCCAGCAAAGTAGCTAAAGCAATATTATCTCGTATGGTCCTGGGGTTGAGTGGGTTCAGCTAAGGGTTCTCGCTTGGGGTCTGTCATGCAGTTGCTGTCAGACAGTGGCTAGAACTGGAGTCACTTCGAAGGACTTCTGACTCACATGCCTGCACTTGACACTGGCTGTCCACTGAGCTCTCAGCTGGAACACTCATAGGTGGCCTCTGCTTCCTCACAGCATAGCCACTGGAGTCCCAGGGCAGGCATCCCAAGAGAGACCAGATTGAAGCTCTATCTTCTTTTACAACCTTGCCTCAGAAGTTATATCACTTCCCTTCTAGCTCCATGCCTGCCCAAATTCAAAGAGAAGATAAACCCCCACCTCTTGATGGGAGGCATGTAGATATCAAATCATAAGAAGAATGGGTAGGATGGAGGACCTTGTTGGGGCCGCCTTGGGAAATATGACTAGCTACAGTCTTCTCTCGGACTCCAATAATTCACATCCCTCCCAAATGCAGGCATCCTCGTCCCCTCCCCTCAAGAACCCAAGACTCAACCCACTGTGGCACCAGGTCTAGGAAATCAGCATCTAAGTCACATCTGCCTGCAGACGAGGCTCCATGGGTGTGGTTCCTTGGGTATAGCCCCGGAAATGCCATTCCTCTCTATCTGACAGCCTACGAACTGAGACAAGGTGTCTGCCCGCACTCCTCCCCATACACTCCCCATACAATGGGGAGATAGGCTAAGATCATCACTGCACTGATTCCCATTCAAAAAGGGGAAAACTGGAGGTTTCACAGCCATTCGGAAATCCAGCTGAGTGTGTCTTTCCAGTCCCATGATGAAGGCTCAGTCCTACTGCCTTATTGGTTTTTGCTGTGGTTCTTGGCTCTTCTCTCTGAGCTCTTAGTTCTGGCCTCTAAGTCATATTTTCTTTTCCAGAAGAGAACTGAGTTTGTACCTGAGCAGCCGTCTTATCCAGCCTCCTATCCATAAAAGATTGGGTGTCCAAAAGCTCCTTTTCATTTTATAAAGTCTCTGTCCCTTTTGGTACAAGCAGGTGGTGCTTCTGGCAGAACAATTTTCTTAAAAACTCTGTGGGTGTTGTGTGCATCCATTGATGACTCACTCCATTAGAAAAGGCCAGATCTACAAATCTCTCAGAGACGAGCCCTTCTCCGTCTTGGTGGAACCCCTGTGGGACGACGCCTTCAACAGACTCAGGGGTCTTTTGTCTGTCTGCCTCAGATCTTTTTAAGGTCTCAACAAAGCATTTTACAGTCACATCACTGGGTTTTTCCATAAATCACCTTTTCCTGATACTTTTTACCACTTTCTAACCTGGGTTTGATCTCTTAGAAGGCACTTCTTAATTTTGGAATCATTTGTCATCTAGAGAGGTGAATGAGAAAGAGTATTATTTCAAACCCGAACAATCTTGGCTCCTTTAAATTTATCCGTTCTTTCTTTAGCTTATTTCTTTTCTTCTACATTTCATCACGGGCCACAAGAAGAAGCCAGGTGGCAATTCCAATATTTTGCCTGGGACTCTTCCTACTCGGGTGTCTGACAGTTGATACTGTTTGTCTGCTGGAAGCTCAACTGAGGCTGTGGCTGGAACACCTACATGGGGCCTCTCCATGGGGCCTGGGTTTCCTCACAACACAGCAGCTGGGTTCCAAGAGCAAGTCTCCCAAGAGAGACAAGGTGGAAGCTGCATCACCTTTATAACCTAGTCTCAGAAGTTACATAGCATCCCTTCCTCTGTAGTCACAGCCCCTCCCGCTCACCCGCCAGTCAAGAGGTAGGAACACAGACCCCACTTCTCAATGAGAGGAGCAGCAGTCGCCTTATAAGAAAGCACGTGGGATGGGAAATCTTGCTGCAGCTATTTGCAAAATCCAATCGTCCACACTGGTGGTGTCCACAAAAACTGGCTGTAATTCTTGAGTTCGGGCTACCAAATCACTCTAAGAAGTTAGTGTTGATCTGTAATCATTTAGCAATTTATCAATGGAATCCAAAATTAAATCCATATTTTTCCTGATTCTCAGCCTATAGTACCAAACTCTGGATTAAATGGCTTACATCCAGATATCAGAATTAGTAGAAAGGAATGGACGAAACTGAAGGAATTTATTTTTCTTTTTTTTGTTTTAAAGCCTGAAGGCATATTGTAGTGGATCAATCCAAGGAAATCTTATCAGGTAGGTGGTTTGGGAAGGCAGGCAATAGAGAAGTTTCCTTAACACAATTGTATTCTCTGTACCTTACTCAAATCACCCATGATCAACCCAACACACATCAAAGAAAATACTCTAGTCTCTTGCATCTAAATTCTGATGCCAGTCCTTGAAACCAAAATATTAATCATAATATCACAGTCAATATGTAAGCCTTAAGTATTTATAATTTTCAAGTATTAAAATTCATTTGAACCCTGGTCTAGAAGAACCAGTTTTAAGAGAGAAAATCCCAGTTGCTGGCACCTGCTCTTTGAGTTATTAGACACTCAGAAACATCTAGAGGCCCACTGGGCTCAATGGGCACCAGGCTGGGGGATGCTTGAACTCTTTAGTTCAGTTCTTACCAAACTCTGGACAGCATTATTGAAATAATTTCTCCTACTTCTAAGCAAGCAAAGCTCAGTGTTTAGAAAAGTTTTCATTCGTTCAAGGTCTCCCTGGGGTCATGCACCAGGTACCATTCTAGGCACTGAGGATACTTACCTGGCACATGATGGATGCTGGTGTGCGTCCAGTGTTAATGCAGCAGGTGTGTTAATGAGAATCAGAGGAGAGGTGCGACATGCGTTATGGGCAGAGCCCTGGCTGTGGACCAGATTTCAGTCGTTAACTCTGGCTTTTCCAGACTTGCTGTTTACCTTTAACCTGCCGACCTGAACTATGGTTTTCTCATCCACAAAATAGCTAATGACAGCCAAAAATAACTGCAGTGTGCTACACAATTCCTCTTCTCTCGCTCCTATTTTCTGCTTGTCACAGGAAAGACATTCTAAATCTACTCTATTCTATTAGTTAGTGTTAGTCAAGCCTCGAATATTAACCCAGTGGAAGGCAAGGCCATTACTCCACTTCTTAATTTTCTCCACAGAATGCAGTTGCTGGGGCTAATGGGGGTGCTTAGCAGTGATTTCCTGTAGTTTAAACAGCTTTCAAGTGGAGAAGGGTCAGGCCATTGGGGTCAGGTAAGTCTCATGCAGAAAACACAACCACTGTGCTTTTCATTTTTGCTTTTCTCTTGTCCTCTTGTCCCAAAGCAATCTGTTAGGCATTTGAGCAGCTTTTTGGTGAACAATTTTAAACAAATTCTACATAATCCTGTTATGAAATAAACTAGACCAGCATTTCTCAACCTCGGCACTCTTGACGTTGTGGACTGGATAGTCCTCTGTTGTGGCAGGTTGTCGTGTGCATTGTAGGATGTTTGGCACTGTAAAGGTAGCCACATCTCAATCATGACAATCCAAGCTGTCTCCTGACATTGCCAAATGTCCCCTGGGGGTAAAATCGCCCAACTGCCACCCCTCGGCTTCTCCATCCCCCTTTGAGAAACTTTGAAGAGACTGAATGGTCTAAATGGGCTAAACTCATTCGTTACACTACAGAGTCCAGTTTTGGATCAGAGACAGTTTTACTTAATGAAGTTAGAGTATGTCACCCATTGGGGAAGACTGTTCTCCCTGGGTGAGCGCTCAGTCCCTCAAGGTCACCCATCACTGGTAGGCCACCAACCAGGGCTTTGTTAGGACCGTGACACATGGTCATTAAAAAGCCAGAGTAGCAAAAGAAATGTTATGGTTTTGTTACACCAAAGTGTCCCAGAAATTCAAAGTTCCATGTTTATCAAGATGTATTCCCCGTCACCATGACTACCTTGTGTTGCCGTGGAGTCCAAAGAAAAGACAAGAAATGATTGAGTGGTTTTTTTTTTTTCTTTTCATGTATTGTACCTGAGTTCTGTCTTAGTCTGCTTCGTAAATAGAATAATCAATGCCATTATCTCTTCCTCCCTCATCTCAATCACATCAGGACTCTACAGTAGGTCGATAGTTACAACAAAAAAGGCCGAAGCTTTCATTCCAGGGGGACTCATTACTCTGCTGCCCAGGATCTGGGTATGGGTTCCACGTAAGGTTATCTACTCTTCCGTAGGAGTTAACAACAGCTGTCAGTTATTAATACCACACCACGACTGCACCATAACCGACCACATGTGCACAGACAGCACATTCAAAACCGAATAAGCCTGCTCCCTGCTTTCCCTCTTCCTATAACTTCCTCTTTCTCTTCATGGTATTTAAAATTGTCATCTCCAGCAGTGTAAAATGTTTGGGACTTCATTGAGATTCTCAGCCAGTACAGGTTGCATATATGTAGACTCACGTCTGTTGCAGTATTATAAAGACTAATTAAAATAAATTCAGATCTTAAATTAGTCCTTTCAGTAACATTTATTGCCTAAGCTACTGGGCAATAAAGTATATAATTCTGTTAGGCTAAATGAGAAAAGTGATTTTTAGACTGTATTTCCTGATCAGCCCCCAAAAGAAGGGTAAAAGAAGAGAATGATTATGCACACACTTACCAATTTTTCCAGTAGCAATTGTTTCCCCCGTGGTTCTTCTTGACTTTGGGGCCATCCTGTTTGATTGCCATTAGGGACTAGCCTGTCTGCAGTGTGAGGTGAAACAATGTCATGGACAAGTCATAGAGCATTTTTAGTGGGAAGATTAGCCATCACCATCTCCAGGTCCTCTGGCCACCCTAACATTCTGCAGTGGCCACTGTTTAGACCTGAGACCCAGTAGAGGGACCTTTTGTTAGGAAATCTCTGTAACTTAAGAAGACCAAAATTATACTTCCTTGTCCCCAGCTCTTCAAATCCCTTATCTGGATTTTTTTCACTGCCTGGCAATGTGATATTTTAGTAATTTAGCTCTACAGATGGAATTCAGTACAGCTCCACCTAGCTCCATGTATCGCTTTGGGTTAAAGTGAGTTTCCCATAGACTTCAGAGACCTAAGCTTTGTTATTTCAAAGAAGAAATTCATTTCTTTAGTTGAAGAAGGCCTTTATGAGAAGTCTGCTGCATGCATTGTGCTCAAATTTTGACCCAAGTGTATTTATTGTTCTTCTGTGCTTATTTTAAGGAAAAATATAACAAAGAACAGAAGTGCCACGACATTTTTACACCTATATGCAATTCTCCAGATAGTTCCTTTTTAATACCAACCAGCCAAATTTCTTCAACATGCTCTGAAATACTGTGGTAAGTGCTGCCAGTGAGCAGGTTCATTCAATCTACTGGAGATTGTGTTGTGTTGCTGGTTGTCATTGGAGCGCTGGGCCACTTGGGTCCTCTCCTCCTCTGTCACCTTGGGAAGACGTAAGAGCAGTGAGACTTGAGCTTCCAAATCCACAAAGGTCAGAGCAGTTTGTTCGTCTCCTGCCACCAAATTCCTTGGGTGTGGGACTGGAAAGCTCTAGATCTCTGACACTCTAGATGGTTTGGGACCCTTGAAGAGACCCCCTCTATTTCCAGGCCATCTGTTTGATGACTGGGCTGGTGGCAAACTTTGTTAACTGGAATTCAGGCCATTAAGAAAACACTTTAAGTTGTGGGATTTCCTCTGAAAACTTTGCCTCTTACAAATCATATTTAAGAGAAAGACACATCCCCTCTTACAGCACTGAGTCCGTGTGTATTCAACTTTATGCATGATAATATTTTTATTGAAAATAATTGACATAGTGTTTATTTATTAGGTTTACCATTTGGCCTTAATTATTCAACACTATTATTTCACTGGTATTTATACTATACCTGTTTAAAGTTTGAAGACACAACTTTGTGCTACAGTGTTTTTGTTTGTGATTCAACCCCAGCCTCCTTCCATCCCCTTAGAGATGAAAGAAGGAGCAGGAATCAACTTCCAGTGTGCCTTCCTGTTTCCTAGGACACCTGACTCTGAGTCACATCTTTGGCTCCTCCCCACCAGCTGCCTGGGCCACTCTTACCTTTGTTTCTTTGCAGATAGAAAGTATTTTCATTAGACATTATTCTAAAAATTTCTCCCAGGCCTTTTCTGATTAATCACCTGGCACCTGTCTTGGTATTAAAAGATGCTCCCTGCCTTCCTGTGGTGAGAAACTGGATTAATGGCGAAAGCCTTGCTTTTCTGGGGACTCATTTGATTCCTGTGTTAGCATTTTATTTCAAGAATGATTTATACTGTTTCTAATTTCTGCTACAGTGTTCTACTTGGGGCTTATTCTTCTTAAGTTGCAATTAGAGGGAAGTGTGTGTATGTGTGTGTTTGTGTGTAAATACCACGAATACATACATGTTAAACAGACTGCATTTAGGAGCATTTTGGAATAAGAATATGCTACGTTGCCTGTTGTCCTGTTCTCTCTTGCTTTGGCATAACCGCCAGGAGGGGACTGCTGGGGACCTGATCATGGCCTTTTTCAGATGTTCTTAACTAGAGTTAATTTTTTAAAAAATTAAAAGCTGTCAAATTGTTTACATAGAAAATGCCCAAGAAGGTGGAAGATTAAGAAAAAAAAATGTGATTTCGTAAAAACAACTGGATTGAACTGGCCAAAAAAGATACTCCCCCAATTGTTTTTCCAGGAAGTTGAAGTTTTCAGGGATGGAGCCTTTTTTTTCCCCATCTTTTGTTGTTGTTACAGAATTCCAGTGTGAACTATTACCTGAGCTCTGCCTGTGCACATTTGCCCCAGACCAATCCTAACGAGAGGCCGTCTGATCAATTGGGACTGTGCTGCCTGCAGCTTTTTGACCTTTCTTCTCTGATTGTCTCCCATTAATCCCCTTGCCCTCTGGTGTGGGAAACCTCTAAACTTTGGGAATTCACTGGTTCTGGTTCAATCTGTGGACCCTCTGAGCTTGTTCGAGTCCTTTAGGAGGTTTCCTTGTGCTAATAACTGTCTGTCACTGCCCACGTTTTACTTCTGCAGCTCGTACTGCTGGAGAACAAGGCAGGACCCTAAGCAAACTGCTTGTATCTTTAAATCAAAGGTTGGTCGTTAAGTAACATGGCCCCAACATCTTTGCCACATAAAACTGTGAAGTTACATTAGGTGTAGCACTTTAACCTCTGACATACTGAAGAGGTAATGATATCAGAATTTGGCTTCCATCCCTCAAGGGCCCATAAACATGCCATGCGGATGCCAGGTTATAGATCAAAGGCTTACAATATGTACTCCTGGTTTCTAGCCTCTATTACTTTAAAAACAAGGCAGCTGGTAAATTCCACCGTATCATGGATGATCCACTCTTGCACCTCACCCCTTCATGTTCCTCTAACAGCGTTTGGCATTCAAAGGCATGTTCCTTGGCACTACTCAGAATGGCCCAGGATGTTGAACTTGCTCTTTGCAATGACCTGAGGACTGGCCACGTTTTCCTGAGTTCTCAGGAAGCACTGGGAACCAGAGTCAACAGCGTTCCAGTGTCAGAGTTCCCCTTTCAAGTTTTGTGAAAGGCAAAGCAAAAAAACAAACATACAAAAGAAAACTCCATTGCATACAATGTTTTTAGAAAAATTTGAATAATTCAAGCCTTTTTAATTGGAGAGGTTGGGGCAAAGGGATTTCAGAGCACATTAGCTACTGAAAGGTCACATTTCAATGCTACTCTAAAGCGTAATAGCCTCGGGGCAAACATCTCATGGAATTTTAGAAACATATGCAAAAAACTCCTATTATCATAAATGTCACACCATTCTATACATCTTCCTGCCTTTCCTCCTTCCTTCCTTCCTTCCCTCCTTCCTTTTCTCCTTCCTTCCTTCTCTAGTTCTTTCCTTCTTTTCCTTTTTCCTCTTATGTCCCCATCCTTAAAAATTTCCCCCTTTGGATGCTATGGGCTCCTCCACTTCTCAAACATAAATTTCTGGAGAGTATTCTATATTGCTGTTTCTATTTCCTCACCTCTTATTCACTTTTGAGTCCACAGGAATCTGGTTTCTATCTCCAACAGTGAAACTTCTTTCGCTAAAATCACAAATGATATTGCTCCAAATCGGGAAATCCAGTAGACAGTTCTGATTTCTTATATTATTGGTCTTCTCTGCATTGTCTGGACTTATGAATTATTTCCTCCATGATAAACCTCCCTATTTTTTCAAAGTTCAATGCTTCAAGTTGTCCTGACAGCTCACTAACCACTCTTCCTTCCTGGGCTCTGCCCATCCCGTCAATGTTTAAGAGGAGCACTCTGCTATTTCCATAGAAACATGAAGGAGTACAGTTGTGAGTTCTGTAAAACGTGTACACATACAAAATTAAGCAACAATGAGAGGGCAAGCTCAAGAGAATGTGTGATATGAACTATGATTCAGAGGAAGAATTGATGAAGAGTATGAGTTGGAGTTGTTCTGGAAACATCATGGCCATATGGAATATGTGTGGCATTGGGGGTTTTCAGACTGCATATGGACCCAGCACTGATAGTCATAAGACCTTGGGCAAGTTACTTGAGTGCAACAAGCATTTAATGGAATAGTAATACTTACTTCATGGATCCTTGCAGGACATTTGGTCCTGTCCAAAACATCCACCAGACATTTGGTCGACACCCAGAGGTCATTGATATTTGGTCCTGTCCAAAATGTCTATATGACATTTGGTCCATAGGACATTTGGTCCACGCCAAAATGTCCTTGACATTTAGTCCTCTCCAAAATGTCCATGAGCATATTCAGTCCATGCCAAATGGTTTTGGACAGGACCAAATATCAAGGACCTTTTGGCTTGGTCCCAATGTCTCCATGGACCTTTTGGACAGACTAAATATGACTGGATATCAAGGACCTTTTGGCCTGGACCAATTGTCTAGTGGATGTTTTGGACAGGACCAAATATCTGCTAATCCATAGGATTGTTGAGAGAAATAAACAAAACAATTTAAGTCATTTTTGTTGGTTTATAGTGTTTGCTTCGTGAATATTTGTTCATTTTCCTTGTTTCATAGAGAAGGGGACTCTTGAGAAGTCCTACAAAGAAAATGAAGTAATATTTGGATAGGCAGAGGGAAAAAGGAAATACATTTTAGGAGAGAGAAACAGTCTGAGAAAAGGACTAGAAAAGAGCATTACTGTAATGTGCTTGGGTCACTACATGACACCCTAGAGAGGAAAATGTGTGTGGTAAGTAGAGGGAAAAGAAATTTGAACAGGTAGATTGTGGCCATAAAATTATGTTAGGGCAAGGACAAATGGTCCAGCTTATTTATACCACACTTATAAATGGTCCAGCTTTGCTTATTTCATTGCAAATTTTGTTCAATAAGTCATAAGATGTTGTGAATATGCTTTGAACTGCATTATCATCTCTGATACATAGGAATGAACAATAAGAAGCAAAAATAATAAGTAAGTGATATGGTACATTAGAAAGTGAAAGGGGCTATGGAGAAAAACAGAGAGTTCTGGGTTGAGGATGACCAGAGGGTGCAATTTTAAATGAAGCATTCAGAAAGGCCCCTCTGAGGAGGTGACATCGGATGAAGACTTGAGTTGGTGAAGGAGTTAATTATGTGAATATCTTTGGGAAGGTTATTCCAGGCAGAAGGACTAGCCATTGCAAAGTCCCTGAAGCAGAAGGGTTCCTGGCATGTTTGAGGAGCAGCCAGGAGGCCAATATGGCTGGAGTAGAGTGAGCCAGTGGTGGGCGGGGGGGATGATGAAAGATGAGGTAAGAAGGTGAGTGGGGCAAAATCACAGAGGGCCTGGTAGCCACTTTGAGAACAGTGCCATTTATGTTGAGTGTAATGGGAAGCCAGTGAGGATCTTGAACAGCAAAGAGATTGACGTGATCACACTTAACTTTTATCAAGGCCGCGCTGTTGTCATGTGAAGGAGGAACCTCTTGGGCCCCTGTCTCTCCTCTCTCCCCAGTCCAAGCCTGCAGAGGCAGAAGGAGCTCTGGGAGAGAACTGGGAGAGCACAGAAAAGAAACGGTGAACCCCTCTCTGCACCTCCTCCCCACTGTGGTCTGCCAAGCCTCAGTCCGACCACCGTCCCTCCTTCCTGAGCTGGAGGGAAAGTGCTAGATGGCTGGATGGTTAGATGAGTCCTTTGAACAATGTCAGAAAGGTGACCGGAGAAAGTATGGGACCTGGTGTGTTAGTCAGGGTTCTCCAGAGAAATGGAACCAATAGAATAGATATAGATAGATGATAGAGATAGAAATAAGATAGAGATAGATAGATGTAGATATAGATGGATAAAGACGTAGATGTAGACATAGACATAGATAGATGTAGATGTAAATGTAGCTAGAGAAAGAGGTAGAAGTAGACATACACATATACATACATATCTATAGGTATAGATATTGGTAGATGTAGATGTAGCTAGAGGTGGAGGTAGAGGTAGATATAGATATAGATGTAGATGTAGATATAGATATAAAGAGGAGATTTATTATAGGAGTTGGCTCATGTGGTAATGGAGGCCAAGAAATCCCATGATCTGCTGTCTGCTGGCTGGAGAACCAGGAAAGGCAGTGGTGTCATTCAGTCCACGTCCTAGGGCCTGAGAACCAGGGGTCTGCAGGTATAACTTCCAGTCCAGTCAAAAGCCTGAGAACCTGAAGGGTCGCTGGTGTAAGTCCTAGAGCTCAAAGGCCCAAGAACCAGGGGCTCCAATGTCCAAGGGCAGGAAAAGGTGGATGTGTCAGCTCGAGGAGAGAGTGAGTTCATCCTTCCTTCGCCTTTTTGTTCTATTTGGCCCCCCAATGTATTGGATGATGCCTGCTGAGATTGGTGAGGGTGGATCTTCTTTACTCAGTCTACTGAATCAAATGCTAATCTCTTCCAGAAACAATCTCATGGACCCATAAATAATGTTTTACCAGCTGTCTGGGCATCCCCTAGCCCAATCAAGTTAACACATAAAATTAACCATCACACCTGGCTAAAATTTCAACCGGGTGCAAAGAAGAATAATTCAAAGAGCTTGTGAGAAGGCAGTGGTATGGAAAACCATCCAGTTCTTGTTTAATTTCATCTATATCAAGTCCTCCTCATTCAATAGATGAGATAAATATACTTATTAATCATTGTAGACATGTAGTACTGGCAAATCATATACTAAATATTACTAAGTTTTAAATTCTTTCCTATTCTTTCCTATCCTAGATAAAGAAATACCAATATAGGCACCACAGTGGCTGGCTCTGCATTTCTCCAATTTGGAGAGCACTGTAAAGTCAGGACCCCAACTGGGGCTGCCAATGTCACTGGAGTGCAGGTGATCAGTGAGCAGGGCAGAGAGAGAAATGGGAAAAGGCACCATCAAGGTGGTGGCTGTGGTACTTGACATTTCCACTGTAGAAAATATGGGAGGAAAATGCAGAAGGACAAGAATTGAGATTCAACCCACGTGGGAGGAGGCGAGAAGGAAGGAAAGAGCATTCTAAGAACTATCAGTTAGAAAAGAAGGAGCAGGAAAGAGAAAGACAGGGACACCACGAGGGAGAGAGGGAAGCAAGTCATTCACGTTAAAGACCAAAGAGGAGTGATCACATGTAACGAAGATGGAGTGTTAGAGTGTCCCAAGGAGGCTATGAAAAGAGCATTTTACATATAAATCAGACAATAATGTTGTGAAATTGAAAAGATAAAGAGACTAAGACAATTGACAGACTATAGAGCAGGTGTATGAGCCCCTAGTATAGTCATACATTCTAAAAAGAACTGCTAAAAAATCTTGTATCTCAGTAAAGCAAGAATGGGTGAGCATTTAAGAATATTCTGGTCCTGGATTGGCAGCTGATGGGCAGAATAATCATCCAGACCTTCTCCTGCTAAGTTCCTCAGATGCAGAGATGCTAAGCAGGAACACTTTGCAACATAGCAAGGCGATAGTGTTACTGAACCTTTTAAACTCAAGTTCATGTGCCTGATGTGCAGTAAGCCAAATGCTGAAACATCCACACTTGGAGATAGAGAAAGGTTTATTCAAACTGGCCAAGACGAGAAGGCAGGAGCATGGGTTCTCTCAAATCTGCCTTAACAAGAGAAGAAGGAAGGCGGTTTTATAGAGCTAAGGGGTGTGGCGGGAGGAGTTTCAGAGAAACAAAGGGGTAATCTGTGTTTCTTTCACTTCTGATAATCCCCTGGGCAATCTGACTTCTGGGCGCCAACAGCAGCTGGGGGCTGGTTATCTGGTGATCCTTGAAGGCATTCTCTTTCTTCTGTAAAACAAGCTCATAAATCCTGTGACCCTTGAGTCACCCCTCAGGTTAAAGAGGAAAACAGCAAATTGAAAAGGTTAACTTCTTTTCATAATAAGGTCAAAAGGTAATCTTACTGAATATTTACCTGGCTTCAATAGTTTGGAAACACTTGGCTTTCTAAAAAATATCTCTTCCTAAGAATGTTCTTCAGTTTCACAAAGAATTTGAATTGGAAACCTTCATGCTCTCATGATCTCTGAACACACACAGAATGCAGAGAGAACACCCTGCAATGGGAATTTCTGATCTCCCTCTTTCTTTGTTGCCATTCAAGTCCCCAACTCAGCTTTTACACATTGAGTGTCCTTCTCACTTGAAAGGGATATGCCATTATACCACTTCCCTTCCCATAGGGGCAGATATGTGAGTAGGATTTCAGGGAGATTAAGAAAAGAAAGCTCTCCTTGCTGGAGACAAACAGTATAGGTCATAGAACACTGGATTCTCTGTCAGTAGCTTCTGACCCCAGGGCATCACTTAGAACTGTGGACTTAGGAAAAGTCGTAGAGCATCTTTGAGTTTGGGATCCCAATTGGTAATTGTGATGTTATGTTGCTGTTTGATGGCCCAGGCTATTTCCTTGAAAGATCTGATTTCATAACACTCTAATTATACAGTTTGGAATAACAGTGGGCATAGCTATTTAGATAGGAAATTTAGGAATGACAAACTAAAGAAACCCTGGAAAATACATTGTGCAGGCAGCAAGGGTTTATGTAAATATGGGTGCTAACATAATAATGAAAAGAAATTAGTAAATTTCCTCTTTACAATCAACAAAATAAATTACTATGTGCTCTTAAAAAGTATGTTGCATCTATGCATGATTTGATTATCATGACTGCTGCCACATCCTCAATATTTACATATCACTCTAATTTTGTGTAATATTGTAAAATTTACAAATTCCTTTCATTTTGAGTTTCTCATATGATTCTCAGAATGATGCTAGATGAGATTCAGAGAGTCTAACTTGGTCAAGGTCATGCAGCTAAAAATGACAGGTGAGATTTTGAACCTAGGTCTTTCTAACCCCAGAGTCCATGATCTTTGAAATACATCATGCTTCCATAGAAATTAAATGGACCTGTCTTGAAAGAACTGTTCTTCTTCTAACCAAGGCATAGAAGGAGTCCCAGGTAGATCAGCAGGATGTCCTCAGGCAGGGATGTCTGGAAGCACCTGTTTGAAGCCCCAGAAGGTTGCCAGTTGGAGCTGGCAGTGGGAACTCAGCCATGGGGACTGAGCTGTAGGAGGAGGACCTAGATGCTTAGACCCAGAAGAGCAGGCTATGTGGCTTCCATTTGCTCCTCCAGATTTGCTCTCCACCCTTCTTCACCCTGCTCTGTGCTCCTGGAGGCCAACCAGAATGGACAGGATCCAGGGACCCCCTTGGCCTCTGGCTTGCTGTTGTCTTTTGCCAATGGGAAATCAGGACATCACAGTGTAGGAGAGGGTGAAGTGGGAGTGCTTATTCCTCCAGCTCCCTCCCTGTGAGCTTGCCCTGAGCTGGCTGCAGCTCTCAACCTCCCATAAGACAACCTTCCCACTGGTTCCTATGACCTCTCCTTCCTCTTGCCCCTTCTGACCTGGCTGCAGGTGCTTCACTATTGCTTATGTTTTCTCTACGCCATTCCCACACCTTTATAAATGGTCCCTGTTGGACCCCTCACATTACCCCGTTTGAGTGTGCCTTCTGTTTCTTGATGGGCCCCTGACTGATCATACCTGACCCCAGAGGGACTGGGTACCAGGCAGGAACTAATGTCTGGACTTACACACATAAGCAGGACAGAGACCCTGCTACTGGAACTGAAATTAGAATGAGGACTTAAAGCCAGGAAGATGGAGCCAAGCAGGCCCTGGTCGAAGTAGAGACAAGAATGGAATAGATTAGGAAGAAGTCTGACCCAAGCCTGACTCGCCAAGACTCTTGGGCCTTCCAGGCTCTCTGGTCTTCCAAGGGACAAGATTCTTCACAGATGCTGTGAGTTGGAGGGGCAAAGGATGCAGCAGATGCTCAAGAGTTGGCAGAGCCTACAAAGAACTGTAGCCATGGACCAAGCAGACAGTTAGTTAGAGTTGCTGGACATTTGAGCCCTTACCCCTTGTGACAGAGACTGACTGGCTGTTCAATGAACCCATTTTGACTTCCTCCAGCACACATGGACTATGATTCCATGTGCCTGATGGAATTCTGGCCAATGGAATGCGGGCAGAAGGGATGTACTAGCCCCAGAAACTTCCCTCACTATCCTCCACTTTTTGCTAGCTGTAATTAAGAATGGTGTACACCACAATGATTTCCATCATTCATTCATTCATTTCTTTCATTCATTCCCTGACACAAGACCTGGGGGTACAGCCTCTCAAAGAGCTCACTCACATGCCCTTTTATTTGGCTAATTTATTTCTTAGGGACATGGTGGACCGTTGCAACACCCCATTAAGGCACAACAGAACTAGACAGCATTCTTAGTGTACCTCATGCAATGGCTGCAGCATAAAGCACTGTGCTTTAGGCCCCATCTTTTATCCTTTTCCTTTCAAAAATAATGATCATTTTTATTGAGTGTCTACTCTGCACCAGGTGCGTCTGAAACCTTATGCTGTGATAAGTACAAAATTGTAGGCTTATAACTGAGCTAAGGCTGTAACTAATTTAAGCCTCTTTCTGCAGTCAGGCAGGCTGAACCTTCTCATTAATATACAGGGATTGGCTGCTGATAATAGACGCATTGTCGAGCCCAAAGGCATCTTGGCAGTGCATGCTGAGGAATGGGAGAAATATTAGAAACTTCCAAGGAATTCTCCTGATATTTTTGCATCCATATTCATATACGCTTTTTTCTGTATTTTTATCCTAAGAAGATCCGTAAAAGCAGACCCAGGCATGCACTGAGTGTGTACATCTGGGAGATTATTTCCCAGAATCTGTTCCTCTGACAGCCTCTCATCTACATTTTATCTCTCGGCATGAATCAGTTGCCCAACAACTGTGATTATCTGCAAGTCTCTTTAAATGCAATTTTTGAAGTCCCAAGATAATTTATAAAGAAGGGGAAAAAATTATGCCTCATGAGTGTCAATATTCATAGACACATAATTACAAAGTGTAATTTTTTGAATTAAATCATTTTTTTCATTGGGTTGCACAGAAAAGAACATTTTGTTGGTAACCTTGAGACCCTAAGAAGGTTTGAACACTTTCACCCCTTTGGGAGGAAACCATCACTGGGGTTGGAATCCTAATCTGGGTGAACTCTAAAATGCTGCTCTCCAGGTGGAGCTGATTCCTGCCGGCCCCCTCTCCTGAAGGAGTTGAGTAGAGGTGGGGTGGTAAGGATATTGACGGGGAGAGACAGAAGCTGCAGTGTTCTGATTCCCTTGTACTAGAAATTTCCCTACAAATACTTTTGCCCATCAAATGCATTGTTGGATCAAGGTGTCACGTGTTTGTTCACAGATGTTGTTTCAGATGAAGCCACAGGCAGCAGGGAGTGGACGGACGTGGCATGCATTTTCCTCTTCACTTGATAGCGCCCATCTCGCAGTGGTCGTTTGCAGACAATACTACTTGCATAACAATTGAGCTGCTCTGATATTTTAGGTTATGATGTCAAGATATATTACACTGCAGCCTCCTGACTTAAAAAACAGCCAGAGAAAGAGAACGATTAGGGCCAAGTCGGGCTTGAAAAGGACCTAAGGGAATGTCATCCATTATGAGAATCTTAAAAGCTTCTAATGACCTGTTCATCCCAAGAGCCTCTTACCACCGTGACTATTGAATTTATTTTTTGATAAACAAGCTTCGCATTTAATGTTATCTTTCTTTATAGTCTAAGACCCACGAGAATTTATTTTCCTTTTTTCTGAATGAAATACTTGGTCAACAATTCATCATGCAGACATCATTTATGCTTCCAGCACTTTATTTAGTGTTATATATTAAATGTATTTATGAATTCCTCTTTTAAGATTCTTATCTATTTAAGAATATTTGACAGGCTATATCTTAGAGGCCAAGTGTCATCTTTGCTTTTCTAAATATACTTTATCTTCTTACACTGAAGATGTTGTGCCCGAATATTTTTCTGGGACAGAGTGCACTGAGCAAAGCATAGAATCAAGGTAAACTTTTTGAAAAGAAGAGCAGTGATTGTCATCAAATCACAGTGGTTTTTAGAATAACATATCTTGTGAACAATCCCACCTCCCTCCTACATGGTGAGTTCTATGACCGCAGAGCCCTTGTCTGTTTATCCATGGCTGTATCTCCAGGTGCATAACAGGTATTCAATAAATATTTATTGGATGGATGGATAGATGGATAGATGGATGGATGGATGGATGCATGCATGCATGCATGGATGGATGGGTGGATGGACGGATGGATGGGTGGATGGATGGGTGGATATAAGTGTGCAATTTGGGGTTGGGGGCTGTGCTTTTCCTGTGAGCGAGGCTATTTTGAATTACTGACCTTCACACACATTTACTGGAAGTCAATGTCCTACTATTCAAGAAGCGAAAGTGCAAAGGGATAATGAACTCTTGGGAGGATGACACTGCTCTCAATGAAACGAAGCCAGTTTATTTTTGGCTTAGAGAATGAGTTAAAATTTGGAATTGCTTTATCCAAAATGGTCACAGTCTTTCAAACTAAAGAGCCATCCTGGAAATTGGAGAATAAGGAAAAATGTAGAAAAGTCCCTGAATCCGATCCACTAATTGAAAAGGGTCCTTTCTTTGGTGGACGTGCTCGCCCTCAAGGATAAAAATGGACACAAAGGCAAAGTGATGGCCACTCTGAAATGTCTTTGGATGTGAGTTTCTGAGGGGACAAATCACTTCCACACAGCCTTGAAAAGAACTTGGTTAGCTGAACCCCAAGGAAGGCCAAGAATAGGGCTGGGAAGCAGAAATAATATATTATTTTGCTGAGTTTATTAATATTTGGACAGAAAAGGTTGAATTCCTTTAATAGTTAGGCATCATTTTAACATGCACATTACAGGTGGTGGCTTTTTTTTTTTAAGAGAAATAAGTGCAGCTGTCCCCTAACAGGAGCAATTTCTCTTCGCATTTCTTGCAGCTCTTGTCCCATGAGGCGACAGATGAGTGCGCGATAGCAATACTGATTCCAGTGCTGAGACGCCATCTGATCCACCGGGAGAGCTGGTGGATTCTAATCAATGTCAGCTCGTGCCTCTGGGCAGCAGTCTTTCAGTGCAGGGTTTGCTCTATGGATCAGAAAAACAGCTGGCGACTCACAATATGTTATACAAAAGACCTTTTCAATGTTTTGTTGTTTCCAGCTATGATCTACTGTGAGTCACTTCAAATATTTTTTTATTTGTGTGCCTGTTTGGTGGAGCAAAATCCTGTTAAGCAACTGGTAAAAATGTAATACCAATTTAAACTAGGGTCTGCAGAATTCTGGGGCTTATAAGTGGCTAGAAATAAGCCTCTGCCTGAATGTACATTTTTTTAACATTAAAGTTTTATCCAAGGAAAGCATTTATTGGAAATCCAGTCCTGAAATGGCCTGTAAAACATAAGCATGTGCCAAAACAAATAATCTTTGTGTGTTATTCAGAATTCTTGGAAAACAAGAACTTTCACCCAGTTATTTTGCTAAGATGCGGGATGGAGTTATTTATTTCCAGTGTGTGTTTTTTGCATATGACAGAATTTTGGAGTGTCTTCTCTGTTTTGGGTCAAGTTTTTTTTCCCTTCATAAAAGATGTATAATAATTCCTGTGGATATAAAAAACACATTTGTGTTGGAAATATTCAACGCCTTAACCCTAGAAGTTAAACTTCTTTCTCTCACTTAGTTGTTTTGGTTTTTATCTTTTATTTTTTTCAAGGCTTTTTTTTGTGTGTGTGCATGAAGTTTCTTTCTCACTGTTTTTTTTTGTTTGTTTGTTTGTTTGTTTTGGCATTTCATTTCCTGTCTCTGTAATCTGTTTCTGGTCACAGTTAGGGTCACGAGTGCAGAAATACTATGGATATCCAGATAAAGAGGCAAAGAGGAAGCTGGCAAGATTTTTGGAAGATCTGGACTGACTAGCAGAGAGGGGATATGAAGTTTTCTGAGTGTTTGATAGATTTTAGTCTAGTTAATGGATATTTAATATCAAATCGGTATCCCAAATCTGATGTGATGACCCAAATCTCCACACCAAACATTCAGAGCTGCCAATGCCTGAACGATGATCTCAGATGCATCCATTCAATGGTTATTTATAGTTTCCAAATTGTTTTCCAGAGCTCTCAGTGCAGTACTCTGAAGAAAGAACTGGATGGTTGTCAGCCATCCCGTGTGTCTCTGTGCATGAAGAACTATGTGAAGTCCTATCACAGTCAATATTTGTAGGGTGTGAGTGTTGAGACTGTGGTCTTATCAACGAGTGTCTTGCTACATTTGACTGCAAGCATAGTTAGCAGTTGGTGTTCAGTGTGCAAAGAATTTTGATTGATTGATTGTTTGGGCTGTGTTTTAGGCCTTGTCTACATGGACAAAATATATCACTGAGTAAATCCATCATGTAGAGCTATTTTTATATGTACTTAATATTCCAGCAATACTCATGTCCGCTGTACACAACGACCTCTGAATAGTAAGACAGCACTTCCCTGAGGAAGATGAGATTTAAAGGAAGAAAAAGAATACCAGACCAAAAGAGCATTTCCTGAAGTGTAACAAGTAACACTAATTCTTGGAGAAATTAATAAGATTTGAAGTGAAAAATGAGTAACCCAGCGAAATAGGTTTGAGAAAGGCTGAGATAAGCCATTAGTACATTTCCCTTATTTTAGGACTCCTCACAACTTTTATTATGCTTTGAACACCATAAATCTCAAAGAGGGAGATCAAGGATACAGCACTTCCCCAACCTGGTTAGTGGAACGCCTCCCCTGCATCTGACCCCCTAATTTTCCCCAAAGAATATTTTGAAAAACAACCTCTGTGATGCCTGCTTGGTAAATGCAGACTTAAGTACTATGCTATAGTAATAATAAATTTTATTTATATATAAATAAAATTAAATACCAGGTGGAACAACTGGACATCTACATGCAAAACCATGAATCTAGATACAGATCTTACACCCTTCACAAAAATTAACTCAAAATAGGTCACAAATGTAAAATGCAAAACTATAAGACTCCTAGAAGATCACATAGGAGAAACTCTGGATGACCTTGGATTTGGCAATTGACTTTTTAGATACGACGCCAAGGCATGATCCATGAAAGAAATAATTGATAAGCTAGACTTCATTAAAAAATGAAACGACAATGAGATACCACTACTTTTCTTTTAGATTGGCCAGAATCCAGAACGCTCACAACGCCAAATGCTGGTGAGGCTGTGGAGCAACAGGAACTCTCACTCATTGCTGGTGGGAGTGCAAAATGGCACGGCCACCTTGGAAGACAGTTTGGTGGTTTCTTACAAAATTAAATATACTCTTACCGTATGATCCAGTGATCACACTGCTTGGTATTTACCCCCCAAAATTGAAAACTTATGTCCACACAAAAACCTGCACATGGATGTTTCTAGCAGCTTTATTCATAATTGCCAAAACTTGGAAGCAACCAAGGTGTCCTTCAGTAGGTGAATAGATAAATAAACTGCGGTACATCCAGACAATGGAATATTACTCAGCACTAGAAAGAAATGAGCTGTCAAGCCGTGAAAAGACATGGAGGAAACTTAAGTGCATATTACTAAGTGCAAGAAGCCAATCTGAAAAGTATATACATTATATGGTTCCAACTATATGATATTCTGGAAAAGGTAAAACTGTGGAGACAGTAAAAAGATCAGTGGTTGCCAGGGTTTGGGGGAGGAAGGGCTGAATAGGCAGAAGACAGGATTTTTAGTGAAACTTCTCTGTATGATACTATAATGTTGGATACCTGTCCTTACACATTTGTCCAAATTATACAATTGGACAAATTATACATTTGTTCAAACTCATAAAATGTACAAGGGTGAACACTAATGGATTTTGGATGATAATGATGAGTCAATGTAGGTTCATCAGTTGTAACAAATGTACCACTCTGGTGGGGGATGTTGATAAAGGGGAAGGCTATGAATGTGTGGGGGCAGGGGACATATGCGATATCTCTGTACCTTCACCTTAATTTTGCATATAACCTAAAACTACTCTAAAAAATAAAATTATTAAAAACAAAAACAAAAAGATACATACAGCAAAATTTAAAAATTAATGCTATTGGAGATAATTTAATCCAGTGATTTTTTTTACCATGAATTTTTTTACCTATCATTTATTTAGGGCCTACTATGTGCCAGACACTGAGCTAAGGACTTTTACATATATTAAAATTAACAATAGCCCTGTGCAGTAGGTGTTATTTTTCCCATTTAATGGATAAGGAACTGAAGCTCAGAGAGGCTTAGTAATTTTCCCAGGGTTGCAGAACTGGTGGGTGGTGAAGGTGGAATTTAAACTTGGGCCAGAGCTGGCTCTGTTAACCATGACACTGCAGCAGATAGACTAACATATGCAAAAAATTGTGTGTATTCCTGTGTTTGATAGAGTGATGGACCAGTTTTCATCTGATTCTCAGAAGGATGTATGCCCTAAACAATTTCGAGAACCACTGAATCCAGCTCTCAACATTTAGAGACCCAGAGCAGGGATACCATTTTCTCAACAACACATCACTAATTGGTAAAAGAATGGGAACTAGAACCATCCTCTCTTGACTTCTTTTTGATGATAAGATGCTATGTCATCATTGACGGCTTTTAAATTAGTTGATTTCAGAAAATGAAGGAAGACAATACTGCCGTTAAAAGGTTAGAGCCATTTTGCTAGTAGATTACGGGAACTTGCTATTAAACTCGTTGCTTCATGATGAAAGACTGGGAATGTTTCATATCCAAAAACCAGACAGTAAATACAAAGAACATTTAAAATATTTGAAATTGTCTGAGAGTCAAAGTGAGCAAGAAAATATAATGGCCAGGAAAAATAATGTCAAACTATGGCACTTGAATAATAAATGACTCAACTAAAGTAAAAGTTAGATTTTTATTTTTGAAGATCAGAGCATAAGCCCAGCTTTACATAGGGGGGTAATAGTCACCTCTGTTGTGTGATTTGACGTGAGACAGTACTATCTTGCTTCCCTGTCTAAATTTCTACTGTTCCACATACATTATATTGGGTAAGGTAATGTGTTTTAGTGGCCATTTGTTTAAATGAAAATAACTCTAGAGTAGATAGTTAGAGCAGATTCTCAAATATTAAACCCAGGGTGAGCTTGGACTTGGGATATCACTTTTTATTGGTGTCAGGAAATAAAAAAAGATAAATTTTGAGGGGAGGAGCCTCATGGAAATGGTCAGAAAATGAAAGAACGCTTGAAGCAGAGAGGCTGAGTAAAGGTGGCAAAAAATGGACAATAATGTGTGGGGGCTGTGGGGGATGTAGAAAGTGAGATCACTCAGAGGAAAGATAATCCTAGAAGGAGATGGTGGACAGAGCTAAAGACAGGGGTCAATAGTTCACCTTTCAAGGATATAATCCAGTCTTCAGAATTACCTCTTTACCATGGAGCAACATATATTTACAAGCTTTTCAGCTTTATAAATTGTTACACACAAAAAAAAGAAAAGTTAGGAGAAGGAAAATATAGGGGACTATAACTCTAGCACTGTCCTTGAACAGCTCTCATCAGGTATAGCAGCTGCTGTGTATGTGAGAGAAGTAGGGGATGCCTGGGACATAAAATAAGTTGTTCCAGTGTGATCTCCTGAAATAGATAGAAGACTTGCAATTTCACCCCAAGATCCATAGCCTGGCCTTCTTTTCTGGTTGCAAATCTGAAATAGCAGTAATCCATCTGTCAGCCTGACATCTATTTATGCTCCCTTTCAATCACTCCCAGAAAAAAAAGTTTTTAGATTGATTCTGATTTGGCAGCTTTCTTATTGCCTATCACTTTAAAGACATTAAAAGATAACAGCGAATTTCATCTTTCTGATCCATGTTTAGTGCCGTTGAGCTGAATCTGACTCCTAGCGACCCTGTGGACAGCAGAGCGGAACCCTGCCCAGTGTTTCTGCGCCATCCTCTCACCTTCTGGCACCATATCAGACAATGTTCTGCTGCTATTCACAGAGTTTTCATGGCCAATTTTTTCAGAAGTGGATGGCTAGGTCCTTCTTCCCAGTCTGTCTTAGTGTGGAAGCTCTGCTGAAACCTGTCCACCATGGGTGACCCTGCTGGTATTTGAAGTCCTGGTGGCATAGCTTTCAGCATCAGAGCAACATGAAGCCACCACAGTATGACAACAGACAGACAGGGGGTGTGGTTCCCTGACCAGGAAACGAACCTGGGCCATGGTGATGAGAGCACCAAATCTAGACCAGGGCTGTCCCCTCTGCCTCTATAGGCTTTTAAAGCTGGAATTTTACCCATTCTATTGGGGTCCCAAGAACAGTAATATAACTTACAGATAACTGACTAGTAAATGAAATACAGAACAACTATTTTGTTCACCTTTGCATAAATTCTAGAAGATGACAGGATAGGTTTATTCATTCATTAAACAAACATAAACTGAGCACACAATAGAACATGGAAAAGAGATATTCCTGAAAAGGAGATGCCATTCTGGGTTGAACAAGGCTGTGGAAGAAGCAAGACCAAGAGTCTGACAAAGAATGAAGATGATGATCTCACCCTGTGTGGATCAACCACAGTAGAAAAGGCTGTAGTGCCAGATAGACTCAACTGGAAACAAGTGATGGGTGACTTGGGGAAATCAGCTAAATGTGATGGGCCAGGAGATTAATTGCTATCAAGTCACGTGGAGACCCAAGTCCGGGAGATGTGTCATCAGCAGCCATGTAAGGAATGAGGGTTCATGGCCTCAGATCCTGTAGAAGGAGCTCTTGCTTTCCATCTCACTTTATTTTGCCTATTGGGTTAGTGTGACCCTGGGTGGTGCCTTATACACCAAAGAGCCACGTAACTGACTCAGGATTCTATGTTTTGGGAGAGATCCGTTGATATAATGTCAACGTACACATCAAAATGTGCACCAGGAAGTGGGCAGTGACACTAGGAACCAACAAACTAGTCCAAGTTCCTCTGTGTGCGATGCCACAGAGCCAAGCTTGCCTCTTGGTTCTAAGCATCTTAGAGGGTAGCTCCATCCGAATGCACATGAATTGCGCAAGGGTCCTATAGATAAGTGAGAGGATCAAGCCTTAAGAGGTACCATGTCTATTTCCTTATTTGGAAGTAGGGAGTGTTTGGTTTGGTTTGGAGGGGCTTTTTTGTTTTCTATAAAAGAGTTGCATTTTGTGATTCAGACATATCAAAAGGTAAAAACTTCCAGTTGTAAGATAAGTAAGTACTGGGGATGTAATGTACAACAAGATGACTATACAGTAGTTCCCCCTCATCCACGGTTTCAATTACCCAAGTTTTCAGTTACTCGAGGTCAACCCGGGGTGGGGAGCAGGTGATCCTTCTTCTGACATGTCATCAGAAGGACAATAGTAGCCTAACGCTACGTCACGATGCCTACGTCATTCACCTCACTTCATCTCTTAGGCATTGTATCTTCTCACATCATCACAGGAAGAAGGGTGAGTACAATACAAATAAGATACTCTGAGAGAGAGATCACATTCACATAACTTTTATTGCAGAACATTGTTATAATTGTTCTATTTTGTTATTAATTATTTTTGTTAATTTCTTACTGTGCCTAATTTATTAATTGATTTTATCACAGGTATGTATGTTTAGGAAAAAACATAGTTATCTGTAGGGTTTGGTACTATCCATGACTTCAGGCACCCACTGGGGGTCTTGAATGTATCCTTCATGGATAACAGGGGACTACTGTACTTAACACTGCTGTATGGTATATTTGAAAGTTGTTAAGAGAATAGATCCTGAGAGTTCTCATCACAAGGAAAAAATTCTTTTTTTCTTTTTTTTGTGTCTATATGATACGATGAATGTTAATTAATTTATTGTGATAATCATTTCACAATATATGTAAGTCAAGTCATTATACTGTACACCTTAAACTTTTACAGTGCTGTGTGTCAATTAAGTCTCAACTGGAAAAAATTTAATGATATAGAAAAGTGCATATAACATAATGTTTATTTGAAAATAAAGATGCAAAATTGTTTGTACAGTATGATCATACATTTGAGTTAAAAGACCGAAGGCAATATGTTCCAATGATTCTGAACATTTCTAGTGTTCTCTGCAAGCAGTGAGGCAGGAAAAAAAGGGGCGGATTCTTCCTTCCTCTGCCTCTTGTTCTATTCAGGCCCCCAGTGGATTGGATGATGCCACCCACATTGGGGAGAGCCATCTACTTTACCGAATCCACTGATTGAAATGCTCATCTCATCTGGAAACACCCTCACAGACGCACCCAGAAATAATGTTTAATCTTTGCCCCATCAAGATGACACAAAATTAACCATCACACCTTCTTTCCTAAAAATATTATTTTGTTTCTCTAATTTTTACCATATGATGTCTTTGATGATGAGAACTGTGTCTTACACATCACTGCGCTTAGCTCATGGAACTAAAGCAAATATTGATGGAATCAATGAATATATTAATAATCAGAATTGATGGATTTAATTAATATTATTGTAACTCAAAGAATCCTTAGGATGGTATCATCCCTCTTCACCATTTGTTTTAAACTCTTTACATGTATTGACTCATTTAATGTACTAACACTACAAGGTAGGAACTATTATTATTATCCCCATTTTACAAACAATGAAACTGAAGTGTGGAGAGGTAAGTATCTTGCCCCCATCACACAGCCAGTAGGTGATGGAATAGAACTCACATGCAGCGTTTTTTTTTATTTCAGCTTTATTGAGGTATGATTGACAAGTAGGAAATGTATATATCTTGATGTTTTGATATATGTAATCATTGTGAAATGATCGCCACAATCGAGCTAATTAACACATCCATCACTTCATATAGTTACTGTTTTCTTTCTTTTTTTGTGTGGCACAACAAAAATCTACACTCTTAGCAAATTTCAAGTATAAAACATGGTATCGTTGGGGCCAGCCCCATGGCATAGTGGTTAAGTTCGGTGTGCTCTACTTCAGCGGCCCAGGTTTGCAAGTTCCGATCTCAGGCGCAGACCTACACCACTCATCAGCCATGCTGTGGCTTCGACCCACATATAAAGTAGAGAAAGATTGGAACAGATGTTAGCTCAGGGCTAATCTTCCTCACAAAAATAAAATACAGTATTGTTAACTATAGTCACCATGCTATACATTAGATCTCCAGAAATTATTCATGTTGCATAACTGAAACATTGTATCCTTTGACCAATATCTCCCACTTCCCACTCCTTTCCCTACCAACCTCATTCTACTCTCTGCTCTAGGAGTTTGACTATTTTAGATCCCACATATAAGTGAGATCATGCAATATTTATCTTCTGTGTCTAGCTTACTTCACTTAGCATAGTGTCCTCCAGGTTCATCCATGATGTTACAAATAGCAAGATTTCCTTCCATTTAGTCTAAATAATATTTCATTTTATATATACAACATGTTCTTTATCCATTCATCCATCAATGGACATTTGGGTTATTTTCGTACCTTGGCCATTGTGAATAATGCTGCAATGAACATGGGAGTGCAGATCTCTCTTAGAGACACTGACTTCATTTCCTTTGGATATATACTGAGAAGTGGAATTGCTGGATCATAGGGTAGTTCTTTTTTTAATTTTTTGAGGAAACTCCATATTGTTTCCCACACCGGCTGTCCCAATTTACTTTTCCACTAACTGTGCACAAGGTTCCCTTTTCTCCACACCCTTGCCAGCATTTGTTATCTTTTGTCTTTTTGATAATAGTCATTCTAACAGGTGTGAGATGATATCTCATCATGGTTTTGCTTTGCATTTCCCTGATAATTAGTGATCTTGATCACCTTTTCATGTATCTGTTGGTCATCCTCTTTTGAGAAATGTCTACTCAGGTCCTTTGCTCATTTTATTTATTTATTTATTTTTTTGAGGAAGATTGGCCTTGAGCTAACATCAGTTGCCAATCTTCCTCTTTTCTTCTTTTTCTCCCCAAAGCCCCCAGTACATAGTTGTATATCCTAGTTGTAGGTCCTTCTAGTTCTTCTGTTTGAGACACCACCTCAGCATGGCTTGATGAGCGGTGAGTAGGTCCACACCCAGGATCCGAGCCACTGAACCCCATGCCTTCAAAGTGGAGCACACAAACCCAACCACTGCACCACTGGGCCAGACCCTCCTTTGCTCATTTTTTAATAAGGTTTTTTGTTTTTGTTTTTTGCTACTGAGTTGTATGAGTTCCTTATATAGTTTGGATATTAATTCCTTATCAGATATATGGCTTACAAATATTTTCTCTCATTCTGTGGGTTGCATTTTCACTCTGTTGATTATTTTCTGTGCTGTGCAGAAGATTTTTAGTTTGATGCAATCCCACTTGTCTATTTTTGCTCTTATTGCCTGTGCTTTTGGTGTCAAATTCAAAAAATCATTGCTGAGACCAATGTCAAGAAGCTTTTTCCCTACGTTTTCTTCTAATAATTTTACAGTTTCAGGTCTTACAACTAAGTCTTCAATCAATTTTGAGTTGATTTTTTGTATATGGTGTGAGACAAGGGTTCAATTTTATTCTTCTGCATATAGATATGTAAGTTTTCCAACACCATTTTTGAAGAGACAATCCTTTCCCCATGTGTATTCTTACACTCTTATCAAAGATGGGTTGACCATAAATGTGTGGATTTATTTCTGGGCTCTCTATTCTGTTCCATTGGTCTATATGTCTGTTTTTATGCTAGTATCATACTGTTTTTATTACTGTAGCTTTGTAATATATTTTGAAATCAGTAGGTGTGATGCCTCCAGCTTTGTTCTTGCTCACAATTGCTTTTTTCTATTTATGTAAGAATGCCATTGGAATTTTGCTAGAGATTGCACTGAATCTGTAGACCAATTTGGGTAGTATGGACATTTTAGCAATGTTAATTCTTCCAATTCATGAAGGTAGATAGTCTTTCCAATTATCTGTGTCATCTTTAATTTCCTCCATCAATGTTTTATAATTTTTAGTGTACAAGTCCTTCTCCTCTTTGGTTAGGTTTATTCATAAGTATTTTATTCTTTTTGATGCTATTATCAATGGAATTATTTTCTTAATTTCCTCTTTGAATAGTTTGTTATTCATGTATGGAAATACCACTGATTTTTGTGTATTGATTTTGTATCCTGCAACTTTACTGAATTTGTTTATTAGTTCTAACAGTTATTTTGTGAAGTCTTTAGGGTTTTCTACATATATGATCATGTCATCTGCAAACAGATAATTTTACTTCTTCCTTTTGATTGGGGTGTCTGTTATTTCTTTTTCTTGACTAATTGTTCCGTCTAGAACTTCCAGTACTATGTATAATGGAAATGGTGAGAATGGGCATTCTTGCCTTACACCACATCTTAGAGGGAAAGCTTTTGGTTTTTCCCCATTAATTATGATGTTAGCTATGGGCTATATAGATTTTATTGTCTTGAGGTAAGTTCTTCTCTTTTGTTGAGAGTTTTTATCATGAATGGGTGTTGAATTTTGTCAAATGCTTTTTTTATCTGTTGAGATTATCATACGGCTTTTATCTTTTATTCTGTTAACATGGTGTATCACATTGATTTGCATATGTCCAGCCATCCTTGCATCCCAGAGATAAATCCCTCTTGGTCATGGTATAATCCTTTTAATGTGCTTTTGAATCTGATTTGTTTGTATTTTATTGAGGATTTTTGCATCTATGTTCATTAGGGATGGTGGCCTGTAGTTTTCTTTTCTTGTGGTGTCTTTGTCTAGCTTTGGTATCCTGGTGATACTGGCTTCATAAAATTAGCTTGGAAGTGTTCCCTCTCCCTCTATTTTTTGGAAGACCTTAAGAAGGATTGGTCTTAACTCTTCATTGAATGTTTAGTAGAATTAACCCATGAAGCCATCTGGTCCTGAGTTTCCTTTGTTGAGAGGTTTTTGATTACTGATTCAATCTCCTTATTTGTTATCGGTCTGTTCAGGTTTTCTATTTCTTCTTGATTCAGTCTTGTTAGGTTGTATGTTTCTAGGAACTACTCTGTTTCTTTTAGGTTATCCAATTTGTTGGTATATAATTGTTCATAATCATCCCTTATAGTCCTTTTCTTTCCGAGGTGTCTGTTGTAATGTCTCCTTTTTCATTTCTGATTTTATTTTTTTGAGTCTTTTCTCTTTTTTTCACCCAGTATAGCTAAGGGTTTGTCAATTTTGTTTACCTTTTTTAAAAAACCAGCTCTTAGTTTTGTTTATTTTTTTCTATTGTCTATTTTATTTATTTCTGCTCTAATCTTTATTATTTCCTTCTCTGCTAACCTTGGGTTTAGTTTGTTCTTCTTTTTCTACTTCCTTGAAGTGTAAAATTATAGGTTGTCAACCTGAGATTTTTCTTCTTTTTTAATGTAGGCATTTATTGCTATAAACTATCTCTGAAAGACACAGCCTGATGTGCTTTTCCTCTCCATAAACACAGGCCACTAGCCTTTCTTATTCGCTTGTGAAAACTGGAAGTCTAATAAAAAAAGATTCTTTGAAAATTAAGCCAATATGTTTATTTTTTAAAAGGTAGACCACTTAAAGTTTTAAGTTTTCATACTTTTACTTCCCAGATCGTTATCACTTCCTCAATTAAGGCATCAATTAAGTTCATATAAATATAGTAGGCCTTCAATAAGCATTTGCTAAATACTTTTTTTTTTTTTTGCTAAATTAGCATTTGTAAAATTATTATATCCAGTCTTGCCATTCCTATTTAGAGGAAAGGTAAGAGGATTGCCCATGTTTTCCAAATCAGATGATTATAGTTAGAAATTTCCATGCCACATTTAGAGAGGAAAGCAATTTGTAGTAGAGGATAAACACTCAAAGGCTATAAGTCCCAATGTAACTTATCAACTTTATGAACAAACTTTTATTTAGTACTCTGTATACAAAGAGCTAGCTAGTGCTAGGATTATAAAGCAATTTTAAAAATAACCAGAGCCTTAAAATGCTTACAGTATGGTCCAGAAAGAAGACATGAATAAAATTGAATTATTTAGGACTGCATTTAAGGCTTATGCTCATGTCACTCCCTCTTTCCGTTCCTCCTTACTCTTCTACAACACAGGACCATGTTATCACTGAACACACCCATGCTTTCCTGCTGCCTGTCTTTCCTCGTGCTGACTTGGCCCACTTGGCCTACGTTGGTTCCATTCAGAGGTTATTCATGGAGACAAGAAGCTGAGAAGGAGGTTTTGATAAGAAGCTGATGATTTGAGTGATGGACGCATTGAGTTTGAGGTGCTAATGGAAAATGCAAGTAAAGGTATTGAGTGACAGTTGGATGGTGATATTTAACAATTTGGTAATTGTGTGTGGACTATGGGATAGGAAAAGCTTTAAGCCTATGTTGTTGGAAGAAAGATGACAGAAAGTAGGAATTCAGTGAGAGAGTTGATTTTGAGAGAAAGACGGTGAGATCAGCTTTAGATTTGTTGCATTTCAGATGACGATGAGACATTAAAATTGACATTGGTTATGTAATCTTTAGAATAAAGGTGAAGGAGAGATTGAGGAACTGCTCCAGACTGAAGGACACTCGAGAGACGTGGCAATCAGGTGGAACATGAGATCCTGGGGTGGTGCTTTTGCTGTTAAGGACGTGATTGGGACAACTGGCAAAATTCGATTGGCGTCTTTGTGCAAAGGGTATACAGGAGTTCTATGTACTATTCTTGTAATTTTTATGTAAATTTGAAATTGTTTTAAAATAAACAAACATATGGGGCCAGCCTGGTGGCGCAGCAGTTCAGTCCACGCTTGGCAGCCCAGGGTTCATGGGTTCGGATCCCGGGTGCCTGCCGACACACTGCTTGTCAGCCATGCTGTGGTGGCGTCCCATATAAAGTAGAGGAAGATGGGCACGGATATCAGCCCAGGGCCAGTCTTCCTCAGCAAAAAGAGGAGGATTAGCAATGGATGTTAGCTCAGGGCTGGTCTTCCTCACCAAAATAAATAAATAAATAAACAAACATATAATTTTACCACTTTTGGACGCCAAAAATTGACATTGTCACTATATCTTAAAATATATGTTAGGAATGTGTATCTTAAGATACATGTAAGTGTTCATAAACTTTAACCCAGTCATTCCACTCTGAGACTCTCTCCTGAAGAAATAATACTATGCATGAATGTATTGGAGACAGAATTATTCATAATTGTAGTATTAGGAACTATCTAAACATCCAACTGCAAAGGAATGATTAAGTAAATGCTGATCTGTCTACTTAATGAACGCTACTCAATTATATTACAATTTGATGTATGACAATAGCAACACGCAAACATTTTTAGTTTAATATTAAATGAAAAAGCAGAATATAATCCAAAATATTAACTATGATTATCATGTTAAAATGTAAACATGAAATACACCAAAATAATATGGAGATTTCAAAATAGTGGAATTTTTGGCAATTTTTTCCCTTTCTAATTGTTCAATTTCTTATAATGTCTTTATATTGCTTTCATGATTTTAAAGGTATTTTAAATCAAAAGGAAGTAGTTAGAAGTGCACAAACTTAGGACGGATGATTTGTTTTGAGGGTTATTTGCCACAGAGTTCTGACCATGGTGGCCAAAGTCTTTGAGAAATAGAACATAGAGAGGGGAGGCTGGAGTGGGTCAAGACGGAGCCACGGAGTGTTCCTACATTTGGAGGAGGAGAGGAATATGGTAAGCAGATGGAGGATTGATGCTGATGCAGGATGGAGGATGGAGCTGATGGAGGATTGACTAGAGAACAAAGCTCTGAAAACTGTATGTGATGGTGGTGCTGAGAGAGGAGGGAGCCTAGGAACATCATACCCTAAAAGATGTCAAGGAGAAAAGAGACTAAATAAAGGACTTGGCTATTCACTCTCAAAGCATTTTCCACCAAGGGGCCTTCGGTAAACACAAACTGGCTTATGTAATTCAATTCAAACACATACGACTTTTAAAAGTTAATTCCTATGGTTTGCATTGCAATGTTTTCACATAGGAAATGGAGTTTAGAAACTGCAACAAAAGGGATTTGAGCCATGACAAAATATTGGTAAACCTCTCCCGATGACCTTGGTACTGAAAGAGACGCTGCTCTCCTGTGTCAGAGAAGGTTCTAGACCACCTTTCCAGAAGCACTTTATCATCAGAAAACGGTTCATTTCATAAGGTTTATAACCTTCCATAAAACTGCAGAACATTTTATTCTTTTTTCATTAAGCCACCTTTGGAATCATTTTGGTCCCTTTATAGTCTCTTATTTAATCTGTTTTTTCATAGACTAGAGGGAGAAAAAATTCTATCAGTGGTCAAAACGGTAATTAGCTGTATAAGTCACAGCCTAATGGCCTGAAGGCACATGTACTTACTAGTTATCTCCTCCATCTGCCTTCATCAGTGAATTCTTTCAACTCCCATACACGTCTTTACCTTCTTAGACAATGGAAAAAGGAAACTACCAAAATGTGCATTTTCCCAATTACAAGAGTTACCAGTGTTTGTATTTTTTTCTATTAAAGCATAACTCCCATATTGTGAAAACTCTTTTACCAATCTCTAGGGAAATCATGAATTAACAAAACATCAAGAGATTCTATTTCTGTATTGAAAAAAATCTTACATTTGCATAAAATCAACAACTGAATCTTTTGGAAATAAATTTAATCACAAGAAGACCATAAAAAAAAGAAACCCACTACAAAATAAATCTTAAAACCACATTCAAATTTAAAAAGAGGAAAATACAGTTCTACTTATTCCTGAAGGATTTTTTTTACAAATCTTTTAATTAATGACAGCCCTCAGGGCACTGAGCAATTGTTAATTAAAACAAGGAGGAAAGAGAGAGGAAGTAGGAAAGAATGCAGAGATGAACACATTTCCTTTTCTCTGCAGGGGAATAACATTACTAAGCCAACATTAATAAATATGAATATTTTTGAGAGAAAGTATATAAAAATGTAAAAAAGAATCTTAACTCCGCTTGGCGCGCACTAGCAGGTGCATGAATTAATTGGGGCTCGTCAGGAATTACAAACGCCAGGGTGTCACATTTCGTCTCCTTGAGTGGTGGGAGTGAGCTCCCACCCATGACGGAATGGAGAGCTCCCTTCTCGGCACAAGCTGACTCCTGTCAGGGCGCAAAGCCTGATCAAAGGTCTTCTAAGGGATTCCATTCACTTTCATTCTAGCAATGGGCGGGCGCGCATGCGGGCAGCTGCCGTCATTATGAAACGTCTCTTAAATGCTTCGAGTTAGAAGCTAGACTCTCTGCCCATTCAATTCATTACCCTTTCCCTTTTCAACCATTAGATTTCTACTTTAAAAAAAGTAATTATCAGATCTTTTGGTTCACCCCCTGTGCTTACCTAATTTGGGCAGGTTGTTAGTGATAGCATTTCCCAGTCCTTCCCTACCACTTTCCCCTGCACCCCCACAAGAGAAAGGCTTTTATCTTGCTCCTGTACTCAGAAATCTGCTTAACGAGCAGAGCTTTAGAAGCCAAGGACAAAAAAAATATAAGAAATCTGTTTCTCAGTTTATTTGCAAGGTGACAACTCAGAACCTGTAGGCTGTATGTTTAGCATGAAGAAAGTCATTCCTTGAAATTAAGACAATCTGGGATTGTTTTCCCCAATTTTTCTATGACCCTACTTTTACATAATCTTTCAGGCTTTTTATCAAAGTCCTTTTTCAAAAATAGAACTCAGTCCCTTAGGGTTGGGTTTTGGGGAATTTAAAAAAAATTTTCCCTGTAGTCTGCATGCATACATCCCTTTGATGCTGTGCACGGTGGGATGTCAGGGTCAGTTCATGGGGTCAGCATCGTTTACAAAATTTCTCAGATGCCAGCTAAGATCGTCGCTAGGAGACAACTTTGAATTTCATTTTGCTGTTTGCAGTCAGAAAGCATTCCTCACCATAGATAAGACCTTGCCTCCCTAGCATTCCATCTCTAAAAGAACAGACTCTAGGTAACCAGGACACTATATTCTGTACGAAATACCAAATCTCTGTTTGTTTTAGCAATACCTACTCAGGCACAGAGGCCAGGGCAGAAAAAAGTAATTTTTCTCCTTTCATTGCTATAATAATTTCCACTGGAAAATTCCTGATTTTCCTCAGATGCCCCAAAAAGCTTTGCCCATTGCTTGTGCTGATGTAGTAGCTAAAGGAGGCCATTTACAGAGGCACAAAGGAAAAATAGCTAAACCACCTGTACTGTGTCATTCTTTGTTCTCTTCACTCGCGCACGGTATCTACTAATGATTCGTTGGGGGTAGTCATTTATATATTATTTAAAAGGAATCAATAAAAGAAAAACTCTTAACTTTATTTTTCAAAGTGGACCTACATAAGAATTGCCAGGAGTGCTCATTATAAACGCTTTCTTGGTTCTCCTCCCCACTTCACAAATCTGAGGGCGGGACTCAGGATTCTATATGTGTAATAAGTGATTGTCATGCACATTCAGGTATGAGAACCACTGATAGGCCAAATATTTATACACTGTAATGTGATTTTTAACTGTAATATGTACTATATAGTGTATATGTACTATATGATACATATGTTTTATTGATATTTCATTTATATATAAATACATCTTATTAAATATATGTCATTATGATATATAATTGCAAATATATATGAAGTTTTATCCAAACTCCTATCTGACAGTAATAGTGGGTGTGTCAGACTCAGAAATACATCCCAGAGTCAAGGTCCTGGAGTCTGAGCCCTGGCTGGAGAGCAGACATCAGGGTCAGGTTACAATGTCAAGACCGGATGCACAAAGGAGGAGAAGGGGGAGGAAGAGGAGGAGAAAAGCAAGATATCAGTTCTGGAAAAAGACAGCAAGCAGGTGAACCTCAGGGACTTCCTTCCAGCCAGGCCCAAAACATCACTAACCACGTGCCAGTTTCCAAAGATTGACTCATGTTCCCCTAATGGGATTTTTAAACTGGGGACTGGTATTAGAGGTGACCTGTTTACAGTTATTCTCGAACCTGCTCTCCAACCACAGGGAGCATGAAGCCAGCATTCCCAGGAAACAAAGACCTTGGACCATCTCATTTAAACTACACGTTACTGAAGTTCTGAAATTCAAGAATTGTTCTCACCTCATTGTGACCTGCAGAGAGATATCATTCTCTGGGTCCACCCACATTCATTTGGGAATTCAGTGACTAGAACTTTGCAGTGAATTTTAATAGGTATCCAACAGACATTAGGGGTGGGATTATTTTTAACTCTGGTTTTGTTTCAAGTAAAATAGATGGTAACTAAACTTTCCAGAAAACTTTAAAGTTTCCATCTCTCAAAGGTTTTTTTCAACCCACTCCTATCTCATTGGCTTTCTCACTAGGTTGCCTCTGGGGTCATACCTTTGGTATCAACAAGCAGGAACACAAAATTCCAAATGCTTTGTGCAGGCTGACACACTAGCTCTCTTTAGACTTCTGGTAATGAGAAGTTGCTAGAGAAAGAAATTTGTGAGCTGTTTCCAATTTGCCTATCTCCTATGACTTATGTAACTATGACATTTATTGATGCAGCTTGAAGAAAGGTTTTAATCTTTCTTAAAAAAGAATGTTCATTTATAAATATAGGAGCATGTGCTTTTCATAAAAGTGTATCCAGAGGCCTTTTCAATATATTGATGGTTTAAACTAACAGTCCTCATAATGTTTAAATACACTTATCCATAGCATCCCCACACTTCACACCCTTATGTCTTTGTACAAATTAGACTTGATTGTTAAACCTGCAGAGATCTCATGGCATTAGAGAATTTGGATTTTGTTTCCTCATATCATCCAGGAATGATGTGTTTTAAATTTTTAAAGAGTTAAATCCATGAAGAGAATGTTACGCTCTGAAAGGGCAGACCCTGATTACTCATAACTCCTGCTCTTATAGCTCCCTGTGCCCTTGTAGACCCTCCTGAGTCACCCCCTGCCCTGGCGGTATCTGCTTCCTCATCTTTCCTTCCCTCTACAGCTCACTGCCACTTTTCTGGTTCTCAGCTTTCCAGAGACCTCCCAATGACCAAATCGAAGGGGTATTTGTCTCTGCTTTTCTTTCTTGTCCTCGCTGCTTCATTTGCAGCTCTGGACCTCTCTCTCATTCAGACACGTCCATCTGGCGGCCATTCTCCTCGGCTCTATTGCTGGCCACTCCTTTCCACCTCCACTCATTTCGCTCCCACGTTGACCTCTGTCTAGGAAAAATGCACTGTGTTTTTTGTTATCCTCACACTCATGATATTTCTAACACCAGATGTGTGAGTGTTAGAATTTTCCCACATTGACCAATTCTGCGACACCAGCTGGGTGTCCCACATTCAATTCAATTCTGACCCTAACTGGAGTTAGCACAGTCCCCACAGGTTAAGGGCCGAGTCCCACAAGACTGTCCCCACTTCGGATGCCAATCATAAGTAGTGTGTCCCAAGGTTACCCACAACTTCTGTCTGACTTGGCTAATCAGGGGTTCCCATAACCCCTTTCTCAGGTTCAGTAACTTGCTGGAGTGGCTCACAGAATGCAGGAGAACAGTTACTTACTATTGCCAATTTATTATAAAGAATATTTTAAAGGATACAAACAAATAGCTGATGAAGAGATACATAGGATGAGGTCTGGAAGGGTCCCAAACACAGGAGCTTCTGTCCTTGTGGAGTTGGGGTGCAACACCCACCTGGCACGTGGATGTGTTCACAACCAGGAAGCTCTCCAAACCTACAGTTCAGGGATTTTTAGGGAGGCTTCATCACATAGACATGATCCGTCATTAATTGTCTCCATCCCGTCCCCCTTCCTTAGAGTTTAGGGGGTGGGGCTGAAAGTTCCAAGCTTCTAATCATGGCTTGCTCCTTCTGGTGACAGCCCCCTTCCAGGAGCCCACCAAGAGTTACCTCCTTAGAACAAAAGATGCTCCTATCGCCCAAGAAATTCCAAGGGATTTAGGAGCTCTGTGTCAGGAATCAGGGTCAAAGACTAAATATTAGCAGGAATTGGGGGCAGAGACATATATATATATATTCCTATATATAGAAATATGTTTATATACTTTCTTATTATATCATAACCCTTTAAATGCTGTTATCCTTTCATAGGCATCATCCCCATCTTCTTCCTGCCCCAACCCCCCCGTATCCCATATTGGCAGATATATAGTATTACTAAATTGTGCCATTTATACTGTGCCATTTTTTTTTCTCTTCACTGTGCATGATTATCTCCTAGTTATTAATTGGGGGTAGTAATTTGCAAATTATTTAAAGGCAAAAATTAAAAGAAAAATGCTTTGCTGTATTTTTCAAAATGGACCTACATAAGAATTGTCAGGAAGACTCATTGAAAGTGCATTTTTGGTCCTTCTCCCCTACTTTACCAATCTGGGGGGGGGGCCAGTAATCTATATTTTTAACAAGGATCCCAGTGATTCTCCTGCACACTCAAGTATGAGACATACTGGTAGGTGAAATATTTTTATAAAGTAACATATTTAGGGAACCAGAAACTGAGGAATTAGCACCATCTCCTCATTTTCCCTCACCCTGCCCACATCCAATAGGTCTCTAAGTCGTGTTGATTCTGTATCCTCTCTCCTGCACCCTTCTTCTCTCTTCCATCCCTCTTTTGCTCTTTTTGGGTCCGTAATTCATTATAACTGGTACTTGTGCCTCCAACCTACCATCCACAGTATCTGTGTGTCCCTGGTTGACACTAAAATCTGATCATGTTTCACCTACTTAAATTATACACTGACTCCATATCATTTATAGATTGAAATCCAAAGTCTTTAATAGGCTCACAGGGCCAGCCCCAAACTCCCATTCATCTTCACATATCCTGCTTGGCACCTCCACTCTTAACCATGTGGAACAGCTTTTCATTCTGTGAAGACACACTGTCTCTCCTCGTGTACCTTTGCCCATGTTTCCACTTCCTAAAATAACCATACTCACATCCCCACCTCCCCACAGGGCTTGTCCACATGGGGAATCCTATTCAGCTCTCAGCAGACATTCTCAGGCTTCCTTCTCTGTGATACGAGACTCCCCAGGCCCACGTGGGTTCCTCTCTGCACCCGTAGACCCTGTACAGTCATCAATCTGAGCTCTTTGCACACCGTGTTGCAATTGTGTGCTTCTCTCTCTCGGCCCATTTCCCGTCCAGGGGCTGAACAGACCACAAGGACCTGGGCCAGGTGGGTGCCAAGGGCCAGTGAGCAAGTCAGAAGCAGCATTCATCCCAGGAGTGAATGCTCATTGAAAGAAGGAAGGAAAACTGGGGCCAAGAAAGGATTTTTTTTAATTTAAAGAAAGAATTCCATGGAGTTGTTCATTGTGTCCCCATGGGCTTAAATTAAAGCAGAATGTCTTTCAGTTGGACATAAGGAAGAATGTCTTTACTGCAAAGTTGATAAAAGACTGAAACAGAATAGCAAGAAAAGTTATACAGTTAGATTCTCTTCTGGGCTGTCCTTAACATGAGAACAGGTAAATGTTTATCTGTTTGTAAGCTGTGAGCTCTGGAAAGGTAATTTACATTCCCAGGTCTTTCCATGCATCTTGAACAATGTTGAATTTCATTGTTAAATGCATCCACATTCCCAATGGTTTCTTTAGGATAATTTTCTAGAAATGCAATTAACAGTTCAAAAGGTATAAACGTTTTGAATGTCATTGATGTATGTTGCTAAATTGATTTTCAGAAAACTCATATCAACATTTCCTCTTCTGAGAAGGGAAAATGTTACTAATGTCATTTTATTATTTATTTCCTGATTAACTTGTTAAGTATTTATATGTTTACTAGCCATTCGTATACCTCAGTTTATCATTGACTGGTTATTTGGGGGTTTTGTTGTTGTTGTTTCTCACATTCCTCTCCTGAGGTCTTGGCATTTTTCTTATTTATTTGAAAGAGTTTTGTGTGGGTAAAAGATATTAACCCTTTGTTTCACCTCTGGCATTTTTTTCCCTTGTTTGTTATTTGACTTTTAATTTTATTAATGTTGTTTTTTGACATATGGAAATGTAGCAGGGTTACAAAGTCACTCAATACTATGCTTCGATGTGCCAATATAGGTGACGTGTTTATTTGATCTGTAACTTGCTGGTCTCTCTTATAAGCTCTCAGTCACTGGGTAAGAAGGCAGAAATTAACTTTTAGGCCTTTTTTATTTTTTTATTTCGTCTGAGCTAATCATTTAAACAGCCCTTCCAAGTAATGTTTGGTTTGTTGAGATAATTGCTTAGTCTCTCTTATTCCCAACCCTCTTCCCTGGCTGTGTTCCAAGATGGAGTTGAGTGGACCTGAGTGGAGGGGGCTCTGGTAACCTCTTTGCAGTGGACTGAAGAGCAGTTTGGGTCCACATAGTGGCCTCTAGTTCCTCTGATCACTGGAACCTTGTGGCTGCACCACCTAATCTCTGTCTCTCTCTCTCTCTCTCCTCTCTCTCTGTCTTTCTCTCTCCTCAGCCTGGCCCAGTGGTGCTACCTGACTGGCTGGGCTCTCCTAGGCTGGTTGCCATAAAGCCCTCTGTCCGTCTGCCATATTTTCATGAGGACGAGAAATCCACCCCCAGCCTCTGCTGAGAGGTCTCCTCACCCTCACCAGCGTGCCAGGTCCACAGGTTCTCAGTTCAGTTCCAAGACCCTCTAGTGGGCCGGTCCCAGACACACCACATGGCAGCCAAGAGGTGCCTAGAAAAGCTACACTTCCAGGCCTCGCTGTGCCTACCCAGCTGCACCACAAGTTCACCTCGATGTGGCTGTACCTGGCTGGTAAAGGGGCAACCTGACAAGCTGTCTCTTTCTAAAGTCCTAAATGGAAATTGTGACAGACATTCTTCCTCCCTGAGTCCCCCATTTCAAGGGCCACAGACAGGACTCTTCTGACCATTTCTTTTCTCCTACCTTCTCACTTCCCTCTTCCTCCCACAATCCTTCTGGCCTTTTATTGTTTAACTCCCTGTGTGTCAAATCGTCCTTCTAGCACAGAGCAGCAAGCTCCCAGACTCGGCCTCAGGGGCAGAAGTGGTATCTTTTCCACACTCTGGGAGGACTGTAAGATCTGATCAGCCATGCCCACCCCTTGATACGTTACATTGTGGCTAAACAGAGTTAGGCATTTGGCAATCCTTGCTCTCTTGACTTTCCAGCCTTGCTCAAGAGAGCAAATTCATGTCCTCCCATGCTCTGGGCAAGTCATCCTGGTGGCTTAGCCTTGGAAGGACGAGGCTGCAGAGGGTTCATGAATGAGGGGGAAAATTGAATGTATCTGTTTGATCGTGGCAAAATATTGTCCTTACATAAATATTCAATTTTTATGTAGTCAGATCTTACATTGCTTTTAATCTTGGAAAGTTCTTTCCCATTCAAATATCAGGTAAATATCCATCTGTAGTTTCTCTTAGTTTTTAAAGATTCTATTCCTTTTTTTAAAAAGTCTTTAATCCATATGGGATGTATTTGAGGAAATGTTGTGAATTACACAACTTTTTTCTTTTTTTTTTTTTTGGTGAGGAAGATTGGCCCTGAGTTAATATCTGTTGCCAATCTTCCTCTTTTTGCTTGAGGAAGATTTTACCTGAGCTAACGTCTGTGCCCATCTTCCTCTGTTTTGTCTGTGGGACCCTGCCACAGCATGGCTTGAGGAATGGTGTGTGGGTCCACACCTGGGATCTGAACCACGAACCCCGGGCCCCAAAGCAGAGCATGGAAACTTAACCACTATGCCACTGGGCGGGCTCCTCTCACAACCTTTAATATATTCTTTCCTTTACTTTCCACACGCTACAATTTTCTAGTATTTTGATTTTTCTGCTCCTAAATGTGGACATTCCATAAGTCTCTATCATTTTCCCTTTTCTTCTCAACCCTGGTTCCCTCAGCATCACACACACACTTTCAACATCAGCTGCCTCCAGTATTGACTCCAATATGCAGGGATTAAAAAATGTTCAAGGGCTGGAGGCTGTGTTCCAATCCATCTATGCTCCCCGACCTGCCCCTGCCCCTTCCCCATCTACCGTCCTTGTGTCTGTAAATGGGTTGTCACCCCCTCACCCCTCACACTGCAGACCTCCCACTCACACTTGCACTTCCCAGCCGTCCTGGGCTCCTCCCTGCCACCTTCCGGTCAGTCTTCAAGTATTTAGGATCCTTCTTACATGGCATTTGAACTCTTGGAGTCTTCTGTCCCTTGAAATCCTGCATGTTCTTTGGAGCCAGTTTGAAAGAGAGCTCCTTTCTGGAACCTTCATTTTGTGCTCCTTCCAAATCAAAGCAATCTCTTATTTATCTAGATTCTCCCAGCACTGTATGCTTTTCTGATAGTGCTTATCTCACTGGACCCTGTATTATAGATATTTACCTATGTCAATTTCTCCTTCTATAGTTTAAATATCTTGTGTGTAGGATTCCTATGCTACCAAGTAATGGTACAAAAAGGAGTGATACTTTCTAAACAAAGCCTATATTTAAAAGTAGGCAGCCTGTATAATGAGGATTGGATAAATTCATCTTAGGGAATTAATAAAACTAGTAATAATTTAGGTAAAGTTTATGACCGGCCTATTGACCATGACAGGCATTCTCTCCATCATTTCCTCTCTCCCCTTTCCGTGTACAAACTGAAGGACAGAAACCACATCATATGCTTTTGTCTAGTCTGCACCGCCAAGACAGTACCTTAAAATGCTATAGATCCCCACCATACATTTGTTAAAAGAATGAATGGATGGATAGATGGATGAATGAATGAAAGCAATAGTCATCCAACAAATAATATGAGGTTTATTGATACAGGACTATAAAATACACATTTGTAAGTATTCTCCCCTCTCCGAAGATTCCTCCCTACTGATTTTCAGTAAGATGGTGTGGTTACCTCTGGCTGGACCATCAGCAGCCCAAGGTTGCAAGCAGGCCTGTCAGCCTAGGCCCCCTTCTTCCCAACTCCAACTACATGCAGGAAACCAAATAACTTTAATGGTGAATCTCATGCTGCTTATCCTAGGCTCCAAAATATTGCTTGTAAGAAATGACTCAAACCATAAAATAATGGGGGGTGGGGGAGCTCATTAGAGGTGTGGATGGCAAAACGTAAACCAGCTTTCATCTATAAGGGATCAAATAATTCTACAGAATCAAAATTATGTGTGAACCAAAACCTCCCCCACTGTGTGACAAGGACCAGTGAGTGGCCCATGCTTCATTATGACCACTATAGGCATTTACATTTCTAATCAACCTCGATATTAACTATGCATCACCCAGGTGGGCAGAAACCTGGTCAAGGGAATGTTAGTGTACATGCAGACACCTCCTCTTTAGTTAGGGGAACCAGCCCTCCACCAAGTAGTCCCTCCCGACTGTAGCCGTATATGGGTTGTTAATCAGAAAGGCCTCAGGACAAAGGGAAGTGGGATAAATTCCTATTTACTGGATTAGTATTACCGGTTCCCTGCATGCCCTTCTTCTCCTTGGAAGCACTTCTGGCAGTCTGATTTGGGATTTTTATCTGGCACTGTTCTGGGACTGGGGCTTCGGGGCCTATATTAATTTTAGATCCTAGTCTGTGGAGATTAGTCAATTCTATGAACTCTAATGTACTGGTGAAATAGTTTTTAGGAGCAAAAGTTCTTGCCTATCTGATCTATACTCTTCGATATGAAATTCCACCTTAACACTTAACATTCATGTTAAGGACGAGTATGATTAATTCATTACCCAAGATTACAGCAGTATGCTAAAAGCTACCTAGAGGCATTTCTTTTGGTGTGAAATATTAAAGATTCAACATTTATATCAGTGCACCTAATTCATATTCCTGAGCCTGGGGGCTGAGAGAGGAACTTGGAAACATTCAGTCATTTTCTACATCAGTTTGTTAAAATGTTTAAGAGGATTATTGCTTTAACTATCTCTTTGATAGGAACAAGGAGAATTCTATTCGGGACGGCTGAAATACAAAAACTAAAAGCCATAGTGTCTTCCATTTCTTCAAAATGTTATAGATCGGGTTTTGACAATAGTGTACCTGGGGTGCCTGAACAATAATACTAATAAAAGCTTTCCTGACGAAGAGAATGACTAATACCGTATGATCACTAATAAACAGGAACTAAAATATAGAATCCCATAGGAAGTAAATATGAGAATATATTGTCTGCCATTTCCAGAGCAGGGAACAGAAATTTGAATACTGCAACTGAATTTCCAAATTTCTCTGAGGTACCTTTAGAAATGTATTTTGATGCTTAAATTTGAGTCAGAAGGTGACTGAAATTCACCACCACTTCAAGTAAAGTAACAATATAAAATAATGATATTGTACCATGAAGAGTTAATGTAGAAGTTTGAAAAAGTGCACAGCTTCCAGATCCTGCCCCTTTGCCCGGTGTCTGGTAGAGAAGGCCAGGATGGACCGTGGAGCCAACTTTTCAATGGCTAAATGCGACCCATGGTCTCATTTCACCTTTTGGTGGGTAGGGAAGGATATAATTAGGCATATAGTTAGATGGTCTTTCCTTTTCTTTTTAAAAATCGTTTAGAAGAATGTGTAAAATATATTTGTCAAATTTTAAGGATAATTTTAAAGGAAATACCTGTGTGACTGCCACCCGTTCAAGAAATAGAACCATGCCAATCTCCACCTTTGCACACCTCCTCAGTCGTCCAGAGTGGTCTTTGTTAGAAATGTTTTCTAGAAGCTCAAGTGGAATGATGACTTAACTCTGCTCTTTCAAATCATGCTTCCACTAAAAGTTCTTGCTGAGCTAAAGATTGTGTGTAAAAGAGTCAGTGCTGAGTAAAAGTAAAACGGTGTGTGGGGCTGGCCCGATGGTGTAGCGGTAAAGTTCGCATTCTCTGCTTCTGCGGCCTGGGGTTCCCAGGTTCAAATCCCGAGCGTGGACCGAAGCACCACTCATCAGCCATGCTGGGGCAGCATCCCACATACAAAATGGAGGACAATGGGCACAGATGTTAGCTCAGGGCCAGTCTTCCTCAGCAAATAAATAAAATGGTGTATTCTTCTGTGAGTGGCAAAAATTCAAAGATTTATTAAAAATTAACTCCTTTAGGAATACTCCTTGGGAGCAAATCATTGAGAGATCACAGAAAAATCTGTGTAAGGTACATATATAGGAGTGTGTTAAAGGAATTCACATGGAGTTAAAGTTTGCCAACTCAAATTCTCAAGCAATTATTAAGCACCAACTGAACGCGTCAGCAATGCTATATGCTCTAGAACATGTGAATAATTGTTATTAAAATAACCACTGCACACAAGAAAAGTTTCTGTGGCCAAATATGTTAAAATTTTTTTTTCTTTAAAGAGAAACTTTTATTTCTAAAAGAGGTATACAGCATAAAATAATTGCCTAAGTTTTTTGTCTAAAGATGGCCTTTTTTGGAGCAGTAGTCGAAAAGACTGATGTTTCATAGATACACTTAGGGAAATTCTGTCCAAGGATATCAATATATATCATCAGTCAAGTGTTTATAGATCCCCAAATCCAATTTGAAGTAGCCTGGGACATAAGAAGTCAGAAAAATATTTTTCTAAAGTATGAAGATCTTTCAAGGCATCAAAAGCAATCTGTAATGTGAGTGGGTCCTGGCTCCCCATTAGAACCTGTCTCTCCTGTCATTTGGTGCCATTGGCTGCATACTTGGGTAGAAAGAGTTCAAATCTGCCCTCTTGAGGTCAAGGTGACCCTGCACAAGATAACCAATCTTTGGGGGCCCCAGTTTTCTCACAGGTAAAATAAAAGGTTCAGACAGGATTATTCTAAATTACATAAATCAATACCTTAATCTGTTTTTAAAAGTTGAAATATCTCAGACAAACTGGCCTTGATCTCAAAGTAAATGATTTAAAATGAAAGAAATTATGCAACAGACCTATGACATTTTAATACTGTATCTTTTTTTTTGGTTTTATTGATTGTTTAATCAAATATAAGCACCTTCTTCAAACCTCAGAGAAATTGACACCTGGTAGAGTTTTTCTGTAAAACACTGTGTAGTTTTGCTGGTCATTCCTGGAAGGTGTGAGATGAATTGGAACCAAATTTGAGTATGGTTTAGCAAGGCTTGGTGTATTTGTTTACCAGATTGCTCTTCACTGTACATAAATAATTAGTTAAGCCTTATCAGACCCTGAGGGTAATTTGTCAAAATAATGTGTGTTTTTCTATTTCAGTGTTAACTCCCATTACATATCATTAATAGATTATTAACAGTATAAATAGCTTAGGGAAAACCATTCAGTTAGATTTGTTTGTTTTCTAACATTTTAATGGGGCAAGAAAAAGTGACCTTAAACTACTGAGTAATTATACACAGTACAGGAAGTTTAGAGCATAAAAAATATCTAGCTCATCTCATAAGCTGACCAAAGAGGATATTATTTAATCAATTACAAATTATAAACTCCAAGAAAAAGTATTCTAAATCTAAATCTAAGACAATAGCAGTATCCCAGGGAGATTATATCTGGAAAATATGAAAATGGAAATAGAAAATATGTATTTGACTGCCTTCTTTAGTTAGAGTCATGGAAATAAAAGCACTGTGTTTCATCTGCTCTGAGGTATTAGAAGATTTCTAGACATTATGTCCTTTCGGAAACTCTAGTCCTATCTTAGATGGAAGAAGAGTGGAAAGTGCAATTTTGCATTTTACTGAAATATTCAATTACTATTTTCCTTTCTTGAGAACCGTGGTCTGGGCATCATGTGCTTTGGGGACAAGAAAATACCAGATCAATTAGTAATAAAGGCCTGCTTTTATGCTGGAGTCATGACTTTGGGGAATAAGGAGGAAATCAAGATGCATTTTCACAGTTGAGCACAGACAAGCAAGACAGATTGCTCTGGGATGGTTGATGGCTGTGCAAACATTGATGTTAAAAAAAGAAAAAGAAAAAGACGGAGCAATGATATTCCAGGAGTGGATATTTACAAATGTAAATGCATCCTGCTTTGCTTGTGAGCACAGAGCACCTGGTACGAATATTCTTTGCTTCTTTGGATAGAGATCACTAGAATATACTATTAAGAGGAAAATATCAAAGAAACTACATGAATTACTGATCTGAAATGAATTAAGAAAATATGTTATGTTTACAGAGCTTTCAGCAAGAGATCCTTCAATACCTCAACAACAGAACTGTTTGTAGGCTGTGAAAGGAGGAATGAACACTGTATTGGCGTTCTCCAGAGAGACAGAACCAATAGGACTTATGTGGAGATTTATTATGAGGAATTTGCTCATGTGATTATGGAGGCTGAGAGGTTCTAATAATAATAATCTACAAGCTGGAGGCCTAGGAGACTGGTGGTATAATTCAGTTCCAGTCTGAAGGCCTGCAAACCAGGGGAGCTAATGGTGTAGATTCCAGTCCGGGCACTTCAAGGAAACCAAGGACAAGGCAGAGCTTGATCGCCAACGGAAGAAGATTAGTGCAATCCCCGAGAAGAGGAAGAAGATGGAAGATGGTGGAGTTGAACTGAAAAGACCAAAATGCTAATCTCCAGTTCCAACTCCAAGAAAAATCTCCACAAAGATGTGTTCCCCACTGCTTGCTTTCTGCAATTCCCAAAAAAGTCACAAGGTGTTTTTGTTGTGAATGTATATGAAATTTTATTGTATAATCATTTGGTTCCATTAAAATTGGTTAACCTGCAAAAAAAATATAAAAAAGAAGAAGAAGATGATGAGATAAGATGTCCAGCTCAAGTAGTAAGGCAGAAACAAAGGGGGAGTAAATCCTTCCTCCACCTTTTGTTCTATTCAGGCCCTCAATGGGTTGGATGATGCTCACTCACATTGGGGAGGGTGATCAACTTTACTGAGTCCACTGTTTCAAATGTTCATCTCATCCAGAAACATCCTCACAGACGCACCCAGAAATAATGTTTAATCTGGGCACCTTGTGGCCAGTCAAGTTGACACATAAAATGAACCATCAAAAACACCAGGAGGTAAAATTCATATTCCAGTGACAGTATAAACCAAAGAAAGTGGGTGAGGAATGTGGGCTTTTCTAATTCCTCTCAGATTTGCTGCACATTTCTTCTTCTATAATGGCATAAATAGGAAAATCCAGTAGTTTTTGTTGTAGATTTTTAGCCACGTCTCTTTCCTGCAGTTTTTTCCTAAAGAAAAGAAATGATGTCTGTTTTCTAGATTGAGGGACCACATCACACAAATAATTTATAAAGTCACTCAGGGTCACAACCCTAAGAGATGGGGTGCACTGGTGATCAGGTCAGGCTGAGGCTAACAGAGAATCAGCTGGAAATGCACAGTCATCGAACTGAGCTATGAGTTTAATGATCTATTTAGTTTGTCGTCATCCTTTTCTCACAGTATAGTAACATGTGTTTACTTTTTAATTGTTTGGTAGAATAGGTTCTATGCTAAGTGTATGATATAGAAGGCCAAGGTGTCAAATCTGAGATCTTTAAAAAATGGGTCATTGATTTCTTGGGGTACTTCTTAGGGATAAAATCTGGAGCTTCTATTTGGAAGAGGGGGTGCTGCCCATCACCCTTCTTCAACCTACTGATAGACTTGACCTTGAACATAGACAGTAAATTTAGTCCTAGGTCTGTGTTTTAGGAGATTCTGTAGACTTTTGTAGTATATAAATTTGAGTTCTGACATTATACATAATTTTTATCATTGACTACGAAAGGAAAAACATCTTTATTGTCTGGTGGCAAGTTTGTTTTATTACATCTACAATTGAATAGAGATGTAAGAAAAACATCCTTTGAGATTTCTTCCAGGGTTGGTGAAAACTTGACTGCCAGCCTTCATGGGAAAGGAAAAAAAAAAAAAAAAAACGAATCTTGTGCAGAATTGTGCACCAGTTTTAGAGAGTGAAGGTTTTAGATCTCTTTTGAAGATAGAGGAAAACTGTTATTGGAAGTTAATTTAAAATGGATACCTTGTTTATAACAAAAGCCATCTGCCACAGCTCAGAATGAAGCAGACGTTATTGTCATCTCAGTCATCTAGTCATCAACAGAACAGAGATTTCCTGGAAATTTGAATGTAATTTTAAAAAAGCATATACATCAATCTCTATTTTTTCCAATTTGTCTTCATTATAAAACTTGAAATCAGTAACTCAAGTTAAAGTAAAAATGGCCTCTAGATTAAAAAAAATCACACTTGAGAATGAAGCCAGATCATTAGGAATTATACATTTTTAAACAATGTAAGTAGTAGAACCACATTTTAAAAATTTGAAAGGAGTCAGAATTATCTATAATTAGCTCTCTCTCAAATAACCACTGTTCACATTTTAATTTTTTCTTATTTTTCATCATTTTTGATAGGTATAATTAAAGTCTATATGCCTGTCTCCATATTTTCCACTAGCATTAAAATTTAAGTTTTTCTGGGTTGCAACATAATGTTCATAATCATCAATTTAGTGGTTACACTGAGTGGATTAATACGTTAAATTAATCATTTGTTTGTGGTTGAACTTAAAAGGAGACATGACCAAATCTCTTAAAATGTGTATTTAAGCAAGAATCAGTCATCATGGGAAAATGTGCTCTGTTGACTAAATAACAGAATGAAGAGACTGCGGCTGAGAAACCCCGAGAAGCCCCTCCCTGTCACGTGGTTTAGCACAAGAAAGTGTCTTGCTTCCCATTCCCAAGGCACCAATTACTCTTGTTGCATTGATTTGAATTGCATTTTCTTGTCAGGCTCCGTTATCAGCTGAGGAGTAAAGGAGGATGTTTTCCTGGCTCTACACATCTTCGCATTTTATTTTTGTTTCCCTTCCCTTTTTGAAACTCTGCTGCAGCACCATATCTTCATAGCCCTTTGCTTAAATAATCTTTGTCTACTATGAAACAGCATAATAAATGCTTATTGTCCAAAATCTCTCTCCCTATATATATATGAAAGTATATACATATATGAAAATGTATGTATTATATATAAATACATAAATTTTTTTTTTTTTTTTTTGCTGAGGAAGTTTTGCCCTGAGCTGGCATCTGTTGCCAATCTTCCTCTTTTTTTGTTTGAGGAAGATTAGCTCTGAGCTAACATCTGGACCAACCTTCCTCTATTTTGTATGTGGGTTGCCACCACAGCATGGCTGATGAGTGGTGTAAGTCCATGCCCGGGATCTGAACCCATGAACCTGGGCTGCCAAAATGGAATGCACAGAACTTGAACCACTCAGCCACAGGGCTGGCCCCCAAAATCTATATTTTTTAATGTGAAAAATATGAAGGTAAACTTGGCATCAATTTTTCTGCCATACATCTGCATTGCTCTTATGGAAAATTAACAGTGGAGCTGAAGTCAACAAGATGGCTGGGTGCTCTTTCCTGGGGTCATGCTGCTGGCCCAGTACCATGAACATGTGTGAGAGGATGTAAAATTCTGTGCCAGGCAGTTTAAGGCAATAGACAGTTAATTCCTTCTGTGAGTTCAAAGCTTTTTAGTGCAACTTTACTCAAATATCTTATGGAAGAAAGAGTTTCTGTGGATAACAAGTTTGGAAATCATTGAATACTATGGCCAGTTCATGGAAATTCAAGTTGTGAGAGGTCCTACTGTCAAATAGGCCTTTCTTGGGCTAGCCTGGTGGTGTAATTGTTTAGTTGGCATGCTCCACTGGGGAGGCCCAGGGTTCGCAGGTCAGATCCCGGGCACAGACCTACGCACTGCTTGTCAAGCCATGCTGTGGCAGGCATCCCACATATAAAGTAGAGGAAGATGGGCACAGATGTTAGCCCAGGGCCAATCTTCTTCAGCAAAAAGAGGATTGGCAACAGATGTTAACTCAGGGCTAATCTTACTCACCAAAAAGATAAAATTTAAAAAAAAACAGGCTCTTCTCGCTTGGTTTAACCCAGCACTTACCAGATTGGTTTGACTCCAGAATCCTGTTTTCATGTTAAAGCCTATTATTTAATTTAGTGTGGAACTAGTGTACCTAAAACCTACAATAGAAAACACTGATATGGTGCAATGCCATATTTTGAGTTGACATATTTAAAATTGACACTTTTATCCTCGTTTCTTCATTTATATTCCACAATATCCAGCACCTACTGTTTACAAGGCCCTCGGTCTCTCTTGACCTTCTTCTACAACCTCGACCTTGATGTACTCTCTAGTCAGGGAAGCACTAACTGTAAGAAAAATGTCGTGACAACCCTCCAGGTACCTTTGACCATGAGATTTATCATTGAAAAGGAGAGGAGGGAATTGTTTATTCACAAAGCCTCCCGTGTTGGTGGTGCCCTAGGGGATTAGGCTGGAAAGAGATTCCTCCCCAGTCACCTTCAGGGACTCTTATCTGGCAACCCCCAAATTCACCTCTCTTGGGGAAAGTTTTAGATTATTCATTGTGAAGAGAAGGATTTTCCTCTCTTTCCGTTCATCCTCAAGTGGAGCACCAGCTGCTAGGTATCAGACCTAGCATTCCTTTCAACACAGGGGAGTAAAGGGCGTGTGGCAAGAGGATCCATTTCAAAGAGCTGGTAGAAATGATCAATGACCTAGGAAATCAGAGTTGAAGAAGGAACATCAGTGCCTTGAAACGTTCCCGAGAGCTCTGACCTCATGAGGGTTTTAACTAAATGGCTACTTAGGTTATTGCATTTACCCACAGCACATATTTAAATGAAATGGATGGAGGAAAGACCCTCTAAGCTACTTGACAGAAAAATGACAAAAAGCTTTTGAAGGTCAGGGAACATAGCACAATCACTTTAGACTAGTGGGAAAATGAAATTCTTCTCGGGACCTTGTAGCCCTGACGGTACTATCAATTTTAAAATGGAGATAGTGCTTGAGAATGTGTATGTTTCATACTAAGTGACTATGTACTGAATTATAATAGCTCTGGGCATCCACTTGAGAACATAAATGAATGAGTTACATGAAGTGTTAATATCATTAAAACCAGTGGAATTATTTATTTATTACTCTCATCGCATATTACAAAGCAGAGCTTCTGAAATCCTTGGCAAAAAAAAAAAAAGATCTTAATTTTATATCAGGGATTCTCTTAAACATGAGAACAATCCAGCAATACTGAGCGAAAAGAAAAAACGTAACTGATCACGGAATTAATTTTAGATCCCCAAATTCTTTCTGTTCAACTGTCAGCCAGTCTCTTCCTCTGTATAATCCTACATAGTAGGAAATAGTATTTGAATTTTCTTTAGCAAACTGGATAGACATGCAGGGGCTTGTATCTCTTGATGTGATTTAAAAAACAAATGGGCTATTTTCCAGGTTCAACTTACGCATTTTAGTATGAGATGAAAACATCTATTCATACATAATAACAATGTGCTAAATTCCAAAATAATTTGATGAGGTGGTATTTTCCGTGTTTGGGAATGATGTATTAGGAAGTCTTAAATTGAAAAAGATAATGATCTCTGAGGTGTGTGTGTGAGTGGATAGATAGACTTCCTTTTCAACAGCGTATGTGTATATATGTACATGTCAATATAGTGTATTAGTTTGCTAGGGCTGCATTAACAAAATACCACAAACTAGGTGGCTTAAAAATATAAAGAAATTTATTTTCCCACAGTCCTGGAGGCTGGAAGCTAAAGATCAAAGTGTCAGCAGGTTTGGTTTCTTCCGAGGCCTCTCTCCTTGGTGCACAGATAGCTACCTTCTCTCTGTGTCCTCACATGGTCTCTCCTCTGCGCCCACATCCCTGGTGTCTCTTTGTGCTTCCGTTTTCTCTTCTCATAAGAACACCAGTCAGACTGGATTAGGGCCTATGCTAACAACCTCAACTTGACTTAATCACATCTTATAGGCCCTACTTCCAAATACCATCACATTCTGAAGTATGAGGGGTGACGGCTTCAACATATGAATTTAGGGGGACACAATTCAGTCCATGACGTATAGTATATATTTGTTGTTGACAGTGCCTTCGAGTTGATTCCAATTCCTAACCCCCTGTGGACAGCAGAGGGAACCCTGTGCATCTTTTTGAGCCATCCTCTCACCTTCCAGCGCTGTATCAGACAATGCTCCACCCTATTCACAGGGTTTTCATGTCCAGTTTTTATGGAAGTGGGTGGCCAGGTCCTTCTTCCTAGTCTGTCTTAGTCTGGAAGCTCCACTGAAATCTGTCCACTGTGGGTGACCCTGCTGGTATTTGAAGTCCTGGTGGCACAGCTTTCAGCATCACAGCAACATGAAGCCACCATAGTATGACAATGACAGATGGGTGGTGTGGGTCCCTGACCCGGAAATGAACCCAGGCTGCAGCAGTGAGAGTGCCAAATCTTAACCACTAGACCGGGGCTGGCCTATAGTATATGTAGAAATGCATAATTGGGGAAAAAATTGATATTTTCTGTTACGTGTTTATATTTTTCCTGAACCCTGTCTCTATGTGTGTGTGCCATCATTCATACTTCTCAAATGAGATGCCAGTGGAAAACACAGAAAATCAATTTTTTTCCCAAAACTAAATGGTACCACTAGTCCGCAAGAAAACATTTATGATCAACAGCAGATTAAAAATAATATTTCAGAGAACCTTTTGTATTCTTTCTTATTAAAATAATTAGAAAATAATTTACCACCCAAACACAGTTAATTAGTAAATGGGGGGGAAATCATAAATATAATTTCAAAAAAAATGTTACTTTGAGATGGGACAGATGAGGAGAAATTCTAGTAAGTATATTGGTTTAGCTTTGGAATAAGCGTTATAGCATTTCCTTTTCTGATGAATCCTTTTTAAGAGATTAAAATATCACATAGAAATATTAATAATTTTTTATACACTAAAAAATTACATTTACGTGTCTTAGTAGTTTTATCAACAGTTTGACCTTAGATTTATTTAGCCATGATACAATCATAGGCTTCTAGATGATAAATCTCAAGGAATTCTAGGTTAGGGATTCTAAAGCCCTGTTCTTCCATAAGAGATCTGGGTATGGGAGGAATGCTGAGCGGTGGGGCCTCTGAGCAACTTCCCTGGCCTTTGTTTCAACAAGAGCAGTCCCACTTTTATCTATTTTACATATTGAAGATCCACGCAAGATATCTTGTGAAATCAGTTCCTGCCGCTTTGAAACATTCAAGAAAACCTCTAACTTGGTGATGCGTTCCCATGGTACAGTCGGGACACCGAGGGCCAGACAGGTTAAGTGACCTGCTCAGGGTCACACAGTGAGGTTTTCTGATTCCCAGATCAATCTTCTTCAAACTATGCCATATTACTCAAATACCATTTGATGAATTCTTGTGCCATCCATACAAATGGGACATCACTGTGGTTTTGCTTGACAGTAAAGGTTGAGCTTATAACTTTACTATGGTCATTTGGGATATTGACAGAAAGCCGTGATAGGATTAGGTCTCCTCATTTGTCATCCCTGGGTGACACTATCTTTTTATTTTTCAATTAATACCATTTTAAGTGCTTTTATTGGTTCTATATTATCTACAACTGAAATTTTGGTTTTTTTCCATTGGTGATTTTTAAGTAGATTTAGACTGAACTCAGATTCAGGAAATTGATCTGTGGGCAGTTCTTTCTGTAGCTCACCAGAGCGGATGTCTGTTTTGTTTGTTTTTTTGTGGGGGGTTTTTTGGTGAGGAAGATTCGCCCTGAGCTAACATCTGTGCTATTCTTCCTCCATTTTGTATGTGGGTCATCACCACAGCATGGCTGATGAGTGGAGTAGGTGCATGCCGGCAATCCGAACCTGCAAACCCAGGCCACCTAAGTGGAGCATGTGAAACTTTAACCGCTCAGCCATGGGGCCAGCCCCCAGTATTTTTTGAGACTTGTATTAAGCATTATTCCCTAGTTCTAGAACTGGTACTTTTGATACTGTAAGCATATGGCATACAATTAAAGCTACATAATGAGCCAAATATGCTCGAGCAAATGTATATCCAGGAAAATGGCACCCTTTATGACCCTGGAAAGTAACTACATATTTTAGAATAATGTTTGTTTTAATTAACTGTTTCCAGAGAGTCAAGAGAGATGAACTTTACCTTTAGTTCTGCTACCATGCTGTGCTTTCTCCTCTCCTTCCCTGTTTGAATACCTCCTTTTACTGGGCTGTGGGTGGGAAACAGGACAGGAAAACCTTGACAAGGTTTGCATGTCCTGAGAGGGATTCTCCTAAGCCTCACCTTCTAACACTGAAATCAGAATGTCTATCTTTTTCGCCTGCTCTAGACATCTTGAAAACCCCTCCCACTATAACAGCAGAGAGTGTTCTATGGAAGATAGTCATTCATTTAGGAAATATTTTTGAGATCTACTCTTTGCGAGGCACCAGCCCTGTGACTGGAAACCTTGTTTTATTTATCAGTAATAATTGGAAATTGAAATATCTCAAGCAATGAAAATAAAATTGGCTTTGTAAAAAAGAGATAGGGACAGATACAACAAGATTGGCAGAATGTTGATAATTGTTGAAGCTCAGTGATGCGTTCATGGAATCAAGATGCTTTCAACTTTGTATATGTTTGAAAACTTCCTAAATGACAAATTTAAAAACATATTTAGTTGGTGAAGTCTGGGTCGGTCCAAGACCAGAAAACATAATCAGCCATGAGACTTAAGAGGAAAGACTCAGATCAGAATGAGAAAATGGAAAAAATAAATAAAAGTTAGAACCCAAACAGACCTTAGAGGACCCTCACTAGGGTTTTCTAGCTCCCATGGTGAGATGAAGCTGGTGGCTTGAAGCAGAACCAAACTGAAGTTGTGACTAGATATCATTTCTAGTGCTAAGTGCATATTTATGAGTAAGGTATCTGCTCCATAATTTATATTTGGTTCTCTTCAAAGGATATGATACCTCTTTTCCCCAGGCCTTTTTCAATCGCCTGAACATCAGAGAAGATCTATTTTGCTCACCATTTGAGCCCCAATAATTAGATCAATAAGTGGCGCATACTAGGTCCTTAAAAATAATTGTTGAATAACTATTTTTAATGTTCCTATTTAAAGATTCTTGTCTTCATTTTTCCCAGAGAGGAGCCGGAACCAACGACCCCATCAACATCTATAAGTATGATTCTGGAAACCCATAGGGATGGGGCAGGTTTTCGAGAACCCGTAGAGAATCTGCCGCAGTAACTGTTGGACTATAGCATTCCTTGCATCTAATTAGTCTTTTTCTCATCATTTTATTTTCTTTCTGTTTCTTGGGCTGACAATATGACAATGCTGAATCACAATGTCCGCATGTTTGATTTTTGACAGCAAGCCAGAGATTTCTTGTGTGCACATTTAGCAACACTGATGCATTTATATGAGGTTTGTGAGCATGCCCAATTGTTGACATCACTATTTGATGAGTTATTATTACCAGGCAGGGAGCCTCATAGGATCATCTAACCTGGGACTTGAATTAAATGACATTTTTGTGATTTTTTTAAGAGGCTCCTACAAGTCAGTCTGTAAGATTTATGGAACACTGATTATGCGGAGACCTATTCAACACTCTGGGTGCATACAAAGAAATAAGAGAAACACTCCTTGTCTATGTACTACTTGCCATCTAGTTTGGAATTTTAAGCCTGTCTAGTGTTAGTCAAAATTATGCCCTCTCCTTGGATACTGTTTTCTTGTGTTAATTCAAGCTGTGATTAAACTAGGTTGATAACTGGTTTATAGGCTCCTTTATAGAATTTTCATTGTAGCTCAAGGCTTGGAAATAGCAATTTAATTAGAGACTTACAGTCATGCATTTCATAGTGATAAATGTCTTGTGAATATTTAGACTATTAGTGAAGGTGAAATATTTGGGGCTTTCCTTTAACTTATTTAATATTCTCCTTTTCTGTAATCTATTTCACAGACAGATTTCAGACTCTTATTCTAAATGAAAATGGTGTCAGTGATGCTTTATTTTGAGACTAGCTCTAACACTTCCCCCCAGAAAACCTACTATGTCATAAAAGTTCATTTTACATTTCTTCCATAGAAATCATTAATAATAGAAAACTTCAAAGAGAAACAGTCTCTTTGCTCTTTACTTAAGGGTTTAACTATACAAAACTGGTTATTTATACATATATATTTATGTATATACTCACATAACATGTATATATACATACATAATACTTACATCTATGTGAATTTTGAGAAAGACACTTTAAAAAAAATACCCACCCATATACAATTATTTGGTTTTAATACATTTTCTTTATGTAAAATTATACTGTTCTAGAGAGTATTTTTAGCATATTCCAACTGTTTAATTAAAAGAATTTGTGACCCATGAGTAATATTTCAGCAATAACTGGTACCAGCCACAACCACAGTCACTCTCTGGTTAGGCCTTCCAGCAGGGGAGGAGAAACTGAGTCACCAAGTTAGTAACAAGGCCTGTGTCTCTGTCTTTGGTTCTACCAGGAACTGCAGCAACCCCAGGTCTACTTGATTTACACACACACACGTGCAATATCCAGAGTCCGCATGTGATGCTCACATGTGCTTACACACAGACTTCTCTGCAACCAATTAGGCCCCTCTGCTTTCTTCCTGTCTGTCTGCTGCTGAGCCCCCTAATGCCCCGCAGGTGTGTCGGAGCTCTTCTCGGGTCTGGGAAACTATCTCAGCCACGGCTGAGGCACCGCTGCTGCCTCCTGAGCTACTCGGGCACCGACCTCCTGCCAGCAGAAGGGCCTGTCCATGCCTTGGTCCAGTGGCAGGCCTCTTCTGCCCACTCAACTCCATGCTGCCTCTGTCCCGTGCCCAGACCAAGTTCAACAATCATCTCAAAACACCCTACATCGCCCACCTCCCACCCCTCACAAAACAAAAACAAAAAAGAGGACAACACTCTATAATGGAGAGGCTGCAGAGCTCCCCATGTCTTACCCAAGTTTTTGTAAAACAACCATTTAATTTTTACTTGCTGTCATATTTCAGCTCCATCAGCTTGGGATTCATGCGTGAGTCCTAGGGGAAGCTAAGCCTACAGTTTCTTGGTATCCAATCTGAACTGAAGAGTCTTTGCTTGAAATTTAAATTGAGAACATACAGTCTTAGAAATGCATCCTTTACTTTCATTGTCTTATTATCACACAAGTCTGTGGCTGTTCATGAGTGTTCTTAGTTACCCTCTGGGCCCATCTAGGGTGACTGCCACCCAGACACAAGAGCGTGGGCCTCACGGGCATGTCATGGAGGACATTGTTCTGTATAGCCCAGTGCTGCCCCACAGACAAGCTCATCAACCCAGCCTCAAATCCACACTGGTTTTATACACTAACCAGTCAGTCTGTAACTATGAGGAACAGGAAATATTTTATTCATACATGTATAATTCAAATGGGGTTAACCATCATCTTGTTTCCACTTTTCCCGAATCTCCCAATAGGCTTTCCAGTTAAGGGCCACTTGGCAACTTGATCAAAAAACTGTCTGCCTTAAATAAGGATTTTTTTAATTCCAAATTTCCTTGAGGAAAACTCTGTCATTAAGTTTTTCAGAATAAAAATTATATTTACTTTATAAAAGAAATATTTACCCAATCATGTGGACAGTGTATTTGCCTTTGAAACACTGAATATAAACATTTCAGAAATGTAATATGCTGTTCCCTTAAAGGTTTGAGTTTAGCTAGTTGTGAGAAATTTTTTTCTTTTGATGAATCTGGATATTTCCACCATGGAAAACACAGCTCCCTCCAAATCCTGTTTATGAGAAAGTCACTGGCCTGGACATGTTCATGTCCCTCGAGAGAACAGCATTTCTTCAGAAGTGGAAAGATTTTTTTCAAGAAAAAAAATCTGCTGGTCTAAATTTATTACATTTGTTTTCATATTGTTTCAACTTCAGTATGAAATGTTTGGGTGGAAAAAATTTTTGTTTCATAGTAACTTCTGGATTTATGGCTAAAATGAGTCTCTAAGAAATAAGTTTTGGTGCTGGCCTGGTGGCATGGTGGTTAAGTTTGCGTGCTCTGCTTAGGCGGCCCGGGGTTCACAGGTTCGGATCCCGGGCGTGGACCTATGCACTACTTATCAAGCCATGCTGTGGCAGTGTCCCATATAAAGTAGAGGAAGATGGGCATGGATGTTAGCCCAGGGCCAACCTTCCTCAGCAAAAAGAGGAGGATTGGCAATGGATGTTAGCTCAGGGCTAATCTTCCTACCAAAAAAATAAATAAATTTTACGAACTTTTCAATGTATATTTCACTTGTTTTAAGGCAAAAAAATGTTTTGAGAAATAAAACATGGATTTTTATAAAACCCTACAAGCTCGTGGGAAGGAGACAATGTTGTGTAGATTGCCACTGATCAATTCACTATAAAATATATCAGTACTATAGATATGACTATATGATAATTATGACTACTGATAAACCTTAGCAGATGTGAAATGTGTTTTTGTTAAAGCCTAATGATAGGCACCTTGCTGTACACAGAAGCAGTGTCCCTTGCCAAGGCACAATTCTTACGTATCTCCTTCTTCCCTCAATATAATTCTTGCCCAAGGGGCATCTCAGTCTCTCAAACGCGACCCTTTGACTGGCCATCACACAGGCACATCCTGGCACGTCTGAATCCTAGTCTGAACACCACTCCTGTTCAAATGGAGACCCTGCTCCGTATATCATGCGTCTCATCCTGTCACCATAGGAAGTAAAATATTTGCCAGGTGATTGAATATGAGAGATCTGAGCTGTTGAAGAGCATTGGTAATGCTACATTGCTGGCTTTGCTATTTCTCTGCAAATAACCGTCTGAATAGCCTTCCTTTTGGTTGTCTGTGTCCAGAGAGCTAAAAAGTGGTTTTGACTCTCTTAAGAAGAGTGGGTTTGGGGCCGCCTGGTGGCGCAGCAGTTTAGTTCGCGCTTGGCAGCCCAGGGTTCGCGAGTTCGGATCCTGGGCGCCCGCCGACGCACTGCTTGTCAGCCACGCCGTGGTGGCGTCCCATATAAAGTGGAGGAAGACGGGCATGGATGTTAGCCCAGGGCCAGTCTTCCTCAGCAAAAAGAGGAGGATTAGCAACGGATGTTAGCTCAGGGCTGGTCTTCCCCACAAAAAAAAAAAAGTGGGTTTGCAGCATCAACCATTTATGGTCATAATAAGGCATTTGTATCCCACTCTCAGTCTTAAACACCAAGGTTTTAAGCTCCTTCCTTAGTAAATATGATTCGTTATTTACTTTATGCGACTAGAACAGCTTTTATTCATTTCCTGTTGTACTAAGCTTATTTGTTACCTTTTACATAATTATATTCAAACCCTCTTTGGAAGATAATCTTTTCTCTTTTGAAGATGTGTGTTGAGTTTTTGCAATTAAAAAACCATCTGTTCCAGCAGGCAGCATCCCCGTCCTTGAATGCTTGGTTTGGTCATCCTTGTCCAGTAGCAGAGGGGAGCACTGTCTCAGGATCACACTGCTAGACATGGCTATTGTGTATTTAGTTATTTCTAAGTGGAGGTTCAATAAAGCCCTATGTTCTGGGGCACTATTTGCTATTCCTATCATAATTAGTAATTCTTCAAGGAAAGTATGCATGTTTGTCCTACAGCTTCAGTGTCAAAGGCCCTGGGTTCCTATCTCTCACGCTTTTGACATGTCCGCCTCACTCTGCTGTTCTTGCCATCTACATGAATATAAAGGAGAAGTGGATCCTATAAGAGTTGGAATTCCTACAGAGAGATGTGCCATCTAGATTTAAAGCATAGCTTCTATTTTCCTAATAGCTGTAATAACAAAATAATGGCAAAATGGTTTGTGTGAGCTATTTCCCAGGATGTTATCACTACCCCTGAAAGGCAAGATGCCTCCTCTCCAACCTGGGGAGCCGCTTACCACCTAAGTTGCTCGTGAAGTAGCCGGGATGCGTAAAGAGGTACGGCTGAATCACCTCCTTGCCTCCAGTCATTGTATCACCTGCTGTCTTAGTCCATTGCTTGGCTGAGAGCGCTCTTGAGAATGGGTTGCATGCAAAAGGAATAATACAGCTACATAAAAACAATTTCTTTCCTAGTCTCAAGCCCTGGTGTTAACGACTAGATTAAATGCTACTTTTCAGTCTATGCTCCACTGCTTATTTACATGCGAAAAAAATTAAAACTTGGGTGACCTTCAGAATGGGGAGGAACACACAGAGGAAGCAGTGCTGAGTTTAATTTAATGTTCTGTAACAAACAAGGGGAAAAGATATAGAGATACCGATTTTGAGGGAAATGTTAATTATCTAAAGCTTAATTACAGATAACATCATGAGGAGAATACATAAAAGGCTTGAAATGCAGCCAAAGCATTTCCCTAAGAACATTAAAAAATGATTGTTGTTTACAATTCACAAATCGCACAGACATAAAGCTGAGATGGGAAAAACAGAGTCAGACTTGGAGAATCCAACCTGCTCTGTGAAAACCAGCAGAGAAGTGTTAGCTCATATATTAGAAGTAAATGAGATTCTGTACATGTTTCCCCTTTAAAATAAAAATTAGCAGATCACTGGAGAACACATTGAAGTAAAATCCTAAGAGACGATACAACCCAAATAAAAATAAATAATTTATGAGCTCTTAGAATGGGAACTACCAATAAAATAGAATTCACAGACATTTATCTCCATATAAGTACAATAGAAATAAAGGAAGCGAGATTTTTATGTTCTTGTCACTTCATTACTGAATCCAATGATATGAAAATCTATCTTTTCACTCCAACGTAATTTTCATTTGATGCTGCAAAGAATGGCTTATATTTATCTAGTCTACTCTTTAGAGATGCTCATTTGTCTTTTTTTTTCTACAATCGGTATCTATTAATGTCCAATTACCTTTAAAGGCAAGTTTCAGGATAATGGAATGTGGCATTTTGGAAGAAGTTTGCTTTCAAGGTGGGAGGTTATAGGAAATGAGGACCTGGCAGTTCCTGTTGGCCTGATGCCAATGAGACACGATGATCTTGGGAAGGATGCAGTCTTAGGGTCCAGGGCCTTGGGTGGGGATTAGTAGGGAGAAACCTAAGACCCAATGCCCATCTAGGAAGCTGCTAGAGTAATTCAGGTGTGAGGTGATGAGACTCCATGTGGAGCAGAAAGGGAAAGGAGATGGGCACAGGTGCCAAGAAAAAATATATATATATTTGAAAGACTTTTTGAAGGAACAAACAATAGACATGCTAGCAGATTCGATACAGGAAAGGCGTGATTTGAAATGTCTCCCAGGTTTCTAGCTGGGGAGATGAGAGGAGATAGACACTGTAATGAGCTACTGAGGTCCCTCTCCAGGAATGATGGTCTCACCGCTCCAGTTCCAGCTCCAGCTGACCCTAGAAGCCCTCAGTTGTCAAGTCTCAATGGGCATTGTCTTAGCTGAGAGGAGCCACTGGCACAAGATGGGCAGCTGCATCCAGTCACTGACAAGGCGGTATTAAAGACCCAGCTCGCGGGCCCCCAGCTTTGAGGGGTCATCCACTTTTAGTACTCCCTCTAAGACAGCAGTAGCTGCCGTTGGTGGCATCAGTTCCACTTCTCAGTCTGCCCAATCCTGCTTCCTCCTCTTCCCTCCCTTTCCACGGGTGCTGATCAAAGTGAAATCCTGAGAATTCTCCAGCATGCTAAGTCCCATCTCAGAGCCTGCCTCCAGGGGGAGCCCAACTTTCCCCCTAGAAGAAGGAGCATATGGTTGATAGAAACCAGGGAGTTGAAAATCATGCTACTTTGGAGGTAGAAAGCATATTGGCAAATTCATTCCTAGAAAGGAGCCTCTAATAATAGTCAAGATATGTTCAGGACACCATTGCTGTGGGTCATGAATTGTATCTTCTTTTTTCAAGAGACGAAAGTAAAGCTTGCTTTAATTTTTTTTTTTTTTTTTTTGCTTTTTTTAATGAAACAAAGAATGTATAATGAACCATGTAGATTCCATAATACCTGGCTTATACTTGTACGAACAGCACTTTATAAAATAAACTCTTCTTTGTCAAGGTTGGAACTATCTAGCATGCAGAATTACTTGATGTTTTAAGTATTTTTAAAAGTCAATTAGAAAAAAAATGATATTTTCGTAGTGAGCCGTGGTGTTGGGCAAACTCAGAATTGTCTTCAAAAATTTTAAATTAAAATTGTTTTAGAAAATTATTTAATGAAGTGAAGAAAGTTTGTGACATATTAAATGAAAATGAAGAGTAAAAGGATGTATCGTATGATTCTAACTTAGAAAGAAATATATTGTCTCATCTATATATCAATAAAGACTGAGGTGATATATATCAATCAATGTGTCAATAGTGATTGTCTCTAAAAGCTAGAATTGTGGCTAACTTTTCTTTTCTATACTTTCTGAATTTTTCAAATATTCAAGAATCAGCATGTATATTTCTATTATCAGAGATAAATTTTAAAATAACTAAGGTTGATCTCTAGATTTAGCATGTGGATGTAGGACAAAATATCAATATAAAAGAAGTTAAGGGATTTCACAATTGTCTAATCCTTTAGTTCCCTACATAAATATTTTTTTAAACTCCAAAAGTAATTTCCATTATAATTGTTTGAAAATTGTGACCTTCGACATTTCTCACCTTTCTAGAAATTTCATGGGGTTTTTTTTCACCCGTTTTCTTTCTGATCCAAAAAAAAAACTACTGCTGTCCTGAAAACTGCAGTTTCTGAATGAAAAAAAAATCATATTTCTATTTCATTTTTGGAAAATTGGGCCTTTTGTCAAATTCAGTTGAAGTGGCTGAACTTCTGAGTTTTTATCTGAAATCGTAGCTGATCTTTATTTGAACAACAGAAACAAGAACTATCCCTTTCTTCTTGAGTTTAAGGTTTAGAAATGTTGTTCTGTCTTCATCTAGCAAACCGTGTGTTTTTACATCTCATCCATGTCCCTGGGAGATCTTTGGCAATCAACTTTTCTATGCCTCTTTTATTCAATCTTTAAAATGGAGAAATCTTAGATGGATGGGTCAGCCAAGTGCTAAACTGAGCTACTGGCTGTTCTGAAGATAGAATCAAAAAGAGAAGTGGCACCAAAACATTTGAAAATGAAAACAACAAAAAAGTCTATGTTTATTTTAATCATTTTAATCACTTTCTTCTACTACAAGATCAATACATGTGTAGGGTGAACTTTTGGAATTTTATTTCCATTAGTCAAAATTGACTATACATCAAAGATTATACTATCCTACTTTTAAAATTCGTAACATTGAACTTTGGTATCATGATTATTAAGTAAAATACAAACATGACGTGATTCTCTGGCCAGCATTCGATAACCAGAGTGTGATGTGGTAAACCATTCTTCAAAGTGGCTCTTGTTAACTTGCAATAGTTTCAAAATGAGAGCTCCTTGCTAATGGCACCAGATTTTCCATTTTAAATGCCACTATAGCTAAAAACCAACTATGATGTTCCTTTTACATAGCATTCATAGAATTGAGACAATTTTGTTGTCTGCATTTTATACCATAAGCATATTCTATATTGCTAACACAGTCCCTTTTATCACAATTTTTATATTGAACAAAACAATGCATGTAGATAGTTTCAGTGGATCAATAGTACTATAAGCCCAATAAAAAAATAAAAACAAGTGTTCCCTGCCCTCATCCCTCCTCACTCCTAATTTTCACTCTTCAGAGACAACCACATTCCACTCCTTTAGGTATTTACCCTTATATGGGTACAAAACATGATTAACTGGATATATCCTTATTTTTTTATTGTAGACATTATTTATTGACTTCCTTTTACCCAATCTTTCTTGCCCCACTGTCACACACACACATCTCTCCACCATACTTCCAATGCAATTTAAATTACAGTTTTGTTTTGTTTGCAGGGAAAGATTCTCCCTGAGCTAACATCTATTGCCAATCTCCCCCCTTTCGTTTTCTCCCCAAAGCCCCAGTGCACGGGTGTATATCCTAGTTGTAAGTTGTTCTAGTTCTTCTATGTGAGCTGCCACCACAGCATGACAACTGACAGACGGGTGGTGTGGCTCCGAGACCAGGAACTGAACCCAGGCCACCGAAGCAGTGAGCACTGAACTTAACTTTAATTCAGGGCTGGCTCTAAATTACAGTTTGTATTGATATCAATGTTACATTGTTACATGATAATAATCATGTCAGCACTATTCACAACTGAGCCATGTAGTTTACTGCAATATAAATTACCTGTCTTGTTCAATGTTTTGTTTTCTTGGGTGTTAATAATTGTCTTGGTCTCTTAACTTTGTTTCTTTGCTTAGTTTTCTCTGTACTCACCACTAATTCAGCCCTAACTTTCCCAAAAGAACTATAAAAATTCTTCCTAAGGTTGTCAAACCATCAGATAATGAAATAACTTTCACTTTTTTCTTTGGGAGCATAGGCCCTGGACCTCTTGCTCTTCTGCTGTAATCCGTAATGTTTCTTCTAGAAGTTACCATCTCTATCATTCCGGGAACTCACTTCATTTCTCTCCTGCATCAGATCTCCTGGCTCCTGAATCCCATGTCTTTCTCTTATTTGAATTACTCTTTCATTTGGATGGGACACATTCTTCAGTAGCTTCCTGGGAATGGTTACAATGGGGTAAACTTTTTGTGACTCTTTTCTGTCTCAATTTCACTTTTTTTTGATTATCAGACTTGATAGTTTGGCTCAGTATTGTATTCTAGATGGCAAATTATTTTCTCTAAGAATCATTGAAGTCTGCTCTATTGTTTTAAGCTTTCTAGTGATACTGTTGTTCAAGGCCATTCTGATACCTAATTCCTTGTATGTAATATAGTTTTTTTCCCCTTTCTCTCAAAAGTTTTAGAAAGTTCTCTTTGCCCTTAAATTTTTACAATGATATGCCTTAGTATAAATCTCTTGTATTTATTATTCTAGGCACATTGTGGGCCCTTTCAATCTGTAAATTTCTGTTCTTCATAAATTCTTGGAATTTTCTGTATATTATTTATTGGATAAATTCCTTCTCTCTGCTGTATCTGGCTTTTTGAAACTCCTGTTAGTTGGATATGTGAACATATTTGATATATGTTATTCCAGTTTTCTTATCTCTTCTCCTCTATTTTCCATCTCTTTGGCTTTTTGTTGTTTTACTATCTAGAAGATATACTAAACTTTGTCTTCCAACTTTTCTATTAAAGTTTTAAAAAAATTTATCATTAATGCTGCTTTAATTTCCTTTTGGATTTCTAAGAGCTCTTTCTTATTCTCTAAAGGCTCTTTTATTTTCTTTCCCTTCCTTTTTTTTTTTTTCCCCCAGTGATTCTTTCTTAACTTCATGAGTACAGTAATGATAGCATTTTAGGAATATTTTTCTGCTCCCTGAATTAATCTATTTCTTTGGTGTTCCAAGATTCATGTTTTGGGGTTTTCTCATGGTCCCATGATGCTTGATGGCTCATTCATATCTAAAAGTGAAATACTCAAATTTTTATCACAAGATCTTTGTGATATCTGAAGATTGTGTCTGGCCAGGGGACCTGGACATTGCTTTAGCAGAGCCCAAACATTGATCAGATTCCCCACTTGCTCTTCTGCTGACCAGTTTCCCCAGAGAAGCATCACCTCATCTCTTCTGCTTGGAGGTCACAAACCTGGACAACAGTGTTCTGAGGAGTAAATGGGCATGGAGTGGAGAGGCTGCTGGAATGTACTTTTTCCCCTCACTCCTATGTTTTCAGCATCATGTCCTTGACACCTTCAGCCAGAGCCTCTGTGATTCATCCTTTCTGGAGAATGAACCAGCTTCTGCTCGGAGGTGAAGGGGAGGTGCCTGGCTTCACAGGCTGGGGGAGAGGATCTGGGGGCCCAACTATACCTCATACAACTGGTTCTTCAATTCCAGCTCCAGGTACCTCTAGCAGGTACCCATTGCCTCCAATTCTTAAGACTTTCTGGGGTTCTGTGGTGCAAAACATACAGTTTCTTGTTGGTACTCCACTAGTAGCCTTAAGTTTCAGATTTCTTCTCTCTGCTAAGTCTGTTGCCACCTGTGATCAGCTGTCCATGTTTACCTGTCTTCAGCTGTCCATGTCTATAAATTTAATCAACGCCTCTTGTCTTCGCTCTCATTCTTTCTTAGCCCTTGTATGTTTACTGCATTTTTGTTTGGTTTTTTTTTTTGCTGAAGAAGATTGGCTCTGAGCAAACATCTGTGCCCATCTCCCTCTATATTGTATGTGGGACACTGCCACAGCATGGCTTGATGAGCGGTGTGTTGGTCTGTGCCTGAGATTTGAACCTGCGAACCCTGGGCTGCCAAAGCAGAGCATGTGAACTTAACCACTACACCACCATAGCAAAAACCTACAGCATTTTTGTTATGACCTTTATTATCTTTTTAGAGATATTTGGACAGAGAGCAAAGATAGCATGTGTGCTAACCTAGCATGATTTAACTTAACGTTTCTCCCTCTCTTGAATTTGAACCACTTATTTTCCACACCAGAATATCCTCAAATTAGGTTCCATGTCACACTTGTGTTCTGAGAGATGTGAGGGGATGTTCCATGGAAAAAAAAGAGTTCCATGGTCAAGGAATAGTGTAAACCATTCACATGGCTCTTGTTTCTCCTTTCCTTTGTGACATCTTCAATATTATGCTCTTGATTCTGATTTAATTTCTAATTATGTTTATTATGTATCCCCAGCTATCCTCTAAGACACCTTGGAGTTATATACTATGCTTCTTTGTATAATATATGATATTTACTGTAGTATATAATAATATCTATTTGGGTATCTTTTACTCCCGATTAGAATGTAAGTCCCTTGAGCAGGACTATGTCTTATTCATCTCTGTATCCCCAGTACTTGGCAGAGTAGCTGAAATATCACAGGGATCAATAAATATCTGCTGATGAGTGAGTGGGTGAGGGATGTGCCTTCTTATACATTCCATAATCCCTTTTTTACCACACACCTATGCCGAGTCCCTGAAAGCACAGCTGGAGTCTTTATGTGCTCCTAAATGACAAATCATGTAATACTGGGAGTTCTGCACAGAGGATAGGACAGGGACCTGGGTAGCGAATTGGAGAAAGAGTGTACGTCTCCCTTTCTCTCCTCACCCCATGCACGTGCCTGTCCCCAAGGGTTACCTGCCTAGTCACCCCAGCCAGACCCCTGGCAGCCCCAGTCAGAAGCTGAGTGGGTCTCCTGCTCTGAAACACGGGAACTGTGTCTGCTGGTCTAAGGTAGACGTCAGAATTCACTTTCCCAGAGAAATAGTTGCGTAAATGGTGACCTTAGTAGAAATGCTACTGTTAATAAAATACTTCCAGTTCAATATGGGTTAAACTGATTTTAGGGGTTATTCTTGGAAACTAATTATAATTTTTTTTTTAATTTTTCTGTGGAAAAATGCACTTTGAGTTCCAAACGCACATATAAACTTTGGAACACTGCACACTCGTATGCTGAGGACTGATTATACTGTATTTGTGGTCCATTTGGGGCTGGGAGAACAAAAGGAAAATCAAATTATCAACTGAGTAATACCACTACTGGGAACAACAAATCTAAAGTTACAAAATAGTCTATAATGTGGAATATCACATCAGAATAAAAATGAACATATTTTACACAGTTTGTGATATTTGTGGGTTGGCTTGGTGTCTACAAGAAAGAACGTCTTATAAAACTGCGTGGGTCTAATGAAGTTATGTTTGATTCTGTCCTAGGCTCTGAGATAGTCTAACTTAATTCTGAGTCCAGAAAATGATGAATGGGCACTGTGCCATATACCACTTTCATGGTGGTCTGAATAATTACTCTGGACATTTTTGAAAAATCTTTTGGAGGCTTATGAATGGGCTGGGATGGGGTTGGTAGTGTAAGAAAGGATCTCAGAGATTAAGGTACTCTCTGAACTTGGCATTGTTGCTTTTTTTATTTATATCATAATAATATGGTCATATTAATAGTCAATTCAATGTCTCAAAGCAAAATGAAGATAGAATTTGGGACATTCAGAATTAGGTGATGAAAGAAGCACAACACCAGGGGGCTCAATGGAGCCATTGCTTTTTACACCTGCAAGAGCATCATTGGTTTCCTAAAAGAACATTGCGCTACAAAATCAATGAGTGCTAGGAACAGAAGAAAAATGAAATGAGGGAATGTTCCATAAGAATTAAGTCTGAAGACAGATTAATTTCTCCTAAAATTAAAATCATACTGCCAAAGATTATATGCCCAATTATTTATCATTTGAGTGGCCTGAATACTTTTCACTTTATAGTCTATAGGTCCAAATACATATACTGAATGTATATTATTTATTTTGCTAAATCCTATAAAAATCTATTTAAGGTTATTGTGAAATTATTAGTGATGATGGACAGGTTCTATAAAAAACAACATATTTAGTTATCATTCAGGGAACAGATATCGATGGAGTGTTTTATTAGGGCCAGACACTGTGCTAGGTGCAAACTTTAGATTAAATATTGGGCCACAAGGTTTAATAACACTGTTTCACAGTCTGTAACTGCTGGGCTACAAATAATTGAATGACCTTTCTAAATTAAGTATCTCTATAATTGTCAGTATTTGTCTTATTGAATATATTGTTTCCTACATAGGCCTAATATATCATATGAGTTCCTTTATCTTTATATCCGCATTTTTAACTGAAGGAAATTTTATGGTCTTTCACTTTTTAAACTAAAGCCAAGGTACAAATATGCTTAGCAGCTTATGGCTATCAAATTTCAAGTCAGGTAAATTTGATTAATTTTATTTACTAAATGAAGAGGAAAGAGTAAAAGAATATTAAGTTACTAACCAAATACCCTCCAAAAAGTCAATGACAGATTTTAAAAATATAAAATATCCTTGACTCTCAGTACCCGGTGGAAGCACAAGAAGTCACAGTGGTTTGTAGATGGTGATAATCATCATTACACGTTTTTTTCTTGGCAGCTCTAAGAACATATTACCTACCATAGTTATTGTGTAGTGTTAGTAAAGGAAAAAATTTTAAAGAATATCCAAAAAAGCCAATCTCATCAGGAGCTAATATTTTCAAGTATTCAGCATGAAAAGTTGAGCTGGAAAGTTCCCCATCTTCCAAGAGGAGACTGGAGCTGAGTCAGCTTCTAGCTCTGACCTTCACATGACCTCCTACATGACCTTAACTACTCCAAATCTGTTTCTCCATTCTTAAAATGAAGACCATCATCTGCTCTGCCCCAGAGATAAAGGTCAATTAAAAAGTGAGATTACCTGTGTGTAAGCGTTTTGCAAAGTAGAAGGACATTTTTTTTTCTTCTCATCGTTATTATTCCCCTGACTCATTTCCTGTTGTGCCCCTGAAGGTGGGTGGCACCTGTGGAAGTCTAGCACTTCAGGGGAGTTTCACTGGCTTAGTTTCTGTCGGTGCTGCTGGGTAGCTTTGCTCACATCCTGTGTGGAAGGACAGACATGGGTCAGACAGTATGCCAGGCTCCAGGCCTCATCAGTCCCTCAGGATTATTTTTTTTCTCTCCTCCTCATTGGTCCTGCCTGTTCGTAGAACTGAGTCACCTCTGATGGTCCCCACAAGCACAGGAAGATACATGTTACCTCAGTGTGTCCATCTTTGCTCGCTGGCGCATTCAGACCCTCACACTCCATCCAGAGGCCCGAGTGCTGCCCTGAATCAAGGCAGACAGAGACCCGGGAGGAAGGAGGCTTTGGGAGGTGCCTGGAGCCTCTGAAGCAGCCTGTTTCCATCAGGGCTGACCAGCTCTGCTGTGCTGCCTCCTTCACATTGATGAGGCTCTGACGAAAGTGTTTGCTCTGAAGTGTGTCCGTTAAAGGTAGCAATTATTTCTCTTCCAAGGGAAAAAGGCAGTCAGTGGCGCATGCTCACTCACCCACATTACAGCTTGCATTCCCTGATCATAACAATAGATTTGGGCTGATTTCCTGTACTCGGGCAATCAAAGACGGGATGAGAGAGAGCCATTAGCGGGGTGCCCTAGTTGACCTTCAGCTAAATAATTGTTCTTTCCCCTCATGCCTTTCTTTCAATATAAGAGGGAGGAGAGGAGAGCAGCTTTCCATTAAAAAAAAAAAGGAAAAGGAAAGAAAACAGGTGCATGGCCAGAGCTGTCTAGCAAAGCGATATAATTGATGGTGACAACAGCATTCTTAGTTTGACAACTGTTTGGGTTGTCCCATCCTTTTGTGTCATTGAATAGGAAAATAACTTATTAGAGCTATTCGTGTCAGAAATATATTCAATAAATATTTGTTGTGCTATATATATTGAATATTGCTTTAAGAATTAATTTTTATTTTTTAATATTAAAAAATCCCAAAATATTAAAGGCAAAGATGCACTCTAATTAGCTTTGGCAGTGGCTCCGCCCTGTGCAAGTAAACCAAGGTATCCATATGACAGCAGATTTCAAACATATTTTTGATTCTTGCTATGTCAGAGTTGTCCTATCCAAAGAGAAGATGTAAATCAGAAATATGGAAAGCTCAAGTCAATGTCATCCCAAATAAGTATCTCTCAGGCTGTGCCAATGAGTACCGGTAAGTCCAGCTTGAAACTTGGATAGAAGTACATTACTTTCCAACAATTGGTATTGAAAATAAAACTCCTGACAACTAGAGCCATTTGGGGAGATTGGATGTTCTCTTCTTATGACTTGTGGAGTGTTTTATATCACTTGGGGAGACCTGAGAGATGTTTGTCAGCAGAGCTGTGTAAGACAAATTTCTGCTGTCTATCTCATTGTTATTACAGACAAGTTCAGCATGAGTAGTCGAGGAGGTAATATAACTGCTAATGGCCCTCAGTGCTAATGGGGAGTAGAGTAGCTTAGGTTAACATAAAAAGCAGTTAAAGGTGTGGGACTAGCCACAGTTATTCCCAAGTAGAATCCAGATGAAGACAGAAACCATAAGCGTAAACAATGGCATAATCCAGTTAGTTCAAAGGGAGACAAGTTGAAAAAAAATTTTTTTTTTTGGTGAGGAAGATTTGTGCTGACCTAGCATCCCTGCCAATCTTCCTCTGTTTTGTATGTAGGACACTGCCACAGCGTGGCTTGATGAGCAGCATGTAGGTCCGTGCCCGGGATCCAAACCTGCAAACCCCAGGCTGCAGAAGCAGAGCTCAAACTTAACCACTATGCAATTGGGCTGGCCCTTTTGTTAATTTGTTTTAACCACAATATGGCAAATCCTCATATAGTTAAGTTCTTATGTCAATTGACTGATAATAGATCAACCTCATGATTCTCTCACACGTAATGGTCATCTCTGTGAACCTTCTAAATTTACTACGAAAGGCTGAAATCAAGCTACAAATAAAAAGGAAATCAATATTCTATAAATCTTATTAATGCATTATGCAAAGGCAGTATCTTTTGTTTTTATATGACATTTGATACATATAAGTTAATATGTATATAATTTATATATGATCAAATTATGAAACAGAATCATAAAAAGAAACCCTGAACCCATTACTCAACTTGAGAAATAGAACATGATTACTAATGTTGGGCTTGCCTGAAAGTCTGCCCCATTCTTATCCCTCCACCCCAGCTCATTGCTATCATGATGTTTTTGGTTTATTACTGTTTTTTTAATTCCATCTATTGCTTTTTAATTTCATCTGTTTTTTAATTTCCATTGTTTTTTAACTTTCATCTTCATTTTATTATTTCCTTTATGCTTTTCCACATACGTATGCATCCCTCAACAATATATTGTTTGGTTTTGTACTTTCTAAACTTTGTCATACTGTATATTCTTTTGTTACTTATTTTTTAATTTAGTTGCTATTTTTGTCCAAGTTACATGAACACATAAAAAGGCAAATAGTACCACAAGTCTTGATGTTAAAAAAAAATCAGTTGCTGCCCTAACACCCACTCCCAATTTCAACTCTTTAAGTGGACTTTTAAAATACTTACTTATATATCTTTAAATAGTATGCTTATATTGTTACTAATTGGTTTTTTTTTCAGTTTTAGAAAATATCTATTTTCTTTCCACTTTGGAATATGAGAAGTCAGCTCTTTCATACTCATCCCATCTCCCCACATACTTACTCACACTCCCCATCTTTTGCATCCTGTCAGGAGCATCATCTCATTAGTTAGATGATATATGGTGACATCGTTAGTCAGAGTTTACCTAACTATGACTATGTAAGCACCACTCACAGCCTAGCCATGTGGTACAATATGATTACTTTTTCTTTTCTGCACAGATGTTGGGTTTTCCCTAGAGAAAACTTATTTTTTCATTCATTTAGTTTTCTGTGTGCCCATCATGAATTCAACTCCCCAAATTTCCTCAGTTGTGTAAATCTTTCAAAGTGTTCAAATGTATTAGTCTATTATTTTCATCTTCTTGAGGGAATCTTCCAACCTGTTCCAATCTGGACTGTCAACAGCTGTCATTAGGGACTCCATTCTAGAGTCGGCTATTTGGGGAACTGCCTTTGCTTCTCTGTTGCAATGGGTCTCCTGTTTCCTGGCTTCCAGATCTTCCTTTCTCTTAGTTTACATCCTTGTTTTGCTGGAGCACATGTGCCAGTAGCTTTGTACGAAATGATGCATGGATGATAAATTTTTGAAACATGAATGTCTAAAAGTGACTTTATTGATTGGTTATAGAATCCTAGATTGGCAACCATCTTCCTTTGGAATTTTGAAAACATCAACTTCCAGTCTTGCTATTGAAAAAGTCCAAAGCCTTTCTGTGTCTTGATCCTTTGTATGAAAGCTGTATTTTTCCCTGCAAGATTGTAAGATATTCTCTTTGATGCAAATGGTCTGAAATTTCATGACAATGTGCCATTTCTAGATAGGGGCCATTTTCATCCATTCTGCTGGGTACTCAAGGAATCTTTCAATCTGGAAAATCATATTGTTCAGATCTGAAGAATTTTCCTTTAACTGTCTCATTAATAGTTTCTTCTGTCCAGTTTTCTGATCTCTTGTTATGGAAAGATTATTATTCAGATGTTGGATCTCCTGGTCTAATCCTTGTGTTTCCATATTTTCTTCCTCCTATTTTCCATCCTTTTGTCAATTTCTCTATTTTCTGGGAGATTTCTTCAACTTTATCTTCTTATCCCTCGATTGAGTTTTTCATTTCTGCCATCAAGCTTTAATTTTTCCTAAGAGTTCTTTTTTTTTTCTTGGGATATTTCTTTTTCATAGCATCCTATTATTTAATAGATGCAGTTCTTTGCATACCTGAGGATTTCAAAGTTGTCTTTTTCTGACATATTCTCTGCATGCTCCAAGCTGTTTCATTTTCCTTTTTGTTGCGTCAATCTTTTCATATTTAATGCTTTCCTCAAAGGCTGGAGATCTTTTCTACCTGTACTTGTTTGAGAGTGCTGTGCTAAAGAACATACTGGAATCCTAGTTGTGTGTGTTAAAAAATATCTTTCCCAAGTTCATGGTTTGTCTTTTCATGTTTTTATGCTATAATTCCATGAAAAGACTTTCTTGAATACAGCATATTTTGATTTTTTTCCTTTAGGTTTTTTGCTTTTTATTTCTTGTTTAATAAGTATCTCTTGATCAAAAAGATATTTTCCTATATTGTCTTTTAAACATCTCATACTAGTAGTTGTACTTTTCACATTTGAATCTTTAATTCACCTGGAATTAAATATTGTATGTGATGAGAAATAGGCATCCAATTTCATTCTCTTCCCATATGGATAAACAACTGCCCCAGCACTGTCTGTTGAAAGGTCCATTCTGTCCTCACTGATAAAAATGGCAGAAATGTCATAGGTCAAGTTTGTGGTTGTGTCTACTTCTGGGCTCTCTATTCTGTTCCATTGTTTTAATTGTCAGTTTCTTTGTCAATACTATATAGTTTTATAGCAAGACTTGATATTTCCCTACCTTATTCCTTATCTAAAATAGCAACCTGAAAATAAAAGGGGAGAAAAAAAGCTCCTAATGTAAAGGAAATGGTGGGCTTGATTTCATTCATTCATTCATCAAAAATGTATTAAGTACCTACCACGTTTCAGAGAAGCTCTAGGAATGGAAAAATAAATGAGACACAATCCCTGCCCTAAAGGAATGAACAACCTCAGAGGGGAGACTGTTAAAGAATTACACTTTAGTTCTGTTATGAGCAAGAATAAAGGATGCATAAGATGCTGTGTCTACAAAGAGGAAGGAAGTAATTATGCCCAGGAATAGTTAGGAAATTCTTGACAAGTTTGAGCAATAAAGGGTAGAATCAACTTGGTCTGAAAAGATAAATTGGCATTCAATAGGAGAGGGGGGGAAGGAATTACAGGCAGAGGAAACTCCACGGAGGTATGAAAGTACATGATCTGTGTCATAATAAAGAGTCAAGCAAAAGAGGTCAGGTTAGAAAGGAGGTTACGACCAGATGGGGAAAGACATTGTCTGCTCAGCTGAGATGTTTGAACTTTACCCTGTAGCCAGAGGAAGACTCAGAGGATTTGAAGTAGGAAGGTCATATCACTTTTGTTGTGCATTTGGCGGCATAAAAACCAGAGCTCGGTAGGGAGTGGGAAGGGCACTGTGTACAGGAAGGCCAGTTCCAGTCCAGAGGCTGCTGTTCATGGGAGAGATGCTGAGGTCTGAACTTAGGCAGGAGTGAGGGGAATGGAGAGACGGTAGCAACAGATCCAGAGACATTAAAAAAGAGAAAGAACAGAGCATGGTGAAAGCTGCTTCAATGTAAGGAGAAGGGTGGAGTAAATGACAGCGAAGTTTCTAGCTTGGGTAACTAAGTGGATGGGGACATCACTCACTGACCTTTGGAAACAGAAGATGCTATGCTGGAGGAATGTGACAGGGTGTCTGCCAGAGGAGAGGGACAATCCATGACTTTAAATTTGATCATGTCAAGTTTAAGGGCCCCCAGGACATCTGGGTGGAGAGATAAGAAGTTGGAGGCACAGGTTTAGAGTTTAAGAGTTATCCACCATTGAAGCCCTAAGTATGCCCAGAGTCTCCTCCATTCCTGGAGTAACCTGGATCCCCAAATATACTAAATCTTTTTTCTACATCCCACAGTTGTTAAAGACAGATTTTCCAAATGAATATACTTAGGGTTTCAGAGTGTTCATCCTCTGTGCCCTTTCAGCCTTAACACACAGATAGGGCAATACCTTACTCTGCTTTTCATCTGGGAGAGGGGATGCTGGCCCAATGGCTCTCTAGGGACTTAATAGTAATAAAAAAAAGAAAGGTGCTGCCATGGGAAAGAGTCTCCCTGATGCAACATCCAATTCCTCAACTCTTACAAAATTTCTGACACAGTGACAGGAAAGGAGGTGTCATTTAAATGTGGACCTTGCACCTCACTGCCTACAAACGTTCTGCCAGCATGCTTTAGAGGACTTTGGGGGGCCCAGAACTAATCATGGAGAGAATGATATTACAACAAGAGCGAGCACTCGAGGTGCAGGAAGTTGGAGGGTTTGTGTGTTTAAACCATAGGCTATTAATAAAGGTGTCTACAGGGCCAGCCCAGTGGCATAGCAGTTAAGTCCGCGCCTTCCGCTTCGGCAGCCTGAGGTTCATGGGTTTGGCTCCTGGATGCGGACCTACACACCGCTCATCAAGCCACACTGAGGCAGCATCCCATATAGAAGAACTATAACTCTACACTTATGACACACAACTATGTCATAAGGGGCTTTGGGGAGAAAAATAATTTTTAAAAAAAAGGTGTCTATTTGTCTTGTCTTGTGATTGGAGGGTGACAATTATGTTCCAGAGTAAAATAGAATAATTAAAAGTAAAAGAGGTTGATTTCTAGCTACTTATAAAACACTCAAATATTTTCCTTATTTCATGAAATACCTATGGTACTTTTCTAATGATGAGGATTAAATTTTAAAGGTGCACTGACATCCTGTAGGAATTAAACAGTCATCGTCTTGTCTTAGATACAAACTTCAGACACAACGTATGAACATCATCCACCACCTCAGACTTGAAACTAATGAAATGCTGTGCCATGGAGAAAACAAATTTTAAGCTGTAATATGTGGTGTGGTTACTACAAATCCAGGTCAAATCTGATAGTGGCGAACACTAAGAGTGTGTATGCTGCTTGGTGGTGTATAAATTTGAGTACCCGTATTTTTTGGCATAAGCAACCCATCGGCTAAGCATCATAAATCCTGTTCCTATGCCATTATTTACACTGGGATATATTGGTTCAAATGCGATTTGACTTATACTTCCAAGAAAGACGAAACCAGAAAACATGAAGATGTATTTGCAGACTGAACACGTTTACATCCATCACACAGTACTTCAGGCTTCTTCCTAACCAAATCACCTAAAGGGCAAATTGTTATACAAAGAGATCAGGAAACCTCCTCTTTAAAACTCTTGACTGATGCTCTCCCCTAAAACAAGCCTTTTTCTCCCAGTTTTGCTGCTAAGAAGTACAGGAGTGCTCTGATGTCAAGCAACATCGAATCATATGTAAACTTTGAAACTTGTCTTTTGAGTTTGATAAGCGGTTGATCGTAGCAGTAGGCGTTTTGTGAAAGTCTTCCCCAGCAATTCCGGGCAGAATTAGTGCTCAGTGCTAAAGCTCCTGCAGCTGATAGCCCACTTCTCTGAGACAGCACTTCCCGCCTTGCAGTACAAGTTATATATTTGCACACGTCCCCAGCCCGTCCTAGACTGGAGCTCCATCGTGGCAGACTAGGGCTCCTGCATCAGTGCTTCCTCAGGGTTGGAGCCAGTCCCACTCCACCCTGAGGATCTCAGGGAGGGTACTAGATGCTAGGCCTCCTGCACACTGAATCACCTGCCGTCCAACTAGCCCCTTATGGGTTGAATTGTGTCCCGAAAACTGCGTGTTGAGGTCCTAACCCCAGTATCTTAGAATGTGAGCTTATTTGGAAATAGGGTCCTTGCAGATGTAATTAGTTAAGTTAGGATGAAGTCATCCTGGAGAAAGGGATGGGCCCCTAATCCAATAGGACACCAGTCCTTATAAAAAGGAGAGATTTGGGCACAGACACACAGGCAGGGAGAATGCCGTGAACACGAAGCATCCATAAGCCAAGAACGCCGAAGATTGTCAGGAAACCTCCAGAAACTAGGAGAGAGGCGTGGAACAGATTCTCCTTCACAGCCCTCAAGGAACTCATCCTGCTGACCTTATTCTCAGACATCCAGCCTCCAGTATTGTGAGACAATAAATTTCTGTTATTTAAGCCGCCTGGTTTGTGGTACACTGTTATGGCAGCCCTAGCAAATTAATACATGGCCTATATCCTAGAGAAGAAGTAGGGGAGTGACAAGGTTATTATTATCAGTTCATAAGAGCAGAAATGACAGCTTTCCAACAGAGCAAAATTAATCATTTTTAGATTATTCCCTTTATAGCCTTCTGATTCTTAAACTTGTAATTGCCATGTGATAATAGAAAGTGGAGTGAGAAAGGGTCTGACGGAAATGTGTTCTTAAATGAGTGATGTATATTATGCTGATGGATGGCTGATGGATATATTTGAGAGAATGAGGCCCTGTTATAGTAAAACAGGCTCAGAGCAATATATAATCTAAACATATTGCTACCAAGGGCCCAATACATAAAGCTTCTACTTTGACATTTAACCGATGTATGTGTTAAAAAGATACTAAAGACAGATGTGCACAAATAATCACAGACCCATTTTCTGTTGGTAAAGGGGAGACATGAACTCACACATTTTGCTGCTGCATAACTATGATCAGAATTGAATATGAAATATCAATACTACCGGAAGATGAAATTGACAATGAAATACTCTATTCCGGAGGCTCAGGGGAGGGGATTGAAAGAACATATGTTTTGGAGTCAGATAGAGCTGGGTTCTACTCCCAGTTCTACTACCTCCTAGCTACATGACCTTAAGCAAGTCATTTAACCCTCGAAGACTCTGTTTCATTACCTGGAAAATGGGAATAATAATAATACCTCCCTCAGAGAACTGACCTGAGGCTCAAGTGAGATAATATTGGTAAAGTGACCAGCACAATGCCTGGTAATACGCCCAATAATGATGTTCAATAAATAGTAGCTTCAGATTTCCTATTTGTCCTTGTTATTACTGGATGCAACCATTCTGCAGGCAGACACAAGTCATTTTGGCAATTCCAGACTAGGAGATCCACTTACTGGAGTCTAAATGGTAATGACCCTGGTGAAGCCCAGCAGAATTATTGAAGTTGCTGCTAACCTCTCCCTTTTTCTTTTCCTCCTTCCTTTCCTAACCAGAGAGTGCACCCGGATTGTGAACTGAAGCCCTAGAGGACACCGGCGTAGCGTACACTTGGGTTTGAATGAGCCAGGGTTAAAGTCAATCCAGGTGAATCTTCAGCCAAAAAAACTTCCCATTCTTGGGGCTGCCCTGGTGGCACAGCAGTTAAGTAAATTCGCACGCTCCGCTTTGGCAGCCCGGGGTTCGCAGGTTCGGATCCCGGGCGCAGACAGATGCGCTGCTTGTCAGCCATGCCGTGGCGGCGTCCCATATAAAGTGGAGGAAGATGGGCACGGATGTTAGCCTAGGGCCAGTCTTCCTCAGCAAAAAGAGGGGGATTGGCAATGGATGTTAGCTCAGGGCTAGTCTTCCTCACAAAAAAAAAAAAACCTTCCCATTCTAAAGGACAAATTAAAAATAAAACAGACTCTGTGTGAAAGGAAAGGTGATTAGGAGATAAAGTCTTAGAACATTGAGACTGCACGGCAGGCTCTCCTTAACTTCAAGGCAGTCTTTCTTTAACTCACTCCACTACAGGCCATGCTTTTAAACTAGATTCCAATCAGTGTAGCCTTTGTGTGTGGTCTCTGAAGGAGGTGGGCTGTGACGACTGGAAATACGAAGTGGGGAAAAGGCTTCAAGGAGCAAAGTCTGTTCCTGGCCGTGTCCAATACATCCCTGGGCAACCTTTTCCTGCGAGGGAAATAATTATGCTCCATTTGGATTTCCAGTCAGCAGCCTGGAAATTACACCAGGTGAGTTAGCGTTTAAAATAACAATTTTGTTGAGAAGTAACTAGCCAACCAACTCATTTGATGTCAAGGCACCGCTTACTGAAGGGCTGTGTCGTGGAGCTTCTGTGACGAGCGCCCCTTGTCAGTCCCCTTGGTATTCGAACTCCGTAAGTTCGGCACTGCCATGTGTTTTCCTGAAAAGGGGTTAATATTTTCTGATTTGAATTTAGTGAATTACTCTAGGTAATATTCATCCGTCCCCTTCTGCCGACCCTCTCTACCTCCATGTTCCCTGTTGTAATTGCCCATCACTCAGCCTTGAGCTTACCAATAGGAAAACTCATCCACAGGGCTGTGAACTTGATGGGATTAGAACAAATTAGCCCTGTCACGTGCAGTGACAGGCTCCGGTGGCTGACATGCATGGAATGCACAAATTGGTGGGCGGAAGAATATCCTTTAGCAGAAAGGCTACAGCAAAGCTGTTGATGGGAAATGTCCATTTGTCTTGTACAGAGAGAAAATGAAATCCGAGCAGCTTCTTAATACATAAAAACACAATTTGGGTAGCTTTTACCTTTAGCACTCCAAAACCGAAGAAACTCAGACAATCTAAGAGCTAGGTGGGACCTTGAGCATATTTAATCCAAGTCTCTTGTTTTATAGATGAATAAACTGAAATCCACACTGGGAAAGTTACCGTGTATAAAGTTACATAGGACAAAACCCCAGCTCTCCTCCTTCCTAATTTAGGAATTGATCCAGGTTATCTGTTAGGAAATAGATCGTTTGAAGCACGGTGTGTCTAGATTCTAATGTTGCCTTGCAAATAAGTTACCTGTCCACTCGCCCAACAAGAGAGCCTGTCCTTGCCACAGGAGGTACAGACTTAATGGGGTAGGTAAGGGCTCTGCCTTAGTCACTTCCTTCCTTTTTCTGAAACAGGGCACTTGCTCAGAACCAAAAAGCTTTCAAGTTCTTTCTTCCCCTAACCCGAGACTTCAAGCTCTGTCTTCACTTGCTGGAATCTGAGCTGCCAATCATCCCCAGCACCTAGCACATCTTGAAGGGGGACATTTTAGACACCTAGAAAGCCAGCTGTTGTTGTTTCTCTCATTTAATAACAAGTAGTAGTCCCAATGAAATGGGCAAAGAGAAAGGAGATTCAAATGACGAAGAGTCAGGTGAGGCAGAGGAAGTGCTCCTCTGAGGAGCAACTGTCTTAGCTCGGGCTGCTGTTACAGAGTACCACAGCCTGGGTGGCTTAAACAACAGACATTTACTTCTCATTGTTCTGGAGTCTGAAGGACCAAGATCAAGGTGTCAGCATGGTCGGGTTCTGAGTGAGCGCCTTCCTCCTGCTTCACAGATGACCGTCTTCTTGTTGTATCCTTACGTGGTGGAGAGAAAGGAAGCTCTGGCGTCTCTTCCTCTCCTTATAAGGAAACTATTCCCATCATGGGGACTCTACCCTATGACTTCATCTAAACATAATCACCTCCCAAAGTCCCCGCCTCCAAATACCATCTATTGAGGATTAGGGTTTTAACATATGAATATGGGGGGGATACAAACATACAGACACAGCTACAACTTACAGACAAACTGTGAAACCCTCTTCCCTGGAGGCCTTCAAAAATAGTTTATTGCTAGTGCTTATGTGTCTTGGTTATGAAAGTAAAGTTCTAGCTGAAGTCAGAGGATAGAACAGGTAACACCCTTAAGTTCCTGCCAAACTTAAGATTGAATTTCTTTCATGTTAAAGAGTAAGATTGTTGGGGAAGCAGTGGCCCCTCGCAGCCACTAGCAGCTGTGGAGGAAGGCACGGAGTCAGGGCATTGGCTCTGGTGAAAAACATTGCCAACTCTCCCTGTCGTCTCTCTTTATCTGGAACTCCGGCTGCCAATTTCAGGTTTCCCAAAGGTGGGGGCAACAGTTCTTAGATAAATTTACTTGAAGCACAAAATCAGTAACATACATGTGTACCCTTAGAACCCCTCTGTCCTCTGCATCCCCATGGCAGCCATTTGGTAGCCCTGTTACTGGACCTCAGCTCATTTCATCCTGTGACGTAGAATCGCTTATTTACATGCCTGTCTCCTAGGAGACTGGAAAGCCTTTGAGGATAGATATGATACGATAATAGTTCATGGATCGCAACCTTTACTTATTACAACCTGGCATCCTTTGTGTGATTTCACTCCTTCTGGAAAAAGAAATTCAATTCTAACATTTTCAGGATTTAAATGGAATTTTTAAATGTACTCTCATACATTTTGATTTTAAATATTTCTTAGCAGGCAATCCTGCTGTAACACTGTCCAAAATTTCACGGAATTTTTTTGCAGGTGGATTAGTGACATTTCTTACTGGAAGAAGTAGTCACTAGGATGGTAGAGGAATGAGGAACCCTCTTACATGTCCATACTATGCATCCTTGAGGACCAACATTCTACCTGGTGTGGAGGCCACACTTTGACATGAAGACTCTTCCAGCCAGCATCTTGCTTGGCACAGGCTTGCTTGCAGCTAGCTCTTCACGTGCATGGCCCGCACTTACAGGGCTCTGAGAGTGGGCACCTTCCTTAAATTTTCACCCAAGGCAGGTGCATCACTTGCCTTACCCTATCTCAGCCCTGACCTGTGTTAACTTACAGTTCATGTTGAGCCTTCTATCCTCATCAGATGCTATGTCCCAGCCTCATTGCACTGTCTACAGCAGTGAATCTCCCGGTCTGGTCTCAGTCCAGCAGAGCCAGCATCACCTGGGAACTTGTTAGAAATTCAGTATCTCAGGTCTCAGACCTGCTGAATCAGAAACTTGGGGGGCGGAGACCAGCCATCTGCGTTCGCCTCCAGGTGACTCTGATGCAAGCTTGGGTTTGAGAACCATGAGTATGGAGACGGGAGAGGTTGTTTGTTTGAACAGTGTGTCCAGTTTTCTGAATATGAATCTCCTGGAGCTGCTGCCTCCCACCCCCTCAAACATTCCTCAGAGTGTAGCCTGCAAACAGCTGGGATGGCGCCTCCACCCCAGGCCTGGTTCAGGTTTCTGGAATATGGTGACACCACCACCAGCATGAGGGCCCCAGCTCCCACTTGTCTGGGAGGGAGGTCCAGATACATAAAGAATAATGAGGGGAAAAAAGGAAGAAATTTAGCCTAAAAAAGGAGAAGATGAAGGATGGACATGATACTTGACTTTAGATATCTTAAGAACCGTGATGTAGAATTATTCTTGATCTATGGGTTAGAAGCAGGACCAATAAATAGAAGTTACAGGGACCCAGATACATGCCAAGTGGTAATCATCATCCTGATGATCGCAGGTTTACACATAAAATGGGCTGCATACAGTGGTAATGGGCTCCTCATCACTGCTCATGTTCAGGCAGAGGCCACGGGACTCTTGTCAAGGACTTGATGGACCAACTTCATGATAAGGCAAGAGTTGCCCTAGATCACCTTAAGGTTTCTTCTGACATTCTGTAATCTTAGTGCCTTCCAGAAAATAGATACCAATGCACATAGGAAGGAAGGAAAGGAAGGAAGGAAGAAGGGATAGTGGGAATTATTCCCAAAATTATTTACATCCTGATTACCATATTTGATTTTCCCTTGTATTGACTATGTAACGTTGAGTTCACCTTCCTACTCTGTTGTGTTAGTATGTGTTACTTTTTTAGTTAATATGCATCTGAGAGTACATGTAAAATAAGATTGGAAGAAGAAAGAGATGAGTCGTTGATTTATGTACCATGTGCAAATGTGCCCCTTGCTCCAGGCGCTGGCAAAGTTGACGGTGGGGACGCAAGAAAGAGTTAAGACATCGTTTCTGCACTGAGGCATATAGACTGGTTTGGGACTTGACCAGGTAGACAGATCCCTAAAAATGGAGGCCCCAAATGGATGAGAACTAAGGGAAGGGCTGGGTTCAGAAAGGTGTGATGGTTAATCCCAAGGCAGAAAATTGAATTCCCTAACTAAACTAAATTGCTAATTCCTATCACACTATAGAAAATATTGCTTTTAACCATAAATTAATGTTTTTAAAATAAGACAGAAAGGTAAGTTTAAAAAAGAAGTAAGAGAAAGTTGCACAGTAGTTTTTTTTTTTATTTCTGGTATTAAAGGAATAGTTAATATTTTTATCATTAGCACATTGAGATGGTTAACTAGTGGTCTCCAAAAGCTGTAATTTGTCTTCAAGTTACCTCCCCAGTCCCAGATGTTTGAGCCACTCCAAACTCCCAGGAAAAGCATTTTAGATTTTTAGAAAGTTTGGAAATCAAATGCTGATTCATACACAGATGCAAATACAAACATGTACGTCAGGACGGACAGAGTGCCAGGAATAATTGTTTGATCTGTAAAATCTACCTGGTTAGGAATCTTTTAACTTCATTTATTAAGGAGCATAAATTCCTGTCTTAACAAATACATATACGTGTTTCATTGTATCACAAATGCCTGTTGATGCACAAAGATCAAGGAAGTGATATGCTGATGAACTGAACATTCTGGAAATGAATTTACTACATTCAGCACACTAAATGAAAAATGTCCATTTCACATTCGACACACAGCACTGAGCACCATCAAACAGACCCTAATCTCTGATGATCTGAAGGCATAGTCCAGTCCTTCCTCCCGCCAATCCACACTTCTGGGCATCAGTTGTGATTGTACAGTGCTGTGTACAGGCTAAGAGATTAGCCTGAAACTGATCTCACCCTGACAGTGCTAAAAATGGCACCTTTTGAATCACTCCCTGATAACTATTTCTTGACTTCACATTTGTTCTTTTTGCACAAAAATCTGGTCAGAATTAGGTGGCGAGAACGCCTCACCACTGGCTTGCTCCCACTGTTGAGATAACATCAGAGTGAAGACCGGATCTCCAGTGATGACGCAGCCTGTGCTTCCTCCACCCTTTCCTTCATGTGATTGTCACTCTGGGAGCTCACGTGGGTGGCTCAGGCCTCGTGCTGCACCACAAGCAGGAAAGCAGCGCCGAGCCCAGCTCCCATGAGGTGGGTCCATGGTGCCATCTTTGTGTACGAAGAACTGCCTATTTTGCTTCTGTTTCAATATTACATTTAAAATCCTTTCTGCCTTCTCTAACAATCATATGGGCTGAAATCTGTTTATTCAGTGGGAAAGAATGGAAACATCCATGGTAGTCATTCTGCTATCTGGTCAGATAATTTACCCAAATATTCAGACTAATTTAAACAATCCTCTTGTCCATGATTTAAATGCTACAAATATTGCCAGTGTACCGGTATGTTTGAAAATGAAAATATGTTCTTCACAAAGCTGGTGTAGCCATTGTCTGCTTATGCCCCATTGTCTTTCTAGGCAACCAGCTGTGTGAAATGTTCTCCCTTTCTCTCTCCTCTCCTCCCCACTAACATCCCATCCCCATCTCCCTCCATTCCCTTTCCACTCAGAGAGAGGCCAGGTGCTGCTCTGCCTGCCTTGTTATCTCTCTTGTATGCACCCCGCTGTCTCTACACCCCTGCTATTATCCAAGCCAGGCCTGTGGTTTTTGGAGCTGAAAAGAACCACCTGGTCCAACCTTTTGCTTTTTATAGGAGGAAAATGACCTAAAGAAATGAAGTTAATGGCCCTGGCTTTAGCATGACAGCTTGGCTATGACCATACCACTGCCTCTCTCCAGAACTATGCACCATGGCACAGCCAGTTCCTCTCCATTTCCACCCATCCGGCACAGATTCCAGGCTGTTCTTTCTGAAGCACTGCTGCTAGGCTACTCCTCAGCTCAAAAACCTTCAGTGGTCCTCCCCTGCTTCCAGAATAGAATCCAAACCTCTAAACCTAGCATTCAACCATCGAGCTAACTTAATTCCCAATCCTGCCTTTTGTATACACGTTGCAACCAAGCAAACTGACCTGTCCATCCTCAGGTTCTCCTCACCTGCTGTGGGCGTGCTTTTACTGCCACACCTGTGTGCATGCAGTTTGCAAATCCGGACCTCACCCATTCTTCAGGGCAAATCTTGAGTGCTCCACTTCCCAAAAGATCTTCTCTGATTCCCCCCCAGTTAAAAATAATCTATCCTTCTGTGTAGCAATGCAGTTGTTTATCCATAACTCCCTGTCACCCATCACCTTGTATAACAATTGTGTGAATACACGTTGATATTCTCTGCTGGTCTAAAGCTTCTTGAGAAGACCCTAGTGTGCTTGACTTTTGTATCCCTCAAAACTCTTGCACGCAGCATTCGCTCACCTAGGATTCAGAAAGAAACCATTTTGTTCATATATTTTCAAGTTATTAGCCAGTATACTTAGAACACTATAATTTCTCCCAGCCAAATGTTCATTTTTGGCTCATCTTTTTTGTCATATACAGTTGAGGTGGAGAACAATTATATTATTTTTGTTATGATACACAGCTTAACTGTTATGATAAACCATGTAACTGTCACCCACTCAAAAGCATTTTAAATTAATAATATACTACTGGATTTATCGGACATAAAAATATAAAACAATATCAAATATCAAATAAATTAAAATTTTCTTCTAGACCAGGTCTTACTCCCACTCCCGCCCACTCCCCATATTCACACACAAAAGACTAAAATTATTGTAGAAACTCATCATTTACTGCCATCTTGTGGACAGGGAGACGTCAGCCCAACACCTAAATGGAGTGGAGTAGTCATTTGCTTCGTAAACAGCCTCTGTTTCAATGTTGCGTGATTAAACCAAAGGAAGCGGCCTCTTCATTAATTAAACCATTTGCCCAGAAAGTGGTTAGTCAAAGCCAGAGAAGCTTTTGTTAATTGTCCTTTATCATTACACAACCCTAAAATGGTTGTCAGAAATGTGCATACAAATTATCTTAATTTTCTTATCCCTGATTTCCAGGAAGGCGGGGGTACGGGGGGCGGGGGGGTGATGTCAAGAAATGGTGACAGGGTAATTTTTATAGGCTTTGCTTCTTGAAGCAAAAAAGCCCAAGAGTTGCTTTAATTAATGCATTAGCAATTAGCAGTTTGCACCCCAAAGTACACAATTTACTGTTCATGATTCGTTGGTCTCCTTGCCGAATTGTTCCCCAACAAGTTGGTATCGAAGCTGAAGAAATGCATGTTTCTCTGCATGACTGTAAAATCAATATTTCACATAAGGGACAACCAGAAGCCCATTTTATGGCCACTCACATATTGGAATTCAAATTAATTCATAAGAAATGGGCATGAAATAGGGAGAATGAAATAAAACATTAAACAGAAGTCATTTCACTTTCCATGGGAGAAGGGGACCCCATCCCTACAAACCTTTCATTCCTTTGATTTTTGCTAGTAAATCATTGATCTCCTATTTCAAATGGCATAGGTGCTTGGAATATTTTCCTTCTGTATTAAGTACAGTCCTGATTCAAATACTGAGCCAGACCATATCTGCAAATGCGTTCATGCTATTATTACAGCTCCAGGGTGCTTTATTGCCTTTTATTTGGCCTGTAATGAAACTCGTATGTGGCATTGAACTTGTCTTAAAGAAATGATTTCTTATATGCATAAATTTAGACCTGAAAGAGAACTAGGACACCTCAAGCAAAGCTGATTCACGTGGGTGGCACTTCCCCTAATGTGTGCTGAGTTTCTCTTTTCCCTTCCCATCTCAGGCTCTCTGGGGGTCAGGATCATTTGTGTTTTGCATTTCTTTCTTTCATCCTTGCCTGCCTTTGTTAATCACTCTAGAAAAGTTGTTCGGAAATTAGCTGTCAGATAAGGCCATGCCCAGCAGACAGAAGAGAATTGCATATTAATTCATTTATTCACTGAACCAAAATTTATTGACCACTTACTACGTACCAGATTCTATGGTAAGCATGGGATGTAAAGGTGCAACATCAGCTCCCCTCCATCAGCTGAGGGGGGTCAAGACTAGAATCAGACTAATTATGAAAGCCCTCCATTAATCTCAGCTTCAGTGATCGAACCTTGAGCCAAGCAGTGGACATGGACCAGAGGGAACAGATACTCAGCTCATAAGGAGGTAGAAATAGCAAGACTTGGTGACAGGTTGTATACGGAATCTGAAGGCACAATGTTGACAATGATGCCCTGGTTTCCGGCTTGGGTGACCACGTGAAGCATGGTACCATTTTAATGAATGAGGAAATAGAACTTCTGAGAAGCAGGTGTGCAGGTCAGGGCACTGGGAATCATGTGTCCAGAAGCCAGTGGTAGGAAAGTTTCAAGAAGGAAATAGAGGTCACCAAAGAGGAGACCTGAAAAATATTCGTGAAATTTTGTCATTAGACCATGGCTTAACTTAGCAAAAGACATCTTAGGGAAGTGAAATGATCATAAATCAGAAGCGAAAGGGTTTGAGGAATTAATAGAAACAAGGATAAACCAGTAGTTCTCTACTTTGGCTGCATATTGGAATCACCTGGGGATCTTTAAGAGCTGCCAGTGGCTGGGCTGCATCCCAGAACAATTAAAGCAACCCAAGCGATTCCAATGTGCAGCTAAGGTGAGACCACTGGTATAGATTCTTCTTTCTAGAAGCTCTAATGGAAAAGAAATGAGAGAGATTAAAGAGTAGCATGGGAGGTTACTTTTTAAGATGAGTTATTTGAGAAAAAACTCAGGGGGGCAAATACTAGTTGAGAGGGAGAAAAAGAAACAAGAACGGGAATAATTGGTGGTGAAAGCTTTAAAGAGAAGTGAGAAGACTGGCAGGGTATTTAGAATTTGCTTTGAATGGAAGGAACCATATCTGAAAATGAGGTTAGCCAGAAAAGATGGGTGTACATGCAATTAAGTTTGTAGGTGGAAGGGTGAGCAGACTCTTCATTATCAACATGACGGTAATTAAGTGCATCCTCAAACAGATCAGTTTGAAATGCCTCCTGTTGTGAATCAACAAACTTGTTAAGAAAACATTTCAGCAGACTCATTGCAGGCAGGCTGGGTGGCAAGATAGATATAGAGATTCCTTCCAGTTTTTGCTTTGTCTGTATTTCCCTAATTCTCGCCCCACCCCCAATATTAACCTATGCTCAACTCAGAGTAGATCTTGCACAGGTAGATGGTGTTCTTTTTCTGTATCCATTACCATTTGGTCTTCATTGATACAAATTTTCATGAGCATGTTATTATATTAGGTTTCAGGAGGAACCATTTAAGGCATATCCTGTCCTCTGTACATTTGTGATCTGACAGAGAACAGCAACAGATGGAGGAGCTAAGCATCGAGCATGAGACAATGCTTGCAAATGATCAACTCAATCAAATTATTCTCACTATGTTTTGTGTGTGTGCGTGCAGTAGGTTTGCAAAGCTCAGCACTAGAGTTGTCTCTAACTTTGTCCCATAAAACTTTTGCCCAGACAGACCAATTGTATCTCCTTTTAAGGCATTAAATTCTGACATGCTGGCTGCTAACATTGCCTAGAAACCAGTAGCTCTGTAGCCTTTCTTCAGGCTGCCTCCACATTGTTCTCGTAGCATCCTCTGCTGTGAAAATCTTTCTGTCTCACTCTGCCATAAAGGCAATGGATTGGATATGATGCTGTCCTCAGTCACTTCCACCTTCCTGACCAGTAGAGCTAGGCTATGTAACACATGCCACGTCCGTTCAATAGGCATGACCTGTCTGGGACCTTCGGACGAATGGCCAGCCCGGCTTCCTCGTCAACTGTCTGATTGGCCAGACTTCCGCACTTGGAACCATCCCCTGATTGTTTCTCTTCTGTTGAACTTGACCTTGAGAAGTTCAAATATGAGCAAAGGGGAGCCTTTTGAATTGGAATATGCTGAAAGTTAGACTCTTTGCAAAGTCTACCTTAGGCTTTCATTTCATGAAATAAATATGATACACAATAAATTTTTATGATCCTACATATGATCTGTTGACAAGATTATCGTCTTGTTTTCCTGGTGGAATCATCAGAAGCAATCTGGGCCTTTGGGGAAATGCTTTAAAGAAATATAACCCTAATAGAAACTACCTAGAGATGTTTTCCTAGTTATCTTTCAGCCCTTTCTTTAAAAGCTGTGTACTGCAGCAGATAAGGACAGAAACTTTGGAGTCAGAGAGATCCACTGACCCACTGGCTGTGCCACTCCGGCCCCAAGCCCGTATTGATCTGTGAATGGGCAATGATATCTGCCACCCCATCACAAGTGTGTTGTCATGTGTACTGAATTGCGAGTAGAACGATTACCATGGTGCTGGCCTCACAGTAAGGGCTTGGTAAACACGAACTATAATTATTTTTGTTAATATTAGGAAAAGACTTTTACTGAGGGAAGACAAAAGGGAGGAGAAGCGGGCTAGTGGTTCTGCAAAAGGGAAGAGCCAAGGCTTTTTGTTCTGTTATTTCCCTGAAGTGCTGCTGTATCGACGGAAAATTCCTCTCTGGTCTCTGTGTCAGGCAGAGTTCTTCTTTACGTGGGGGCTTTTGTTTGTTTCTCTTTGTGTTTACAATTTAAAGACTGACTCTTGTAACTGATCATATTCTCCTCTTCATATTAAATGCTAGAAAGTCAACCACAAGCAAATATCTAGGACTGCCGGACATGCTTTTATAACATTAATCTCACTCCTGGCACCATCTGATTTTCTTGTACTTTGTTTTCTCTTTGCCTTATTTTTCATTTTTATTTCAAATCTATATTAGCTTTATTATTAAGTGCAATCATGTAAGCTGCTTTAAATCATTTTTTTTGGATAAAAGATATACTTGATCAAAAATAAATAATGAGTAACCATATATATATTTTTCCCCCTTTGGGTTCTAGTTTTGAATAATCCATTATTTACCCCAGAACTCAGCAAGTCAGAATCTTGCTCCAAACCAGCCAAATCATCCAGGAGGGTGCTCTAAAATTACTACAGAGGTCACCTTTAGGCACGAATGGACCATGCATTTTAAATGGCCCATTCATTCTGCTCTTGGCACAGATGCTGTGGTGCTTAATTATTTTGAAGCTAATATATGTGTATATCTTTTTTAATGTGGATACCAGACTGAAAATTTGGATTGAAACCAATAATCAACAGATGGCCATCACTCGGGGTCATGACTGTCCTGGGCCAGGTTTTCACCAATGACTCTTAATGTAAGTCCCAATCTGGCCTACCAGCAACTCCCTCCATGTCTGTACACCCACCCAGAGCCATCCCACTGAGAAAGTCTGTCACTGCTCTCCTTACAGGAGAAAAGAGTTTCCTGTATGGGCCTCTACAAGGGCCCCAAAGTGGAGATTATAGAAATATTTTCACATCAGTGAACTTGAAATGTCTCTTATTCTTATTTCTTAGTGTTAAGTGATGTTTCTAAAGCTATCCTTTTGTAAAAATATCTGTCTCATAAAATATCATTTGAGAATAGCATGAAGGAAGAATCATAGATAATTGAAAAACACATTTGACCTGTGTTGGGAATATTTGAATGATTCGATTTTATTTCACACTTCTCTATTGAACACATATTCTTTTCAAGTCACTGTGTGTGCTACAGGATGACTACTCTGAAACAGTTCATAATCCATGTGAGTACAACGTGTTATAATTGTCATGTATAACATTGTAGAACAGAATGGTGAGGATTTTTTTCCCATACTTCCTTTTACTGTTTTGAGCCATATTCATGCAATAATAGGAATCAACTGATGGCAGCTCTCACCCCAGTGGTTGTTCATTCATGCCCAAAATTGACTCTCAGATGCTAAATGTCTTGGTTGGGGCCTTTTGAATGAGACTATTAAGATATCCTCGATTAAGCAACAGGAATTTATTGGCCAATGTAACTGAAAACTACTTCAAAATATTTTAATCCTTTGGCTCAAACAATGTCATCAGACCACATCTTGCTCTCTCAGGATCTCTAACTCTGCCCACATGTGCTGGCTTTAGTGTTGGACAGGTTCTGTCCACTTGGCAGCCCCAGAGCTCCATTCTTACTTCATGAGATTCATTCTGATTTGCTTGGCTTGAGTCACACAATCATCCCTGTATGAGTTTGCTAGGGCTGCTGTAACAAAGAACACAGGCTGGGTGGCATAAACAACAGAAATTTATTGTCTCCCAGTTCTGGAGGCCGGATGTCCAAAATCAAGGTGTCGGCAGAAGGAGCTTCTACTGAGGACTGTGACGGAAAATCTATCCCATGCTTCTCTCCCAGCTTCTGGCAGCCTTGGCTTGTAGATGGCATTCTGCCTGGGTCTTCTCATTGTCTTCCCTCTATTCATACCTCAGTGTCCAAATTTCCCTAGACAGGGACACCAGTCATATTGGATTAGGGCCCACCCTAATGACCTCATTTTACTTCAGTTACCTCTGAAAAGAACCCACCTCCATAAACAAACAAACAAACACATAGATATGGAGAACAGATTGGTGGTTACCAGAGGGGAAGGAGGTGAGAAAGGGGTAAAGGGGCACATATGTATGGTGACGGATAGAAGCTAGAGTTTTGGTGGGGAACACGATGCAGTCTATACAGAAGTTGAAATATAATGATGTACACCTGAAATTTGCACAATGTTATAAACCAGTGTGACCTCAACAAAATAAAAATATTATAAAACCTAACCAGCAGCACATTCTGAAGTACTGGGAGTTGGGACTTCAACCCATCTTTGTGGGGGAACAATTCAACTCATAACAATCCCTAAATCAAACACAATGTTGGAGGGACAAAAAGTTCTGATTGGCCAGTTCCGGGTCACTTGAGCACCCCCAGAGCTGGAAGTGTCATTACCTCCATAAAATAATTAATAACAGTGAGAAAGGGCTTGTTCTGCAGGAAAGAATCAGGCTACTCTACCAAAAGTAGGGGGAATGGATGGTGGGCAGGGAAAACCAATTTCATTAAACCAATATTCATTACACTAAGTATCATTAAATCAAAATAAAGGCCAAAATCTTATGCACAAGCCTACATATGGCCAACTAGCCAAATAAGTTACCAAATAAGTGTATATATTATGATATTATTCAAATGGAATCATAGCATTCAAATTTCTGTCCATACCCCACAGGTTAAGAGAAGTCTTGCATTCTGGCATCATTTTTTTTTTTTTTTTTTTTTTTTTTGTGAGGAAGACCAGCCCTGAGCTAACATCTGTCGCCAATCCTCCTCTTTTTGCTGAGGAAGACTGGCCCTGGGCTAACATCCGTGCCCATCTTCCTCTACTTTATATGGGACGCCGCCACAGCGTGGCTGACAGGCAGTGCGTCGGCGGGCGCCAGGGATCTGAACCAGCGAACCCCGGGCTGCCAAGCGCGGACTAAACTGCTGCGCCACCGGGCCGGCCCCTCTGGCATCATTTTAATAAGGTGAAATCACATTTGGCTGTTTAGATGCCAACTCAGGGGAGAGTAAATCTACCAAGAACAAGAAGATAATATTGATGACCCACTTCCATTAGTTTCCAAAGAACAAAGGTTCTACAGTTGTGGAGCCCAGTGAAGGACACGGTGTCACTCTTGGCTGCTGTTTGGCCATGGCTGAAGGCAGAAAGTACCGGCTGTAAGGCAGGGATGTCGAATCGATAACAGGTGTCTTCCCCTCTCATGTCACAGTAAACATTATAAACCAATCAAGGCATTCGTTCCCCCTGAGACTTGGGAGGGCTCAGAATCGAGGATGTACAGTGTATGTGTGTGTAATCTATATGACTGACACACCCAGGAGTTGGGCAGTACACATCTTTGCACGCACACCTGGCAGTCTTGTGCAAATCCTCCTCGAGTCAGGCTCCAGGCAGCCTTTACCACAATCAGAATTGGCTCAAGAAATTCAAGTCACTTGCCCTTCTGACCTTAGAGCCACCACTGGGCTTCTTAGATGTCTGCCCTAAGATAGTGTCCTAACCTGCTCTATCTTACGCCCATCTTTGCTCCTGGATGCTTATTTTATATGCATATAAATATGCACAAGCTCCTTATTGACTATTATATAATAATATTTTAATATTAGATAATAGATTCCTTGGCTTGGTGCGCCTCTTGTCTAAATTAGAAACAGACTTCTTTATGTCAGGGAATGTCACCTCATACTTCTAGTTCCTAGAGGCTCAAGAATGCATTTTTCTGACAATGGCTCAGGATACAGTCTGGTCTTTTGCCAGATTTCTCACTGTTAATTCATTTCTTTAACAGCATCATGGTGAGAGTCTTTTCAGAACCTAGCAACTCTAGACTCAACCCTTTCTATTAACAACAAACCCTGAACGACCCTCCATATGGTGTTGCCATGGCATTTGATAAATACCTTGCTGATTATTTACACGACTTTATGCTTATTTTGACAAGCTGATCACATCAGTCTACGCTGAAACCAAACTCTTGTTGTAAACGTCTTCCCCCAGCTCTCCATCGCTGGGTTAGGTGAGCTACTGAATTTCTGCCACAGCAAATTTGGGGGGAACACGAAAAATGCACAATCTAAAACAAAAGCAGACAAAAGCAATTCTGAAAAGCAAGAAAAGAGACAAAACTCTATTAGAGGTCCTGGTGAATCTATTTCTACCTTCTGTCAGCACGGCTCTTGACTGAAAACTGCTTTATCTACCGGGATCAATAAAGGGCAAAGCCTGGAGACAGTAATTATGCTAATTGGTAGTGACTAGAAACAGGCAGGCTGCGGGATAAGCAGACAGCGTCTCGGGAGAAACAGACACATTTGTCAAGGAGGGCAAAATGTGGGACCCTCGGTGAGGTTTTTCCTATAATCAGCTTTCTAAGAAATGCCGAATTCACTGGTCAACATCATTTGAGTTCTTCCCTCAGTAGGTTCTACTGGGCACTTTGGAACAAGATCAAAGGAATAAAGACTCAGCACCTGCCTTCAGGAAGCGTACGGCTTAGCTCAGTCTACGGCAGTGGACGAACACGTGTGTGTACACACTCACACAAACACAACTGAAAGTCATTTACACTGTAAAGAAATGTCAAGAATTGAGAATATAAATACCAGAGTGCGTCAAGAGGAGAAAGAACCAAAGTCATATGGGATGGGTCTCAGAAAGCCTCCTGCAGGTACCATGTTTGGGGTGAGATTTTGACTAGAGAGAGGATGAAGGCATCTCTAGGCCTTTCTCTTGGTAAAGAAAGTCAAGAATCTCTGACACAGAAGCTGCCCAGTTATCACTATATCATAGTTGTTAAAAACATCTTATTAGATGTGGAAGTATAAAAGCTCTCGAATAATATCTCCGTGAATGCAACATGGACTCTACCTTGAAACTAGTAACTAAACCAGTCAACCAAAGAGTGTGACTAGGTACCAAAAGAATAGACAAGCCAGTTGAAAATTTAGATTAATCACCCTGCCAGGCTGCTGTGAGATTCTGAACTTCTTAATAAGATTTGACCAGTAAAATTGTACGGACAATTTTCTTTGATCATTTGAATTATATTTAAGTTTCAAGTACTAATAAAGTGTAAATAAAATGTAACTAAATACATGAAAATTTAGAAAGACTATTGGAATCTCTTTAAATATCAAATGCATTTCTCTTAATTCCATCCTCAAATCACTAGCTCCGGTTATCAAAGAATCCTTTTCCCAGAAACTAGACTACAGAATAGTAAGTAAAGTTTTTCTATTATTTTCATTTCATGAAAGAGATGTAGGGGGTCGTAAATACCACACACATCCCACAAATCATATTTCAGTGTTTAAGGACAATTCTGATGGTTCTAGTTAAATGGGTCAGATCTGAAGGATAAGATTCGCCATAGAGCACCAGACTCCCACACCTACCTTTTAAAAAGGACGTAGAGACATCCCAGTGACATTAAACACTGTCTGTTTTGGAACTGTGAATTCTATGTGGTGGGTGTTCCAGAAGGTTGGATGGTGTAGAAAGAGAGCTGAACTGAAAGCCATGATAATGAACAAGTCATTTCCCCTCCGAGGACTGGCTGCAGCTTCCACTCTGCAGAAATGGGACAGGGGCATGTGACCTAGATTATCTCCTGGAGCTTCAGAGTTCTAAACATTTCCTCGCAGTTACTGGAAACTGGGACATAGGAAATACCTGTTTGTGGGGTTGCATAACTGCCACCAGCAGGGGGCAGCACCGCTTAGATAATCACTATATTTTTGCCCTTCCTCATTTAGGAAAACTTACCAAAAAAAGGAATCCATCCCCTCAGCTCTTAGCAGCTTAGTAACATATAACTGGGCCACAGTCAAGGAGTGTCCTTACCCCAAAAGATGTGCATTTTCAAGGCACGAACACCCACCCTATTTCCCTTGGATACTTTCACTGATATGACTTATGGTTGATTTTTCTTTTTATCTTTGTCTTCTCTTTATTGCCTACTTGTTTCTTGTCAGAGGAAGAATAATTTTATAAGAAAATTTAAAATTTAAGAAACATAGGAATCTTTTACTCATCTGTCTCTCCCCAAAATAAAGTTTCCCATTTGAAGTGGAGTTTGAGATAGGAACTTGAGAAGCAGCTCAAGCAGGGACAGCCGTGCAATGAAGAGCAGAGATGAAAACATTTCAGGGAAGGAAGTGACTCTCTTTTGTTAGGAAAAGACCAGAAAAAGAAAAAGCCAGTAATTGACCAGTGCTGCCCCCTGCAGCCGAAAGGAAATGAGGCAGAAACCATTGAGTCCCTCGTTCTCTGAATCGTTTTATTTTAATGATGTAAATGTTTATTTAAAAATCCAACTTGCTTAGAGCATAATACTAAATCACATCTTCTAATTAATTTTTAAAGCTCAGATCTGATAGTAGGATTAATTTTAGTCTTCTTTTCAAGATAATTTAAAAATTACTAGAAAACATTTGTTCCATTTAATAAGAATATATTACTCCACAATAAATTTTAATTCAAACTATATGTTGCGCTTTCATTTTGCTGAAGTATGTACCCTTGAAATGCTTCATCTAAAATTAGAGATTGTTTTCCATAAAACAAGAATGTTTGGGGGCTTGAACATCTAAAAATGTTACCTAGAGAGCAACAGGTCTAGAGCCTGCCATCAGAGAGTTCGAGTCACTTATATGAAAGCACCTCTGTCCCCTTCCTTCCTTTCTCTTTATCTTTCCTCTCCTTGGGCATCATTCACAAACTATAATCATTTCAGGAAGGGTGGCATAAGCAAAAATAACTGTGCTTTGAGCTAGACATACCAGGATTTAAAACCCAACTCTGCCACTTACAATCTGTTTGACCTTAAACAAGTCATATAGCCATTTTGAGCCTATTTTTGTCATCTCTAATAACACCCATCTTATCAGGTTGTTGTGAGAATTAATGCAGAAAACACGTAAAGCTGTGAAGAGCACATAATAACCACATGGTAATGGTAGTTGGAGAACTTTCTTCAAGGAAGCCTGCAATGGATGTCTGCCATGGATTCCTTCCTTCCGTATATGCACGTGCTATTCGTCACATCAAGAGGCAGAGTCTAATTCTCCTTCTCTGGATCTGGGCTGGCCCTAGTGACTAGCTCGACCAATAGAATACAGTAGAAGTGACATTCTGGGACTCCCAAGGCTAAGTCATAAGAAATCTTCAGCTTCCAAGACTCTAGGTGATGCCCTCTCTCAGAATCCAACCAACAGGCTCTGAGAAGTCCAAACCACATGGAGGGGCCATATGCAGACATTCCAGTTGACAACCCAGCTGAGCTCCCAGTCAAAAGCCAGCATCAACTATAGGCCAGACGAGTGAGGCATCTTGGACATCTAGCCCATGTGGGCCATTAGACCCCTCCAACTCCAGTCCCTCTTGGACTACAGCCATATGACAGATCCTGGACAAGAACTACCCAGCTGAGCCCAGCAAATCCACTGGACTATGAAAGATAATCAAAAATTGTTATTTCAAGCCACTAAATGTTCGGGTGGTTTGTTATGCATGCAATGATGGGAAACTGGAACAAAGCTACAGGGGAAATTTCTATTTTAAAGAGCCACTAGTCAAAGCCCAGAGAAACAGCTGGGAGGGAGGGAATCTTACTATAAACATTTATCTGTAATTCATAATTTTGTTCCTCGAGTCATTGTTTTAAAACTTCCAGAAAAGTTCAATTAGGTTTTGAAGGGATATGTGGGGGTTCAGTAAATGTTGGTTGGATGAAAAAGGGAATGAGTGAATAAATGAATGTTTCCTAGTATATTCCTCTAGTAGAAAGCATCTAATGACCAGCAATCAGTCAACAGGTTTCATTAAGGATCTATTATTTCTAAGCCATTTGGGAATATAAGCCCTATCCCAAGGAAGTTCAAGTCTTACAAATATCAAATAACAGAACGTTAGAAATCATGATAATATGCAAACTTGTTCTGTAGCAATGATAGGCAGAACATGAGTTAGAGACAAAGAAGTGTTCTGGGATTGGCAGAGCTAGGAAGTCTTTTTCCAGTCTGGGGCCTACACCACACCTGCAAAGCTGGGTGGATGACAGAAAGGGCATTCTGTGTGGGACGATGTTTGAGAGCCAGGGCGGAGAGGTGGAAGTAAGTACAATAGGTAAGGAATTAAGATTTTGTGGTGGGGATTATACCTTGAATGTGAGTAGGTGCCCAAAATTTGGAATGACACAGGACAATAAGAGGCGCAAAGCCCAGCATGATCAGAGCCCCATCAGGGCCATAAGAGACATGAGGTCCCTTTGTTGGAAACTCAGCGTGGACTGAAGGGAGGAAGAAGGGCAGGGGGTGAGCTGGGCATGAGCTGAGAAGCCTCAGTCCTTTGAGCTTGGGTGTGTGGGGTGACCCATATCTTGTTCCCCTGAGCTAAACTCTGCACATGAGGGAACAGGAATGGGGGCACCCACTCATGATAAGGGGGTATCTCACAGTGTGGTGATGTCACCACCATGGTGCCACGGGCATTTTCAGAGGATCTTCATTTTCATCATAATCTCATTAAACCCTGTGATGCAGGTAGAATAGAAAACTGTGGTATGGGTGTGGCCTGTCCAAGGTCACTTGACTGGTTGGCGGACAGCCCAGACCCAGGTCTTCCACCTACAGGTCAGGTTCACACCAAACCGCTCCATCCTCTCCAGATTTTATTTTGTCCGGGGCCCACGGATGTCTCCAAATGACCTTGTTTACAGCACAAAATAATACTATAACACTGAGCTCTTTAAAGTGGTTTTGAGAAATGGCATATTACTCTTTGTTAGAAATAATGATACTGATTACTAGACCAAAAGAAAGTATGTCTATTACTGAAATAATTCAAAAAGCTATTTTTGTGGGCCGCATTCTATATGATAAAAACTGTCATTTTAGTTGACTTTAAAGGACACATCCCTCTGTAAATCCATACAGCGTGCTGTATTCTCAGCTGAATGTGACACCTTCCACAAAGAGTATATAAATGACTCTGATTCAGAATGGAGGTAGAACGTATAAATAAAGTTGACAGTTCACAGAAGAGGTCTTCATTACTAAATTATTTTGGGAGGTTTCGTAAGTCAGGAAAACTAATCTGTAACTAATGCCCCATCAGAGCCACGTATCCTGTATTCATCTCCTCACATTGACTATGAAAGAGCAAGAACACAGAGTTTTACCTCCCCATCATCAATTATAAATATGTCCTTTTTTCCCCTCTGTGTGAAATTGCATTTCTTATAAACTGCCCTGTGCTGGTGCCTTGTGAAGTAAACATCCAAATTCCTGAGGCATCTGTCTGCCTTAGACAATGAGGGACACCCACTCCTGTCGGTGCTCTTAAAGCCAGGCTGGCCCCATGTGTGGTCCAACATGAGTGGGAGGGCAGGGGAGCTGGGAGGCCACATCCCTGGTCATGAAGCTGTCCGTCCACATTCCAGGTTATTGATTTGTAAAGGCTGCTTGGCTTGCAAGAACCTGATGGCCACGGACACAAATCAAACTAGTCTCCCTTCTGCTCAGCTCCCAGAAAAACATCTTTATGAGCCTGTGTGGTGGGAAGGGGAAGGGGCCTGCTGTAGCACATATGCTGGGAGAGCTGGCATGCACACCGAAAAGAGGCAGGAGCCACTCGTGCATGTCCACCAGAGACCAGTTTCCTGCTAGAGACCTTCTTGCCTGGGTCCATCAGCACATAACTTAAAGATCTGAAAGCATTAACTATGTGTTTCACTGTCAATCGTTTTCTGGAGGACACGACGAGTTGACTCTTATCAAAGAAAATCTTTATTTTGAAATCTAACAGAAAGGTCTGAGAATGTTCACAGTGATGCTTGTAATAAAATGGACTTCAACATAATCATTGAAACTAATTTTTAAATTTTACAGCTGCATAGTTAGATGATATGGAAGAAAAATATAGCCTATAAAGATAATCTATATTTACTCTTTTTGTTCTTATGCATGGCCCCATGTATGTACTCCTGTTAGAAAAACCTATTCAATTTGCTTCTCTTCATAAATATTGTGTGCATAGTACAAATGGCTTGGTGTACTACACATCAGATTGTTTTTGTCCTGTATAACTAATCGAGTTTGGTTTCATTGTGCTTCAAGGGCACAGTCAACACTTGCCTTATAACATCTGTATGTAACACTTGTGATCCTTCAACCAAAATGAGCCCTTTGAACTTACTAAGAACTAAAAACATTATCAACTATTTGATCAGGTTATGCTTAGAAGAATGTGAATTCATTGACATTCAGATTACTCAAAGACCTGGTTTTCCTGGGAGATCAACATGCAGGTATTTTAGGCTCATACAGAGAAATGGCTTACTTTTTATGTTTTTTCTACTATACAAGAAAAATGTAATTGAACTTCTTGATGTTCTCTAAACTTGGGGCCACTGTTAAGGAGACAGAGGATAAGCCTTGGTGGATGTTGGTTATTGAGTTTGAAAGAAGGTGGTGGCGCCTCTTCACAAGAGTTTAGATTATTGGGGCCAGACCCCGTATTCTGCTATTGATGTGCAGGCCAAGGAATGTCTGTCACCTCCCTTGTCAGCACCTGCAGGTGCTGCTGTGACATTTCCAAATCAACCCCCAGCCTTATGCTAGAGGCAGAGGGAGCAACTGATTACAGCATTCATTCCATGATCATGGAGCCCCAACCCGGTCTTATATAGTTTTACAACTGCATTCCAGGTCCAGTTTCAGTAAGCGATTCCTTCTCTTACCTCCAAATAGGACTGCACTTAGCACATCCTTTTAAATAGCCCTTGCGCTTTACATGGGAAAGAGCTCAGTTTTAATACCCACAAACTAAATGCTTTCATGGACAATGGCTGAGTTGACTAAACTGGGCTCAGCAAAGTTGGAGGTTGTAGATCCTCTAACTGGCTTGCTTGACTTTTATTTTAACTACCAAAAAACATTTTTTCCCTTGAATATTACCAGGTGTTGCTTTAGGTTTGTGAATCGACGTATTCAAGAAATGTATACTAATTAGAACTTTCCAGCAATGAACACTAATACCTGATAAAAGCTAATATATTCCCTCCCAATTTAGTGTAGACTTAGCCAGAGGGGTAAGTGATGTCTTTGTGGCTGAAATATGTTGAAACTTTAAATAACAGCCTAAGAAAATACACTGGGAATTGGGATGAAACCAATAGACTGTCCTTTTGCTTTAAATATGCTATGAGAAGCTTCCGTAAAAGATGGAATATCTACATTGCAAAGCATTAGGAGGGAATTGGAGATTCCAAATCCTGGCCGCCCCATCTTTGTCATCAGAAACAGAATTAGCATATAATGCAAATGCAAGGAGACAGTATTAACACAAAATGAGACCAAATTGAATACTTTAGGATTCTACATGATTGCTAAGAGTGGATCACAAATTTGGTGTTAATCATTTAGCGACTATTACCTAGAAATTTAGACTTCATCGCTCCAGCACATTCTATATTGCATTTTGCTTGACTTTTTATATGGGCAGACTTGATTCCAAAAAAATATTTTGAGATCATCAGAAACAAAAAGGCTTTCTAAATAAAAGGTGACTTATTTTAATGATTAATCTCTTTTCCTTCAAGGGAGAGGATAAGGAGAGAAAACAAGATAGCAGAGAGATACTGCCCAAAGGATTTCAGCTGAGGGACAGGCCCTGGCATGTCCATGCCTGGTAGGAGTGGTCCAGGAGGCTGGCTCAGCACTGCTGTGTCTGTTAGAGGGCATCATCCACATACAGATCTGGGATGTGAAGTTCCAGAGACTTATGGGCAACTGCCATCGATGGGCTGTGGTGCCCAGGACCCCATGTCCTGAGTCGCTGATTCTCTAAGTGTGAATAACTTATATATATATATGTGTGTGTGTGTGTGTGTGTGTGTATACATATATATATATTTGGTGAGGAAGATTGGCCCTGAGCTAATATCTGTGCCCATCTTCCTCCATTTTGTATGTGGGACACCACCACAGTATGGCTGATGAGCAGTGTGTAGGTCCGCGCCTGGGCTCCAAACCGGCAAACCCCCGGCAGCTGAAGTGGAGCATGTGAACTTAACCACTGTGCCCCTGAGCTGGCCCCATGAATAACTTTTTTTAAATGCATCTATCACTCATTTTTATATTTTAAACTGTGAGATATAATTCAGAGCAAAATATAAAGAAATATTAATTAATAACTAAAGAAATATCAGCCAGATAGTATTGGATATCTATTCCCTTCTGGCTTTCAACTACTGGTGATCACTGTTCATTTAACCTTAGCACAGTTTCTGTGTTTATCTGAAATAAACCAATTAGACATTCTAACCTAGAGGGAGGCCTTTCCTGTGTCTTCTCAGTGGCTCTTGGACACAGCAACTTTTACGAACCTTTCATCCAAGGCTTTCTTAGGTGTTGTCTGTTTAGACTTTCACCTTCTCTTTATGAAGACAATGTGGTTATTTACAATTTAGAAAACAGCTTCATGATCTAACAGAAAGGGCATGGACTTTGAAGCAAATCAACCTGGGTTTGAATCCTGGTTTAATATCTAAATGACCATGGTCAGGTTATTGAAACCTTCTGAGACTCTTAATTTGTAAAATTGGAGTGAGACTTGCTTGGCTGTTGGATAATTAAATGAAATAAGTATGTAAAACTCCTAGCACATAGAGAGGTTGTGGTCTTCATTGCTACTTCTTCACCCATTTCCACGAATTTCACTGTTATGACTACCGCCAACTGAGTGACCATGGGAAATCCGAGTAACTCTCTGAACCTCAGTTTCCTCTTCAGCAAAACGAAGACAATATCAACCTCACAGGGTTATAAAAATAATGAAATGCTAATGTCTATAAAGTGCTAGGCACATGGCATGTGTTCAATAAATTTTGGTTCAAAATCTTTCCCTCTTCTCCCCTCTTATTATCAGTAGCAAGGAACTCTTCAAGCACTTGTTATTCCCAGGCTAGTAGTTCCCTCTGATCTGAGATTAGATTAGAGCCTGCAGGACTGCCTTAAATGCGCTCTAAATTGGACCTGATGTTTAGATTTGTGTCCAGAAAAGATTCACACACTGCTACCAGGCTTGCTAGGTCAGAATCAATCTTTAGGCTGTAGAGGAAGCAAGAAATGTGTGCAGCCCATGAAAATTCCCCTGAGCAGATCTTTCTCCTTTTTGTCCAGAGACTCTTCATGGCCAACACCAATTCAAGTTGACTAGGCAGGTCACATCCCTACAGCCTTCCTTCAGGCCTCTGCCTGTGCTTTTTCTCTGTTTGCTCAGTGGTAAGAGGGTCTTTCCTCCCCCCGCTAGCTGTTTCCCGGCCTCACTCACCATCTCCTATTGACACAGACAAGAAAACGGAATACCTTTCCATGCATACGGAGATCCTATGATGATCCCCAAGGGCAGCCTGATGCAGGACAAGACGTAGCCACTGCTGCAGCTTAACAACTGCCATGTCCTTACACTGTTTGTGGAAAGAGTAGATTAAAATGAAGATAGCCTCAGCATATAGTTTATCAATCACCCACAACATAGGCCAGTCATTATCCCTCTTCTCTTATCCTTGTGTTCTGTGTATCTTCCTTCTGAGGGGCACAGACGGCTCCCCTTTTCTGTGCTTGTGTGGCTTCCCGGGGTGGGGAGTTAATTTTTCCTGCCAGCTTTTGGTGTTCACTATACACATTTCTATGAATCATTTAGGGAAGAGTGGGAATGTCTTATTTTATGCTGTCAGATAGGCTCCAACCCAGGTGGCAAGGCTCTTTTTTATTTTTATTTTTCAGTTGCATCTGTCAATGGTTCCGGAAACTATTTGGTAATGGACAGAGGCAGTGTGTACAATAAATTTCAGGAATCGCTGCACTTAACATTGGAAGAGAAAGGCCATATTGACTTATGGGGTGACTGAGCCATGCTCATTGTCCTATGAGGCCTTTGATAATTGATCCTAAATGATCTTTCTCTCTGCCATAGAATTTTATTTGGTCAGGATGCGCTCTCTATCTTTTATGGTCCAAAAGCTAAAATTGCAATGAACATGATAACCACTTCTAATTTGGAAATCTCACCATCTGTTGTTTCAACCGGTGCCACTTAACTCTGCGGAGTCAGGAGCAACAGCAATAAACTGCCCACCCTGGAGCCCAACAGTAAGGGTCAAGGTGATATCCAAGGAGCAAAATCTTCCAGATGACCTTAAGTCCAGGAGTAAAGTTACACACAGCACTACTGGTTCTCTAGTTGTAACACTAGGCAGGAGTTCCACCTGCTTACAGGGAAAAAAATTGGCAGACTTTATGAGTCCTCACCTCAGTTCTTGGCATCAGAATGAGTAGCTGATGTGAATCCGTGTCCTCCAACTCGGTGAGGACTAAATATAACTTGACTTATATTTCCTTTAAAGCAACTTTGAGCGCCCAGCTCCGTTTCATTTTTGTCATTGGTGGGCTCTCTTCTCCTTTCCAGGGTTGCACCAGATTCACGAGGGGTTATGTGGTGCCCAGAAAGGCCAAGGGCCTTGGTTGTGGGGTCTGTCATGGTCTCACCAACACCCCACCGCCCAACCCCCAGTGGTCCTTTGACATCCAGCAGTTCTCTGCTGCTCCCACTCCCTCTTGAGGCATGAAGACATTTCTGGAAGCCGTGAGCCCCAGTCCTACAGTTTCTCTTTCCTAGACACTCTGTAACTCTTTCTCCCTGGGGTCCTCTGCCTCCCCAGGGCAAAGCCAGGGAGCCGCCTTCTCTGGGACCTGGGGACCTGTCCCTGCACCCAGACTAGGGGAAGCTTTTCCTCATATGAATGGACCGCCACACCTCACCATGACCTGTTTCTCAAAGACATTCTGTTGATTTCTTCAAATTCTATCTTCCCTTTGAGAATCAGGTTTTTAAAAACAAAACCCAAGAAATCTTGCAGCTAGGTCTGACTTCTGCCATACTAGGACAATGAGACACAGAGGCATAAAGGAAAAGAGGAAAGATACAGAGAGGGAGAAGGGGGAAAAAACCCTAAATTAAAACCTCCAAACATTGTTATTAATGGGCGTGGTAACAATAAACACAGCACCCCATTCCATGTGAGGGTCTAACCTTTTCTTCAAGAAATGGAGTGAACATTTTACAAAGAGAGGGAAGCTTTGGGTCCTCGACTCCCTGTGGTTGTGCAATGGAGTGTGGGGGATCGAAGGTTTGTTTTCAAGACACCACTGGGTCATCCTTGACAGATTGCTCTTAATATCATTTTAGTTTGTTGGGAAACACAAACCAATTTTGCATCCTCTTTTTCTTGTAAATTGTTTGCAAATGAGTAAAAGTCACTAATACTCAAGAATGCTCTCCTAACTGCTCTCTGGGAAAAAGATGACTAAAACTTGCCTGTAGAGTCAGTTTTGTGTTCCAGTGACATTAGTTGAGTTAGTCACAGGCCAAATGGGCTGAACTTGTCTTTCTCAGCTTAAGAAAACACAGTCTATAAAACCTCACGCTTGCAAAACATTAATTTCACGGATGCTTTTAAAGCAGAAGTTGTTTTCTCCCTTACTAGTGGATAGCCAGGGATTCCATTAAGTATCAAGATGTCCTTGACTTTTTAAAAAATATGATTGAATTTAGAATCACAGGTTTATGTGTAGTTTTTCAAAAGCCTATCTATTTTGTAAAAGTACGTACATCCATACTCAGTGAAATGAATAGTGAGCCGGATGGAACATTAGATTTCACCGATGGGGAAAAGGAAGACTTCCTGCCAGACCTAAATTGTTGCTGCACATTTTTGGAAGAGTTGCACAGCCCTTGAATGACTCACCCCAGCCACAAACACCAGTCATTGGAAGTGGCTATGAGGCAGGGCCCACAAAACAGGTTCTGAGGGCCAGTGGCTCATGGAGTAATTAGTTACACTAAGGGTAGCCCTCCCCGGGGCTTCCAGGAAGAAAAATAAACAAGTCCTTTCAGATAGTCCCCCAACAAAATCATCTTTCTCTTCTTGCAAAGTTACTATTCTTTGACCCGCTTCCTATTTCCCCAGGTCTCTTGATTTGTAAATGTTTGTTTTTGCATGTTTAGGCAGTTAATCTGACGAGGTTGTACTAATTTTTGGTACCAAGGGGAAATGGAGAAAATGTACCAGATATAAATAACTGCTTTCCTGGGTAAAACTATATAAAACTAAGCATTTTAGAAAGCCCTATTCATATTAAAGTAAGAGAGGGAAAAAAATCTCCCTGCAAGAGAAAAACTAAGTGACACATTTTATGTTGGAAGAATATGATGTTGGCTGCTGATTTTCTGCACCGAGCTTTGGAGGTAAAGTTAGGCTGTTGACCACAGTTACATTTTACTGTAAAGGGCCACTACTCAGTAAGTCTTGTGTAATTAGAAACTGGCAAAGGAAGGAAGTGTTGTTAGAATACCCAGGGGAAGGTTTATTAAAGGACACACAATTTGTACACTTGAGTTTTGCTTTTCATCAAAAGCTTTGACAAATCATTGGATCTAAATATCCAAGAAATGTTCATTGAACGTGTAAAATTCATAAGACCAAGGAAAGAAATGACCACAGTTCTTCCAGGTCTCCACCATCAGGCTTTATCTGGGCTCCACGTTTCCTTTTGTCCTCCACTTGCAGAGATGGTGGGTAGGGGGTGTTAGACTTCTCTACTGACACATATGTTTCTTTGAGTGACCATCAGAGTCATCAGTACTAATGAAGATGAGTTGTGCCTAAGATGATAACCACGGGTGTAATTCTGTAGGCTGTTTTGAGGAAGTTATTTCTTCTCCTGTCTCTTGTCAGAAAAAAGTGAGAATATTATAGGCACATCGATCTTTATGCAGCTATTTAAGATCATATTTTACCTGTTCTAGCAGAGCACGCAGAGGATGAATCATTTAGTGGCCGACTTTGGTTAATTTCCTGCAAGAATGCCAAACATTGTCTCCCTGAACCCGCAGCCTCATACTCACATTCCAGAACCCATTCTTGTGTTACTATGCACACCTTAAAGTGAGGTGAGAGATTTATAATTACGAGAGTCTACCACGAAAACAAAAATGCCAGAAGAAACCTACACCACCCTGTCGGATTGTTCTTGGCATGGGGACAGGTGTGGTGCATTGGCACATGGCAGTATGCGTTGTGAGTCTTAAGTGGCAGTAATGCTAGGGGACACTTTTCTTCTTTGAGTTATATTATTATCTCCTTGAATGAAATGTATCTTGGTTTTGAATCATAACTATGGGAAACGCCCACACCAGTCTCACCCCAACGTATGTAAATTCCATTTCTCCCAAGACTCCCAGCTCAGAGAGAATGCAACCATCAATATTATGAAAGTGGCTCAGCTGAAATGTTTGCTTTCCTGTGCTCAGTCACTTGAGCCGTCCAAGTGACACATTTGACAAGGCAGAACAAGAAATTTATCCCTTCAATATGGAGCGTTTTGCAAGGGAGGCTGAATTTTGGAGCAAACTAATGGTAAGTTGAAAGAAGTGTTTAAATATCAAGGGCAGCATGCTGGGCATTTTCCTTGTGGCTTTTTATAAAATTAAGATGAAAGAGGAATTTATAATCAAAGGATTGTAGTCTTGCTCATTATTTTAAAGTGAAACATGCCTTCTACATACCAAATGGTGTTAGTGATAAATGACTTTGGATGAATTGTTTGGGTGTAAATTTTTTCTAATTTTATTGATGAACAGTACTGAACAGCTTGTGGGCACGCAAGACATGACCTTATTGAAGCAATATGACTTGCTGACAGAAAGGAATTGTAAAGTCGAGCTAGGTTTTTAACACAAATGAAATGTTTCCTGGAACTCTGTTGGATTGTTACATTTGATCTTTAAATGTCCCTCTTTTAAGATTTTATATATCCACATGTATGTATATGTGTGTGTATGTGTGTGTGTGTATGTGTGTGTATACATGTTATTATCAGAAGAACATGATAAAGGAGCATATGCGTGTCTGTCTAAAACCAACTTTCATGATTTTTGAACTGGACATATTCAGACCTGCTGTTTCCCTGTATGTCACTGAGGACAGTGACATTGGTCAAGTCCTAAAAGCCTCATAGAAAGGCAGAGTCCCAGGCTTTGGGGATCCTGGCTGATCATCTCATTTTATAATTGAGTATACTGAAGTCTTCCTACTTGAACAACCCATAGTTGGGCTATAAGATCCCAGACTCCAACCCCCAGTCCAGTGTTTTCAGTTAGTATATCTCACTGTCCCATAATGTAAATTTTCATCTTGGTTTCTCCTTACTAATGTGAACTTAAATTTCATTGGAAATAGAAGACTGTTTTAAATATATGTGATTTTTAGATTGGATGGTATAAGAAATTCTCTTTTGGTGGCGACAATGTGGCCCATCTGTTTTTTCCCTGGCAGCATGATCTACATTACCTTTTTTATGAAATGAAGCTGTCTCCAAGAGCAAATTAAAATATTGGTTTCTAAAATAAATCACTTGTGTTCATTAAAGAGTGTTTACCATCCCTGATATCTTAGATTTTAATGCTATATCTAAACTGGCAAGCCATGCTGTACACTTTTGGAGAAAGGAGGATAAATACTATATTGCTCCCAGACATAACTAAAAAAGCACAATTTTCAGATCAATATTCAAGCTTTTGATACATCCACCTTTGTTTATCCGAGTCATCCACTCATTGACTTAGCAAGCATATCAACAAGTTGTATTCTAGAAACTCAACCATTTCTATGCTTTTATAATGTTTAGATTTTTTTAGTTTCTTCACTTTTATTAGGAGCTTATTTTGACAAACTACTCTAGAAAAATAAAATGGGTTTTTCCTGCTGCATGCCCTCCAGGCAGGAAGGAATGTCTCTGCTCTAAGAGGCTGCGAGCTGATGTAGCAACAGGCTCTGACTGGCTCCCAAGGTCCTAAGACAACTCGTGGGGGGCCAGGAAGAGGCTGGAGCTCAGGAAATACACCAAGGGATGAGATGTAGGCATTGGTCCTCTCCACTTAGACACCCCCACCCCCTGCCCAAGTTGGTTTCCAGATAAGATACAGTCAATCACATGAGATAATGTCAGAATTGTAAGATAAACGCCTATCATATGAATTCAAGCTCGCCTGTTGTTCTGTTACACCTTGATTATCCGAACTGCCATCTTGAAAACTCTCTCCTCTTTGGAAGCTCTCTTTGGCCCCTGGTTCTGTCTCTGCCACTACATGTTGTCACTGGTTTCTTTGGCAGGTAGGTGGCATCTTACCGGCAGGTCAGTGGCCCCAGAAACTGCCTTAGGGAGCTGGCAGCTGCTGAGCAGTGTCTCCTCAGCTCCTTCCAGGCTGTGCAATAGAGAGAATACTTGCCAACTCTGACACCCAGGGACAAGCCTGGCCCAGGGCAGGAGAGACTGAAATTTATTATGATCCAGTGACTGCTCAGGAGCCTGTGCGAATCAACAGAAATGGAGTTTGGAGAGCCTGGGATATTTTCACAGTGTCTGTCTATCGTAATTAACACACCCAACCTCTCTTGTGGTCAGCAGGTTGTTATCTTAATTGCCTAGATCATGAGACAGGGATTTAATGACAGGCTTGGTGCTCTCTGGTTAGTGAGCAGGGTGGGAGGGAGAAATGTAAGCCTCTACCATCAGAAGCTGGCGATTTCGTACCTAATGTTGGACATTCTCTCAGGCTCCTCTGCCTGGAGCACCAGAGGAGCTCCTCTATTGATAACTCCCTTCTTCTTTGTGCCTAGTGGACTTGAGTTTTTGCGTGCCTTCATGCTTGCAGAGTGCTTGTGTCGCTTAGAAATTCACTTCCATGCTGGACATAACTGGATAATGCTTCTCTCAAAGAGGATAATAGTGGCCCCTGGAAGTTCGAATTCAGGAGCTTGCCTCCAAGTGCAGCGTCAAATCTCCAAGGTGTGTGCTGTTCAAGGACGGTTGATAGATCAGGTCCCTGCCCTGCACACAGCCTAGCATAATGGTTATACAGGCCAACTTCAACAAGGATGGATTAAATATGAGGATGTAGTCAGCAATGGGTGCAACGTACATGCAGACTTATTTTGGGGAAGTGGACAGTGGTAACTGGCTATGTAGCCCTGAGCCACCATTTTTCTTTTTTCAAGGCTAAAATCCTCACTTGCCCCCATTCTCTTTCTCCAGTGAGCTCATCTCAACAAAGCATCTGGCAGGTGCTCACTGACTCTGGCCTCTGTACTAATTCTGCTGTTTCTGTAGAGAACACAGGGGAAGAAGATATGATCTTGACTCATGAAGGTCAAAATAGAATTGAGGGACAAGATATACAGACATGAAACAACTAGAGGACAAAATAAAATATAATTGAGCAGCAAAGTGCATGGTTCAGACGTTAAATGGTATAGCTATTCTGAAGTCAGGGAAGTCAAAGAAGGCTTCATGAAGGAAGTGGGTCGAGAAGGATGGATAGTATTTGAAAAAGAAAGGGATGGGCATCCAGGTGAAGGAGATGGACTTGAGTAATTGCTGGGAGGCAGGCACACCCCTGGTCGTGGGACAGTACGGAGTGATTGAACAGGAAATGCGTGTGAGCAGATCCTAGGGGGAGATAAAGTTGAGCAGACTTGGAGAACCTTTGAGGCCAAGCAGGGGAGTTTAGACTTGGTAGGAAATGGGAGCCATGGGAGGTATTGGAATAGCAGAATGGCATGATAAAAGCAGTGTTTAAGGAAAATTTGTCTGGCAAGGTAGATTGGATTATGGAGGCCAGTTAGAAACTATTGTTATAGGTCCTAAACAGGAGATGACAATGGTCCCAAACCAGAGAGGTGCAAGTGGAGTAGGGAGAAAGAAGCATATTTCTAAGAGAAAACATGAAACACTAGTTAATGAATGGGATCCTGTGGGGTGCAAGTTTCATAACGCTAGCAAATTATGGATATCTTATGTAGGTAACAGTCTACCTTTGCTCAAGATAAAAGCAAAGTCTGATTCTTCTCCTTGGATCTACTCCCAAGGCCAGCAAGCCTTTTCATACTTCCCCTTCTGTTCCTTGAGTTAACCAAAGACTTTCTAGAAAATTCTCCAGACACCAGTGCCCATTCTGAGAGTTCAGGCCAAAATTTCTCTTCTGGGCAATACTCCTGCCACCTGGCCATCTTGCTCCCTCAAGCTCTTCCTCTCTCACAGCTGTGTTCATGATATCGTGGGGAAATTTCCCAAGTTCTCCTGCTTAGCTACTGTTTGCTGAACACAAAACATTTTTCTTCTTTCTGCCTCACTGTCTTCGTTTTATTTCTAGTTAGTTTGCTCCTCCCTTCTCCCCCTCTGGCTTTATTCATATCAATTTGCCCACTGATATCTGGTTACTCAGCAGCATACTTCGGCTTTAGATGATCAACTTTGCCAAGCATGTATGTAGTTTATTTGTCTTCAAGTCTCTCCTATCTACCGGAAAAGGAGGTACACAGTCGCCTGATAGTTTGAAAGGAGACATAAGTGATCGCAACCAGTACACAAGTGAAGAAAATCAAAGGATGGTGTGTTTACAGTGACAAATCCTAAATAGGTTTCAAGGGAAATTTTGAATCATAGAAGGTGAGAACTTTAAGGAACCATTGACGTCTCCTATTTGACCTGCAGAGTATTTTTTTAATAGTTTTTTCTTTTAATCCTTGAGCCAATGTTTAAAATTCGGAAGATTTGACATAAAAATCCAGAAACACATTTCCTTGGAAAAGAATCAAAAGATGTGGCAATAATCTGCTGGAGCTGCGTATTGCTACCCCCTGTAGATGGGGCATGATCTCTCCTTACCTGTCTTTTCAAATACTTATCAGCACCCATGGACATTTGAGTGTATGACCCCTGGTCTAACCAATCTCTCGTTTTACAGAAAGAGAAACTGAGGCACGGAGAGGTTTAATAACATTTCCAGTGTTACCCAAGAGGCTGTTAGCAGTACAGGGATTAGAACTGAGTTTTGCTGTGACTCCTTGACTCTCTCTTTCCTCCACATCGGGACTGTAGCTGTTTTCTGAATACGGGACCAGAAAATTTGGCAAGTTGGGGGAAGGCAAAGGCCTGCGTGTGAGAATACGCTCATCAGCCGAAAGGGATATTGCACAGGTGTTCTGAGAGCAGGCATCTGGGGAAATCCAGAATAATAGTATTTCTCAACTGTGACCCTTGATGTAATTTTATTTTACTTTATTGTATTTGCTACTTATAATTCCAAGAAAGAATATGCTTCATAATTAGCTTTTCCCCTTCGTTACAATTATTTTACTTTAAAAACAAATCTATGGGGCCGGCTCGGTGGCGCAGCGGTTTCGTCCGCGCTTGGCAGCCCGGGGTTCGCGGGTTCGGATCCCGGGCGCCCGCGGACGGGTTCGGATCCCGGGCGCCCGCGGACGCACTGCTTGTCAGCCTCGCCGTGACGGCGTCCCATATAAAGTAGAGGAAGATAGGCACGATGTTAGCCCAGGGCCAGTCTTCCTCAGCAAAAAGAGGAGGATTGGCAACAGATGTTAGCTCAGGGCTGGTCTTCCTCACAAAAAAAAAAAAAAAACAAATCTACTTGACAATATGGCAGTTGTGCTATAACTTTGCAAGCATTTGTATTGAAAATGTCCCAAATTTCTAAATGAAACTCACTGATAAAAAATATTTGTGTGTGTTTTTTCCTGTCCACTTTCCTCGCCTAAGTTTATTTCATTTCCTGAGACCTGTGGCCTGCACTGTTGGTTTAGTTTGAGTCTCCATCTTGAGTATGTTACAGTGACATTGGCACTTGGCTAGAAGCTGGGGCAGGCGCTGCCTCCCGCCGACTCCGCCGCGCTGTGATCTCCGCGGGCGGGAGGGGGCCTGATCATCCTGCTTATCATTGTTAATGAGGCTTCGGCGACCTCTGCCGTGTTTCTGTCCAGTGCGATCCTGGCTGCAGTTCAGAAAATGCCTGCTGAAATCCTTGCGAGAAACCCGAGTGTGTGCCAAGGCCAGGTGATTGGTGTCTCTCTTGAACAACGTGAAGGTCAACCTCTTGGCTCTCTCCCGTAGCAGTTATTTTAACGAAAGGCAGAATTATTGATTGAGTGGATGTTCTTGCAGACCTAGCGCAGGCTGGCATTTCTACTCTTTGCACAGTAACACCCAAAATAGCCTTTTAACTAAAATGGAAGAAGGTGGAGCTTTTGCTGGGCATTTAGAATTGGAGGCTGGATGTGAAAGAGAGTTTCTGTGTACTTGGAAATATAGGAAAACTTGAAATAAATGTTTGATCTCTCACTATTTCACCCTCATCCTCCTCAAAGGAATTATATGTCTGTGATTGCTTCCTTTTGTTTGGGGCGTCTTTCTTCCTCCTCCCCAAACTCTTGGAGCTTTTGGCTGATGTAACAAGATCACGTCTTACGTCGGTGAGGATGTTTCAACTCTACCACTTATGCTGTTGCTTTCAGTATAGGTTCTATATTTCCATCTACTATGTGAATATATGAATTGTAAATAAGACACAAAAGCTCTGTAGAGGCATTTGACACTGAGTCCACAGAAGAAAGGCATCATACATAAAAAGTCCATTTGATCTTAGACCACACTGATAAAATATGATATAATTGATATATTAAACTGAGTAATGATGACAATGATAATAAGTAATATATAATACATATTTAGTAAGTAAATATGTAGGAACTCTGCTATGTATTACATAGGTATTATCTAATTTTTTATTGATGTCTTAATAGTTTATAACATTGTGGGATTTTAGCTGTACACTACTTTTTATCCATCACCATGTGGATGCATCCCTTCACCCCTTGTGCCCACCCACCTCCCTTCCCCCTGGTAACCACCAACCAGTTCTCTCTGTCCGTGTGTTCATTTATATTCCACATATGAGCGAAATCATGCGGTGTTTGTCCTTCTCTCTCTGGCTTATTTCACTTAACATAAGGGTATTATCTAATTTGATCTTTATAATTGCCCCTATATTCCTCTAAAATGAATGAGATAATAGTCTTAGATTTAGGCACGCAGTTTAAGAAGGATACAGGCAAACTGAAGCACATTGCAAAGTGGGGGTGGGACCAACTGGAGAGGGCAGAGGTTCTCAAACTTAAGCCTGCAGCAGAATCTCCTGGAAGGCTGGTTAAAACAGAGGTTGCTGAGCCCACCACTGTGTGCCTCCCCCCAGAGTTTCTGATTCAGTGGTCTAAGGTGAGACCCCAAAATCTTCATTTGTAACAAGTTGCCAGATGATGCTGGCTGCTGGTCCAGAGAACACATGTTGAGAGCTACTGGCCCAGAGTTCAAAACTGTATCCCGCGTAGAACAGGTGAAATATCCCAGAATGCTTACCCTAGAGGAGAGGCTGCTCTGGGGTGCACAAAAGCCTCCTGCAGCCTATGAAAAGGCTGGGGTGTCACATCCAGGGACAATGGATGTGACATTGGCCAATGGATGTGGATGGAAGCAAACATCGGCTGAGAGTAAGGGAGAACAGAAGGAACAGGCTGCCTGTGGAGGCAACAGATCAAGGAGCCTGGGAGGTGCCCAAGCCGAGGAGGGTGAAGGGTTGCAAGGATTACAAACTGGAGGCCTGGAGGCTGAATACAGCTGCAGCTGTGTCTGCTGCCAGTGCGTGGGGCTGTCAGGGGTTTTGTTTTAAATGCTGCTGGAGGTGTATATCCCCCAGTTCACCCCAGTCCCTGCTCTCTTAGTCCCTCTAATTCATCCATTTATACTCACTGGCCTGGCCACTGATGGCCGTGGAGCTGAAGGCCCCCAATGTACAGGGTGACCAAGCAGCAGGTGAATGCTGGATTAGATTTTTTTTTTGTAATCAGTCATTTAAACTCAGGTCACTAGGTGAATTGACCCCAGTTTGTTCACTTGTAGGAATTGTACCCTGGGAGAGAGGACCCACTAAAAACTGTGCTAGCAAGGAAGCCAGTTCTAACATTGCCAGTCAATGCAGTGTTTCCTAGTGTGGCTCTCTGAGTCGGGCACTGCTCTCTGTCACCCCATCCTCCCTCCAGGTTTTCTCCCTCCAGTGGCTCTCTCTGCTTCCACGTTACTAGATGACCCACAGTGCCCATGGGACCTAAATGGCAAGAACACATAAAAACTGTGGCTGAGCTCACTCTTTCTATCCCCTCCTGCAAACATCACCCCAGGTCTGCCCTCCCTGAGTCCAGAGGGCTGTTCTACCCTGGTGGGTGACAGGTGGGCCTTCCAGGAGCCTGAAAAGACAGACGATGAGAAATCCTGGAAGGCAATGACCAAGCTTTGGCAGAAAGAGAGATAAGGGAGAGGAGTTTGGGGCTGATTACAAAACAACTGGCACAAAAAGTGGTGGATTCTCATGAGGAAAATCTTATAGAAGAAGATCTGGAAAGGAAAGATAAAGAAAAATGGAAATGACAAAGAGAGAAGTAACAATACCAAATTATGAAATGAAAGATCCAGATAAACTGTTTGGAGAACTATATTGTCAGTGATGGACGCTTTGTCCTTGAGATATTTAAAATAAAATCAGAGAAAGCACTAGAAGCATGCTTCAGAAGAACCTTCACTGACAGGTCTAAATGGCCTGATTAAGTCTTTTCCACCTTTGCCTCCTGGATTTGCTTCCTGGGTATTTGGCATTACAATCCCCAGGCAAGCACGCTGCTTTCCCACATATGAGAGTTCTAGTTTGCCGTCCAGATGGCAGAGCTAGGAAGAGCACATCCTCCCTTCCTTGGATCATCTTTCTGTTCTTTCTTTTCTTTCTCTCTCTGTTTCCCTCCTTCCCTCCTCCCTTTCCTCCCTCCCTTCCTTCCTGCCTTCCTACAAATAAAGAAAGAAACACTTGGGGAGACCTCTGGTGCAGGTTCCGTTAATAACCTTGGCAGGTAACTTTTGCACGTACAGAGTGAGTCATTTTCTTATAACTGAGATCAGGGGCTGTGTTGCTCCCAAGAGAAGAAGCACTTATATTGACGTGTTTGTGTTTTGGAATGATAATATTTGTCCATGTGAAAATATGTGTGATTCCTTTCTGCCACACCATATGGCTTATTACCATTCATAATCCAAACAGTAGCAGCTGCTGCCGAATGCGAGAATGAGTTTTCTTGAAGTAAAAATGGACTAACTATTGTATGCCACGTGTAGCTTCCACAGTATCACAAGTTATTCGCCAGAAACTTACATATGGGCTCCTTTCACGAATCCACTAACTTCTTCATTAATATCTCGGACGTTCATTTTTCTATCCCTCTCATCAAACCCTGCTTCCACTCAACCTGTTCTCTCAAGGAGCCGTTCTTCCTTGGGAACATGGACACGTATTATCCAGGGCTGTTGGCAGCTGAAGGTCTCAGTTTGGGTTTTGTTGACTGATGACAGCTGCCAGAAAAAACTGCAGTGAGTTTTCACCCTGGTTCTCCATGTGGCTTCCTACATTGCTGAACCGCATTATATATTTGTGGTTAATCAGACGCATGGAGGCATTGAAGCAGTTAATGATGCCCCCTCGGGCCCACTTGGCCCAACTCTGAGGTAATGGAAAATGTAGGGCAGCAATCTCTACAGACCATTTGAATGTGGTTTGCAGAAACCCTTGAGGTTTAAGAAGGAAGTGATTTGTGGAATCGGTGCTGGATGCCCCTACAGAAACCACCACAATCAACAGTACAAAATAGCCCAGTTTCACAAAAAAGTGCCTGCAAGACATTTATATCATCACATGGGCATTCTGATTCCCCCTAAAAGCTGGAGGTTTTAGAAAATCAAAATACTCTTTATGCTGATTCTACACATCACAATGGTCAATATCCATTTAGCCGGAAAAAAAAAATGCCTGAACAAATATCCCAAAACTTGAGCCTGAAATGAAAGTATGTAGATAATTGCTTCCATTTTCCACTTTGGGTGGTTTAGTCATAATAACACCTTGCATTTGCGTAATGTATCATAGTCTTCGGGGTGTGTTTATACATATTAGTAGTCATTGAGACTTTTTTCCAAGAAGACTGTCAGGTGACCCAAATCGATGGACATTCGTGAGACGCTTTGTCCTCCTCTCCTCACAATGGGAACCACTAATTTCCAACTTGTATCAGTCATCTTCCTGCAGCCATTTGTCATTTTCAGGTGTCTATTGGTCAGTTCTCTAAGTACCCGCAGCTTTTATCACAAGTTATAATGGGGTGATTTATCAATGTCATTCTCCTCCCTCGGCGACAAGAGAGCAACTACAAGATATTATAGAATCGGTCTGCATACCTGGCCTTTAAGCACAGGTCTCCGACTTGAAATGGCATTTGTCCCTCTGTCATCCCAGAGCTTGTCAAGAAGTCTTGGACTCAACCCTAACTCTGCCAGCCTTTGCTTTCCGAGTGCATTAGGTAATTGTTTCATAAACTTCTCTTTCCCAAAAGGAATGTCTGACAACACTCCCAAGTCACTTTCTGTGTTTAGGAGCTGCGTGGATTTGGATGTGTATGTCTGCTTCTCATTTCTGTGTTTCTTATCATCATAATCAGCCTGGCTCAGGTCAAATGGGTGATTGCCCCTAAAATGTGGTTTCAAGGCTAAATAGTCCTGATAGGTCTTCCTAATAGATGACGGCTGAAATCGCTCCATTTGTCCATCCTCACCTTTCCCCAGTCCCTGGAGAAACCATCCAGAAGTCTCAGCCCCGCCCATTCCTGGAACTCGTCCTGACCCGCAGGTAGTCATCACTTGAACAGAGATTGGTCCTGCCCTAAGCCTGGCGTCTGGTGGGCCTGGACTGAGCCCTGCACCCTGTCTGCTGACCTGCACCTTAGCTCACGCCATGCTAAGCTGGCGGGCATGCATGGAATGCTGCCATTTCTTTCTGGTTTATACAAATGCCCTCCTGCTGAAAACCAGCTACCCCAACCCTGCCCACTGGTTTTGCTGCTGATCTAGCTCTACCCTCCATGTCCCCTGGCCTGGGGTGCCTTCCAAGTGTGCCTAGAAACAGGGCTGCATTATGATTTTCATTGGCCCTCAGCACTTTCACCATGATAGGCCACTTTCTCCATAAAAAAAAAAAAATTACAAGTTATATTTTACAACTGTGATGGTATAAAGACAAATATATTAATATTATATATTAAAACATTTCTTTGACATGAAAGTGTATTTTCTCTTCTGACTTTAATTTCTCTAAAAGAAATTAATACATTTACGTGATTCCTAAAAGTATTGAGACTCTAAGCACTGCGTCTAGTGTCCCCACTGGATAAGGTGACCTCGTGGCAGACCCTTTTGCCTTAAATCAGCATTTCAAAGTTCAGTCCTTTGTAAATCACATTTAGAAATTTTACCATATGGCCCTTCCCTGGTACTAGTTTTCATCTAATATTTTTCTTTAAATTTACTCTCTTTGAAATTTTAATGAGTATTTTTTTACAGGGAAGTTGATGTCACTAGCATGAATCCAGTATAACTTGTTCTTATGGACTGCATGTTTGTGTCCCCCCAAAATTCATGTGTCAAAACCCTAATCCTCAATGTCATGGTATTAGGAGGCGGGGCCTTTGGGAGGTAATTAGGTCATGAGGGTAGAGCCTTCAAGGTGGGATTAGTGCCCTTCTAAGAAAAGACATGAGAGAGCTCACTTCTCTCTCTGCTCTCCACCACGTGAGGACACAGTGAGAAGATGGGCCCTGCAAACCAGGACAGGGAACTGAATCTGCCAGCACCTTGACCTCGGACTTCCCAGCCTCTAGAACTGTGAAAAATAAATGTTTATTCTTCAAGCCACCTAGTCTATGGTAATTTGGTATAGCAGCCCAAGCAACTAAGATACTTGCCATAAATAGAAAATACACATTAATACAAATTAACATAAATTATTATGCAATTTTTTACAATTTGTTTGTTCATGTTCTACCTAACTGCAATGTTCTGAGTTCCTCAGAATCTCTTGTATTCTACTAGTCCTTGTGGAGTTAGTGGTTAGATCAATGCCTAGCTCAAAGGTGCCCACTCTGTTCAGAATTTTCAATTTATTCCCTATCCACCCACCGACACCTAGCCACTGTCCAGGTTCCTACTCCAAACGAATGAACCAACCAGACTTCCCCAGTTTAATTTAAGTATTGGCAGAGCATCCCCACCCATCAGACTGGATTTTCCTGGGAAACATCATTGGCCATCACAATCCTAACTTACCATTTCCCTCAAGAACAGCGTTGTCCAATAGAACTTTCTGTGATGATGGAAATGTCCTATATCTGCACTGTCCAGTACAGTACCCACTAGACACAGGTAACCTCTGAACACCTGAAACACAGCTAGTGTGATTGAGGAACAAAATTTGTTACTTTTATTTAATTTTAATTAATTTAAATTTAAACTCTTTAACTACATATGGCCAGTGGCTACCATATTGCATAGGGCAGCAAGAGTGTGTGACTTTGAGTGTGACTATCCTTCTTGGGTTCTGGATCTCCATCCCAGAACTGATCAATTGTAAAATTCTTTCCCTTTCCATGAGGCCTGTCAGGCCACATAGCCAAGTTCATCAGTGAAATGGATGATACTTAAGCTGCTATTAGATATTGACACCTTAGCATGAAAGAAGGCTCTGGGAGGAGGTATGACAGAAGGAAGCAGGAATAGAATAGGAGAATCCTGTGTGCTGCTGGGAGTCTTATGGGGGGTGGAGGTGAGGGGGAACAGAATGGAGAGACCAAGGTATCAAAGATTAATTTCCCCCTGCTTTTCAGTTATGCAAAGCTAACAATACTCAAAATTTAAACTGTATTAATATCATTTTATTTCCTGAACATTCTCCTCTTTGTCCCTTTTGAAACAATTATCAGCCGGAGTCAAAGATTCAGGTTCAGAATAAGGAGTGTGCTCAATAGTTTGTCATTAACCTACTAAACCTAGAAACTGCAACTTGAGCTGGCTTCATGCCTCATTATTTAGTGTTCAAGTCTTTGGGCCAATTGCATTGAATCAGATTCAAGACAAAACCTGGCACTGCCTCATACATTCCAGTGAGTCCCCAGGTACCCATGACTGCAATGAAGTAGACCTTGGAGGATTGCAGGAATGGCACTCACTTGCGTAGCAAACACAACGATGACTATCAATCCATTCCCACCCCACCCCACCCCTGCTTCCTCACCCTCTCGAGCCCCCCATTCCATGTGGTGTGCAGCCTCTCTGGAAGACCACGAGTTCAGAGATGGTGACGCTATCAGGAACTCATGGAGTGGGATGGTAAAATTGATTATCTAAGCCAATCATGGAATTCCACTTCTCTCACCACTTATTGACTTTAGAAGAGGAACGTGACCTAATGCTGGCCACTGAAGGACTTCTGGAAAAACTTTCCTATCAACAAAAAGAAAGCAGAGAAGATGACCTTTATTCCTCTGCTGGCATTGTTGGGTCTGCAACTAAGGCCAGAAACTGTAGCAGCCATTTTTCACCCATGAAGGACAAAGATGACCCATCTGGATGGTGGAGGAGAAGAGTGGACAGGGTCCTTAACAGCACAGTAGAACAGGCAAATTAACCAACCCTGAAACAGTTTGGATTTCCTCTTTGTGAAATAATAAACCTGCTAATAGGTTAGGCCATTTTGAATTGGGTCTTCTTTTACTAGTAGCTGAAATCATCATTTCTGATATAATGATAATATATTGTGGAGTTCTTATTGCCTCTAATTTGATTAACACTTGTAGTCTTAGCTTTTTCCTGCTTTGTGGATTGGAGAAACTGTCCTTTCTGACAATTTCTTATTTTACTTATGCAATGCCTCTTGTATAAATCACCACCAAACTTTGCCTATTTCTTCATCTTTCATATGAGAATAAAGGACTGGACGATTGCTCTTTTCCTCTCTCTTCCATTGTGTTCCATCAATGATTGAACATAGTTGATAATAAAAATAAATCCTAAATAGCAAACAATGAACAGTAGTAATAAAACATGGCCATTTGCTACAATGCTTTTAATTACAAATATAAAATACAGTTTTATTTGTATCTTTAAGAGTGAGCCTTTTTTCTGCTGAGCATGGAGTATTGAACACATATTTAATGGGCATAATCCTATTTCTGTTGTGGAGAAGGTGTAAATAATAGAGCTTTTGCCCCAAAGCAGTAACTCGTTAGGGGAATCTGTCTCCACTAGTGTGTATATTGATATACATACATATTTCCCATTAATACTAATAGAACCTAATGCGACCATATAAATCACCTGAATTTTGATGCAGTGTGAATCTGATGCTGGATGACTCGAGATGAACTCACAACGTACATTTGTCTGGGAGCTGTTTCTTAATATGCTTCATCTTCTAGCCAAATTCCTCTTTGTGGCTGAAATATTAATCAAAGGCTGCTTCTGCTGGCTCCCATCTTGCACACGCCCCTCTTATCATCAGAAGAAGTGAAGAAGACTCATCTATGTGACTAGGTCCCTCTACCCAGGCATAATTTAAGGCTCTGTTGAAAGAAACAAAAACGGAACAGACAGAAAAGAGAAATTAAGAAAGATTTTCCTTTTTGTGGGAAGCAGTGTGCAGGGTTGGGCTAAATTAAGTGTACACATGTTCCTGAATCCTGAAAGGAGTGTCAGGCCACAGAGGCCACGTGTGAGGAATTTACACGTCTTTATTCCCTACTTTGTCCTCAACTGTCGTCAGCTCTATCGAGCATCTTACCCCCAAGTCTCCAGAGCAGCATCTTTTCCCTGCACTGGCGGTGTTCTCTCCGGGAGAAATGCGTTATATTACCTATCAGAGGGTGTAAATGCTTTCCAACCAGTCTACCTCGCTCTTCCAAAATGGGCTCTTCCAGTCCCATCTAACTTCAGCTCTCTTTCCTCTCTGAGATTTTTCTTCTCTTACCTGTATCCTAGTCACAGTGATGGCTCCCAGACATTGTCTTTTGTTTTACTCTATTTTAGGCAACAAAGAAAAAGTATACTCTTAGTAAAAAGAAATACACACACGTGCAGTATTTTTTCCCCCAGGTTTCTTTCAGACATAGCAAAAATAAGAATCAGACAGAAAGCAAGATGCAGATTGTAAGCAGAGATTTATATAGTCCTTGTTTACTGCTGGACCACATAATCTTAGAAAGATGAAAAATTAGCACTGAAAAGGACCTTTGGCGGTATATCACAATAATGTTACATTCACCCAGCAGCTGCAGCCTTTCACAATTGGCAAAGCCCTGGGTGTTTCCATGGATGTCTTCCATGGGCATGGCAAATACTATTAGGGCCCCTTTTACAGGTAAAGGGACTGAGGCTAATTGAACATACTGCAAAAACTGTATCATTGATTTTGATATTAGTAAGTTAGAAGTCTTTTGGTTTCTCCTCTATTCTGAACAAAACAGTTCAGAATTAGCTTGGTCTTTATAATCTGCTGGAACCCAAGGGAATGCTAGGATTAAATTAAGCTTTAATTAATAATAGTTGAAGATTAGTGGAAAAGGTACTGAGTCATAGCAGATCTTCAAATCTTACTCTAAATTGGGATATCTTTTTAAAACTGCAACACATTTAATACTAGTTATTAATGGTATTACTTTGTCTATAAAATTAAAAGTTCCATATTAAAAAGGAAACATTATTATTGAGTGGAAGCGCTTGTGCAGTCTAACTCTGTTATCCACATCAAAGGGAAATATGGTTTTTTGACCATGAAACTCTGACTCAGGAGTCCCCACCCTAGTGGGCTCTTATCAACTTGTGGATATCAGATTTCGGAGGAACTCAGGATGTGTTGCCAACCGCGAAAACAATTGCATTCATTCACTGATTTCTTCAATAGTTTATTACATGCCTGCTATGGGCCAAACCCAGTGCTAGGAATAAATACAAAGAGAAGACATGTTCCTGCCCTTCAGAGGTCTCCCGAACTAGTAAGGGAAAGCCTGTGGAAGGGCATTGAGGGAAGGAACTGGATCTTTATTGGGGCATTTATATAGGTTATCTCACATACTCCTAATTATAGTTCTAGTCAAGTAGGTAATAGTTCCCCATTTTAGAGCTGAGGCCCAGAGAATTTAAAGCAACTTACCCAAGGTCACACAGTATGTGAAAGAATTAGAAATCAGCCCCCTCTATGTCTCATTGTGCTCTTTGCACTCCACCAATATTCAACTGTGTGAGCCCCATGGACATACAGTATCATGCGGGTGGCCTTTAGCAGCTGCCACCTGCCATTGACTGCCACAGTGCCCCGGGAAGTGTCGCCCTCAGCTGTTAGGTTGATATCGGAGCCCACATTCCTTCTCTTGGGACACTCTGGAATGGGGAAGACCAGCTAGGAGTGCTGTCCCTAAGAGGATTTGCTGCGTCATTTATTCTCAAGCAGTCTGGAAGCAGCTCTCGGGCGTACCTGAGTGAAACTGAGGAATGTTCCCTCTTGTCTCCAGGGGAAGAGTGTTCTTCTGACCAGTGAACCAACCAACGTCACTAGAAGTCATTTTGATAGCTTCCTGAGAATATATTAGACAGGCAGCAGACAGCTCTTGGAACAGTGGAGCTGTAGCCAGAGATTATCTCAGGGATTGGGAGAGTTTAAGACAAAGCCAAGAGGAGAGAGGAGTCTTCTTTACCCAGGGTGTTAGTAGGAGAGGGGAGCCACTGGGTTAAGCAGAACACGGTTCAAATGAGCGTGAAGGTAAGAGAAATACGCCGGGTAGCATGTTCAGCCACTGGGCCAGCTCTCATGCCAAAAGAGTGCAAATGTGGGGATGAGCCAAAACTGGTGACTCAATAGTGACATAGAATTAGGACCTTGGGAACTCAAGGAGGTAGGATTCAACCAAGTTGTTGCCAGAAGACAGGTCTACAACTGCTTATTCTCAATCCCAAAATCCAAGTGCTCTGAGAACTGAAAATTTTGGGTGGTAAAACCTGTCCTGAATTGATGTAAAGCTGTCTGTAATCTTGATTCATCCCTCTTAATCTGAATATTCATAGTTCTGCTGTAGAAACATCCATATATTTTATTGCAGGTGATGCTAGTGGTATTAAATATAGAGGGGGAATATATTACATTTCTAAAAATCTAAAGCCTGAATTCCAAAACACATCTGTTCCCAAGGGTTTCAGATAAGCAACTGTGTGTCATGCACTTACTTCCACGTTATCTCATTTAATCTTCACTAAAGTCTTAAGAGGAAAGTATTATTTTCCCCATTTTATAAATGAAAAAATAGGACAGGGAAGTATTTATTTGACCAAGGTGGCAACCAGTAGAAAGCAACAGATTGAGGATTGAACCCCACACATCTAAAGCCATTCCCTGCCTGCCTCTGCCATGCATTGTGCTGATGGGGACTGTGGAGCAGGCAGCAGTGGCTCCTGGGAAAGGGACTCAGGGACACTGCCAGCTTCTCCTGGTAAAACCTGCCCCTGACCCTGACACTTCCCACAGTTGTTTTGGTTTTTCTAAAAAAGAAGCAATTGCTGGGTAGAACCTCCTGTCAGCAGGAAGTTCTAGAAAGTGTTGAGTTAGAGTGAAATAGGTTTCCTTTAAACTCTAATGTCTTTCCGTTCCGTTAGAGGACTTCTAGGAGCGTAGTTCTGAACCTTTATGAGGTCTCAGATCCCGGTGAGAATCTGATGAAAGCTATGAACCCTCTCCACAAGATATTGCACATACAACTCCATGGAGTAAATTCTTCATCGTTTCAGGGGAGCCTATCCATGGACCCCCGATTAAAAATCTCTATTCTCAGCTTTTAGCAGATAAGTAAATTTTCCATGAGAAAATTAATAACAAAGTTCAACTTTATAGAGTGAAGATCATTTCAGTTATGATAAGTCAACGATTCAGTCAAGAGGTAATTGCTATAGATGGTTGGAATTCTCTGACCAAAGTGTGTGTGTGTGTGTGTGTGTGTGTGTGTATGTGTATGTGTGTGTGTGTGTGTGTTAGGATGTTGGGAGGAAAGACTGGGTGGGAGATGATTCTTCTGGCTTCTCTAGAAAATTACCCCTACAGGTATTATTAAAGTCTTAGAGTTCTGTTGACCGCTCTGCTCTTACAAACACCCAGCTGTTCAGTCCTGAAAGCAGGGATCACATTAGAGGCCACTTTCAGCCCCAGGATCTTGGAATTATCTTCTGTCTGCATGGGCTTCCAGACTTCGGTTCTCCTAGGCAGATCCCTTTTCATCATCTGCGATACTAAAACGTGTAAACCACTGCCAAGGCCCAACCATAAAGCATCTCCAGCTGGCAATGTGACTGTATAGTTTACTTCCTCCCTTGCTCTTTTGATCTACTAGGGTTCTAAGCCATTATTTTCTAAAAACTAAATGTTTCCTAGTCTTTTATATCTCTGGTTTGATAGTTTTGATACCCTACACCCAAGAGTATAAAACTGAAAATGATGAATGGAAGAATCATGTTCACCATTAGCCAGTGCAGAAAACAGCTCCTTCCCGGAAATTCAGAAACTTGATAATGGCAGATTTTGGTTTTTACATGATTACCTTTATGACAGTTCTGTCACTCCACACCTAGTGAGATATATTCGGGCTGGTTTTTCTCTGACGAGAGTATCCATGGCTCCTGACACCGAGCTGAGCTGTATCTCTGATTTGTGCATTTGGTAATTGATAGAAACTGATGGGGCATGCATTTTGATGTGAAGTTAAAAAATAGGCATGTTCAGATGAGTGAAAAGCTTGTATGCCCCTCATTTCCCACATATTAATAAATGAGATTAAATGATAAATGCAGTTTAGCAAAACTGGTTAAGTTTTTGGACTCTGAATTTCATCCACCCTGGGTTTGAATCTTGAAGCCATCACTTATCAGCTAAATGACTGTAGACAAGTTACTTCATCTCTGTGCCTCATTCTCTGTAAAATGGGATTAAAAATGGTATTACCCCATAGAGTCGTTTAAGGATTAATTGAGCTAATGTATGTAAAGCTGTTAGCACAGTGTCTAATTCAATACTCGTTAGCTATCATTAGAATTCTCTCAGGATAATAATGATGTCCCAGCTCTGTTCTCCCATAAGAACCCTTTCTGGCATTATTTGGACTTACATACAACTGAGTCCCAAGATGTGCTGAGACGTATATTTGGTATTTCTCCCAGCTCTGAGACATCAGAGAATTAGGGCATGGTTGAGAGGAGGGGAGACCAACCTCATATTGCCATAATGGTTTGCACGCGAGAGAGATTGCAAGACTCTATGACAAATAGCTTTTTTTCTTTGCCGTGTGGCAGCCTGTTAGGGACTCGATGAGATTCTGCTGAATGGAGCTGAGTGAGCGAGAAAGAGAGTGATTGCATTCACTCCGCCTGCTCGCACCTGGTGCCTTGTCCATCTCTGCTTCGGCTCTGTGGTCATCACTGGTGAATGGACTCAGATTTGTTCCAGATCAAAACATTCTAGGGAGCCAGGTGGGCCTGTCTCAGTCACCCCCCGGCCCCACAGGAGCCCAGAGATACCAGGTTCTTCCGAGATCAGCGTGGGGACTCCACCGTGCTGTCTCCTGGCTCTGCAGAGTTGGACTGAAGACCCTAAGGGGCTCTGCCAGTACTGGGGCAGTCTCTCTGTGAGAAAGCCTGCTGGCCTTGCTTTATTATTCTGTCGACCTTGAATAGCTTTGAGCCTCAAACCACCTGCCTTATTCCAACCAAAATCCAATAAATGTCTGGAAGAAAATAACCCCATTCGGCCATCGGTAGGAACTCAGTCAATACAATTCCTGGTTCTGCCAGAGTGTGCAGATCTTAGCTTCTTGGAAAATTAATAAAATTTCTAAATGGGTATCACACCAAGGCAGAAATTCTAAAAGAGGATAAGTTCATAAGACTTACTATGTTTAAATAACAGTAAATATTAGGACATATACAGAGACTTCACCAGGCTGCCTTTCCTGGTGGCTGGTCCTAAGGAAACTTGTAATAAATCAAAATAGTTAAAGGTGAGATTCTGGGTAATAAACAGCCGTGTCCGAGGTATCATAGAAAGCAACATTTTCATGACTGTATTATTACTGATGATAAATTGTGGTGTAGTTCCTTTGGATCCCCAGATGTAAGATTCAAGTGTAAAATCAGTTAGAATCAATTTGCAGAATATGCCTGGACTTTTCCACAGCACTAAAATTTTGTTCTGGTGGATAGTGGGCAGAACTAGCAAAAAAAAATACCTAATTCAAAAAAAAAACCTTTTTCCTGGCAGAACTATAACCAGCAATACCTTCTAATACGCAGCTGTGCACAGTAATTTTCCAGAATATGGATATCGTGAAGGAATTTTGCAGTATTACTTTCCCACATCTACTTTTACCACTTTTTAGCTTGTTTTTTTTTTCCTACTACTTTTATTTTCTAAAGAAAAGTGCCCAGATTTCTTGTTTACTTGGCCTTCTAGACTTCCTCGTGCTTGTGCAAATTCAGTTTTTATTATTTATTCATTTTGAAAGTTTTTTATTATTATAAGACTTGTGGCCGGAGGAAAAGAAAACACGAAGTATATTGAATTACTTTCGGTGGCAATTGATATTGTTATTATAATACCAGGAACAAAAATATGAAACGATGGGCTGGAGTCAGGACATGTGACACAGCTCGTGCACCTCCTAGAAGCCCGTTGGCATCCCAGGGACATTCATGGGAGACGACAGCTCAGGTCCAGCCAGCTCTGAAGGGTCCGGGCAGTACCCAGCATGTGCAGAGAAAGAGATCAGGGTGCCATCCCTGGAGGCCAGCCTCTCTCATCAGCATATGTCCTCCCTGACCTCTCTGATTTCCTTCATCTCTATCCTGAAGATGTCACAGCATCCCCCAGAGTGTAGTAAGGGAGTTCAGTAAGGGAGTTAACTGAAATCCGGTGCTGTAAGTGCTTAATCCTCATGCCTGTAACAGAGTGTGCACTGCTTATTATGTACCACTCAGCCCCACTTAGCACCAAACAACGACCCAGAGAGACTCGAGCTAGACTGCTCTGCCACTTACTGGCTGTGCCACTTTGGGCAAGTTACTTAACCTCTCTGTGCCTCAACTTCCTTGTCCATGATACAGTGATAATAATATTAATAGCAACCTACCCCACAGGGCTGTTATAAGGATTTTAAAAACCTAGACAGCAATAAGACCACTATGTGGCATGTACCGAGTGCTAACTCAGTGTCAGTCATTGAACCAATGTGCTTTCACCCTCGCAGTGGCCTGTGAGGTGCTATTCCATTCTTATCCCTGTTTTACAGACAAGAAAACTGAGGGCATGGTCCAAGGTCACACAGCCAGCATACAGTGGAGGCAGGGTTCAAATGCATGTCGCCCTTATCTCAAGCTTGTGCTCCCCAGCCCTACAGTCTGTGCTGGGCCCGTGTCCCCCCCAGGAAACAGCGTGGGCATGTCCAAGATGCCGAGATGCTTCTAGAACAGGTCCAGGCACCAACAAGTCCAAGGAAATCGTCATAGACCTTGGGAAGCTCAGGAAGCCGGGCTGCCAGGCCGACTGACACACCAGCACCCTCGTCTGCAAACCAGATTCGGGGCTGAGCGCAGAGGCACCGTCAAGAGGGCATTGCATGCTCTGCTTACAAGTCAAGCGCTTTTGAAAACATCTGCTTGAAATTGTGTGCCACTGACTGAAATGAAAAACAAACTCAGCTGCCAAGCAACAGTGGAAAGAGGACAAGGAGAAAAGAACTAGTGACACACAACTAGTTAGCACGTCGCCACAGATGGTCACAAGAGCCCACACGAGAAAATAACCTAACAGGGAAAATGACTACGGACTTTGCCAAAAGTTATTTTATGTTCCAATACGTAAAATAGAAAACTGGTGTTTTTCTATTAAACGGCACAAATCTATAGGCTTAGCTTTCTTTAGTGGGAAATTCCTTTAATTAGTTGCTTCTAGCACAACGCTGCAGACTCAGAGCATCTGACTTTTGCAGCAAAAAGCTCCCTGGCCTTTGTCCTTGCCTCGCTGGTGTGGCAAGAGGAAGGCTGGGGCTGGCACTGGCCCCTTGGAGGGACAGCTTCTTCCCCCTCCCAGCACCTGTATCAGGACAGAAAACAGTCACGCTCGCAATACTTTGGAAGAAGTTCCAGTCCGGACTTTCTAGGTCACACAGCTGGTGAGAGGCAGTTTGGAGTCCACACCACCCTGTCATCTCTGCTTCTCTGTGACAAGCCTTTAACCTCATCTGACCATGACCTGGGTGCCCGCCTTAGGACAGACTTGTTTATCCTTTCCTAAAAGAATCCTACATTTTTATAATCTCTCCACCATCCCCCTCCCAACCCGAAACGAACGTAACTTAGAACTCACAGCTAAAATCGCATCTTGTGCTCAGCCTGACAGTGGATGGGGGTGCTGAGGTGGGGAGGAGGCTTCCTCAAAAAGATCTTGAGGGGGAAACCAGGTTCATAGAAGTCAGGCCTGGCATGGGTTACAGGAACGGTGTTCAAAGCGTGCCCAGTCTCGAGTTCTCGGAGGGAGAAGAGCCTTACGTAAGGTGTCTTCATCAGCTGGGGCTGCCACAGCAGAATTACCATAGACTGGGTGGCTTAAATAACAAACATTTATTTCTCACAGTTCTGGGGGCTGGGAAGTCAAAGATCAAGACGCCAGCACATCCTGGCTTGTAAACAGCTGTCTTTTCGTTGTGTCCTCACATGACAGAGAGAGAGAGGGCTAGCTCTATTCCTCTTCTTATAAGGACACCAATCCCATCACAGGGGCACCAGCCTCATGACTGGATTACCCCCCCCAAGTCCCCACCTCTAAATACCATCGCAGTAGGGCCTCAACCTGTGAATTTGGAGGAGAGACAGGCATTCAGTTTGCAGCACTAGGAATAAAACAGCCAGCCGCATTTCATCTTGCAAAACCATCCTTGGCCCAGTTTCTCCATCTCGCTCACCCCCTACATCTGATTGGTTGTCTCTTCTTCTTAGAAATTACACGAACTCCTTTCTCTCTGCTTTCTGTTCTTATTACTTCATACCCCAAACTTTGCAGGAAAGGGACTTTTTTCTGCTGATCTCACTCGCTCTCCCATTTTCTCATCCACCCTGCACACACGTGTCTGGTCATCTCTGCCTCGACTTAAGAGTTCGGAACTCCCCATTGCCCATGTGGTTAAAGTTCTTTAGCCACAAATTCTGTCCCTCTAGGATCTGACCCCTACTCAGCTGCATGAATTATCTGCTCCCAACAAACCAGTCTTGCCCTATTCCCTTAATATGCCTCAAGGTTCTCGTCTGTTACCCCCCTTAACCAGCACCACCCTTAGATCCAGGTAAGAAGGGCCTTTGCTCCAGCTTCACATGTAGGGGATCTTGCTCTGGCTTGTCCCTCCTCTGGAGGTGAAAATTGGCAGGCCAAGGGGATGTGCCCACCTGAGCCCAAATCCTGTCATCTAGTCAATGTTCTGGATACCTGCGACCCAGAATTCCCTGCTCTGATGGTGCAATGGCAGCTTTCATGGCCTGTCCAGGGTGGGGGGAGTGGGTCAGTGGACTGAGCTTCGACTTGCAGGCCGGGATGTTTACACGTGTGCAGAGGAGGAATCTGGGTAGGAAGGAGGGGGCATGCCTCCTGCCAGGGGCCAGGGGCTGGCTCTCCCATACCACTGCCAAGTTCCAGAACCTGGTGATTATAAAGTGTGTTTGTCAAGGTAAAAGGATAGAGCATATTTTATTTAACATTTGTTAGCTTGATTTATAACTTTAAAATAGAACACATTTTATCTAACAGTCTGTTAGTTTGACTAAGGACTTTAAAATATTAAGACATGAGGTATATGGGTTCCATTTATATTCCTGCCCCAAGACCCAGAAATGTTAGAGGCTCACCTTCCCTCTGCTTCCATTTCTACCCATTGAAATTTTACCCTTCTTCTTTAGTTACAGGTCAATTCTCATCTTTACCCTAAAGCCTGTGCTGACCACCCCAGCTACAATTTATTTTTCCCTACACTTGCTTCATTCACAACCAGTCTTAGTGACCTGTGCTGGGGACTAAAAATACAGATATGAAGAAACCGTCGCTTTCCTCCAGAGCTTACACACTAGAAAAAGAGTCACAGAGGTAAACATCCACCGTGCACAATCCTCAGCACCTTCTGATTACGTTGGCATTACGTCCAAATTATATCCTGGATATGACACATCCTGAAATCTCTCCTGTTAAAACCCCAATTCAAGGCACCATGAGTTTGAATCTAGGCTATACCTCTGCTGCTGGCCTGTTTATGGCCCATTTCCTCCCAGCTGCCGTAAGAACCTTCTGCCCTGCAGAAAGACCTCCAATGGCTTTCCATTGCAATTAAAATAAAATCCAAACCCCTAACCTGGCCCCCATCGACCTCTCCGGCCCACCTCTTGGATCTCTCCCTCTCATCCTCTACTTCAGTGACTTCTCAAGCCTGCCCTGGTTCCTTTCCATCTCTCAAACATCTTGTTCCAATCTCAGGGGACTTTGAACTTGCTGTTCCCTCCACCAGGAACCTTATTCCCTACATCTTCACACGGCCTCTTTCTTCTCATCACTTACTTCTCCGTTCATATGTTACCTTCCCCGAGAGACCTACCCCAACTTCCCTAACGCAAGCACCTCCAAGTCCCTTACTCTCCCATTATTCTATTTTATTTTCTTAATTTTTTTAACATGTTTACTGTTCTCCACCTAGAACTGGATTCCATGAAAACAAAGAGTTTGTTTTGCCCATAACTGTCTCCCTGGTGCACACAGCACTGTCTAGCATATAGTTGGCACTCTAGAATTTGCTGAATGAATGAATGATTGCAGTACAGTGTGACATGTGTACAGGGCCATAGAAGCCATAGGAGGGACCCAATTTTACCCGGGAGAGTTGGTTTTGACTACAGTTTGGGCTTGGGGAGATGGGGATGGTGAGAAATGTGGAGACATAGGCGAGACTATACAGTCGGTCATGCTAGAGAGTTTAAACTTTAATCTGAAAGCCAGGAGCAGCCATTGAAGGACTTGAGAAGAAGTGTACGATCAGATTTACATCTTAGAAATGACTTGGGGCAGAGTGGGAGAAGGGACTAGAGAAGGCAAAGCTGGAGACAGGGCTTGAAGTTGGGACAAAGCTTACTATATAGGAGATGGAAGAGTATTCCAGTAGGGAAAATAAGAAGTAGACAGACCTTCAGTCAGCAAATCTATACGTGAGGCTTCCCCTAAGAGGACAAGTGCATAGAGGAATGAAGGAGATGGAGCTGCCTCTGGTGGCTGCTGGGTTTTAGGTTAGATGCAACCTTTCTCAACCAGGATTCCTGGAGAGAATCAAGCTCTGATGTCCAGAGGCATCTACTGTATGCAGTGAATTAAATTCCCTTCTAAGCAGCAGGAATGGTTCTAGATATGTGCCATTGGTGGAAGGATTGAGAAAACAGTTACCCGAATCATTTCGTCTGTTGTGTAAGTCAGATGAGGACTCCTGTTGAAAGTTGGGTAGATCATGGAGTCACTGGGGAGTACAGAGATAAACGCATGTTTTGGGGAAAGATAATGAATTTAGTTTTAATCATACTGACTCTGAGGCGAAGAGTGAGGAGTGAGCTGTGAAAAAGAGAGAGAAACAAATTAACATATAGGAGTTAGTTCACACCAAGGAGGTTGCTCAGAAAAAGGATAAGCAAAGGAAAAATCCAGAACAGAGCCCTGGGAAAGCTCATTGTTTAAGGCTTACTTTAAAGCTGCAGGTTAAAGAGTTGTCTGAGTCAAGGGATCCCAGGAGGAAGACCTAGAAGGAGAAGAGAGAAGTTTGCAGAACACAGGACAGAACAGTGTGTGGTATTGGGGAAGCCAAAGGAGTTTCAAGAAGAAAGGGATGGTCAGTAGTAGCACCATAATAAAGGTGAAGTAGGAAAAGCGCAGAAACATACATGTGGACTTGGCAATATGGAGGTCACTTCGTCTAATTCTGGGAAAGCACCCCAATAATTCTTCTCATTTTGAAGTCGTGTACTTATTATTATTATTATTATTAGTTATTATTATCACTACTACTAGTAGGGGTGGTCATAGTAGTTTCAATGGTTGGACAGGGAAAGCAGGAGTGAATTACTCAAATAACGTTAGAAATAGCTTTCCAAAGTTTCTGCTGGTAGAGTTAGAAGATAGATTATGATGGGTCCTTCACTCATCAGAGCTACGGCAGGCCATTCCATGAGCTGGCTTCTTAAAATTGGTCAATAGGGGCCAGCCCAGTGGCATAGCAATTAAGTTTGTGCACTCCACTTCAGCAGCCTGGGGTTTGCCGGTTCGGATCCCAGACACAGACCTATGCACTGCTTGTCAAGCCATGCCATGGCGGTGTCCCATATAAAGTAGAGGAACATGGGCACGGATGTTAGCCCAGGGCCAATATTTCTCAGCATAAAAGAGGAGGATTGGCAACAGATGTTAGCTCAAGGCCAATCTTCATCACCAAAAATAAATGAATAAATAAGTAAATAAAAGTGGCCAATAGATCCTACATCCAATAAACTATTTCTGTGTGGTTCACCGTTAAAACAAAATCTGTCTTTTTTTCCCAGCAATTTGAATTTAATTTCTTCTTATTTATTAAAGCTACTTTCTGGGACTTGAAAATGCTTTCTAATGTTCATTCCATTTTTACATTCGCAATCCATTTCATTCAACACGCCTTGCTGCAGATTGAATTGCTTGCTAAATTTGAAAGAGATCAATAAATAGCAGCAAAACTACAGGAGGTCATTTAATTTTTCTTTTATTAACAGACCCAATAAATCTGAGCCTATTTTCTCCAAATAAATCAGCTGGAAATAAAAAATTGCTTTGGGGCAATTTATGAGGTTAAATCTAAAAATAAAATTTTACTTTCATTTGTGGCTGGTATTAACATGACAAAGCTTCAACAGAGCTTGCTTAGTACTGAATTTATGTCCCCCATTTGCACAAATATCTTTTGCATGACTGTATACAAGTGAGTGAAGAGATTTGAAACAGAACAGAGGGAAACTAAAATGCAATCAACAGAGAGAAGTTCTCTGTATTTAAAGGTTTTTAGGGTACATGTTAAAATTCTGATTTTTAGGCAAAATTTTTACAGGAATGTTTCATTCTGAAAATGACCCGGGTCCTCTAGAATTTACCGTGGCTACTTAGAGCAGGAGGAGGGAAACTTTAACCTCCAAGACAGTGTTATATGAGTTCATTGAGACATGGGGTGATGTTGCTTTGGCTACAGCCAAGAGCATAATTTTCCCATCGGTGAGCTGCGGGAGCTATGAACAGTGATGAACTGGCTAATTAGAATTGCAAAGGGCAGCGATAACAGCGGTGAACAGAAGCACCTGACAGGAGAAGTTCAAGTCCATTAAAACAGTTTGCAGTGACTCAGTTTTTCCTTCCCCATCTCTGCAAGTCAGCCTTTCCCTTCCTCTCTCTCTGTTCTGCAAGTTTCTTCTGGTATCTAAGCCTATCCCTCCTTCTCACCCCTTCCCCCAGCTTTTTTTTCCTTTATCCCCTTTCTCCAGCCTCTTTATTTATACTTTTCTTCACCACCCACAAAATGAAACTAAAAAATATGACTCTTTTTCTTTATGAAGTTTTATTTTCCCTCTTCCTAAATTCAAAAGCAAGTTGAACTTTTCTTTTTCCTCCCAACCTAAGATTGCTTACTTGTATGGGACCCCAAGATCTTGTTTCACCTCCTCTGCATCACTGGGCCACAATATCAAATGGATTCCCCAGCTAAGGGGACCCTTAAATAGCTTAGGAATAGCAAATTTGTGCAGAGAAAACAACGAGGATTTTTTTCCCAGACACAATCAATATCACTGTGTTTAATAGCCTAGCCACATGAAACTACTCCACAAATTTTCCTTCTTGCCTAAATTAAAAACCAAGAATCAGGCAAGTGAATCAAGCTATTCCTTAGGTAGGGAACATGCCAGCAGAGCAGGGTGTGACTTGTCTCACTTCGGGCTCCTAAACTGGAAAGGAAAATGGGGCCGCACCCTCGGGAAGAGATGCCAAGGGCATCAACTCGCTGCGGCCTGCAGAGCTGCTGAGATGTTGAACCAAGTGGAACTACGTCAGCCTCTGACTTCTTGAAAGATCTGCAACTGGTTTGTCGAGTTAATACCCACAGCATTAAGATTATGACTTTATACATGATAATACATTATCCCCCACATAGGAAGGTTGAATAAATATATAAAATCATTTTGCTTCTATTACCTTATAAATGGGATTATTGCAGGCAAAGGATTTTGCATTTCAGGGTTTTCCTCCTTACTTCTTCAACGACATTCACTCTCTTCCCCCTCCAAATCTATTTACTAAGAAACTCCCGGGAATGGAAACTTCTCTTATGATTAGATCACAGGGCTGGGGGCTTGTTTGCAACTTTGTCTCAGTTACACTTAACTGGTCCTTTGTTCCTCCTTCCTTTATCTATATAATGAGGATAATAATACTTTGCATGGAAACTGATTCTCAGATGAAAGGAGACTGAACGTTATTAAATGTTTTCATCATCCTCCTCCAACAGTGGAATTATTCTGGGTGTGGCCAAGGCAAGACAGGGATGATCCTGAGAACTCCCAAAGACCCAATAATTGAAAATGTTTCTGGAGAGGCGCCTGTACCCAGTGATTGAAAGCACAGACTAAGACTACGCAGAAGCTGAAATATAATAATGTACACCTGAAATTTACACCATGTTATAAACCATTGTGACCTCAATAAAAGAATTTTTTTAAAAAAGCATAGATTGAGAGAGCCAGGCTGGCTGGATTTGCCAGTTTTGCAACTGACTAGCCATCTCAGTTTCCCTAAATGTGAAATGGGGGCATAATAGTGACCCCCTTAAGACTGTAATTAGGATTACACAAGTTAATACTTATAAAGCTCTTAGAACAGTGCTTTCAAAGTGCTGTGTAAATAAAAATTTAGCATTTCTGATTATGCTGGAAGAAAAGGCCCCTCTTTGTCCGAAAAGATGCAGTTCTGGTTATCGTCACTCATAAGCAAGAGTTGAGTTCAAACGATGGAGCATCAGTTGACGGAAGGAAGAAGTGACCATATGGTGGAGACCTTAAGAATCCCTCAATGACTGGTCTTTATTTTGTTTCTCTATCTCCTAAAAAAATGTTTGTTCATGTAACTCACACAGTTTAAGTTTGGCATCTAACATTGTATTATGACTTAAGTTTATTTTTGTCATTTGGAGGTAGAAAATACAAAATGAGATGAGGATTGACTGGAATTGCAAAAAACATCTCAAGATTTTATTTGCAAAAATACACTTTACTTACCTTAATGAATAAAGCATGACACATCTGAAAGAAATTACATAAAATGTTGATAGGTGGATTTATCAAATATATCACGAAAATTTATGGTAGACCCACAAAAACATTCCAGTTGCATTTTAAAAGATCAGTTTTAATAACTTACACTGTTTTGGCTGTTGGAAATTGAAAGCATCCATCTCTATATGATCTAAAATATCACTTGACTAGCACCAAGGTTTTGCAGAATTGTGTATGATGGTAAGCCTTGTGTGTTCAAGTTGCCTTGATAAATCAGTAAAAGAGGCTTCCTCAAACTGTTATTTCTATTTAGACCTTGTTTAGCACTTCAAAAATTTTTACACCTGTGGGCAATGCACCATAGTAAGGTTTGGGACAGGTGTTGGGCAGGGTTTAATTCTTTCTAAACTGATAGGAACAATTTTGCTAAAATCTTTTTTAAACAGTTATGAACCAACCTTCCTCTCAAGTAAATCATCTTCAGAAAAAAAATTAAAAAATAGATATGGCAGTTGAGGATACCAAAATGGATTCCTTTTAAAAAGCTCAGCATGTGTATAGATGACCCATAGTGCCTCGGCAGCTTCCCTCTTCCTCCCAGATGGGTGGAGGGGGCTGCTTTTAAATCCCCCCAAGGGCCACTGAGGGTTAGTGGTTAGGGAAAGCAAGCAGGAAAAAATATTATGGTTGCCTGGCACAGGTTGGTAAGATAGAACAAACCTATTGGAAGGTGAGCACAGCAAGAGGTGCCACTGGTTATGGGTGGAAAGATGACCTGAGATTGTTTCAAGCATGAGTGACTGTTTTCAACTTTATTTCACCTACTCCCTCCACCCCCCATGCCTCAGATACTAGTTAAAACTGTGTTCCAAATTGCAATATACCAAAGGTTATGGATAGAGTTACACTTACAGAAGTAACGTTATGAAGACTATATATTTAGATTTTTTTAATAAATACAATTCCTTACTCTTTGTCCTTTAAAAATAAAGGTTGAATTGCTAAATAACAACCCAATAAGGTTGTTACTGCCTTTCTGGTCTTTCTCAAAAAAATAACAAATCTTTATAAATATTCAGAAGCTTTGACTCTATCAAATTGACCAATAGAACGTTGCAAATGAGAAACAGAAAATATTTGCAAGACAATTGGCATTTCATTTTTAGAGAAGGCTGTTTTCTGACAGCAGTAGTTTAACATTTTTGCTTTCATTTTATTTAAAAGTAGACCCAATGGAGAAACTGTAGTTTAGAAGAAAGGACAGTTTGGAAAGGAACCCAGTCTCCCTCTCATCTCCATACATAATGTATGCTTGTGGGAGAGCTCTCTGGGGGAACAATCAGACGATTGATTGCAATGACTATTCTCTATTTATTCCAGTGATAAAATGAAAGACTGGACACAACATCAGATTTTTTTTATTAAGGAACTTAAAGAAAAATGGGTTTATTTGATGTTTTATTACATCTTATGCAGTTAACAAATTTGTAAGCATCTATTTTATTTTAGCATAATACCACTACATATGGAATTGATTTTTTTTAATTGTAGTGAAAACAGATATTTATTTTCAACCCTGAAATTTTGTAATTCTACCATTGCTTTGGCCTGAGGTAAAAATAAATGTGACAATCATAAATGGAGTGGGGAAGTAATTTATGCCTACATATACATTTAATCAATCAGTCAGAATGCTCATTATATATGTGCATTTCTATCTACTTTTGTCATTTTAACAGATTTAGGCTGCTGGTAACAGAAAAGGCATTGTCTCACATAACAAGAGACTCAAAATGGGGTGCCTCCAGGGTTGGACAATTCCCTGGCCCACCTGTGTCGTCAAGAAGATAGTTTCTTGGGCCAGCCCTGTGGCCTAGTGGTCAAGCTCAGTGTGCTCCACTTCGACAACCTGGGTTCAGTTCCTGGGCGTGGACCTACACCACTCATCAGCAGCCATGCTGTGGCGGCAACCCACATACAAAAAAGAGGAAGATGGGCACAGATGTTAGCTCAGGGCCAATCTTCCTCAGCAAAATAAAAGATAGTTTCTTTCTTTCTTTCTTCTGTGCCTTCATGAGCATATAGGCTGTGTACCCAGTCTAGCTTCTTCAGAGTTGCAGATGATTGTCGCAGGTATGCATGTCTTAGCCAGGATATCACCTGATTTCTGGTGGCAGAGACTATCTCTTCTTCTTCTTGTGTCTTCCTTTTTTACAAGCCAGGAAACCTTTCTCAGAAACCTCACATCAGACCTCAAGTTTCATTAGCAAGGATTGGGTCACATGCCTCTGTCTAAAACAATCACCATCAAGCAGAGTGGGATTAGTCTGGTTTAGAGGATTCAGATTAACCCCTAAATTCCATGGGAGAAGTATAAACCCAACAAAATTTTGGATTAGTGAGCAGGGAATTTTGGGGTGGGGTGGTCTGAGGTAGCAGCCCCCTACTGAGGAGGCGACAATACTGAACATATATTGGCATGACTATAGATCTATGAAGTGTGAATTATTAGTTCAGAAATGTTCCTAGGGGCCGCCTGGTGGCGCAGCAGTTTAGTCCGCGCTTGGCAGCCCGGGGTTCGCTGGTTCGGATCCCGGGCGCCCGCTGACGCACTGCCTGTCAGCCACGCCGTGGCAGCGTCCCGTATAAAGTAGAGGAAGATTGGCACAGATGTTAGCCCAGGGCCAGTCTTCCTCAGCAAAAAGAGGAGGATTAGCAACGGATGTTAGCTCAGGGCTGGTCTTCCTCGCAAAAAAAAAAAAAAAAAAAGAAATGTTCCTTGTACCCTAGGGATTCTAGCTTTTAAAATGAGCTACCTAGAATGCAGACCCGTGTTCTTTTATTTTCTTGATAATTGTCAGACAAGATTTTATGTACAAAGTTGTTTTGGGTCTCTCTTCTCCACTAGAATGGAAGTTCCTTGAGAGTAGAGACTGTATTTGTCTTGTTCACAGCTGTGTCTGCAACATCTAGAACATGGTAAACAGCACATGGTAGGCACCTATCAAATATTTGTTGAAGAAATTATGAAAATTACAAAGAGGATATTGTAAACCCTCTCCAGCCACAGAGTGGAAATCATGATTTAGAAATGATGTGCTTTTATGTTGCAAACCAAAGATGTAAAGCCGTCCATCTTTTTATACACATGTGGTTCAATTCCATCCCCTGAAATGGGAGAACACCACAATAGCTATTGTCCACCCTGCCTTTAAGGTGGTTCTGTGACATGGTACAGAGAGAAGAGGTTTGATTTGGCTATACTCCAGGAGAACCTAGGGATGGAAGCTAGAAAAACACACCTGTAAGCACCACTGAAATATAAAGAGGCAGAGCAGTTACCCAAGCATTGGACCAAGGTTGACAGAAACAAAACAGGAAAAACACAAGTGCAAGAAACATTAAATTTCAAGATAGTATGGACTGCTTTGAAAACTGTAAGATGACTTATTCTTTAAACTTTAAACATACAATTTGTTTGTATATGCCTACAACTTATGCAAATTATGTCATGAATAATTGAAAAAGATTAGGGAGAGGTACCTACTCTAGGAGAGTTTTTGATATGGACCATTTCAATTTATTTTAGAATTTATATGTATTTATGATCTATTTTCTCAGATATACAACCCCTGAAGGTGTTGAGATTCAACAGTATTTTTAATAGCACTGGATATTTTATTCATCTGTGTTATTTATAAACTTATTAAGCACCTTTAAATTCTCAGATGCAAAAGTATCAAAGAAATCACAATTCCTCCTTTTAAGTTTCTTATGGTTTAGAGCAGATGCTAAGACACTCACATAAACAATTATAATTCAAGGTAATATGAGATAAATGTCTCAAGAGTAGTGCAAACTATGTATTATAACAAAGTAAATAGAAGGAGGGAGAGATTTGGGTGAGATGATCAGAGAGTAGTCCATGAAGGTGACAGCAATGGAGCTGAGCTTGTCAGATGGACTTTGGGAGGCAGGTAGAAAGGCTCCCCCAAAGAAAGTTCCAGCCACTGGACTAGATGGTGGTGCTGTGAGCTAGGGCCATTAACCAACGCTGTCTTTGGGTGAGTGTTTGATGTTCCACCAGTCTTTGACCTCAGCTCTGTCCTGTTCAATGTATTTATCAACGTCTTGGAGAAAGACTTATAAGTTTTTAATAATAAACTTGTAAGTCTTTAATAATAGATGTGCTTATTCAGATTTGTTTGTAATGCAAAGCAGGTAGAAATAGAGACTATATTAGATGACAGAGAAAAGATCCAAGAAAATCTTAACTGGCTAGAATGACTGATGGTATCTAAGAAGAAAAACTTTAACAAATAAATGTAAAGCTCTTCACTTTGCCCAAGTACAAGATGGAATTGCCCTGGATTAACAGCAATCCACATAAAAAGGGACTTTAGGAGGATTGGTTGTTTATATGGGATGTCCACCATCAAGCTAATGCAAACTACCTTCATTTAGCCTAAAATTTATCCACTCAATAAACACTTTTTAATTAAACACTCTGCACAAAGTACTGCCCAAGGAAATAGAGGTGTAACAATTTATAAAGATGATCCCTGTCTTTAGGGACATACAGCTTATAATAGAGATGAACAAATACAATTATAAGATAGTGCTGTAAATGTATAAATAAAGTATAGACCTCAAAAATAACAAATAATCTCAACGAACACTGGTCACATCACAGCAAAGTTTTGCGCTAAATTTGCACACATTTTTTAACGGCTTTACTGAGATATTATTCATATACCATATAATTTACTCTTTTAAAGTATACAGTTCAATGGTTTCTAATATATTCACAAAGTTGTGCAACCATCACCACAAAGTAATTATAGAACATTTTCATCACCCTAAAAGAGATCCTGTAACCATTAACAGCCCTTCTCTTTTACCCCCAACCACCAACACCATCCCCACAGCCCTAAGCAACCAGTGATCTACTTTCTGTTTCTACATATTTGCCTATTCTGGACGTCTCATATAAATGGAATCTTACAATGTGTGGTCTTTTGTGACTGGGTTCTTTCAGTTATCACAATGTTTGGAGGTTCATCATTTTTACCATGTATCAGTATTTTATTCTTTTTATTGTTGAATAATATCCCATTGTATGGATACACCATATTTAATTATCCATTATTCAGATGAACACTTGGGTTGTTTTCACCTTTTGGCTATTATAAATAATGACCCATGTTCAACTTTTTGTGCCAACATATGTTTCATTTCTCTTGAATATATACATAGGAGTGGAATTGTTAGGTCATATGGTAACTCTATATTTAACTTTTTGAGGAACTGTCAAACAGTTTTCCAAAGTTGCTGCACCATTTTACATTTCTAGAGCAATGTGTGAGGTTTTCAGTGTCTCCACATTCTTGTCAATTCTTGTTATTGTTGTCTTTTGGATTATAGCAATCCTAGTGGGTGTGAAGTGGTGTCTCATTATGGTTTTGATCTGCACTTGTCTAATAACTAATGATATTGTACGTCTTTTCATGTGCTCATTGTCTATTTTATGTCTTCCACAGAAAAATATCCCCTTGGATCTTTTGCCCATTTTTAATTGGATTGTTTATCTTTTTATTATTGAGTTTTAAGAGTTTTTTATATGTTCTGAATACAAATGTTATATCTGATAGATGATTTGCAAATATTTCTCCCTTTCTGTGGGTTGTCTTTTTACTTTCTTGTTGGTATTGTTTGCAACACAAATGTTTTTGATTTTATAACGTCTAATTTTTCTATGTTTTTTTCTAGGAGTTTAATAGTTTAGTTCTTAGATTTATATCTCTGACCCTATAGAGTTAACTTTTGTGTATGGTGTGAGGAAGGGGTCCACCTTCTTTTGCATGTGGATATTCAGTTATCCCATCATCATTTGTTGGAATGACTATTCTTTCCTCATTTAATCATTTTGGCACCCCCATCAAAAATCAATTGACCATGCATTTTGGGGTTTATTTCTGGACTCTCAATTCTATTCCATGGATCTATATGTCTATTCTTTGGCGAGTTCCACACTGTCTTGATTATTGTAGCTTTGTACTTAGTTTTGAAATTGGAAAGTGTGACTCCTCCAACTTTGTTCTTCTTTTTCAAGATTGTTTTGTTTATTCAGGGTCCATTGCATTTCCATGATCAGCTTAGGACAACCTATTTTAAGGAGGATATTGATAAAGTGGAGTGAACTAGAGCACATCAGAAGAAAAATTTCAACAGCTTGGGATGTTTAATCTCAAGATGAAATATAAAGTGGAGCATGAGAAATGACTTCATATGCTTAAAATGTTGTTGTAATGTGGAGAATGATTTCAGTGAATTCCTTATTACTCTAGATAGTGAAAATGACTGAGAGGGGAATCTCATTTCAATATGAGGATAGACTTTATAACAACTAAACTTAGTCATTAATAAACCAGGTTTTCTCACGCTCTGGTCTACCCATCCCTAAAAAAATTCAAGCCAAAGCCTATCCATCAGAAATGTTATAGAAGAAATTCTAGCATTGGATGGAAGATAATATGACTCTATGGTATGTAGGTGTGGATAGCAATGATTAACCAGGCACTGTCACTGGGCATTATCTCAATTAATCCCTCCAACCATAAGAGATGGATACTATTATTATCCCTTTTGCTAGATGAGGAAAGAGGCTTAGGGAGATTAAGTAACTTGTCCAACAAGCACAGTTAAAACGTGACAGAGTGTGCAATCAAACTCAGTTCTATATGACACCAAAATCCATGCTCTTAACCTATATCATCTGAACACAAGTTATGTTGGCAGATATAAGAAGAAAAATAACTGTGATAGATCATGTCAAGGAAGAGGAACAAGAGCTATTAAATTTGCCGAATGTGGTCATTAAGAAAGAGTATGTTGCCAAGGACGAGTTTGAGGTTTCAAGCTTCAATAACTGGGGGGAGGAGAGGCACTTATTAATAGGAATATGAAAGTCAATAGGAGAAATAGGTTTGGGTGGATGCAAACAGCAAGCTCATCCGTTCAACAGCCGGTAAGTGTCCATGTTCAGATTTGGGGTCAAGCCTACTGGCTCAAGTGGCCGTGATTTGACCCCTCTTCTGGGTTAGTCAAGGATAGCTGACTCTGGGGTTTTAAGCTGGAGTTTGAGAGAATGGAAATAAAATTAACAGAGAGGGAACCCAAGAGGAGGCACTAGTTTGGGATTCTTCATTTGCTGTTGTCAGATGTGTTAAACTTGAGCATACAAAAAGGTATTCAAGCATAAAGTAGAGCATCCAAATGTGCAGAAGACAATAAAAATGTGGGGTTGAACCTTAGACCAGTAGACAGTATTGGGCTTCAAAACATGGCTGACGACAAGAAAATATTAAATCTCTGAGCCAAAGACTGTAGGGAATGAAAATCAGAGGACTTGCTACTTAGCTTTCATCCTTCAGCCTTACTGTGCATCACCCAGAACTTGCAGGCTTGTGTGCCTAAAATTTCCTGAAGTCAGTGCCCCTTGAAAAACTAGTATTTAGTTAATGTCTCCTTATTCAGGACTCTGAACCTGGCACCAAGCTAAGAGCTTTGATGGAGAGTATATTAATTGGTATTTATAACAAAGATCTGATGCAGATGGTGTTCTCTGCAATTTATAGATGAGAAACCTGAGACTCAGGGAGGTTAGGTAATTAGCCACAGGCAGGGGCAGAGCAAAGACTGACACCCAGTTTGTCCATGCACCTCTAGGTGCTCAGCAGCACCATACAGCAGAGTCAGGCTGCTGTTTCCTCTGCTCACAGAGAAAGATCAGATCTGATCCCAGAGAAAGAGAAGCAGCTTCAGGAAGGCTGGAGCCCTCACCCACCCGACTCTCACCTTTGTTCCTTCCTTCTTCCCTTCCTTTTATTCTTCCATCCATCCAAATGTCCATCCTTATCTTTTAAAAATATGTATTGTGCATGTACTATGTACCAATTATTGATGATACAGGGAGGAACAAGAAAGAATCAGTTCTTACCCTCATGGTGCTTACAGACAAGAGAGAGATGAAGACATTAGCAACTAATTACACATTGATCTAAACTATCTACATGCCCCTCCGTTTATTGATTCACACAGAAAGAGAAAAGAATTCGCTTAATCACATTTGCTGTAGAATGAGAACCACTTCAGTTAATGAAGGGTGTTACGTTTAGTTTTAGAGCAAAACCAGATTCCGTAAGAATTACTTATTTCTACTAAAATGTGCATTCTGCATTACAGTCACTTCAAAACATCTTCACCAAAAAACGAGCAAATTTAGCAAATCTTTTTTTTTAAATTGGTTCAAGTGGTTTGTAAGTTTGAATTTCAGTCTGTGTGTGTGTGTGTGTGTGTGTGTGTGTGTGTGTGTTTATACTGAATATTTATGTTTGGCTTTCTGCCACTGAAGTCTCCGCAATGCAGCTAGGGTTTGGCATGACCCTTAAGCTCCCTCTGAGCATGTCTGGGTTTGACTGAGTTAACTTAGGGCGCAGAGGTGAGGACAAGAAGATGGAGGTGGAACCTGAGCTAAGGCCAAGTAAGAAAATCTTGCAGGGCCTGAAAATCTTGGTTCCCAAGTGCTTTGAAATATCCTCTAAAATTCACCCTTAATAGGTCTGTGGTCAATTTTCGGCCCAAGGTGTTGTAGAGTAGAATTTATTTTGGAGACTCTATTCACCAGCTCCTGACAAGGCATGGATTCTCCATCGTCCTCACTCAGCACCTCCACCCTGGGACTGAGGTTCAGACTTTTAATGAAAACAACGGTCCACACCTCAGGGCCACTTGTGTCATAACAAAGTGTCAACTTTAATTACATAGCTAAACTCAATTCTGCCAAGAACAAAAATTTTAAAAGACAATTGGTAAGTGGTGGAGGGAGGGGGGTTGTAGATAAATTAACAGACCCTGATTGCTGACCTTACATAATCATATGCTTAATCTGGTCAAATGTAATCAACTCATTGACAGAAAAGACAAAATCAGAAAAATTAAATCTCTCTAATCAAAAAGATATTTTCTGTTCCTGTAACCCCTTATTGTCCTTTTTGACCTACCCAATTATGGAGGGATAACTAGTACTATTGTTTTTTCAGCATGATTATTCTCCACAGAACATGTTAAACTGATTAGAAACCATATAATTTTAAAAATATGTATTTGTGCTTGGTTTTATATGTCTAAGTTGTACACTAACTCAGCAGTTTCCAGCCATAATAACACGACCAGGGGCCCTTGGTTGACCCTTATGTATTATGATGAGTCAAACCCACAACTCATTATTTCAGCCCACTTATTCAAAAGGACCAGTACAAACACGTTTCTAGCAAATATGGTCAGTAAATAATAGTAGATGGAAATAGTAGGAGAAAACTCATGAATCAGGGTCTTGATTCTTAGAAGATTCCTACTCTTTCCAAAATGACCTTGAATTTTCCCCCTTGGCTACTTACATGGTATTTCTAGACCCTCTATTTTTAAGCATACAGGTCAAGCTTTAAAATGCCTCTCACAATTAGTGAAAATATAAAAGAGACTTGCAGAGACACAGTAGACTTATTTTCTTCTTTTCATATTTTAAAATTACTTCCTTCCGTACAAGGACTCTGAAGGACTTTTCACTCACTATGAATGTCAGAAATAATAGCCTAATATAGGGACTATTAACATAGTCACAACACCTTGGACTCTGTACTTACTGGTAAGGGTGTAGAAAGAAAATGGTGTTGTGTGGAAAATTATCCCAAGCTACTCCAGAGGTTTTGGGACAGGAAGATGCACAGACCAAATTAAGATGCTGAAATCACACAGTTTATTCAATTGATTTAAAACAGACAGAGAAAAGCAAGGGGAAAGAGATGGGGTGAGTTCGTGTGGTCGGGATATCAGCAGGTGACAGCGTCCCCTACCTGAATCCTGGATTATGAAGGTCTACACGTCCTGTCTCTTTCTCTGCACTAAAGGGGTGGTTATGGGTCCAGAGGTGAGGTTTGAGCAAGGGAGCCCACAGACAAAAGGCCCCCTGGGCCAATGACACACATTTGCCCATCAGAGAGTTGCAGGGACCAGGACTCCTGGCCGATATCTGTAGCTTGCCAATTAGCTTCCTGAACGGCCATACATTTTATCTGCATTTTTTGAGCACAGCCCATGTGGGTCCAAAATGAGACCATATCGAGGGTCACCAATAAGTGGCTAATATAGGGTGACATAACTGTCCACCCAGAGGTAGCATGATCAAGACATGACTTGACATTTCCATCCATTTCTATCTACAGGTAGCATTCTTTTTTGTTACATCCTATAGCCCATTTGTTCTATTTGTCTTTAATATGTCCTAGCATATACTAAATCACTTTCTATCTGTACTTAACGTGTGCTCTGAGTTTTGTCTATTTCTTTAAGGAACTAGCTTACTTACTGTCTATGCCTAAGGTTTCTTATGGATTTCCTCATTCCATTTGTTTTCTTGTCTTCCAGAGCAGAATTGAATATTCCAAATAATATAGCAAACTCCCATTATAACTGGTGTCAGTTCTGATGGCAACTTTCATTCCCAAGTTCAGCAGGAAGCTGGAGAATTGAAAAACCACCGTGCAAACAAAGACGTGTCATCTTTATAACGTGGAACTCAATTACTGACTATCAAATGCAAGTGACCCAGGCGTAGCCCAGCCCTTTTTAGGATCTGTGGTGTCTGTCATCATAAGCAATGGGGCTGTCTAAAAACTCCTTGTAGGGTCAACTAGCCTTCCCACAAAGTTACTCAAAAGAGCCTGAAAATACCTGGCCCTCCATTTTCTCTCTGACTCCCTGCTGCTCTCCCTGGCCTCCTTGCTCTTCCCAGAATGCTCCTGTCTCATGACAGGTCTGCCATGTTTCTCACCACACATTGTTCATGACACAATGCCAGTGGACACCATTGACATTGGATACTATGAGAATGGCACACCCTAAAATGGACATCATGGCGGCCCTACCTACAGAAAGGTGGCCCTACACTCGCTGTCCCTGAGCTTGAAATGCTTTTCCCCACACAGTCTTAGGGATTGCTACTTTCCTGTCAAGTTTTTGGTCAAATGTTACCTTCTCACTGAGCTTTCTCTTATCACTTTATTTAAATTACACCCATCACTTCCCACCTGGAAACCTCCTATCCTTTTTTCCTAGTTTCACTCCATAGCACCTATTGCCTTCTAACATACTATGTAAAATTTTCCACTTGTCTTGGCCATTATGTCTTACCCACCCTCATCCTTATTACACACACACACACACACACACACACACACACACACACACACACACACCAAATTATAAATTCAATGAGAGAAGGGATTTTTATGAGTTGCTTCCTGCTGTATTTCCAGGTACTAGAAAAGCGCCTGGCATAGAGTGACTTCTCAACCAATATTTAATGCATCTACCCCACCCCATTATCACAGCCATATACATTCCTCTCCAACTGACTCAACCTCCATACCAGGTTAGCTGGGGGACAATCAATATGGGTCAGCTCAAAAATAGCTCCAAGGAAAAAACCACTCTAGAAAACGTGGTCTCTCTCTGACCAAATTAGCAGGTAGACTGTAGGAAGCCGGGCGGGGTGAAGGTTCCACGGAAGCAGAGACGCAAACTGTGACCCAGCAAAGTACCAAGCGCTTCACTGGCCAATGAGTTTGTCATGCCAGATGGTCGGCTCAAGCAGGGCTATTAGGATTGCTTAGGCTCTATCAGTGGATCCTGCTTTGAGGGGCTTCACAACTTATGTGAGATAGGACTTTTTGCTCACTGACTCCAAGCATATTTGTTTGACTGAGAGAAGTATTTCCTTGGTCTAAGGTGAGCGTTTTTATTCTGTAGGGACTCGTGATGGCTAAATAATTTAGGGGTGTTGGCATTTCCTCAAGGAAATGGTAACATAACATCATGTGGTCCTTCTGATAGGAAGATAATAATACTGATCTACTCTCGCCGTGACATGGCCTTGGGATGTTTCACTAGAGGGTGTGCTGGCTCAGCACAGACCCTCCCGCACACTCTCAGCCTGTGCTCCATGACCCAGGGCATGGACTGGAAAGAAGTCTGACCAGCTGGGTCACTGTGGAAGGGAAGATGGCTCAGCTCTTTTAACCTTCTCTCTTTCCAAAATCTGGACTTCCTTTCATCGTCAGAGCTCAGGAGCATGTATCAGACATTTTGAGTTCTCCTCCAGGTCCCGCTCTGACTTGCTAACCCATCTCAAGCAAGTCATTATACCATCATTTCAGTCCTTTTTCATTTTAGTCTTTCTTCTGTAAACATGGGACCTTGCTAATCAATCTCTCAGCAATGACATAGGGATCAGCTCAGAAATGGTTAATAAAAATGACCTTAGGAAATGTAGTCATTCTACAATCGTGCTTCTTTATTCTTTTTCCTATTTTATTCACTCTTTAGCCTCCCTGCTAAAAGGTGATGCCTAGACATCCAGCAAACCTTGCCCCTGCCTTGAGCTCACACGATTGCTGATGCACGCACCACACAGGAGGTGACAGATGTCAGAGCGTAACCAGCACTGGCGCACCTGCCCCCAGCCCTCAAGCTGCCCCTGTGTCACCTGCATCAGTTCAATCCCCCAGGACATTGACATCTTACAGTGAGAGAGTAGGCTTGTATCAGTGTCATTCTTTCCCATAGAAAAATACCAAGTTAAATCAGAGAAACATCATTCAAATGTTCTAAACTGAGTAATTCCTATGCCTGATGTGAGGAGTATTTTTGTTGACTTGTTTTCTTTTTCTAACCTGAGCCAGTGTCTCACAGAGGAAGAGAAACACTTGTATGCTCATAGCCTGGGATGGAACATTCTCCCAACACAGTGTTGATCAACACTTGGCTCGAGGTTGCCCTGCAGTTTTTAGTTGTCTGGGTTAAGTGTAGGGTGAATTCAAATCCTCACTGTTTTCAGGGAATAATCGCTAATGAATATAATCATGTACCGATGTAATTTGTTTCATTTGCAAGTTGGCAGGAACGAAGAAGGCAGCTTTCTTTGGAAATGATTAGACCATGGTTGTTAGGGTGAGGTCATTGGTTTACAATTAAGTCATTTTTCTCCCCATGGTTATAATAATAGTGATGGAACCCAGAATCTTGTAGCTGGCTCTTTGGCAAAAGAGAGAGATTATATTTTCAGAGTTTGGACTGACTTCCCTGAGTTGAAGGAATACTTTCCCACACCCGAGGCCACTGGTGGGTAATGGCTCCTCATACCACAAGCGTTACTCTGTGTGTCAGGCCTCTGTGGGCCAAGGTCGTTCACTGCACTTTCAAACTTGGAGATGAAGCCTTTATCACACGATCGAGAGGAAGATACATTAAGTTTAAATGTCAGATTGGATTTATTGTCCCTTGATCTGTCCTGTACTAATAAGGGGAAGAGGTACTCTTCAAAGGAGAGAAAAAGCAGAGCCAATGATTTTGTGCTCCCCATGAAAGAAAAATATCTTCCCACTGGGGTCAGGAAAAGTTATCAGCTTCAGACCTCTAGGCAGGGGATTTAATTTCCCATATCATTATTTTTGCCTGCAGAGTCACTATTTCTTTTTAAGTTATGTTTTTATCTCTTTTTCTCTCTTACAAACAAAATATTTCATGGTCTCCACAGACCTATTTTTGGCAAGCTCTAAAAAATCTGTAAAATATTTAAAGCCCATCGTAGGGAAAAAAATCCACTGGAACTAAAATCATCAGATTCTAGGTAATTTTTAAAATTCTGTTGCTCCATTAGTGATTGTTTCTATCTGTTCTTGGGCTTGAGATGAAGAAACAGTTGAAGAGTCCTGAAATGGGAATTGAGACTTGCATCTTCATCCTGGTCACGTCATTAACTAGTTGTCAGACTCTGAGCAAGTCACTTAACCTAGCTGAAGAGCTGGATTATATACACATTATGTCCACATGCAGTCCGCGTGCCTCTAAATAAGTGCACACACAAATGCTGAAGTCACACATTTTGCAGTTGCCCTTCTAGAATCTTCCTAAAATACATGCTTTGGAATGAAAACTACTAGGCAAATGGCATCTCTTTTTGCTTTTAAAATTTGAGACTTATGCACACCTTGAGTTGTGTCTAAGAAATTCACAGTTATAGTCCCATTGTAAAGTCTCAGGGTACATATTTATATTCTGTATAAATATTTAAACAAAGAATTTTGAACACCAGATAGTCATCAGAGAAGGAGTAAGATGCAATAGCATAGAGCTTCACAAAGCAGTAGAGCTTCATGGGTAAGAGGGTGGGTTCTGGAGTCAGATGAGTGGGGTACAGAGCCCTGTTCTGTCACTCGTTTGCTCTGTGACCTCGGGAAGTTGACTTCACTTCTTCATGCCTCGACCTTCTCATCTATACGTGTGACTAATTCCAGCATCTACCTTATAAGACTGTTGTAAGGACTCAAGTAGATAATACACTTATAGCAATCAACCCAGTCATTGGCACACAACAAGCATTCAGTCGATGTTGGGTACTAGTCTTAAAAACTGAGAATGAGATCCAAAATGGTGCGTGTGAGACCCTCATCCATGGATTATTACTTTAAGTCTTTCTTATGACTTAAAATCCAATAGAAAGAATTAAATAAACCAGTCAAGAGTGGCCTTTGTTAGTTTCTTGGTGCCTTAGTTGTTTCTAAGTGCCTACATTTTAAAATAATGTAGGACTATTCAGGATTAACTATAATCATCTAGGCTCCTGCTATGCAATTAGTCAACAAGCAAATGGTGAAGACTTGACTAGTGGTTCTAAGTGGTAGTTGGAAATGGAAATATTTTTCTTCATGGGTTTATTTTCAAATAAGATTGAGGGAGTAAGTTTTGTCCGTTTATCAACCAAAGCACCTTCATTATAGAAAACATCCTTATTTTATTCCATTAGACAACAACCTTAACATTTTTTTGTTATTCACTACCAGTATTTTTTCTGTGTGTGATTTTTCTTCCATAGTGGTAGTTATGCAATATTATATCCTGCTATTTTTATTAACCTCCTTTTTTTACCTAAAGACTGATCTTTGGCCTGATTTTAAGGGACCATTTTCCTTTTGTAAATAACTAACTAAAATAAAGTCATTGTGATTCAGAGAGACCAGAAGGGTGGGAAAATATGTGAATGACTTCTCCATTCCAGTGGGAACCTGGATGGAAACCCTCTTTTTGGAAGCCAAGAAGGCAAAGTTCCATTTTTTCTTGGCAAGACACTTTATGAGACTCTGAATGTCTTTGGATTCTGCACTTGGTAGCTTGGACCGAGCCTGAGAACACTTTCATGCCTCAGTGATTTCAGAATCTCTCCCCTCACAACAAAGACACCAATTTCCAGCGTTCAACCTAATTTCTCAAGGCCAAGTAAACTGTGTGTTTGCATCCATCTCGAGTCCCCTTTCACTTGTCCCTCACACCCTAGTATTTATTATAATCTTCACAGAAAGAGGATTTATCACTCACAGCTGATTTACAGGTTAAGAGATGACCTCGACATCCTGTTAGTATTTCTCTCAAAAAAAGGTAGCTGCCACCATAAAAAATGTATATTTTATTTTATTCTGATGTCCTTTCTTTGGCGGAATATACTGTGGGTGCCTCAGGATCCCATACACCATGGGTTCATCTACAGCTAGTCACAATTTCTTTTTCAGAATTTGTTTTTTGTAAGGACTAGCCCAACCTCAAAGAGGGAAAATAACTTTTTCCTTAAGGACCGTGGGCTGTGGCTATATGCTGTATAAACCTGTGTTCTCTAGTCTGCTGGCCCTCAATATGTGCTATTTTTACCCTTGCTGATGGTATAAATCTCTTATGTTGGCCACCCCCTGACAACAGGATGTTTCAGCTGGCAGATTTTTGGGGAGACTTGGATATGTCCAGGAAAGTTGAAATCCTGCCTTAAAGCTGGATTTTAACTTTGAGCTCTCTAAATAATCATGACAGCCATTGTGAGCTTTATCAACATGTTAGTTACTGGGAAGGCTATGGAAATGAATGATGAGAAGATGCAGGGAAGCCCATGGTTTAATCAATCAAACCTGATCCTGTGAATCAGGCAATGCAGGGAGACTTGCCACATGGGAGGCCTGTGGACTGGCTTGACTAAGATTCAGAGTTTCTCCTGTGACAGCCATTTTGAGCTTTATCAACATGTTAGTTACTGGGAAGGCTATGGAAATGAATGATGAGAAGATGCAGGGAAGCCCATGGTTTAATCAATCAAACCTGATCCTGTGAATCAGGCAATGCAGGGAGACTTGCCACATGGGAGGCCTGCGGACTGGCTTGACTAAGATTCAGAGTTTCTCCTGTGACCGCCACATCAGCTCCAGGGACACAGCCTCCCTCTAACTCTACTCTCAACTACTGACACGAGACCATTCTCTGAATTCCCCAGAGCACTCTGAGAATTGGCTGGAGCATTTAAGGAGGGTCTTACTAAATGACTGAGGATAGCAAAAGGAATAGAGGAACACACAGCTGTACAACGTGCCCTCAACGTGGAGCTTGGTCATGTCCCTCCCTCCCTTCGCAGGTCTGGGCCTGTGACCGTGTAGCAAGGTCGTCTTTCCCCTCCCACCCTGCAGGGAAGAGGGCTTAGACTCCTGGTAGCCCAGACCTAATCACCTACTAAGTTCTGGTTTCCTGTCCTCAAACCCATGTTTTCCCTGCGTATTTGACACTGGATAATGTCTCCCCACCCTGCAGGAGAGGCCAGCTTTATTCACAGGGCATGACCTTCCCCATGGCCTCAACAAGACAATCATATCAGAATATCCCAGCCAGATATTGATGGAGGAACACACCCAGTGGCAGGAAATTCTTTTATTATAAATGGTTATTATGATACCACAAGTGTCGAAGATAGGCTCGGAGAGGGGACCAGTGATGCTGGGTGCTGAGGAACTACCTGCAGCTCAAATAGAAGGAGGCAGACTCTGGTGTGGGACAAGCAGAACCACCTTTCAGGTACATACTATAGGCCTCCGATTTCTTTCACAGGGAGGTCTCGACGCATTTACAAGGCAATTTGGAGAAGGAGCTACTGCTGTTGTTGTTGCTGCTGCTGCTGTTTCTCCTGGGGTTGTGTTTCTGGGGGCTGCTGTTTCAAAGGCAGCTGGATCACAGCTGTGCTTCTTGCCACGGCTTCCTCTGAACCTGGGCCCTGGGAGCGACATGAGAAAGGTCACTCCACTTGACAGAGGAGAGGCTGGATTCTTGGTTGCCTGGCTATAAGGAAAAAAGAACTTCAGTTGAGCCTCTCACAGGTTCTGGGGCGTGAGTGTGTGTGTGTGTGTGTGTGTGTGTGTGATCACAAGCCGGATCTCAGCATTCCTTTTTCAAGCCACATTCCATTACCCATGTTCAACTCAGTTGGCTTCCAGGAGCCCTCCCAAGAGAAACAGCTGCTTGATGCCTTAAAGAGGAAATGTTAAAAGCTCTTGAGGTTTAGAATTTGAGAATTTGCAGGGTTGATAACTTCCTTTCTGCTTACGAAAACAAACAGCATTAACTCCTCTCTTTCTCAGTGAAAACACAATTCCCAAACGCTTGCTTCTCTCCCAAACTCAGTTCTATCAAGGAAGTAAAGATGATACCAGGTAGCCTGTAATTAAGTTGGAGATGCTGCTAATAAAATCAGTTCTTGATATTTCCGCATGGGTGCTCTTGATCACTATGCTACAACTGAAAAGTGATACAAAGAAAGAGAGCAGAGGATTTCTGCCTGAGCCTAGAAAGTTTCCTATCTCGTCTCTGAGGCACAAAGATCAATCTAACAGAAGCAACAACTGATTTGGAAATATTAATTGTTAACTAAGAGTAATTAATTGCCCCACAGGAAATACCCTGTAAGTTGTCTCTGCTAGGCTTCTTTACTAAGATAAGTTACAGAACCAGCAGCATAGTTCATAATTGAGGGATTTTTTTTCATGTTGGTGATAGACGAGTGGAATGGTTTGTTTTGATTTTGTTTTCAAGTTTGAGAAAAACAAAAATTAAGCTGTGAAGCATCTGCTTATCCCTAATACACACATACACACACACTCATACTTTATTCTGGCTTCTCCCTCTTTCTCTCTCTCTCTCTTTCTCTTTCTTTCTTAGATTACCCATATCCTTGAGGGTTGACGGGACAGTAGACTCAGAACCAAGAGCTAACAGGAATGTATAGTTATGGATAAGTAGAAGTCTTTCCATTTTTATTTCTTTTATCATCACTCGGCCCATTCATTTTCCTCTGGATGTTCTTTTTAAAAAGGCGACTTCCATTAGAATTGTCTTCTTTCCCTCAACTTCTGCCTCAAAATTTTAATGTAGTGGGATAATGTTTTGTGTGTATGTGCTTTAAAACCAACAGTACATTTTTCTGGGTGATGAAAATGATCTATAATAGCATCAATACCATTCATTTGGGTTATTTTGCACATTCTTCAGTAAAGGAATTCATCCCGGGACTGGTTTATTCTTGATATAACTAGCTTCTCATCACCAGCTTCCAGTGCCAAGAACAAAATGATTTCCAATCCCCCTAAATATTTGCAGATCTGATGGACATAAAAAAGGAACTATTCTGTAGTGAAAATGAAAATATTTTAAGAAAGAGACTACTTTATATCAACTGCGGTCAGGTTTGTAATATATCTGCTATGACTTGTAAACAAAAAGATGAAAAATCTTCAGCCTCCAGAGCATTATGAATACTTTTGTAACAAAAAAAATAAATTGGTTAAAAGCAAACTGATTTGTAAATTTAGCTAAAAGTTTGCATTGCTACTAGTTTACTAGTATCCACACAATATCACACATTTTTCTTATTCCATTCAGTCATTTACTAAATATTTATTGAGTCTTTACTCTGTGCTATGCATTTGTTCTAAGTGTTTGGAATGCCGATGGCCCCTGTTCTCAAGGAGTTTACAGTCTAGTGGAGAGACAAATCAACAGTTCCAATAAAGTACTGCTGAAAATAAAGGAAGAAGACCCAGGGCAATGCAATGGAATATCTGTCCCTGGAGACAGGATGTTTATTTTGGTCAATTTGCCATGGTCTAAAGGCTGGCTTCACAGACTCAGAAAACTTAGCACAGATTGTCTCTCAGAAGTGGACTCACATTGGCCAAGTAATTATAATAATAACAACTAATAAGCTAAAATGCCACTTTATTCATTTGTCCTGAGAAATAGAACTGCCCAAGGGACTACACCCCTGAATCCAATGGCCGACACATTACAGGCATTTGCGGTGGGAGCTAAGTTATAACCAGGTTTCGCGGTAAGCATGAAATAGAAGAAATTCATGTTTGATGAAAGATCATAAGAAATTTTAATAATATCAGATTATCATTATAATGATAGCCTGATAAATCCATCTCCTAAAGTGGGTAGACCTGACACGATGATGGGACAAGTCAGAGCTTTGGACAAGGGTACCCTCGGCAGTGGAAGGTGAGCACCAACACGGGTGTTGCCAAAGTCAGCCGCCATAAACCCCTTTAATAGTTGCCGGACAACCTCATTGTCTGGGCTGATAGTCACCTGGCGTGCACACGATGGCCACCCTGGGGCTCTGAAACCTGGTTCAGTGGGGGCCTAAAGCTTAGACAAGTTGTGGGACCTCTTAAAGAAACAATACCCCTTCACGAATAAAAATTAGGTATGGAAGTGAAGATTTATTCGGAAGATTCCCAGGCAAGAGGGGGACCATTTACCTAGAAAATCCACCTCTGCAAACCTGTTGTTAAACTGTGGAAATATTTGCACACTAGTTGATAAAGCACTGCTGTCCTGATTCCTGTCACCCTGGTTATCCTGGTCCCTCCCTCCCTGGAAACTCTCAACCTTGCCACATTCCAGCAACCAGAGGGTTAAAGCTGGGACTAAGCATCTGTTCTGATCATAGTGATTGGTAAAAATTTTTAACAAGTCTCTCTTTTTAAGGTACTTGCTATATATCTCTGATCTAATGGATTGTGTATTGATTTTGTCATTTAACTCTCAGTGTTAACCTTTTATTTCAAATTCCTAGCAGAAACCTCATGGAAACCCCTAAATAGTGACAATTAGGACAAGTCAGAAATATTTAAAATTCCATTTACAATGTTCTGTATATTGCCAAATAATGGAGCTGAGTGGAAGCCTTTATCTCTTAAGCAATAGTACGTTCTAGGACCTTCCCAAAAACAAGCCCTAAGGAAGAAGCCCAGTGAGGGTATCAGTGAGCCACAGTCAACAGCACAAGTTCCCAAATACTAGGGGAGAAGGCAATAAGGGAATTTCCTTGTTTGGTTGTTTTTTTGTTTTGTTTTGTTTTTTAATCAAGAGCCACTACAAACCTTTCCCCAGGGGAGAGTTGAAATACTATTGAAAGAGGAAAGAATGGATGCTCCATGAACAATGAACAGCAAACGCATTCTCAAAACTTATAGCTCTGTTGGGGCATAAAATTGAGAATTCATACTATGTGAGTACAAATCCTCAAAATCTATTCCCTCCTGAATTAGGTACATTTGCAGGGGAAAAACTGTGCTTGTATGTTTTTTTAAGAAGCAATTACCATATTTACCTATGGAACTTAGTTTTTCACAAATTCATCCTCAGCTTGCTATAATGTGCTCTTTAGAACATTTGCAACATTTTCAACTTCATCAAGTCAAAAAGGATAGTTTATGAAACCAGTCACTTCCCCCACGAGTCTCAGATGGAGACTCATTTGGCTTTAAAGCATCTCCATATAATTTGTAGCTGTGTGTTTCCCAAGGGGAAGATAGACAAAGGACAGTGAGAAAATATGCTCCTTATTTAAGCTGTGAAGTGTTGCTAGAACTATCTTCTGCTGACAGTCAGTGACGACCACTGGGGATGCAAAAGCAAACAAGCAAACATTGTCTTTTGCTGCATTCTGTCCTTTTAAGCTAATTTGTACAAGATCTACAATTAGGATTCAATATTTTACATACTGAGAAAACATACTGTGTGGTTAATAAAAATTGAAGAATTTACCTAGTATAGGGCCTGGCTCACAGTGAATGCTTGGTGAATGACTCATGACGGAATGAATGAATGAATGATTAAATGAGCAAGCTAGCAAAACAGCTTTCTCCCTGAGAAAGTTCACAGATTGAAAAACTAAATTTACGTTTTTCACTTATCCTCCTTCAAAAAGTATACAGGTTCCAGAGCAGTGGATGGCAATTTTGCTAACTACATAAATGGCAGTATAATTTCTATGAGGAGAGAAGCCACTGCTCAGAATGAATGCTAAATGCAAAGACTGTAGATGTGAGTGTGTGTGTGTGTGTGTGTGTGTGTGTGTGTGTGCTCATGCACATGGGCACACTGAGAGGAGAGACCCAGAGGAAGTGGGGAGTAGCATTTCAGAGCTAAAGGGAGCTCATGTTTAATCTGTGTGATCTCAAGCAGGGGGTTCAATGCTTCTAGAAGGCATCAGGGTTCGGTGGGAAAAGCATAGACAGACTTTGGCTCCAGACAGATGAGGGTACCAATCTGCAGCTTACCAGCCAGTCACAATGCCGGGGCATATCAGAATCATCGTAAGGAGCTGAGACAGAACACCTTCGGGGTTGTTCAGAAAACATGGAATCCATGGTCTTTCCTTTCTCTTGCTCTGTCTTTTTCATTTGCCTCTTGGTATCTGCCTCAGCCCTAAAAATCTTTGCTCTGCAACCTTCAATTTCTAATTCTGTCTAGCAGAGGGGAAAATATTAGAAATCATACTCTGAACTATCCATCATTTAGCTAAGACTTCTTAAGGGTTCTTAAGTAATCAGACATTGGAGGCTTAGGATTGTATTTGAGGAGAAGAGGGCTGTGATGAGATGAGTGAAGATGTGATCCATTTTAATATACAATTTTCACATGCTGCAAAAAACAAGGTCCAAAAAACCCAAGTCTGAAAAAAGAATTAAGTTAAAAAAAAACGAGTGGAATTTGACTCAAGGTATTACACATTGGGGGCCAGCCTGGTGGCGTAGTGGTTATGCTCGCACTCTCCGCTTTGATGGCCCAGGGTTCGCAGGTTCAGATCCCAGGTGCGGATCAAGGCACTGCTTGTCAAGCCATGCTGTGGCGGCGTCCCACATACAAAATAGAGGAAGATGGGCATGGATGTTAGCTCAGGGCCGATATTCCTCACACATGCACACACACAAAAGTATTATGCATTGACCCGTAATTGAATGTTTATATCAAATTAATTACTTTTACATGCATCATTTTAAAATATTGATAACTGGACAGAGCTTCCAAAAACTATTTCTTTGGTTTAGAATGAAAGAATAATGGGTCTCTGCGTCCAGCTTGGTGGACTAACTATTGAATGCTGTCATTCCTGGTGTTTCAGTACCTTGAGGTGATTAAACATGGGTAAAAGCTAAAATTAAAAAGAAAAGCCCATTACCAAATACTAAGCAGCTTCAGTAACTTCATGCCAGTCTCTGAAGGACATTCGTGCCTCGTTATGACAGGAATTATTCATAATGTGTGCCTAGCATATAGATTGCATCCTTTATTTGAAACAATGAAAGAGTCATCCTTAGCAGCTGATGGAAATAAATAGGCAGGTAAAATTTAAAGGGAAGAAGAAAAGACCAACCAGTAGGTCTGTATAATGATTGCTTGTCACCGTAACATCAAGTAGTTCATCCCTTTAGGAACTCGTTATGTGGCTAGGCCATTATGTCCTCTGGATGGAAAAAAAAAAAGCAGTAATTCACAGAAAAGCAATGACGGGATTCTGTCAGTTTACCTAATAGTATTGACTAGACAGGAGAATTATGGCTTGCAAGCACAGAGTGATTCTGTATGTGGAATTGTTTTGTGGCATTTTTGCCCAATCAAAATTTTTCTCATTTAAAAAATATCGATACCCTTGAAAAATATCAAAGAGACTGCCACCGGGGTTTTCATCTGGCTATGAGAGTGCACAGCTTCCAGATTCGTGCCCAATTTACTTGCTTACTGAAACTTCTGCTGTTGCTGGGAGGAAACGGGGAAGAGATGCTATGCTTTAGTGCCCCTTGCTGGTCAACCTGAAGAAAATCCGAGCATAATGACTGCCAGAGCCCAGGTTTCAATAAATAGTATGGGACGTTCTACTCAGATGGGTAGGAATCCAAATCAATTTAACCTAAACATCTATAGTCCATCTTAAGAATCGTTATAAAGCTGAGATGATGCATTTGGAAGTGCACATATCCTCTTAAAGAGGAAAACATCCAATATAAAGAAAAATTACATGTGAAGTCTTTGCCCAACTTCAAAATAAGTCCAGGTAAATACATTCCTCTGAAGGCATCCTTATGACGTAACAAACTCTTCTTATGTCCAAAGTATGATTTTGCCTCCAAAAATGTGTATGTCCCCTCAAACAATAAGGGAAACAATAGATACCCCAAAAATCCCTAGTGGAATTCTCAATTCAAATTAATTTCCAAAAATGATACAAAAACTTCTTTCTACAGAGGAAAAAAAGAGCATACTACAGTAATGCATTAGGTCATTGATAATGACTTTATAATTGTAACAAGTGGATTCTGACTATTGTGAATTTTTTATCTGTTTGCCATATTTTTTAGGAGGTGACTGTATTACTTTTATAATTTAAAGACAACTGCCATGACATGGCTACACTAACAAGCTGTCCACTAAAGCTAATTAATTCTTGGGATTCTGTAGTGAGCCATCAGACCTAACACATCAATCTTATTTGAAACACCTCTAGAGCCGGGCTTAGAATTATTCCTCCTCCCCTATAAAGTACCCAAGAAGAATCTGGGTTCACAAGATCCAGCTTTAGGCCTGGAAAAAGTCTATTAAGGCAGACTGAGTAATATTGAGTCATACAGGGACCCATGTGGTAAGCTTGGCATATTTGCAGGCCAACCTCAGATGCCTCAGTCAGCAGACAGATCCTAGCAACAGGCACCAGAGAGAGGTGATTCTTCAAGGGAGCTTCAAGGGACCCAGGATAGCCAAAACAGTCTTGAAAAAGAAGAACAAAGTTGGAGGACTCACACCTCTCCATTTCAAAACTTACTACAAAGCTACAGTTATCAAGACAGTGTGGTCCTGGCATAAAGATAGACATAAAGATCATCGGAATAGAATTGAGAGCCCAGAAACAAACTCTTTCATTTATGGTCAGTTGATTTTCTTTAAGAGTTCCAAGGCAGTTCAGTGGGGAAATGAATAGTCTTTTCAACAAAAATGCTGAGGTAACTGGATATCCACATACAAAAGAATGAAGTTGAACCCCTACCTTACACCATATACACAAAAAATTAACTCGCAATTGATCAAAGATTTAAATGTAAGAGCTAAAACTATAAAACTATTAGAAGAAAACATATGAGTAAATCTTCATGACCTTGATTTGACAATGATTTCTTAGATAAGACACTGAAAGCACAAGCAACAATAGGAAAAATAAATTGGACATCATTAAAATTAAAACTTTTGTGTTTTAAAGGATGCCATCAAGAAAATGAAAAGACAACACACAGAATGGGACAAATTATTTCCAAATCGTATATCTATAATAAGGAACTTGTATCTAGAATATATAAAGAATGATTGCAACTCAATAATAAAAAGCCAAGTTAAAAATTAATTGCTAACTAAAAAAATGGGCAAAGAGTCATTTCTCCAATGAAGATATACAAATGGTGAATAAGCACATGAAAGATGCTCAACATCATGAGTTATTAGGGAAGTGCAAATCAAAACCACAATGGGGTGTACTTCACACCCACTAGAATAGCTATAATCAAAAAGACAGACAATAACAAATGTGGACAAGGATGTGGAGAAATTGGAACCCTCAGTCATTGCTGGTGAGAATGTAAAATGTGCAGCCACTTTGGAAAGGAGTTTGGCAGTTCCTCAAAGGTTATACATGGAGTTCCCATATGACCCATAAATTCTACTCCTAGATAGATGTACTCAAGATACATATGACAGGAGAAATGAAAACACATGTCCACACAAAAACTTGTACATGAATGTTCACAGCAGCATTATTTGTAATAACCAAAAGGTGGAAACAACCCAGATGTTCATCAACTGATGAATGGATAAACAAAACGTGGTACATTCATACAATGGAATATTATTTGTCATCAAAAAAGGAATGAAGGACTGATACATATTACAACATGCATTAAACCTTGAAAACATTATGCTAAGTGAAAGAAGCCAGATATAAAAGACCACACATTGTGTAAATCTGCTATATTAATCTGCTAGGGCTGCCATAACAAAATACCACAGACTGAGTGACTTAAACAACACAAATTTATTTTCTCGCAGTTCTGGAGGCTAGAAGTCCAAGATCACGGTGTTGGCAGGTTTGGTTTCTCCTGAGGCCTCTCTCCATGGCTTGCAGATGGCTGTCATCTCGTGGTGTCCTCACATGGCCTTTTCTCCATTCACACACATCCCCAGTGTCTCTTTCTCTTCTTATAAGGACACCAGTACTGTTGGATCAGGACCCCACCCTTATGACCTCATTTAACCTTCATTACCTCTTTCAAGGTCTTATCTCCAAATACAGTCGCATTGGGAGACATAATTCAGTCCATAACATCCACTTATATGAAATGTCTAGAATAGGCAAATCTATAATGACAGAAAGTAGATTAACAGTTACCAGAGGCTGGGGGAATGGGAGGATTGGGGAGACAGCTAAGGGTTTCTTTTTGGGGTGATGAAAATGTTCTGAAGTTGATGGTGGTGACAGTGGAATAACTCTGTGAATATGCAAAAAGTCATTGCATTGTACATTTTAAATGAGTGAATTGTATGCTATGCAAATTATATCTCAATAAAGCTGTTACCAAAAAAGGGGGGGGGGCCTAGGAAAGGTCATCAGTAAAGTCTTTAAGATGTAGCAGGAGTCCAACTATAAACATGGAGTGCAGAGCCAGGACTAGAGTCCTTAAATACGTACAAGGAAGAAAGAGCCCAGTTCTGATCCTAACACTATACATTCAAGGAATTCAGGGCAGAAGAGCAGGTATCAGAACTGGAGCTTGTGGTCAAGGCTGCCTTGGCTGCAAACTTGGCTTGAACTTCAGTCAAAGGGTTGGCCTAGAGCTGCTTAAGCTCCTGTGCAAGGCCAGCACTCATCTGAGACCAGAGAATGACGTCTCACCCTGGGAAGAAGAGAGCTCCTAACGCTGGGAACTGGGCAGGGTGTGAGGCAGGGCCTCCTGTGTTCCTGACTTCCGTCTTCCATTCCTTTAGAATTAGAATGTTTGACTTTAGTGAGCGTGTAATCCTTTTGGTATTCTTCTCCCAAGAGCTCTGTGTTTTCAAAGCATAGGTCTGCCAAACTGCATTTATTAAGCACATGTGCTATATTGTCATTGTCAGCTTACTTATGGATCTGCTCCACTGGACTTGAGGTTTCTGGAAGATGAGAACTGTTACTTTTCTCTCTGCACCCCAATGCCTCGCCCATTGCCAAGCACATAGAACACTCCATAGACATTTGTTAAATGAATGGATAAATGAGAACTTGGCTTTCCCATTTTTAACTTGTTAGGATGCGCATAACTTCTTGCTTATGCTTGAGTGAGCCAGTTTCAGAACTAGCAAAACTAAAGAATGCTAACTAAAGCATTGTTTTTTTTCATAGTGTTGACATAATTATCAGTAATCATAGCTTAATATTATTGACCATTTCTGGACTGGGCCCCTACGCTAAACAATTTATATTCATCATCTCATTGAATCTACACTATAAACCCCTGAGTGGATATTATTACCTCCATCTTACAGATGTGGAAACTGAGACTCATAGAGGTTAAGTGACTTGCCCAAAGTCGCAGAGTTGATAGGGGAGCCACGATTCAATCCTCAGAACTCCAAATCCTGTGCACCTATCCTCTCTATATTTATGACTTCTCGATATTTTATTTTGCCAACGCATCTTTCTCAGAGTTAAACGGAAAAAGAAGCAAGTTATGGCTTGAGGCTATTCGTGCACCTTTCAGACCCTGTCTGAAGGCTTCCTGGCTTGAAAGGTTAGCGAACCTCTGCCTGGGTCCGGGATCACACACAGCTTCCTACAAGTTCAGGCTGCGATGTTCTGAGATGACCTTACTCCATAGGCGTAAATTACTGCCCAAGCAGCCCCTTGCATTGAGAAGGGGACCATAAAAATAAGGCACGCATAGAAAGTATGGGTGGACTTCTCCCCCTGGGTCATAAATTCAGTCTGTAATCAAGCAAAACCAGAAAGCCTTTCCAGACTGTTCTCACTGTCTACTGACTCACAGCTTCCAGTTTTCATTTTATCTTCTTTCATTCCCCTTACACATTGTAGCCGCACTTCACAGAGTTCTGCACGGAGGGAGAACTCTATATGAGTTGATTGCTCACGAGAATGGAACATTCTGACATTTCAGAATGACAGGATCAGCTTGAGGTGTTTCAGAAAAGGAATGCATCAAACGTCCCGAAAGTTGTTACAAGAGATCCAACAGCTTTCATGTTGACCTCAATAAACAAAATTAAATGTTTGCTCATTTCATGGTTACCGTGTCCCAATGCAAACAGCCTGGTAGTTTTCCTGTTTCTATTCATCTCTGTTGCCTTGGCTGTGTATGCGTTATAACTGGATGGCACTCAAAGATCGTTGTCTGAGAAGGAGGTGGGATGTTTGTGCCCAAAGTGGGGCAGCTCGTGTTCCAGGAAAACTTGGAGTCATTCAAGACCAATGCCTATGATTAGGAAAGGTGAAACAGAACCAAAGTGAATCCACCACACTCAGAGTGTCCATTGCGTCTAGGACTAAATCAAAATTCTAGGAAGGGACAAGGTTGCCAATGCCAACTGTGTAAGCTGTCCTCAAATTTCAAATGAACTGTGTGAACAGAGAGAAAGGAAGTCCAGACACCTCTCTTGGATTCTTCTTTCAGAGGAAAAGCAAAATGCCCCCCACCACCAACCCCCTCCCATCCTCACAGTACCTGGGTGGGTGAGTTGCTCCTACTGAAGGCTCCATGAATAACACATCCTTCTCCCCTCCTAGCCCTGATTCCGTCACTGTTGCCCATCTCATTGCCTGTCACTGACACTCCGTGAGGCAGGGCTAGGTCTTAGAACCCAGCACACGCCTGACTTAATACATTGTTGTTAACTGCATAAATGAATTAAAAGGCCAATGGAAAAAAAGAAATGCCTGGCAAAAATATGCCTGGGAACTGAGTCCCCTATCACAGAGAAGACCTTGGATCTCACAGAGGGTGCCCCTTCCACTAAGAACGAGTCACACCTTATCTGCTGGGGGAAGATATTTATTGGGATGATAAGATCTTTTAAAGACTACGGCACTTTTCATCTTTTTAAAACCCTTTAAAAGCACTGTAAAGCTTGGCTTTTTAAATTATTCTTTCCCTGGTTTTTAATTTCTGAACAAAACAGCATGTTTAGGAACCAACATTTTTCTTTAGTCTGAGGTTAAATAGAATATGTATATCTATTTGAAATACATAATATTTTGAAATACTAAAAGAATAGAGATCAGAGGATACCATTTTATCAATGTCCCTTTCAATTTTTATGAAATTTGAAGAAGCTTAATTTTTCAATTATGAAATACTTGTTGGAAAGGATTTCTATTTGGAATCTAAATTATTTTAAATATCACTTATTACATTCATCGTCTTATAGTTGCTTCCCTCCACCCCAAAAAAATCTTAGGATACAGTTTATACATTTGATATATAAATATAATAACATTAATCAGTTTCTTGTGTGCCTTGTTTTGAATCTGCATAATAGTTGGGAAAGTTCCTAAAAGGGCTTTGTAGATATTAGTGTATTGTCCAAATTTTCTACCATTGAGATAATCATCAGAAAGATTTCCACTTGGTTTTTGATGATAGAAAATCAATAGTAAGTCTCTAGATGGAAATTCAACCCTCCCATCTCTGTGTTTCATCCAAACTCAGATTCCCATTGGAGGGACTTGCTGCACCACCCAAGTCTTCCAGAGTCAGAAGCACGTCAGTTTGACATTTACTTTCTATTATCCTCTGTTGGGTCCATTATGTCCTTGCCTTCCTCCCGCTTATAAAACACTTGCCTATATGCCTGGAAGAAAGGGGAGGTGATCAGAATATTTCAAGCACCAATTGGAAATGCAAACAGGGCAACGTACAGGAGGTGGAAGCAGAACACGTCGTGAAAGCTACATCTGGGAGAAGAGAGGGGATTGGGTGTGTTTCTCAGTCTTAGCAAAGGATTTCTAGATACGGGGGCAGAAGCAAATTGCCTGTCAAGAGATTCACTTCATAACGAGGCCAGCCATGTAGAACAGCCGCTGCACCACGAGGGCACCGCTGTGGCCTGGATCTTTGGGGCTCCAAGCAGGGCTGCAGGAATGACAGCACGTGCTCCCTAGCAACAGCCACATCCCTGGGGGGCAGAGGGACAGACAACAGGGTTAATACCACCAGCCATACCTTCATGCTGCCACTGCCAACCATCAATCAAAGGAGGAATGGAAACGAGAGAAAAGGGAGGGACCTGAAGTCAGGCATGGGGGCGGTGTAGATGGAAAGGAAATGGGAGAGAAGAGCGCCCATTTATCTGCACGATCCTTCTGTCATCTTTGGTTAACAGTCGAGGGGTATGCAGCAATCAAAAGGACAGAGCATTGAATAATGCTATGTCCTGACCCTGCTCTGCTCATGTCTTCCTCAACTAGGTGCTCTCAGATGCCCACAGAAACACTGCACACTTCTCCAAGCTCACACACAAACGCACACTCACTTTTCTCGGCATCTTCCTTGTGTCTGTTCATCTCTGTGTTTAAAACTGAAATGGCAGTAGGGAGGCTGCATTGTGACCAGCGTACTGACCTCTCTTCTCACCACTTAGTTCCTATATAGGAGATAAATTTTCCTGAACAGCAAGGCAATGTCACGGTCAAAGTCAAGATCAATTCCAAAGCCACTCCCTCCCGTGGAGGAGAACCACTTTGTCCTCCTCGAGCTGCCATTCAAGCCCTGATGGGGTGACTTCACATTGAGAACCTAGGCAGGTGCAGTGCCACGTCAGTGTTGGCCCCTCGGGTGCCTTTCAAAGCCGATTCTCAGCACCCGGGCACCCACCTTGGCTTGGCAGTGCCAAAGTGGGACGCTAGGCTACCTGCAGGACCTGCAGCTGCCAGCTTTAAGGAAATCTGGCTTCAAGTAGGGTAGATCCCAGGGACCAAATTGAATAACAAAAAGCTCGATGAATGGGGGTTTCAAGCTTAGGATAAAGGAGATGCTCAGGATGTAAAATTAGGTCAACATCCAACTCTGTAGAAAAACGCCATGATGTTAAGACTGGACCCTCAGGGAGAGGCAGAGGTTACGTGGATTTTGAGAGACAATTCTGAAGCAGTTGGAAGAGAAGATCAGAAAGAGTAGAAATCATTGCAGGGTGCCTGGGAGCAAACTCCTTGACAGAATCAGCTTTGACTCCTTCAGGGTACCTGGCATGGGGTAGGTGCCCAAGAAAAATTTGTTGAGTCAATGAATGAATATGCAATGGCTGAAGCTTTCCCTGAAAAAGCAGAAGGTTGCAGGATGAGTTTCCAGTTCTTAAGAAAGCCTGAACCTGCCTTCGAGAGCCCAGCCTTCTCTCCTTCTTGACCGTGTTTTCCAGACTCGTGTCCTAAGGAAGCAGAAGGCAGTTCTCAGGTTCACTGAGCTAGAACAGCATTTTGATACAGACCTGGGCCCGCTGAAAGAGTTATGCGCTTGGCGGGAACACCACCTTCGGTTCAGACAGAAAGCACATCTGTGCCTCGTTGATAATGTAATAACCTCCATTACATTTCTGGCCAAGAGCACCTGTGCACAGCCCGGAACGCCAGCCCAGGGCAGCCATTCTCATGGAGGTGATATTAACAGCTCTCATTAAAACTGATGACTAGAGTGTTGCCCAGTGGCGTGGCTGCCATGACGCGTCTGTCTGCGTTTCCATGACAAGCCTCTATTTTTGGAGTTCGTAACTCAACCACAGAAATATGCTCTGCATTGAACTAAAGCCTGAAAAGAAAATTAGCGTGGGGTGAAGAGAGTTTAACTCTTAGAGCTGTAAAACTATGTAAATTGTCCATTCACATCTGTGTAGGTTCAACTCTACATTATATGGAGCGTTCTAGTTTTCCTGTCTGGACAATGGAAGTAAAAGACTACATGAGGATGCAGGATTTATTTCCGAGGTGACCCAGGGACAATTTGAGTGTCTTCACTTTTATCAGGGATGCTAAGAGCTCTACTGTGATGGGAGGTGACACTTGTATGTCAGTCAGTTATCCTAGTCATGCACCTGTGTGATTTGTTTCCTGTTACCTGTCTAAAACGAGGGGGCACAGAATTCCTGGTGCTCCAGCTGGGATTTAATGAGGTCACGTACGGCTGGATCTTACTCACTTTCAACACAGCCCCTTTCTCTGATGAAAGAGAGACCTGAAGATGTGCACTTCACTAACAGTGATTTGGAAAGACTCTATTATCTTTTATTTTAGCAAAAAGTGTTACAAAATGCATTCCTGTCCTCAGTCAGGCAGGTTATAACTTGATGATTTATGTATCTATAGTTCTGTCCCATTTAGAATGTAGACGAACTACTGTCCCTCCAAAAATATGAAGGATTATGTCCATGGAAGGTCGCTTTAAAAATACAGGCAGATGACTTTATAATTGCTGCTTTTCTCACAAGCACTGCTTGGGAAGAGAAAGGTCTTCACTGTCTTCACTCTCCTTTCTCCACACACAATAGGAATTACATGAGGACACAGATCAGATCATGCTGCTTCTCTGCTTAAAATTCTTCAATGGTTTCCTGTTAGACTTCAAATAAGATCCATACTCCTTACCATTGCCCGAAAGGATTGTGTGACCTGGCCCTGAGGAGCCTTGTGGCCTCGTGTTATACCGCCTCTCCCATGCTCTCCACACTCCAACGACACTCGACTTCTCCAGCTTCTCGACTGCACCGACCTTTCTCCCCCCACCTCAGAGACTTTGCATTTACAAATCTCTTTGCCTGTAATGCTTCTCTTCCCACACTTAGAATAGCTGGCTTCTTCATATTCTTCCAGTTTAAATGTCACCTCCCCTTGACTGCTCTATCTGAAGGTGCATCTGCCAACCGTCTCCATCTCAGCCCCCTGTTGGTTTTTTTTCAAAAACTTAACACAGTGACTGCTTCACTGACCTGTTCATGTACTTGTTCTTTGTCTGCACACCCATCTAGAAAGTACGCTTCATGAGGGTAGGGACCTTGCCATCTTTTGTTCCCGGTGTTGAGCATGTGGTAAGTGCTCAGTTACTATTTGTTGAATAAATCAAAAATTGTATGTAAGATGGTGCATGGTTGAAGCTTCTTTTGGTTGACCCCTAGCCTTATTCTCTTTGTAGTACCCTCAGTCTCGACATAACCTCACACTTGGCAGGAAGGTAGCTAGGATTCCCACACCGGGTGACGGTCTTCAAAATTGGAGGGACAGAGAAATTCTGTTCTTTTACATCTTTCTCCCTCCTCATAACATCATAAAATAGTACCTAATTTCCTTTTTTTTTTTTTTGAGGTCACATTGGTTTATAACATTATATAAATTTCAGGTGTACATCATATTTCGACTTCTGTATGAATTGCATCCTGTTCACCATCAATAGTCTAGTTTGGAGGTTTTTGTTTGTTTGTTTTGTGAGGAAGACCAGCCCTGAGCTAACATCTGTTGCCAGTCCTCTTTTTGCTGAGGGGATCGGCCCTGAGCTAACATCAGTGCCCATCTTCCTCTACTTTATATGGGACACCAGCTCAGCATGGCTTGACAAGCAATGCGTTGGTCCATGCCTGGGATCCAAACCCACAAACCCTGGGCTGCTGAAGTGGAGCACATGAACTTAACCACTACACCACCAGGCTGGACCCTAGGAACCAGATTCTTGACATGATTTGCTTTCAGCTCTGGATACTGGAGTAATAAAAATAAGTTTAGTACATATACAGTCAGCATCACCTATTAATATTCCCATAATAGTAATATTAATAGTATTCCTTTATTTCCTGCACTACTCATGATTAAATATAATCTAGCAAATAATAAGGTTAATGATGATGGTGATGGTGGTGATAATGGCTAGAATTATTTGCTCACTCTGTAACAGGCACTGTGCTAAATATTTTATTTATAAATAAAATATATATAAACAAATAAAATATAATATATATTTCATCTTCTTGTATAGTATCCAGTAGAGTATATCTCATTTATATAGTAACAATAATCATGGTTACAAGAACAATAGCAACAATAATGGACATGGCTGAATAAAAATAGTAAGTTCAGTGGTTTGGAAACCTTAGAAAAATAGGCAAGAGAATATTGATTAATGTTCTAACAGGGCCTGATTCTCTCAGAACATTAGTCACATCTTGGATGTGACTGGCCCAAGACCCCACAGTTAATAAAAAGCATTTGGGACCCATGCCCAACCTCTGATGGCAAATCAGTGCACTGCAACTGTCTTGGAGAAGGCGGGCTTAACCTTAGGCATAGACAAGGCAGGTAGTGAAGAATTAACAACCCATGATTCTCCAGTTGACCTCTTCAAGAGCTAGATACTCATGTTCTTGTGAATTGAGGAGTTTCTTAGCCAGCCTGGTGGCGTAGTGGTTAAGTTCGCACACTCCACTTCAGAAGCCCAGGGTTCACAGGTTCAGATCCCGGGTTGCAGACCTATACACCACCCATCAAGCCATGCTGTGGAAGCATCACACACACAAAGTAGAGGAAGATTAGCACAGATGATAGCTCAGGGACAATCTTCCTCACCAAAAAAGAAAAAAGAAGTTTCTTAAAAGATCTGATCCCCATGTTAGAAGTGGCAGTACAGTTCCAGAAAGCTGTAATGATCAATAACAGCTGACTGAGTTACTTTATCAGATTCTTTACTCTCTGCCACCTGCTGAAATTTGGTTGGCTGGAAGGAAAAGAAGAAGAGGCTTAGATAAAATGAGAAGAGTGTTGCACAGGAATGTGAACTTTGGCAAATTACTTACTCTCTAAGCCTCAGTTTCCTCATCTGTAAAATGGGGATGTAACCTACCTTACAGAGTCCTTGAGACACTTAAGATAATGTATGCTGAGCGCTTAGCACAATGTGTAGAAAGGGCCCAAAGTTTGCTGCTGCTGTGCTTGTTATTAGTTATTATAATATTATTATTAATAACAAATTTGATGTAAGAGAAGCTCTAGGCAACCGAAAGTTTTGTTTTGTTTTTAAAGGGAGACTGGGAAAGCTGGAGAGCTAATAAGGAGCAAAAGAACACGGGTAAAATAGTAGAGTACCTAAGACATATCTCACCACTTCCATAATTCTGCTTAGAATAGGACCTTGATTAAGCCACTCCACCTCTCTGAGTCTTGGTTTTATCTATGAAAGAAAGATAATATCCACTCTTCCCACCTCCACGGGTTCTCAAGGATTCACATGGGACATGTATATGTAAAAGCACTTTGAATATTTTCATGGGAATATTAGATATTGCTTTCACACATGTTCCACTTAACTAACTGTTGTTCCAATCAAGTCAGTGACTCTCCACCCTGACTGTACATTAGAATCAACCAGAAGCTTCTAGAAATCCAGATGCTCAGGCCATACCCCAGACTAATAAAGTCGGAATCTCTAAGAGTGGGATCCAGGCTCAGTACTATTTTTTTTAAGCTCCCCAAGTGATTCCAATATCCAGCCCAGGTTAAGGGTCAAGGAATAAAGTATTTCTCAAACTTGCCCAATGATAAGGAGCCCCAGAGTCCCACCAGACTTACAGAATCAGCCTTCCAGGGGAGGGACTGGCAAGCTGTAATTGCAACAAGATTTCCTTGCTGCCTCTTCTCAGCAGGCAATTATGAGAAATACTGTGTTGAATCATAGTCTGAGAGTTGGAAGGGATATTGTTTAAAGTCTTCACACTTGATTCATCTCCAAACCATGTGAAACTTTATGAATTCCATGAACCGAAGGCGAATGTGTGTTAACCAACTATGAGAACAATAAATAATACAACTGTTAGCTATTTCTCTTCCTGCAGGAATCATCACTGGCCCCTTTCTAGTTGAAGAAATCTTAACTGACAGATGAGATTTTCAATGTTTCGAAACTTTTCTTGATCAAACAATTTAGAATGCCAAGAAATGCACCGAAAGAAAAATTCTTTCATTTAAGAATAAATGCTTGAATATTGTGAAATAAAACAATAAACTCAAGTTTTGGTGTGCACAATGGGAACGGGACAGGCATAACTAAATTTTTATTTTTCCCCTCCAAAAGATATATTGCACAGCTCTATAAAGCCCACGTTATTACTTTTAGCTCTCATGGGAAGATGGGCAGATCAGGTTTTAATGTAAATAACACACGGATGAGCTACTATGAAAAGTGGCAAATATGAAGGAAAAAATGTTAATTAACTGCTGATATCCAAGTTGGAAAACTCGGCTTAACTCTGATTGTGCACGGCAACAGATATTTGCACTCCTCATCATAGTTTTGAAAGCATCAAACTTTGCCAGAACCACTGGTCTATCAATTTCCACTTCACAGTGTAACGTTTCTTTGAAAAGTTAAGTCTTGCAGAATCCCATTTCCTGTGGGACCACATCCTCTTGCCTGGCCTAGGTAGTTAACCCTAAAAGCTTTCCTTCTTCCTACTTCCTGCCCTGTTTGAATCCAGCCTGTGTCTCAGCTCTGTTTGAGCCATAAATACCGTCAGTGTTTAGAGACTGTATTTAATTCTAAGCTTATTGAGAAGAAAGATAATGGAGATTGATTTTGATAAATATATAGGTTCAGAACTTTTGCATTCCCTTCAAAATGGCTTTGTAAAACCTAACTCACTTCCAAACTTTTCCAGATAGGGCCTGTGGGAATAATGATGCTGGATCCAGTCTGAATTTTATCTTTGCAAACTATATCAACTGGTTCCATGTAATCAGTACTTGGTTTTTTGGGTTTTTTTTGGTGAGGAAGATTAGCCCTGAGCTAACATCTGTTGCCAATCTTCCTCCTTCTGCCAAGGAAGATTAGCCCTGGGCTAACATCCGTGCCCATCTTCCTCTACTTTATATGTGGGATGCCTGCAACAGCACGGCTTGATGAGCGGTGCATAGATCTGCGCCAGGGATCTGAACCTGCCAACCCTGGGCCACCAAAGCGGAGCATGCAAACTTAACCACTGCGGCACCGGGCCAGCCCCCCCAGTGCTTGTTTTAATGTGCATTTCCCATGCCCATTCCTTCTCATCTCCTTTTATTTTTGATAAAGTGCTTATTAAAGAATTAAATACATATCAATGTAGCCTAACTTCCCGTGAGATGAAGTAACAACACATTACTGCTGCATTTGTTTTTATTTGGAAAAAAGTTCTTATAATTAATAAGAGGGTGTATTATAAATGCTTGGAGTGGCATGCCCCATGGAGGAGCTGGCAGGCAACAGAGCTGACCCCCACTCTCGTGCTGAGTCAGCGCACACGATAACCTTGAATGAAAACGAGGCCATGGGCATTCCCAGGTGTGTGCTCTCCCATCACCCAACTCCTTTAGGTTTTTTTTTTTTTATCTTGTGTGCTTTGTTGAATCATTTGTGTTTTATATCGTGTGTTGGGGGGCTCAGGTAGAAGAGCAGAGGGGTGGTAGGAATTTTTTGAAACTAAAAAACAATTGCTGCTGATGGCCTTTCCCCATCGTCAGCCCACTCTTGGTGCCGGTGTCTTCCAGCTCTCACCTTCTTTAACTCTGGAGTAACTTGATTGGTTGATGTGAGTGTTGACACATAGTAGGATGCAAGATGCAATGCACTATCTCTGTTCAGAGGACGCCAGTTGTGTTGGTCTGCTAGGGCTGCTGTGACAACGTAACTAGGTAGTTTCAACAACAGGAATTTATGGTCTCACAGTTCTGGAGGCTGGAAGCCCCAAAACAAGATGTCAGCAGGTTGGTTCCTTCTGAGGGCCGTGAAGGAAGGATCTGTTCCAGGCCTCTCTCCTTGGCTTATAGATGCCCATCTTCCTGTTCATATGGTACCTCCCCATATGCATGTCTCTGTACCTAAATTTCCCCTTTTTATAAGGACACCGGTCATATTGGATTAGTGCCCACCCTAATGACCTCATTTTAATTTAACTACCTCTGTAAAGATCCTATCTCCAAATAAGGCCACATTTTGAGGTGCTGGGGTTAGGACTTCAGCATATGAAGACACAATTCAACCCTTAACATCAGTATTATACATTATTTTTTTAAGTGGTCACATATTGTCAAATCATAGCTGAGAAATAAAAATAGGTTTGTGGAAAGAAAACCTTGATTATTCTGATGTTCTGTGTAACAGGACTTTACTGGTATATCTGAGCTCTTTTCTGCAGGTAAGTGGGTAGCTCCCACAGTTGTGAAAAAGATCCCATCACAGGTTAACTGTAGATCTTTGCCTGATCTACAGTTATCACCTGATATACACTGAACTGATTTTGTAATCTTGGCTTCAGTGCTCCTGAGAGTCAAATTCTAAAAGGAAAGTTACATCCCACGGAGCAGAGGTTCTCTTTTGATTATTGGATGAGCAAGAAGATGGAGAGACCAATGCCTTCCTTGTACAGACGAGGAAACGGAGGCCTAGAAAAGAGAAGTGTGGTGGCCAAGGCCACAGGGTTATTTAGTAGCAGCCCTAGAACTTGAACTTGGGCCTCTGACTCATAATTCAGTGCTTTTTCACCACATCACACAATCCATCCTCCACACCAGGTAGCCCCCATCTTACCCCCATCTATCAAAATTACCCGCTGCTCACTGAGAACATCTGACTTTTCTTACCCCATTTAATTTAAAAAAATTAACTGATCCTAATAAATTTGCTAAGTAAGTACATTATTGATGTCCAGGAGCAGGATCAGAATTCTGGAGAATGCCTTAGGTAACTGTTTCCCAACAAGCCTATCAAACCAAAAAAAAAAAAATCTAGATGTCTAATTTGTTTAAGGTAGTAAGTTTCCTTACCCTCCAGATCTGACTATTTAGCTTACACTTGTCTTATCAACCATAATTATAAACACATGCTTCAAGGCAGAAGAAAATTTTGTCTGAGATGTCCAGCTAGTGGAATTAGTGATGACTCTTGAAAACAAAAGAAAGAAAAGGCCTTTTCCCTCAGTGTCTACCAGGTCCTGGTTAATGCATCATACCTGATATTTGAATTTTGGATTTTAGAAACCACTTACCTAATTCAGCCACTTTACAAATAAAGAAACTGTGGCCTGGGCTGTGGCTTGCCCAGAGCCACTCAGTTAAAGAGATTTGGGGACAGGTCCCCTTATGTCCCATCCAGAACTCTTAATACCTCTTATAATGGTGATTTAGCACATGTGTCAGCTACTGGAAGTTTATCTTTCCCCATGAAGATAAGGGACACAGTAGCCCTAGTGTTCATTGGTGGGTGACTTAATGCTTTACCGTGTAGCTCCATTATGTCACACTCATAATATTAATTTTAAAGAATAGACTGCATTTTCTAAATATATAATTTAATGCAACTGTTTTCTGACTCTTCACTAATGTTCCTTACACCTAAACTTATCTGTGTATGCTTTCTGGGGAAATGCCATGCACACTAACTTTTAATATTTTAAAGTTCTATGCCAAACTTGTTTAATTAAAAGGAAAGTTTTATTATTTCTTACAAGTTAGTGGGGGTTTTTTTAACAGGGTTATTAAATTCGGTTAAACTATATTAAACCTCAGCTAGGTTTTTGTGAGTCTAAAATCCTGGCAGATGAGCCAGCGCTACAGAGTGGTCTCAGAACAGAGGGTGCTCCGAGATGTAGGCAGTTCGTGCCAAGGGAACGCTAATTCTAGAACATTAAAATTATCGTGTTAAATTGATTTCTGGATGTTTCTCCCTGGAAGTCTTAGAATAGCTCTCTCCTTCCTTTCCTTGAGCCAAGAAAACTCTGAACCAGAACAATTTCAATTTGTGGAAAAACTATGCTCAATGAACCAAACACAGTGCTAAAATACTTTTGTGGGGGGCAGGGAGGGACATTTTGATCACTTTTGGATGTTGCTAAAATATCTGAATTTCTATGTAAACACTCTGAGACATATTTACAAGCTTTGTTTCTGAGAAGTATTTGCAAGCTTCATCTTCACGTCTGAGAATCTCAGAAGCAAAACCTGCTTTTGTGCCATAGTTATTGTGCTATATGTTAAGCATTTGGAAGGACCCCAAAGAGGCCCCAGGAAGCAGTTACTGCCTCTCGACTTATCATCCTGAAGGCGATTTGTTTTAAAGTTGATAATCCCTAGGGCTACAAGGGTGTCCCACATCTGCCCTGAATTGAAAACAGATTCGCATTAAGAGCCTTACATCAGTGCTGCGGATTCATTCGATCTGAGTCAGAAAGGAAGTCGGAGAACATTCGAACGTATGGCCTGATAGCAACCCACCAGCTCCCTTCATGGAAGATCAAGACTTCAGGGTATGTAGGATGTTTTTGAATTTTAAGACTATTTTTCTGTAAGGAAATGTCCTTCTGACATTCGGGCAGGAATATTCTGGAGGGGACTATTGTGGCTAACAGGTCTAAAGGAACTGTCAGTCTCTGGGATTTTCAGTGCTGCCAAAGAATCGATCAGAATTCGGAGAGGCAAGGAAGCCTCAGCTCCCTTGAAATTCCTCTGCCAGGTTTTGCCATTTTTGTGACTTGTCATTGATATTGGATATATTCATGTAATTATGTGGATATTTATATAAATGTTTCCTCTCCAAGACTCTAAAACGGTTTCATAAGCCAAAAAAATTTTTACTGCTAAAAAGCCAGAGCTTTTCCACCCTCTGCTTATCTACGAAATTATTTTAAAATATTTCCACACATGCTAAGAATGAAGGATGTAACTATGTACTTCATATTACAAGCCTCAGGGGACCGGGACCGTCTGATTAACTATTTAGCATTTAATATCCTACTGAATATCCTTCTTCTCAGCTTGCTGAACAACTCTTATCGTCTTCTCTGTTGAAGCAGTGTATTATATAGAACACGGAGTTCTTTTCCTTTTTAATTAAAAAGGAGGTTAGATTTGTTCATTAAAAAATGATTAAAGGAAAGAGCAGGCTCAGCGGTTATGAACAAGGGTCTGCGGGCCCAACAGCTTTAGGATGGATGCTGAGCCCCCCAGCCTGGCTCCCGAGGCCCTTCTGGCTCCTTCTCTGGTTCTGGACTGGGCTTTGGTGAGTGGAGGCCTCTCGGGTTACCTTCCAGACGTCTATTCTGCTCACATCTTCTCTGAGAAGCTGAGGACAATGCCTGGCACAGCTGATGCCCAATAAATACTTGCTGAATGAAAATAGAATTATGAAAGGGAATCCTAAAAGAAACATCAGTTTGAACATATTGCGCAAGTGAGCTCTGTTTGGGTGAATTTCTGTTCATCTTCTTGGCAAGGTTGACACCAAAAATAGAGAATGGAGGGTGATGGATAATTGAGAGGAAGGCGCTAGAATGTCTGTCAGAGCAACTGTGGATAACATGTATGATTCCGTGGTTATGATATTAATAAAGAAATATGAAATATGAGCCTTGAGAGGTAATGATCATGCCCCATGAGAGTGTTCAGGAGTCTGAGGGAAGCTGGTGTGGGAGAAAGGGACCAAACACAGCTGGCCAGCTTTCCCTTCAACTCGGTGCCGATGTGCTCATCAAAAATGTTCCGGCAGCACAAAGCCTGTTCTTGTTACATGTGCTTCCCCTGGTTGCAGAAACAATACGTTAAGAGCAGCCCAGTTGGCAGGTAAGATTTTTCAGTCCAAATGCCAAAATGCTGTTCTCTCTTGACTGGCTGCCCACAGTTCTTGAAAGAGGGGAGGTTTTTCAGATGCCAAAAATTGACTGCAAACTGTGTCATGGGACTATGCCCTCTTAATCCCAGTAAGACAGAGGCTTCCGTTTAGAAAAGGAAGCACATTTGGGTTTTTGTGTGGCGGGATGCAAAAAGATGTATTGATCAGCTCAGACAGAAAGAGGAATTATAAGGCTTAGAAACATCGCTTCTGTCCTATATCAAGAGACTGGCGAATGTTCCTTGAAATCTATAGAAATGATTCCAGATCAGACCATGTATATATCTTAATTTAACTAACCAACTTCATCTCAACGTCAGAGGTTTGGGAAGAAAATAAAAGCAGTGTTGCAGGGACTTCCAGGGTTACACGTCTATCATAAATTTAACTACTATCACCTCAAGTAAAATCCACCTTCAGAAAGCTCCGCCACTTTTTGAGTAACAAAATACACAAGTCTTCAGTTGGGACCGTATCCCCTTTCCCGACTCGTATTTGAACATCAGGTGTGTCGCTAAGGGGCTATGCCACCATGCCAATTCACAGGCTCGTTGCTCTCCAGAAGTTTTGTAAGCCATTGTTTAGAACTCAGAATACATTATTCCCCAGAAACAAGCTTAGATTCCCAGCTCAACTCCTAAATGCAAATTTACCCCCAAATACAAAGAATTTGTTACCAAGTTTCTGGAAATGGAAAGAAAGAACCTCTATCATTTTGTTTAAGGGCACTGGAGAATAAATTTTACAAGGAACTGTAATACTGCTATTGAAAGCATTTTTAATATCCTTGGGAATTAATTCTTGGCCTTGCACACCATCCCTTTCTTGATCTGATCCCTAACCACCCATCTGAGGTGCTTTCTCTCCTGCTAATTCCTCAAAGGGTACTCGAGGTCAGAGTCCTAGTAAATTATTTGCATATGCTTTTCCACTTGTGGTTTGTTTTGCCTGGAATGTCTTCCTCCTTTTCTGATTCCTGGCAAACTCTTCATCAGTTCTAACATTAACACAGTTAACACTCCTCTCTGATGCCCCAGTCAAACCCCCACCCCTCTCCTCCCTTGGCCACAAACCCCTCTGAGAAAATTTTGCACACAACTTCAGGTGGTTCCCCCAGTGATCTTCTAAAGTGCCAAGGAGCCTAGTTTAAAAACTTTCCCCTAGGAAAAGTTAGAAATTCCTCTCCTCATCTCTCCTGATTTCTATAACACCTTATAATTGCCATTATGTATTAACATTCCCCACATTATATTACAATTTTTTATTTACATGTTGTCCCTTTCCCTAAACTGAGAACTCCTGAAAGACAGGAATTTCCTCAGAACTTATTAAGTGCCTGAAACATAGTAAATAATTAGTAAAAGAATGGATGGATGGATGGATGGATAGATGGATGGATGGATAGATGGATGGATAATTGGATAGATGAATATGTGATTGGACAGACAGATGGATGAATGAACAGATGATTGGTTAGATAGATAAATTGATGGAGGGATGATTGAATGGATGGATGGATTGATGGATGGATGGATGGAGTAAGTGCTGGAGTAAAAGTTGTTTTATTTACAGAAGGATGAAGAGGTATATAGAAATCTCTATGGAACTCTGAATGGAGGTTTTAAACAGTTTCAAGGGTATGACGTTGATGGAATTTGAGCATTTTACTCCTACTGTTTTGTGAGGGAGAGATTAGAGTAGTGGGAAGAGAATGGAGCTTGGAGTAAGAATATATGGATTCTAACTCTTGCTCTCTACTGTCTAGTTACATGGCCTTGGGTAAGTTATTTACCTCTCTATTTTTGCATTTATTCATCTGTAATATGGGAGTGATACCTACCTTCAAGGAGTGGTTGTAAGGACTAAATGATAATCCATCTAAAAGCTCTAGTCTAGTGCTTAACCCATAGAAGGTTGAAGATAAGTGGTGGTAAAATATGAATCTGAATCTGAAAGAGCCAACAGAGAACTTTGAAACCAGAAAGAACTTGGGCCCCTCCGTCCAGCCTTGAACAGTCTCCTTTTGCATCTCGCCCCCTTCATTTTGATGAAGAATGTCAACAGCACGGTTCTACAGCGTAGCCACCTCCCATATCATTTGGGTGGTCAAAAATCAAATCAAATAAACTTGGAAGCGAGAGAGAAAAGAAGAGGGTTCAGGGGAATCATGAGTAAGAAAGAAACTTCCTAAAGTAGAATGAAGTAAGTTGTGATGGAGGAAGAGGGAACATTGCCCACGCAAAGAAAAAAGCATGGGGCTAATGAGAAGGCTGTTTGGTGGCAGGTAGTTGCAAAGGGAAAGGAAGAGAAGAGAACATGCATTGTTGAGAAATTGCACTTCCAGGATTACAAAAGGAGCAATTGTTAATTTAAATTGTTTTATATATATATATATATATATATATATATATATATATATATATATATATACCTGCAAGTGCACTCTTGTGTATATGTAACCCCAAAAAGTGCCTTGCGTAATTTCACGTACTTCACATAAACAATAGTGATAGTATACATTTCTAACTAACACTTCATATACCACTTACCAGGTGCCAGGCACTGTCCTAAGCTCTTTACACATATTAATTCATTTTATCCTCATGACAACCCTGTGAGGTAGGTACATAAAATCCTTCTTTCACTGATAAGAGGGCACACAAGTAGTCACATAACTGGGATGCATAGGAGCCAGTGTTTGAACGCAAGCAGTCTGGTCCCAGAGTGTACACACTTCACACAGGAATGTACCCACAGTTGATGTGGCTCCTGGCACAGATGAGGTGGCAGATGCAGCCACTACGGTCAACAGCACTGTAGAGTCCTCTTTGTTGGGCACCCTTGTGAATGTACTTTTCAAAATATAATTTTAACACCTGAAAAGTTAGAATGGTAGAATCTTATATCATGGAGGGACATTTGGTTCGTTATGCCCAGACCAGCCAAATGGTTGTGCTGAGAGTTTCCAGGGAAAGTCAGCTTCAGGGTCACCGGCCAGACTCTCTGGGGACAGACGTGGGGCAGGGGTCAGATGATCTTAGCCACCCACATAGCACTGTAGCAACAGAAGGACATCATCTCTATCCCAGACAATGTCCAAGGAATTCTAAAAAAAATTCTTTCTGAAAGTTGTCGACATTATTATGTCGACACTGCAAGAGTTTTCCAAATATGAAAATAAAGATAATCATGCTTTATTTTTTTCAAAGAATCATCTACTTTTTATCTTTGTAAGAAAGCAACAAAATATACAGCCTTTGAGCACTCTGCTTGTTTCCTAGATTGGGTTTGACAGGGCCATGCTCTGAAATAATTCCATTACTCTTATGCCTGACCCCAAGCCCTTACCTCTCCCTCAAATTGCTCCAGGCAATTTGATCCCATTTTCTTCTATCAAAAATAGGGACTTGTTCAAACAGTTAACACATTTAACAAATTTTACAAATTCTAATCCAAGCATGTGTTAAGCAGGCAGAAAGAATGTAAGTTCTCCCCTTTTCTACCTGTTCAAATTATTATAAGCATCTCTATAACTAATATAATCGCTATGCAAGTGCTACAAAGTTGTCTAATTCTCTGACTTTTTTAGTCATTCCTATTTTAAGTCATTCACATGCCCCACTGATGTGTTAGGGCATGGTTTTTGGATGAATAGGTAGGTAAGCTTGTTGGAGAAGTTGCCAGAAGTTTTGCCTGCCTCCAGAACATCCACTCAATGGCCTATCTGAGTCCATACTTTTGACTCAAGAGAACAGAAAAAAATAGCATTTGACACCCAGAATCATAAAAATCAGGAGCCAGGAGGAGCCCCGATCTCCTCCTCCTTGGATGGCAGTGAGAGGAGAGGAAGGGGGAGAAGCGGGAGGAGAGGGATGTAAGTGGATTGCCTAGGTCTCTGTTTCCATTTTTTTCTCATTACAGCCTGGCTGGAGAACATCTTACCCAAAACCCGTTCATGTAAAATTCAATCCCCTGTGGAGCACTTTTGCATCTGTTCAGGTGTCCTGGAAGTAAACATTAAATCAAATTAAGCTTTAACTTAATTTAAATTCTGAATAAAAGGCTTCACATAAACTGACTGAAAAAGAGCTTAACTATCCAAAAAGTAGGTCAAATAGAAAAAGGCACTTTCAAGTATCCAAAACAATCCTATCATTTAAAAAAATCCTGCAAGTTCAATAAATACCTAATAGAAATAGAAAATTAAGTTAGATGTGCCCTTCAAGGAACTGGTTTTTTTAAATCATTAAACGGTTCCAAAATGCCAAGAAAATACAGGACAGTAAAATGAAGTCCGGATTCTCAAACGCAGGTTGAATTTTAAGCAAACTCTTCCTTGGGCAAATGGATATTTAGGAAACTGGTTGTAAGCCAGTCAGCTCCCTGGCAGGGCTATTGTGAAAATAGGATGAGATTTAATGACTCTAAATCTCCCAGTCCAGCGGCACATAGCGGACACTCACCAATGCTTTGTTGAATGAATGTTGAATAATTCTGGACTAATTGAGCCAAGCCAACTCAACTATCTCCTTTGGTCTTAGTTGACCCCTTAGCATGGGTTATTTCACAGATTACATGAAAACAACACTTGCAGAAAGAGCAATTCCCCAAAACACAAAAGTTCCAAACTTCCAGGACTTGTTTCCTAACCTTTTGCAAGAGGGTAGGTAACATTAGAATTATGACCGGTTGCTCTGAGAATTAGATGAGATGGTGTTCATCCATCCATTCATTCATTCTTTTAAAAAATATTGATTGTGTATTTTCAGTGCAGCGAGTATTGTTCTTGTGCTTGGGAGATGGAGATGAACAAGGCAGATGAGGGCTCTGCCTCCATGGAACTTATGTTTTCCCACAAAGCACTTGGCATGCAAGTCCTGCTGTCACCTAGCACTGAACACCCCCTCCGATGGGCAGCAAAGTGCCCTGGGAAGAGCAGTCAGCTTGGAAATCAGACCGATGCCCACTGAGTCCAGGCTCTACATCTTGCCAGCTGAGTTCCTTTGGAAAATTTTCTGAGCCACAGTTCTTGTCTGTAAAATGGGTATAATAAGACCCACCTTGCAGGGAGTCTGTGAAAACTGAGACATCCTGAGTGTAAAGTACCTAGCATAGTATCTGACACACAGTAGGTCCTCAATGTTACCTTAATAATGAATAGAGAGATCAAAAGAGTGTCAAAGAAGAAGGATATCGTGGGATAAGAAGAGTTGAGGAGCAGTTGCTTGCTCTGAGCACATTCTATGAAAGAGGTATCTTTTCAACCTTTTTTGAGGTAGAATGTTCACCTGGAGGGGGTTGAAGGTGTAATAATAAGACATAGAAGAAGCATGATATGTCATTATATGTAGCAAATTGAGCATATGCTCTTTTTCCGCACTCCCTCCTCAAACCCCAGTAAAATGGAAATAAGGGGAAAAATAAAATAAAACCACAAGAACAATTATGGGGCGGGGGGTGGATAGCAGAAATGAGAAATGCCAACAAAGGTGGGAAGATTGAACATAGACTGAGGGAAACAGTAGCAACTGATGTGGTACACAATGGAGAAAACTGAAAATTAATTACATGGGGTGTGGGGTCTGGAGAACACCCCTAAGAACAAGCTCATTGGAGTCACTCACTCTAGGAAGGTTCTGGGAAAGGAGGCAGGGGTACCCCACCCCCCACAAGGCCAGCGGGCAGGGCAGGGCTGAACACAGAAGCATTATTAGAAGGTATAGGGAGTAATCAGAACTCCAGGTTCCCCATCAGCCTCACCACCCCAGGACTGTCTGGGCAGCCGAGAAGCTGAGCCAGTTCCTTTCCCACCATAGCAAAAGCCTGGGGAAGCTGAACCAGAAACACTCTGGCCTCAGAAACAGCTGACGAAGGGGCTCAGGCATTACCCTAAAAACAAGAGAACTAAGTAAAAATCTATGTACTGAAAGGCAAGACCTCCCAGTTACCTTCCCAAAGTCAGCTCCCAAAATGCTGGCAGCCAGGGGTTTATACGGCCTCTCCCCACCATAACCTCCACCACCGAGAGAAGAGATGGGAGGATTCCTCTGTGTTGAAAAAGACCTGCCCAACGGGGAAGATCTACAGGTACTGACATTTGGGGATCCTTACAACAGTCCAAGCCCTCTCAGATCAATCACGGTGAGGCCTCCCACAAAAGGGCCCGCCATGCAGGCTTACAATCTGATTTCTGGTGCCTCACTCAGTCTTACATGAAAACGAAGGGTCATCAGACAATCAGAGAAAACTGTGCATGTGACAGGCCGGTACCTAAACAGATGCGTGGGGAAAACGAACTCTAGCAGAGGCAATGTGGGAGACAGAACTGCACCCAAAATATACAATGAGTATTCTCAGCGGGACAAGGGAAACAAAACAGACACAACAAAAAAGAAACATTTTGATAGCAAAAACAGCCTGTAGAAGGCTTAGAAGATCAAGTTTAGGAAATCTGTCAGAACCAGATAGGAAACAGAACAGAAAGGGTAAGGAAATTAGATGATCAGTCCAATAGGTCAAATATCCCAATAATAAAAGTTCTAGAAAGAAAGAGCTGAAGAAACAAAATGGAAGAAATCAATGAAATAATACAAAAATATCCCAGAAGTGAAGACATGAGTTTCTTGATTAGAAAGACCCACCAAGCACCCAGTGTAGAGAGTAAGGCACATCACTTGAAATTTCAGAACACTAGGAATAAACAGAAGACCCTAAAAGTTGTCAGAAAGAAAGAAAAAGGTCATGTAAAGTGTCAGGAATCTGAATGGCATTGACTTCTGGACAGGGACACTCAGAGCCAGGAAACAGGAACTTCCAAATTCTGAGGTGCAAATGATTTCTGACCTAGAAACTGTCGAGTGTGAGCGTGGACTGGAAGTGTATAAGGGAGCAAAACATTTACAACACTTACATCCCTTCTCGGCGAGGTCCTGGAGGATGGGCTACACCAATGAGAGTGAATAAGCAAAGCTCAACCAACCCAGAATGGGGCTCCAGATGGAACATCTCCAAATAAGAAAGAAATAGAACTGACTGATGTACGGATGGGATCTACCATATTGCAGGGTGTTTTATATCCTGTCAGAAAGTTTGGAGCAGAATAACCAACAGGTACATAGAGAAGTAAGCACATTAAAAAAGAGAATGCCATGGAAGGAAAATAATTAATGAGAAAGAAATATGATCATAGTACACAGTATGACTCGGCTCTGTACGGTATTTACTTGGTCACAATAATGGGAGCACTGAGCTTTACTAGAACTATAAATTAGAATATAAATGTGGTGGCCGTGGAGGTGCACTGCTCAGACCTCCCTTCAAAGGATGATCTGCTGTGGGGAGTGTACGCCCCCTTTGGGACCCACTGTTGTCTTCATAGGGAAGGCTCATTCTCCTGTGCTCCCAGCCAATGACTGAGCATGGAAGGGGACTAGAGTCAGCCACTGCTGCCCAGTGCAGACTTCTCCGGTGCTCCATCTTTATTCTGGGTCTCTTCATCAGCTTGACCTTGAACTTCTCAGAACTACCCTGCAGTCAAAGACTCTTCCTACCCAACCTGCCTTCCTTGCCCCTCTCCTTCACAGTCTCAGATCAGCCCTGGAGCTGCCCCTTAATCCTTCACAGTCATCTGCCCCAGTAGACCCTGTACATTTCCAATTTTGCCTTGGCTTCTGCTTCTCAGAGCACCCGAACTAACACAATCATTATATTGGGAGGAGAGAAGAAGGAAAGATGGGGGGATGGAGGGAAGGAGGCAGGATGGAATTTTAAATCATCATCTTTCATTTTAGGAAGTCAATAGAGAATGTCTAAATGTCTATATTGGGGAAAAAAACAAGAAAGAGCAGAATAAGCACATGATTTAGAAATGAGGAAGACAATTCCAGAAACAAACAAATAAAATAACTAAAAGAGCTAAGAGTTGTTGTGTCAAGGAAGGAGGGGTGAAGTGGGGAACTCTATGTGTGGGGGAGAGAAGAGAGTAACGCCTTGGGTGCAATTCAACTTAATAAATTTTGCTTATTAAGCTCTGCCTAATATTAGCATGATAAAAAGCATATACGTATATACATATATATCAAACATCTTTAAATGTATATATTTCAAAAATACATATCAAATATATAAACTCAAACATCTCTAAATATATATAGTTTAATATATATGTAAATACATATTTTTAAAATCTATAAATATATATTATGTATATAATAGAGATATTTAAAGATGTTTGGTCAAGGTCGTGGTGAGGAGTCAGACACGGTGCTCTTTTCTTGCTCGCCCTCTCCCCAGTCTGCAGCCCGGGCCCGCCCCCTCCCCAGCTCACATCTCCCTGTGTTAGAACCTGGCCGCAGCCTCTGTTCCTAAGCCCGCTCATTTCTCTGCAGAGAGGACACACCTAGAAGTGCATGCAGAGAGCAGCAGGAGGTAAGGGAAGACACCCATGTATCCCAAGGATGCCTGAAGAGATGCAAACCACTGCTTCCCAGCCTTATCTGGAGACACGGCTCCAGAAAGCTTATTATTTGCTGGCAGCTAAGCCCAGATTTACTTCCTCCTTATTCTGTGACATCAGCAGCTGGTTACAGGAGTCAAATACTTTCCTCCTGGATGACTGGCTGGGCTGAGTAAAGAGGAGGGGGACATGAAGAAATAAGAGATGACTGCAGGGCAGCTCCTTTCTCCTCCTCCTCCTCCTCCCCCTCCCTCTCTTCCTCCTCCTCCTCCTCCTCACCCCCAGCTCCCCCCCAGCAGCTGTGACTGCTGCCCTGCGGCCACCTGGGCCCTGAAACAGCTGTCACAGAGCCCCCTGGACTCCTGCCACATACCTTCTTCCCATGGAGCTCAGGCTGCGTGGAATGCAGGGGCAGGGACACTGTGGGGAGGCGTGTATGTGTGTGTGCGTGTGCGTGTGTACACACCAGAGAAACCTCACATCTTGACCTCACATGATCGTAGTTCTCCCTCCTTGGTCAGAAGCATGTGTATCGACCTGGGTCTCATACTGGGCTTCCCTCATCTACATCTCCTCTTGGAATAGATGAGCTAATACAGGAGACACTGAATTGTGTGGTGTCGGGAGTGGGGGGCATTGTTATCTATCTCTCTATATTGTTTAAGTGTAGTAAACAGTGGGTACCAGTAGGGACCAGAACTCCAGACTGTCCACCCATAACCCAATGAGTGAGCTACAGAATCTGTCAGCAACAGCACATTATCCACTTCAAGCCAAGGGACAGAAGTCATCCCAACTGCCAATATAGGAACCTACCAGAAGATTTGTGATGACAAGACCCAATAGGCAGACTATTTCTTTATTATTTTTTTGTTATATAAAAGTAATACATGCTCAATTATTTAAAACTAAAACTTAGAAACAAATACAAAAGGGCCATAATTGCACCATCTAAAGGCATCTACTACTTGCCTTGTTTTCTTTTGGTCTTTTTTCAAAGTCTTTTCCAGAGCTTTGAAATCTTATGTTATGAATAATTTCATATCCAGCTTTTCCACTTAAAATTTCATCAAGTGCATTTTCTCATATCATTAGGAGTCTTTGTAAGCATCTTTTTTTTGGAGTCTGTGTAATATTCCAGCTCACGAATGTAGCATAATTTGCCCAATCCTTCTTCTTTATTAGGCTTTTTAAATTATTTTGAGATTTTTGAATTAGAAATGATGTTGTGATAAACTTTTGGCATATAAATCTTTGTCCTCGTTTCAGATTATTTCCTCAGAATAGATTCCCAGAAATGGGGCTGCTCAGTCAAGTGGTATGAACATTTTTAAGGCTAAGTAAATCTTTTTTAGACAGCTTGTGAAAAAGTTTGTTTAATATTTAATAATATTCAGATTTTTCAGAGAAAGATGTATAAACTAACGAGCTCATGCCCAAAGTCCAGCTTAAGAAAGCATATTACTCATACAGCTAAAGCCACGCTGTACCACCCCTTCATCACATCCCCCTTCCTCACCTCCAAAGGTAGCCATTATTCTGAATTTGTATACTCACAGATTTTTTTTAAGACATGTTTTTGGGTTTTGGGTTTTTTTTTGGGTTTTTTTTTGGCAGGGAAAGATTTGCCCTGAGCTAACATCTGTTGCCAATCTTCCTCTTTTTTTTTCTCCCCAAAGCCCCGGGGCATGGTTGTATATCCTGGTTGTATACCCTTCTAGTACTTCTGTGTGAGCCACCACCACAGCATAGCAACTGACAGACGGGTGACATGGTTCTGCGACCGGGAAACAAACCCGGGGCCACCAAAGCAGTGAGAGCACTGAACTTGAACCACTAAACCATCAGGGCTGGCTCTCCTCACAGATTTTTTAAGGAGCAGAACTTTAAGGATATAGGGTCTTTCTATTAGAGAATAAGAGGGAATAAAAGAGAAGGAGAGGGAGATGGAGGGAGAGGGAGGTTGAGAGATGAGTGAGAGAGCAAGAGAGAGAGAGAGGGAGGGAGGGAGAGAGAAAGATTGACTTGTTTAGCTTTGAACCATATTATCTTGGAGTGATATTCTGAGGAAATAGTTAGGAGGTAAAATTCAAGCAGCTTTGTATCCAATCCGTATGGTACTTATGGGATGCCCATGGGAGGAAGGACATTCACTCACACTGAACATACGTGATGCTACCTCCTTCTCCTCATCTCCAGCCTCCTCCCCTCCCCTCCCCCATCATAGGAATCATACATAATTGTTGAGCCTTCAGTAGGGCTGTCTGCATTTGAATCCAACCTCCAGTACTTGCCATCTGTGGCCTTAGAAAAGTTGCCTAACCATTTCTAAAGTCCCATTTCTTCACCTGGAAAATGAGGTTGAAGCTAATGTATCTAACTGCTACAGCTGTGATGTGGGCTAAAAACGATAAGCACCTAGCACCCTACTGGGTATATAATATTACCTTATAGTGTCGCCTCTGAGTGTTTGGGGGAACGCCATTTCCCACAATGTTAGCCAGAGAACCTCTTACAAGGTTTTACTGAGGGCGTGGTGTTGACATCACACTTGTTGTTTTTCACAAAGCAGTGATAGGCTATGCATTTTTCTCTTCTCCACAGTTTTCCTTGGGTTCCAAGATGTCTGAGTGGGCTTTCATACAGGTAATTCCAGTAGAAGCTTTTTCCCCCTTTCTTTACTCTTCAAATGAAAAGTGAAATGGTCTAAGCATGTATCAAACCAGCAACCCTGAACTTGCTTTTCCTAAGTTCTAACTGAGTAAACAAAGAGGCTCCAACACTTTTCAGTCCAAATACGTCCAATCAAGATGCTCAGATGTCTGGATTACAGGGTGGGTGACCTGTAATGAGCAGGTGCCTCAGATTCCTTCCCTATTATCAGAACCTCCGGTTGCTGGTATGTGTTAGAGATTGAAAGGATTGTTTGGGTTAGGGATTAAAGTTTAGCTCCAGAAGGAACCTTAGCAATAATCTAGTGATAGTCAGTGGTTGTTAACTTTCTTGCGTCAGGAGCATCTTTAAAAATGCTTTAAAAATATGATTCTTTCCTAAAGAAGATGTCATTTCTCTCAAAAGCGCACATATGCACATTCACATAAAACGTGTACAAACGTCAAGGGATTTGCAACCTCCCTGAAGCCAACTCACGGATTCTCCAGTAAGAAGTTCTGATCTTGTTAGGGAACTGAGACCCAGAGAGGTCCAGGGACTTGCCCACGGTCACATGACGATTTAGCAGCAGAGGCAGAACTACGACCCAGGCTCCCATCGCCCAGTTTGCTAAACCACTGCCTTCTCTCTGTGTGCTCTGTTAGATGGCCGCGTGCCGTCCCACGAGCTCCCAGGGGAGGTTCAAAGGGTCAGATTCCAGGGATGGGACATGAGCGCAGGTGTCTCTGATGCTATCAGGAAGGGGTTGAAGATCCAGAATGCACTGCTGTTTCCCCAAGATGCCTCTGCAGCACCCAAAACCATACCTTACGATGCCTGTTCCTAATGGCTTCTTAAGGATCAGTGGGGTGATTGTGGCATGCCAGTGTGGTCCGGTGTGATCCTTCCTCCACTACCAAGGTCTGCAGGGTGGTCTGCATCAATGGCTCCTGAAGCTCTGGAAGATTGGGGGTTTTAGGAACAAATGTTTAGAATCTGATGGCACGTTACCATCAACCACTACTCTGCCTTTGTTGGCGTCCAGTGGCCCCTGCTCCCTTTCCTTCTGGGTATGTTTCAGATCTTTTCCAGGATCCTTGGTGAATGTGCACACCCCCTGCCACCAGGGGCACAGTCTCCCCTCCTACCCCTGCAATGCCCCAATAACATTCATCAGAGACTGTGACTCACTATTCTTGAGTTGATTCCTTAATTCTGTATTAAATCTATGTTAATGCTTTCTTTGAATGTCTGTGTTTAAAATTATTTTATCTTGGGTTTGTTTTCCAAGCAGAATGTTATTACTTCATCTTCCGCTTTGTGTGCGTGTGTGCATGTAATTAGTGTGTGTGTGTGTGTGTGTGTGTGTGTTTATTCCTCTGTTGTTTGCAACACCTCCCAGTGGGGGATCATTTGTAAATTTAGTTAATGAGCATTTAACACATTCTCTTTGATGAAGCTGTTAAATCTGGGCTCCACGCTGGCGTTCCACCAGACATCTCCCCCTCTCCCAAGCCATTTCTGTTTACCTATTCTTAACTACTTAGTTATGGTTTCTTGTTTGTTGGCACAATGTCAAACTAACCTTTAGTCCTGTCTGAAAAAAGTAGGGCTTCAGTTGTGAAAGAAAATGCTTAAATCTGTATTCAAAGCAAGTCCACTCTACTGGTGGGCTTTCGTTTTCGCTGAGCAAAATGTTCTGTAGACAGAACCAGTATTTCACGATCACCCTAACTGGTCATGCACGTGGCAGCAACACCGAAGCTTTAACTGTGGGCTTTTGCAAGAACAAATACCAAACTCAAAACCTGTGGGCTCCAGCTGTCAGAGACTTTTCCTGGATTTAATTATAACTTGATCTCAGAAGAGGGAGTGCGTGTCGAGTGCACTTTTCAATCATGTACAGAAAGCAGAGTAAGTGACAGAGCAGCCCTGGGATTCTCCTGTGAGATGAGGCCTCATTACTGTCCCAACAGTAGAGGATCATGGGAGGCACGCTCACCCCGTCACAGTCGCAGAAACACAGTCTGTCTCCTACATTATAGATGTAAAAAGAAACAGCACCCAGATGACTCTAAAATCGATTATTTAAAACTCAATATAATTAGAAAAACAAAAATAAACGGAGGGAAGAGATTGAACTATATATTCACCCTTGCATGAAACAGGAAGTGACCTCCCAGCTTGGAAAAATCTTCCCTCTGCTTTATATCTTATCTACCACATGTGCGCTCCTTGCTCACCTTTCCCTGACTTCAAGAATTATATTTTAGTTCTGCAATTTCCTACCTCTCAGCAAATCCCACGCCAACCCTAGAGCCGACACAGACACACACAGAATACACACACACACAGAGCAGTGTGGGGCCATCAGAAATATGTCTTGTTAGCAGTCAGAGTAAGATTTCTAACCTGGTTCTCAGCAGCTGGCCCCAGAGTCTGTGCTTCTAAATGTGAACACAGCATGTTACCCAAATCATTGACATCAATGCCCGGCTACCAAACAAGACCAGAGATGTCACCTTCCAGTCTTTGGGGTACTAGAAATGTGGTTAACTGGAGACGCTGACTCTTACATGGTGTGCAATTTTTCTATTCTACCGTGGGAAAAAAATGGAATATGATGTCAGTTTCAAGGGATTGTTTGCATTAATTCCTGAGCCAGGTCACCTGACATAATCCATAATTTGAGAAGCATTTTATACTTTGAGTTAACAGCAGACAAGAAAAGAAGAGGGAGGGAACTGGTGGGGGTGACGCAGGGAGGGGAAGGATGGCTAACCTTGTGCAAACACAGCCGTTGGTCCATTCATGTGGAAAGGCGGCATCCTACCCAATCCTACCTGATTTCAAATGCCTCCCAGTCTCAGGCCTGGCACCTCTAACCTCATTTTTGTTGCAGTTTTCCTTTCCTGTTGACTTTGGGGCAAAAGTCAACGAGGTGGTAGAGGAGGGAGCCTGCCCCACAAGAGTCTCCAGTCCTGTCTGGTGGATTTGTCTGAGGGGGGCACCATGGAGGTCTTCACAGTAGCCAACGGTAGCCTTTGCCATTGTCCAGAGTAAGCTTAAAGAGAAGCTTTTAGGCAAAGGTTTCTTTTTAAGCTGATTAGCCTCAGGGACATAGATAATTGTTACTGATAAGGCTACTGAATGTGGAAAACATCTGAAAAATAGGAACCTAAAAATAAGCATAATGAGTTATTATATGTTGAGGAATGGGGGCTGGATATACTACTTCCTTTAATATATAACCAAAAAGTGATTTGACTTCTGTCCTGCCTGCATACACTTGTTATAGAGCAACTGTGAATGAAAATAAAAGCCATGAATTCTGTGAGGACAGTCAGTTTTAATGCGATGTTCAGTTTTTATCTGTGATTACAACCAGAACCCTTAGCTTTTGGTCTCTGATTCCCAGATATATGCTAAGAATTTCCCTTCTCTCTCCCAGTTAAGGACTAGGAATTAATTTGAAAGTTATTATTATAGATTTCAGCATGTTTTATGATAGAGGTGAAAAGGCATCTTGTCTTCCAGACTTTTTCTTTACATTATCCTATCCCCACCATTCCTGACATATTCCTGTCATTCTTCTTGTGATGCCAGAGCCAAACAGTCCAGAAATGACCATAATATCACTATTTTTGATAAAGTACAGGGTAATTAATACAACTTTTTTGTGGTGTTGATTCTCTTTATTGATATTTTTAGAATATTATTTGATGCATGCCTGTGTTCTTTCAAATATTTCTCAAGTCGAAGAGTGAATATGATAAAACACTTGCGATGGTGATGTCACTCTTTTGGTCCTCACATTACTGGCCCCCATTGGGAAATCTCCAGAATTTCTTTTTTTTTAAGCTTCAGGACATCGTTGTGTATCCTAGTGGTTAGTTTTTAGTTCTCTATGTGAGCTGCCGCCACAGTATGACAACTGACAGATGGGTGGCGTGGTTCCACCACCAGGAAATGAACCCAGACCATGGTGGTGAGAGCGCCAAATCTTAACCACTAGACCACCAGAGCTGGCTCCAGAATATCCTAAACTAAGTGGTCTGACCCATGTGGCCAGGTCCAGAGGCAAGTCACCAGGAGGATCAGCTTCCTAAATACCCTTTCCTTCACCGCGAGTACAATTAAGACGGTGTCACACTGAGGAAAACACAATGTACCATTTTTCAGTGTCTTTTAAATATTGCATAAACCTGAATTTCTGCAATTTAGGAGCCTTAAAAGGATATTGAAGCTTGGACTATCTTCTTTATTTTTCTGGAATAAAGTTTGAGGTAGTTTAAGTCCTGTTTAGCAGAACACAGATTACATCAGAAAAGGGGGAAAAAAAGTTGAACTTTATTAAGAAATGTCAAGGCTCTTGATATGGCTGAGAGCCAGTGAATTTCTCCTGTGGCATGTTTCATCTTGTATTCTTTTCACCAGCTAGAGTTATGACCTCACTGGGCCAAGATTGTCCAGGCTGCTGAGACTTCTCAACCAAGAGCAAATACTAAGTATGGAAAGTTCCTTTCTCATTCAATAAACTAAGAAGCTTTAAAAGGAAAGAGATCAATAGTAAAAACATGCTATGTAATAGAATTTCCACTACGATGAGTCTTGTGGCCACTATTTATGTTCAGTCAACTGGGTTGACATTGACAAATTTGGGAAGTCGATTTTGACTCTGTCTTCCATCTTTAATCATCACCATTTCTTCTTTCTTTCCTCTTAGAAGGGCATCCACTTTCCCTGCTTCTTTTTAATTCTCTTTCCTTATCAAAATAGAAAAATGTGATGATATTTTAATTTCTACTTTGGCTGCAACTCATTCATACCTCTGTATTCCCTTTCCCAGGGCACTTGCACTTAAATCCATTTTCTCCGTTTCTAGAATAAACAGTTGTCTGTGGTCAAAGCTTTCAAATAACAGCGTACAGCTGAGGGAGATATTTTAAGGGATTGTTGTTAGTACTATCAATTCTATTCCAACTCCTAACGACCTTGTCTCCAGCAGAGCTGAACCCTGCCCAGGCTTTTTGCGCCATCCTCTCAGCTTTTGGTGCTCTATCAGACAATGCTGTCTATGCTGCTATTCACAGGGTTTTCATGGCCAATTTTTTCAGAAGTGGGAGGCCAGGTCCTTCTTCTTAGTCTGTCTTAGTCTCAAGACTCTGCTGAAACCTGTCCACCATGGGTGACCCTGCTGGTATTTGAAATCCTGGTGGCATAGCTTTCAGCATCACAGCAACATGCAGTCACCACAGTGTGACAACTGACAGATGGGTGGTGTGGTTCCCTGATCAGGAAATGAACGTGAGCCTCGGTAGTGAGAGCCCCGAATCTTAAAACTTAAGAGCAGTTTAAGGTCTTGAAAGATCCACTCAGTAGGTAGAATGGGTCGCTTGGACCATACCTACTCCTATTTCTTCTACTTACCTTAATCCTAATACTTCCCCTTCTCTAAGCCAACTCTCCAAGATATGGGGGCTCAGAGGCCATTTTACCTATCCCCTCTCTGCTCTCTGTTTCACCAACTAGAGTAGACATCTGTAATTTCCACGGCCCGTCTGTGTCCTCCCTTTTCTGCTAACAGCATCCACTTTCCCTCTGCAACCCACCATTGCCCACTATCAGTCTATGTGGTCTAGTGGGACTGAATCCACCCCCAGCTCTAAGGGTTGCCCTGTGATGGAGGCCTGGCCGTTCATGAAAGCATCACACTCCCATGGCCTCTCTGCTTAGTTCAGGAGAGGGCCATGCAAATCAGAGTTGATCTTGGGAATTTCGCTGGAACTAGTGAACAAGAGGTGCTTTCTTCTACAGTTTCTGAGATGGTTCATTTAAGCCTGGAGCTGCTGATGGCCATCTTCCCACCATGCAGAAATGCCTTCCTAAGATTAAATCAGCACAGAGAAAAGCAGAGCTTCAGTAAAGAGAGACACAGATTCCCAAACACATCCTGGAGCGCCTGGATCCACCTCCAATATTTCAGTTATGGGATCCAGTAAATTTCCCTTGATTTAAACCAATATGAATAGGGTCACTTGCAACATGGAAACCCCACACTCAGCCAGCAGCCCAGGTCTAAGCCTTTCCTCCTCCTTCCTGCAGCTGTGTTTCATCCTCTTTCACATTAACCCCAGCACTGCTCTTAGCCACAACATCAAAGCCCAGGGATTAGTCACTTAAAGCCTTCGTCATCCAGGATATCCAAGGAGAATGAAAAGCACTGCTTGAGCAGTTGCAGAAGGAACCTTCAGAGTGTGAGTTTGGAAGAAGCACAGCAGGCTAAGAGGTGCAAGGGGCATGCACACCACCCAAGAAGCAGCTACCCCAGGCTGGGATGGGGAGAGGAGGGGACAAGGAACCCTAACAATCGAGAGAAAGGGTGTAAGACCCACACCTGTGCTGGTCAGTGTCTGTGATGATGATGATCAGGATACATGAAATCAGGGGACTCTGCCCACAGTGATACCCTTTATAGGTCTTACAAAACCACATGTGATCAGAGAAAACCTAAACATTTAGCTTGACTGTATACATTCAAGTCAATTACAGTCAGAGCTGGCCTGGTGGCATAGTGGTTAAGTTCGTGCACTCCGCTTCGGTTGCCCGGCGTTCACGGTTCAGATCCCGGGTGCAGACCTACACACCACTCATCAAGCCATGCTGTTGCAGCATCTCACATCCCAGATGGAGGGAGATTTGGCACAGATGTTAGCTCAGTGACAATTTTCCTCAAGCAAAAAGAGGAAGACTGGCAACAGACGCTAGCTCAGGGCCAAACTTCCTCACCAAAAAATAAATAAATAAATAACTTACAGTCATTTGTGTGAAATGCATCCCATTTGTGCCTAATTATCATGAGACATAATGATGATTATGTACCTCATTAAGTATGTGTCAGAATAATTTAATTTCTTAGATTTTATTTGATGGCACCTATCAACATGATACATTTGTGCTCTGGCTTCCCAGTTTGTTCACACTACATACAAATTGGTCGTCTGCCTACACCTTAAAAAAATTTTCGTAATGTCGAAGACTTTATACTTGAGGAAATGAGGGACCACTGATTGATAAATAAATGGGATTGCCCCTACAGTTTCCTTATCAACAGGGAGGAGTCACCATCATATTTTGGGCAGTTAGGGCCTAGTGAAAATCAGGTGGTGGATAATTTGCCCATGTTTATTTCAGGCAAAATCAGTTGAAAAGGAATATTAGGAAGAGCTTGGAAAAGGGCAAGAAGTTAGTGCAAAGAAGAGGCCGTCAGGTAGAGGGGACAGTGGAAGGGACTGGAGTGAGGTAGACCCGCCTTCCCTCAGCCTCTCTGAGCCTCAGGATTCAGATATGTAAAATGGGAGTTGTAATTCCCACCTCCTGGAATTGATGTGAGAATGACATGTGAAGATGCAGGAGTGTCAATAAATGCTAGCTATTATCATCTTTAGAAAAGTGTGGAATTCAGCCTGAGGGTAGTCCATGAAGGGTAGAAGACAATCTTACTCTCTGCCTGAATGGAGTTTACAGGAGAATTGTGGTTCACTGTAGGAAAACGAGCCTCAAATGCCTACATGTTAGTTTAAACCATGTGAAGTTATTTTTATAGGTCAAAAATGACCCAATATGGGCAATTCCATGTGGTTCAACCTAATATGAGTGATGGAAGTTACTTCCTTGCATCTGTGCATCTTCGGTACCTCCAAACTGGGAAAGCCATTCACCCCCTCTGATGAGGGTGGCTGAGCTTTCTCCAAGAATGCTAAGCCTTCTTGAGAAAGAGCAAGAGAGAGGAAGGGAGAAGCAAGACGTGACTGACTGAAATGCTCTTTAAAATGAAATGAAAGCCAAAATAAGGGCTAAGAATAAGAAAGCCACAGCTTGGGGCATAAAATATGTGTTGTAAGTGTTTTTCTTGTTGGTGCGGGTTTCCCGGGGAGGCTGTTGGAGATACAGTAAAAGGAAAAGAAGTGAACAATCCAGACGTGGAGAAGAAGAAAAGTTTAGAACCAAGAAAAACAGATATTAGTATTTTTAAAAAATTGGTTATTTAAGTTCTTCTTGAAAAAGAGCATCTAGCATCCTTAACACTGGTAACAAAATCAAGCAAAGGAAAAAAAAAAACACTGAATATGGAACAGAAAGGAATTACCTTTGTAAAATGTACTTAATGAAGTGTTGTTAAGTGTTCCTTGAGATTAGAAGGTAGACAGAACTGTCTTCGGTGATGATCTTTTCATAAAATCATGCAGCTGGAAGAAATGGTTTAATCTTACTTCCTGCCTCAGGGAGCTATATAACTAAGCCATCCAATTTGAACGGTTATCCAATTCATTTTTTTAAGGTTTTAAACCACACTCTGCCCTGAGCTCTGAGCTTGCCTGTCACCCACCACAGGCGGAGGGTGACACCCATCTACCCCAGTCGTCCCCCCCACCCACTTCATCCTGGTCTAGGAGCTACTAGAGCCTTCCACAGAAACGGGATTTTCTTTGGTGTATGGATATTATTACAGGTATTAGCAACGCTGGGGCTTCCGTCACTTCTGAGTGCATTGGCCTGCGGGGTCAACGACTCAAGCACAGCTCCTGGGAGCCTCTGCACCTGGAAGAGAGCTGTGAAGGACACTCTGCTCAAACGCTGAGACTCACGGGAACTCAGTCGCTCAGGATGTGGCCAGAGCCAGAGCTGAATTTTGGCGGCTGGCTCCAGCCTCCAGCAAATTAGCATCAGGGCAGAGCAACAAAGGCAAAGGATATGTGCATTCCATCAATGGGAGGCTCTATGCCAGGCTGTGAAAGGTCTACTTACATCAACAGCAGCCCAGAGAGGTGGGTCAGATCCACCATGATCTAGAATCATCTGGAAGGGCTCAGTGAACCTGGACATAGATCCCCACAGAGTGGCCACAGAGCACCTTGCTAACCCTAGACGAGATGATCCAAACCCTACATATGGTCAACTGTGCTGGCAATGACCCCTCAGATGTGCTCGGAACCGTATCACCCGTGGACTAGCAGTGAGCGAAGATGATGCCCTTCGTCTCCTCAGGCATGACGTGGCTCCTTGCATGTGGCAAGAAACCAGCAGCCAGAGCCAGCCCTGACGGCCTAGTGGTTAAAGTTTGGCACAATCCACTTCAGCGGCCCGGATTTGGTTCCCGGATTTGGAACCACACTGCTCGTCTGTCAGTAGCCATGCTGTGGTGGCGGCTCACATAGAAGAACTAGAAGGACCTACAACTAGGATACACAACCCTGTACTGAGGCTTTGGGGAGGAAAAAAAGAAAGAAAGAAATCAGCAGCCAATGAAGTATGCCCGATTGGTTTACAAATCCGCCAGATAAATGTCTAGTTTGAGGAAGTGTCCTTGAACCGTTTGCTTTTCTTCCCTTCGGAATGGAAGTGCACTGACTGTCCTGCAAGGGTTTCAGAGAAGACTTAGTATTCCACTTGCTTCGCCGGGACACTGGACAGCACTGTGAGCGGGCACTTTCTGCCGCTCCTGACCCCCCTGCCCTTCTCCACAGCTGCTCTGTCCCAGGCGGCATGCGCAGACACTGGAGCCTAGAGCCAGCTAGCCCTGGAGGAGGAGGGGAATTTGAGAAATCTTGTTCATGCCACTGGTGCTAGGGTCCAAATTTTCTAAAATCTGTATGCCAGTGCACTGTCGCCTGCCCAAGAGGCAGAGTTAGAATCCTGGGGAAGCCATCAAAACACTGTCCTCAGGATTCTCTTTCAACTGTACTGTCACACAATCTTTACCTTAGTACAACCATGCCAGTTATCCCAGGAAGAGGAAAGAAGAAGCTTCTATCCCCTTATTGGAATTTAGGAAATATTTGCTATTTTTATACACTCGGTGAGTATTAAGATTCATCTCAGAGCAAGAGAAACCTGAGTCATTGACCTAATTTGCATGGCTGAATGTTTCAAGGAAAACTCTGTGAATTGCAATTGGGCCCTTGGCACGGTTCTGTGGCGGTCAAGGGAATCTGTTCTCTGAAAAGCACGTCGCGTCTATGTCTGTCCCATCTGGGCTGGCCCCATCAGACAAAGGTGCTCATGTGGCACCGGGCACTCCTTCATTTCTGGAGTGGTGAGCTCAGATTTTGCACATAGAAATTCAGTTCCACGGCCACAAATTCCTTTGCAGATGTGTTGTTGGCCACACAAGAAGGCAGACAAGAATACGAATGAGGTCACACAGCCAGGAAACTGTCACAGGGTTGGCGATCAAATGAAGACCAGTGGCAGAATCCAGGAATGGTTGGGGGCACAGCCCAGGGAGAGAATGTCCAAATCCTGGATTCTTCTCTCACTAGTTCTGACACCTGGACAAATTACTATTAAACCCCTCAGTAGGGATGGGTGATAGGTCTTTTCTCATGGGGATGTAGGGAGATTAAGTAACAGTGTGTAAAACATTTACTTAGAACCCTGCCTAGAACGTATTTGGTGCATCTTTGCTGCTGTTATTTTTATTATTCTTCTTCCACAGAAAGGACTGCATGAGGCATGGAATTGCTAATGCCCCATGTTTTAAATAATACCTGATAAATGGCAGTGCTGAGCTGTGAACTTCAGCTCGTCTGATCAAATCCCAACTCCTTACTTGTAATGGGGAAAGGGGGTAGAGCAAAAGAATTGGCTTGAAAATTTCAATTGCCCGTATATCTTATTGGGTGGAAAAAAACACCTAGACGCATCGTTTCTTTCTAAGGTGGCTCAACAGCTCAGTAGGGTATTTTAGTCTCGACTCTCTGTGCTACATATTGACATCTACCTTTCCCAAAGAACGGGGGTTAAAACCCACTAGCACAGCCATTTTGCTAAAATGCGTGAAATCTGGTTCCACTTTTGAAACAGGCAAAGAAAAATTTCATGAATGCCTAGCAAGTTCTTTGTACTGAGAAGACATTTTCACATGCGCGGTGCTGACTTTGCTTTGCTCATGGTGAATTCTAGTCCACTGTCTCTGTTTCAATAACATAATGAGAAAGAGCATTTTAGATCTGGAAAGGTCTGAGATTGGATCTGATCCAATGTCTTCATTTTGCAGATGAGCAAACAGAGGCCCAGGATCATGAAGTAAATGAGTCCCAGCAGTCCCGGGACCCACTTTAAAGGTAGCTTAAATGTAGTTTTGGGGGAAAAGTCATTCCTAGTTTTGATGCCTCAGTCGGGTGGGCAGGCTCATTACAGAGGCATTTTGAACCCTTAGAGAAAGGAGCTCTCTGTCTGCACACACACGTGCACACTTCACACACACACACACACACACACACACACACACACACACACACACTGTGCTTGCTCCCAGTTTTGCTTTGTCCCCAAAATTCTGATACTCTCCTTCAGAGAAGGAGCTGAAGAAAACAAATCAACAATCAAGGCATTTTTTGAACAGAATAGATCCATTATTCTTTGGGTGAGCAGATTCCAGATTCTGATTTTTCTTCTCAACTCAGCTTCTCCCTCGGAGAGAAGGAGAAATGGAGAAAACCTGAAACAAACAGTATTAAACAAGAACTCATCTGACCTCTTTTTGAATGCCAGTTGACTGGGTAGCAATCCAGGGGGCAGAGAGGTGTTTTCTCAGTGGACTGTGGTGCATTCAGATTAAGCTGACGGTCAACAGCGGTGGACGCAGGCGCAGTGCACTTTCCCCCACTTGCAGAAGTGCAGCCGTCGCCTGAAGAATGGGACAAAATGGTTCCCAGCATGCCTTTCTCCCTCAGGCCCCAGCACAGGTGAGGGCAGTGTGATGACAGCGTTCCACCTGATGGGTGGGGCGACTTCTGCATTGCCCGCATCTTGCCCCTTAGAGAAACTACTAGTTTCTGACATTCTGACAGTCTGTGTTCCAGGAAACAGGAACCCTGTGCAGTTCTCCTAACTCCCTGTGAGTGTGGGGAAGCCGACTGCTTAGAGTTCTTCCAAAAAGTGAAATTGAAATACTATTCTAATACCGCTTATTATGTGTATTGACTTTATGAAGCCTTTTCTTAGTTACTATTAAAACCTGTTGGAAATCTTTGTAACTTTAAAGGAGAGAATACTTGTGAAAAGCAAATTTCTATGAACATTTGCATACTGTTAAATGCATATTTTATTTCTTTATACTAATAATGGTACCATTTACGTAGCACTTACAATGTCCCTGAGAGATTACACCAATGCTCATGTGACCCCAGGGGCTACATGGTATTCGCAGCCCCATTTTATAGATGAGAAAACTGAGGTTCAGTGGGATGGAGTAATTGACCCAAGGACAATTAGCTTTGAAGGCTGCTCTGTCAGGCTCTGAAGGTATGATGCTGGGTCGTCAGCCTCACTGAGCCTGTTTGTCCACAGTGTTGCACATGGGGTGTTCAATGTCCAGTGGGTGGCACTTTGGAGGAAGGGGGCAAGGGCAGAGGATAGAAGCGTGCCAAGCCAGGAGCCATTGCACGGAGGCTGTGACTTTGCCTCTTGTTTAAAGGATTTGGGGAACTTAGCAAAATATTGAAGGCACACATTACCACACTTGTGAGGGCAAAGGTCAAGAGCCAAAGATGTGCAGCTGTGGAAGCTGTTACCTCTGTGTGGGGTTAACCTGAGGGAAGAAAGGTCATAGGGAAGAGACGCTCCTGGTCGATGCATTCTTAAAATTTCTAGCATTTCCACATGGCTGAGGCTGCTCCTCCAGAAGTCGGAAGAAACTTCTGGAAGAGTACACTGCTAAGGGTCTGTAAGGTGAAACAGGATTCATTCAGCATAGAGAGGAGGACTCTGAACCCTGCTGTGGCACTGCCCCAGGGAGCCGCTGACCTCAGGGAGCTACAAAGGAGAGGCCCCGTGGAGAGTCAGGCAATTGCTGGCACTCGGGAAGCCATTTTGTTTCCCACTTTGTTTATTTTCCTGAGGAAAGACGGTGGTAAAATAGCTTAGACGAAAGATATTGTGTTTGAAGAGAGCCAGTTAGGGTTTACTAAGCCACTTTTATTTGATTATGACAACACTTTACGATGAGAGCAATGATACTTACTTTGAAGCTAGAGTTGTCAAATTTAGAAGAAAAAAACCAGGATGTCCAGTTAAATTTGAATTTCAGATAGACAATGAATAATTTTTTAGTAGACTTATGTCCCATGCAATATTTGGGACATATATATACTAAAAACTTATTTGTATCTTACCTAGTAACCCTATTGAAGCATCAATTTAACACAGCATGACTACCTTTGGTAAAAATTACATGGCATATAATTTACAAGTTTTAAGGGAAATGGCATTCATTAAAAGAAAATACAATGAATTGTTGACCTGAAACTAATTTTACCATAGTTTCTTATTTGGCAATTTCTCACTTTAAAAATGTCTATAAATTTGCTATCAGATGATTGGTTAAAGAAGATGTGGTATATACATACAATGGAATACTGCTCAGCCATAAGAAAAGACACAATTGTCCCATTTGCAACAACATGGATGGACCTAGAGGGTATTATGTTAAGTGAAATAAGCCAGAGAGAGAAGGACAGACACTGCATGAACTCACTCATATATGGAATATAAGTGAACACAGAGAGAACTGATTGGTGGTTACCAAGGGGAAGGGGGGTCGGGGGTGGGCACAAAGGGTGAAGGGTTACATCCACATGGTGATGGACAAACAAAAATGTACAACAAAAACCCCACAGTGTTATAAACTATTAAGACATCAATAAAAAAGAATTTCAAAAAAAAAGTTTGCTATCAGAGAACCAGTAGAAAATCATATTTTCTCTTGAGTTGAATTCTCATTAAATAATCCATAAATAAAGCATACTGAAAATTTTGCAAGCGTTTAAAATACTTTGTAACTATATGTAAATGTTTATGTATTAAAGGATGGAATTCATTCAGCAAACACCCATTGGACACCCACTTTATGATAGACACTGTTGAAGATATTGGGGGACATCAAGGAAGATAATGACTTGGACCTTACACTCTAGAGATTGGCTTTATGAGGATGTGTGAATTTTAAACTATAGCCAATTCCAGGAGGCTTATTTTCTGGGGCAATCTGACATTATAAAGATTTCTATTTCATAATTTAGACTTTAGAGATGGATATTTATTTTTCAGCATTTATTGGTGCTATAAGAATTATACATCCTGATATCGTTGAAGACTTTTAAGAAGTTCTCTGGGATTTTATACCTGAAAATTATATAAACTTAAGAAGGCTTTGGGGTGAAAGCTCAAACTGAATTGGGAGAACACAAGAAGCAAAACATTAATTCAGGATGTTATCTCTAGTTACAAAGTCTCAGCTCTTAAATCAGAATCAATTTACAAGGCGCCTGTCCCCTTCCACCCCTACATTTGGGTGGAGGTTTCTAGGAACAAAGAATGTTGTCAAGATGTTAGGTAGGAAATGAAACTTTAAGTTTCTAGAGCCTGTTTCCACCGATGCATGGATATCAGTTTAGCAACACACTGTAGTTCTTATTCTACACTTGAGAGGTAGTAAATTGCTTTTGGGTAGAAATGAATTAACTCTTTCCTATGACTACATTACCATAACATGCTGTCAGAGGTGATTTAGTAAACTGAATATGGAAGGCTAAAAACCTTAATATAGTTCCAAGAAATAAATTGATTAATGTGTCCTTTTTTCATTAGTATGATCAGATTCACAAGATGATTTTATGCTAATACTCATTTTCATAACCTCTATTGTCTATCTCAGCAAACTCAAGGTTGGAAGGACAGTAAAGGTTATCTAGTTTGATCTTCCTGCACCCACCAGATGCTTATTCCCTCTATAACATCCTCACCAAGTGGTCCAACTTTTTAGATGCCCTAGAATATGTTTCAGGGGTCTGGTAAAAAAAAAAACTCTTTGCCTCCCAGAAATAAGATGTTCTGTTCCTTTCATTGAGAACAAGGAAACAAGATCAGGCCAGAGTTTCAAAAACCCTAAAGCACTATAAAGAAGGATTCCCAGCGTCTTTTACTTGAGAAAAGAAAAGGAATTGGTAAAACACTTCTATATTAGTGGTAATAGCAGTTCTATACCTAAAACAAACTAACATTCTATATCAAAATAACAACTATATTGAAAAACAACTAAGGTGATAATTATTATGTACCAAACACTGTGCTAAGTCATTTTCACATCATTTCTTGTTTAATTCAAAAATTTGTCATTTAACTTTCACAAGACCTTTCAGAAGGTAGTACTGTTATGGTGTTGGTTAATGGAGACAATCTGAGTGAGAGGCAGAGAAGTTAAGGAATTTGCCTACCATTTAACATTAGAGGGGACCTTTGGAATCATAGAATCCACTCATAATTTTCTAGGATTTGCCTCGATACTTGTGTCAGAAAGTCAGAGTTGGAAATCTTAGATCCATGGTGTTTCTATTACTTCATGCTGCCTTATTCTCAAACTCATATGTCTCCATGCTACAGAAATATTCCATATCTATATCTATCTATCTATCTATCTATCTATCTATCATCTATCTGTCTATAATAATGGATGATTACAACTATTCTTCTTCTCCCAGTTTGACCATGGATAGGGTGAAGGAGATGCAATGTGTCTGATTCCAGGCACTTTTATACTTTAAACCTGATTAAAAACTAAAAACATGGCTCCATCCAACAGCAGCAGAATATATATTCATCTCAAGCACAAATGGAACAATCTGGACGATGGACTATATGCTAAGCCATAAAACAAGACTCAGTATAAAAGACTTGAAATCATACAAAGTATGTTTTCTGACCATGATGCAATTAAATTAGAAATCAATAACAAGGAAATTTGGGACTTTTGCAAATATGGGAAAATTAAACAGCACACTTCTAAGTAACAAATGGATCAAAAAAAAAATCACAAGGAAAATTAGAAAATGTTTTGAGGTGAAATAAAATAAGAATACAACATAACCAAAATTTATCGGATGTGGGTAAAGCAGTTAGAGGGCAATTTATAGCTGTAAGTGCCTACACTAAAAAAAGAGAGAGAGAGAGAGCCAGCCCTGATGGCCTAGTGGTTAAAGTTCAGCACACTTTGCTTTGGTGGCTCAGGTTCGGTTCCCAGGCATGGAACCATGCCACCTGTCTGTCAGTAGCCATGCTGTGGTGGTGGCTCACATAGAAGAACTAGAAGGACCTACAACTAGAATATACAACTAAGTACTGGGGCTTTGGGGAGGAAAAGAAAAAAGAGAGGAAGGTTGGCAACTGATGTTAGCTCAGGGCTAATCTTTCCCAGCAAAAAAAAAAGAAGCAGAAAGATCTCAAATCAATAACCAAATCTTGGGCCAGCCCGGTGGCGCAGCGGTTTAGTTTGCACTTGGCAGCCCAGGGTTCATGGGTTTGGATCCCGGGTGCCAGCGGACACACTGCTTGTCAGCCATGCCGTGGCGGCGTCCCATATAAAGTGGAGGAAGATGGGCACAGATGTTAGCCCAGGGCCAGTCTTCCTCAGCAAAAAGAGGAGGATTAGCAACGGATGTTAGCTCAGGGCTGGTCTTCCCCACAAGAAAAAATAACCAAATCTTCCACCTTAAGACACTAGAAGAAGAAGAGCAAACTGAAGCCAAAGGAATCAGAAGGGAAGAGATTTAAAGACTAGAGCAGAAATAAATGAAACAGAAAATAGAAAAACAATAGAGAAAAATCAATAAAACTAAAAGTTGGTTCTTCAATAAAATCAACAAAATTGACAAACTTTTAGCTAACCTGACCAGGGGAAACAAAAAAGAGAGAGAAAAGACTCAAATAATTAAAATTAGGAATGAGAGAAAGGACATCACTACTGCCCTTACAAAAATAAAAAGGATTATAAAGGAATACCGTGAAGAACTGTGCACCAAAAATTGGATAACCTAAATGAAGTAACAAATTCCTAGAAAGATACAAGTTACTAAAAAGAACTCAAGAAAAAATAGAAAACCTGAATAGGCTTATAACAAATAAAGATATTAAAGTAGTAATTTTAAAACTTTACCGGAGAAAAGCCCAAGACCAGATAACTCCACTGGTGAATTCTACAAAACATTCAAAGAAGAATTGATACCTATCCTTCACAAAATCTTTCAAAAAGTAGAAAAGGAAGAACACTTCCCAACTCATTCTAAATTCATTCAATAAAACCAGTATTACCCTGATATCAAAACCAGACAAAGACATTGCAAGAAAAGAAACCTACAGACCAATATCTCTTACATTCATACCTTATATGAATATGGATGCAAAACCTTATATTCATACCTTATATGAATATAGACACAAAAATTCTCAACAAAATTCTAGCAAACTGATTCCAGAATGATATAAATAGGTTTCTCTGCCGTGATCAAGTTAGATTTATCACAGGAATGCAAGGATGGTTTACCATCCAAAATCAATTACAGTCATGCGCCACATAATGACTTTTTGGTCAGTGACAGACCGCACATACAATGGTGGTCCCATAAGATTAGTACCATATAGCCTAGGTGTGTAGTAGGCTACCATCTAGGTTTGTGTAAATGCACTCTATGATGTTTGCACAATGACAGAATCACCTAACGATGCATTTCTCAGAATGCATCCCCATTGTTAAGTGACACATGACTATAATGTAATATATCATATTAATAGAATGAGACAAAACCCATATAGTCATCTCAATAGACACAGAAAATGCATTTGACAAAATTCAACACCCTTTCATGATAAAAAAAGAAATCGTTCAATATTCTAGGAATAGAAGAAAACTTCCTAAGCCTGACAAAAAGCATCTACAAAAAACTTCTTCATCCTTAATGGTGAAAGACTAATGCTTTCCCACTTAGATCAGGAACAAGCTAAGGATGTCCACTCCCACTACTTCTATTTAACATTTTACTGAAGGTTCTAGCCAGGGTAATTATGCAAGAAAATGAAATAAAAACCATCCACATTGAAGAGGAAACAGTGAGACTACCTCTATTTGCAGATAATATGATTTTGTACAAAGAAAATCTTAAGAAACCCACTAAAAACCAATAAATAATAAATGAGTTCAGCAAGGCTGCAGGAAATAAGATCAATATATTTCTACACAGTAACAATAAACATTCTGAAAATGAAACTAAGAAAATTTCCTTTACAATAGCATCAAAAAATAAAATACTTTGGTACAAATTTAACAAAAAGAGTGAAAGATTTATACACTGAACACTACAAAACATTGTTGAAAGAAGTTCAAGATCTAATTAAATGGAAAAATAGGCCATGTTCATGGATCAGAGGACTTAATATTTATAAGACAGCAGTACTCCTCAAACTGATCTACAGATTCAACACGATCCCTATCAAGGGACCCAGGAAAGCCAAAACAATCCTGAAAAATGAACAGCCTTGAAAGACTGACAATGCCAGATTTCAAAACTTACTACAAAGCTACAGTAATCAAGGCAGTGTGGTACTGGTATAGCAATAGACATATGGTTTAATGGAATAGAATTGAGAGTCCAGAAATAAACTCTAACATGTATAGTCAATTGATTTTCAATGAGGATGCCAAGACAATTCAATGGGAGAAATGATAGTCATTTCAACAAATGGTGCTGGGACAACTTCATATCCACATGCAAAAGAGTAAAATTGGACTTCTTCCTCACACCATACACAAAAATTAACTCAAAATGGATCATAGTCCTAAATGTAAGAGCCCACTATAAAACTCTAAGAAGAGAACAAAGCTATGACTCTTTGTGACCTTGGGTTAGGTAATAGCCTCTTAGATATGACACCAAAAGTACAAGTGACAAAAGAAAATATAGATAAACTGGACTGCATCAAAACTAAAAACTTTTGTGATGCAAGCAATACCATCAGGAAAGTGAAAAGATAACCCACAGAATGAGAGAAAATGTTTGCAAACCATAAATCTGATGAGACATATTCAGAATGTATAAAGAACTATTGCAATTCAATAATAAAAAAAACCCATTAAAAAATAGACAAAAATTTGAATAAGTAATTCTCCGTCAAGATATCTAAATGGCTAATAAACACATGAAAAGATGCTCAACATCATTTGTCATTAAGTCAAAACAACAAAGATACCACTTCACACCCACTAGGATGGCTCTTATCAAAAAGAGAGACAATAGTAAGTGTTGATGAGGATGTGGAAAAATTGGATCCTCATTCATTGCTGGCGAGAATTTAAGAAGGTGCAGCTGCTTTGGAGAAACAGTTTGGCAGTAGCTCAAAGTTGAACAGAATGACCATATGACCCAGAAATTCCACTCTTAGATACATACCCAAGAGAAATGAAAACATATGCCCACATAAAAACTTACATCAGTGTTCATAGCAGCATTGTTCATAATAGCCAAAAAGTAGAAACACCTCAAATGTCCATTAACTGATGAATAGATAAATAATATCTGTATATCCATACAATGAAATATTATTTAGCAGTAAAAAGAAATGAAGTACTGATACATGCTACAGCACGTATCAAGGGATGACTCTTGAAAACATTTTGCTAAGTGAAAGAAGTCAGTCACAAAACACCACGTATTATATGATCCCATTAATACGAAATAGCCCCAATAGGCATAGTTATGAGACATAAGGTAGATTAGTGGTGCTTAGAGTTTGAGGTAAAGCCTGGGTGGAGGGAATGGGGATTGACCCATAATGGGTACAAGGTTTCATCTTGTTTTGGTTTTATAACCACGGTTTTATAACCCTTTGAATGTGCTCAAATACATTAAATTGTACACTTTAAATGGGTGAGTTGTATTTTATGAGAATTATATCTCAAAAGAGCTGTTTTTAAAAAAAGGACATGGCATCCTATTCCATTCCTTCCTAAATCTACCAGTACTCATACTATCCCTCAAACCTTGTCAATAATTTTATTATCACTCTTTCAAGACCAAGCTTAAAAAATTCACAACTTGTAGAACACTTTCTTAAAATAACTCCTGTGTTCTATCCTAATCAGTTTCTGAATGGACATTTCTTCAGAATGTAGTCAGCCATTCAAACCCTGCTTACATCCTCTTGGTAATTGTTCTAGAGTCATTTTCTCGTTGACATTCCTGAGAATTTTCCTTAAGTCCTTTACCTTCATTATCTACTGCCACATGGTTCCTAAGGAAAGTTGATGATTCCATTCATTCCTGGGTTTACAATCTGAAGCTCACCAAAGCTCATGCTCAATTGGTGGAAGCTTTGACCTTGGGTCTCTTTTTGGTCAGGGTCCAGGGTTTGACAAGAGTTGAATAAGGGCACTTTTCACAGAGGTGTGGGCAGGATTAAAGAACAAACTAGGAAGTGTGAAGCCCCAGACACAAGCAACAGCAGGAAACCTTTGCCACCTCTAAGCCTGAAGGGAAAATTGGAGAAAACAGTTAAGTCAAGAACTATAATCCTGGAAATGGGTTCACCTCTACTTAGTCCCAGGCTTAGAAGAATGCAGCAACTGCTAAAAGCCTGGCAGGAGTAAGTCTGGGAGACACTCCCAGACATGAATACCCCACCCTACCTCTCTCTGCTTCCACTCTCTTATCCCCCACCTTTGACCCAACCCAAAAGAAGTGAGAGAACTAGGGAGTCAGACCATCATCTATAGGCGTCAGCCTCCCAGGGGACAGATGGCAGAGATGGGTCTAGAGGGGCTGATGGAGACGAACCAGCACAAGCCCTGACCCACCAGGGTCGCTGGTCTCTAAGCCCCAAGGCTCCAGCCTCTCGTTGGAACCCAGGAAGCTTCTTGATTTTACATCACTGCTGCCACTTCTCAGTTGCTTGTGTTACTCTCTGCTTCCGATACTTTGTAGGTCCTTTCAAAAGCAGCTGTTAATTCAGCCCCTAATTGGTTTCTCCAGGGAGTCTTTAAGCTTGTTGACATAGGAGAGAGGTCCCTCTCCACTAATATTTACAGCCCTTCCTTAAGTTTACAGAAGTAGTCTTTTCTTTCCATTTTCACAGCCTCCTCTCCCTAGCAACACAGACAGATCCCCTCAGGGCTGAATCAGGGGCAGATTTTCCTTTCCATCCCTCCATTCTCCCGAGAGGGAGGCTATGGAACATATCCAGCAGCCCCCTCAGAACCACTTCTTCCAGCTGACCATTATCATGTGTCCCAAGCTGAGCTACAAGTCTTTTTACACTCCCACATCCAGGGAGAATTCCTTATGGGCCATTTTATATTTTCTTTATTTGACGCTGGGGCAGTAGTGGGAGGGAGTTGCTGTAAGAGGAGCCTTAATATTTTGAAAATCAGTGATTGTGTTTTGCTTGAATGTAGTGATGACTTCAGGGGCTACTACCAGGTCAAATAGGACAATTTGCCCCCGCAGATAATATGGCCCGATGCTCGTGCCTTCACATTTCTTTTGTCGTTAGCTTGCAATTGATGCATCTTAGCTGTTCCATGTGTATTGGTTTATTTTACACTCAGATCTAAAGGGATCTCCACACTGTTGTCCCCTACAGAGTACCATAATTTTTTCATAGCCTTTTTTTAACGACCTCAAGACCTATTTCTCTTACTTCTGCGTTGGTAACTGTGTTCCAAATGGTTGAGGTTGCCAAAAGCCTGACCTCCGTAAAGGTGAAATGTTACTGGTTTCATTGTTACTGTTTTCTCATACTATGGAATCATCCAGTAGTTACTGAATTCTGAAGTTTCCATCATATGTCAGATTTGAAGGAATACACGTGGGAAACATTATCCCAGCAAATATTGGTGCAGTGGCTCTCAAATTGTGCTTCCTGAGCCTGCAGCATCAGCACCACCTGGGAACTTGTTAGAAATGCACATTCTCAGGCCCAGCCCAGACCTACTGAATCACTCTGGGAGCTCTCCAGGAGACTTTGATGCAGGTTAAAGTACTGAATCACTCTGGGAGCTCTCCAGGAGACTTTGATGCAGGTTAAAGTTTAAGAACCACTGGTCTAGTATACAAAGGTAGGACAAGGAGTATGTTCTAGTCTGGGTTCTCTACAGTGCCTAAATAATGGACATCACCATTGAAAGTAGCCTTTAAATTATGATAACCATACCCCTGCCTGGTTGCATTTGTTTTAGTTCCAAAAAAAGGCTATGTGGGGCTAGTCTCAGTTCATTCAATGGCGTCAGAAGCAGGTCACCCACTGAGTCTCAGATGTGCCACAAGGACTGGGAGAACATCCTGGCCACAGGACTTGGTCAGTACCTCTAGGGACTCGCTTTGTACCACGTGCTCAAGTAGATGTGGGCCAGATGATCAGAACTTGGTATTTTAAAACATATGTGGTGACAGTGAGTCTTAGTCATCACTGAGTGCCCCAGAGATCTGGCTGCTTGCTACATCCTCATAGGCAACAGGAGAGGATGCTGGGAGCCCAGCCCTAAAAGAGCTTATGGTATAACGAGCTGCCAAACCCCTTAAATAATGGCAGCCTCTTGAAAGAAGATATTTATGAACCAGTTTCCATGGCTGCCCCAAGGCTTCATGCATCCTATTGTGTTTACTGCTCTTCCACCCCTTGCTGATGTCGAGCTTCAAAAGATGGTGTCTAATTTGTCCTGAGAATCCAGCCCTACTAGACTGACCTGTCATCCCCCACATGCTGCTAATGGGCAGCTGCTTTCCAAATGAGGTTGTTAAAACTTTTGCTCATCCTCTTACTCAACTGAACTTGGCTTTGTTTTATTTTGGGTGGGAAGCAAATCACTTGGCTAGTAGAATTTTGCTTAATTGGTCACTTGGCTCAGGGTTGGATGACTTTTCCATTAATGTTTATTCAACAAGTATATTTTATTTAATTTTCCCTGAAATAACCCAGCTGACTCTGAATGTTCAAGATGCGCAGAGCACTGAAAAGGAGCCATGATCCCAGAAATTCTATAATAATATGATGATAGAAAACATGGAAGAGACACAGTCTGAAGTTTCAGAGATTTAGCAGGGGATAAGCAAGATAGATAACCAACCACAGTGTTCTCACCATCTCTTATCTCTTTCTTTGCTTTATATATCTGAATCTATTTTTTTCTCTGGGTTCCTAATCTCTGTGCCCCTCTATATTTCTCTCTCACTGGTGTCTCATGTGTGTTTGTGTGCATGCACTTATGTGTGCACGCATGCATGTCTGTGTGTATTTCACCTCGTAAAAAATATAATGATGGCATTTTGTCACAATAAAATTGTAAAAAAGCAAAACTGTATAATAATCACTAATAATATGGCATTTCTGAGAACTTACTCTATAATGGGCCCTGGGCAAAAAAACTTTTATTGTGTTATATCCATTTCACCAAAAACTTGGTAGCTTTTTAAAGTGTTTTCTGCTTTTCTCTCTTGCTATCCAGTTTCCCATATCTAGAAAATGTAATTTGTCCTTTTCAGTCTGTGAGACTCTCTCCCTCTAAGTGGCCCCATCAGAAATGATTTGGTGCTCGTACTTATGGGAACTTGGAAAAGAGAGAATGTGGAATATTGGATGAGAACTGAAGGTTATTAAAATCAAAAACAAGTGTTGGGGTAAAAATGGAACATTCTCTAAGGAGGACTTTGCAAGCCTTCTTGCCTTTTCAGTGGCAAAGGCCAAGCAATGGTCTCCTGGCCTTGCCCTCTGTAGGTTACAGAAAGGCTTTTCCTTATAAATGCATGGAGCTGAAGTTCATGCAGAGGGCTTGCCCACACTGGCTTATTTACTCTAGAATCAGAAACAAGACCTCAGTTAATTTCAGTCATACTAGTGTTGCGTATTTCCCGCCTCCACCCACATCCGCCCACTAGTTCTGGCCCCAAATTGCTCATGAGCTGACCCTGCCCACTGGCAAATGCTCATTCCTCAGGACAGCCAGAGCTTGTACATCAGGCTGTAATGCTGTCAGAAGAAATGCAATTGTCCTCATGCCATCGGTAGACTACAAGGAAAAGGCTAGTTCCTCTATCCTTGTATTAAAAGGCTTAGGGTATGGAGGTCAACTGTAAATATTGGACAGGTCAAATTCGCCTGCCTGCTGGGTGGGTCAGAGCTCTAAACACACAGGCACCATATATGAGGATACTGTTTCTTTCTTGGGCAAGGGAGAACAAGGATTGGCCGGTTTTCAGTGCTTATCATTCCATCCTCCATTAAACAGTCAGTCCAGGGGTACTTAGTTAGGACATACTATGTTCAAGGCGCTGCGCTATGGAGGATGTAGAGAAGTCTGTCAAAGAGTTTAGGATCCAGCAGAGGATTAAAAATATAGGTAAACATAGTACAAGGAAGTTCATGGTAAGAACTTGACCTCCACAATCAGAGAAACTTGAGTTCAGATTTCTGCTCTTTTGGGTAAATGATGTTGTAACAATAGGACATCTGTGAAAAAAAAAATGAACTTCGAGCCATACATCATATCTTACACAAATGTTAACTCAAAATAGATCATAGACCTGAATGTAAAATCTAAAACTAGAAAATTTTCTCGAGGAAAACAGAAAAAAATTTGTGACTTTGCTAGACAAAGATTCCTAAGATAAAACAACAAAATAAGATGCATAAAAGTAAAAATGAATAAGTTGGACTTAATCAAAAGTAAAAATTCTACTTGAAAAACACTAGAAAATGAAAAGACAACCACAGACTGAGAGAAAATATTTGCAAAGCACACATTTTTCAAATGGACAAAAGATTGAACAGAGCACATGAAAAGGTACTCAGCATCATTAGTCATTAGAGAAATACAAGTGAAAACCACAATGAGATACATATTAGAAAAAAATTTTAAAATAAACCAAAAATTATAAAAATCTTAAAAAAATAAACAAAACCATAAACCAATAAATAAATAAACTTTAAAACAATAAACCAAACTTAAAAAAATAAAACAAAAAACTGGTAATACCAAGTGCTGACAAAGTTGTGGAGCAAAGAGAACTCTCACACATTGATTATCAGAATGCAAAATGGTACAGCCACTTCAGAAAAACAATTTGGCAATTTCTTATAAAATTAAATGCACACTTACCCTATGATGGAGCAATCCCACTCCTAGGTATTGACCCAAGTGAAATAAAAACCTATGTTCACACAACACCTGTCCATGAATGTTTATAAGTGGTTCTGTTCATAAGCAACAAAAGCTGGGAAATACTGAAGCATGCTCCAACTGGTTAATGAGTGAACTGCGGTACGTCCAGACAATGGAATACCACTCAGCAATAAAAAGGAACGAATTATTGAGCCACGCAGCAACATGGATGAATCGCAAAAGCTTCATGAACTTCAAATGCCAAGTAAAAGGACCTACACTCAAAAGGCTACACATGATATGATTCCATTTATATGATGTTTTGGAAAAGGCCAGACAGTAAGGACAGAGATCAGATTGGTATTTTCCAGAGCCTGGTAATGGGGGAAGGAGTTGACCACTCCAGGGCATGAGGGAATTCTTTGAGGAGATAGAACTGTTCCATAGCTTGATTGTGGTGGGAGTTACATGAATGTAAAACTCACACCACTGTACAGTAAAGAACAGGAAATATACCTCCATCAATGCAACTTGGAAGAAAAAGAAGTAATATTATAAATAGTACTTAGTTGTCAAAAACTATGAAAGTGATTTTAAACCAAAACAAAACTCTGTTCTGGCACTTACAGCTGCATGAATGATCTTAGGCAAGTTTCTTAACTTTTAGAAAGATCCATTTCCTCATTTAAAATGAGAAAAACTACTAGTAGCACTGCATAAAAAATAAGTTCTGAGAATTAAATGACACAATGCATGAAATAAAATTAGTTTGTTGACCATTTACTCTATACCAGGCTTTAGATATGCCTTTATATTCGTTATCTAAGTCAATTCTAGAAACCTTAGGAGATAGGTTCTATTATTAGCAGGCTGAGAACAGTGCCTGGCACATAGGAAGTACTCCATAAGCTTTGACTATTATTATTACTCTTTATTGAGAAGTTTTTATGTCCAGACACTGTGTGAGGCACTAAGACTAACAAGGGAAAAAACCACAGAGTTCCTGCCCTCAGGCAGCTCACAGTCTAATAGACAAGACCATGAAGCAAACTAGCAATGAAAATGCAGTGTGACAAGAGAGTGGGGTCTGCAGGATGCTTCTCTGGGATCACGGAAGAGGAGGAGAAGGCGGCTCTTGCTGGGGGAGAGTGTGGTCCAGCCAAGAAAACTTTCCCAAGGGAGGTGGCATCTGATTATGTCTTGAAGGACAGGTTAAGTGTCAGCAGACAGAGATCCAGTGAGGTGTGAAGTGACTGAGGAGAGAGAGACACTTCAAGTGATAACCAGGAAAAAACACCCTCGTTCCCCCCACCAAAAAAAAACAGGTCATGGGAATTAGTGGCTGAGGAAGGAGACACATTTGAGCCAAACCTCAAAGTTGGGCTTAGATATTGTAGAAGGGGGACTTACATGAGCAGAGGCTGGGAGGATGGATGGGAGATCACGCAAGCTGACACGACATCCTGATTCTGATATACTCTCCTCATGTCCAGATCTTTGGAAAAGAGCTTTCATAATCTTCTCTGTGCCCACTCCTGTGTCTTAGTATTCACCCCGAGAAAATTCATCTTTAGGTTAAATGTAAAACCTCTTGGCTGTAGTTTTTCTTCATGCTTATCTGCGAATGCACGTAGAGGATGGTTCAAGGATAACTTAAAGCTGTTAATTTCTCTACTATTCGAGGTATAGCGCATATTTTTCATTGCTCTGTGCCTCTTTGGGCATGATTTAAATACAACTAACACTCTTCTGGGTGCAAAATACCGCTGCAAAACTAGTCAAAAGATTTCTGGCAAAGAAGGGCAATAGAGGGTGGAAGTGAAGGAAGAAGGTTGAATGAAGTGGCTCTTTGTATAAATATACAAACCTGTGTCGAGGATCTTCGCCCTTCTGCTGTCCCCACCACCCCTCAACAGGTGGCACAAGTCCATTGACATTTGTAGAGCAGATGGGATGTCATTTTAATGTTGTTTCTAATTGACAAGGGCTTTGGTGGCTGTGCGCATGCGGCTGCATGCCTGGTTGAGGGTGGGTAATGGAATTGGAAAGTGCTACCTGCTCCTTCTGGCAGAGAAGTGAGAACCGTAATTGTGTCAACGGGCTAGAGACCATTGTGCTAACTTCTAATCAAAGGCCTTATTTTGCTGGTTTTATTTCCCTTAACTTGCCAATTCTTCCCTCCTTTTGCATAGTTCTGAATTTGGGACAACTTGAACAAAGAAATCTGGTTCCTCTGAAAATTACTTTCAGCCTAAACCCAGTGTTTTCCTGGCCAAATTTTCATAAGCAATTCAGGTTGCATGAAATTTACACCAGAAATGAGCTTGTGCTTCTCACAAATGGTCCAAAGAGGAAGTGAGAAGGGCTGGGAAATAGCTCAAACAGTCCTTGGAGCCTATCAGGTATTCTAATCAGAGTATAAACAACACAGAGTTGGAACTCCTATCCCCGAGCAGCCATAATTTTTGCAATTCTCATTTTATAAGCCATATGGTGAGTAGATGCAGCCCCACTTCCTGGAGTGAACACACGCAATGCCAAGACTCAACCACATACTCCTCACTCAGCATCCATGAGGCCCCTGCACCCTAATTAGAATACTTTTGTTTATACAAAACAAAATACACTTAACGTGTTCAACTTAGGAATGGTCTTTTAAAGTGTATTGGGTTCCCTTCAATCATTCAGCTTCTTGGAAGAAAACAAATCCCAATTATTAATCATATCCTATTAGATCAGACCTGAAAACAATTTATATGGTAATGAGGAATTTACTGAGCCACTTGAGTGTATTATTTAGTGCCTGAGTCTAGGGGCTATTTCTAAGACATTCATGGTCATATCCTACTAATCAATGTAATACATTTCCATTTTAGACCCTCAAAGAAATTTTGGAAAAATATCTTTCTATTTTCCTTCTCTTTTCTCCACCCAGCATCATTACTGGGTCCTTAGCTCAAGAGGCGGGACAAGAAGGAATGGATGGATTTAGAATACCTTATTCTCTCCTAAGCCCCAAGTCTATTAATGAAGAACAATATAAATAATTTTTTTAAAAAGCAGTTAATGATCTGTAAACAATCAAGGGATTAAGTAGTTTACTATTTATCATGAGTATTAAACAGAACTGAAATGAACATTTTAATAACCACTATTATCATTTATTCGTTGCTCCATTTATGCAGGTAGATACCGTATTAAGTACTTTTCCACATAATAATAATAATATATATATAATATATAATATAATGTATATATTTTTATTGATCATTTACTATGTGCCATTCATAGCATAGTCAAGTTCTTTGCAAACTATCTCATTTATTTCTCTCATCAACACTATGCCAGAGACACTATCATTAACCCCATTTTATAACTGAAAAAAGTGAACCTTAGGGAATACTGGCTGAAAATTGAACTTGGTTTGTCTGAAGCCAAAGCTCCTGTAACTCAACCACTGCCTTAGATCCTTGGATGATGAATCTTTAAACGGACAGTTTTGTGGGGGGGGGTTTCTGATGTAAATAACTCCATTGACTGATCAGTTTTCTATAAATTTGAACTATTTTAAATATAAAGGCTTAATTCTTACCTTGGCTGTAGGAGCTTTCTTGGCCTGTCAAAATCTCAGAAATAAGAATAGCCTGACACACCCCTGAACATTCCTGCCTTCCTGAATCCTTGTGCTGTGGACCAGTAGATTCTTCCCCCTCACAATTCTGAGGACACAGTAATCCTTTTGTTCACAGATTTCCTGGCACACCAGTGTTTTCAAACTAGAATCAAAACAGAGTCCGTACGTTACATCTGCCTAGCTTGATTTAAAGCCTTCGTTATTTTTCCAAGTGATTTACTTAAAATGTAATATTACTGGAGTCAGATCACTGTGTTTACTATTTAACGTTGTTTTATTCTTATCTAGGTTTTTCCAGTTGGAAGCAGCTTCCATGGTCTTCCCTCTGTTTCTCCCATTTTGGATGGGAGAGGCTGAGTGCAAGCCCAAGAGAGTTCCCAGCAGAGGCAGCGTGGGGCAGACCAGCCTCTTTATTTTTAATTCACTGGCCATGAAGGGAGCCGCTCTGTAGCTGTTTTCAGTCTAGACAGGATATGATGATAACAGCACAAATAAAAGTTCATGTATTCCAGCCAGGGACAAATTAAGTGGGTACAAAGCATAGATATATGTCATGTTGTCATTAACATAGAGCAGCATGTGGCCCACTTCAGGGCATGGTGCCCAGATTAATTGGCTTGCCCAGAATGCATCTAAGGTTAGAAAAAGGCTTTCAGGAAATACTGGGCAGTGTACATTTGGGCTCTCAATTTTTCTTCTCATAGGCACTGAAAGCTAGACATTTTATTTTATAGACCCAGAGAGTGAGTGGCATTGGACACCATTGGTTTATGAAATATTTTGCTGGTTTTCCTTCATCAGTTATAAATATTTCCAGAAGAAGACAGCCACCGTAGGTTGAGATGATTCAGGTAGTATTGATTATTGCTGTGGCACAGTCAGAGATTACAGAATTATGGGAAGAGGTGTGTATCTTGAGTATATGTACACGTGAAAGATCAAAATGAGGCTCTTTATGTCGCATGAGCTACTGAAATAGAACCCCCAAGATTGCTGTGCTCAAAACTACTGCCATTTGTGCCTCAAGGAGTAGAAGGGTGATCAGATATGGCACCTGGCTGACTGAACTCCATTCTGAGTTGCCTGGAAAGGGAAAGTCGCCAGGAAATTTCTCCTGATTGGAGAAATAGCCAAAGGCACAGAGCAACTTCAAAAATAATGTCTCTCAGTGGAAAAGCTTGAGATGAATAGTAAAGAAGGTAGACTCTATCCAAGAAAAATCAAGGGTGAAATTGCTTGAGTTGACTACCAAAGGCTAAATACTTCTCTTGGATGCAGACGAGCAATTCCAGTGGCCTGCACAAAACCTGGGCGTGCGTGAGCCAAGAATAAAATTCAGTCCAATAAAGAGCTCTTGTTAATCTGGGACATCTTGTTTATCATCAAACCTGCAAAACCAGGAAAATTAAACATTATGGGTAGATCAAAGGAGGTGGTTCGTGAATATTTGTTATTATTAAGGAAGTTTGAAGAAATATTGAGAAAAGCTTTTTAAGATGTGACTCCCAACAGCTCCTGCTTGCTTTCATTGGATACTGGATCCATGTAGGTTCCATTCCTTAAAAATCTGCCATAGTGCATTCCCGTTCATTTTTGGAAATGCTAAAATATCTAAACCTTTCACACACATTCCATCCTTCAACAGTGAGGCATTCAAGAATGATCTGAAGTCACATAAAGGGTCATGCTTTCTGAGACTGGGCTTTGAGAAGAACTCTTTCTTTGTCTCAGCTTCAGGAACCCAATCCTGCCAATTCTTGCAATTATTTATGTACAGAATCTAGAAGTCTAGGACTTTTGAGTGAATACTGAGAATTCTGGCTCATATAGCACACCAGAGACCTTGTGGTCTAAGGCACTAGTAACATGGGGCTTCAGTCTCTGCTGCTCTCATTCATTGAGGTATTTATTCATTCATTCATTCATCAGACTAACTGTTAGAGCACTTCTGTGTCTGGCTGGCATTGAATTTAGCTCCAGGAAGGCTTGAATCTGGAGGTAGAAAAGTAGTAGGCATGTTTGGGAAGGTGATGAATAGGTAACATTACAAAATACATACTATATAGGATAGTGTCTGTACACAGTAAACACTTAATAAATGTTAGCTGTTAACATTAACTTTGGGGCCGGCCCAGTGGCGTAGTAGTTAAGTTTGCGTGCTTTGCTTCAGTGGCCTGGGGTTCACGGGTTTGGATCCCGGGGGCGGATCTACACACCGCCTGTCAAGCCATGCTGTGGAGGCATCCCATATACAAAATAGAGGAAGATGGGCACAGATGTTACCTCAGGGACCATATTTCTCAAGCAAAAAGAGGAAGATTGGCAACAGATATTAACTCAGGGCCAATCTTCCTCACCAAAGAAAAAAAGCAAACTGCAAGGTTATGTGTACACTACAACTCAGCTTTGTAAAAGTTGGCAAAAAAAAAAAAGGACTTGGAATATACACTAATTAAAATAGGTTCGTTTGATGGGATAAAGTTTCTTTAAAAAAAAACACATTAACTTTATGTTTATGGTAACAGCATAGAAAGTTTTTCAATGATAATTTAATTCAAATTCCAACCATCCTAATGCATCACCAGTTTTCATTTTACATTCATTTATTCATCTGTTGAAAAAGTATTTATTGAGCTCCCATTATTTTGCAAACACTGGCATAGACTATTTGCAGGTTTTCATCTCACCTCTCTGCATATGCACTCCTAATTTCTTGGAGTTAAGTTTTTCCACACAGAGGATACTTTCCTATGCTGTTACCTGTTCTTTATATTAGCATTTTAATCAGCACATACTATCCTTTCAGTACCATCATTTATTTGACCATTCTTCTCTTGTAGAAGATGAAGCGTCTTTCCAAATTTTCATTATTATAAAAATTGCCATAATTAGCCTCTGAGCACAGAGCTTCTTATTTCTTTCCATAACATAAATTCCCAGGAATGTAAATCCTCGGTCAGAGGATATGAACATTTTTATGGATTTTGATGCATCCTGACAAATTTCTGAGTCTTGTACTAATTTGTAATTATAATTTTCTTTACATCAGTCACATTCCATTGCCACCTTCATGAAGATAATGCTTGATTTCTACTTGGAGAATTGAGGAACACTTTAGTCTTACCAAGGACGCATGCATAAGTCATTTCTTATATGGGTTATCTTCCGGATGGCTTAACCCCTCAGTTATATAAATTACTTCCACTAAGTGGGAAGGGCATTTTCCTGCTGCCCAGAGTTTTAGTGCCTCTTCGCTTCCTTATTCCTTATTCCCTAAGCCAATTCCTATAGCTAAACACCCACTTTTCACATTACAGAATGTTACAAATGGAAAAGACCTCAAATATCTCTTTTTACCCCCTTCATTTTAGAGTTAAGAACACTGAGAGCCCAGGAGATTGTGAATTACTTCAGATTTCAGAGTTGATGGGGAGATCTGAGATGAGGTCACGTGCATAAAGCTGATTGGTACCACCAGAAAATATCAAGGGGGGTGGCCCGTATACTAACGTTAGAAAGAAAAAGAAAAAATCAGCATGGCCTTTGGGCAGGTATGACCTGCACATTGGTGAAGTGTTCCAAATTTTACCATCTCCCTAACGTGCCCACGGCTTTTCGCGTGCACTCTGTTATTGCAAGTTGTGGAATTACCTACTCAGCCCAGGGACTGGCAGTGGTCCATGGTGCACTTTGAAAGTAAGATGAAGGTTAGCATCTCAGAAAGGAAATTAGGAAGCATCAACATACAAAGAATGTGCTCCCCAGAGCATTAAGTCTGAGCTCCTTAGCTTACAGCACGCAGGGTGCAGTGAGACTGACCACCCACCTACCCTGAGCCATTTCCTCACTAGCATTTCCTAAAACAGAGAGCCTCAATCTCCTCCAACACATGATGTTATTTTATGTCTTTGTGCCTTTACTCCTGTTGTCCTTGTCGACGCAAATAATCCATCACCAATCTATAAATCAAAATTGGGGTGAGTTTATGAGCCAGATCTGAGGCCCATATAGCCTGGGAGAGTCCTTTCACAAAGGAATGGAGCACTCCATAGAAGTGGGGGTGTACAGAGTGGTTATATACCGTCAAAGAGCACGTACCACATATGATTGGAATGTCCCTTTTAAAATAATCATGAGATTGCTTTGCTGGCACAGCATTTCACAGAGCAGTTGATGAACACTGCAGGTAGCGGGTCTGTGGACACTCACAAGGTGAACGCAGCAGGCCAGCAATCAATTCCTAGCCTAGGGAGAGATGCTTATCCTTAAGGAAATGCCAATGTGGGGGAAGTTACATCTTTATCTTAAAGGGCATTGTTCTCGTCTTTAGGACATAGTAAATACTTAAAGCAGATATACAATGCATGCTCAACAGCCTTGTCAGGCCTTTTTGGAAAAACAAGTTCAGGCTGAATTAGTTTTACACCAAATGGCTTCCTCATATACTCCAATATATCCTATTGCTTGCCATTTATTTATCATTCTCATAGCTTGAAACCAGCTTAGCCTCTGTGTGGCTGGCTAATTTCAACTCTTGCTTCAAGACTTATTAACTCAGATGAAGCCTCTTGCAGGAAGTCTTCCATGATGCCTCTAGACTGCAATGACCGTCCAGTATCTCTGTCCGTAAAGGACCTGTGTGTTCTTCTATCATGATGGGTTAGGAATATTTGTTTATGTCTGTCTCCCTCACTAGGCTAAGTTTATCAAGAACAGGATCTGTGACTTATTTTCATATTCCCAATGCTTAGTACAGAATAGACATTCAGCAAATATTTATTGAACTAAAATATCTAAAATGTATGAATAAGGATTTTGTGAAAACTCTAAAATCCATTGAAAATTGTCTGGCGATGGCTCCAGGGAAATGTGACTAGAATGCAATTTTTAGAATGCTTAAATCTGATCAATTTTGGTGTATTATTGGTAGGAAAAATGTAACAGGAAAGGGATAGTCTGTTTAGCCTCTATACAAGAGAAGACCCACGACAATAATTTCTCAAAAATGTAACTTATTATTATCATCACCGTCACCTCCTCTGGGATCTTATTCTAGCAGTACCCTCACTTAAATTTTTCAGTCTTTCCTTCTCTACTAGTTCTTTTCTGCTTAGCCTATAAATTTGCTCAAATCTTTCACCTCCTTAAAAACCCGTCTTCAAACCTGTAATCCCCTCTGATTATAAGCTTTCTTCATCCATTTTTCTCCCATCATTCTTCAATCTCCCACAATCTAGCTTCTACTCCTTCCCCTGACACTGAAATTGCACTGGCTAAGTAAGGTTACCAGCGACCCCCAAAATGAGTATTCAGTTGATGCTTCTCCTGTTGACTTTTCCATAATGTTGGACACAGCTGATCACCCCCTCCTTCCTGTAATTCTCGCCTTCCTTGACATCATGCAATCATGATTCTCCTCCTACCTCTGGGACCGCTCTCCCTCAGACACTGTGTCATTTCCTTATGTTATTCTCGGGAATGCTGGTGTTCCCCAAATCCTGTCCTTTCCGATTTTCCATTCTCACTTAATCCAATGGACTCCATTCCTTACTAGCCATCAAAATCACCTGTGGCTCTTTCAAAAAATAAAGAAACCTGAGAAAAGGGAACCCTGGTACACTGTTGGTGAGAATGTAAGGAAATCATGTTGGTGGGAACTATGGAAAACAGTATGGAGGTTCCTCAAAAACTTGAAACTAGAACTACCACATATCCAGCAATCCCACTTCTGAGTATATATTCAAAGGAAGTGAAAACAGGATCTCACAGAGAGATCTGCATTCCCATGTTCATTGCAGCATTGTTCACAATAGACAAGATATGGCAACAACCTGAGTGTCTGTCAACAGATGAATGGATAAAGAAGGAGTGACATATATATGTACATATATATACATATATATATATATGATGGAATATTATTCAGTCATGAGAAAGAAGGAAATTCTGTCATTTGAGACAACATGGATGGACCTTGAGGGCACTATGCTAAGTGAAATGTCAGACACAGAAAAACAAATAGTATATGATCTCACTTATATGTGGAATCTAAAAAAGCCAAATTCATAGAAACAGAGAATAGGATGGTGGTCATCAACGGCTGGAGGTGGGAGAAATGGGGAGATGCTGATCAAAGGGTACAAACTTCCAGTTATAGAACGAATAAGTTCTGGGAATCTAATGTACAGCATGGTGACTGTAATTAACAATAATATATTATATACTTGAAAGTTGCTGAGAGAATAGATCTTAAATGTTCTCACCACAAAAAAGAAGTGGTAATTATGTGATGTGATGGAAGTGTTAGCTACTGTTGTGGTGGGAGCCATTTTATAATGTATCAAATCAACAAGTGTACACAATGTTATATGTCAATTATAAATAAAGCTGGGGGGGGAAGCAGAAATATTTCAGGAAAAATAAATAGACTGAACAAAACAGAGAAGCAAATAGGAAGTATAGGAATGTGGGGAAAAGTAGATAAGAACCTCCCAGAGTAACTCTATGTTGGATCATAACAGAAAATCAAAGTGGAAAAGCAGTGTGGGATCAGGCAGGAACCCAAACACATGTGCTGGAGGGCCACCATTATTAATCTCTTGCCTAGATTAGTAGCATGATTCATAAAGTTGCCTTGGCTCAAATTTCACCTTCTTCTAGGCTCTGCATTGCCGCCATTAATTATAAAATGTACCTGATTCAGACACTTCCTTGCTTAAAACCTTCAGTGGCTCCATCCTGCTTGTGTCACACATGTGACTCGTCAGACGCAATCAAAATTTATCACACACCTGCATTTCTACTCCACTTTCTTGATTGGAAGAGAAAGGGGTGGAGTTATAGCAATGCATGATACTGGAAGGGGTATGTGTAATAAAATCCCCGCTCTTAGCTTGGCATACAGGGCCATCCATCCATGTTACTGCTTCCTACCTCTAACATCCTATCCCACCCTCCACACGAGGACTTGTCACTCTGTTTAAATCATCCAGGCTTTTCCTTCTGACTTGAATGCTTTTCCTTTTACTTCCTTGATTGGCTGGTCAATTGTGTGGTCTTCAAACCATTAACGGAAGCACCTCCTTTGTGAGGTCTTCTCACTCTCGGCGGGGTTGACCAGTCTCCCCTCTGAACACGTCAGTTGTGTATGTATGACTACTAACTGCTTTTCTATCTCTCTTACTAGATTACATGCTCCTGAAAACCAAGGTTGTCTTTTGTTGATACCTAACACGATATCAGATATAATTAGCAGTCAATGTTTGTTGCATGGTGAATGAATGAATCGATGATGGGCACAACAAAATCTCTCTAATTTGAACCAGTAGGAGAAAGACTAGTCAAGAATATAGACTATTTTTAGAGTACAAAAGAAGTATAAACTGAATCTCTTATTTAGAAGAATTATAGATGAAATGTTTTATGGCACTTTAACCAGCTTTAAAAGATTGTTGTCTTAGGTTGGTTAAACATCCTCCCATTTGTCTTCTTTAAAGTTTTATCGGGTTAATTTAGTTAGTGACCTTCTTGGTCTCTCTCTCTCATAGTACAAAAGCAAATCTGCCCAGCCTGGGATGGATCATCATGAATTGTGATTAGCTGGTCTAGATTAAAGTCGATTTATTAATGGATTTGCCAGTGAAACTCTGATTTGTCTCTTTGCTACTATTCAGCTTTAGGCTCTAAATTTTGTCTTTCCGTAGTTATTACAGAAAGAAAGAAAATTTTCATACAGGTATTTTACTGTTTTTATTTGTTTGATCACTAAAGAGTAGCTCTCTTTTTGGAGAATTCTTATTGTCTATGCTACTGTTGAAGAATTCTTCAACAAACGAAGATTTGTATTTTTCATCTTTTTTTCTTTCACGTGTGTTCTATTTAGACCAGGAAATTGACAGTTCAGCCCAGAAGACTTAGGCCAGATGTTAGTCCACTGGCTGAAAGATGGATTTCCTGCCCCAATAGGTGACCTCTGAAAGCAAAATAGGCATTTTCTTAATGGATAGACTGTCTGAATGACCTCATTTCTAGAACAAGGGTCCTTTGTTAAGTATCTCTTTGCTATTGGAATCAACATCATCTGATTCTTGAGAACATTCATTAGATAAAGAGTAGCCAGCACCTAGTTGTTTCATTTATAAGGCACAGTAAAAAATTATGCTTCAACAATCCACTTTTTGTTCCTTTAAAAATACTTGTGTTCATCGAGAGGGAAATAGTGCAGAAAATCTGGTGCCTGTTTATCCATATTTATATTTCTTTTAGATTTCAAACCTCATTCAGCACTAACCATAGGAGCAGAGCGCATTATTGTGCTTCCCTAAACAGGGAATGGTTTCCCTAAGCTGGACCCAGGCACTATTTAAAGAAATAGCTGTGACCCCAATGTCCTGTCACTCAAACGGCTCTCTCCATATGTAAGAAGCTCATTGAGACATTCCCATGGCGCCACCTCTTTTGATGAGTTCTTTACCAAGTTCATTTATTTATATCTTCAACTGTAGAAAGTGGCTCAGAAAAACCGAGATAACTGAGCCTTTGTGTGTGAGTGTGTGTGTGCGCGCGCGCACCCGTGCCTCTGTGTGTGTCACAGGAAATTCAATTTGAAAGAAAGTACCCAGAAGAGGAAAATGGCTTTGAATGACTGGGGGGTCACCCAAAGACTTACTATACATGGAAAGGAGGGGAGTTAGATTGCGTGCGAAGGAAGATATGTTTCTGAGATTCCAAAATGATAGAATTTTACAGTCGAAGGGAAAGTTGAGAGATGTTTAAATTTTCTTTCTCTCTTTCTCTCTCTTTTCTTTCCTTCCTTCTTTCTTTCTTTTTCAGGAACAAGAATGGAACTGTCTCTTTTTGATAGCCAGCAGACAAATTTTACCAGTATAAAAATCTTGCTCCTTATGATCTAAAATGTTAGCTCCTCCATGAAAGCTATAGAACAGAATAAAGCAGAACCATACACAGAGTTAACACCAGACTGGCCAGTGCATCGAAGACTCATCGTTCTTCCTCAAGTAATTTATACAGTAAATACGTGACTCTTTAAAAAAATGAGTAGTAAAAAGGATATCACACTTTGTTTTAATGAGTCAACACATATTTTTCCCAGAAAGTTTTAGTTTGCTTATTGCCCCTTTTTAATCATATGCAAATGTGATTAATCATAAATTATTTTTTGTTGTTCAACTAAAACATTCTGGATAATACTTCAACTCTAGATAAGACTGTAATAATCTTTTCTAAGTGAGAATCTTTTGTCCTATGTACATAATGTTATGGTACCTCAAAGAAGCAGAACAACAGTTTTAACTGGAGCTTTTAAATTTAGTGGAAAAAAATTATTTTTCACAAGTATGTTTAAGCAATAGAGACAGCCAAGTAGGCATTCTCATAGGGTAATGTTTATAAAATAGACAAGATTGATGAAACAATTTGGCTGGTAGTTGATACTTCTCAGCTGTGCTTTTAAGCCTTTTCTTGCATAACTGGGAAATACTTAACCTAATCTCTGGTCTCTTATGAACACATTTTTTTTTCTGACACCCTCCTGAGTTAAAAAGATAACTAACAGGGAGTATGATTCCAAAGCTCATTCCTTCTCCATGCTTCCTTTTTCTCTCCTCTGAAGTGTCAGGTTGATCTCACATAAACTCACAGTTCTCCACAGGAGACATTGCTCTCATTTTAATTCAGAAGTAATTTTATGGTGAGTTGAAGTCTTTTGGTTCTTTGCCTTAAACATTGTGAATTCAGTGTTGGCAGCCCACGAAGAATTTTCGGCTTCCTGTCTATAAGGTGCATTACTACCGAATAGTTCAGAATACTCATATTTCAGAATTACAAATGGCTTTAGAAGTTATCTAGCCTGACCCTACTATGTAAAATGAAATCTCGGTCACGGTGCTGTTATGCCTGAAGGAATAATTCCCAAGCAGGACCCTGGTGTTTACATAGACTCAGCACAGAGGAAAATCTAACTGACGAGGCTAGCAGCTTTTCTTATCAGAGTGGAAGAAGAGATTTCAGAGGAAAGTATTTATAGCCCTGCATGCTCTCTTTGATTATTTACCTTTTCTCCCTAGCCTGTCTTCACTTTGTTTTAATTTCTCTCTAGTTTGCTCTTAGCTCTTTTCTCATCTCTCTCCCCCAATACTCGGTGATGAAGGGGATTTTAAAGAAGTAAACGCTTTAGCATGGCTTGCCTCACCTTTAAGGCATCTGTGAAAAACATTTGTTTGGGATTGCCAAGGGGAAAAACATTTCAGTATTTCAGCCTTTCCTTGAAGTTAGTTCCCCGAGGCAGTGTGGAATGCCCACCCCCACCCCCGCCACCCCCCCATGTTGGAGTGCCAGAGAGGGTTGCTGACTGCAGGAAAAATTAGATGAGTTTATGTATTTTCATTGCTCAATTTCAGAAGGCAGTATGGTAAGAGAAAAATTGGACTTTTCATAATCTTTCAGATTTACTTTCTGCTTAATTTCATATGTTCTCTGCGGAAAACGTGTTTTTTAAAAATAACAAGAGTTTAAATGAAACTGAGTTCCAAAAACATGTACTATTCTCATGGATAATACATTTTAATTCCAATATTTAATTGTCTGCCCTTTAAAGCCACATATCTGATTGAGGGATCTCCATTCACTTATCTCATGACAGTTTCTTTTACCAGTTAATTTTTTAACACAATCTACTGGTATAGTTTTTCAATATATTCTATTTTCAAACTTCACCTTTCCTCAGCAATGTATCCCTTTTCTGTATTCGGACATGCTCATAGTTCCAAGTGGCTCAGATTTGAGCAGATACCAAAATTGCCTGGGGGGTGAGGCTTCCTAAAACACAGATCACTAGTCCCACCCCTAGAGTATCTGACTCCATAGGCCTGGGGTGGGGTCATAAATTTGCATTTCTAACAACTTCCTAGATGATGCCAATGCTTCTGTTTTGGGGTCCACAGTTTGAGAAGCACTGATCTAGATAAAATAATGTAAGAGATGGTGGTAGTATGGACGAAGACTGTGGCAGTGGAGATGGAGAGAAGTGGATGAATTTGACATATATTTAGGAAGTAGAATCAACAGGGTTTATCCATAGTTTAAATGGGAGTGATGGCAAAGGACGGGAAGGAATCAAGCATGTCCCCGAGGTTGGTAGTTGAACAAATGAATGGACGTAACAGAGGCTGAAACGGGAAATGAGCAGGGTGAGAGGATTGGATTGTGGTAAGAAGTCATAAATTCCACTTAAAGTTTAAATAAAATATTTTTTAAGTGTTAAGAGCAATGCCTGACATGGAGTAGATTTTTAGTAAATGATAAATATTGTTATTTCTGTTATTACTACCTTTACTATCAAAACTGAGTAGTCCCATGTGGTGCATACACACACACACACAGACACACACACACAGACACACACACACACACACACACACACACACACACACACCAGAATACTATGCAGCTATAAAAAGGACAAAATTATCCCATTCACAACAACATGGATGAACCTTAAGGGCATAATGTTAAGTGAAATAAGCCAAACGGAGAAAGACAAACACCATATGATTTCACTCATATGTGGAAGATAAACAAACACATGGACAAAGAGAACAGATTAGTGGTTACCAGAGGGGTAGGAGGTAGGCGGTGGGCGAAAGGGGCAAAGGGGCACATATGTATGGTGACAGATAAAAATTAGACTATTGGTGGTGGGCACAGTGCAGTCTATACAGCAACTGATATATAATAACGTACACCTGAAATTACACAATGTTATAAACCAATGTGACCTCAATAAAATAATTGGAAAAACAAAAACAAAAAAAACCCTGAATAGTTCCAATCACCCTACCTGCCAGAGGTAACCTCCCAAGTTCATTACTCAGCAACCACATTCCAAGTAATTACTCCTTTGTGTAATCCAAGAGATTTAGGTATGAATAAGGAAATTTCCTGCTTATGGCTATCCCCTCATGATATGAGTAGGTATAAGAAGGAAGAGGAAAGGGAGGGAAGGGTCCTAATTCATGGAGAGTTATTGCACATTATCACAGACAACCTCAGAACAACCATGTTATTTTCATTTATCTATTTTTTTGCTGAGGAAGATTCGTCCTGAACTAACATCTGTGCCAATCTTCCTCTACTTTGTATGTGGGTTGCCGCCACAGCATGGCCACCAATGAATACTGTAGGTCCACGCCCAGGAACCAAACCCAGGCCACTGAAGCAGAGTGTGCCAAACTTAACCACTAGGCCACAGGACTGGCCCAACAACCATGTTAAATAGGTGGAAGTATCCCCCTTTACAGATGAGATAAATAACTTGTCCAATGTCTTATTGAAACTGAGTGAAAATTCAGCTCTGCCCTGACCCCATTATATTTGTACTTTCTACTACCAAATTCTACCTTTACTGCCAAGCAATCGACTGGTTACCTTTCTTAAGACCTAAATAGGCTGCAGGCAACATCCTGCAACTTCTAGACTAGCGGCTTTTAAACTTTTGTAATCCTGACTTATAGTAAGAACCACTTTTTTACAAAGCAAGCCTGTATTTACATTTATATGTATATGTGTTTATATATGTACATATGTGTTGCACACAAATATGCAACAATATGAGTGAGACTAATTTTCAAGAAATAACACATTGAGATAGGCGCATTATCAATATTTACTCTCAGTGAATGCGTTGTGATAGATTTCTTTTCATTCATTGCAATTAATGTTTATCAGGACCCACAGAATTGATTGCACAATCAACTTGTGGGTCTCTACTAGATGTCTGAAAAATCCTCTTGTAGATCCCTTGGAATCCAGTCACCGTCATAACAGTTCCAACGAGCTGGGAGAGAGAGCTCTTGATGGAAAGGGAGAAAGGGAGAGAAGGATTCCTGCCTACTTTCTGTGTACACATCTTTAATGGCCATCTACCTTGCCTACCTTGCAGAGTCTTGTGAGAATCAAATCAATTACAGTATAGATGAAAGAACGTTTAAAAGTAATCAAGTTGTCTGACTTTGATTCTGCTCCGTGTAGCTGCGTTCACTTGAACTGATCATTCAAGTTCTCTGGAGCCCATTTCTTCATCTGTAAAATGAGAGATTTGACCCAGCTCACCTCCAAGGCCCTTTCTCATCCTCATGGGATATAATTCTATAATAAAAAGCTCTTAGTAAATGGTCCCCTATGGCACCCTAGTATCATGATGATTATTCTTCTACATTTTGTTAAAAAGCCCCTGAAGGAATTTTTGTAAGTAAAGAGTGACATTAACTAAAGGAGAAAAGACTCAAATGTGGGAGAGGTAATCGGACTCATTTTGAGCAGACGCATCATGAAATTGATGAGTAAAGAGGTTCATCTTCATTTTTTAACTGGTCAACAAAATTATTCATGTTGTGGAAGTAGAAAAGCGACTACTCAAAATGTTATATTTATGTACAGACAGCAAAATTATAGGCATCAACATTTCCCCCAAAATATTACTTAGTCATTTTCCTATCCATTTATGAGGGAGCTCCAGAAAAAGGAATGTGAATATCCAGAGTGGACAGATTTTGATAAGTGCCAAAATGCTGGCTCAGGTTTCATTATATTGATATGTGTGTACGTGTTGTTGCTAAAAAATACCTATCTTTACATGACCCTGAAATATAAGATCACCTCTGAGGAGGTGGGTGGCAATTAGTATGGCCTTGCCTCATCTAGGATGCGGAAACTGCAGCACGGAAAGGTTGAATGCTTCGCCCCAGGTCATCTGATGAGGGAAGAAGACAGACTCATGATAGGTGCTGGAGAGCCGATCCTCCAACTCACCACCCCCTCCCCCACCCCCGTTTGCCTGACTCCTTGCTCAGTCACTGGCCAAAAAGCATTTATGCCGAGAACAAGCTGCCTGCTGGTAAAGCAGCATAGTTCTTTGTGTCTTGTTGAATTTAAGAAAGTACCACATGGCTAATAAATTGAAATTCTTAACTATACCAGTAAAATGAACTCTAAAAGGTTATTTTACTTTTTCTCATCATTTACTTATATTCATATCTTTATAGATGTGATAATAATAATAATAATAATTTTTAAAAAGCCCACCACTGCTTTAGCTGAATTTATTTGGATTTCCAGCATCTCAGAGCACGCATGTGGCGCAGGAAAGCACCGGGCCTGGTCACACTGACCCAGCATCCAGCACTCTTTCCACTTCAACCAAGGGAAAACTTTCTCATTCTTTTTCTTTCCTTTCAAAAATATTGTCATTGAGGATTATGCTTATAAATTTAATTACTTTTGAAAAGGTTTTTAAATTTTGAACTCTTCTGTAAGGGCTATTCTCCCATTGGCATTGAATGCTGCTCCCAGTAATTAATGCTTTAGTAAGGGGATTTCAAGGACATGCTCCTATCCTCTCCTTTTATGTGGGCTCAAAAAAAACAACAGGAGAAGCCTCTAAAATAAGCAAGCGCTCTCTCCCTGAGATGCCTCACTTGCTTTTTTTGTACGACTCAGCCCTTTAACATAGGGGCCGGACTGTTTCACAAAGTGATCAATCACCAAATCAAACGTGACATGTATTGTCATCTCCCAGGGGAAATCCTCTAAGTGGTTTTTAAAGAAAAAATCACCAAAGGAGAAATACCTCTACAGGGCTATTTCCCTCCTCAAATAAATCCGTCATGGATCTTGTCCTTGGAAAAACACACAGGGCCCCAAGTGTGTATTGGCTACAGCCGTAACATTGAGTTTTGAAAATGGCCCTTTTCTCTGTCCTTACTGCAAAGGCACCATTAAAACCCAAAGTGCCTTTCCCCTAATTAGCCGAAACCCTTAGGAATGCATGGCACTGTGGGCACCCAAAAAACCAAAATGTCCCCACTCATAATACAAACGAGACAAACAGTGGCTCGTGCCCAAGCTCTCACACTTGTTTTTCCAAGTCTTGGCTGACAGAGGCAGAGCTGTAATTCCTTAGATCTCTTGACTTCACCAGGGGCGAGGTGTGGCTGGTAACGACACTACTTGTGAACTCTTTCGGCCAGAGTAGCTTAAAGATTAACTTTCTCGCGTCTCTGTGACCAAAACTGTTTCCGTGAATAGCGCGATTGGAAACTTGTGCAGGCGGGAGACAGCGGCGCGGCTGCTCTTTCAACAGGCGATTTGTTCTCCTGTCTGTGGCTCATTTCCATGCAAAGAGCCTGACATCAGAGCACCTTTTGTTGCTAAACGCTTTCTTCAGCATCGAGGGGAGAGAGTCATGTGGAGCTGGAAGAGCTCATTTTGCAGAGAGGGGTCCCTGGGAGTTCCTTCCAAGTTCCGGTGGCACCGCGCGCACCCCTGCGGGGTCCTGCCCAGACTTGCTGGAAGAAATGAGTCGCGTGCCTTAGTTCGTTGGTCCCCGTCACAGGAAGAAACGCCTTTGCAGCCGCTTTAATTGCTCCCGGGCTGCCCGAATTCCCCGCCGTAACACTCGGTGGTGCGAACTTTGCCTCCTGCTCCCCTGTGGCCGAGCCGAGCCCGGGTGGGAAAGTTTCTGGAGTTGTCAGTTGCGCAGCCGGCCGCCACCTAGAGCCGAGGTGCGGGCGCCTGCGAGGGGCCCCCGCGGGGTCACCGGGGCCACTGGGGCATGCGGCGCGGGGGCGCGGCTCGGTGACGCGGCGGGCGGGACCCGGCGCGCGCTGGTGCAGGGCGAGGGCGCCCCGGGGACCCGGACGCACGGCGGGCGCGCGGGACGCGGCCATGGAGGACGCGGGAGCCGCCGGCCCGGGGCCGGAGCCGGAGCCCGAGCCCGCGCCGGAGGAGCCCGAGGCGGGCGCTGGCATGTCTGAGGCGTTCTCCCGGCTCTGGGCCGACGTGATGGGCATCCTGGTGAGTGACCTGGAGCAGGGGAGGCGCGGGGAGGGCGGGTCGCGGGTCCCCGCAGCAGGGCGGCCCCGCTGCGACCCGGTGCTCCCTTTGCGCTTGCCAACTTGGCCAGCCCACTCCTCGGAGTCGTCCATCGCTTAGGGGGTTAAATCCACACGGTATAGAATTTCAAACCCTAATTAAAAAATAACCAGCCACAGATCACATCAAAGATATTTTTTCAACTCTTGAGTGCGACATTCAACACTTTAATCTGGGACACCTGCTGTGAAGTCGGTGTGGAAAAGGCTAGAAAGAGTCCTTCAGAGACGAGTTGTAAATAAATAGTATTTGGCTGGTGTGCTTTCACGGCTGGGTTTGGGACAAGGCTGATGTTACTGGTGTTTATCTCCTCACTATTTGTTGTCTGACCATTAGAAGAAGACAACCATCTCCTTATTCAGAACCACCAAAAAGATGAGTTACTCTGTTTGCTTGCAGTTTTCAACTTGTAGGATTACAAGATATTTGTTGTTATCTGTTTGGGACTAAAAACAATAGGAGTTATTTTGCTAAATCTGTATTGTCATGTGTTTTGAAATGTCCAGTAGCTAAAACCGCCCATGGATTTGGTGTAATTTCTGAAAAATTGTTCTTACGGATAGAGGATGAAGCTTTAACTTACTGGGCGCTTAGTGCCTTGGGGAATTAGTAGATTCGCTTTGGTGGAGCTGTAGGTAGACAGGTAGATTGGCATCAGATGGGTGGGGGTTGTTACAGTCAGACATTTTAATCCACACTTAAAAAGTCAATTTTCGTAAAGATTTGGAATTGGCAGTTGTGTCAATCGTTGGAAAAGGCTCTAGATTTATTTTGAGATCTTTTATTTTCTAATGGAAGGAGGTGTTGTTTTTAGAAACTCTTCTTTGGGAGTGATGAACAGTGTACCATTTTTAACACAGTAATTAACTCGTGGACTTTGGAGTGAGTTAGCCTGAGTCAAATCGCAGCTCTCCCATTGGCTCACTATGTGACCTTAGGTTTCCTGCGATTTAGCTAAGTTGATGTATATGATGTGCTCAGCATTCCGACATATAGTAGGTGCTCAATAAAAGATAGCTCCTTCTATTTTTTTTTTCCTGCAAATAGTTTTGTGTCTCATCTTTCCAGACATCCTAAAGTCCCAGTTATTCCATTTTCAGGTGTCCATTGGTATGTATGATTATTCCTGACCAGAGAACCAGGGAAGGTTAGTCAAAGATTTCTATCTACTCTTCTCACTCTTTGATATTTAAAAAATGTGTATTTTTAAAAAACTTAAAGCCTTCAGTTTTTGCATTTTCTGAACATCACTGATGAATATGGGCCTTCCATGAAATGCCAGAAAACCCAACGAACATCTTAAAGCTGTGGTTATGGATTGTTTTTTAAGTTTGTCCAGGAAGATGCTTATCTTGTTATTTCTTGCTTAGATCCCTCTGCAAGTTTTCAGTCACTGAGAAAATTGGTTGGGTAACATCACATTGTATCCCTTACTAGGGCATGGGCTGGGGAGGGGAGAGTTGGAGGGACTCACTTAAATGGAAATGCGGGCTCAGGGTGGTTTTTGGGGGTGGTGGGGGTTGGCAGGTGGCACTTCCTGAAGATTTGCTTCCCTTCCCTGGTGGATTCCAGCGCTGTTGGATGTGTTGTAGTAGAGCAGAGTGTTCTTTGGCTGAGTTAAAAGATGGGGTGGGTCTTGAGAAGCTCAAACCTGTTATTCAAAGGGCAGATGCAGGAGAAAAGAAAATATGTCCTTCCTACAGAGCTGATAGTTCAGTGTGAGTCTAGAAGGAACGTAAAGATTGTTCCAAACAGGTTATGTTCACTCATGTTTTCCCATCTTTTACGTGGTCTTATTTTCCTTTGGGATAAACTTCGGCATCAGGATTGTTCCTTAGTAAAATTCAATTGAAGAAGACATGGGTAACCTCTCCTTCGTACGTGGCTGTAGGAAGTCACCAGGTTAAAAGGAAGGATCTTAATTCTGCATTTAGAAAGCTGTCATCCAAGTGTTTATAAGAAACTGTATCTTTGGGAGAGTATATCAAGACACCAAACTGACAGTTCGATTTGTCTGTTCTTACTGAAATAAAAGACACCATTTCCTTCATTTTGTATTTAAAATAGGGGATTTTGCAATCATCTATCAGCCTAGACAGGTGAAGTGACTTACCAATGGCACCCACACATTGCTAGTGACGAGGTCAGACCGCACCCCAGTTCTCTGACCCCCACCAGTCAGAAGCCAGGATACTCCATGGTTCACTACCCCAGATCAACTTAGTCGATATGTAATTACATCCAGTGTTTTAGGCAAATGCTATTTGGAAGATTCTTTTTCAATACTGGTCTTGAGGAAGAGAGTAGAGGAAGTGGGAATTATACATCTAAAAATCATACTGAACAGATTTCACGTATGGTGGCTACTTGATTTCTTAGTTTCTTCTAAGTGTAAAACTTAAACCTCAAAGCCTATTAGGGTCAAGCTTTTTTAAGTGAATGAGCACAGCTCCCCTTTATGATGGGGCAGAACAGTGAGTGGCGCTGGGCATTTGGCCCTGGGGATCTTGGTTCTAATCCAGGGAAGGGTGTGGCCTCAGAGGCATAGATCTCAGTAAATACTGGGTAGTTGTTTGAGTTCATCAGGACACATTTTGCATTTAAATTAATTCAGTCCTGCACCGTTCTGCACCAACTAGTTGCTTTTAGATAATTGTTAACAAAATGCTTATTTGGAGAAGAAACAATAGTATAATTTATGGCATGAAAATATTTGAGCAGAGCTAGAATGGATAAATGCTAATAAGGGAATATGTAAACAGATATAGAATTAAGAGAAAATGAGCTTGTAAAAACACTATTGATTGTGAGTGCCTGGAGGAAAGGGTATTTTCCTCATTTTTTCATCTCCAGTGCCGGGGACTTATTGGGTACTGAGAACGTAGTTTTATTGAATGGAAAAGGAGAAGAGTATGTACTTCTTAAATGTAGGAGCCACCTCAAAATACAGTTCTGTCAAGACTCACCTACTGGCTATAATAGGGTGCATTTATGAAGACATTAATAAATTCTGCTCGTCCTGAAGCTACCACTTGGGCATTTTCATATGCAAACTAAAATCCTGGCACTTCCAGTGGAAGCAGTAATGGCAGATTGTGACATGTTTGTAAACTCTGAGCAATTAAACCTTCTTGTGAAATGTGCTGTTCTGTTCTCTAACTCTGCAACATGTGGTCTGCCTGGGGTTTCAAAGCATGTCACCTTTCACGATGACATGCTTATTAGACTTCTGCTGAGAAGTGCAAAACAAGTTAGAATCCTGTGGATTTTACTCTTTTATCTTTACGCCATGGCTGCAGATGAAATGGTTCTTTTTTTTTTTTTTTTGGTGGGGGAGGGCAGTTTTTAAGAGCAGGAATTGCTGAGGTTATTAGATGTGGTTAGGTATGGTAGAACATTTTTTTCAGCACTGATTATCCATTTGGTAAATTGTGATGGTTCTTAAAGTTTTTACTCTAGAATTGGTGGGCGTCCTAAAGCACAGCCAGACTTTTAAAGCTATTTGTTCACTGGGAAGGGAGGGGAGGGAGTAAGTGCCTATTGTTTGCAGGATCCTGCAAGACGCACCTCCCCCAACCCTTAAATTTCCTCTGTTCCCCGCTCTGTTCCTACAGTTTACACCCATTTCCTAGCAATGCTTAGGAAATATCCATTGTATAGAGATACTCTGGGCATTCCTCTACTCTGATTCCTTTGCAAGCTCCAGAAAAGTTTGTGGTAGGTTTCAGTCCATGAAACTTGTTTATCCCGTCTTGCTATTTACTGAAGTCCTTTTTTTTTTTTAAAACAAAAAGATCCTCCTTTGCTTTGTAGTTTTAGGCAAAGTGTGGGGGAGGGGAAATGCTAGCTAGATCTCTAGGGGGCTTTTAAAATGCAAACTCCCTTGAAGGCGGGAATTTCCATATTCCTTGGGTGGGGACTTACGTTAAGCCCAGCAGCTAATGGTTGAATTAATTTTAGGTCTTGGAATTTGAGTTGGCCCCAGTTTCAAATATTCTGACTTCGTCTTAATTTTCAAGTTCTGTTAGCCAGTTCTATAAGTGGAGAGGTTGCAGGATGATGTAGTGGGAGGGACTGAGGAGATGGTGGAAGTGAGCCCTCCACTCCCTCCTTTAGAGAGGAGGAGTGGAATGGCTCAAGGAAGCAGAGCAGGGACCAGCACTTGGGCTTCCTGAGTTTTAATTCTTTGCCAGAGACCAAGTTGAGTCTCTCATAATTCTGCCTGGGGTCGCTAAACCTTTTGCTGTCAGAAGAGACCCCTGCACTAAAGTGATGGACTTGAATGCTTCTCTTCCTCCTTTCTGCCTTCATTTGCCATTCTCTACCTGTCAGCCTTCCTCTTCCACCTGGCTTGTTCCTGACATCCTTGTTTTTCATCCTTTACTCCAAATTCCGATGACAGAGTGCAGCTACACGGGCAGGGGAAGGAGGCCGTGCTCACAAGGACTGAGTTCTGGTGCTGTGCTGGGCACTTCCTGTACCCAGTGCTTACCTTGGATCTCTCATTGCGACCAGTGAGTATTTTTCTCACCATTTTACAGTGGAGAGGTAGGCACGTGTGTCCTCAATCACACAGATAGTAAACGGAGGAGCTGGGATCTGGATCATGTGTTATTCCGCTGCAATTATCTCTTAGTTGCAATTTTATAGTTCATTCTTTTTCATATATATATATATGTATATATATACACACACATATATATACACACAATTTTTTTTTTCCTGAGGAAGATTGGCCCTGAGCTAACATCTGTGCCAGTCTTCCTCTATTTTGTATGTGGGTCACCCCCACAGCATGGCTGACGATTGGTGTAGGTCTGCGCCTGGGATCCGAACCTGTGAACCCGGGCCCCTGAAGCGGAGTGCACCAAACTTGAACCACTACGCTATGGAGCCAGTCCCCCCATTCTTTCATATATTTATTGAGACATTTGTTCGTTGTGATTCCTTTTGTTTAAACTATTGAGCCTAAGTATTAGTCACACATGCCCCTGCCTTCCAGAAAGGTGTAGTTTTGCAGGAAAAAGAGCAGCAGCCCCACCATCCCTCTCAGAAATACTCAGTCCCACAGTGCAACGAGCAGAGTCCCCCAAGGCAGCAAGAGCAGCACGCACAGGGAGCCAGGGAAGCCAGTTCCCAGAAATGCCATTTGATTAGGGCCCTGGCAGTGAGACGGTTTTCCCAGAGTGACATTCTTCAGTGAGGGTTAAGGAGAAAGATGGAGGAAGGGCTTTCTGGGCAGAACCAAGTGGAACGAAGATGGAATAGCACGGAGCACGGAGGCGGGCAGCAGGTTTGAGTGCTCGCGTAGCTGGAATCATTCGGTAGCTCCAGTGAGAAGGCACTGCAGAATTTGAAGCAGGCATGTGACATGATCACTTCTGTGTTTTAGAAAAGTAACTTCTGTGGGCAACGAGTTGGTGATACATTTGGAAGAAGATTACTTTAGTGATCCAGGCAAGAGAAGAGGAGAGCCTGGACTAAAAGTTTATGAAACATATCAGTTATCTATCGTCTGGCTTACATTAGTCCCAATATTTTACTCAATATCTATAAGTAATCAAGGATTGCTCCATGGAGACTTTTTTTTGGTAATTCTTTTAAGCTCAAGGGTAGACTGGGTTAATGCAAGAGATTTTTAGAAATGTTGTAGTCTTTGTGATTTTTTTTCATTCTAAAGAAAAAAATATCTATCTAGACACATATATATGTACACCTGTCTATTTACCTATCTGTCTATACTGGAGTGAATGATGTGGTTCTTTAAGGAGGGGAATTATTATTTATAATAGTATGCAGACAATGCTATATAGCTAAATGATCTTTAATTCCATCTTCTAAAAGCTAAAGCACAGAGGGCAGCAAAGTAGAGGGAAATATTCAGTCTAAGCAAATCTGTAGCTCAAATTTACAGAGAACACCAGAGGAAAACCTATAATTAGTAGTTTATCTAATGTATTCTTTTTAAGAGTGTTTTCTGCTTCAGCCTTAGCCTTCATAATCCCACTGTGATATATAATGTGTTTACCTATGGTTTACACACGTTCTTATCATACAATAGAAATTAAATTGATCTCAAAATAGTGATTTTAAATGAAGGAGGCTAAGGCTCTGAGAATTAACTATACCATTTAATACCGGTGAGTATAGCCTAAGACTGGGACTATAAGAATTAACCAAACCATCAGACTAATTTTGAGGAAAACTGTATTTTTGTGACCACTTGGATTTGTCATTTTTCAGATGGTAGGCTCATTTATTTATGAATTTACTTTTGGTAAGGAGACCCAAAAATGGTGGGTCTCTTTTTCATTAGCTTTGCTCCTGGCCAGCTGTCTAGTGTCCCATTTTTTTGTTCTGTAATATGTTTCACTGGGTAGCATTAATTCTTTATGAGACGAGACCTTCATAGAGATAACCTATCTTGTACTTTTTCTTGTACGTCAAGTCGTGTAATAGAGATGACTCCAGCACGGAGCCCGGGTACCCAGGCAGTGTGGTGTCTCTGAGACTCAGAAGACAAAAGCTTCATAATGAGATGGTTTTTCCTCTCTGGAATTGGCATTCTTTCCTTTCTGAAGGGATCTCCTATTGTCTTTCACCTTTTTAAGATGATTGGTGAAAACGTGAATATGTTTGTGTTTATAGTGAATGCTCTTTAGACTATTGTTCCGTGTGTCCGTGGAGATACATGGCAGCTCTCCCTGGTGTCTGTGGTGCAGATTTGCTTCATGGTTGGTTTTGGTGCTTCATCCGTTGATGGTTTGGTTTTACATCAGGTAGTGAGTGAGGAAGGTCCAGTGTGTCTGCCCATCACTCAGTACCTACTTGTGTCTTCATTCTCTTTCCTGGCGTGCAGACAATAGTGGAATTAAAAGTGAAGGGAAAAATAAATGCATGTAATTGTAATTTTAGCTAAAAATGCCAGTGAGCAGAATAAAAAAATCCTAGTTGATTTTTAATAATTTTGCCTAAGACTTGCTATCAACCAACAAGTTTTTTTTTCTCTAGAGGTAAAGAAAATGTTTATATATTTTGGGGGATGCTTTTAAAAAGAGTATTTCAATATTAAGTTATTTATAGAAGAAAGGACTATTCTAGTTTAAGATAAGTTATCTTTGCTGTAGGCTTACATCCATTTTCAGAGGATTTCTTTTTTTGCTGAGGAAGATTTGTCCAGAGCTAACATGTGTGCCAGGCTTCCTCTATTTTGTATGTGGGTCACCGCCACAGCATGGCTGATGAGTCGTGTAGGTCCATGCCTGGGATCTGAACCTGTGAACCCAGGCCGCCAAAGCAGATTGCGTGAACTTAACCACTAGGCCACAGGGCTGGCCCATTTTCAGAGGATTTTAAAGACCTCACTTATAAAATAAACCATCAACAATTTTGCAAATGTCCTTTTTTGGAAATGCCCAGGGTTAAAACAATTTTTTAAATGAAAACAACAGGAAGATACCCCGACACACCTATAACAGTGTTCAATATCTGGAACACTGGTAACACCAAATGCTGAAGAAGTTGTGGAGCAACAGGAACTCTTGTTCATTGCTGGTGGGAGTGCAAAATGGGCCAGCCACTTTGGAAGACAGTTTGGCTATTTCTAACCAAACTAAACATACTCGTACCGTACGATCAACAACCGTGCTCCTTGGTGTTTACCCAAGTGAGTTGAAAGCATGTCCACACAAGCACCTGCACACAGATGTTTATAACAGCTTTATTCATAGTTGCCAAAACTTGGGAGCCACAAGATGTCTTTCTGTAGGAGAATGGATAAATAAACTGTGGCACATCCAGACAATGGAATATTATTCAGCGCTAAAAAGAAATGATCTGTCAAGCCATCAAAAGATGTGGAGGAACATATTACTAAGTGAAAGAAGCCAATCTGAAAAGGGTTCTGATTCTGACTGTGTGACATTCCGAAAAAGGCGAAAATGTGGAGAAGTGAAAAGATCAGGGCTTGCCAGGTGTTGGGATGAATAGGTGGAACATGGGGGATTTTTATAATGGTGGATGCACGTCATTATAAATTGGCCCAGATCCGTAGAATGTACATCAAGAGTGAACTGTAATACAAACTTTGGGCTTTGGGTGATTAGGATGTGTCAATGTAGGTTCATCAGTTGCAACAAATGTGCCACTCTGGTGGATACGATGTGTTTTTTTCAACACCACCAAGCCATCCTCCAATTCTCGGTGGACACTGACCCAGTGACCCACAAATTTAACTCAATTCTGAGACTATTTACCTGGAGATAGTGTCAGACCCATAGGTTAAGGGCTCAGTCCCAAAAGACTGCCCCTGCTTCGGATGCCAGTCTCAGGTCCAGGTTGTCCCCTGTGCTGCTGAGCAACTGGCTATAAATCAGAGGTTTCCCAGGACCCCCTCCTTGGATTTGATTAATTTGCTAACAGGGCTCACAGAACTCAAAAGAACCAATTTGTTTACTAGATTAACCAGTTTACTTCCTAGATTACCTGTTTATTATAAAAGGATATAACTCAGAAACAGCCAAATGGAAGAGATGCATAGGGCAAGGTATGTGAGATGAAGACCAAGTGTATATTTCTTACTATAAATCACAATATCACGGTGGGGGCTATGATAATGGGGGAGGCTATGCATGTGTAGGGGTGGGGATATATGGGAAATCTATGTACTTTTGTCTCAGTTTTGCTGTGAATCTTAAACTGCTCTAAAAAATGAAGTCATTAAAAAAGTAATATCAATGAAATTTGTTTTTCAAGTTTTAAAGGAGAAGAGGAACAGAATTAGGACATTTAGAAACAAAAATTAATTAAACATCGCTTAGAAAAGTGAAGGTTGTTTTGTAGAGTAGGTAAGAGCAAAGGAAGTAGTTCAGACTGGGTTCAAATCCTGGCTTCGTCATTTAGTGGACATGTGACCTGGGCGCATTCCTTAACCATTCTGTGCCTCAGTTTCCTCATCTGTAAAATGAAGATGATAGCCACCTGCATCATTGGGTCTGGTGAGATTAATTGAATGGCATATGGTCAGCAGATCATAAATGTAAATGGAGGGTTGATCTGATCATAAATCTTTAAATGGAGAGTTGATCTGATTTCACATGTTCCATTTAGGATTGACATTAACTATTGATTTAATTTATGTCAAATGCCCTTTTTAAAATACACAATTTAAAAATAAATGCATAAATTGCTTCAAAGTGTTCAACTTCAGGTTACATGTTAGGAAATGGGTGCTAAAAATACTCTCTATACTGAAGAGAGAGAATGTATAAAACTTTAGAATAGGCGGGGTTTTCTGGAGGCAAGAAGATATTTGTAATGAAAACATATTTTCTGCTTGAATGGTGTCCACATTGCTATTTTCAGTTCTCTTGTGACTAAGTAGCACAATAATGAGATCTTTTTAATAGTTGACTTATTAGAAACATGTAAAATATTGAAAGCATCCGCTTAACTAATGATTTTATTTTTTTGAGTGCTGGACTCATGTGAATGTACTAAATCTATTTTCACTATCTTGAACTTTTTAATAAAATATTTCCCCAGGGTTTTATTGAATTAACTGCTGTTTCTGTCAGGGTTGTCAATCATTCATTTTGGATCTTTGCATCTTAATTAGGAGTCTTCAGTCTCCAATCAAGAATTTATGAGTATCACATGTTAGTGTCCACAGAACCCAAAGCAACCTGCAAACACATTTCAGTGTGAATATGATAGAAAATGGGATCCATTGTGGTCTGAGGAAGCATTGTAAGCTTGTAATGAATAAATGTGCTTCTTGCATGCATTTTTATTTTGGGGTGACTTTATTATGCATCTAAGGAAAGGCTGAAGGAATTTGAAATCTTTGGGAAAGTCTGTAAAGACCATGCACATTTTATGCTGAAAAGATAAAACATTTCATTTTTAAAGCATTTTATCGTGAATTACAGTTTTATTGAAAACTTTCCACAAGATGTGTTATCACACAGTCTGCTGGGGCAAGGTCACTCCTGCCTTCTGCATGTTGCTCCTACTTATGTAACATGTGGTGTCCAGGTGGTAACTGAATGAAAGCCCCTCATAACACTGATGCATGGTAGTGATTTGCCTTGATTAGGATATTATGAAATTGAGGCTACATGATGAGCATTAAAGTAAATAGGTGTCAAATGATTCATAAATGATACATGAAGGATACAGTAAAATCTATGTGATGTAACCTTAGCATTAGCAAAGAACTATGTGCTGTTTCAACAGAACAGACTGTCAGATGGTAACCCCCACATTCTATATCAAAGAACTCTTCAGGCTGTCACGTCACTGAACGCTATGCATTCCAGAGCCTGTGTCTTTAGAAGGCAGGATGCCTTCCATGGTGGAAGAGCTTCCATAGAAACTGGGAGGGGAGACAAATAGAGCTAATATGTTCCTTAAACATCAAGAGATTTTTAGCATGTCACTTCCCGTACTCTTAAGAAGTGCTGCCCTAGAGATTAGACGATAATGTTTATATTGGTATAATTCCTTGCACTTCATGGTGTATCTTTACATACATTGACTGGTTTAATGCTCTTGTAGCTACCAGAAACCCAGTCTTATTGGCAGCCACTGTACTTTAGCCATATGAGTAATCTAGGGTTCCTGGTTTCCTTTTCAAACACAGTGACGTTTCATTGCCCACATTTTCGTACTCATAATTCAACAATTGCTGGTTGGTTTTGGCTTCTGCAAATTTTAGGCTTCCAAGTTCATCTGTGTTATCTGTGAAACAGAGAAGAAACACTCAAGTTGTATCTTTGCAAATGTTTGGTCTGAAGTAGACCGGATCCAGATGGATGTGGGCTCTGCCATTCTTTGAGCAGAGTTTGAGGGTAAAGCCAGAAAGTGACCTGCAGTCTGGGATTTCCCATTTTCTACCCAGGCTGCCTGGTTCCCGGGGTCTTGGATGTCATGTGTGGGTCAGTGTGGCATACATTCAAGACTTTGCAGGCTCACCTCTTCCAAAGAGGCAGAGAGAAGCATAAACGCCTGCTGTCTCATTGCCACCAGCTTGCCACAAATTCTAGAACAGTACAACTTTAGTTCTCATGACTTTAGTTCTTCTATTGCAGAAAACAGGAAGGCCTACTTCCACAACACTGGGAAAGGCACATTCTCCTGCCGTCAGCCAAAAAGCTTTTCAAGCTGCAAAACAGTTTGGTTTTATAATATTAAGTTCAGCTTTTTTTTAAAAATCAAGATTTTTTGATAAATCTATTGTTAGTATACCTATGGACTTACTTGCAGACAAGTTGGAGGGGGTTCTGCTTCAAGTTCTTACGTACAGAAGAAAATTCAGGGCAAGAGTTGCTTACAGTCACTAGTTAACAGATGGTTCCAGAAGATCAGCCAAAAGCCAAGCAAACAAGCCAAAGCAAGATTGGTTTGGATGTTGAGTTTGCTAGTTAGGTCAAGATAAGTAAGTACTGGATTATGCAATGAAGTTGGCAGGGAGGATTGATGAGGTTGATGTTGTTTTGGTAGAAAAAATGACTTTGCAAAATGACTGGGGGTTGGAGATGGTGACACACTACGTTCTGTTGTCCCACAAAGGTCCAAATCAAAACAAGCTTTGTTAGTGCAGAGAAAAGCATGCTGACGTGACTGGGAATCACTGCTATACAAGTAGGGATACGGCCAGACTCTGAAATATCTTTTAAAACTAAGAGTGATCACTTGTTTTTTCTTTAAATTTAAGTCACTACCCCTTAGACCATTAGCAGTCAATTAATTGGTTCTTTGGCTTCTAGGTTTCTAATGCTATGTGTATCCATTGTCCTTTATGGACTTTTATTTTGAAGAATATAAGTATATATTCTTTGTGGCAATGTGGGGAACGTGTGTAGGGTAGAATCAATTTTTTTTTCTGCAAACCAAAGGAACTTAGAAATTCAGTTGTCAGCAGATTCTTTGGAGGACTTCCTTTACTGATTCCTACAGTTCTACATTCCATGCTTCCTTGATGCTTCAGAGCTCAGTGGAGAGAACAAAGAACATTCTACAATTTACTACCCAGTCAACCATCGGAATTATTTCTTTTCCCAAGGAGTTTGGAGGGTATATTTTTGTGTGGTAGTTGGAATATTCTTCTTTGAAACTTGACTGCCATAAAGACTTGTTTATAAGGCCTTTTCAACAAAGATGCTATGAGGCAGAAAGACTCGGTGACCTAGTATTAATAATAAGAATAATATGAAGGTTAACCGCTGATAGTTATTGGTCATGTACTATGTGCCAAACATTGTACTAAGCTCTTTCCATGCATTATCTCATTTTATTGTCCCCAAAGCCCTGTGAGGTGGTATTACGGATTGAATTGTGTCCTCCAAAAGAAGATATGTTAAAGTCTTAACCTCTAGTATCTCACAGTGTGACATTATTTGGAAATGGAATCTTTGTAGGCTAAATCAAGTTAAGATGAGGTTGTTAGAGTGGTTAGAGTTAAGATGAGCTTGTTAGAGTGGGCCCTAATCCACTGTGGGGAAGTCTGGACACAGGCACACAAGTACACAGAGGGAAGACAGTGTGAAGACATGCAGGGAGAACTATATGAAGACAGAGGATTGGGGGAATGCATCTACAAGCCAAGGGATGCCAAGGATTGAAGGCAAACCATCGCAAGCTAGGAAGAGGCAAGGAAGATTCCCCTACAGGTTTCAGCGGGGCCATGCTTGGTTTTGGACTTCTGGCCTCTAGAACTGGGAGACAATAAATTTCTGTTTTAAGCCACCCAGTTTTTGGTGGGTGCTTTGGTACAGCAGCCCCAGGAAACTGATACAGGTGGGTACTTTACCTCCTTTCTACAGGGGAGTAGCTGTTGGGAAACGGAGGAAAGTATAGAGAGCAGAACTTTTTCTAGTTTTAACACTTTGCACAGCCAACACCTTGACCAGCAGGAAAAGGACAATGGAGAAGAAAGATAAGCTGTGAGCCTCAGTAAGGAACCTGACCATTGCAGCACAGACACCTATGCAGCATTTACTGGGTATGGGTGGGTCCGCTAGGGATGAGGAGGACAGATCCCTCTAGTCCTCTTCCAAGTGCTTAGGGAGTCACAAGAGAGACCAAGATATAGGCAAGTGCAGTCAGTTTCCTCGGAGAAGGTCCCACATTTCCTATTAGGTCATAGGAGGTAAGGAATGATGTGGACTTGGGAAAGGGAAGAAATTGCACTGGGTCCCATCTTCCCACCCAAATAAGGCCTCAGCCCAGTGCTGATGGCTTTTCCCTCTTCTGCTCACCGTTGTTATTACTGTTATGTATTTTTTTGATGAAAATGAGGAGCGGGTGAGGATGGGTGATAAGGATATGGAGACTTAATGACGCTTTACGTCTTTTTTTCTGAAGTGCTGGAATTGAATTAGTCCTCCAAGGAATACAACACTTCTTTGCCTTCCCCATCCCCAATCTCAGCCACTACCTGGGACAGAGTTGGCAGAGGGTGTGGAAAAAAAGTCTTAGCTCAACACAGATCAAAGTCCCTTTGGTGCTAGATTTCTTGAACTGATTTCCAAGATAAACTGTGGTTGGGGGGTGTTCAGGGACTCTGGCAAAGGGTTTTGGGAAGATGGGGCCACATGGCCCCAAAGGAATGTTGGTGGTGATATCCATAAGTCTTGGGATCACCCTTAGAATTCTCTGCCCTCAATCCTTCAAATCTAGTAAGAGGGAGGTGAATCATGGTATTCCGTAAGGACTGTGTTAGGGAAGGAGGGTGTAGAAGTTTCTGGATAAAAATGTTAGCCTCTGTTTGAGATTCCTCCTGGTACCACTTTACTCCCCTGGTCTTTGAGGTGTCTTAGCTATGACGCAAGATTTGGGGAGTCAGAAATCACTCCTCACTGGATTGCTGAGAGTTAGGAAGGAAAGCAAAAGAGGATATGGAGAAAATGGAAATAATTTATAGTGTGCTCTATTTCATTCTCTGTGGATTCTTTACCGGACATTTTAATTAAAATCTTATGGAACATTCATTCTAAAAGGTTCAGACCCCTGAATAAATTAGTTTTAATCCCCACCATTTGTTCACAATAAATGCTTTCAGAGAAATGTCTTTGTAAAGTAAAATAAAAATGAGTCGTCGGAAAAATAAAATTTCCTAGATTATCTGCAGCCTATCTTGTTAGTAAAGGACGTCTCCCTATGGTACATTACTGTAGATTACTTTTCCAACTCTAGTTCAATGATTCAAGCCAAAACCTTCATCACTTCCCTTTGGAGACTATTACACAGCCCAGCAGACATCCTATTAAGAAATTTCTGATGTGCAGAGGAAAAGGAAAGTTTTAAAGTGGAGATTGAGAAGGAAGATGATTCATGGTCCCAAAGGAAGAGGGCCCCACTTTCCAGAGATGGCCCCCAGCTGCCACCTCTTCCTTTGGAGATGTACTCACCAAGTGGCCACAGAAAGTTAATGGAGCCAGTGTGTGGACCAGCATGCAGTCCCTTAAAAGAATGATGGAGGAATCAGTAATTTGGATTCAAGCTCAGCAATGGGTAAAAAAGGTGTAGATACCTCGTTACTGGGGTGTGGGAGTTGAAAATGCAGAAGTTGTCTGTCCTGAGCACGTCTAGAGTTTATGGTTCAATACTCAAGAAGAATATAAAACCAGAAATTGCTCTAGTTGGGGCAGGAAATGACTCAAGACCAAAAGGAGGATTTCTGTCAATGCAAGGTCAAGGTGAGAGTAAATTCTGGCTGGCGGCTCTGCCTGAGGTCGACAGGAGTGAGCAGTGTTCCCGAGAGTTCTGAAAGCAGGAACCATTGCAAAATAGTAAAAAAAAAAAACCCATGAAGTCAAGGATATCAATATTACAAAGTAAAGAACATTCCATGATTAGAAAAATCTTTTTCTCCAGGTCTTTACTATGGCCCATGTTGACCAGGCAGGTTCCTGACTGTCATGCTTCATTGGCCTGTGAATTACACTTCTAGGCTGTTCTTTATAGTAGGTCTCTTGACATTGCAAAATCAATATTTTTTTTCTCTGCGTATTCTTCAGCACCCACCATTTGTATCATTCATGTGACATTTACAGTCTTTAGGAGGCCTGTATGCCATTTTATTCTTCGTTGGATCATACTCTTACTATCTTTTTATTTTGTACTGAGACCTGTTGGGGGCACAGTGTTCTCTACCAAGATGCCGCTGGTTCTCTTGCTCTAGGATAAAAGGAGGGAGATAACACTGTAGTTCTTCTCGCTCCCACCTTCCACCCCATGACTGCATTTCTCCTTAGGAATTCAAAAGCTGTATCTTCACTTTCCTTAAGCAACTTTTATGTCTTGCTGTCCCTTACTGATGTGACTCAGTTAAAGGAAGCTTCAATGAAAGGAGAGATGGAGCTAGGAAGATAGAGATAATTTTTGAGGAGGGGACCTTTAGGAAAGGAAGAGGCTGTGCCTAGGAAGTTAGTTGCAAGGTATAAGCACAAAAAATGTTGGATATGTGGAAGGACTGAAGCTTCAGATGGAACAAGAAGAACTTCATTTACTTGGAAGTTTTGTTGGGACTTTGTGAGGTGATGGCAGATTTCTAAGTGTCTGACTCAAAAATGTCTGGACCCTTTATATAAGCTTGATCAGTATTTATGTTTGGGCCTGAACTTTGTCATTTCTCAAAATGAAAGAAAATAGGGTTCCCACTTCAGGTATTCTTCAAGTGAGTTCTCATCCTCTCAACTCATCATCTTTGTAATGGATTTGGATGGATTTTAGAATTATTGGTCAGCTCTTAATCCTAATTCTGGGTGCTAAGATTTCTTATACTGCCTTATCATTGTCTGTGGCTCCCTATTTTGATCATGAATTCTCAGAGAAAAATATATCCTGCAGCATAGAGAACTGTGTATCCTCTGGGGAGATGACCATGTTGGAGTTGATCATGAACTAGATAATGGAAGATGGATAAAGGATGGTCCTTTCTTTACTTGTGCCACTTCAAAAAGTATTCATCACTTATTACTTTGAATTGCCACCTCAAATCCATTGTGAATCAAGGTGGGATATAAATACATGTTATATAATTTGTATTTCTGCAATCTCTTCTGTACAAAACTATCAACTCCTTGAAGATCAAATGAGTGGCCCAGTTTCCTGAGGGACTAGATTTAAATAGGATGTTTAAGGAAGAAGCTGAAAATGAGCCAGACAAATGAATATCATGGGGGAGAGCACTTATCGAAGCAGAGAGAACATCAGCGTGAGAGGCCCCAGGATGGGAATGAACTTGGTGAATTCTAGGAACAGAAACAACACCAAAAGGATTGTTGCTTAGTGAGTGTGAGAGATTTGAGAGCGGGTCAAAGAGACAGTCAAGCCAGATGACATTGGCCATTGTCGGGGCTTTATTTTAGGCATGATTGGAAGCCATTGGAGCATTTAAATTAACTTATATTTTTAAAAGATCACTGACAGGGTTATGGAAAATGGATTATAATGAGGTGGTAGTGGCTTGGACCAGGCTGTAGTCTTAGAGTTGGAAAAAAGTAGACAGATGTGGAACAGGGTTTGGAGATAGAGCCTCTGAAATTGGGCTGGTCGTTAGCAGGGCAGAGAAGAATTGAGGATGACACTTAGGTGTTTAGCCTGAGGATCTAGGTAGACTGTTTTGGGTTGTGAGGATGGGGGTGGGGAATCAAGGTAAATCCAATGCTAATTTACAGTGAGAATTTAAAACTGCTAAGCAGACTGGACTACCATGACATTCACATTCCTGTAAGAAAGTCCACTCAATTAGGACCAGAAGAGCAGAGTTGGGCGGTCTTGATCATACTGTCTGTGTCCATCATCTCCCCACCTCCCCACATGGACGCCTCTTGAGTGGACCAGAATCCTCGCCTCTCCTGGAAGGCCCTAGAGGCCCATTCACTCAGCTCTTCAGCAGGAGGCAGTGTGGCCTGTACTGCAGAGCAGAGGGGCTGGACCCAGAGCCATCTCAGGTAGAGTGATCAGGTTTCTGTGCTAGGATGATAGGAAGGGAGCTCGGGTCATGGGGAGGGAGTGGATTCGAGAGATGTGTATGTGAGAAACAATGGGACTTGGCAGCTGATTCACTGTGGGATGGGAGGAGGGAGAGGGAAGAGAAGGAAGGGCATCATGCTTGCATCTCAGTGAGCCTGAGGCTTGCTGGTGAAGAGGGGTGATGGGCGTGTGGCAGGGGGAAGTAAGAAAGATGAGTGGCCTTCGTGCGGGTGCACTCTTCACTTAACTTTTTTAACGTACCGCCAAATCAGTCTGCTCAGTTTTCTCGAAATTTCTGAGGGCGTATGATCAATTAGAAAAGACTTCGTGTTCCCTCTACTCCTTTCCGTGTTGTGTGACCACACGTTATCTTCTAAAATAAGACGTACTTTCACGTTGACCTCATTGCTCATCAGGAAATGCAGTGACTAAAAGCTATAGAGTCACCATTGTAAGATGCAGCCATTGGGGTGGAGGCCCCGGTGCTCATGGACCCATGTGCTCAGCTGCTTGAACATCAGACCCTGTGCTGACGGTAGAATCCGCTGCGTGGAAGGGCAGCAAATCCCACAGTCCAAAGGAGCGTTGATGCCAAAGGGAGCTTTTTTCCTGTGCCGATATCTCTAATAACACACATGCAATTTCTGGTACTTAAAGTATGATTCCAAATAATATTTAAACAAAGCTTTGTGTTTAAAAAGCTCACTGAAGGGATAATTGTGTCAGACTTAATTAAATCCCTCAAAAATCTCAAATACCTCTGTTACTGTTCCTAAAAATAAAATACTTTACAGATGGAGGCATCCTAGGGCTTCATTTAGACAATTAAGTCTCAAATTTTGGTACTTAGTAATACTAGCTAAGATTTGTCGAGAGCTTACTGTGTGACAGGCTCTGTGCTAAATGCTCTCCGTGGGTTATTTCTTTTAATCTTCACATAGTCCTGTGAGATGAGATGTAGGTCCTGTCATTGTCATCCCATTTTACAGATTAGGCTGAGTTAAGTATGTGTCCAAGGTCAATGATGAGCAGTGTGTAGGTACACGCCTGGGATTTGAACCTGTGAACCCTGGGCCGCCGAAGCGGAGCGCGGACCTTAACCACTACGCTACCAGGCCTGCCCTTCTTTTCCAACTTTTAGTGCAGTGTTCTTCGTATGCGTGTATTCTCTTATGAAGCCAACTGGGAGGGATTTCTCCCTTCAGAGAGGAAAACTCTTCATTCAATAAACATTTATTGAGTGTCTGCACGTGCCAGGCACCCTGGTAAAGCCAGAGGAGACACCAGGAAATGTGGTCCCGACTGTGGAATTCAATCTCTTACCAGGTGGGTACGCACCTGAGTAGACTAGTTCTGGGCTGCAAAGCATTTTGACCTGTGGCTAAGGAACACAGCTTAGCTGAGCGAAATAAGGCAGACAAAGACAATGATTTCACTCACGTGTGGACGATAGGATAGATACGGAGATACGGAGAACAGATAGATACGGAGAACAGATGGGTGGTTACCAGAGGAGAAGGGGGTGAAGGGAGGGTGAAAGGGGTAAAGGGGCACCTATGTATGGTGACGGATAAAAACTGGACTATTGGTGGTGAACACGCAGTCTAGACAGAAGCTGAAATATAGTGATGTACACCTGAAATTTATACAATGTTATCAACCAATGTGACCTCAATAAAATAATTTAAAGAAAAAGAGTCCTGTGTGTCTTCTCATTATTTATTGTAATAATTTTTTCTCAAGCTGAAAGCTTGGGAGAGAACCCCTCAGCCCTTACAGCAATCCCCAGTTGAGTCAAACCGGGCACATCCTTGACCTGTAAATCCCGGTCATCAGAGCCATTGCTCAGCCTGGCCTGTTAGTTGTGCTGCTGCCAGAAATTGTTCAGCTGTGCGCAGGGACACAGAACAAAACACTGCTCCTGTTTACATCCTCAGGCAGAGCCACCCATTTCTCTGCAGCCCTTAGGATTTCCTCAGGAAGCTGTGTTGGTGGAGGGTGGGCCAGGGTTAACCAGGATGTGACGACACACAGCCCCCTCTGCCCTCTGGGAGCTGCGCTGAGGTCAGGCCTAGATGTGTATCTGGGCCCGCCCTTTCTAATCAGTAAATTTCAAGGCCAGTTCTCCTGCCCCAGAGTGGGGTGGGGGAGGTGGTGGGGATAGACTGGGTTGCACCCAGCTCCTTTTTCCCATTTCATGCTCTCCCATGCAGTACTGGGGTAAAGAGCTTGGTGGGGGGCACCCCTCAGAGGCCCCCAGAGCAGCTGTATCAGTGGTTCTGAGCGTCAGCTTTTCCCACAGGGCCAGGGGCCAGTCACTTGACGGCTGCTGGGTCAGCTGTGAGCCCAGCCTTGGGAAGAAGTGATGGATTTGATGATGTGTCAATGTATTTGGCCTGGCCAAGCCCCCAGGCATATATTTTCTCATATGTGGCTGGGTGAATTATTCACCTGTACGCCCATGCAGCTCAGGAGTACTGTTAACTAACACTCATTTTTATTTAAAAATATACTGGGGGGGAGGTCCCTTCTGTGGAAGGCCTCAGTGCATGGCTGTATCATTTAAATAAGCAGTAAGGTTAGCTGAGGTTTGTCATATACCCAACTGATGGAAGTCCGTACTTCCGGGATGGCGAAGTCAGGTTTTGGAGTAGACAGGCATGGATTTGAAGCCTGGATCTGCTCTTTCTAGCCATGTGACAGGGGACACGTCTGTCACCTCCCTGAGTGTCTGTGCCCTCACTCGTATTGTATTTCTTTTATTAAGAAACAAATTGTAGAATGTGGACAAAATCCAGTGCAAATCTAAAGAACAAATAGGTGATTAACAATCAATGGAAATTTGAAGATCGTTGGCAAGATTTGGAATCAGGAGGAAATTCACATAGAAGTAGTCTGTGGAAAGATTTGAAATAGTAGTCCCAGCAGTCTAGTCCCTGAGTTATCCATTGTTATCTCAGGTTTTTTCCTTTTCTTGTCTTTCAGTAGTGCCATCTTGGTGTTCTATTAAATTCTCTCTTTGCTTTGGAGTTATTTAGGGTCTCTTGTCGTTTCAAAAATATGTTCAAACTACAGCAGTCCCCCCTTATCCACGGGGGATACGTTCCAAGACCTCCAGTGGATGCCTGAACCCGTGGATAGTACTAAACCCTATATAGACTGTGTTTTTTTCTATACATACGTACCTATGATGAAGATTAATTTATAAATTAGGCACAGTAAGAGATTAACAACAATAACTAATAATAAAATAGAACAATATACTGTAATAAAAGTTACTGTAGATTTTAGCAACCTCAGCATACAACCTTTTTTTCTTTCCTTATTAAGTTGAGAACTTTCACCTTTTCACTGAGAGGAAGCACTTTATGACTTCTCTTTGGCACATCCAAATTGCCAGCATCACTACTCTTGCGCTTTGGCGCCATTATTAAGTAATATAGGGGTTACTTGAACACAAGCACTGTGACTCCATGACAGTCAATCTGATAACGGAGATGGTTACTAAGGGCCTGGCGGGGTGGGTAGTCCATACAGTGTGGATGTGCTGGACAAAGGGATGATTTATGTCCTGGGTGGGACGGTGCGAGATTTCATCACACTACTCAGAATGGTGCACAATTCAAAACTTACAAATTGTTTATTTCTGGAATTTTCTATTTAATACTTTCGGACTGTGGTTGACTGTGGGTAACCACAAACTGCAGAAAGCAAGACCAATGCAGTGTACGGGTGTTTTCGATCAGTGATTGGTTGAGTCGGAGGCTGCGGAACCTGCGGATGCAGAGGGCCTACTGTACCTGTAGTTGGAGAACAGTTACCTCTAATGGCCTTTTGAGAATCTTTATTTTTTTCTGGTTTGCCGTTGGAGGTCAAAAGGTCTTATTCTGGGATACTCATTAACAGAACCAATTTTCCCCACTAGTAGTTGTTCACAGAATTTTTTCCCTAAATGTAATACCAAAAATTACTTGGAGTTATCAAACTAGATCACTTATGATCTGGATATGCAGAATGTCTTGAAATAGTCCTCACTCATTTTTACAAAATGGAATACTGCAACTACTTCTTTTCTTATGATGTGAAAATGCTTATATCGCAAATTACATAACTGCAAATTACATAAGGAAACACATCATCATCCTCCCATGAATTCAGAAACACTATCATGTAAAAACCTGTTCCCTGTTCTTTCACTTGCAGACTGCAGCCATTTCTTTAAAAGCCTTGTCTCTGTCAGTGAAATAGTTTCCCTTTGGTAGTGGCTGTTTTGCAATATTATGCTTACTGCATTTGACTTTCTCACGTTTATAAAACCAATAAACAGCAGAAACATAAAAGTGCTAAGTGTTAGAACTGACCCCTCTTAGGAGTTTGTTTTTAATAAGCTTATGTAATTAACACCTTGAACTATGTATTCCATTTGTTGCTTTTGAAACCGTACAAAGAGAACAAGATGATACACATACAAAAGCACCAGCATAGTTAATATTGTCTTTTTGAATGATGATGAAGTCCTGGAAGTTTTAGAAGTATACCTTGCCAGTTACTTTTAAGTCTGAGGACTGAAGAGTAGATCTACTACTTAGAAAAAATAAATTAAAACGTAAAGCAGTACATAAATTGTTTATATTCATCTCCCCAAGGGCCTGACCGTACGGCCTGGCATAGTTATTGTGAATTGATAATTTTATTTATTCCATTCATTCATTCAATCAGTTTATAGTGGGAGTCTTCTAGGCACTGAACAGTGCATGAAACTTAGAAAAATCTCTGTTCTTATGGATCTTACACTCTAGTTGGGGAAGGGAGACTAAAAAGGTAATATTGCAAACTAGTTTAGATGCTGAAAAGTAAGGAGAAAGATAAGGCAGAGGAGGGGGTTAGAGATGGTGTGCAGAAGAGGGAGGTTGCAATTTTAGATAGGTTTAGGTAGATACCTTGCAAATTTAGATAGGTCTCTTGCCAAGAGGGTATTTGAGTAACCTCTGCAGGAGATGAGGGCTGGTAAGTGTGGGAAGAGCAGAACAGACAGAGGGAGGAGCAAGTTCAAAGGCCTGTGGGTTTGGAGTGTTGGAGGAGTGTGGCCCCCGGGCAGTGAGCTGGGAGAGGCACAGATGAGGCAGGAGAGGTGGGGTGGGGGCGTAGATGTGATGGGCCTTTCAGTTCATGGAGGGACTGTGGCCTTTACTCTGAGTAAGGCTTTTGAGCAGAGGGACAGGATCTGCCTTCAGTTCTGACAGGATCCCTCCAACTGCTGTGTTTCGAGAGTGTGCAGGGGTAAAAGGAGGCAGCTCAGTATTTGATTTCTCAGTTCAAAGTAGAGCTGTTGAATTGCCATGAACTGTGAATGGAAAAACACAGCCCATCCTGACAGAATCAGCGTTTTTTTAAAAAACTAGGTGACTCTTTAAGTGGCTTGAAACTACATTTAATTTTCTTTGTAGGCGCTTCTCCTGCAATGTGGCAAACAAAATAAAAATTTGTCCTATTCTCATCACAGAGAAAAAAGTGAAATTGCCCTTTTTTATAGAGCAATTGAGAAGTATAAAAACGTTTGGGTAGGTGGTAGATGTGTTTTAACTAGTTCATTTCTTGTAGTGAGATTGTTTCATTGTAAATCCAAGAGCGTGGATAGGAAGAGGGGACCATATCTGAGCAAACACTGACTTGTAAAACTGTTAGAAGAAACAAGATTTGATTGATTAGTAGATAAAAATGTTAATTCTTCAATGAAGTGAATTGCTCTTTCAAAAAAGTAGACGTTAGGTATTTAAACATCACGAAAAAGCCAGTGATGATGTTAGTAAATTCTCAGCTCTTGGGCAAATTGGAAAAATGGATATTTTCATTTTTGTGATAATTGGCTTCGTAGAGTGATGTGGATTCATCTTAGATTCTTTTTTGTTGTTGTAGTCTTAGGCATAAGATGCCTGTCAAGTTTACATTGTAACCCTGTATGGAAAGTGGTCTAAAGCAAATCTTCCCTCTCAACTTCCAAGATGTTATTTATTAATCTACGGGTAAGTACACATCCATGTGCTCAGGATGCTTTCTCAGAGCACTTTCACATTATCTTCTTGGCAAACATGAAAATCTTTTATGGTGAAAATTGAGATCATCTTGAGGGAATATGATGTAGTTAGGAAAGAACTTTTCTTCCCAAAGAAACTGAAATAAAAGTATGGCCATCATGTCATATGCAATATGTTAAATGGTTACATCCATAGATGGATGCATACATAGATATGGACAGAGATAACACTCACGTATGTGCCTGGAAAAAGAAGAGTAATTTTGTGGGGCTGACATTCTCTAAATCTGAGTTTTTCCTATATGTTACAGGTCAGAATGTGGTACGGGATGAAGCCAACAGATTTTTCCTGTTCATCCCACATTCACAAGCGAACCTTTGAGTCCCTAAATGAAGTCCTTAGTGCCCTATTGTGTGAGTGTCCTCTAGAGATCAAGGCTGGTCAGAGGAGCAAATGTCAGAAGCCAAGTCATGAAAGGTGCTTGAAGAGGGTTAGGTGGAATCAAGAGCTGTTTTGGATCACTGGAAGTTTTTCCAGGGCAGTGGGTGAACTGGCTTCTCCCTGACTTTGGAAAGAAACCACCCAATTGGTGTCACATGAATGAAGGGCCTTAAAATAGTCCCCAGTAAATAGGAACAAACAGGTTTCCCTTCAGCTCATTCCCGTAAAGGGAGTATGCATGCTTCTGTGGCCACAGCATTGTTCTAGTATTTGCTTTCTTACAATACCCGAACCAGTTACATTCTAGGTGTCTGTTTTTACTGGTCTGCCTGATGGGAGTTGAATGTGGAGGATTCAACCAGACAAGTTCCTCGTGGATTCAGTGCCTTTTTATATAAGTCTCTCTTCGTGTCAAAACACTTAATTGCCTTTTCCGTCAGAATGTGAAAAGAATATGAGACTTTAGTGACGTGAAGCTCATTGCACCAAGGAATTTTTCCCTTTAATCTTTTCGGTGTAAGAAACTTCCGTTGGATTCCAACAAGATCTGTGACCCTCAACATATTAAGAATGATCAGCAATAAGTGGAAATAATTAGAAATCTATAATTTCTGTACATGAAGAGTCCTCAAACCTGGGCTCCCTTCTGCCTCTCCCGCCCCCTGTCCTGCCCCACCTCTGCACGGGCCCTTTAGCCATCCAGGTAGCTTTTCCTCTTGGAACAGATTAGGCTGTCTCCTGACTCAGAGAAAATACATTTGTTGTCCCTTCTGCCTGGAAACATATTCCCCACCCCCTCACCTGGTTCTTCATTCCTCATTGTTTCTAACAATACATTTTGTGTTTGAATGTTTCACTCACTAGACTGAATTACTGTTGTCAGGTTGCTGGGGACAGGAACTGAGACTGTAAAAGCTCACCATTATATATGAAAATGCTGGCTTAGTGGACAGTGTGTCATTGCATAGTTATTGGATGAATGTTATGACACCCTCAGGAAGGGGAGAGATCAGCTCTACTGACTTCCATTCATTTCTTTATTCCTTCATTCATTCTTTCATGCATTTGATAGATATTTCTTAGGTAATTGCTAAGTGCCAGGCATTGTGATGGGGTTAGCTGCTGAGGTTGCAAAAATGAGTAAGACCCAGTTCCAACTTTCAAGGACTTGAAAGTCTCCTGAGGACAACCACCATGGAAATAAGTAAAAGTCACTTTTAGAAAATGTCTTCAAAGAGAAAATTTCAAATACATACAAAAGTAGAGAGAGTGTTTTAAAGAACCCCCATATTCCAGTACTACGGTTAGCAGTCATGGCCAATCTTGTTTCATCTGTATCTGCACTCACTCCTCGCCCTCCCCCCATGACTTAAAGTAAACTGAAGACATCAGGTCCGTGTTTACATGGAGAATTTACACTGATGCAATGGGAAGGTCAAGTTCCATGCAAAGTCCATTTTGAAGGATGGGCTGCTGTCTGCAGGGCCAGTAGGATGAAAGAAGGGTGTTCCAGGCAGAAGAAATAGCATGGGGACAGCAGGGTTGATGTAGTGTTGCGTGTAGTTTGGTCTGGCCAAAACTAGTGCATAGATGGGGAGGTGAGGCCATAGGAGCGAGTCTAGAAAGGCAGAGTCCAGATAAAAAGGCTCTTGTATCGCAGGCAACAGACCAACTTTGTTACATCTTCACTGGGAGACATTGTTTTCAAGATTTATGTTTTGAAAGTTACAGTGGGCATGGGGTTTGGAGCCGGTTGTAAATGAGATGAGACTGGAGAGAGAGTGAAGAACTGGGAAACTTTGTCAATGGCTTGAAATCATTGGGATTAGGATGGATACATTTTGAGACATTGTGAGATATTGGAGACAAAATTTGTAACGTTGACTTATTTATGACACATTATAATAAGTCATATGAGACGTAGTGACCTCTGACTTTGGGGATAAGTGAATGACTCCTGAGAATCTGGTGTGAATGAAACTGGTTGATACTAATCTCTGGAATATTGGATTCTGGAATGAAAATTTGATGGAGACGGAGAGTTCAGACTGAATATCTAGGAGGAGTCGGCATGCGCATTTGTCTGCTACTAAGGAGGTGGAGAAAGAGATTCGAGAGTTACCAAAGTATAAGTTAGGAGCATCTAAGTTTTCAGTACTGGACCATGTGATCAGTGTCCTCAGGTTTGTAAACCGTGTGAATTTTCACTGATAACACTGTTTAGATATTACCTGCCAGTTCTTAAAAATGTGGGATTTTGGCAACATCGCCCAGAAAGAGTTTAATCAACACTGGTTCTATAACAGTGAATGGTTATAAGCATGATTCCTGTTGTCAGTTTTGCTCAGGTTACCAAGACTTACAGATCTCACTTAGCAGTCACACTGCCCTCGGGAGCGGTCCGAGGAAATCAGCTGGAATCAAGTCCAGTTCTGATTCCATGTATTATCACACCTGACTCCCTGCTCAAGCTGTGGCAGAATATAATTTTCATAAAGCACAGCAAACTCAAATGTTGTACAAGGTTAACACCATAGCCAGAAATTTCAGGATTGTTCTGAGATTAGTATATTCATTTCCAAATTTCTAAGACTATCATAGATCACTTTTTTTCCCCAGTCAGATCTTGATTGGCCAAATGCTTGAGAATTATTATGTGCCAAAGGCAGCAAGAGAAACTGCGAAGAGTGATTTATACTCGTCAAAATCTATGAATCTGGGGGGGCCGCCCGGTGGCGCAGCGGTTTCGTCCACGCTTGGCAGCCCGGGGTTCGCCGGTTCGGATCCCGGGCGCCCGCCGACGCACTGCCTGTCAGCCACGCTGTGGCGGTGTCCCACATAAAGTAGAGGAAGACGGGCACGGATGTTAGCCCAGGGCCAGTCTTCCTCAGCAAAAAGAGGAGGATTGGCGATGGATGTTAGCTCAGGGCTGGTCTTCCTCGCAAAAAAAAAAAAAAAAAAAATCTATGAATCTGGTCTGAAATTGTGACTTTGTTCCCACCCCGCAAGCTCATTCTGCTGTTCTTTCCAAATCTGTGATTCTGTTAAGCTCAGGGCAGTTTAGAAAAGAGAAACGAGTGCATTCTAAAGTTGCCATCTGCTAAATTTACATGTCCATTTTAAGTGTGCATCTGTACTTGAACTTTTTAGAAAAACTGTCAACGTTCCAATCTTTTCCTGTTTTCAAGTTCTGAGGGGTCCTGTGAAATGTTCTTTTGAGCCATTGATAGCCCAGCAAATTGGATCTTTCAGAGCCTTTAATTCCAAAAAGACCTCATGGTAAGCACGGAGTTTAGTAAATCTCTTTAACAAGTTTCCATGACTTAACCAAATGACTGCCTTAAAATAAAGACCTTACTTTGCTTTTCTTTCCAGTAATAATAAGCATTCATGTTTCTTGATTTTATATTGTATCCTTGGCACCTAGCACAGCACCTGGAATGCCATAGGTGTTCAATAAATATTATTGAAATACTCCATTAGGTGTTGATGATTGAAGAGTAAATTGAGTAGCCTTGATCACTTTCTTCATCATACCTGACAATCAATGTGATGTCAGAGATGCCAGTACATACTTTCCCCAGGAGGAGGCCTTTTTCATCCCATTTTATTATAGCTACTCCTCTCCATGGCCAGTAAACTGAGTTTATTCATATTTGGACCAAACTTTTCAAATTAATTCCCAGCAGATAATTAGGGATTACTAGTTTATGCAGAAGGTTTTGGTAATAACATTTTTGCTAAAAAATCTCAAGGCTTTCGTATCCTAGGCTCAAGGAGGCTGCATTAGGCCTGAGGGAGGAAGATGAGAAGGAAAAAAAGCTTCTGCTGTGGCTTTAAATCCATCCAACCACTGGTGACATTTCTCCCAAGAGAGCGGGGAGCACAAGAAGAGAAAAATGCAGGGAGAGCCTTGGGGAGCATCTGCGTTTAGGGGTGAGCTGAGGAGGAGGGAGAGTCCTGAGGAGACCCACAGGCAGTGGGCTCCAGAATAGACTCCGAAGTGGGAGGACCCCCCAGGGAGCAGCCTGGGAGGTAAACTCTACTCCATCAGTGACGTCAGACTTTTTGTCACAGAGTCACTGGAAGATATATTTTACATTGTGATCAAATACAGTGATACACATACAGAACTGAAACTAATGTTGCAGAAAACAGTACCCTTTCTTCCAGGGACGTATGCCAACATTTTCCGTTGTGTTCTGTGCTAGTCTATGCTATGAAATGTCATTTAAACAAATGCTGGTCTCAGATGTCTAAATTTATTTTATGACTGTGGTGGCTTAGTACTCTGTCAACGCGGAAGCTGTAAATGAATCACCAGCAGCCATGTTTTTTAGACTCTGAAGGTTGGCAGAGGGTAATAGGCATTGTGGTGGCTCCCACATGGTGTCCCTGATCTGCTAGCTTAACCTTGTTGGCATAAGGCAGTGCCCAGACCACAGCAAGTCCAGGTGCTGCCAGATCTCCTCCATCTTCTGGGAGTCCTGAGTCGTGTGTGTGTGCAGGTCCATCCCGAAGAACTTCAGCTTCTCATAGGTCGCCCATGGCATCAGGGTTGGAGTTGAGGAGAAACAGATGTGGATTCCAATTGTCTTCCCTATTCCAGTGTGCTCGTGGGCTCTGTTTTGTCCTTGCTATTTCACATCCAGCTTCCTTCATACACTGCCAGCCTGGCCAACCTATAGTGACTTCAGGCTCAATGCTAGACAGAGGGCAGCAGCCTCTGCAGACTGTTCCACCAACTCCTAGTCACTCAGCAGTGTGCTTCTCTGATCCAACCTTGACCCATACAGCCATGATGGTTGTGATCTGCATGGTGAATAGCACTGCAGTTGCTTAGCCATTTGGCAATAGGAAAGAACTTAGAACTTTGTATTTCTGCTTGTTTTTATCTTAGTTAAAATGCCTGTTTTTGTCTGTAGTTTTAAATAGTTGTACTTGTAAATAGATTAATTTATAGTAATAAGTGCTTATAGTTGTAAGTAGATATAATATATACTGATAAATAATTACATTATATCAAGGAGGTTCCATCTCCTAATTTTTTTTCTGATAATTTTTTCCCAGACCTTCGAAGACCACTACCTTAGAAGCAGTTGCTCAGAGTGCTGGGAAGGAAGGAGTGAATGGCAATATTGCCCACTGTGAGGCCATTTGTTCTTCTGGAAGGGGTTTATGTTAACTGGAAACCATTTGCCTATAGTGGGGGCCATGGGCCCCAAGATCATATTTGCCAAAGCAAGAATTAGACATAGGCTCTGGCAAATTCTGGGTGTTTTTGGAGAGAGGGGAGTGGAAGATGTGAAATCAGCCTTCTTCCAGCCACCTGCCCTGTGGGTGTGCCCCCAGGGCCCTCCCTCAGCTCCGGCATACTGACCTAATATGTCCCTTTAGTGTATGTTTTTGGTTGTTATGTGTAAAAAAACTTTCTCCTGAGACGAACTCGATTCTAGTTCACACCAGCTGCAGAAATGCTGGATGTGCTACCTCAGAAAAAAATACTTGAGATCATTTATTATATAGTCAATGAATTTCTCCAGGCTGATATGGCAGGATGGGGTGACATAGCTGGTGCCAACAGTGACATCTCACGGATTCAGTGAAGCTGAACAAGGAAAGCAGAATTAAAAGTCTTCTTTATGGTAGTAGCAATTTCACCTGAAAGGTTGCTGAAAGTGTTTATTGCCTCAGAATCTTTAAATAAGTGAATTAAGAATGAAAAGTCATTGAGAAGTCATTCAAGAAATCAGTAAGGCTTCATTGTATTGTAGTGATTTCTTTTAGTGCATTTAGCTTGTGGGGAACTGATTCTATCTGTCTACCTATCAATCAATCTATCTATCTATCTATCTATCTATCTATCATCTATCATCTAACTCCATCCCTCTCCAAGACAGCAGTGAGCAATGTAAATAAACATAATTTATATTATATAAAATATATCATGTATGTACTTCTTATTATGGACAGAAAGGTAGAGACACACTAAACAGATGAGCCAGGAGTCTATTCTCTTTCTTCCCCTCAACTTTGGGAATTTGGAGCAACACATTGAGTTTCCCTCGGGGCTCTGTCTTTATAGATACATAAAATAGCAGGACCACAAGTTCATTTGCATCCATTTGCATACAATCTGCACACAGCCAGCAGTACAGATTACATTGTGTCTCCCGGTGTTTTCAGAGACTTTTTTCCCCCCCTTAAGCCTGTCAAGATATTCTAAACCATAAATGACATCTGGGGAAAGAAGAGAGCAAAAATAACAAAAGTAATGATACAAATGTCTCTGTTTTCATGGTACTCTCAGTTTTCACATTTTCCAGAGACAGAAGTACATTGGGATAAGTATCAGAAATACTGTTAAATCAATTGTTGAGTGCTCTGTTTCTTTTCTCCTTAATTGCAGCAGCAGTCCATCTGATCTGAATTGTTTGGTACAGCGCCTCTTCTCTCTGTATTTTTATGTTGCTTGTATAAAAGATGGGTGTTTGGGATAAATCTATGCTATGTCTTCATGGGAAGATGACGCAAGATTGTCTTCCGTTGAGCTGACACTGGTAGTGGGAGCACAGATTTAGTTTAAGTCCATACCAAGTGAGATGGATGGTCATGTGGAAAGATTCTGTGACCTGGTTTTGTAGTAAGAAAAGGAAAGAGACCTTGAATCTGCATATATCATTTTCTGTTTTTTGAAAGACAGGGATGGGAAACATTCTTGTAAAAAGAAAATGTGACACAAAATTTCACAATTTACTTGAAAAAACTTCCTTTGGGGAAATAAGATTTTCTTCTCTCTTTCTAAACTTGAACTAATAATGCTTCAGCCTAGTACATGAGAACTGAAGGGGAAAAACAAGAAGTGAAATGTGTTAGATAAGTAATAAATTCTAGAGCAGGAACTTTTAACGCTTTAAAAGAAAAAAAAAGTTTAAAAAGGAATCTGTTTCAGTATTTTAATAAATGTACTTATTATAATAAATGTAGAGATGGCTTAAAGTCATACTATATGTAGAAGTCTATTTTGTAACTTCAGTGCCTCTTGGCATTAGCATTGTGGGGCGTTGAGTCAGACATGAACTTTACATCCCAAAAGAAAGATGCAGTAGGTGTGGTGCTATCGAAACCCCAGCTGCATTATTTAAATTCCTTACAGACTAATGTTGCAAATATTTTTAGTAGAAGTAAATATTTTTACTGAGTGGCTCTGTACTATCTCAAGTAAGAACAAGTTGGATAGAAATGATGTAAAAATTTCCAGAAAGTTCTGAAAGAGAATGGATTTTGCGTGGATAAAGAGAAAATCATCATGTGGTTCCTTGGTTCCATTTGATTGGGACGGAAAAGATTCCTTTCTGGGGATGGCAGATAAGACCTACTTTTTGAGAGCACACATTCTTTTATTCTTTTGCCGTACTTGGCATTGAAATCATCAAGACTGATGAAAGTGGTAATTATGGGGACTTACTGCACATCTGGAAAGCGATTGGGGAAAACAGAGGCAGCTATGCCTCCCTGTTCTAAATTATTATCTGCTGAGCACCAAGTGAGGAGTGGATGTTGCAGCATATTGCAGGGTATGAAATGTTTGCTGTCGTTGGCCTGAGTTGAGTTGAACAGCTGCTTTCTTCTCTATGAACAACAGATAGATTTCCCAAGCCCCCAAATTATTGGGGAGTTTTGAGTGATTGGGAGTGAGGGATAGAAAATTAAACTTTTTCACTAGCAGGAAAAAAAATTTGATCCGCAGCTTGGAAACTTTAGAACTGGAGTGAACAGTTGGCTTGGAAGGTGTTGCTAGGATATATGAGAGAGGAGGGGAAAAAAGTAATTTGAACAAAGGTATATAAATAATTGTTTTCACAATGTTTTTGGGTGGCCTTGAATTGTCCAATAAAATAGTTGATTGTGCAGTCATACAGTTCATAAATGTGAAAGCTGGTTATTTTTGAGAAGCCAGAATTCAAGATTGGAGTGCCTTGGCTTGGACAGTACAACTCTTAGTGCCTCTGAATAAGAAAGAGAGTTTAATTTCCATTGAGAACAGCAAGCCATAGGAAACAGCGTAGCTATAACGCCTGTAACAAGTTCCCTCGCGTATTAGAAGGTGTGGATTTAGTATTTGGTCAAAAGTGGCAGGTATCTTTCATTTCCTGGATGGATGAAGGCGGAAGGTTCTGGATGAGGACAGAAGGATAGCATCATGTTCTCGAGAGACTAAGACAACTCAAAAGAGCCCAGGATCTTCCAGGGGACCCAGTTGTTGTGCGGAATGGCAGGATCAGGGTGTTAGCTCATAAAAATGGGTTCTCGGGCAAGGTTGTTGCAAGTCCTGCCTCCCCCACCTTCCAACACATACTTCAACGGGAGCTTCTTGGTTTTTCCCAATACATGCTGGAGGAGGGAGCTAAGAAAACATGAGGTTCTGGAAGAGAACAGGGATGGTGAGGGCTTTGTTTCTTTGAAGTGTAAGCAAACATCCTAGGTTAATGGAAGGCAGGTGCCCCCATGCGAAGGGTAGCCCAGTTCCCTTAGTCTTAGGAACTGTCCAGGTGCTTCCCTACTGGCCAAGGCAGCTGTGAACTGAGCCCTTGCCTCAGTGGGCACTTTGCTCTCAGAGTCCCAGTTGTCAGTAGCTCCCACGGGAGAAGCTCTTCTGCCCTCGCTCTTTCCCGAAGTTTCCTCCAGTCTTTCCTCCTGGTGTTGGGGTGAGGTGGGTGGGGTGGGCGAGGGCCTGCTCTGAGGGGAAGGCCGCCACTGTGGGGGCTGCTTGTGGCTCTCTGGCTTCTCTGGGCCTTCCAGTCTGCAGGCTCAGCTCCTTTCTCCACCTGCTTGGATTGGGGAGCGGAAGTGAAGGGCCCTGCAAGCCAGGCTGGTAAGCTTGGGGTTTATTTTGTAGGATGAGTGATGGAGGTGGCATGGATGATTCTCAGGGCAGGGAGAGCCAGTCAGATCTCTGTTTCTTTAGCAAGGTCACTTTGGTGGCTGGGTCAAAGGCAGATCAGGTAAAGTGGGGAAGGACATGGGAAAACCAGTCGGGAGGTGTAGACTTTTGAGGCCCATGGGGCAGGTGGTGTTGAGTTGAGACGAGTCAGGGCAAATCTTAGGATTATAATTTGATTTATCATGCTATATTTCGGGAACCTCACCTTAAGATACTCTGGCCTGGCTCCCTTCCTCCCAAGACTGATTCTGCTTTCAGGCAGCTTCCTTTACAAGAGGCAGTGAAGCCAAGACTGGTAGGCTGCCCGCCTGTGTGCATTTCCTCAGAGACTCAGGAGCAGATTTCCATCTCAACCGATGTTATTTCCCTACTGGAAACATGACAGTAAACATTTTGAAGAGCAGGGTAGGCTCCCACCTCCTCTTCGGTGTCCATCCAGCCTGTCATGTTAGACAGACTGTAGTGAGGGAGTGACTTTTGCCCAGACATGTTCAAATGTTCAGAGATCTTCCTGGCCTTGTAAGAGTCCTTTTCATCACTAGCTCTATCCTGGGGACTTTGAGATGATGACCTCAAATGGAGGGCATTTTACTGGTTGGAAAGGAAGAAACTTTTCTTAAAAATAATTTCTTTCAATTTCTGTCTCTCTGCTCCCTTAGTCTGTAAAATCAGTGAATGCAGAAGTGGACTAGAGATAATGGCATGCCCTGACCCAGGCCCCCTGGAGGTCTTTAGCAGAAACGCTATGAGAGAACTCTTCATTCCCAAACCCCATTTGCATTTAAGGCTGCTTTGCAGTATTAGCCATGTGCTGCTATGGGTGATGTGTTGCGATTCATCACGTGATGGGGCTGGGAAGTGGTCTGTGAAATGAAAGTTGTATGTGCACCTTTGAGGTTATCTAAAGGTTGTATTTTCCTTGGTTGTCTAGGTAAAATCGTTTTCCGTGGTTGTCTTAGTAAGGTCATTTATTCATACCAAAGAAAGAACATGTTGGGAGGTGAAAAGAAACGGGAGATGTTTTTCTGAATGAATGAATGAATTGATAGAAGAAATGCATAACTTACAAATGTGTACGGCATTTCTGTCCTTCCATAAGTATGTATTCAGACACATGTTTAGGAATCAACTCGCCCAAAGGAAGACTAGAGTCAAACATTATCTTGCAGTAAATATTAAAGTTAAATAAATTTCGAGCACTTAACTGTATGCTAGGTGGACTATGAGGGGCTGAGTTCTAAGTGTTTCATGTGACTTCATTGCTTCTCGATGCGACATAGGTACTATTAGCATTCCACTGTTCCCAGAGATTAGGAATCGTGCCTATGGCCACTGACCTGTAAGTGGCAGTGAGCTGGGTATGACCTCAGGAGTGTGGGCTCCAGAGTAGCTACCGGGCTCTTCCCTTGGTGAAGAGACAGACGTGTTTCCTTATTAATTTAGGTGAATTTGTAGGGTGTACTCATGCATCTGTACTTGGAATGACTCGGAATAAGATTTTCCACTTTTCTGAGGGTCTCATGGGAGGGTACATTCAGGTATGTCCCAGATACAGCATTCTCCCTTTGGTTCCAGTCAGAATGTCTGGGAGTGGGGTCCTGGTGTCTGGATTTCTCAAAAGCTTCCCAGGAGGTTCTGATGCAGCCCCAGTTGGGCTGTAGGGAGCCTCTTACTGACACAGTGCCTTTGAAGGCGCTTCCTTGGGGGTTTCTTCGCCCTGCTAGAGAGACACAGGTGTGGGTTTAAGACTGTGGCTTTGGCACCAGACAGTCTCTGGTTGGAGGCCTGGCTTCTTTGCTTCTTAGCCCCATGATCCTTGGGCTGTCACTCAACTTCTTTGAGCTACTCTTTGTCCATCTATACGGTGAGGAGAGTAGGTCCTGACTCAGAGGGCTGTCCTGAGGATTAGGAGATTGTCACACATAAGGCTTAGCCTGGCACATGCTCACCACTTAATAAATATTGGCGATTATTACTATGAACCCTGCCTACAAGAGGACCAAGTGACGTGGGGCTTTGCAAGTGGACTAACCGCCTTTGTCCTTTTCCTGTTCTTCCTCCTGCCCTCCTCACCTCAGGACGGCTCCCTGGGAAACATCGATGACCTGGCGCAGCAGTATGCGGATTATTACAATACCTGTTTCTCCGATGTGTGCGAGAGGATGGAGGAGCTGCGGAAACGGCGGGTCTCCCAGGACCTGGATGTGGTGAGTGGGTAGTGCTGGGAATATGCTTCTGCCCAGCGGGGCTGCTCCTGCTCTAGCATCCCCCCTGGGGCCTTCGAACAGTCCTAGCTGTGCGTGGAGCTGCTGCAGGCTGCTGCACTAGTATGGGGTGAAAAATTTAGGTCCCTAAAGGATCAGGCCAGTTGTTCTGCGGATATCAAATTGAATGAGCATTGGCTGGGACAATATGATCAAATCTTTATGTCTGTTAAAAGACTGGATTTTTATTTTTATTTTTTTTAACTTAAGGGAAAAGAATATTTTTACTGCTGGCCAGTGTATACTACAGTTTTACTGATTCTAAGCCCAAAAGATGTCTAGGTTAGTTCCTCCTTTCCTTCTTTTTTTTTTTTTTTAAAAAACAAAATTTAAAGAAGCAAGAAACCACTCTAATCTCTCACGTAGCAATAACGATGTGGGTGTTTTAGCGTATCTCTGTTGTGTTTTTCTGGGCATTTACATCAGCGACATAATTCTTGCCTTTTTACTGAACATTTTATTATATTTCTTCCATGTCATGAAGACCTTTTTGTAGTCACCATTTTTCATGGCTATAGTCTCTTCTCTCACTCAGGTGCATTGAAATTCATTTGGTTGTTTTGTAAAGACCTTTATGCGTTTGGTTGGTGGAGCATTTGAACTTGCATGTGATAAATAGTCAATAAATAGCTTAGGTGCTCTCTCTATAGTCTATATGTGTGCTAGTACTTCCATGCTGTACATTTGCTACAAAATATCTTACTGAAACTTCTGCATTTAGCAATTTAAATTTGCTACATATGTTATACTTGGTTTCATTTTGATTCAGTGCAATTTTTTAAAGATTATCTTCCTTTTTTTAAATTAATTAATCAATTTATTTATTTTTGGTGAGGAAGATTGGCCCTGAGCTAACATCTGTGCCCATCTTCCTTTATTTTGTATGTGGGATGCCACCACAGCATGGCTTGATGAGCGGTGTGTAGGTCCACACCCAGGATCTGAACCCACAAACCCTGGGCTGCCGAAGTGGAGCATGTGAACTTAACCACTATGCCTCTGGGCCAGCCCCAGTTCAGTGCTTTTCAAATTGTTTTGTTTCACTGTGGTGACTCAAGACCACTTGAAGAATGAGAAGTAGAAGAAAAAGCTCAACGCTCATGTCTCTCCATCCAGACCAGCTCCTTTTTGACCATCTTTTGTATACTGGGGGGCTACGTGGATCTGTTTTGAATAACTGAGTCCCTCTGCCTTTACAGAAAGTTTGAAAACTGCTGATTCCATTGAATTCTTATTTTTTATTTTCCATAAATCTACTTAGAGTAGAAATTGTAAAAAAAATTAAGAAACTCAGAACAGGAAATTCTTTTATTAATAATTCCTTTTATGTTATAAAGGACCTATGATATAAGGGACCCAACAAGTAGCTTAGGCACCACTGTTGTGTATTCTCTAAGTGGACATGATCCACCTCCACTGTAAGTAAGATGCTGGCATTCTTATATAATTTAATTTCTTTCCATAACCCAACCTAAGTAAAGATTTCTTAGGTCAGGTAACATTATATCATGACTGTCAAATAACTATTGATTCTCTTTACTTTTCATCCACTGATTTATCAGTCGGCAGGGATGGGAGTATAGTAGAGTCACTGATAGGCATCCTTTGGGGGCAGAAAAAGCCATCATCCAGGGAGCCTGACATCATGGCCCAGGCAGGCATGTGGTTGTCATTGCTGCCAAGGGTTTCATTCCCATAACTTGTCCCCTGGCATGTGTGAATGGCAGGGTTATTTCCTTCCTTTTAAGAAAGTAATCTCATGTAGCAAAAGACTCCCCTGCTCCATTAAAATTAATTAGGCTCTGCTGTTGGGGCGTAGTTAATGAGAAAAGCCTTTCCTTTTGGCAAGATTGCAACCGAACAGCAACTTAAATATTGTGCTGAGTTCTTGAATGTTGCAATTTTGACCTTGAATGATCATCTGGTAGCATACTTTGTTGCCTCCTTGGACATTTCACCATGCAAGGAAACGATGCTGTGAATTGGAAGATGATCCTTGATATAACACTCAACTAACTGCTCTTCTCAAAATTCTAACCTGTTGAGAGTTGGGGCTGCCGTAATCATCCCACAGTGTTTGGCAACCTCGGAAGGCAGCTTCTAGGTAGGAAAGGAAGCTGCCTGGTGGTGAGATATATAACTCCTTCCCACTTAGACAGATGGGCCTAATTTGGTGTGCTGTGTTCCAGAGCTGCAAAAGACAGTCTGGGGGAAAAAAACACCACATGAGCTTAATTAGTTCTGATCAAAGGTGTGAGAATGTGGTGGCGGGTAAAATTGATGGGAGCAAATTCGAGCCAGGCTGGAAATTCGATTCTTCCTTTAAACTGTAGTTAGTGAGAAAAGTAAGATCCCAAATCAGCATATTCAGGTTCTCTTTCTAGAAAATTCCAGTCAACTTGCAGTGGTAAATGGGAGCTCTCAAACTTCTGAAGAACAGGCTAGATGCCACGTTCACCTGTCATTCACATGGATCAGGAGTCTGTGTTAGACATGTTTTAAGGTTATCCATCATTCAGGCCATGCATACAACACTAGTGACTTAGGGAAAGTTGCTTCTCCCAGGAGATAGCTCTTCACAGGTTGAGTCCTGATGGGAACTCATTTTCTTGAAAAGCTGTTAATTTTTAGTCCATAATGCTCCCTTTGATTGCATCAGGTTTTACGTGTATTTCTAGACTTTTGATTCTGCCTTTGGACAAGTAGGCAAACTTCCTCCCTGCTCGGCTGTTGGAGCAGCTTCGGGTCTGAGGACCTGCAGTGTAATCCTGTCTTTCTATGCCAGTAGGCAGCCCCATCAAAGCTGACTGAGCTGGCTCCTAGAAGAAATAATCCACTCAAAGCAGTGAGAGGACATAGTAACATAAATAGGAGCCTAAAACATTTTATAGGGAAAAAAGTAGCATTAAGTTTGTTGTGTCTGCTGTACAAAAATTCATTTAGAACACAGCCTTGAGTACAAAGAATTTTGGGTGATGGGTTGAATCGGTTTATGACTTTGTTTCATTTGAAATCCTCTGGGTGAATTTTGGGATTGAGGGAATATTCTGCGGTTCTAATAGACATTTAGGTATTTGTGTTGGCTTTAAAAAGTCAGAAAACCCCGCATTGTCCTTAAGAGCTAATTACGTGTCAGTTGGAGAACAAACGAATCAAAAAGAGACCCTGCCCACAGATGCTTGACTTAACCCTGAAAAATAAAAGGATTTGATAATTATGTTAGTAATTAACTTTCTGGACTGGATATCAAGCTACTTCTCCAGGACCAACCACCCGGCTCCTGGCTGGAATAAAGCACTTGATAAAGTGTTTTTGGGGCCAGTTAGTTTAGATGAAGGCAACAAAGAGTACAGATGGGAGAAAATTCAACAGTATGAGCACGGATTATGATTCAAATTTATAACTATGGTGAGAGTTTTTATTTAGCACCAAATGGGCCCTAAAGGAACAGTGCGTTTGGACCACAACCTTTGCCTCTGCTGGGGACTGGGACATTAGTGTTTGTGAACAGCAGGGAAGTTGCCCATACTGCCACACATTTGGCACATCCCTGAGCACCATGTGTTCTTTGGTTGAGAGAAGCTGCGTTTGGAAATGACCGCAGCTTTCCAAGTCCATAATGGGCCCGTGTCTAGTGATGCTAAGTCTGACATCTGTCAAAGTGACACCACGGCCAGGAAAGGAAGACACACATGGTGGCCTCTTGTTACTGGCTGTATCAGCTTCCTCGGCATCTTTGAGGTTGAGTCTGCTTGGCTGTTGGCAGAAAACAAGTTGATGTGGTTGGTGGTGTGGCACAGCCCTGATGGAGAAGTCCCTACCTGCAGTGGGACCCAATGATGACGTCGGCTGAAGCCAGCCTAGGACTCTGCCAAATCGTTATCACATCTGTATGGACACCAGGAAATGGGAGCCCAGGTGGAGACTCACCCAGGTCTTTAAGGACTGGAAATGTAAATAAAAATATCACAAATTATCACAGAGAAGTGTGACATCAGAACCATTGCCGATGGTGTCGGAACAATTCTGGGGTATCATTGTTCCTTGCAATTTTTATAATTTAATCTTTCTAGATATAATTTTGGACTAAGACAGAGGTGGTAAGAATCGTGTCTATCGTAACTAGTGGTGATTGTTGTGGCTTTTTCAGACTGTACCACCCCCACCCCGAACCCAAGCAGGTGTCCTGCCTCTGGGCCTGGTGCAGTGGCAAAAGAGGGTAGAAATACTGGTGGAAAGAGGCTGGGGGAGGTGGACAGACTTGAGTTCCAATTCTGGCTGTTTTACTTAGCTGGCAAGTTAGGTAACCGCTCCAAGCCTCAGTTTCCCCATCTACAAAATGGGAGTAAAAATAGCTCATAAAATTATGATGATGATTAAATGAGAAAACTGCTATAAAGTACCTGGCCCGTCATTGTAAGGGAGCTATAACTGTTCATTTCTTTTTCTTCCCTTCTATTCCTAGTTCAAAATCTCTCGTAGTAATGCTGGAGAGTATCTGTTGTTTGCACTTCATTACATTATTTATTCACGAGTGCAGAGATTTCTTTTGTAGCTTTTCTTTTGGGAAATTTTAAACATATATAAACAGCATAATATAATGAACTTCCTGTGCCTCTCACCCAACTTCAACAGATACCAACATTCTGCCACTCTCGTTCCATCTCTCTTCCTTATGCCGGCTGGATTATTGTTATTTTTAAAATGTTCTTCGTTTGCGAGGTGAAGTTTACATACTGAAACATACACATCTTCACCACACAGTTTTGTGAGGTGGATATATCCATGTCAGCCACACCCCGGCATGATATAGGATGTAGCCATCACCCCACAAAATTCTCTCATGGGACACTTCCCAGCAAATCTTGGTTTGAGGACAGAGATCTCTGGCCGTCTGTTTTGGTCACTTCTGTAATTCCAGCATAGAGAACAGTGCGTGGCACGTAATAGGTGCTCAGTAAGTATCTGTTGAATTCATTTATGTATGTAATTATTTAAAAATATTTAATGAGCATCGAGCCTCTATCTGATACTTTGCCCTTCCAGAAACACAGACGAAGATGTATTCCCCATCCACAAAGAGGTCACCGTGTAGTGGAGGTATGAGACAAGTAAACAGACTATTAAAGTGCTGTGCAGGAATACAGAAGAGAGCCATGGATCCAGTTTAGAAAAATCAGGGAAGGCTGCCTGGAGGAGGTGATACTCAAGCCCAATCATAAAAAAACATGGAAGATTAACCTGGTGGGGAAGTGGGTGCTGACAGTGCAGAATAATTGAACGCAGAGGACACAAGTTTGCAAAAAGGTTAAAAGTTGAGAGGGAATATGTGGCTTTTATGGGCCACTGGGGGAAGTTTACTAAAATATAAATGATGTGCAGAAAACATACTTGGTGTTCTTTCAGAGGTCCTTGGATTAATGATATGAAAAGATAGCATGTTGTTCTGATTCATTACCATTCACAAGACAAAACAAAAATATTGCCATTTCGCAACAGTGGATCGGCTGGGCCAAGGTGAACTTGTGGCTTCACCCAGATATGCACACATGTTCCAGTCTCTCTGTGGGGTTTTTTGTTTTGTTTTATTGACTGTTCTTCCTTTGTTATTTACTAGAGACAGCCAAGCATGTGGAAAACAGGTTTCCTATACCTTTCAGCTCCCTGAATATTCAAGGAAATGATGAAGAAAGCGAGGTTGCCCCCATCTCCGTGCGCGGGTCCCAGGTGTTCTGAGGGCATGCTGGCGCGCCCCAGGAGCAAAGCGGTCGGGAGACAAACGTCCTCCCTGAATTCTCATTCTCATTATCCACAGGATCAGAATGTGATCTGTGTTGCAAATCGTCCTGAGTTGAAATATTCAACTGCTAAACCCCAGTTGTTTTCATTTTGTCGTAATGGACATTATGTTGCTTTGCAGATTGCAATCAGAAACAGGGGGCATTAGCGGGTGAGTCTGAACTGTGTTCTGCTGTGGGATTCACACACTTGATGCCAACATACACTGAGGCATTCTGTCCTAAGCCAGATGGTAATACAGTCCTCTGCTCTGGCTCCTCTCAGACAAAGTCCCATTTGTAGTCAAATGCCCAGTCCCAGTTTAGTCAGCATTTCTTGTACATTGCACCACGTGAAGGTGGACATAAACAGAACTCTTGGCTGCCTGATTCCATCTTGGCATCCTGTACCTCTCTAATTAAGAAGGTTTTTATTATACTTACTGTCAATTTAGGTGTGCATCCATTCTCCTAAACTTAGAGACCTTTGTAGACTGCTTGTACAATTATCAAAGTGGACAGATTAGATGTATTATTGTGGTGTAATAGTCTACGAATTGAGAGGTCTGCGTCAGATTTTTCAAATATGGATCAACATCATCAGCTCCCTTTTCTGTTTTTGTTCCTGAGCATTTAGAAATGACTGATTTTTGTTTGTTTGCATTTCTACAACACAGTATGCCTGGCGGATTAAAAACCCAAATAGCAGGGCTGGCCCCGTGGCATAGTGGTTAAGTTCGCGTGCTCCACTTCGGCAGCCTGGGGTTTGTGGGTTCGGATCCCGGGTGTGGACCTACACACTGCTCGTCAGCCATGCTGTGGTGGCGTCCCACATACAAAATAAAGGAAGTTGGGCACAGATGTTAGCTCAGGGCCAATCTTCCTCACCAAAAAAACCCCCCCAAAAATAGAAAAACAAAACACCAAATAGCATCCTACTTAAAATACAAACGCTTTCCAAAAAGGTGAAAAAGTCTGAGCTTTGTAGTTGTTTTCGTATACACACAACAGAGAGAATTCCGAAATGTTAATCAAATGGACGGTAACTGAGTAGAAAGGCCAAGAAATTAAAGGAAAAGAGGCCACTTTGATGGCAGAATCCAGGGCTTGGCCAGGGGGAAGTGGCTCTGTTTTTGGAATCGGGACCTTTCAGAGTGTGGCCCAGGCCAGGTGGCTTTCTGAAGCTCTGGAATATCAAAACCAGGTTCCCCAAACTGTAGTGTGATCTGAATGTTTACATTGAACAATTAAACGTTTTTGAGAGGGAAGACGACAGTGTAATTTATTTGTGCCAATCACAAGCTAGTTATAGGCCATTTACACATGTTCATTTGTTGCACACTCGAGGCAGAATGGTCTTGGTGGGAGACAACTTAAAGGCGTGTGATCAATGTTTGCTTATTTTCAGGCCCTAAGAGTGGGTTTCTGTGGCCACATCAATAATGTCATTTGACAATAATGTCAAAAGTCTTAACTGGAGGCCCGTGGTGCAGACTGTGTGGCTCAGGCTGATCGACTCACTTTTCCTCCAAGGCCTTGGCAAGGATTGGGCGTCTGGAATAGAATTAGGCAGATACCTGCAGGGCCCATATGGGTGGTCACCTGGGGCAGGGCTGTGAGCCTTTGCTGGTGTTGTCACACACACACGTGACGTCAGCCTCCTGACCTCTAGGTCCATAGTTTAGACGGATCTCTCACCATGGCTCTGTGCACCAAAATGACAAAGACAGAGGAATTGGGCCCTGGAACACCGTCTACTGACTGGAGCTTTCTCTGGCCACCTCTTATTAGATCATCGCACCCATTTCAGCAGTATTTTTTGCTTTGGAGCTGCCTTTCCTTTCAGTTTGGAAGTTTCGAGAATTTTATTTTAGATACAAGAAAGCAAGATGGTAAAATGGTTAGCCAATTTGTTCGATGCAGTTGGTTCCGTTAATTTTATTCTGGCTTTTCTACCATTTGGAATCTGGAGGGACACAAACCAACTTGGTGACTTTGGAAAACGCACCTCAGTGTCCCCAGAGCACAGCCAATCGCCTGCCTTTAATGTCTCACTGTGTTACTCAGATAAGATCACAAGGCTCTAGCTTTTCTTTTCTCCCTGACATGTCAACATGTGTATTAGAAATAGAGGCTTAATTGAGCAGCTCTAGCAACGGTGTCAGAGGTCAGGTTCAGGAGAAGCCAATTTCTGTATCTCTGGATATTCTGAGGCTTGTGCCTAAGTCATTTATTTGCAACGGCTAGTTTGAGAGTCTCTCTGCAATTATTTAGAATATGAAGGTGTTCTAAATTTGTGCTACAGCAATGCCATTCATCTCATGGACCCCAGCCGAAGCTGGTGGAACTTAATCAAAAATAAATCAAGGACAAGTCCAGAGCAGATTGGAAGCACATCATGAATATTCGTGGACATCTGGATGTGCTTGTGGGAGTGTTTGTTATTTTTTTAATGTGTGCGACAGCAGAGACATGGCTTCTCAACAAAGATGCCCAGAGGAAGACAGATGTCCAGCTGTGATTTCAAAGGGTATTTTTATTTGTGTGTGAATGTCCTTTCTCCTTGGCGTGTGGGTTTCGCTTCTCCGAGATATTCCTTTGATCTCTTTCATCTTTCGGAATCTGTTTTGGTATTTTATCTGAATTCTTCGTTGGAGTCAGTCACTTACCTCACGAAGATTAAACCTTTCTTTCCAAAGGAGAATTTTAACGTAAGGAAAAATTTACTATTTAATATTTTTGATGAATCTTTTAAATACCAGCATATGAGATTAGTTAATTATCAGTTGAACTATTCTGCATCATTGATCAATTTAACATGTGTAAAACTCAGGGAACTTTATCTGCCTCACTGCCGAAAGTGCTGCCAATAGCTGGAAAGGAAGGGTAATAAAGTATGAGGAAGCCATAATAGTAATTATGCTGATGATTATCACAATAATGACATTTTAAAAAGTACATTGGAGTTTATGAGGCACCTACATCTACTGTATTTAGTTCTTCTAATCACCCTTTTGAGATGGGTATTAGTGATCTTATGATTTCAGTTGCTCCCAAAGGGAGGCCATATAACCTGATGGGGAAGACCAGCTGCATGGTCCACCTGCCTGGACAGAGGCTCAGTTTGGGCCTCGCCTGATGGGGAGGACAACGGCTTCTTTGGGTTGTTGTAAAGCTTAAATGGGGTAATGTTTGTAGAGCGGTCACCACAGTTCCTGGGTACATGCTAGAGCTCAAAGAATATTTATAATAAATATTGTTGTTTATAATAGAAATACTAAATGTTGATAAAGGTAATAATCATAAAATTCAAATAGCTGGTTAAGTATCAGAGATGGGACTTGAAACAAGGAGGTCAGTGCCAAGTGCTGAATCCCCCCAGGCCACCCACTGATCTTCCATTTTTCTCCAGGAGATTCCTCAGAGGCCCATCCCCCCACCCCCACCTCCCACCCCCCCACCCCTAGTAAGTGTCGATTTACAGGTGAGTTTATGTATTGGGGTAATAGTGCAGTGTAATATTATGAAACGTAATATAATATAAAATAATTTTTATTATGCAAATTACAATGGTACACTCATTATAAAAAATATTGGAAAAAAAACCCCAAACCTCACAAAATTCCTTAAAGTAAAAGTTTAAAGTCTCTTAATAGTCACTTACCGAGGATAATAATTCTAAACAGTTGAGTTTTAAATGGCTTTCTGGAATTCCACATTTTCTATTCTCTCTTTACTTCCTCATCTCTTCTTCTTTCTCTCGTTGCATACACACAAATATACACTTGTACAGACATACGTGATGTTCTACCTATGGCAGATTAGAAGCAGTAAATTAAAAGAGGGTTGACTGGTTGCTGGAGAGAGTCATCTGATAGTGGTAAGAAATGCAAACAAGCAGAGACAGAAAATTTAAAAAGTAAATAGAAGATCTCAAAAAGCTCAACAGCCTGGACTATTTAGAAGAGGGGCAAATAACTTTGTAGATTCTGTGGGCAGTCCTGAATTAAAAAGAATCTATTAAATTATATTCCCTACATTGTTATAGAACACGAGATAATAGACTTTAGAAGAATTCCATTCCAGAAGGTTAAATAAAATGAAAAGTAAATATAGTAAAGTAAAATAATGAAATAAGAAAGTAAAGTAAAATAAAACATTTTACTGTTTAACCTGTAGCTTTTTCTTGAAAGCTCATTCTGTTTAACAGAATAACCCATATTAGAGGGTTCTATAATATTGTAATTTTAGTGTCTTACATAATAACTATTTTAGAGATGGCTAAGTGATGACATATAGTGTTCTTCCTGAATGTGAATTCAGGGAACTAGTAAAAACAACATTTACTGGTTTTCTGGTTTCAGTAACTTACTTGGTGTCATGGGGAAGTTATTTGTAACATAGAAAATATAAGCCTCATTTCAGGAAGCTTGTGTTGCAATGGGACAAGACAGCCAAGAATGAGACATATTAGTCATATTCATAAGTGAGTGATACAGATTTGCTTACAATACATTCTAGCTCTCCATTGGTTCACGTGCACATACATTTAAGCATTAGGACGATAGAAAAGGTCAAGGTGGTGGTGCTCGTGGGTTGGAAAGCTTAGCTGAACTGGTCTGGGAGAGCAGGTCCCTTGGGCTAGGGTCAGGACTCCACAACATAAAATCAAGAGCAGGGCTGATTTCTGAGGAATTGGGACAAGAACTTGTACAATTGCTCAGCTTATCCTGTGCCATAAGCTGGACCAACAGAAGCTAAGGTTTAGATGCATTTAACAGGGCTGCACTTACAAGGGCGCTTAGAATGATCGTGCCAACTATAGTAATCAAGATTTTATATATGTATATATTTTTTTCCAAGTACATGGCCTTGATTGTGTTCTTTTTTTTTTTTTTTTTTTTTGTGGGGAAGACAAGCCCTGAGCTAACATCTGTTGCCAATCCTCCCCTTTTTGCTGAGGAAGACTGGCCCTGAGCTAACATCCGTGTCCGTCTTCCTCTACTTTATATGGGACGCCGCCACAGCATGGCTGACAGACAGTGCGTCGGCGGGCGCCCGGGATCCGAACCAGCGAACCCTGGGCTGCCAAGCGTGGACTAAACCGCTGCGCCACCGGGCGGCCCTCCTTGATTGTGTTCTTTAGAAAACATTTATCGAATACCTACTGTGTGAAAGCATAGAGTACATATTGTCTCCCTACACAGCACTCCTACAGGGCTTTTTAAAATGAGTTTTTTTATTGAGATATAATTCACATGCCATAAAATTCACTCTTTTATGTGTACAATTCACTGGTCTTAGTATATTCACAAGACTGTGCAATCTTCACCACAATCTAATTCCAGAATCCCACAGTACCTAGTATTCTGTTTTTCCCCTTTCTATAGTGAGTGTATAATAAATACGTTGTTCACTCCTGTACCTCTGTGGCTGGAACAGTTCCCAGCATGTAGTAGATGATCAATAAATATTTTTGGAATGAATATGTTGACCTAAACCTAATAAACAGTCAGTTATTTTACCAGCAGAATGGGTTTATTTGGGACCAGCAAAGAATTGCAATTTGGGACATGCAGCCTATGGTGAACCACACACACAAGTCTGGAGAAAGAAAAGAGAGAAACGTTCTTTTATGAAGTTGGGAGGGGCTATCGTAAACGAAGAGCCCATTGGAGGAGACTGGGAGTTTGAAGTGTCGTGGCTTCTCATTGGCTGAGTTATATCAGCCCCTAATTGGCTGAGCTGTTGCTGGGCAAGGAGAGTTCCTTCCTTCCGCTGGGATAGTGAGTAGCGTCACTTCCTGTGGGAGAGGCAGGGTATGTCCTTCTGTTGGGGTCAGCATTGAGGGACAGGTGTGTGAAAGTTTTCTCTTCTGGCCTCCTGACTACATTTTAAATGAGATTTCTGTGTATTAATTTTCACAAATGGATGACAGTAACTGGGCATTTGGGGGATCTTTGGATTCCTATCCTCAAAAAGTGAGGCTTTCTTCTTGCCCTCTTAGTTTTAAAAATAAGCATGAATAGGAAACTCTTCTAAGCAAGAAAGTTTTGGAAAATATAATTCTGGTAAAAAAGTGCCTTTATTACAGAATGAATCCTCTGGCTAATAAAAACATAAAATATGTTAAGAGGTTCAAACTTCTAATTAGAGGAGAAAAAAAAAACCGAATGAAAATATATTTGATAATAAAAAGTCTCGTGCTTTAAAGTTTGCTTATATAAATCTACGTTTTAATACGGTTCTAAGGGGTAGGCTACTGTCTTAAAATGGGTATCCAAATGTAAAAATCCTGGATGCAGTGAGGATAATCTTCATAAAAACTGGAATACAGTGGAAAAAATGCGTTTGGTAGTCCAGTCCTTTCCAAACTGACTTACCACTCCCGCCCCCTCCTGTGGTTGCTCATGCCGTCTCCCCTGGTGGATTTTCTGTTCCATCTGATGTCAACTCCAAGGCAGCAACTTTCTTTCTTTCTTTGTTTAACACAGCTGAGCCTGTGGTACGATTGCGTGGAACTGCAGAACCGCAGAGAGGGAAAAAGTAATAATGCCAGTGTTGGAAGCTGGGTGGGACCCATGAAGGAACCAACACTAGCCGTTCGTAGGCTGGGAAGAGATGGTTGATTCTGCCCACAGGGCGGCTGGACTGAGTCCTTGGTTTACAGACCTTTCTGTCAATGAGTAGGCACTCTAATGAGGGGGCACTCCTGCTGCCTCTACCTCCTCCTCAACCCCTTTTTCTTTGTGTACTGCACACCCTGGACGTGGGGCGGTTCCATGCCCCTCTCATCAGCCTGCCTGTCCCTCCAGCCCTGACATCCTAGTTCTTACCTTCTGCCTGCGGTATTTGGTTCAGAGGCAGAGAGGAGAACAGGAGAGTCTGTCTCCATTCCCTCCGTCTTCTACTTCAAGGCTGGATTGCAGGGCTGAATGCAGATACCAAGGAACTGTCCTGCCCACCCCATCTGTTTTCCCTCCCCATCTGTTCCTCGGCATTCCCACCCCTCCCTCCTCATCTCCTCCCGCCTTCATTCCCGCCACTCACCACCTGGTCCTCCGTCTACCTGGAGCCCACCTTCCACCACCCAGGTGAAAACAGCCACCAATAAGAACTCAAGGCTCCCCAGGGGGCAAAATCACCTTGGAATCTCAATTTGGATCTCCAGCTCCGTTTTCCCACAGTAACTTATCACGTGTGGCAGTAGGCTCTGCATTTTTCATCCCAGCCCATCATGGGAAAAACTGGATTGTGTAGCTTGACCTGGGACACACCTGGGGGTGTGTCCACTTTCGTTGACATTAAAGCTCAATTTGTTACCTTAAAAAGAAAAAAACTCAGAAATTGACAAGGTAATCGTTGGAACCCAACACATCTTGTGCTGGTCAGTGGCCTCCCTGGTAGTGCAGAAGTTGGAGACCTTTGCTCCAGTGGAGATGTGTTTGCACCCACATCACACTGATTTGAGGATAGGGCAGGGCTGTAGAACAGGCCAGATGGGCATGCTTCTCATTGCTGGGTGCTAGTCACCTGGTCTGATCTGAGGAGATGTAGATTTTGAACACAAGCCAGCATTTTAGTCAGATAATTTATTCAGCAAGGCTTCTGTTTGTTTGCTTGTTTCTTTTGACTGGAATTCTCACCGTATGACCTCAAAGACTACCTCTGAAGGACTTTATTAGGAGGCCCAGTGTGGACGTTGCTGATATGAGTAAAATCTGTTTCTGAACTGCAAGAGATAAAGAAGTTACAAATAAGTGCGGTTGCATATGTTATTTTAATTTGTTGTGTTATGTTAAAGAGTGTTGGTGTTTGTATACAGATTCCTAAATTCAGTGCTCAGGCTTAGAACAGTGTCCTATCCATCGGCATCCAGCAGAGAGGCAGCCAAAACATGCACGTCACCTTCTAGGATAACTTATGGGTGATGGCAGAGCGTGAGTGCTGAGAGGTTCGGCCTAGGATTCCGGGTGGTCGAGGAAGAATCAGGCCCTGGAGGACTGGCCAGAGACAATGTGGGAATGTCAGAGAAGGCAGAGAGGAGCAGGAAGAATGAGAGGCCAGGAGGTCAGGCCCTTCTCAGGTCTAGGAGGGCGTTGTTTGTAACAGGGGTGGTAGTGGGTAGGGTTGAACCTTTTTAGTTTAGTTTAGCTTTTATTTTTTTTAGTTTAAAAATATATTTTTAAAAGATTGTAGTAAAATACACGTAACATAAAATTTACCGTCTTTACCATTTTTAAGTGTACAGTTCAGTGACGTTAAGTATACTCACATTGTTGTGCTACCATCACCACCATCCGTTCACAGAACTCTTTTCTTTCTGCAAAACTGGAACCCTCTGCCTGCTAAACAATAAGTCCCCATTCTCCCTTTCCCCAGCCCCTGGCAACCACCATTCTGCTTTCTGTCTCTATGGATTTGACTACTCTAAGTACCTCATGTAAGTGGAATTATACAGTATTTATTCTTTTGTGACTGGAATATTTCACTTAGTATAGTGTCCTCAGGATTCATCCATGTTGTAGCATGTGTCAGAATTTCCTTTTTAAAGGCTGAATAGTACTCCATTGCATGTGTCTATAACATTCTGTTTATCCATTCATCCACTGATGGATGGTTGGGTTGCTTCCACCATTCAGCTGTTGAGAATCATGCTGCTATGAACATGGGTGTACAAATGTCTCTTTGAGTCACTGCTTTCAATTCTTTGGGGGTATATACCCAGAATGGAATTCCTGGAACATATAGCAATTCTATTTTTAATTTTTTGAGGAACCTCCATACTCTTTTACATAACAGTTGCTCCATTTACATTCCCACCAACAGTTCACAAACGTTCCAGTTTCTCCACTTCCTTGCCAACACTTGTTATTTTCTTTTCTTTTAATAATGGCCATCCTCATGGATGTGAAGTGGTACCTTATTGTGGTTTTGATTTGCATCTAATGATTAATGATGTTGAGCATCTTTTCATATGCTTGTTGGCCGTCTGTGTATTTCTTTGGAGAAATGTCTATTCAAGTCTTTTTCCTGTTACTGAATTGGGTTGTTTTTTGTTGTTGTTGAGTTAGAGGAGTTCTTTGTGTATGTATTCTGGATATAAATCCCTTATCAAATATATGATTTGCAAATATTTTCTCCCATTTCCTGAGCTGCCTTTTCACTCTGTTAATAGTGTCCTTTCAAAGTTTTATAATTTTGATGAAGTTCAGTTTATCTAATTTTTCTTTTGTTGCCTGTGCTTTTGGTGTCATCTTCAAGAAATCATTGCCAAAGACAATGTCATGAGGCTTTCCTCCTGTGTTTTCTTCTAAGCATTTTATAGTTCTAGGTCTTACCTTTAAGTCTTTGATCCACTGTGAGTTAATTTTTGTATGTGGTGTAAGATACCCCTTTTGCTTTTATAATCATGCAGTTTATGCATTATCTCCTAATTTCAAGAGACTTCTTGTGAAGAAAAACAGTCCCTGCCTCCCTTCCACGCCGTTTCTTGCCTCTAGACTGTCCTTCTCCACTGCACTTGTCACTGCTCCTGCTCTAATGCCACCTCCTCTGCAGTCTCTTCCTTGGTTCCCTAAGGGAAGTGACACTTGTCCTTCTGAATCTCACTGTGGTTTTATCCTACTTCTCAATGTGGCGTCTGTTCTTTTCCACGCTCCAAGATGGCTGGCTTTAAGTGCATCACTGGATGCTGCAGAGCGTTTGTCACAGAACAGATAGCTATGCCTCACGGTGACTTGTACCATGTAGAGGCCAGTGACTATTAACTGAATATCCAGTTATAAAAAGCTGTAAGTAGATAGTATTATGTGAATAGCAATTTCACATTTAAACATTCTCATGGTTCAATTTTTGCTTACATGAATTCTCAAGTTCAGTTTTGTTTTCTTGAAAGTATCCAAAACGCTGTGAAAACAGCCATCAACATAATAAGAGAATTAGAGAAGAATAAGAGAGTCAGAGAAGGGAAGCATTTCTATACCATTATCACCTTGGGGCTCTGTATATGAAATGTCATGCCTAAGTGACTTCAAGGTTGTCCTTAAAAACTGCAATCTGTATTTAAAGCCAGACAACAGAAGAAGGAGGTTCCTTGTGCTTTTAATAAAGTTGAACTGCTGGAGGCAGTCACGAAGCATGTATCAAACGACCAAGTCTGGTCACTTGGAGAGTTATGTTCACCACTCACCATAATGGAACACGCTTCTTTAGCTTGACACGAATCCTCATATTTCTCCCGTCAGGAAGCTGCTTGTGGAAAACCTCCTGGTGTGTGTCACTTGGAGGCTGTGAGTACTCCTGTGGTAGAGTCACAGTGACCTCAGAGTGTTTCCCAGAGGATCCTGAGTACTTGTAGTTCTCACCATGAGAAACTGCTAAAATATTGAGGTGGGTGTGTTTTTTTGTTTGGTTGGTTTTTTTTTGGCTGAGTAAGATTAGCCCTGAGCTAACGTCTGTTGCCAATCCTCCTCTTTTTGCTGAGGAAGATTGGCTCTGGGCTAAACATCTGTACCCATCTTCCTCCATTTTATGTGGGACGCCTGCCACAGCATGGCTTGATAAGTGGTAAGTCCCTTGTCCAGGATCCAAACCTGCGAACCCCGGGCCACTGGAGCAGAGTGCACGAACTTAACCACTACGCCACAGGGCCAGCCCCTCGTGGTTATGCTTTTTAATGGTTGGCTATCCAAATCACAAAAGAAATTAGTCATAGTCTAGAATAGATGTTGATGTTGTTTTTTTCAATCTCAGAAAGTTCTTAAAGTTCTCAATCGGTTTTCTTGAGACAAGAGCCATCCCTTCCTCTAAACACATGAACTGTATTACCAGCATTACTTTTTCTTTCTAGGACAATCTTAATTATAAGTTTCACGTAAAGTCACATTCAGTAGTAAATGGAAACCTCATAAGGTAATAAACAACTGCATTTTGTGAGAGGTAGTAAGCGTTCTGTTGCAGATGGTCTGCTCTAAGAAGAACCTCCTTATAAACTAATGTAACTGTAGTGTCACAAGCTACCTAGTGGTGTAATATAAAGCTTTGCTCACACTCCTGTGATACAGACATAAAAATTGCCTCTCAGGTCTATATTTTTATTTAAGCAATTTCATGAATTTAAGTTAAATATATAATCCTGTGATTCAGTCAGTCCCTAAGTATTGATTTAGCACTATGCCAGGTGTTCTGGGGTCCAAGAGAAATGCAACATAAAGATTTTTTTTCACTAAATAAACACACATGAAATAGTAGAGGACAAGTGTTTACGTAATTCAGCATTATGCAAATATGTTCAGTCAACATTTATTGGATCGTCACCATCTGCAAGGCTGTAGCTAAAACTGTATGGAATAGAAAAAATGTCATTTGAGTTTTTAGTAATTTTCTATGTAAAATTTGATGGATTAGTACGAAGCATGAAATCCCCTTAAAATTTCCAGTTGTTTGAAAATTTATTCCCCAAGACAATAATGGGAATATTTGCCGGAGCTTGTATGTAGCCTTTACTCTTGATGGATTTTTCATTAGTTTTTCAAATCCTTAATCTCCATTTTGGTATAATTGGTGTTACATAACCCCTCATGGCCTGAAGCAAAACTTTGATACTTATGACTCATTATGACTTGTAGTTGAGGTGTTCAAGAAGCATTATATATGTCCGATTTACCATCTTTCAAGATGTTTAAGAGGATTACATCTTTGCAAGTAAGAGGGATCATTTTGGCTAGGTTTTGATTTAAAGATTAAGAAATCACATTTCACTTAGGAAATGATTAACAAGCTTCCAGTGTTTGATTTTCACATAAATTTCAATTTGTCCCTCACTCTTTCCTAGCAACAGCAGCAGGTTCTATTTTAGGCGCTGGCACTTTGAGATAAGCATTCTTTAATATGTCACAGTTACACTTAAAGCATCCATGAATGAAAGACAAAAAGGTTGCTTAAAAAATGATGTAAAATGATACAATGAAGTGTTTACTGTGTGGTTTCTAAACTTATAATTTGGGCCATAGTTACTTCAGTTTGCAATGTGTCTCCAAAAGCTAGAATACTATATCATGAGGTGTTTGGGAAAGAATCACAGGAAAACCATTACTCTTGAAAAAAAGAAAGACATTTCTGAAAGAAGGCAACTCAGTGATTCTGAATGATACTAAGATTTTAAGGATGAGACTCCATAGGGAAATATTTACCATTTCGGAAACTGTGAGCCTGGCATGTGTGTTGATTTCTTCCCAAATGCACAAAACTTAACTGTAATTTTAGTAGTTTGAGCTACTTTCATGTTTAGTTCGTTTGAATCATGTTTGGACGTTCAAGGGAGCTTCATACAGGTCAGTTTCAGTTAAATCAGTGAGATTAGTAACTTGCAGAGTAGGTTGCATCCGTATTATGGAAGACTTGGATGCCACTTTAAGAGTTTGACGTTGTGCGGTTGTTAAGAGGGAATGCATGGAAATTTTTGATTAGAATGACACGAGAATTACGTGCTTGGGAAGTTTGATTTATCAATGGGGCGTTCGATAATTTGGGAGGAGGAGGAGCAGTTACGAGGCTGTTGCAGCAGTCTAGACATAGGTGACAAAAGCCTGAGCAGATATGAGGCGTAGAAATGGAAATGAGGAAAGGGGTGCAAGAAACATTTTGTTGGAGGAATTTAGAACTTGACTGAATCTGTGGAAGGGGCAGGGGTAAGTGAAGATGCTGGGAGTTTGGTGTGGTTATTAACTGTGAGAGAGAGAAGGAGGCTGAGTGTGGCAAAGATCAGGCGCTCACTTGACGATGTGTAGAGATTGAGGTCCTGTCTGGACATTCTCGTGGACCTGTACAGCCGGGGACTTAAGAATGGTGGCCTCTGATTTAGAGAAGCAGCTGGAGAGAGAGAGAGACATTCTGAGACTTATTCATCATTCTCTTCTCAGCACCTAGCTTGATGTATGGCCTTAAATGAATGGGTCAGTGGGAGGTGAATGGAGGCAGTGGGTATAGAAAATTCATTCAAGAAGTTTGATCTTGGGCTCTGAAGAAATGGATGTGATGAATGAGTAGAGAATTAAACTACTACCTTCCTTTCTCCCTCCATTCCTCCTCCCTCCCTCCCTCCCTCCCTCTCTCGCTTCCTTCCTTCCTTTGTTTCTTCTTTCCTCCTCCTGACTCCTTCCCTCCCCTTCCCTTTCTTTTTTTCTTTCTATGAGGAGAGTTGAACATGTCTGTATGCCAAAAGGAAGAGAAGAAAAGAATGATGATGAAGAATAAAAAAAGGGAGAATAAATATATGGTGAATTGCTCCTCCTTTTTATGAAGTCTGTGTAAAAACAATTGAAGTGTGACCTTCTGTCTTTGGAGAATGAAAAGTACTTAAAGCTTGGGTGGCCTTTCTGATCCTCCTTTTGCCAGGGGCACATCATGAATATTTACAGCTGATGAAATCATCCAACAAGGTTTGTTTGTCTACTTTAATCAGTATATTTGCAAAAAAGAAAGGTAATTATGTAAGGAGATAGAAGAAGCACCCAAATAATTAGGTTTGAGACCCCAGACATGCTATATATTAGGTCATAAGGCACAGTCAGAGAGCATATAATGGGAAGAATTTCTAGAGTGTGCCTGCGTGTATATTCTATAGGGGTCAGGGAGAATTAATACATTTCTCAAGAGGTAATATTTGTAAAGTGCCAATGTGCTGTCCTTAGTGTAAGCCAACATCTTTGACATCATGAGAACAGAATGTTTTCTTATTTCTATGATGACAAATGGGTAGGGCTTCTATTGACAGATGGATTTAGAAATTGGTGTTGAGTATTTTTAATTTGGAAGAGGGAATCACTTGGTGCTATTGGTGTGTGCGTGCCAGCTGAACAATTTACATGTTATATTAATCAATGATGGTCGTTGGTGTGCCTAGGAAATTCTTTTTCTTCTTTTTTTCTTGCAGAGAAAGATTGGCCCTGAGCTAGTATCTGTTGCCAATTTTCCTTTTTTTTTTTCTTTTTCCTCCTCAAAGCACCAGTACATGGTTGTATAGCCTAGTTTTAAGTTGTTACAGTTTTTCTATGTGAGCTGCCGCTACAGCATGGCAACTGACAGATGGGTGGTGCGATTGTGTGACCGGGAAGCAAACCCAGGCCGCCAAAGCAGTGAGCGCCGAACTTTAACCACCAGGCCATCAGGGCTGGCTTGGAAATTCTGATTAAAGGGGCCTGGGTTCTGATTTTCGTATATTGTGCTTCTTCCACTTGTTGAACAGTAAGTACGAGGGAAGAATATCTATCTCTTTTCTGGCATTTGATAGCTTTGATCCAAGTTTTTCTCTAAAGGGCCCCCTTGTCGTGTCACACATCTGGGGGAGAAAACAAGATTGATAAAGCAATACTTGAAGAAAAGTATTAATTTTGTAGGAAATATAGTACAGGGTCATTTTCTTAAAAAAATGACAATAATTTAAATCAAAGGAGAATCACTGCTTAGGTTTGACGAAGTCATTTGGTATGATCAGCATTGTTTCAGAGCATAGGTACTAGCAAGATAAATACGAGTGGGTTTGAGAACACGCCAGCACCTGCCCCTGCAAACTTCATGAACTTAAAAATTGATGGTAATCGCTTGAAAGCTAGCAGGACATAGGTCGCCACAGAGCCCTCACAAGGGTGTGTTAACTTTAGAAGGGAAAGCCCGGGCCGAAAGCAGGCAAACTGCAGTGGCTCTGTTGTTGGAGGAATACAGATCTTTTGGGGAACTGTCTGCAAACCTCCTAGCCAGAAGCAATCCATTAAACCTACCCACCCAGTCATTGGATTCCCTTTGGCCAAAGGAGGCGTTCTTGAAGAGGGAATGAGGGGCCTGCCCTCATTCATTAAAAATACACCTTTTATTTTTCCTGAAGCCAGAAAAGCTTTGTGTAATCATAGTCTGGAGAGGTAAAAGTGATCCCACACTTAAACCTACACCCTTCAAGGCACTTGGCTTAACTGACCCAGCAAGTCTAGCCAGGGCTTCAGAGACACTGGTCTTGGTGTTTACAGGTTCCAGAGCATTCCAGAAGTCTTCTCAGTGTGCCCTCCACTGGCCCACCCGTGCCATGACTCACTCTTATACCTGGAAATGACATCTGAACAGACAAGATGCAATACGTTCCCTCCCTTTCCCCTTGAATTGCTTGTTGTTTTCAGAATAGATGAAACAAAGCAAGCTCTTTGAGGTTTCCCTGAAAACTTCTCATTGATTGCAACTAGCTTTCTTTTTAAGTGTCCTTTGTGTCCTGTTCAATAATCCCCAACAGTTGTATGCTTTTTTTGAGGTACCCTCAATGAAAGAGTAATGGGTTTACAATAGTCCGCAAAAAGAGACGCCCCAGGTTTTGCTCAGCTGGTAGATAGATTTTAAAAATAGCTCTTGAATTTTGTGATGTGGAATGCCATGTGTGAGCTCCCGGGACACCATGTGTGCTCCACATCGCAAAACCCTTCACAAGTGTTACGTAATTAAACTGCACAATATCTGACAGGTGGCAGGCTCCTCAGTGGCTTGCAGGAAAAGGGAGCTACTGTGCCTACAGCACAGCTCAGAGCAGGGTCTTTGGGTCTTGGGGTTGTGCTGCCTCAAGAGAGTACGTCTTCACTGGATTGCTGTTGAAATAGATAAATAACCCAAGCTCTTCCCTGGGACGTGGGTAGTTATTAAGCGAGATTCATTACCACCCTTTGCAACTTCAGATTTTTGCTAGACAAGGCCAGTGATTGATAGCTGGATCAGAAACACACAGCAGAGACCAGTACTTGGCAGAGATTGACTGGAGAGGCTCAGGTCTTCAGTAGGAAGTTCAAATCTGGGCAAGCAGCAGGTAATGGGGGTCCTCAAGGCAGAGTAGTGGGTAGGAAAACAAGAGCGGCCTGTATTTGGATGTCTATCCATTGTTAGGTCTGTGAGCAGGTGGAAGGGACTCAGTCACCAGGCTGCCCATGGATGGGGCAGAACCCTGTCCTGGGAGAAGACCAGGGTTATTATGCAGTTATCAGAACATAGCCTTGGAAGGACGGAAATGACAAAACAAAACACTTGGGTACAGGCTAAAGAGTAGGGAAGGAGGACAAGGACTCAGGAAGCTAAAGGTGGCCTGGGTGTCAGTGCTGGGACACTGACCAGAAGGGCCAATAGATGTTAGTGTAGCAATCCAGAGTATGCTGGAATCAAATAGACTCTATGCCTTCTAGCATGTGGTCTTGGGCAAGATAATTAATCTCTCTGTGCCTCAGTCTTCTCATTTATAAAATGGAAGTAGTAACATTTCCTACCTCATAAGGTTTTTGAGAAGATTAAATGAAATAATATATGTAACGTGCATCGAATGGTATATGGCACCAAGTAGCACTTGATAAACGTTGGCAGTGATGGCAGTGAAGATGATGATGATGGTGATGATAATCATGTTGATGATGACTGTGTTGATGTTGCTGATGAGTCAGGAGGTACTGTGGAAGGGCCTGCTCCTCGAGACAGAATTGGCCCTGGGACTTGTACTCAGTTTCTAGATGGAGATCTGTGATGGGCAGCAGCTAGGAAAGTGGGATGCAGGGTGAGAACTAGCCTGGTGGTCTTGGTGAGCACTTGGTAACTGCTTGGTGTTTATGGGGTATATTGACCAGGTAACCTCAAAGGGTTTGGTGCTGCTGTTTCTATAGTTATTTGATAACACTTTGGCATGGATAACTGGATCAGTCCATCAGTTCAATTTTTAAAATGTGTACTGGGGCCGGCCCAGTCGTGCGGTGGTTAAGTTCATGCACTCTGTTTCGGTGGCCTGGGGTTCGCGGGTTTGGATCCTGGGCACAGACCTACGCACTGCTCATCAAGCCATGCTGTGGTGGTGTCCCACATACAAAATAGAGGAAGATAGGCACAGATGTTAGCTCAGGGCTAATCTTCCTCACACACACACACAAAATAAAAAAAATAAAATGTGTACCTTTTGAATATATTATTTAAGAGAGGATGTTTAAGAAAATAATTATTTCCTTTTATGTGTTTCCAAACCACTCCGTTCAGTTTTTCCCCTGGCTGCCTACTAAGGATAAACAAGGACAAATGGCAGTCGACGTGATCGTTAACAAAACCCTCGACACATGTGGTAGAAAATATATAAAGAGCTAAATGTGGTTTCTGTCCTTCCTTGAACATGTTTCTGTCATTGTCTGCTCTACTGCGCAATACTGTCTTTCTCATGCTTTGTGGATCAAATTATACAATGTCAATACCCTGGGATTAAAAACATAATAGAAATTTTCATTCAACTGATAAATGCTTATTGATTTCCTGCTGTGTGCAGGGCACTAGGCTTTCTGTGCCATGGTCTGTCCACTTCCAATCTCCTCTCCTCTACTACCTTTCATTCATTTGTTCATCCAGCAAATATTTATTATTTAGATACTTAATCTCTACCAGGCCCTTTGCCAGGTCTTGAGATGTTAATGGTGAAACTGACAGTGAAGTCCCTGGAGATGAATATAGACAGTTGCAGTGTGGTATGGTTAAATTGCTTCAGTGGCAGCATTTGACAGTCTTAGGGGATCAGGGATCAGGGAAGGCCCATGGAGAAGGTGACATCTTTAATTTTCCTAAAGTTCTGTCAAAAATATTCATTAACTTCCAGACTTCAAATCATAACTTTTAAGCTGTATGGTTTCGGTGCAACCCATCTTTTCCCGAACATTGGATATTGCCTGGTAATTATCTCCTTCCTGTCTCTTGCCTAGTCAGTCATACTCATGTGGGGCATTGCTCATCCAAGCAATATAATATTTTTGGTGAAATTTGGGGGGTTTACTTATCACTCTGTGAATACTTTATGGCAAAGAACTGAAGAATCCTCTCCATTTCCAAAGATCATTTTCCCTTTAGTATACTTAACATTTTCATGAGTTGTTAAGGTCACGTGTCTGGTGATTAAAATTTGAAATAGTCAAAGAGACATTTCATAGTAACTTTCAAAATGTATATGTATAACATTTAAAATTTATACTAGGATGGTTTCTCGTTTTAGCTTGGCGTTTTGTTGGCAAAGATGAGCACTCTGATTCTTGGGTTCTCTTTATGTTGAGTTTTATGGAATGAATGAAAAATTCAAATGTTAGTGCTTTGAATTTGCATACATTGTTTACGGGATTGATAGCGAAGACATGGGTGACTTAGAAGTGATACCATGTCACTAAAGGGATTACGTCAATTTTCAACAGGTCTGACTGTACCGTGCAAGACTATTCTATCGAGTCTCCAACGAACAATCATACCTCTAAGTTTGTTTCAGCCTTTTTAGAGGGACGGGTAGTATTTGGGACACAGTCAGCCCCTTCTATCCAGTTTCCCAGGCACATTGCTCATCATATTTGGGCTCACTGCTTTTATGTGTCCCGCTACAGATGCTAGGAAAGGGCTGTCCATCTGTTTTCTGCCCTTGGAGACCAGATCCTAATATGCTTCCTCTTTCTACTCTTCTGAGATTTTTGTTTGTTTGCTTTTCCTGAGAAAATAATGCTATCTGCTCGGGGAAATTGGCTCACTCTTTGTGTACATGCACGTTCTCTGTGCGTGTAATATGCATAATTTTATACGAAATAACCATTTTCTAATTAACACTCTGGCAACATTTACATGATTATGGCTAGTTAAGAGACAGCAAGAAAATACTTCCAGTTCTTTCCATGATACAGGAAAGGAGAATTTGACAGGGCAGTTTAAGAAAAAGGGAAAGTAAAGCAAAATTTCTGTCAGGAAAATTCTTAATTATTGATGTTTCAGAATCTTTAATGATATAATGCAATTAAAAAAAATAAGGCACTACGATGTGTGTGTTGAATAATGTATCTTTAAATGACAAATGTTCCACAAAGATCTATGTGTAGCAAAGAAATTGGTCATCATGTGAGATTTTAAAAAATGAACATGGATCTTCTATGCCTTGGATATTCTACATCCTTGTTACAGTGTGGAATCTTGATAGTGTGCGATGTGTTTGCGTAGATTTTGAACCACATCTGACTGTAGGTCTATAGAAGGAATAACATTAGGAAAAATATGTTTTAAATAGAAGCTTTTTTGTTTTGCTTTCTGATTGTAAAAGTAGTACGTACACACTGTAGAAAAATAAGAAAATGTAGAAAATCCTAAAAAAGAAAATAAAGATTATGCTTAAGCTCCCCACCCCCATCTTGTATATAATCACTTGTTGGCTTATTTCCTCCCAAACTTTTGTCTGTACATATGTATTTGTTCAACAGATATCGGGTACCTACTAAGGGCCAGACACTCTGCTGGGTTCTGGGGACACACCAGTGAACACAACATTCAAAATTTCTTGTCCCAGTGGAATTTACATTCTATATGTGTACACCAACATATCCAATACACATTGGGACCAAGCTGTATATACAGTGTGCTTGCTTGTATTCCTAAACTTTCTATAAGGAACACTTTTCCCTTATTAAATGTTCTTCAATATTGTGATTTTTAAGGGGTGCATACCCTTTTGTCTTGTGAATATACCATAATTTATTTACGTATTCCCCAATTCAAGCTGTTTGGGCATTTTCCAATTTTTTTGCTGTTATAAAAATGAGTGACCATGAACATCTTTAAATGTACCTCTTCACCTTCATGACTTATTATTTCCTTGGGATAGATTATTAGATAAGAGCTTAGCACTTTGAAAAGGAGGAACATTTTAAAGATTCTGGAAGCACTGTTAAGTTACCATCTGAAAATATTGCATAATTTGCACTTCTACTAGCACCATATCTGTGCCCCTTTTTTATTTCATACTTCCCACTATTTAATGTTATCAGGAGAAAGAAAACTTTATAAGTTTGATTGGTGAAAAATAGTCTCAGTGTTTTAAATTGCATTTCTTTGATTATTCCTAACACATATTTTTATGTCTTTGTTCCTGTGACTCATCTCTTAAAGTCCTCTGCCCATTTTTCTATCTACAGTAGTGTTTTTCTTATTTGCTTATCAGCACTCTTTATATAGTGAGCCATTTGGTCCATTATCATGTCTGGGGCAATTTTTTCCCTAGGTGTAGAATATGCATTTTCCCCCAGCTTCTCCACCAACCAAATCATGAGAAGGACAACGAAGAGGAGGTCCTCATTTTGATGTAGATGAGAAGTTGGATTTTAAACCAGAATCTCTCTCCCGAGCCAGTAGCAGCAATGGCTCAGTTGCTGTGATAGCCGTACCTGCAAGCCATCAATGTCCAAGAAATACATTAGTTTTACTGATAGGGCCGCCTTCAGTGCCTGAGCCCCCAGAGCCGTGGAGGATACAAGTGGGCACATGAACACAGGAAGTGAACTCTACACTGGTTAAATGGTACCCCACCTTGTCCACCCCCGTACTGTAGTAATCATGCTGCATGTGAATTTAATTGGTTTCTGAAAAATGAGTGCTATCTATACATTACTCAGTGTACACGTAGATACACTTTCGAGTTGTAGAAAGAATAAGTTGGGCCTCGTGGTTGTGGATGGATGAACGATGAACGAGATTCTGGCAAACAGCTGCTGTTCTGAACAAGGGGATAGATTTATGTTTAAACAAGAGTAAACTATGCAACCAGGTAATAATTTTGAGCAGTGAAGAACGTTTGCTACAGTAATGGTTAAAGAAACAGATAAATCACAGTAATTTTAACATGGCACTTTAGCCATTCAGTAAATGGGTATTTTAAATTCATTTGCTTTTGAACTAAGTTCAATAATTTACAGAGTTAAGTCATTCAAAGATTAATGCTCAGAAGGGACAAAAATCACTATACAAGAACAGAAACATATCATTTATGTATATTACATTGTGGCTTGGTCTGCCTGTGTTTCCATTATAAATCTAATTTTTCAAGCATTTATAAAACAGCAGTAAAAAGTTTGCTCTGGGCCAAAATTTGGCGTCTGTCTCATCTTTCTGAGATTCCAATTTTTTTTTTCACTTGAGGAAGATTGTCCCTGAGCTAACATCTGTGCCAGTCTTCCTCCATTTTGTATGTGGGACGCCACCACAGCATGGCTTGATGCATGGTATGTAGGTCTGCACCCGGGTCCAAACCTGCTAATCCAGGGCGCCAGAGTGGAGTGCGCGAACTTAACCACTGTGCCACCAGGCCAGCCCCCCCAATTTTTATTTTAGTCTTAAGTTTTTTTCTCAAATACTATGACATCTATCCATGTGTTTTTGAATGTTTTACCTCACTAAGTAACACTGTTAATTCGAAAGTTCATTTATTTTAGAAGTAACAGCTTGTGGCTGATGATTTCAGTGTGCATTGAATTGTTGTTGATTCTGAAGCTTTTCAAGATGGTTACAAAAGTTTTAAAGATGGTTTGAAAACATGTTTCAGAGTGAGAAGGAAGGATGGTTCAATGTCATGAGGTCACCGTTTGATTTTACAGCCACCAAGACAACAATAATATTGCAGTAAATCATGACAAAATGTGAATCAGTCTATTAGAGGTTTCATTAAAATTTGGCATCTCCAGTTTGGTCAGGCTACATAATTTTGTAAAACCCGTATTCAGATACCCAGTCTGCTTACTAATCAGTTCAGATGTTATTTATATGATAATATGGAAGCTTTTGATTTTTAATATTCTCAGTTATCTGTTTCTCTTACTTGACCACGAGCTCCTGAAGGTCTGACTCTTCTTTATACTCCCGGTACCCAGCATGTCAATTAAGTATAGAGTTGACACTTAGAAAATATTGGTTGAGCAAATGAGTATGTGAATGTTTGCTCTGTTACAGGCTGTCACCAGCTTCTGAAGGTTATCCATTCTAAAATGTTTGAGTCATTGGGTTAGGATTTGTAGTTCGTTTTCTCGTAAAAATATATTGTAAAAGGTAAATTGTCCCACGAAAGCTTATTTGATTTCCAGTAATAGAATCACAGTAGTCAGACAGAGGTCTGAACTGGTTCCAGGAAGAACCCCCATCCCAGGCAACAGACAGTCCTGTGGTCATGCTCGAATTCTCCAGTGATATGGATTTTACATGTTGTACATAATTTATTCTATTTTGGACACCTGGCTTTACTGGCTTGGTTTTTTTAAATGATATTGAGCCTGTCTCTTTACTTTACAATCATTAGTCTTGATCATCCCCTTCTAGAGCACTGAAGACTAGGCCGGAGTTCAAGCGTGTCTCAGGATGTATTAATCCCCTCAACCTCCAGACCACTGAATCCCAGACTAGAGGCAGCTCTGAGCAGACTCGTCTGGGGCAGCAGTTGTCAAAGCATGGTTCCCCAGCCAGCAGGATATGGGGAACTTGGTGGAAGTGCAAATCCAGACTACCAAATCTGAAACTCTGGGGAGGGGCCCAGCACTCCCCAGAATAAGCCCTCCCGGTGATTGCAAAATACTGAGTTTGGAACCGCTGTTCTAGGGCTTATTGGAGTGCAGTCCCGGGGTGGGATCCTTAGTATTATGTGGTTCCTTCGGGCGGTGAGCACAATGGTGGCAAGCACTTCAGCAGCCAGCTGCCCAGCACACCTCTGCTGTACATCACGGTCAAGGGGCCTTGGAGCTGTTGAAAGAGTTTGGTTCAAGGTTCAAGTATGTAGTCCAAGGGGCAGCGGTCAGACTTGGTGGTGGGGGGGCACAGGGACCCTCTGGTGGGTCCACTGTGGCCAGGGTATCTTCAGGATGGACATCGGATGCACAAGGCTGCACATCAGAACTTTGTCAGTATTCTGTAATATCTAATATGAAAAATTTCAACGATATCTGTTACATTTTCATAAGAAATTTCACTATGACGTTAATCAAATGAAGTGCTGTTAGAACCTTTAAATTGTCGTGAATATTTCAGTGGTTGTAAAAATGGCTAAAACAGTTTTTAGCACTTAGCTGCATGAGTAAAATTCCTTGTTGGTAATGACCAACGAGAGCATTAAGAGCTCATCATTAAAAGTTTTGACCTAGTGTAGCTTACAGTCATTTCAAGCATATAACCTGATTTTTTTAAAAAGTAACTTTTGAGTAAGTAAGCTCAGGTTCTCTTTTTAAAAATTAAGATTTTATTTGGAAGTTTTATACCAATTCAATATTTACTATTTTCACTCATACTCTGATTTAATTTTCTTTATAATCCTTATATATTATTTAAAAATGTTTTTCTACCTCAAAGCTGCCCCAGTGTCCCCCAGTGTTCAGGGTTCTTCCATGGCCCATATGCCACTGTGGGGACCTGCACGAGGCAGCTGTCTGTCCCCTGCTCCCTGGAAGCCCTTCACATATTGGTATCTTCCTTCCCTTCTCTGAGTAAACAGCCCCAGCTCCTTCAGTTGATCCTTTTATAGGATCCCCTTTCCAGACACCCTTCTAGAGAAGGTTCTTCTGGTTTTCATTATCCTCTGGAAAATGTGGCATCCACAGCCGAGCACCGCTATCCAGATGGCATCTGTCTGGGGCCAGGACAGAAGGAATATTATTGGGCCTGTGATTTAGACATTAAGTGCAAATGATTCCCATGAGGGACTTCAGAAATCACTAGAATGTAAGTTCCATGAGGCAGTGACTGTCATTTCAATGTTTTATCCTTCTCGACTAGAACAGTGCTTAGCGTATGGTATGTGCTCAATAAATATTTTTAACAATAAGGAATGATTACCTGAAAGAGGAGATGGGGGGAAACAGAAAGAAAATGAAAATGGCCCCATTTAGTTGCTTCCTGTCACTTTTGTCTCACGTTAGTCAATCCTCATCAGCAAGCAGGTGTACTCAGATTACTTGGTGAGTGGATGACTCCACACTGTTGTCACAACAGTGAGGCTGGATGGACTCGCTGGACGGCGACACCATCCAGAGTGGCCGGATGTCGTGGTGTCCACCACTGGGAAATGCAGGGGCCGTTTGTCTGTTAGTGTCAGTCCTAACATACAACAGTCCTTTCCTAGCCAAGTCCTGCTACGAAAACTTGAACTGTACAACATGTTAGATTTTTCTTTAGGATAATTAAAATGTCATCACTGACTGTGCCTTTTAATATTTACATTTATGTGACATGAGTGTCTTGTGTTAGTTCTGTTCCTAGTAAGAGGTGCATTCTTATATGACTCATCTTACTGAAATGATCCGTTGTCACATCCTGGCCTAGGTCTTATTCCCATCTCTCTGCAAGATGCTTGGTACGTGCTATGCACTCAGCGTTGTTCAAGTTGTAGCCTAAAAGATCTAGTACCTTATTTCCTAAGACAGTTTAGACATTTAAGAATCATACTACCCTGTTGTTTGAAATGAAGCGGAAGAGCACCAAACTTGGTTCTCTTAGATTCAAATTATCCCTGAATTTAACCAATTCATCTAACTTTTACTGACTCCCACGTGTCTTACCACAGCCATGCTTCAAGGTGGCAGAGCTCACCCTGTGGTCTCCTCAGCCTGAGTTCTGCCCCTCCCCTGGGAGCTCCCATGACCCCCTCCAGTGGGTAGCGGTGGGGAGTGGCTCCCTCTGTTTTCACTAGGTGGGATCTCAGGTACGTCCAGCTCTGCCGAGGTTAAAGCGGCAGAGGTTACAGGGCAAAGTGAATTCTGCAGGGGCATTGCTCGCGATGTCCTTCAGTGTAATACAGTGTCTCCTCTGCCAGAAGCCAGAGGAGAAATTCGCACTCGCAGGAATGGCCCTGTATCTCATGAACACCTTAAAACATAAAGGTATGAGTAACGTCAATCTTGTAACAGATCGAGTTTCCTTCTTTGCCTTACACGTTAGAAAGCTTAGCCCCAAATGTGTGGTGCATCTCTAGTGTAGGATCCCATGGCCCACATTTTGTGAACTAACCTAATTCCTGGACCAATTTTACTGTACAATCTTGATTTTTTTTCCTCCTCCTTTGTATCATGTACATTGGTTTTTTGACTTTATCGTGTAATATTGAACTTAAGTTTTGTAAGCCATCTTAAATCATTTTTTGGATCATGGTGAGGTCTAAATAAATATGTAGCTAGTGCTTGCAGAACATAGACTACTGGAGCAAGAAGACCTAATCATTTTACCACAGAGCATTAATGGCCAGGTGGAAGTTGCCACTTATGGTTTCTTTCTTATCAATGCTTCTGGAAATTCACTGATCTGTTAATTATGGATAGGTTTTAAGGTTGCAGTTACTGGAATAGCATTCAACTGTGAAAAATTTTTTTTCCTTGGAAAATTTCTTTTTTGATGTGATGGGATAAGAGTACTTTTCCATTTACTTTCACTCATTAGAAAAAATTTTGTATGTAGGCCATGAGCTTATGGGAGCCTGAGAAATGACCAGCATTTCCTGTTTCACCTGTGAACAATTTGGGTGAAATGAGACATGAGAAGGTGTAGGGTTAGAGTTAGAACACACAGGCCACTGCAGATTTTACCCTAAAAGTGATTAAACACCACATTTTCGTAATTTCTTACAGATCTAAGTTGTAGATCTTTTTGAAAATATCTGCTGAATTACTTTTACTTACCAATGTAACTCTGTAACCCCAAAGTAAATCTAAAATCAAAACATGAAAATACATGTCCCAATCAGTGAAATTGTGAACAAAAATTAATAGAAGATAGAGTTAGAATTACTGGCAAAGTGATCCAATTTAAATAAGTCAAACCAAGAGATGCTTATCAAACACTTCTCTTGCACTGAGAGCTTGTACAAGGCTTTAGAAAGTAGCATCCTTGAGGGGAGGGACCCATGTGTTGTTCACTGCTGCCTCTTTAACACTTCACATCGGGCCTGGTGCTCAATAGCTTTCGTTGGAGAGAGTGTGTGTGTGTGTGTGTGTGTGTGTGTGTGTGTGTGTGTGTGTGTGTGTATAATGAATCCCCGTTAAGAGGGCGTTTACAGTCTAGTTGAGGGAACAAGATACAAATAAGTGAGTAGAGGAGTTGCTGCACACAGGTACACAACACATAAGCGATGTAGCTAGTGATTGTGGTGACCGAACTCAGGCGTGTCATTTAAGGCACAGCTGGGCAGGAAAGATCTACCAGGAGGTGGGTTTGGAGTTGGATCTAAAGGACAACTAGGGTTTGGGTGAACAGGAAGAAGGACATTCCAGGAAATACAAGCAAAAGTGAAACAGCAGGACAGCGTGCACTCAGGACAGTGGACCCAGCACCCGTTCTCTAAGAAGAGTTTCCGATGGGGCCGGTCGGTGGAAGGGCCTCTCCTTCAGAAATGTGGACTTTATCCTGTCAGTATTGTGCTTCCACAATTTTGGAGAGATTTTGGAACCGAGAAATGATACGGAGTACAAAGCGGTATGCTTCTCAAACTGAAATGAACGTACAGATCATATGGGGATCTTGGTAAAATGCAGATTTTGATTCAGAAGGGCTGGGGTGGGGCCCAAGACTGCCTAAACAAGCTTCCAGGTGATGCTAAAGCTCATGATGCATGAACCTCACTTTAAATAGCAAGGATGTAGCGTTACTCTTTCGTGAGGATTGATTTGACTGTGGCGGTTGGATGGGTATGATGCTTCTCCACCCTAGGGTTTTAGAGTCAGAAAGCAACTTCAAGGTAATCAAATGGTCCGTTGCTCTTTCGTTGCCATTGGAAAAACCAAACAAAATAAAACTGAGGTCTAAAGGGCTCACTATCGTGGGAACAGGCCTGGAACTCCATTCTCCAGCTCACAGTCAGTACCTCCCACTCCCCTCTACAGTGGTGGTCCAGGTACCTGTGAGGTGAGGGACCACAAGGAAGCTGATGTCTGTGGGAATGGAGCAGGTTGGCTGGATGCAGGAAACCTTGTGAAGGGAAAAGCAATTGCTTCCAGGAGCTGATATGATGGGGAGTGAGAAAACTCCCAAGAAAACGTTGAGGTTTAAATCCTGGTGAGATGAACACATGCCCCATCAATTGGGCAGAATGGAGAAGTCAGACAAGAGGGGCGTGTACTTTGTCAACTGGGAGATACCACAACTTCACCGTCGTCTTGTAAAGTGATAGATGCCATGTGAGTTTTAAATCGACCGCCAGCAGCAACTCTCCCTAGCAATGTAGAACTTGGCTCCCTTCATGAATCGAACGCATCTGTGATAGCATGTGGCATTGTACTTGCAGGCTGAATGTTGTTAGTCCTCTCACCTTTTCCACCTCCTCCTTCCTGTACCCGGAGTGGAGGAGAACTTGGCGCTAAGCTTCTTCCTCTCTGCTTTTGGAGCAGGAGAGGGGTTTATCCTCCTGCTTTTCCAGCTGGGAAGTTCATTTGGCTTCGAGCACTGGCAGCAGTAAGGGAGGGAGGTGTGGATTTCCACAAGAAGGTGGAAATGAAGCTGGAGTGGGTGAGGGCATGATATTTGTTTTCCAGGACCTTATTCCAGGCCCCGAGTGGGTTTTTGACCTGGTGTATTGCACAATGGATTGTAGCACTTTAGAGTGGAAATGTAGTCATTTAGGGTCACAGCCTTAGTTTTATATTTGACCCATTCCTGTTAGTGGGGCTGAGGTTGTGCGTGTGTGCACGCACACGTGGCACAAGCAGGTGGAAGCACACACGTGCTCATGTGTTTTGGTTTTGGTAAACCACTGATTTCATCTTGAAACATTTATTCTTTTTTTTGCTTCTAAGTTAGACATAATAAACATTTAGGGAATTATTGTTTCCAGAAATTGTCCTGAGTTGACAAGAAATGGGTTTGAGGTTCCCCCCAGTAATTTTTTTGTCATCTGATTTCTTTTTTAAAAAACTATACGGTAATATAGTTTAGTCTCTTTCAGTCAAAATATAAATATGAGATGATTTCTAAAATCATCTTAGACCTTCACTATTTTTTGTGTGTGTAGCCTAAAATATTGTGATATTTCAACCTTTAAGTGATAAGTTCAGGCTGAAATATATTGCCAAGATACACTACTCGAGTAAACTCTATAAAAATCTCAAAAGAATCCTTATGGACATTGTCATGAATAAAGAGTCTCATCTCATTCCTCGTTTCGAAAACTTAAGTGAGCTCCCATTTTCTTGGCGGTCAGTATGACAGACTGTAATTTCCAAAGTGGGTCATAATGATACCTCCCACCCCAGTGTTCTTCTTACCATGTGACTTTGACACTCCACCCATTGGGAGACGGGAGCTACGTACCCTGTCACATCTGGGAGGGCTTGTGACTCCAGCAGAAGTGGCATCATAGGAGGCTCTAAGGTAATACAGCTTTTGCCTGGCTCTCTTGGTATGCTCGCTCTTGAAACCCAACATCTTGCTGTGAGGAAGACAGGCGGCTACATGGAACCTCGGCATAGGTGTTCCAGCTGATAGCCCCTGCTTAGGTCCTGGCTGTTAGCCAGCTTCAGCCTCCAGATGTGTGAATGCACCAGCTTTCCTATGATCACGGCTCCAACCGTCAAGTCACCCCCAGCCTTCAAATCTTCCCACCTGAGGCCCCAGACACCGTGGAGCAGAGACAAGCCTTTTCTGCTGTCCCCTCTCTGAATTCTTACCCACAGAATCTGTGAGCATGATAAAAATGCTTGTAGGTTTATGTGACTGAGTTTGGGATAATTCATTACACGGCAGTAGTAACTGAACAGTCAGCGTATGTTATTGAGGGAGAGGAGAATCTTATTTGTCAGTGATTGTCTCTTTCTATAACATGCCTAAAAGATGCATATATTCTCAGTGATGTGTTTTGATGGTATTCACAATTTTTACCATTTCCATCAACATCATGACTTCCAAATCAGGAGTTATATTGTGGGCCATCAGTCGTTCCCCAAATGAAGTGGTTTGCCACTGAGCAATCAGGTGCATCTCTTTAATTCTTCTTACTCCACCTCCCCCTTCATCAGGACTTTCTTCTCCTGCTGGAACTCCAAATCCATGGTTTCCTGCCCCTCCCACCCATTACGTGATTGAATTGGGAGCAGAGAAGGGGGCCTAATCTGGAGACTGGACAGGGAAGGGGGATGTCAAGGACCCTTTCTCTGTCCATTCTGACCTGAATCCCTGCTTCTTTATTTTGTAAGCAGCACCCTTTCTTGTGGTACACCTAACTGGTGCTCCTTCTGTCTGACTCTACACACTTTTTCACTCCATGTTGTGCCATGAAAAAAAAAAACCTAATTTTTTTTAGGGATAAACAGCAAAAAGTTGTCCAGCACTTCTTCCTTATGTGTGTACGACACATCTATCAAGACTTGGTTCATACTCTGTACATGAGTTGTTTTCTCCAAGTGTGTATCAGAACACCTCTATTTGTAATTTTCCATTTCTCAGGCTCACTGGAGGGTCCACAAGGGTTTGCTGTATTTTTTATTACATATTTTTATATGTCTTAAATATTTCATAATATTCACACATACATGATAGTAATTAGTGGTTACCATTCTGCATGTTTGTCATTGATATATGTGACATCCATCAGTGTCATAATAATGGAATTTTGCCAATAGTCCATTCTGTTTTCTCTCCAAGGATCACATAGATCCTTAACTTAGTGGATATATTACCCTGGCCCCTAGTCCCGTAAGACATTAACCACAACCCTGCTCAGAACAAGCGTAACACATTCTCTTTAGCTTACAGGAAACCACAGAGAGGAAGGAGGAGATGGCTGAGACATATAGTTAAAACTGGTTGAAGGCAACGTGGCAGTCTGACTTGACCTGACATAGACCCCGCAGCTCATTGTATGCTCATTGTAATACATCACCATATTATAGAACACACCCACCAATGCCGTCACAGTTTACAACTGCCATGGCAATGGCGGGATATAACCAAATAAAGAAAGAAAAGAGGTAGCACCCTTGCTCCCCAGAAAAGCCTTCCCAGTTCCCTGAATAACTATGACTATTCTTCCCCTTCCTTACCTAGACCTCTTATAATAGCTGCTTACTTGCCCCAGGAGCTGAGAAGTTGATTTGTGAACATAGTCCCCACTTCTCCATTCTTTGGCCATTGAATAAAAGCTTATGCTGTTGAACACTCAGCTTTGGTTTAATTTCAAATCTGCGACACCAAACAGAAAAGAACCCTCTAACAGAAAAGAACCCTCTGAGGAGGAAAGGGCTGATTGTGGGTTCGAGGCCCACCCGCCCTGGGCTCTTCCTTGGGTCCCCTCTGATTGTGGGTTCAAGTCCCTCAGGAGGGATGCAAAATTGGTAACAGGTAATTTTACAAGCTTCTCTTCAGTTGTGTAATATTTTCACTTTAGGATGTGTTTGCTCTAAGAAATGCCTTGTAATGATGATGGTGGTCTCTCCTTGAAAGATGAAATTAATAATATTCGCTCTGAAAAAACAGAATTTTTTGGCATGTTCTGGAAAAATTGCTAGAAACATCACGGTACAAGATCTCCTGTTTAACATCTCCTGTTCCTGATAAAACACATGTTCTGCATGGAAACATTAACTGTGTCCATTATTTTAGAGGGATGAATTTTAATACATTATACATCAAACTGCACTCCAACCTTTTCTAAAATGTAGCTGAAACACAGTCAAATGTTTAAGTAACAAACTAACATGTGAAGATGAATTGTTTAGAATGTTACTTCCTGATCATCAAACATTTAATATGGTTGTTAACAAGCACCTGTTTTGTATGCAGGAACAGGTCCATTTCGTATAATATATCATAAATGTTATGTTTATGATGTGGAGTGACAAGTGTTAGACTCAATAAATAAAAGTTATTGGAAAAATGCAGATAAAAATATCCAATAAAAGCAGGTAATTTCCTATTATGGACTATTACCCAGAGAGGTAGAGACTTCGAGTTTGAAGAAAAGATAAGAATGGAGGAGGAAAAAGCTGAGTCAGTCATTTTTTGTTGTTGGTTATGGAAGGATGTGGGCCGGAGTTGGGTGATAAAGGGGCAATTTCAGAAAAAAATTTCAGAGAAACTAATAGCATTCTATCATCATTCTGAGGCTTTCGCACCAACTCCTGAACAGGAAGATTTAGGATGAAAAAATTGCAAACTACACCTTTGGTTACCTCCTGCTATTTGAGCTTGTAAATTTCTCATGCTATGCTGAAAGGTCAGGTATCAGGGCATTGGGATTGGTCTCTTGGGACCAGGAACTTCCGAAATACATACCCCTTTGTTGATTACACCTGAGTCTGACGTCATACCAATTGGACTTGGAATGTAACTCAAACATTTCCATACATTGTTTTGTAAAAATGGTGTATCATGTTTGGGGCAGAAATATAAATTTGTTTATGAACAAAGGTGGCAATAAAAACCAGGAGGATATTAACCAGAGAGAAGTTCTGTGGAGCTTCACACCACTCTTGATATTTTTTCATAACAAATAAGGCCCTGGGACTAGGAACAAGTGGGTTGCCAGTCGATTGAAACACTTTTCTCTTTCCGTCTGCTTGTCCCAAATCATCCTGTTCTCAGATTTACTCACCTCAGCGCATTCATTTTATATTCTGTATTTGTGCTGGATTCCTGTTACCGATTCACATTTATAAATTTACTCTTGAGTTATATTTATTTTAGTATTTCATTGCTAAGTTTTTAAAATATTAGTCTAGTGTTGTATTCGTGCTAATGATGAAATGGGCAATTTCAATCAATTGAACAATTAGATGCAAGTGAGAATTTGTAATTTGAAATGATCTGCTCCCATTTCCTGAGTGTTAGCTGAGACTAACAAAATAGTCTTCCTAAGTGCCTGTGTAGTCCTGAAGAATATAACAGTTATTAAGAACACGATAGGATTATTGGAAAACTCATAATTAACGTGATATTTCAAACTTGTGTAATGTTAGTGATATTACTCCTTCCTCTAAACCTGCCTGTCGTTCTGCTTATGACTTGATGATCAGCCAAGGTCCACCCTGGACTGTGGATCACACTTTGATGAAAACCTCCACTTAAGTACCTATTTAGATCTAGATTTATTCTCTACTTAAGAAACATATTAATGTAGTGCTAGGGCTCTGTTGGCTAGTGTGACTCTTGTTTTCCCATAGCATATTCTAACACTTCTAATAGTGTAATTTTCCTATTGTGCTGCCAAAGCCTATTTCAATATATTATTTTCATCATGGGTTTATCTCTTTTCTTTTCTTTCAAAGAGGATACTATTTTTGTTAGCTGTAAAATGAGAGTGTTATACTACATGGTTTTATCTCTAAATTATTTGATTCCTTTGCCTCTTTGATGATTTTTTTTTTTTTAGTGTACTCATAATGTCATACATTTTTTCATCTACTAACTGGATGCTGAGAGTTTTTGTTTTTAAATTTTCATTATCATAGGAGCATGGTGACTTCTAGGGCTGCGATATCAAGTTAGCTTTCCACCTTCCTAAAGACACTACAACTAGCCCTACATTACTAAATACTCTGATTACATTCAGAACTTTAAAATCAGATTGGAGCTCCATTATTATTGAAAAAGAAACTGAGCACAACAGGTCACGGTAAATTCTGTGTCCTATTGGCGATCTAATCACATCCAGAGAATTATTTCACCATTAACTGCCAGTCCCCTCAGTTAGACTGTGCTTTTTTTCTTCTGTAATAAAATCATCAGCAGTGTCAAGTGGTGAAGTTTGGAAAATAGTTCACTTTTGGGAGGCTAGAGCTCTCATTTTAAAAATACGTTAGTTTTTCCAGAAAGTCTGTTTATCTCCGCCATCTCCTCCCACTGCACCCTAGAGTTTCCCCAATCCCTCATCTCTACTTACATATCTATCTGTCTTTCTGGTGCATGCCACGTTTGGAAGTCTCATTAAACCAGCATCTGTTCTGTTTTAGGAGAAACCTGATGCCAGCCCCACGTCACTTCAGCTGCGGTCTCAGATCGAAGTAAGCACAATGACTTTAATCATCTATTTTTGCTTCTGCCCTCTTTTTTAAGTGATATTCTGTAAAATCAGATGAAGCCTGCTGCTCTGCCTGCACTGACGCTGTGAATCTTCTCTCCTAGGAGTCACTGGGCTTCTGTAGCGCCGTGTCAACACCAGAAGTGGAAAGAAAGTAAGTTTCCCTCCCTCTGCCCAGGATCAGAATTTCTAAGAAGGTGTCTTTTAGGTCCATCGTGATGGAAGTCAAATGGATGATTGTGCTGTATATGTGCTATGGAGCTTGATGTAATTTTCCTTACATGTTGTGTGTGTGTGTGTGTACATATATATAGGTGGTTAAGAGCGTGTTTTGTAATTCAGGTGGTGATGCCTAAGGATTCTGTGAAGAGTTGTTTACTTCACACTGAAGTGTGAACCCTAAATAAATATCTGGAAGTGAGCTTGGAGAAAGGGAAAGGACAGTTAAGTCAACCAAAATGGGTTTTCTTCTTTTACATTAGCTTGTTATAGGATGAAAGTCATGAAGAAGCAAAGTACAAAAATAAAATATATTCCGGAATAAAACGATTAAAAAACCTTCCTCTGCATCTTGGTGAGTCACCTTAAAACAAAATAAATGCTTGTGACAGAAAAGGGCAGTTGCTCACTAACCTTTCTTGTGAAAGGTAATGTTTTTGTTTCCTTGTCCTAACTTGGACCCTGTAATTTTGACTCTCATGGGAGATAATTCTATGTTACATCTTGTGTTTCCAGTATTTCTTTTAGGCAACTTTAAGAAGCAAAATAAAAGCAAAACAACTTTTTTTCCTCTAACCTTTCCCTTTCTACTTCCTTCCATCATAATTATGGTAGAAGATTCTATTTACCTCTTCTGAGGTAAAGAAATTTTGAGAAAGTCCACCTCTTTAAACAGACACTTCCTTTGGCACAGAGCCACTTCGACTGTTCCATGCCAAGAGAGGCACAGAAGTGGTTTAGGAAGAAAGTATTTCTGGAATGAAAAGCACATGTTGGGAGAGCGTGTGTGTGCTTTGCTGCACAGCTCTGCCTAATCCATCCACGTGTGTGTGCGGCTGGCATGGACGCCGCTTCAAGGAGGGAAGGCTGCTTTGCCAAAGCTTCAGGTCTCAATTTAAGATGCTCACAGATTTGGTCCAGGACTGAGGGATGTTGGGCTGATGAGCAAAAGAAGATCAAGGCCACTGCCTACTCAAGGATAGAGGATAAATGTGCAGTTAACATGAACTTCCTTTGTTTTAGTTGTATATGTCCTCCCAGCAACTTCGTCGTGCAGAGGCTGAAATAGCCTAGAGATTTGAGTTGACATTGACCTAGAAATTGGAGATACTCCAATTCAGGTCTCAATTTGATGTCTCAACCTGATGTTGAACCAACTGTGGGCAGAAACATGGCATGAATGGGCCGTAGGTACTCCTGACCTAGTTAGCTACCTGTATGGCGTGATTCCAGCCCGAGAACTCAGGTGTTCTCTCAGAATGTCTGAATCCTTCAGGAAACAAGAAATGTTTGCTGTTCCTCCTAAGAGGAAATGAGTCACCAAATTTGTACTAATCTTCGTTAGGCAGGGTATTTCTTCTTCCCCTTAATTGTGGGTAGTCATTCTTTCCGTGTTTGTATCCTTCACTCAGTAAAATGTGGCATGACTCTTGTGGCCAAGAGAGAGACTGACAGCCTCCTCTGAGGTTAACAAAAAAATTTGAACACACACTCACACACTCACACTCACACACACACACACACACACACACACTAAAGCTGTTGACCACCCCAACCTCTCCATCTGTAATCCTGCCATTTTGCTTCTGTTCTTTTAACGGTTTACTTAATCTTAGGTGTTTCTAAATAATATGAATGTTTTAACCCATTTTGTCCTTCATTTCCCTATTAATAGCTTTTGAAAATTATGAAACTCTTTTTTTTTTACTTTAAAAATTTTTTGAAAAAAATTTAAGCGTACAGAAAAGCTGCAAGCATTGGGCAGTGAAGTCCCCTGTAACTTTTACTTAGGTTCAGCAGTTTGCATGCTCTTGCTCTCTCTTCTATACACACACACGTACACACTCATATAATATCACTGATTATTATTATTATTGCTGAACTCTTTGAGAGTAAGTTGCAGACATCACAACATTCACCCCTAAATACTTCAGCCTGTCTTCTAAGGACAAGGACATTCTCTTTCAGAACCACAGTATAATTACCAAAGAGAGGAATTTGAATGGTGATTTTCCTGATACACAGTTCATCTTCAAATTTCTCTACTTGTCCCAATAATGTTTCTTATAGCACTTTTTCTCAATCCAACACTTTTTAAAAAAACCACTCCATATTTACCTGTCATGTCTCTTGTCACATTTAATCTGAAAGGATTTCTTGGTCTTTTATGATGCTGATTTTTTTAAGAATGTAGGCTGGTTGTTGTGTGAAATATTCCTCAATCTGAGTTTCTTTTTAAGATTTAGATAATTTTTTTTGTTTTGGTGAGGAAGGTTGTTGCTGAGCTGTCTGTGCCAGTCCTCCTCTCTTTTGTATGTGGGATGCTGCCACAGCATGGCTTGATGAGTGGTGTGTCGGTCCGTGCCCGAGATCCAAACCCTCGAATCCTGGGCTGCCGAAGCAGAGTGCGTGAACCTAACGACTACGCCACAGGGCCGGCCCCCAGATAATGCATTTTTGATGCTGTGTTCTCCTCAGTGCATTGAATCATAATTTTAGTTTGTCCCATTATTGGTGATGTTAATTTTGACCATTTGATTAAGGGGAAGTTTGTCAGGTTTCTTCTGAGAAATGACAATTTCCCCCTTGCAGTAAAGAAACATTCTGTAAGGAGATCGTCTGAGACCATTATCTGTATCTTGGTCCTCATCAAACTTTTACCTGATGGTTTTAGATTCCTTAAATGATTGTTGCCTGAATCAGTTTTTACTGTGACTTGCAAAAAGGTCGTACTTATTCACAGATTGATAATTACTTTGGACTAAATCTTCTGAAACGGTTTTTTTGAAAAGATGAGTTATCACTCTGGACACTCTCGGTCAGATTATAATCTGAGTTGATTCGATGAAGTGTTTATATGGAATTATTTGTATTTTTTACTTGAAAATGCGAATACTTTAAAATGCAAACTCTTGCTGTTCTTTAGATCAAAATGCTTGCTGGTGGCTTTGCAAGGCCTGGAGGATGACCTGGCAAACCAGTTGGCTGTGTCTGGTTAGTGTCGGTAAAGTGTCTGCCAACCAAAATACCCTTCTGAGTCAGCAGTGTTGCGTTATGGGTGGAAGTTGTCTTCCATTTTTTATTTAAAAGGCAAGAGAACTCAGTACTAAACAAAAGTGGACAAATCCTACAGCAGCCCTCCTTATAAGCAGAGGCGAGGATGGCAACAGGCAATGCAGGAGTCCAGCGATCGGCCCTTGGGGCTCCTGCCTTCCAGATCCACAGTCCCCCTGGCCCCACCCCAGTTGTCTCAGGGGCCAATACACATCTTCTTCCCTCCCTTCTCCCCCCAGTTAAAACCTGTTCTGAGGAAGGGTATCAGGCATTAATTATGATGCAAATGTCTGATTTCTGAAAAATACATCACCTCTCCCAGTGGTATTTAGCATTTAACAGGGTTTAAAGTCTTCAGTTACAGGAATATAGCTCTCACCAGTGGAGACCAAGGAGGTGGGTCTTCTGTGTGGCAGACGAGCAGTAAGAAGTCTAATACACCTGACATCATGCACCTGTGTACCCTGCCAAGTGGGGCTGCCAGAGCTCTGTTTGACCTATAGATGTGCGTGACCTTCACAATAGATGGACAGAGAGAGGTAGAACAGACCCGCCCCCACCAGTTTGACAAAGGCCCCATTCATCCTTATTTTCCTACAGTCTGTCTGGTCCCTCTGTATGCTTTCACTGAAAATATACTAAAGAAGGCCAAGGGAGCTTTCACTTGAACCTCTTCTATTTACATGTTTGCATTGTCTTTTGTTGAGACTCTGCTTTATTACACCAATCTTGGATTTGTGTTGACTGGCTGAAAAGGTGAACGTTAGTGAAATTTCTTGTTACCACCCAGTTAGTCTCCTGAATATCTAGAGAGCAAGCCTTTTTTTTTGCTGGGAAATATCGTTATAACTGTGTCTATTAGGAATGAGTTTAGTGATGAATAACAGAAAATGTAACAAATAGTGGCATAAGCAAATACAAGATTCATTAGCTCCATCGTGTTCTGGGGCCGGCACCTAGTCAGGTAAGCCTTCAGGAACCCAGACTATACTTTTGTGTGTGTGCTCCTGGTTTTAAAGTGGCTGTGGTGTCTTCCAGGTGGGAAGGAGAAGCAGGGTGAAGGGAAGAAGGTAAAAGGGCAAAAGGCCACAGGCACATTCTTTAGAAAGCTTTCCTAGAAACCCTGTCCGACACATCCCACTTTATCCCACTCATTTCTTGATGCAGCACCTGGTCGCTGAGCACCGGCTTTGTGGGCAGGGCACTGTTCTGGGTGCTAAGGTATAGTGATGAACTGATGTGAGCTGCATGCGGGGAGATTTAATAGAAAAAAATGGAAATATTTTCAATGGTGCTATGGAGAAAAAGAAAGTAGACCCAGAATCAGGGCACTGGGCCACCATAGCCATAGGGGAGTTTGCAAAACTGAGTGTTTTTAGCTGAGCACATGGCTGCTCTGAACAAAATGGGCCTTTTTTTTTTACCTTCTCCCCCAAAGCCCCAGTGCATTGTATATCCTAGATGTAAGTTCTAGTTCTTCTATGTGTGCTGCCACCACAGCATGGCAACTGACAGACAAGTGGTGTGGTTCTGTGACTGGGAACCGAACCTGGGCTGCCAAAGCAGTGAGGGCTGAACTTGAACCACTAGGCCATCAGGGCTGGCTCTGCAAAATGAGCTTAAGGAAGGAGGGAGGATAGGCAGGTAGGAAGCTGGCAGTATTTTCCATAATAATTTAGTCTTCTATTTGTATGTGTATATATATAAAACAGGGTAATTTGAAAATTAGCTGGATGTTAAACAAATTAAACTATGGTCAGGATTATTTCGATTCGTTACTTTCAAGGAAGCCAACTGTAGGGGAGCCCACTGGTTATTTCTAGGTGTGTGTCTAGATGGAAGTAGTCTTTATGGGGTTGGTTCATACGGACTGAAAATTGGAAAAGAAAAAGCAGGAAATAGTAGGTGACATTTACTGAGTGCTCATCATGGGCCAGGGATTGATCTAAGTACTTAATATTGACTCATTTAATACAACTACCCTATGAGGTCCGGTATATTATTCCCATTTACAAATATAGAAACTGAGGCACAGAGAGGTTAATAAGTTGCCCAAGCTACACAGCTAGTAAGTGGCAGAGCCCCAATCTGATCCCAGTTGAGAACCATGCTCCTAACCACTAAAGTATAATTCCAAAGTACTTATAATGGTATTGCTTATGCAAATAGAGAGGTTAGAGGCAAACTGAGTTTACTGGCATTATAGAAATAGCAGCAGTTAAAACCTACACTCCAGTGGTTCGCTTGGAGGTAGGAGCAAGTTTTATTCTCACTCAGATATAAGCTGGGTATCAGTTATTTATCTGTAGAGGCAGAAAGTTTCAAAATAAATCTCAAAACTTCACCTTAGCCAATATTTATAAGCGGTTTTCTTCTAAGTCTTTCACCAAAGTTGAAAATTCGCTGATAGAGTTTCACTTTCTTTCATTACCTGTGACTACCCTTGAACTAATTTATGATGGAAAAGTCCAAGAATATATAGTAGCGTGATGGAAAAGGGAAATAAATAAAAGGAGGGAAAGCCAATATAGCAGTGTTCTTTGGTTGAATAAAATGGATAGAATCTGGGCTATAGATGTTCTATGTGAGCATTTACTCCATTTGGACATTGATTTGTTTCATCTGGCAAGCTGATTACTTTTTTGACGGTGTCAACTTTCCTTTACTCCTCAAAACCTCTGTCTCCACCTCTTTCCTCCCAGACTTCAGGGAAGAAACCCTTGCTCATGTTCATGTGTTCAGCCCTCTCTCTCATCAGCTGCTCTCTGGGCTGCTTGCGTCTCTGATCTTGCCTTCCCCTTCCTCCCCTCCCCTCATGACCTGTGCCCTCTGCCTGCCCATCTGCCACAGCCTTTGATCTGCTCTCCAGGCGGGATGAAGCTCCTGCAATTTCTCAGACAGATCGTGTTCTCCCATGGTGTCCTGAGCCTCTGAAATGGCTGCTCCTTCCAGTGGGGTGCCCTCTCCCCCACTCTATCTATTGTCCTCCGCACCCCTCTTATCTGGGCAAGCTCTGTTCAACCTTCAAGACTCAGCTCTGGTCTTGGCTCCTCCCAGAAGTCTTCCCTAATCCACAGAGTTGAGATGACGTGTCCCGCTACTGGGCTGTGTAACCCCGGACTCTGCTGACTGCTGTGGTGGACTGCAGTTACGAGGGTGTGCGTGTAGTCACCTCCCACTCTGAACCCTGGATCTTTTACATAAAAGGCTTTCAGTAATGTTGGATGGATGAGTGAGTGGGTGAGTATGTACAAACCTACTTAGTTCTGCTCCACTCCTTAAAAATCTTCTTACCCCTCTCCCAAACCAAAATTCTCTCTCTCCTCCCCTGGTTGCTGAACTTTCCCCCTGAAGCCCCACTCCTCTCTTCATTCCCTGCTGAAGAGCTCTTTCTGAGGCCAATGATGCAACAGTAACCACCACCCCCCCCCACCCCCCCACCCCCCCCCCCCCCACCCCCCCGCCGGAGGTCCCTCGCCACGTGTGGATCCTTGTGGTATTTGGTGCTGCTGACTTTCCTTTCAGTCATGTTTCTGTGTTCGTCCTTGGTGTCTGTGACTTTGTGGCTTCCAGTGTCTCCCCCTCCCTTTTTGCCCACTCTTTGCAGCTCCCTTTTCTCTGCCCACCCCTTACTATGGGTGTTCCCCTGGGGCTTTGTACCCAGCCTGCAAACTCTCCCAAGGTACCCACACCCGTGGCTTTGAACTGTTGCCTCTAGGCGCCCATCTCAAATCTACGTCTCTCCCTCTGCCCCACTCCCCGGTCTGCTGACCTGCCTATTGCAGCCTCTTGCCAGATCCCTGTTCGTTACTGTTCTCCAAGCTGCACATTCTTCTAGCAGAACTCATCATCCCCTCTGTATCCTTCTTTCCTTCTCTCTCTGACACCCTGCTCTTTGTCCATCTGTCCCCCTTTCTCTCCTAGGGATCACTTTTCTGCACTTCGCCCTGGCTTTGCATCGTCTCCTGCTTTCTTCTGTGATTCCAAAACCTCAGGTGCCAAATCCTGTTGCTTCCACTTCTATAACTTTCTCTTGTTTCCCTCTTTTTCATCTTCATTACTCCAAGTGAGACCTTTAATGTTCTTTTCATGATAGAGTGTTCAGGAAATTCCTCCCAGATTTGCCTCCCTAAAGTACAGTGAGGCCACACCACATGGAGGGGAGGCTGAGATCTGCTCAGTGGCACCTATAAATTAGGGTCTCTACTGGTTTTCACCTTGGTTATCAAAATCCACTGAGTAGAGCCCTGGCCCATCTTGGTCACTGCACCTCCCGGTCTCTCAGTCACATGAGCAGCTCCAGCTGCACTGGATGTTCTTTATTTCCCAGATGCCTCCTGGGCTGTCTGGAGTTTGTGCCTTGAAAGCATTTCCTTCCTTAAGTCCTAGTTTAGGGACTGCTTCTCTTTGAAGCCTTTCTCAATCCCTTCGCTGGTTGTATTCTTTCCCCCTTTTGGAACCCAGTAGCATTTTGCGTGGATCTGAGTTTCTTTTTCTTTCTCTTTTTTTTTGCTGAGGAAGATTCGCCCTAAGCTAACATCTGTGCCAATCTTCCTCTATTTTTTGTATGTGGGACACTGCCACAGCATGGCTGGTGGGTGGAATAGGTCCGCGCCTGGGATCCAAACCCACAAACTCCGACTGCTGAAGCGGAGCATGTGGAACTTGAACCACTCAGCCACGGGGCCAGGCCCAGATCTGGGTTTCTTTATGCGCTATACCAGATATCATCATCAGCATTGTCAGCATCATCATAACGTTGATTCTTGGGTTATTTCTATGTATTGGACACTGTGCTAATCACTTTTACTGTATTTTATCATTTAATTTGTCATGAACTTGTTGAGGTATGTACTATTTTTGAGAATAGTTAGCTTGCCTAAGTTCCCACACTAGAGACAAAATCTTAATCCAGTCTGAGTGCCATTGTAGCCTTAGGGTTAAGATGCCTGCCTGAGACCAGACTCTCTGGGTTCAAATCCAGCTTCCTTCTTACTCTGCAACTCTTGGCAAGTTACTTAACCTTCAGGTCTACAGTTTCCACAACTGTAGAGTGAGGATGATTGTTACCATACTTCTCTCACTTCGTGAGCTATCTAGCACCCAATAAGTACTCAATAATCTTGTCTGTTATCATTGCCTCTGCTGTCTGGCCCAAGTTCATGCCCTTGCCCTTGGCTCTAGCCACTTGCATGCTTTTCTAACCCCACCCGGCCCAGCGTGATCGGGAGCTCCTTGAGGCTAAGAGCTCGCTCTCTTCCTCTTTGGGTTTTCTTCAGTGTCCAGAACATGTGCTCATTAAGTACTTGCCTTGGATTCTTTGAATGCCCCCAGTTCTTTGAAATAAAGCTAAAATTGGATTGTCCCCAGGATTGGAGTTAGAGGAGACCTACTATGTCTCACCTGTTACCCCCATGTTACCAGTGTCTTCCTAAACTAACAGCAGTGTGATAAGGAGTAAGTGCTTTCTGCCTGTGAATATTAACATGAAAAAGACACCTGTTAAAACATTGTAAAGAACATGTGGTAGAGAGAATAGTAGCTTCCACAGATCCCCAAATCTGTTTCTAAGGGCTGCCCCCCATCTCCTCAGCCGATTCCGTTCTACAGTCTTGTTCAGTCTCCTCAGATTTTTCCTCCTCTGTTAAATGCAAATAAAAGACCGCATGATATCTCCAGATGAAGATATAATATCGAGAAATCCACACAAAATATAATTATTTAAAAAATCCTTAAAACTTTTTCAGCCTTCAATTTTGTTGGGAAAGTGCATTTAATTTAATTTACTTTATTTTTGGTAACAGCTTTATTGACACACAATTCACATACCATACAACTCACCTATTAAAAGTATACAATTCAATGATTTTTAGTATATTCACAGTTTTGCAACCATCACCACAATCAATTTTAGAGTATTTTTGTGAATTCAAAAGGAAACCCTGCACCCCTTAGCTGTCACCTCCAAATCCCTCCATTTCCCTCACCTCTGAACAACCACTCGTCAACTTTCTGTGTCTCTAGATTTGCCTATTCTGGACATTTCTTGGAAATGGAGTCATATGTGTTTTAAGTGACTAGCTTATTTCACTTAGTCTGTTTTCAAGGTTCCTCCATGTTCCTTCCTTTTCGTTGTATGTATATGCCACATTTTGTTTATCCATTTATTGACTGATGGACATTTAGGGTTGTTTTGACTTTTGGGCTCTTATGAATAATGCTGCTAAGAACATCTGTATCCCAGTTTTTGTGTGGTCATCTGTTTTCTTGTTTTTTTAAATCAACTTTATTGAGATTTAGTGCATATACCTTACAAGTCACCCATTTAAAGTGTCTAACCCAAAGGTGTTTAGTGTCTTCACAGACATATATCACCATCACCACAGTCAATTTAGAACATTTTCATCACCTCAGAAAGAACCCCTACCCTTTAGCACTCACTCTTCTATCTCCTGATGACCCTCAACCCTAAGCAACCCTAATCTACTTTCTTTCTGTGTAGATTGGCCTATTCTGGACATTTCATGTAAATAGAGAGGAAGTGCATTTTTGAAAGAATTTGTTTGTTATGGCTTTATTAAGAATAGAACTTTGAATCCAATTCTTGGTAACTTTGTATTCAGCCTCCTGGAGAAGCCTAAGACATTCTTCTCCTTTAAGTAAATTCTTTCCTCAGTGGGACCTCGTCCCTCTTCGTCAACAAGCGCGTTCCTGGAGACTGGGCTGGAGGAGACGGGCTCAGGCTTCTTCCCTTTGAGGCATCCCTCAGGGAGCCCTTGAGGACAGGGTCTGCCATCTGTGGTTGCGTGGACTTCTCCTCCTGTTTGACAAGTGGGGGCTCTCGACGCTCATTCTCATTTGTAGAACTGAGCATGCACTGCAATTATTAATCCTCCTTCAGAACAGACCAGATCCACTGAGAATTGCTGATGTCTGCGAGTTTGCTAGGAAATCCAGGTCAAGGCATGTCCCCTGGAGCTGAGACCAGTGCATCCTGTTTCCACATCCTGTTTGTGGCAGGGCTGTGGGGCGGGGAGGGGAACACCAGTTCTGTCCCTTGGGGAATGTGCGTGTGTTCCCTGGAACAAGGAAGCCATGTGGAAGCATGTCCTTCAGAATAGTTTCCAGGTTGGTACTGCCTGGTTCGGTCAATGTGTCCTCGCTGTGTGCCCATTGTCCTCCCAGGAGAGGGAGGTGGATGCTTGTGGCCTGTTGGAGCAGCACCACTGAGAGGACCAGAGGTGACTGGGACCGTCACTGTGTGATCCTTCCAGCTCCCAGGGTGGGAAGCAGAGAGAGAACAGCAAGCTGAGGTTTCAGAAAATAATTGGGCTGCAATATTCCTTTGCGTCAGTCAGTTTACCGATGGCCATCTGCCAAGGCCATGGGCACTAGGGCAGGGTCACTGTCTGGGGGGCTGGAGCTCTCAGTGTGCTCCCCTCTGTGATTGGTCATCTGCGTCACGTCACCCCTCCAGGCTCAGCTCTGTGACTCGGTGATGAGTTTGAGCCAGGTGCTCTCCGAGGGTCCTCCTCGCCTGGGCCAGCTTTCGTTTTCCTTCCCAGTCCAAAGCATACCAACCAATTTTGTGTGGATTGTCTGCATGTGCTGCTTTGCTGTCGCCGGTGTCTGCTTTGGTGTTGGACAGAACCTGAGCCTGAATTTAAGCGTTGCTCGTTGTGGGATTTAAATTCTCTAACCCTCAGGTTTCTAATGGATAAAACATGCACAGTAAAGCTCTTTCCGGGGGTAGTTGTGTGAAATGCCTAGTACGGAGCCTGGTATATGATGGATGTGCTCAGATTTCCCTGGTTCTCTCCCCACTGCGCCCTCTATAATGTAAGGTGCAGCCCATGGCAGTGGCAGTGTGACTGTGGTTTCCATCTTCAGTCTCGTTAGATGGTGCCAGGCACAGAGCTCATCAGTGGCCACGGCCACTTAAAATATGCCATGCCCACGTGACCTTTCCTTTCCCTTCAGTGCTCCAGAGGGGAGGCTAGGACACAACAACCATTGTCACAGAGCCCGTCCGGTCGCAACGTGCTAAAGTATGCGTTTGTGCGGGATCTGTGTCCACACACGCGTGTGCTCCATCGCACAGCATATTTGAGGGGCTCGGCATTCCAGAATGCAGGGGCTCGGGGCAGGAGCAGCTGTGCCAGAATTCTCCACCTCAGCTGTTGCCTTTTGAAAACCCTGTTGCCCTTATCTCTGTCTGGTGAGGGAGGCTCCAGCTGACCCAGCCCCAGCATGATTCCACACGCCTGGGCTGCATCCTTCGTGGTGGCAGGCCATGTGCGATTGCTGGGGACAGGCGACGCTGCCAGGGACGATTTAGTATGTGAAGGTGGCTGCTGTTTGTTCTGTCTCCTGCAGGAGAGGTGAACGAAACACTGGGCCAGGGTGGAGGGTGGGGGTGGAAGTAAATAAATAGCATTCCCATCCTGGCAGGAATAAGAGAAGACCCATGCCTACCACTTCTATGTATAAATCCTCCTAACAAAACTGTAATGTAAATGGTAGTTTGCCGGTAAGGAAGAAGAGGTTTAGAAAGGCTCAGTGACTTACCAAGGTCGGGATCACAAACCTTGGGCGAGGCAGAGGTGGAATTCCTGTACAGATCTGTTTATCTGACCACAGCCAGGCCAGACGCCAACACGAGGACCATACAAGGGCTGATGCGCTTAGGAAAGACCAGGGATGGGCTAGGCAGCTAATGAAGTTTAATTGAATAAATGTTTTTCAGATTTCTGCCGTGTGGGTGAATAGCCCAGGCCCTGGAAGGATGGATAGGATAGGAAGGTAGCTGTCTCTTACAACCCAAAGAAGACGTGACAAAATGATATAATGCTCTGTGAGTACAGTGCAGGGGAACTGCAGAAGGAGGAATAGTGTACCCCTGGAGGACAGGTGCAGGGTCGTGGACCACGTAAATTTGGTCATCAGTCAGGGTTCTGTTGGAGACGCAGATGTTGAGATAACGTCACTGTAGGGTTTTGACCTCACGCATTTATGGGGCTGGTTCGACAGCCCAGGTGAGGCTGTTCCCTCTGTGGCCGATGATGCAGCCTGAAGTCAGCAGGATGGGCATTTGGAGCACAAAAGATGCAGGAAAGTCAGACAAGAAGGACAAACTGCCACCTACAAGGATGGGCTGAAACCCACATCATCTCTCACCACCTCCAAGCAGGCCTCCACCTTCGACAGCTCAGGGAACCTGCAGGAGGAGCTGGCGTCCTTCCTTGGGAGCTAAACTAGCCACAGGCCCAGGACTCGGAGATCCTGGCAGGAATGTGAGTGCTGCGGGCCCAGCTGCTGCCCCATGCCATGCAGGGACCCAGGGGACATGCGATGACATGTGTGAGCCAAGACAGTGCCTCGTGCCCTGTGCTGACCTTGAAGCATAGAAAGAAAGGGTTCCAGCTCTCCTGCTTTCTGCATTGCACTGAAATATCTCATGTGAGCCACAATGACCTGAAACTGTTCAGGGAAGGGAATTCTGGGACACGTAATCCAGCGGAGCCAAGTTGATAGGCTATGAATCCACTACAGGTTCCCAAATGAGTGAGCACTGAAGGGAAGACTGTGTGGTTTCTTAGGTAAAAACAGAGGGGAAGGGAATTCCAGGCAGAAGCAAGGGTGTGCCAAGGTACACGAGCACAGCACCTTGGGGAAGTGGAATGAGCTCCCAAAGGCCAGCTCGTGGGAGCAGCCCAGGAGTTGCCTCCTGGTGGGTTTTGTATGTTAGAAGGACCACTGTCAGTGTGAGGAGGTGGGACCGGTGCCCCTGGGAGGCAGGGAGACCCGTGATAGACGGGAGAGATCCTGAAGGTCTGCAACTTGTCAGAGCCTTTCTTTATTATGCTTCCACTTTTTAAATTCTTTCATCCACTGGCTAGTTCCTTCCTCCAGTCCTTAGGGAGTGTCTCCTGCATGCAGGCACGGGGGATGGGTACATGGCAGTCAGGACTAAACCCGGCCCACAACTTCTTGTCTAAAAAGCATCGTCTAGACAAAACCTTACACTCAGGATAACGCTTGCAGACTATTGGCTGCTTGTTGTACTGTGTTCTGTATTCCCTTCTGAAAATCTCACTGGTCATCCTGCTCACTCGGTTTTGAGGTGTTGGAGTAGAAGATACAAGACGGGACTGGAGAAGGAAGGATGGGGAACGTGTCTTCCAGTCTCTGCTGAGTTAAACCAGTGGTTCCGAGCACGTCCATCCATCAGTCAGCTGGAGGGCTTGTTGAAAAGACAGACGCTCAGGCCCCGCCCAGGCCTAATGAATTGGTTTCTCCAGATGCGGAACTCAGAGCCGTTAAGTTTCCCGGGAGGATCTTAAGCGGCCAGCTTGCTTTTATGAATCACTGCCCTAATCCGTTTCTTGTCAGTTGAGTTGAAGCTCTCTGCCTCTGCTCCCCGTCTCAATCATGGGTGGAACTGAGAGCTGCTCAGTTGATGCTGGTGGAGGTCATTTCTCGTCCTGGTGACCCTGGCAGTGCTGCCTGGTGTCCGAATCATCTCCCACAGGTGCTGGTGCGTCACTTCAGATAAAGCCACCGAATCAGAAGGGGAAGGATGTGAAGCAATCCCAGAGCAAAGTGAGTCCAGCCAGCGGGATTACGAAGTCCAGGGAGCCGCTTAGTGGGTGCACACGTGGAGGGCACGTGGATGTGACAGAGGAGACGTGTGGGAATTTAAAAATGAGATCTGAATGGTGATGGATGTTGCCTAGACTTATTGTGCTGATGATTTCACAATGTGTACAAATAGTGAATCATTATATTGCACACCTGAAACTAACATAATGTTATATGTCAATTATACCTCCATTATAAAAAGATCTGATAAGATGGGAAAGCTCAAGCTCCCATTTTCTTAGTATTTATAACATTTAGAAAATTTCATCAGCTGTGTCAGAAGAAATTAAAAGTGAAATAAACAAAAGAAAGACTGATGTGGCTATGGCAGTGGTCGCCGTGGAAAGGACTCAATCCTTTGTGCTGCCCGCCAGGAGAAGTAGGGCAGGCGGGCGGCTCCCACAGTCCTGTCTTGGCGAGTGGCTGGTCACTGTGCCTCCAGCATGTGACCAGCGAGACGAGGAAGGGCCCTCCGTGCCTGAAGCTCCTCCAACGTTGGCCTCCAGAAGCGGCTTCACCGACTCCCCTGCTTCCCCAAGAGCAGCTGACAGAAGAAAGGCTGGCAGTCCTGGCCCCCACGTCCCTCCCTGGTTCCTCTGTGTCCAGACAGCATAGCGGCTAGCGTGGCCAGCGTGGCTTGGGCGATGGTGAATGGAAGCCGCTGTTTGCTTCCACTGAGAAAGTTCTGACCCGCTTCCGGAGCCATCGCCATGGAAACAGATGAGGAGATAATTGAATGGAGCCTCTTTTTCTCTCATCTCCCCTCTCTCTCCCTTTCCCCACCCCGCCACTCAGGCTGGGAGGGACCCACTCTTTGCAGCCTGGCTTTCCCTGCAGGTCCGTGCAAATTTGATAAGAATACCAGAGGCCAGTTTTCCTTGCTGTGCCAGCCTCCGCAGGGATAAGTTACCCCATATGCACCCTGTTCCAGTGGAGTGGCAGTCCATCTTCACACCATTCTCGAGCTGGGGCTGGCATCGTGCATAGTGATAAGCAAGTGGCCTTCCAGAGATACACGCAGGTGCTTCCTTGTTGATCCAGCTGGCCTCAAATCTCAGCCACATTTCCTCGCAGAAAAGCCTTTCTTGGACCGCATCTTTATTACACAGATGCAATAAATTTTAAAGGGGAAATAGAGGGAAAGAATAATTTTGCTCCGTTTACAGAATAAGTAGCTATCATTAAAAAACAGAAACAAAGCTACTTAGAATTATTTTTCTCATTTTATAAAAACGAGCTGTCGTGGTGAAAACAATGTGTTTAAATCCTATTTTATTTTGCTTTTGACAATATAGTAGTCATTTTTAAGATATAAAGACGGAAATAAAATTTAAAATTCACACTGAGGCCATAAAAGGAAGGCATTCGTTTTTACTGGTGATAACCACAACCAGAATGAACAGAAGGAGGAGTTCAAGACTTTTCCTTTTTTTTCACACCTTAATTTGTATGCCTGTTGAGGAAACATCTGAAGAACTTGACCTGGGGCTGCAGACTCCAGTGGCCAAGTCGCTAACTTAAATTGCATTTTCAGTGCCAATAATTAGCGAAAATGCACACCGTGTTGGCTTTGGGCTCACAGCATTATGCCTGGTCCCGTGAACCCAGTAAGGCCCTTACCTCCATGAATCTGGTGTTTTAGTGGAAAGAACATTGGTCGGGGTGTCAGGAGAGCTGAGTTTAACCCCCAGCTCTGTGACTTACAACTGGACAAGTCACTCCCATGAACACTCTAGGCCCCAGTCTCTCCATCTGTATAATGGGGCTAGTTCTTTTCAGGGGCCCTGTAAGCCTGAAATGCAATGAGAAGTATATGAAAGTGCTTGGTGAACCCAGACCAAAGCTTTATAGAAGTTGGTGGTTTTTACTTCTTAACTACCAAATCTGTTAGGATTATATTTAGTTGCATGTAACTGAAACATGACTACTGCAGTGTGGAGGCAAATGGAGCATTTTTTTTTTCATATAGCAAGTAGTCTGGAGGTAGATATTCCCAGGCTGGTACAGCTGCTCAAGGAATTACTTCCTCTCCACCACCATTCTCAAGTGTGTGGCTTTCTTCCTTATGATAAAGTGACGACTGTTTGGGCATTGTGTCCGTGTTTCAGGCAGGATCTGAGGGGAAGGGCAGAGGGCAAAAAACACGTGAAAATTGAATCAGACCTTTTCTTTATGAAAACAGTAGCTTTCCCAGAAACACCACGCTGTCGAGTTCTAGTTGTATTTTCTCGGGCAGATACTGACCCCTGGCCTCTGCTAGCTGCAGGGGAGCGTGTGGAGGTGATGGTCTTAACACTGCCACGCAAACAAAATCAGGGTGCTGTTAGTGGGAAAGAAGAGGAGAGTGGATATTGAAATGGGAGTCAACTGGCCTTGCCTGCTGTAACCACTCACTCAACCATCCATATCCTGCAACGTGTCAGTATAATCTACCCAATTACACTGTAACCACGTGCACGTGTCCCTCATCCGGCTGTATTGGGCTTCATTATCTATACCGAACAAGAAATCATCGTTGGTGGTTTTTCTGTGAGACTGATCAGTTACTAATGCCTTTTTCTATGGACTTAGGTACAAAATAATATTATCTACCCTCTAGTCTGTTATGGCGACATTCTGAAGATTACTTACCAGATTTGAAGGAATTGGGAACGCATGTATCACTTCTCAGTGCTGAGATGTATGCTGTTACTTTTGGTAGATCTACGATCATCAAAGCTGGCATCCATACAGCAAGTTTTTATCAACTTAGTTCAGACTCACAGAGGCCACAAAGGAAGAATAGAATGGCCCAAATGGAAAAGAGAAGACCCACTGAGAGGTTTTTAGAAACATTGGAAGACGATTGTATGCTATCCCAGATTTGATTCTCCCCGAATCCCTGGGCATGTTCAGCTCTGCACTTCTGTACTTTGTTTAGTCCTGGCCTGAGTGAGTTGCGGCCCGGATGCAACCAGGCCATTGGCCTCCATGATGGAGAGATGGCTATTGGCTGCTCTTCAGGCATGAATCTCTTCAGCTTCTGCCGGTGTCCTGCATCATTAACTTTCAGGACAAGTGACCAGTTGGTGAATAAAAGGACACAAATCTCTTTCAATGCACTTTTGTGAAGATTTTCAGATTCAACAGAGGTGGAGCCTGTTCTTGGCCTGGCGAGCTTGTTGGCCACCCCTGAGGTGCCAAAGAACCAACCCCTTCCATGTTGGGAAGCTGAAGTGCCTTTTGAGAAGGACTAGGAGAGACTTGACTCCATAGGAAGAGCCGGTTGAAAGAAAGGAAGCAGTCATAATTGCTAGCTCTTTGTTGTTGTGGCTTAGCATGTGCCTGTGTGTTCTAAACACTGTGTAAGTCATAATTCACTGAAACCTATGGAAAACCTATGTGATCATAATATTATTGTCTCCATTTTGCATAGCAGGAAACTGGAATTCAATGGGACTAAGTAACTTGTCCAGAGTTACAAGTTGGTAAATGGTGGAGCTGGGCTTTGAACACAGTGGATGGACTCCAGAACCTTCATTGTCAGCCATTGTGCTGGGCAGCTTCCTGGGTAGCGGGCTTTAGAAAAACATTTGAGATAACGTCCTTCACGTCCAGATACCGGTCAGCTGCCCATACGTCTCTACATTGACATCATATTCAGTCGTTGTGTGTCTTTTTAATTCTGAGAAAAACATGGATTACTTTTATAAAGTACAGTTGAGAAAGTGGAATCACTATGTCCATCCAAACTATTTGAGGGAAGTTAATGTTAAAAAAAAAAAAAGGAGGTGGGTTTGATTTGTGCAGAAAAGATCATGTTTAAGTACCTAGATCTTCCATAAACCTACTGTAATTAGCAGGCGATTGAAGGATAACAAAAATGATTGTCATTGGAAGTAAAGTTGCATACCTAGATTGTCTGTATCTTTCTCTCTCTATTTTTCTGAATAAGATACTCCTTTTGAGACATCTTGTATAGAAGGATAGGCTCTCCTACAGTGATTCTGATGGCAATTTTAAACCAAAGGTAATATAAAAGAGAGGTGGGCAGAAAAAAGCTGAAAATGCCAAAACTCATGGCTGGAAATTTCCAACTTTTTAATTAATTAATTAATTTGTATTTGCTGAGGAAGATTGGCTCTGAGGTAACATCTGTTGCCAATCTTCCTCTTCTTTCTTGAGGAAGATTTTCCCTGAGCCAACATTTGTGCCAATCTTCCTTTACTTTGTATGTGAGCTGCCACCACAGCGTGGCCACCGACAAGTGGTGTAGGTCTGCGCCCAGGAACCAAATGTGGGCTGCTGAAGCAGGGTGTGCTGAACTTAACCACTAGGCCACCAGGGCTGGCCCTCTAACTTTTTAAACGTCCTTTCAGCACTCTCCAAATGTGAGAATTTAGTTTGTGTGGTAACAGGTCCTCTTCAAATCGTAATTAAAGATTGGATGGTAATCTTGTTTTGAGACAATATCCACACTTAATTGTCATTTCTTTTGGAGAGTTAATATTACACGACTGGGGGACCCAAACCATTTCCCATGATTTGCATCCATATCAAAAAGCTACTCAACATCAGCAAAAGATTATTTAGTATATGCTGTATTAGATGCCATAAGCTAAATTGGTATAGTTCTTACTGCTTAAGGAAGACAATAGGATATAAACCAACGGGAATAATATGCTGAAAAAATGGATAAAGAGCTGCTGACACATGTTCAATCATTGTTATTATTATTATCTTTTTTAATTCTGAGAAAGACATGAATTGCTTGTATAAAGTGCTACTGAGAAGAAGAGGAATTATGATGTCCATCCAAATTATTTGAGGGACGTTAATGTTGAAAAAATAAAATGGAGGAACTGTGGTGATTTAGGAACTGCTGGAGTCTAGAATAGGGGTGCGTAGTGGGGCAATGCCTGGTGGAACAGGCTGGTGGAATCCTGTGAAGAGACCAAGAACATTCATCGGTTTGGGGCCGCTCCGGGAATAGTTCTAGAGGTCACATCTCTTGGGAACTGAAGTGCCAGGCAGTGTGCTAAGCCGTCCATTCGTCGTCTCATGTAATCCTCCTAACAACCCCTCAAAGTAGGCTCGCTTCTCATCACTACCTCACATGGAAAGAAAGCACGGCTTAGATTTGTGGCTGTGCTGTCAGGCCCCAGCCTTGGATTTGGTGCTTCAGACGCCTGCCTTGATCATTTATGAAGGTGACCTTGTAGCAAAAAGCCAGAAAGTACCTGCTGGGAATAGACTGAAATGAAAGAAAAAGCCTGTATGGGGAGAGTTTTGACAAGAGTGACAAAATGTCACCAACGTTGTCATTGATACTGAACATTCAGGGAGTGCTAACAATATGCCAGATTTTTGGCAAGAGAATTGCTTTTAGTCCCAGCCAGTGAGTTTGCAAGCTAAATTCCCTCATGGGTGTGAAATCCAGCAGCTCTTGGCTGGGAGGGGATCATCTAGGGTAAAGCAAGGGAGGCGCGGAGGGTGCAGAGTTGAAGGCAGCGCTCGCTCCCCTCACCTGCCCAATGTTGACAGTGAGCATCTCCCCCACTGTGGACCCTCTGTGTCTCTGGTGCCTCCTCCTCGTCCTGGCCTTGTGGCTGGGGAAGGGATGACCCTGGAATTTTTACGGAATTGTACAGAGTGGGAACAAAATTTCGTTTCAGATTTATTTCTATTAAATACAGGAGATACGCTCCTATGATGAAAAATACCTTTCATACCCAAAGGATAATAAGAAATATCAAATTAAGGAGTTACCTCTTTTACACAACATGATTGGTCACTAAATATGCAAAGCAATGAATGTCAGTAGTTAGTTATATTTAAGAAAGGCACAAAGCAAAAGAAAATATAACGACTAAAAAGCCCCCAACCCTTTTACTGTCTTCTTCTTTCCCCCGTGCACATACAGTTCAATAGCCCAGATGTCTCGGTCCTTTTTCTACATCTTGAAGAAAATGCTGCTGGCTTTGGGGGACTGCCTTGGCAGGCCTGGGATGATGCAGGAAAAGACCCAGACACTCCAAAGGCCCTGATTCAAAATTCAGCAGGAAGAAAACTCATGGAGAAATGTATTTCCGGAGACTCAAGATAAAGGAACCTTAAAAATCTCCTAAGTATAGGTTTTCCAGTAACATATAACACATGTTCCTTTCTTAGAAGTCAGGTTTTATAAGATTTTTCCTTATTGTTTTGTTTGGTTTCAGTGAAGTTTCTGGACAGTCCATCAAAACAAAGACATGAAGTCTATTTTAGGAATTCCTTTATGCTTCGGCATTTGTTCTGCTTTTCTGGTTCCCAGACTAAGTATGTAACGGCGAGATCGAGCAGTCTTTGCCTGGAGGTACCTTAGGCTATTCATATATAAATAGACATATGAAGAAAACAGAGTTTGAGCCAAATTATGTGGCCTCGTTTTCTTCGACAAGCAGACCGGAGGATCGTGCAGTAGCAGCACAACCAAATCCAGAAAAGTGTTTTTGAAATACTTAGTTCTAATAAACCCATAGACCATGTTCAGATATGGTGTTGAAAACATTCTCTGTCTTCACAAGTTCTTCTGAGTATCGTTCCCGTAACTTAAACAAGAGCAAGGCCAGTGTTTAGTGTAACATAAAATTCTCTTATGGAAATGAGAAACAGGATGGGTGAGGTGGACGAGGCATTGGGTTCAGAGTCAGAGATGTGGCTTCTCACCCTAGTGATGTCCCTGGCCAGCTCTGTGTCCTTAGGCAAGGTGGAATTCTATACAAACATAAAGAATTTTGTTTTGACCTGTGTTAGTTTCTCTTTCTCTGTGGTCTTATGAGAATCTCTGCTGGGAAGCAATAGACTCAGTAGAAAAGAAAATAGAGCAACCTAGCATTTACCCTGTATGGCGTTTGAGGCAGCAGTGTAATTTGTGGAAAATCAATTTTAATATTATTCTAGCCAAAAAGATAAAAGCATACCGTCCTGGTTTTCCTTCTCTCCACTGACCTCTCCTCCTAAGTCCATTGCTTGCTTCACCTTCCTTGCCTTACCCCTAAAAATTGGATTACCCCTGAACTCAGTCTTCATCCAGCTTCTCGTGTTGGTGTTCAGTTGGTCTCCTAGCTTTGAATATGCAAGTGACTTCCCAGTTCTTATCTCCAGTCCTCCCTGACTCCCCTGGACTCTGACATATCCAACTCTCTCCTCAATATCTCCGCAGGGGTCTTCAGTAAGCACCTCAAACCTAACATGGCCAGTGTAGACCCCTTACTTCCCTCCTCCGTCCTTTCCCTACCCAGAATTCCTCATTTAGGGGAATACGTGTCATGCCAGCTCATCATTTACATCTCTGCTCAACTGTCCCCCCTTCAGAGAGGCCTTCTCTGCCCATGTCATCTGAAATTCTCCCCAGTTCTGGATCTGCTCCCACCCCCAGCTTCTCTCCTCCTGCCAGCCTAGCTCCAAGAGAGGGATCCTATCTGTCATGCTCACCACTGTCTTCTGCCCCAGAGGATGCCACACTCATAATGGGAGCTGAATAAGTATTTATCTAGTGAAAGAAAGAATGAATGAATGAATGGGTGAAAATGAAAGAACGAAGCAATTTAGCAAAGAATTCGCTAAAGACTGAGATAGGACAAAAGGAATTAGTTAAGTTCTGGGGATGCTGTCTGTTAAACTAGTGTTTTGATCTAATTTATAAATTCCTTACGAATTTTCTTAAGTGCATTTGGCCTTCAGGGAGAAGAAAAATGCTTATGCTTAAGCAGTTTTGGGGTCTAATAGTAGTAGTTATTGATGAAAAGGTACTTAGTTAGGATTGAGTTCAGAGACTTTAAATGTGAAGCGTGATGATTATTAAATGCTTAAATAGATTTTCAAAGTGCAGCAGAATGTTAATTATTGCTCTCTAGTCATCAAAATCCATGCAGAACTTCCCGTCCTTTTTACCCTGTTGACAACGAAAGTGGTGGATAGAAAAGGGCTGACAAACCTGCTTCCCGCTCTGTCATTCTCAGGGCCATGGTGTCTGGCTGGAAGAAGGATGTATTATGAGGAGGCCTCTTTGGAACTGACTTCTGAGCATTAATTTCTTCCACCAGGAGATCAGTAAAAATGACCCCTTCCACCTGCCACCATCCAAATTTGGAATTTGGTTACATCATTGATTTTTGCTCCTGCTGGATGAATTTTATAATCAGTCTCAAGGAGAAAGGAGATGGCATTTCGCATTGCTGCTCTGCCAGCTTCTGTTTGCTGGGACAATTCGCTGCCTCCAAATTAAACTTCACGTGGTGTCGTTTTCTCCCTTTGTAAATTGATGAGTTGGGGAGCCTCATGCCTATGAAACACTGGCTTGCTGTTTTTTGGCTGGTATCTAGACTGTGAACTTGTGAAATTTTAAAAATAAAATCCTCACTGGCCACAGCGAGATGAATAAAGAAACTAGAGTGCCATCTTCTGGCGCCCTCGGGAAATGCAAGTGATGGCGAGGAGAAACTCCTCATGTAACAAAGAGCTCAAAAGTGCAAACCTGAGGATTAATTATTCCAAATGTGTGATCATTTGAAGAAAGAGGAAAAAAATAATGAAAAAATTGCAGGCCAGCATTTTACAGAGGGAAAAAACAATTATACTTTATGATAACTGTGTAATAGTGAGAATGTCCCTTTTTCTTCAGTGTGGGTTCTGGAGTATTTTTTTGGTATCAGACATTCCCATTTGGCAGAATGAATGAAAAATGGGTTGCGGGGCCAGCGTGGTGGCGTAGTGGTTAAGTTCGTGCTCTCTGCTTTGGTGGCCCAGGGTTCGCAGGTTTGGGTCCCGGGCGTGGACCTACGCACCGCTTGTCAACCATGCTGTGTCAGTGTCCCATATAAAGTAGAGGGAGACGGGCACGGATGTTAGCCTAGGGCCAGTCTTCCTCAGCAAAAAGAGGAGGATTGGCAACAGATGTTAGCTCAGGGCTGATCTTCCTCACACAAAAAAGAAAAACGGGTTAGAAAAATTGAATTGGGCCTTTGAACTTTTCAAGAATAGGATTGAGGTGGTTTTATCCAGATAGGGAGAGTTAGGCATATATGGAAAAGACAACGGGGCCAGTAGGCCAGGGCGCCTGGGTCCGGCTCCTTGTTGGGCGCTAACCAACCGTGGAAACTTGGGCCCCTTCTGTAACTTCTGGACACCATAGTTTCCTGTAAAATTAGGATTGGATTAAATGATGGGTAAAATTCCTTACAACTCAACAAGGTGTATTATTCTAAATCAGCGAAGGACTAAAGAAAAGTAACGTTTCTTTAGACCGTTTTCCCATGAAAATATTTCTTTTAAAAAAAGTGAAATTTCACATACGTATTTTTAGTTTCTTCCATAGTGGTAATTTATCAAGAGTTAGGGATATTGGATCTATTTGGTCTTTAGCAATGAGGTCAAGACTTTCCTAGTCCTTAGAGTGAGTTTAAAAATAAACATGGTGCTTCCTTTGCTGTGGACGGTCATGTGCAGAAAGCGTGGGGATCGTGCTGGTGGACCACGGCCAGTAGAAGTAAGGTAGACCGATGCTTGTTACCATGGCTGTGAGCTGAAAATGCAACAGAGTGAAATTTAAAAAACAAAATTTAAGAATCCAAACCTTAGCTTAAATATTATTTTTGAAAGATTTTTTTCGCTGTAATGCCCAGCCAACTAGTCAACTTTCTAGTCGCTGTCTGCCTATTGCCATTTTGCTTTGCCCGTACTTCCGTGGCCCTGAGCACCTTGTATGGGGTGCAGCTATTCCTCTTCTTCCTCATCATCCTCTTGCTCTTCCCCTTCCTTCTTCTGCTCTTGCTTCTCCTTCTTTGCATGGACTTCTTTGTCCATCTTTGTCACCCTCCCTCAACTGTGAGTCCCATCTCTTCATAATCGTCCGTGTACCCCACTCATAATAGCATTCAATACCTTTTTGCTGAATGCATTAAAACTTGAAATGGCTGTTTCCTAGAAGCCTTTCAAAGAAGTATATGTTTAGGCATTTTCATTTTCGTGTGGATAGGAGTGAGGGGAACTCATCCTGGAAGCTACAGCTTGGCTAAATTTGATGATGAAGTGGCTTTCCTTCCATTTTCTGTGTTCACAGGATTGTAGTAAGGGGGAATGACCAGACTTCAAATCTACCTCTTGTGCTCAGCAACTGAGACATCTCCCCTGTGTCCTGTTCTTAGCTCTGACTCTCCCTCATGGACACTAGAGGTCTGTCAGATTGTTCTAGTCAAAAACAATTCTCTTCTCTCGGACTGAGGGTGTGAAGATGTTTACAGGTGGGCCTTCTATTCTCAAATGGCAGCCAGCAGTTAGCTGTACTAAAGAGAGACAGCTTGTCAAAGGTGACTCTGCATGAGAGAAAGTCCCTCTCCCCCTCCTTTTTTAGAGGTCCTTTTTACCTGCGAGGGAGGCAGAACATCAATGTTAAGTGGTTTGGGTGTTCTGCTTCTCTTCCTCGGATGTTTTCAGTGTAACTCAGTTCTGGCCTCCCGACCTCTGTCTTCCAGTGCATTCTCCCACTAAACAGTGTTTTGCCAGATGCCTCCTCCATTCTCCTTGGTGGATGACCTTGTAGTGAAGATTCAGTGTAACCCCCCCCCGAGGATCTGTGCCTCTCTTCTTCCGCAGGTTCCTTCTCCCTGGTTTTCCTGGTCAGCATCCCATGGACGCTGACCGTGCCCTCTGGGCTCTGGACCTAATGGATGATGCTGTTCTACACTCTACTCTTCCCTTCTTGAGAGAACCACTTGTAACTCGTTGGTTTTCCTGCCTTCTTACTTTAAGTCGGTATCTGTCCCTGTATTTTCTGGAGAAACGCTTAAGGAACTGGTTTGGGGCTGTGTTCATGTTTCGGGTTATTGGGGTTCATCTGTATCAGCAGTCACAAACTGGATGCCAGACTAGGGTAGAGTGTGGGCCAAATCTGGTGCCTGGACATGTATCGATTAACTTGGACTCGTTTTTAGAAACATTGAATTATTTGCCATCACTTAAAAATGTGGCACTCGCATTAAAAAAATGCCGGTTTCTGGCTTCTCTTTGAACATTGGAAGATCTAGCAAAATGGACAGCATACTTGCCAATTGGTGGCCAAGAAGTGGAGGAGCTACATCCCAGTTGCCTCCTGTTTCAGGGGTAATCTGTTGCTCGGGGTCCCCCCTTATTTTTGCTAGAGCTGATTGCTTTACTCAGTCAGCTGGCATTTGTGGTGCTGGGTGTATATTTTCATTATTATTTGCCTTCTCTTTCTCACTTCCCCGAGAGACTTCTCGGTGGCAGTCATATACGTGTAGTTAATGGTTCACAGAAATGGAAGGTACTTCAGCGATCACCCAGTGAAGTCCGTTCCCTTCATTTAATACAGATCTTACCCCGGAGTAAGTCTTTAATAAATGTTGACAAATGGCACACTAGTATGTTTCTAGAAAGGCAGCAGATGGCTAGAGAAGGCCGTTGGTAAATATCCTCTAAAATGTCCCTGGCTCTGTGGAGTAGAATTGATGCCGGGTCAAGCTAACTAGGGGATCTTCAGTTCTCATATGAAGGCGAGGCTCCCTGGTAATCAGACTTGTTTTTCTTTTCTAGGAACCCTCTTCACAAGTCAAACTCAGAAGACGGCTCTGTCGGTCAGTACCACTCATTTTAGTTTAAATATTTAAAATCAGTTATGTTCTTTCACTACTTTATAGAACACCTAAATGTGTACAAGTACAAAAACCACCAAGAATCCTTCCACCCAGAGATAAACACTGTTATGATTTTGATGTACAACTTTCCTCTTTTTTTCTGTATTTGTTTGAAAGCATAATTGGGATCATAGTCTACAGATTATAATTTTTTTCAGTTGAATATGTCCAGAGCATTTTCCTGTGTGACTGAGTATTCTTTACAGTAAGATTCTTAAGCCTGTGTAACATCCCGCCATATTGGATGCACCATAATTGAATCAACCAGTCTCTCCTTTGCTGGACATTTAATATCCAGTTTTTCTCTATCACAGAGAAATGATGCTACCGTAAAAATCCTTGAGGCTATGCCTGATCGTGTCCTTTATATATTTAATATAATTGTATATGTGATATATATTATTATATATCGTATGTTCTAAAATATGTGTATTAAATATGTATATTAAATTATTTTATTGAGGTCATATTGGCTTACAACATTGTGTAAATTTCAGGTGTATATCACTGTTTTTCGGTTTCTGTATAGACCGCATCATGTTCACCACCAACAGTCCAGTTTTTATCCGTCACCATACATATGTGCCCCTTTACCCCTTTTGCCCTTCTCCCACCCCCTTCCCCGCTGGTAACCACTAATCTGTTCTCCTTAACTATGTGTTTATCTTCCACATATGAGTGAAATCATACGATGTTTGTCTTTCTCTGTCTGACTTACTTCATTTAGCATGATACCCTCAAGGTCCATCCATGTTGTCGCAAATGGCACAGTTCTGTCCTTTTTTTTTTTGGTGAGGAAGACCAGCCCTGAGCTAACATCCGTTGCTAATCCTCCTCTTTTTTTTGCTGAGGAAGACTGGCCCTGGGCTAACATCGTGCCCATCTTCCTCTACTTTATATGGGACGCCGCCACGGCATGGCTGACAGGCAGTGCGTCGGCGGGCGCCCGGGATCCGAACCCGCGAACCCCGGGCTGCCAAGCGAGGACGAAACCGCTGCGCCACCGGGCCGGCCCCAGTTCTGTCCTTTTTATGGCAGAATAGTATTCCATTGTAAACATACACCACATCTTCTTTATCTGTTCATCTGTTGATGGGCACTTGGGTTGCTTTCTCGTCTTGGCTATTGTGAACAATGCTGCGACGAACATAGGAGTGCATATATCTTTTTAAATTACTGTTTTCGTGTTCTTTGGATAAATACCCAGCAGTGGAATAGCTGGATCATATGGTATTTCCATTTTTAATTTTTTGAGGAATCTCCGTACTGTTTTCCATAGTAGCTGCACCAGTTTGCATTCCCACCAGCAGTGTGTGAGGGTTCCCGTTTCTCCACATCCTCCCCATTAAGGTGTTATATATTTAATATTTCCTTGATTATAAAACCCACTCTTGATTGAGCAACATCTTCTCAGTTTGGGTCAGAGGGAACCTGGCAAGGTAATCGTGATTGGGAGCAGGAGAGCTCAAATCAGGCGTTGATTTGGATTTGAATCATGACTCTACCTACTTAGTAGTTATGACCTTGAGCAAGTCACTTGCCTCTCTCAGCCTCGGTTTTCTGATCCACTAAATGGGAACAAGAATACATCATGTGTTCATTGTGAGTATTAAATGAGATACAACATTAGATAACAAAGTGCCTGGATGTAGTAAGTGCTGAATAAATGTTACCATTTATTTTTTAAGCTGCACCTTCATTTCAGAAACATTAAAATGGGAGGAGGGAGTATAGTTTACAGTCAAAGAAAGACATTGTATTCCCAGATTGCCCAAGAGAAAGCTTGAATTGGTAATAATCCTACTTTTGCTTTCACCTTTCCTGGCTGATATTTGCTGCATTTAGCCCAAAGGCAGCAGGCGCCTTCAAGATTCTGAGTACACAGGCAGTCAATCACAGGCTGCCCGGCTCTGGTTTCCTTCCCGTAGCTTTGGGGTTGTCAGAACTTAAATGAAAGCATCCTGTTTTGACAAATGGTGCCCTTTCTAGCCTGGGGGCACTGTGGATGGGGTTTCCGCATGTCTGTTCATGCAGCATCCCGGGCACCACCTGTCTAGACTGTGGAAACCAAGAGTGCATCACTGTGCTGGGCCCTGTTTTCCAGTGTCTGCGAAGCAACGAGACACCACTGCCTTGGGTGTGCCACGTCTACGCGAGAACAGATACCACTGCTGCTTCTTCATTTTATTTTTAAGGAATCAAGGACTACTCTGTCCTTTCATGTTACATACTCGCCTCCTTTCCCTTTGCTTTGTAAAAGGTATTACATATTATTGACTATCAGAACCCTGCCTGATAGTAAAAATGTCTAGCTATGGCAGGGAATTTGTTTTCACTTGAAAGTCACCCAGAACAGCCTGGGAAAGACGAGAGGCAGGAGGGGAACCCAGTTGGGAGGTGTCACAGCAGAATAGCAGTCTGTTTTTCTTGTCATCGTGCCCTGAGTCAGCGATAGGTAGGTCACCAAGTGTCTAAATACCAGAGAGGTGGGGATCGTGCTATAGCGAGGCCCATGCAAACTCCACACCTTTGAGAAACAGTGTGGTTCCACCCCACAGACCCGTGGAACCAGCTCTGTGGACCACTGTGCACAGGACATGCCAACCATTCTGTTCTCTTCATAAATCTGGGATAACAGAAATAAATCAAGGGTAGACCAACAACAGGAAGAACAACAAAACAAAGTGAACTTTTTAAAGTATCCTATTTGTGGTTTAGTTGAAATAATTGTGGCCGAGACCAAAGGGGAGAAAATACACCACAAGACAAGGCAGAATGAGAAATACTAGTTAAACAAGCATCAAAGTGAATATAAGAATATATGTTCTGCTTGCCTTTTTGATGTTTCCTTATTTCTCATCTTAACCCTACTGCTCTGCTTCTTGCTACGAAATTTGCATTTCTTTTAAACAACTTTATAGGCATTTCCAAGTCTTTCACAAACTGAAACAGAAAAACTGTCTTCCTGTGAAATCAAAGTATTCTTACAAGCTTTGAATTATAAGGAAGAGGCTACTTTTGTTATTAATGAATTTATTGCTTGTGCCTTTTTTTCTGTTTTAAAGGAAAAGGAGATTGGAAGAAGAAAAATAAGTATTTCTGGCAGAACTTCCGAAAGAACCAGAAAGGAATAATGAGACAGACTTCAAAAGGTACTGTAACACAGCTGGCAAACAGTAGGTCCTTTTGGCTCAAAAATATTAAAAAGCCTGTGCCGCTAATTTAAATGGATGCTGCAAGTTAGAATAACTCATTGCCTGTGCCCATAAAATGTTCAGCTTTTCTGACATTCCTATCATTCCTTTAAGACTTTGTCCCAGTGGATTTTTTTTTAAGTCAAATAAAACAAATTGGGAAGAGTTGGCAGGACTTTCTTTTTTGTAGATCCAACAGCAAAGACCGAATCTTTAGGTTTCTCAGTGACGCCAACCTTACGATGACCTTGACTCACCAAGATCTAACCCGAAAGGGTCTAAAAAGTCTTGGCATTTGTTAGTTTTGGACCCTCCCCACTGCACTGCCACTGGGGCCTTTGCAATCTTCTGAACTGCTGGTGCTTTTCTGTGGCAGGGACAGTGATGGGGTTGTTACCCTTGGAAACTCTGTCTAATGGTCTGACATCATGGGAATTTGCCCGGCTGCTTTGTAAAGGGAGCCCTACCCTACTCTTGGCTGTGTCTTTTGTTGTTGTTTATATAGTAAGTAAATATGTCATCCCTCTGGGGCTCGGTTATATAATTTATGCTTCCTCGGCATTCAGAGAACAAATAGAAAAAAGCTAATTCCAGATTCCAGTCCGGCTGAATAAGGTTATCATTAGATGAAGGTTTTTTGTTGCTCACCAGTGACGCTACTTGTTTCACAAAATCTTAGCGTCCTACCCTGTTCAGAATGTTCCTCTGGTTATTCAGATGTGGGAAGGAGAAAAGGGGACATGACAGCAGATAGGCCAGGAGCACACCTGGGTTCCTTGGAAACTTTCAGTGGGGTGATTTTTTTAAGTTGTCTTGCTTTGAAGGAGTTATTTGTAAATATTCTCAGTTTTTCCTTTTGGTACACACCCAGGCTCACTTGTAATTCAAAGCAAACCTTGGAGATTCTAACAAAGTCTTACATGGAAGGAAAGAAAAGGAGAAAGAGAGAGAAAGGGATGGAGGGCTGGAGGGAGGAAGCCAACAGTTTAACAGCTCATGTGGATTTTTTTTAAAACCCAGCTACCTCGCCTCCCCACCCCCCCATCACCCCCTGCACCATCGGAGGTGACGCAGATAGTAAAACGAATCAAAGCTGCAGGCTTTTCCCTCACCCAGCACACACTATTATTCTTCCCGTACGAGGAGATGCGTGGCGAAGGGACTTGAGTGGTACTTCCGGACTGATTGATTACAAAATGGGAATGAGATAGATAAACACAGGGGAACGTGAATTCCAAGGTGGGTCCTGACTGAAGTGTGTTCCCACGAGTCTGCAGCCGGACTCTTGTGCTCTTACACCAAGGGCAAAGGAGGCCGTAGCTGAACGTCTTATGACCCCGAAGCCAGTAAGGTTTGTGTGGGGAAGACAGGGCAGAGGGAGAAAGATGAGGGGCTGGAATGAGGGCTCGTTCCCGTGTGAATTACAGCCCACTCTCCCTGACCAAAGGCTTTCACAGCCCACGGGCTGGCCACAGGCAGGCACGCGACCTAACGTGGCTCGTATATATTAGAGGCGACGACCATGTGTTTGCTTTGTAGGAAAACACTTTCAAAGGATCCTAATGGGGGATTCTCTTTTCCTCTGCAACTCTAAGTTGGAAGTTGAGGTTCCTTCACAGTTTGGAAACATATTTATGACAATAGTACTTTCAGATATGTACATATATAGTACCTTCCTTACAATGAACTCAAAATGCTTCACACCTGTGATTTTATTTATTTGTGCTCATCCTCCGAGGCAGAACAATGGTCAGATAGCTTAGTAGGAATCCAGGTTGCACCAGGCTGCAGGTTGTGTCCCACAGCTGACTTCTAACCTTACCTTTTTCTGTCACGGCAGAGGGTTCCCCCAACTCCTCTGCAAAAATATTGTCTTCTTGCTCACATTTCACATGGACACAGAGAACCCTCAGCTGAAGGAGCCTTGTTATGCTTCTCTGTTATAGCTGGGTCACTAAATTAGGTCTCTGCCTGACCTCTAACTCCAAACTCCCTGTCATTTTCTTCCAACCAAAACTCCTCCACTCGACCCTCCATCACAAGCTTTGGTCATTTTGAAGGTTTGTTTCTGTGGTGACATCCGTATGTTCTTGGAGCCTGTTTCTCAATAAGATGGGTTCAGGGGCTTCCTAAGAAGCACCCCCTTACTGCTCCTGTCGCTCTATCACTAGTGCACAATGCCAGAGAGTGCCCCTGAATAACGTCCTTCTGTAACCCTAGATGACAGATTTCAAGATTGGCATTCTGTTTTCTCTTTCTTGTTTTCATTCCTGATGTTCTTTGTCTTCCATCTCTAGGAGAAGACGTGGGTTATGTTGCAAGCGAGATAACCATGAGTGATGAGGAACGGATTCAGCTGATGATGATGGTCAAGGAGAAGATGATCACCATTGAAGAAGCTCTTGCGAGGGTAAGAGTGCAGACACTTCCTTTCCATTTGTAAGGACTTGACCTCCTTATGTTTAAAAATGGTTGGGGGCTGTTATAGACTGGATATTTGTGTTCCCCCCGCCCAGATTCATATGTTAAATCCTAGTGCCCAACAGGATGTTATATGGACAGGGGGCTTTGTGAGGTGATTAGGTCATGAGGCTGGAACGCTCATGAATAGGATGAGTGACCTTTTAAAAGAGGCCCCAGAGAGCTCCCTTGCCCCTTCTGCCACATGAGGACAGTGAGAAGATGGCCATCTGTGAACCAGGAAGCGGGCCCTCACCAGACACTAACTCTGCCGGCACCTTGATCTTGGATTTCCCAGCCTCCAGAACTGTGAGGAATTTCTGTTATTTATAAGCTTCCCAGTCTTTGGTATTCTGTTACAGCAGATTGAACAGACTAAGATGGGGGCATCAAAGGGTATAGGAATACATTGAAGTAGTATTTTGGTGATATTTGAGTGGTACCCATGTTATCAGATAAAATACTTATTCCATTCTATTCACTTAATATAAGCATTCCACATTGTGAGGTAAAATATCCATATTCAGTGAATATATGGGTGAATAAGGGGCAAATATTTTTGAGCTGTGGACCACTTTAATGAGGAAAATGACACTCTGAATGCCATTGCAAAATTCACAAGCCTTGTAAAAAGGTTGATAAGAATGTAATCAATGATAAAAAATTATTAAATAAAAACCAAAGAAAAATTAAATAGATTACAAACACCGTAAACGTCAGTTCTATAAGGTGCCTTCACAAACTAAACTTTGAATAATCTAAAGATTAAGCTTTAGATATACTGTAAAATTTTAATACTTTTCATTCTAAGTAAATACTAATTACAGTTGATTATGTCATATTTTTTGCTCTGAGTTAAATTAGGCACGAAAAGAAGCCTTATTAACCTTTAGGACACTGGAGTAGCATTTATGATCATGAAATAGCAATTATTCAGAGATTTCCTGCTTTGTTGTTGCCTAACGAACTGACTGATTCTTGGATTTTCACTTTGAATGGTGGGTTCGGCACTGTGTGGACAAGTCGTAAATTAGGCTGGTTTAGAAACCACTGAAAACTTTCACGTCACTAAGGAACCGTTGCATGAGTTATGACTTTACTAGTAAGTAGAATCTTGAAGATCTGAAACCTTGAAACATTGACAAGCATACTTAATTTTGTTTAGTGTACCTGACTCTAAAAGTTTAATTTGTTGCTGAGACAATGTTGAAAAAAAAAAAAAAGCACTTGAGGGGAGGGAGGTGGGACTGGGTTTAAAGACCTGAGGGTCAGGGCCACTCCAGACACCCGTCTGCCGGCTTCTCTCGCTCTGTCGATTTGGAGGAGTGGAGGTGATCTTGGCCTCCAGCATCTCTGGTGAACCAATGGGGTGCTGGGGCAGTGATGGAGCAAGTGACAAGTAGCAATCTCCTGTCCATCACCTCCATCTGTACCTTCACGCTCAGCCAGGTCGACCTGCTCCACCACACCTTCGGCCACCCAGCCCAGCTATTAGCTGGGGCGAAAAGTCCAGTTGAATTGGAGAAAAGTCCAGTTGAATTCCTAGAAAGTGCATATGAGAGATATGGACCTTATTTAGTTTTACCATAGGAGTTGAGACATTTACTTGCCTTCCAAGGAATGATGCTGCTGCACTGCTTTTTTAATTGTAAAAATGAAGATCTGAATACAGCCGATGTCTACAGTCGTCTGACAACAGCTGTGTTTGGGAAGGGAGTTGCAAGAAAACTAATCCAGTTTTCTTGGAGCAGAAGAAAATATTAAAAAGTAGCCTTTGGGGCCGGCCCGGTGGCGTAGTGGTTGGGTTCGCACCCTCTGCTTCGGCAGCCTGGGGTTCGTGGGTTCGGGTTCCGGGCGCGGATCAGCGTGCCACTTGTCAAGCCATGCTGTGGCGGCGTCCCATGTAAAGTGGAGGAAGATGGGCACGGATGTTAGCCCAGGGCCAGTCTTCCTCAGCAAAAAGAGGAGGATTGGCAACGAACATTAGCTCAGGGCTAGTCTTCCTCACTAAAAAAAAAAAAAAAAAAGTAGCCTTCACATAGGCCCCTTTAGTTATTTAGCACATTTCTGTAATTGAAAAAGAAACAAAAGAACACTTTCAAAGTTGAGGAGAGAAAAATTTGTTGGACGCTCTTTCTGAGCCCATAATTTTAACAGCTGGCCATTGTTTACATGGACAGGAAATCAGCGGTCATCTCCACGAGAAGGTGGCACAGCTTTAGGCAGATTTGATTGGAGGTTTTAGCCATGCAGCCTGTCTACTGCCAGGCCGATTGCCTTTCTTTGCCTAGTTTCAGACGCAAGGACAGAACTCACCAAGAGATCAAGAATGTGTTCTGTAAGGCAGTCTGGAAATAGATAGAAGAAAAAGACTGATGACTTTCTCCAAACCAGACTAGATTCCTCACACAAAGATGGGCGTCCCTGGACAGATGATGAAGTAGCAGGGATGCTTGTGGGTCTGTTCTCAGCCGGGCAGCATACGTCCTCAATGGCTAGTGCCTGGATGGGCTGCTTTTTGGCCAGAGATAAAACACTTCAAGAAATATGTTATTTAGAGCAGAAAACAGTCGGCAGAAAGGAATCTGCCTCTTTTAACTCACGACCAGATCAAAGATCTAAAGTTACTTGATCACTTTATAAAAGAGACCTTAAGACTCAGACTTCCTATAACGGCTGTCATGGGAATGGCCAGAGCTCTGCAGACTGTGATGGGGTGCGCCGTTCCTCCAAGACATCAGGTGTGTGTGTCCCCCACTATCAGTCGGACTTAAAGACCCGTGGGTAGAATGTCTAGGCTTTAATCTTAACAGGACAACCCAGTGTCAGGAGAGAAGTCTGCCCATGTGCTATGTGGAGCTTGTTGCATCCCCCACTACTTCCTCCTATTGGGGAAAATTTTGAGTATGTTCACATGAAGACAAGTTGGTCTCCTGTGCTTTGTTTATATGAATTTGATCTCACTGATGGATATTTTCCCGCCATGAAGTATACAACCATGATTCACACCCCTGAAAACCCAGTTATTGATACAAAGATCAAAATGAAAAAGGCTGCACGCAACTAACATATGAAACACCACTGTAAGTGGCAAAAGCATTTGAAGAGAAGTTCACAACGCTGCATTTTTTTTTTGAGTGTGTGATTTAAAAAGACAGCAGCTCAACTTATGATTTTTATCTTTTATTAACAGAATAGCTCATCAAATCTAATGACATTTCCAACATTTTCTAATAGTTTTTTTGATGGATACTTACTATATATGCTTTAAGGAAGTCAGGCTCATTAGGAAAAAAATTGTTTAGGGGGATGTAGGTAATTGGCATATTCTAAATAACGCAACTTCCAGGTGCTAATTTTAAGGCATGCGTAGCACTTGGCAGGGAAGTTCAGGGGATTCAAATCTTGGACTAGTTCTGCAAGGTAGAGAAAGCCCATGAGATACTTGGAAGCCACAGGTTGTTCATTCATCTGGATAATTTTTGTGGTAAGTGAGTGAGAATGGGAGCGTAGGGAATAAACTCACTTTTAAAACTTTTGGATAAAAGAGAACAGTATTGCCTTGGTATGACGTTCCTCAGCAGTGATGGAGCTACATTGTAGAAAACTGCGTCCTTTGTCATTTTAACTGGAAGCACTGTCTGTAGGAAATGGAGAGAGATCTATGACCATAATTTAGTAATCATATTTCCTAAAAAGTAACATAATTATTAATACTAAAGACTGCTCATGTAACTTGATCTAATTACTAAATATTGCATATTTGTCCATCTGATAAATATATGTCTGGTTCCACAAGGTCATATCTGGGTGAAAGTCCAAAATAAAGTTTTTAAGGGATTGGAAAAAAAAGTACTTGATGTCTGTCACTGACTTGACTGATGTTTTGGCATTGTGAACTTTTCTTACTGCCAGCTGTCTTCGTCAGTTTCCCCAGAAGCAGAGCCTGCGACAGGCATTCTTGAGCACGTGATTTATTGAAGGATAGCTTTCAGGAGAAACCTCTTAAGTGAGGGAGGCAAGCAGGAAAGGCAGAGGAAGGAGATAGACAGAGACGTGATTTCAGGAGAAGTCTAGCCTCAGCCTGATTCCTTGGGGAGTGGGGAGCTCTGGAAGGTGAATTCCATTAGAGAGTTGGTTCTGCCAGAGAAAAAGAGGCTGAAAACTGATTGGAGAGGAGGGAACAGCCTTGTAGGCATCTCTGGGGAGACAGCTCCTGTCAACCATGGATAGTTCTCCAGAGTAGGGTGTAGGTGTAAGCTCATATCTACAATAACTGGGGAATAGGTGAGCAGTTTTGTAGAGGGAGTCTGGGCATCTGGTATACCAGAGTACAAGATTATGGACTGGGAACCTATATATATTATTGAAGTATTTCCTTGTAGCAGCTATCACAGAGATTTGGGCAACTAGAGGGGCTGAGGGAGAGAGTAAATAGGAGAGCAACAAAGTGATTGAGGGTTTTTTTTAATAGGTCCCATGGGGTGCAATTGGAAAGGATTTATCTCAGAGAAGAAGCAGAAAAGAACTTAATCACCATCCTCAAGTATATGAAGGATTATTAAACAGTACATCTTCAGGATGTACTGAAGAGTGTTTGGTTTTATTTTGTTTTAATTTCTACTGAGGACCGAATAAAAGGAAATGAATTAAAATTGCAGCTGGAAGGGATTTAGATTAGATACAATGGAAATTTTCTTTACAATAAGCTCTCATAGAAATGGGAACATTTTAGATCTCTTTCCCTAAAAGTCTTTGAGATAAAATAAGCATGAATCTACTAAAGATGGCCATCCCTCTAAGAATCATGTCGTGGACTTTGACTATGAGAAAACTATGAGATTAGGGAAAATAGGATGTAATGGAGTATTTCCTCCTGAGAGAGAGACAGACAGACACACACACACACACACACACACACACACTTTAAAACGTCATTATTTTAAAACTTCTGGAATTAAACTAAAGCTCTATAAATTTGCTTTAAAATATATAAATTCTTAAATGAAATCGGTTGTCTTTCCTTCATGAAATTGTATTTGTCAAAGCTTCTTCAGGCGCAGAGTAGAATATAAAAGATGTAATTATATAAATAATAACCAGGTTGTTTTTTACCTTGTAAAATGCACTTTAAAAAATTTTAGAGATCCTGTTTTGTAATAGGGTCTCTAAAACACATACAAATTAGGATAATTAAAAAAGTAAGTGGTAAATTTGGATAGGGCACAGATTTGAATCTATATTAGAAGAAGCACATGTACTCTTAGGCCCCAAAATAAATGATGGAAATGGACAGATAGCAGAAGAAAAATATTAATTCTGTTTATGATTGACTAGTGAGGAATTCGTCTTGTTTTGTTTTGTTTTCATTAAAGATAAAGCTTATTTAGTGGCTTCTAGGAGTTGCAGCCAAGGTTGGGTATAAAAGTAAAGCATAGACCTAAGAAAACAAATGATAACCCCATTTTTCAGCTAGCAGCTATTCCGATGATACAGGGAGAAGGTAGCTTTTCAGAAACCAATATATCTGGAAGGAAAAAGCATTCTAATACATAACTTAAATGTACTATAAAGATTAGAACAATACTCATGTCCCTAATGTACTAGAAAGATCAAAATGATATTAGTGCCCCTAATAGCAAATGTTCCAGTACCTGGAGTTGATGTGAACTTTGAGCTCCCATTTATCTGAAACCACAAGGGTGATGGTAATAACACTATCATCATAATTCTATTGCACAGGTACAGTGTGTTAAGAGCTTTGCTGCATTATCTTATTTCTGCTAACAGTCCTGTGAAGTAGATTTATTGTCATTCCCATTTTCCAGGTGGAGGAACTGAGGCACAGGGGGGTTACACAATTTGCCCAAGGGCTCCTAGCTGGTATTTAGTTCTGCAGCCAAGCTCTTACCCATTAATCAGTACTGTCTGCCTCCCCGGTCCATCCCTGTTGCATGTGTGCACAGAAAAGAATTTCATAGTAGAAATAATGCTTGGGAAAGTTGCTTTTTCCTAGAGGGATATTGTCAGCAGGGTGGCTTTGCCCCATCCACGTGGCTCCAGTGGTTGAGGACAGATCTGACACCATCCCCTGGGGCTGTCAGGTCAGATCATTTCAGTTTTTTAGTGGCTCGATTCATGGAACAGGATTTGATCAATGTCTTAAATTCATATCTAAAAACTGCTTTATCATAACATTTTAATACAATCTAATTATATTATGTAGCTATTTAATAGAATTTTAATACAATCTATTTGTGTTATGTAGCAGAGTTAAGTTTCTGTGTGTTTTAGGAAAACACACCTGGAACTTCTCACATTTGCCATTTGGAAAGATCCTTCATCTAATTTTGCTGGGTTAAATTTGCTGATTTTCTGTAGTATTTCTCTTACCTTTCTACGTTTTTCAGAAAGTGGAAACTTAGTTTCTAAACTCCAACTTTAAATGTCTCTGCACATGTTCTAGATATTCTGTTATTTTCCTCTCATCCACAAGGGTCCTCAGTAAATCCCATAATGTCTGTTAGGTGATAACATTGATCGGGTAACTCGAAGCAGTCTAGAACAAAAAAAGCAAGTAATTTTAAAAAATCAGTTTCAGGCTTCCACCTCTGTTTTACCAAAATGTCTGTAGTCTACCTCATTGTGACTTCTACAAAGGGAGTATGTGGAGAGGTAATTCAGAGGCCAAACTACAAACAATTTCTGTTTTTGAACTAATAATTGAACTGAGAAAGATAAGTTTTGATGTTGGAGGATGTTGGAGTGGGAAAATCAAGATTTCCTTTTGAGCACAGAATACATTGCATCTGTTGGTTTGATTTAGGTGAAAACCCTTAGGGCATGGTGTGTATCTTCCTTTCAGTTTTGGGAACCTTGTCTTTGGCTGGCACTTAGTCACCAATACGAGCATGAAGGAGGTGCCCGAGTGTTCTCTTCCACTGCGTGGTAGACACCGTTGGCCATTGTTTCCATTTCAGTCTTCCGTTTCCTCTCATTCTAGCTCAAGGAGTACGAGGCCCAACACCGTCAGTCAGCTTCCTTGGACCCTGCAGACTGGCCGGACGGCTCTTACCCAGCATTCGATGGCTCATCAAACTGCAATGTACGTTTGCCCTCTCTGAGCGTCTTGACCACCTCTACTGAAAAGGGTGATCCTACGCGATTTCAGCCCTGTGATTTCTTTTCTCAACTGCTAACTCCCACATGAATTTGGAAAGAAGTGTCTTTTCTTACATGTTACTCAGTTTTCTTTACCTGATAGACTCATTTACAGCCAGAATAGTACTATTTATGTTGATTGGGTTTTTTTTTTTATTGTGGTAAAGTTAACTTAAAATTCGCCATTATAAGCATTCACATTATAAGTACATTCACATTGCTGTGCAACCATCACTACAACCCACTTTCAGAACTTTTTCCTCATCCAAAACAGAAATTCCATGACCATTACACAATAACTCCCCATTCTCGAAGGGGATATAACTTCTCCCAGCCCCTGGCAGCCATCATTCTACTTTCTGTCTCTATGAATTTGACTACTCTAGGTACATCGTATAAGTGGAATCATATAATATTTGTCTTTCCGTATCTGGTTTATTTCACTTAGCACAATGTTTTTAAGATTCATCCATGTTGCAGTATACACTAGAACATCCTTCCGTTTTATGGCTGAATAATATTCCACTCTATGTATATACCACATTTTGTTTGTCCATTCATCGGTTGATAGACGCTTGGGTGTTTCTACCTTTTGGCTATTGGGAACAAGGCTGCTATGAGCTTTGGTATACAAATATCTGTTTGAGTCCCTGGTGTGATTCTTTTGGATATATACCTGTGCGTGGAAATTTTAGATCATATGGTAATTCTATTTTTAACTTTTTGAGGAGCCAGCATACTCTTTTCCACAGTGGCTGCACCATTTTTCATTTCTGACAGTAATGGATGAAGCTTCCAATTTCTCTACTTTTTCACCAACACTTGTTATTTTTCCTTTTTTTGTGTGTGAGGAAGATTAGCCCTTAGCTAACATCTGTTGCCAGCCCTTCTCTTTTTGCTGAGGAAGATTTGCCCTGGGCTAACATCCGTGCCCATCTTCCTCTACTTTATACGTGGGACGCCTGCCACAACATGGCTTGATAAGCGGTGCATAGGTCCGTGCCAGGATCCGAACCCGGGAACCATGGGCCGCTGAAGCAGAGTGCGCAAACTTAACCACTATGCCACCAGGCCGGCCCCTATTTTTCCTTCTTTTGATAACAGTCATCCGAATGAGTGTGAAATGGTATCTCATTGTGGTTTTGGTTTGCATTTCCCTAATGAGTAAGATGTTGAGCATATTTCATGTGCTTATTGACTATTTGTCTATCTTTGGAGAAATATCTTCTCGAGTTCTTTGCCCATTCATGAATTGGGTTGTTTTATGTTTGGTTGTTGAGATGTAGGAGTTCTTTATATATTCTGGATATTAATCACTTATCAGATATATGATTTGTAAATATTTTCCCTTATTCTGTGGGTTGCCTTTTCACTCTCTTGACAGTGTCCTTTTGGTGCACAAAAGGTTTCAATTTTTAAGTCCAATTTATATTTTCTTTTACTGTATATGATTTTGGTATCATATGCAAGAAATCGTTGTCAAATCCAATGTCATGAAGATTTTCTCTTATGTTTTCTTTTAAGAGTTTTATAGTTTTAGCTCTTAAGTTTAAGTCTTTGACCCATTTTAAGTTGTTTGCATATGACATAATGTATGGGTCCAGTTTCATTCTCTTGCAGGTAGATATTTGGTTTTCCCTGAACCGTTTGTTGAAAAGACCGTCCTTTCTTTATTGAATGGTCTTGGCAACATTTTTTGAAAATTAATCGACCATATATGTGAGGGTTTATTTCTGGGCTCTCTATTTTATTTCATTGGTTTATGTATGTCTGTCTTTTTGCTAGTGTCATACTGTTTTGGTTAACATAGCTTTGTTGAAAGTTTTGAAATTGGGGAGTGTGAGCCTTCCAACTTGATTCTTCTTTTTCAGATTGTTTTGGCTATTCATGTCACTTGAGATTCCATTTGAATTTTAGGATGGGTTTTTCTATTTCTGCAAAAACTGCCATGGGATTTTATAGGGATTGCATTGGATCTGTAGATCTAGTTGGGTAGTATTGTCATCTTAACAATATGAAGTCTTCCAATCCATGAACACAGGGTATCTTTCCTTTTATTTATCTCTTCTTTAATTTCTTTCAGCAATGTTTTGTAGTTTTTGGTGTACAAGTCTTGCCTTGTTGGTTAAGTTTATTCCTAAGTATTTTATTCTTTTTGATGCTGTGTAAATGAAATTGTTTTCTTAATTTTCTTTTCAAGTTGTTCATTGCTACTGTGTAAAAAAGGAACTGATTTTTGCGTGTTGATTTTGTATCCGGCAACATTGCTAAGTTTGTTTATCTCTAACAGTTTTTTGTGTGTCTGTGTGTAATATTTAGGGTTTTCTACATATAAGATCGTTTTATCTGTGAACAGAGATAATTTTACTTCTTCTTTTCCAATTTGGATGACTTTTATTACTCATGCTGTTTTAATTTGACCCAAACAGTGCTTATGAAACTAGGAATTCCACAGGGATTGTAGGAATTAAAATTCCAGAGTTTCAAACAGACATTTCATGGTGCCATCATCAAACTGCATGGAGCGAGAATGGAAGGAGTTATCCTTTTTTATCTATTATGTAGTTATTTTCTTTGGTCATCTCTTCCTTAAAATCTGGGAGTGACCCTACCTCAGTGTCTTCAGCCTCATGTCTCCTCCTGTTCATGCTCTATACAACCAGTCATCTTTCTAAAACATACTTCTTTTCTTGCAATCAACATGTTTCCAAAAAGCTTGAGGGTTTTCCAGTTCTATAAGATGGATTCCAAATTTTTTGGCACACTCAACACCGAATGTGATCTGGCTTTAATCAGTTCCTCCACTCTCATCTTTCACCCTCCTCCCCCAATAGCCTCTATCTACTCCAGCCACATTGGACCCTGCATGCTTTACTGAACCAACTTTGTATTTTTACACTCTCTGCTTTCACTCATGCAATTTCCTCTACCTAAAATGTCTTCCTCCAAGTTTTTCTAGGTGAAAAGTCTATGCATCCTTCAAGGTGAAGCCCAACTACCATCTCATCTGTGAAACTTTCTTTAACCTCCTCAAGTATGGTTTACTGCTTCTATTCTGTGCTTTTATTAAACTAGCTTTATCCATCAAACCTAACAGTTATCCTAGAATATCAGAATGAATTGTATATATTTCAGCCTCCTTGGAAATCATGAGCTCCTTGAATAAGAAAAGCATGTTGTGTTATCTTTGTGTCTCCAGTGAGTATCTAACTCAGTATCCAGAGCATATAGCATGTTCGAGAAATATTTAATAAACAAAGTTGTATTTGAATGTTCATCCTTCCTGGCTGTTTTAAGAGCATGTTTTATATCTTGCAACCACAGACTCAATCTTTACCCTTTCTTTGCATCTAAGCAACAAGTGATGGCTTATCAGAAGTTATCCCACATCCTTCTTTTCCCTAATTTCCTGAATCAAGCACCAGATTTCCACTGCACCTAAAAAAAACCCCCAAAGATTATTAATTTGAAAGCCCTGCCTGGTTTGCTTTTGTGTGAAAGAGACTGAGATGTTACCATTTATAATAATAAATGTGTCATACGCTCGCCAGCAGTGCATCCTGGGACCATGAGGTAATCAAAAGAGCCATGTCCCTGGTTTTCAGTGTGTCTTTGTGGGTCTCTTATCCCCCAGTCCTAAAGATTAACATAATATAAGTGTAAATCATGAACCTAAGGAATCATGGAGAATAATTACAGTAACTCAGGACTGGTGTGATTCAGACCCAGCTCGAGGGAGATCACAAAGACTCAGTTGTCCATGGTGGGTCCTTTCCTATCAGACTCACTGTATCTTGCCCTGATTAATAGCATCTGAGTCATGGGAAAGGTTCTGACTTTGTCCATTCAGAGAAACAGGCCTGTAGTAAAACCTCACACACTTAGATGGCAAGGGAAGATACTTGTCTCATATGGGAAAAAGTTAATATAAATTGAGGACTCCAGGCATTTTGAACGAGCTGCTAAGAAAGTATTATTAAGTATTGGTTTGTTGGACCCCTTTCAGAGGGTAAATTAGAACCAGCATCTTGATATAAACTGTCAGAATGAAAAGAGGACTTCTTAAAAGTTGGACGTTCATTCTCTTGAGCATTTCTTTCTTCATGTAGGAGACACCCAAGGGTGCTTGCTGTGTACTAGGCATAGTGCTAGATATTCTAGTCAGGAAGGTGAAGGAGACAGAGAGACAGCCCCTGCCCTGACAGTTGACCCTGCAGTGCAGAGGTTAGAATCACTCCGACTCGTGCTCACGCAGACTTGAGATGTCATGTACAGACTTAGGTTATTAGCTTCTTAGCAAACTATTTCTTCATCGATGGCTCAAAAATAAATTCAGCCTGTCCTGTTTGGATGACGGGCCAGGAATACCATATGCTCCCTCCACTTCCAGCACAATCTTCCAGAAGCTGTAAAGTGACTTCCCTTTCTGCTGAGAGATGTGAGTGAAGACAGGCTATTCAGCAATGGAGAGAATTTCTGAAGCAGGATTATTTACCCTGTGTTTTTTGCTAGCTGACTTTGTGCAGGCAACCCACTCCCACTTCCAGTCATGCTGTTCATTACAACTGACCGCCATTGGCACTGAAGTTTGCTTGACTTTGATGTAATGCTCATGTACGTGACAGTGACACTCACCCCTCTTACCTTGACTATAGTCTGTCCTGGGTTTTACGGAGACTCCATCCAAAATATTCCTTCTCGACTATGCTACGTTTGCCTGATAGCAGAGTAATTAATTTCAGATCGTTCCCACTGTGTCCTACGCCAGCCGCCATGTGCTAACGCACTTTGATTATCTTTTGTGTGAGGGCCAGGGCTTTTCAATTTTCCATTGATTCTTTTCTATATACTGAGATGTAAATAGCCCACTGGCCGCCGTCGGGAATGCCCAGGCCATGAAAGTTTCAGGGATCACAAGGCCTTTGTCACCAGACCTCAATGCCTATATTGATGCCTGTCGTGCTTTAGGATTTCATTTGCATTGATTGCACAGGCTTCCCCACCCCCATAACTGGCATTAGATAATTGCGTGTTGCTTCACAATAAATCCATATTCACATTCCTGGCTTCCAAGAGTGTAAAGTACTAAAGATAGTTACCGGGGGAAGTGAAAAATAGCTTTCTCTTTGCCAGAGGGGAATCTATTCCTCTGCTGTTTCTCATTAATAACAAACTTCTGTTGTGAGTGTTAGAGTTTTCAAAAAGAATTTCTGGTTGAGTCCTTAACTGGATTCCTTGTTAAATATCTGAACATTGATTTTAGTATTTTTTATTTTATTTTGGTAAATTTTGTTTTCATTTGCCTCCTGCCGGGGGAAGGTGCTAAGAGTTGTCATTTTAAGCTTTCGACTTTGTACCTTGAGATTCAGTTTACCTTCTGGTTAAGAAAATGTTTAAAGAAATGATGCTCTCCATCTTACTGGGGTTTATAGTTTTTCACTCGAGGCATAACTTTTAGTAAATCATAGCCTGTGTGTTTTTTACAAAATTGGTAGGTAAGAGTTGGTGATCTGTTACTTTGTGATTAAGTATTAATGAAAAGACTTTCAGTGAAACATCTTCCCCCAAAATGTCAAATTGTAAATTATTTGATTATGATGCTATTTAAATTGTTTCTAAAAGTATATAATGTATCAAGAAAAATTAAAGCAACAACAAGGACAATAAAGCACTGGAACGCTTAGAGTTCATTGCAAACATCTATTTTGGTCCCAGTCTGTTGTTTCACTTCATACAAAATGTGTTCCAGAAAAAGTTGGAATTGTGTTTCTGTGTCTGGAGCCCTTTACTAGGATGAAGCAACTATGGTGAAATGTTTTATGATTCGAGTTATTTTGTAAAGCAAGTCATCATTTCATAATGGATCACTTTTACATTTGGGGAAATTTATTTAGAGTTGGGGAATATTGGTACAAAAAATGCTATAATGTTATAACTGCCGTGTTATAGTGATACCTGGCACATCCGTCTGTGTATCCCTCCACAGCCTTTCATTCCGACTCTAAATATATCTTTGCCACTAACCTGGTTTGAGGTACGGGGGAGCCATGTGGTTGAACTATGTCCACAAGTTTGGATAACAGAGACGCAATGCCAAGGGGTCAATTCTTCCATTTTTTGCAAAATACTATTTTAAGTGTTTCCTTGATTGAGGACTCTGAAGGTCTCAACTAAAATATCCCCATATTATGAGATGTTTGGGGTGGTGTGATGCAAAACCCAAATCTTTTTGGGGCTTTCTAAAATTATAAACCATGGAGTTGTCCCTTGCCAGCAGATGGGTTTTACTGAGATTTTTGAGAGTCATTTCACCTGCCTAAATTACAGCTATTGTCTTCAAGCCAGAGGATTCAGGTCTGATGTTTTGGAAGAAGAGGTTGCAACAATCTTAGTCTAAACTACGACTTTCTAAAAGATAATATGCCAAAACCCAGGAAAATATTCCACAAAGTTACCTTTTTGGTGGTTCTCATGGTGAATGACTTAACTTCCATTATGGCCAAAGAAAAGGCCAGTTCACGATTTAATCACTTAATACAGAGTGTGGTGGGAGAACAGAGTTTGTGCTCACGGGGTAGCCCTTCAGGAACAGAGTGGCGTGTCCTTCTGCTTGTCCAAGGGTTGTCTGTATATCCACGGTGCTCATTTTAGAGTCTGGTATTACGCGTTGAACCAGATTTTTAAAAAACTGGCTACTCTCTTAAAGTGTTTATTTTGAATATGTTTCTTTTACTAGGGGGAACTTCTAGACAATGTCCACAAATTCAAATTCATCAGAAGTTTTATTTTTATATTTCAAAAGTGTTAAAAGAGAATATTACTCAATATCATTGGCTTCCTCATTTGGGGAAATCTGACCCCGAAAGAAGACTTTTTTTTTAATGATAAAGCATGACAAATTTACAAAATTTTCTTACACCTAAAGATATTCCCAGCCATTAAAAAATATGATTTTCATATTTTTGCTGACTTTGAGTGAATATTTATTTGATACATAAATTATGTGAAGATTCACATATATCATGGTATTAGACTTGGCGTTATAGGTACAGTAAAGGTATCTTCCAGAAAATGGTTGACCTTCTTTCTACTGTCTTCTCTATATTACTGTGTTTACAAGGAAATTTAAGAGAAGGTAGATTCCAAGCATAAAAATAGCTTAAATTTCTGAAGAAACTGTTTGCCTTTAATGGTGTTTCTATTTTTTCTTTTGTATCTGTTTTCCTAGAGAATTATTTTCATAACTTTTAATATATGGGTTTCAGCTTAAAAGGATTCTAATTGGCAAGGTGAGTTTTGATTTGTGGCTAGAAAAAGGTTCTGCTTGTGGAAGATTTAGCTGTTATATTATTACAAAATACAAAATGGTTGGATGTGTCCTTTGGCTCTTTATTTCTTGAACAGAGGAAGAGCTTTACTCATCTGACTTGCAATATGAGCAGAAGAAATAAGAAGAAATATGGCATAGCAGTAATTTGCCAGTGGGCATTTATACCCTGTATCCTTGGGATAGCAATTCTTTATGCTGTCCTGTGTTACACTATGCCAGAATAATTAACACTTTGCTAAATCTTTCTAAATGGAACTATGTTAAAAGTAACTTTTGTTGGTTCTGGCCTTTTAATGCATACTTGAAACCTTCAGATGATTATTCAGACGTTTATGGATACTTTCTATAAATTTCTCTTTTATTTGGCCGAGTGAGACTGTACAGGAAGAAATATTACTCTTAATTTTAATAAAAGTTATTTTGAAACTAAGATGATAATAAAATAGGGAGGTATTAAAATCCTCTTTACGGGACTAAAAGTAATTATTCTTTAGACCTGCAGCTTATGGTGAGACTGAGAGACAAAAATCAGTCCATTGGAACAACATGGTGAAGTCTTTCCAGAAAGATGAATTTTGTTCTAACTGGATATAAGCTGACTGAGAACCAATGCTTTGATGACTTCTTGTCATTTATTCCGCACCACCCTCCCATCCCCAGGCTTCTCGCTGGTACAAGGGCCGAGGTCTGAGGCGTGTATTTTCTGTGAGTCCCTTGAGATCATCACCTGTAAACAAAGTTGGACAAGAAGAAGGCTCAGGCCTCGGGAAGGCCAGGTGTTTGCCCAGTGTGGGCAGGTGAGGGGGCTGGTGAATCTCACAGACGTTGAGTCAGATGTTGGGTTCAGATCCCAGCTCTATCACCTGTTAGCTCTGCATCTGTGGGCAAGTTGTTCTGTCTCTTTGTGCCTCAGTTTCCTCATCTGGAAAATAGAGACGAGCATATCTGTCTCATTGCAAGGATTAAATGTCACAGAGTAAATACCCAATGAATGCCAGCTTCTAGTCCTTTGTGAGAAGATCTTCTACCTTTCCGTTAACTGGTATTCTTAAAATACTTGAGTCCTGTAAAAGCGCTGTTTATACGTGCCATTAACATGGTAGCAATGCCTGTGTAATACAGCAGATAGCTAGAATTGTCCGAACAAGCTTAACGTAAATAGTGCATGTTTACTTGATTATGCTTTTACCAAACGCACACTCAGTTTATTTTCTGTTTCAGAAGGTATTGTGTAAGTGGGTTTAAGGGTCAGTCGGTATGATTTCAGTAGTCATGTTTGGCCTTAGGATTACTGTTTGGAAGAATAAGTAGTTAATTGTACCGGAATGATCTAGGGCCGTATCGTGCTGAGGAGGTGTGACACTGAGCGTGTGGGTGGGAGCTTCCGTAGCTGTTATGTTGGTGGACGCTCTCATGGCAGGCCCAGAAATAACTGGAAGTTTAGCTCTTTGCACCTGGCAGACTCACCAGGTACATCTCTGTCTTCACCGGTTTGTAAAGTTACAGGGAGTTGAGGGTGCTGCCTGCAGACCCTCCTCAGATCAGGGCCACATGAACACAAATAAATAATGACAAAGTATCCAGGTACTGCATAATCTGAGGGTCCCTGTTTTTTAACATTTTAAAATTTAAGATCGCTATTGGATATGTTCCAGTCTGTTGTTTCTTTTAGTAAGTTGATCTTTGTGGAACTGGAGATATTAGCTTTTGACTTATAAAAAAAGGCAATTCATTCATCCAACCTAATATATGAGTACCAGACAGGATATACCACATTTCCCCTGCTCCTGATTATATCTAAGTACTATATTCTGGGTTAAGGATTGGCAGTTAGGTTTGCAGTGCCAATTTCTTATTTTGCTTTTGGGAGTAACCTCAACGAGGTTGGGGTAGGAGAGGATTTCCATCACTTGTTTAATGATATTGATTTGTCACATGCTAATTCCTCTTTAAATCATTTGCCCGAGTGCCAAATCTTATGTAATGGATGGGTTGGAGCGACACCCAGGCCCTGTTGTGGTTCATGAGCAGGATCCAGACTAAGGGCCGCCTGTAGCCTCAGCCAACTTATTGAAATCATAGGCTGCCCATCACTTGTTTAGAGTCCCTTTAAATTTTAAGTCATCACAGTTACCCATGATATCAAAGTTCTTAGAACTGTGGTCAGTCATCAGACAATGGCACTCATTTGGAAAGCAGTATTTTAACACAACCAAATTCTAGTTCAAATTCTACTTATTCACAGAATAATTTCTGTAGAAATATCCCTTTATTCTCTTCTCTGTCCCCATTACTCTGTCTCTGTACCAGACCTAGGCCTCTGTCATCCCTTGTTGATTGAAGTATTACTAGGATAATGCTAATAGCATTGCATAGTTCGTTCCTAAAAGGACACTTCTTGCCCTGCAGTTTTGACCCAGAGTGTAGGTGAAAGAATGCCATCTTGAACATTCTTTTACTCATTCATTGTGCAAACATTCTTGATTACCTACCACATGCCAGTCCCTATACACAGGTTTATATTTGAGAAGAAGAGACAGACAGGTGGATAGCATGGTTGGGGACATAATTGGAATATTTCTACCTAGTGTGTTGAGTACACACAGAAAGTCCATTAAGCCCCAGTGAGGAGAGTGTGGCAAACCTTCCCAGAGAAGGTGGTTGAAACCAAATAAGAGTTCACCAGGAGAAGGAAGAGAAATGTGTTTCAGGTGGAGGGAGCAGCAAGATCAAAGGCTTAGGTGAAGAGCTGGGTGAATCTTAAAACTTGGGTCGTATGAGAAAGTGGATTTAAATTATACAGCTTTCCTCTATATCAGTATTTTGACTTTTAGGGTATAGATTCTATTCTTTGCTCATTCATATTTATAAATTCGTTCTGTAATAGGTTGTTTTGGTCCTCTATTTCCTTGTGATTGCAATTTTTAAATTCGTGTAATTCATGTTTTTCTTCATGTCTTTGAGGTCTTACTTAATTGAATTCGTGTTCTTATTAAATTATTTTATAGGGTGAAGCAACCGTTAGGAATTTCTTCCTGCTCCTTGAGTTATATTTTCTTTAATAGAGAGATGGGATCAAAAGATAGGATCTTTGTGTTTTTCCATGCTTGTTTTCTCCCCCTTTCTCTTTTTTTCCCTTGCTGTGGTTTGTTTGAATAATCGTCATGCATTTATTTCTTTTCACCTTGATCATGCTTGGGTAGCTCAGGTCAGATTTTCTATTTGTACTGATATTATGAGGATTACTTTTTGACCTGTTTCCATGCTGACAATAGGTTGTTTCCCTTTCTTCCAAGGTAGAGTTCAGGGCTTTATTTTGTGGTCCATTCATGTTTATTGTTGCAGTTGTTATTGGTGTGATGGCCAGGGAAAAGGGAAACCCTGCTGAGGTGGAATGTGATCTTCATTGGGGAACCTGTGCTCTGCCTTGTCTCCTAAGATTTTGTTAAATGTGCTGCCTCGTGGTTCATGTTGCTTGGTTACAGATTGGGGAATGGGTGGGGCCAAGGGTGGGGCATAGCCTGTCTGCCTTTAATTCATTTCTTCAATTCCTGGTGAATTTCTAGAGGCTTTATTTCAATCAGGACCAGCCTTACTAATGACTTTCCATCTTTTCATTCATTACCCTCCTCAAGCAATTTCTACTGCTCCTAGATCAGAAAAAGATAAAGAGGGCCACACAGTTTGCTTCCTTCCAGATTTGAAGTTATATGAAATAATTCTCAAGATTCCCATCAGTCTGCCTTTTAGAGAATTGAGGGCCTTTTCCATTGGTCTTCAGAGATTTGTTAATTACCCTGATGGTGGAGTTTTAAAGTTTAATATGTTAGTTTATTGAACTAATAGTAATTATTTGGCTGCCGTTGGTGGAATATTTTTGCTAGTTTTCAGTAGTTTTGTTTTGGGGGAGGCTGTTGCTCATTTTGTGAGTTGTTGTGGAAGGATATTCTGTGATTCAATTTTCAGCAGTCATCATGACCTGATAGTTTTGCCAATAAGATGACCACAAACAACCTTTCTAGTTCTAAAGGATTTCTTTTCTAAGGATTCAGCCTAGATTTCTTTGATTTGGAAGTAAGTTTGCTTATTGAAGCAATTCAATTGAAATAAATTTGCTTATTATTTATTGTACAAACATGAGGAGAATTATGTTAAGGTTATGGATCATGACTCTAGGAGGTGACACTGGTCCCCCTGACTCCGGCTTCAACAGATGACAGTGGCAACCTGGTGGCCTAAGTTTTGGGTGGAGGAAAGAACTTGGCGTCGACACCTTTCCTCTCTTGTTGTGTGTATTGGTTCTGTATATTTCTCCTCCATTGGTTCTGTATATTTCTACATTGTCATGTGCCTAGACAAGGTTGTTTGGCAGCCCTGTCCAAGAAGTCATCATGCCCGATTCATGAGTCAGTCAGTCTTAGATGCCATAAAAGTAATGTGACTTTGCAAACACCACCCAATCCCTTAGGAGACTTACCGCTTCTGGGATGAAAACTTCCATCAGCTCCAGAAACTAGAGCCTCAAACACATTTGTAATTGCCCTACTTGGCAGTCCTGTTCTGAGTCATCCTTTTTCCATGGCATGGGCTATGTGAGAATCGAATGCACTTGGGAACGAGTGGGTTTGGTGTTGGGCTTTAGTTTTTAGTGTGCCTGACACCATAGGCTTCCTTTGGGTAACACTACCCCACTCTTAACAAAGGGACCTGTAGAGCTGTTGACTACCTTCCCATCACTTGTTACCTTTACTCACCAATTTTTTATGAACAGCAGGGTTCTCTGACCTATGGGCAGGGTGATATATCTCAAGCAGGAAAGCTTTCCAAGATTTACAGAGTGAAGGAGAAGTCAGTTCTCTTTCCTCCACTTACCTCTCCTCCTCCCACACCTTTCAGGAGAAGGAAAGGCATTTTCTCTTCTCCATGGCAGCTTGCAGAATTGGGTTGGGTGGGCTTACCCGGGATCTAAGTCTCCTTAGACTTGGTGCTAGGACTCCTGTGGTCTTACATTTTCTCCCTCCTGCTTGTGGGGAAAGTAGCAACATTATTTGGGGGTGATTAAAAGCAATTCAAAGTTCATGAGTTTAAGAAAAAGAATAGTTTATTGTGGAACGTAGCATCCATCTGCTGCTCTTTTGGTTTTATAGTTAGTTTTTTAAACAGTTTAAGTGAATTAAGTACCGACAAGCCTTTGCCCCTGGAGGTTGGTAATATTGCCTCAAATTTTCACATACTTTTTACAAATAAAAGTATTGTGTAATTATCTTCTCCTCTTTCACCTCCTCCTCCTCCTCTTTCTTCAAATCTGGTGACAACTAGTTAATTTTGAAACTGCCAGAGAGATTATTTCAGTGTTACACTGCACCTCTGGGAGAAGAATGGAATCTCATCGTTTTTTCCATATGCTGACAAAAATCTTCTAATTTCAGAGGGCAATGATGTCACCAGCTAATGAGCAAAATATTTCTTACTAAACAGATGAGTTCTTCCCTGACTCCTTTGTGAAGTAAAGAAAAAAAAAACCCACAATGTGTTTCATATTTTACATAGTTACTCTGACAACTTTTTAAAGTAATTCTGACTTCTTCAAAGAGTGAGACTAATTTTTTTATAAACACAAAGAACAACACACTGGTAGTCATCAGTGCTGATCTTGAACATACCCAGTGGAGCCAATATGCAGCCCCTAAGGTAGGGTGTGACCTTGAATGCAATCATTTCTTGGACCGGTGGAGGAAGAGCAGGCATGTTGGAGAGATTATGAAATCAGGCTTGGAGATGAGGAGGGCCCGAAGCTGTTGTTGATTGGTGTCACATGCTGTTTATAAAGGCAACAGCATCAGCCCAACTCTTCTTTGACTGTCCAGATAGGCATCTTGAGGTCAGAGGAGAGAAAGAAGTGGGGCCTCAGAGCCATCTAAACACTGGATTTTTAGGTTATATAAGAACACGGAAATGCCCCAAAACCCATGGCAAGCACCCTTCCCCTCACCGAAGCATGTCTCAATTTTCTCAGCCAAAGGTGAGTTCTTCCACTTCCAAATCCCTGTATGTCTTTGCTCCTCTTAGCATTTATCACAATTGACCTATATTAGTCATATTTCTGGACTTCTGTTGGGGCTCTCTCTACCCTCAGACTTCTAGAGTTTAACCTTTATAAGTCCGGGTAAAGCCAGCTTACTCATATTTCAACTACTTGTTCTTCCTAATGCCTTGAATCGGCACATTCACTCATTCATTTCAGTCAGGAAATATCTACTTAGCACAAGCAGATAGTATTTTTACTTATCTAAGTGGAAAAGAATATTGCAATGTTCAGTGCTGACAATTGTGTGGGGAAATAGGCACTCTTTTTTATGCTACCTGTGAGATTTAAAAATAATGCAGTGTTTTTCTGAGCAAATTGTTAACATGTATCAAAAGACAAAATGTGCCCATTCTTTTACCCATCAATTCTACAAACTAATTATCTATTCTAAAAAAAAAAAGATGTTAGATCTGTTAGAGATTTTACGATAAAGCGTTCCTCAGAGTATTGTTTATAATATTGAAAAATTGGAAACATGCAAATGTCCAGTGATGGGGGTATTATTTAAGTAAATTATGATATACTTCTATGACCGAATACTATTGAATCATTAATATGTTGTTGTATTTCTTTTGTTGACTTGGGAAACTGATCAAACCATATTAATTTTAAAATACAGGTTATAAAACAGTTTGAACAGTATACATTGAGGGCTCTGTTAGGGGAGAAAACCTTGAGAGGCAGTAGTGTGGCTCAAAGAGAGTCACAACTATCACAAGCACTGTGTTACTGCCTACACTGTGTGTTCACATGAAGGAAGTTTAGGGACCCTGGTAGTGTCTGGGAGGTAGAGCAGCTAAGAGCATGAGGTCATCCTCTTTTGTAAAAACACAAAACAAAACATAGAAACCTAAGAGTGTATAGTGTGCATGTGTAAAAAGTGGAAGGGCATAAACCAAAATATGACCAATTTTTCTATCCGAGTGGGAGGATATAAGTGATTTCTCTGTCTCCTTTTTGTGTTTCTGCATTTTCCAAATTGTCTATAATTAAATATATATTATGTATAATGAGACCTAACACAATAAATGTTACTAAAATACAGATACAGAAGTGAGTATGACAGTGCCCATTTTCCTTAGGAAGTTTAGTGAAGGACTAAGTAATACAGTGATTACAATATGTTGGCTTAAGTCCTATGATAAAGTCTGTTTAGGTTGCTGTGCAACCACACAGCCTAAGGAAGATGAGGAGGAAGGCCAGGAAGGCTTTCCGGAGGAGGGGACACATGGACTGAATCTTGAAGGATGAGTAGGAGCTAGGGAAGTGGATAGTCTGGGCAGAGATATTTCCAAAACAGAAATCTGCAGGTGCAAAGGTGTGCAGGCACATGAGAGATGGGGCATTTGAGATGCTTAGAGGAACTGAGAATATAAGAACCGGGTGCTGTGAGAGGCGCTTTGACATCGTATCTGCATAGTGGAGCATGACATACACGGAAACTGGAAATACGGGTAGGGCTCTGACCACGCAAAGTCATCTATTCCATGATAAGGCCTTAGAATGGGAGTCAAATGCTCAAATCTGTCCTCAGCAGATTTGCACCCCTGCTGTGTGCTGGGTCCTGAGTTCAAGTCCACTACCCAGTGAACAAGACCAGCGATGCCCTTCCCTCGTGAAGTTTGTCCCCTCTGTTTCCACCTTCCCTCCACCAAGAAGCTTCCCAGTGGCCTGGCCCAGTCTAGTCTTTCAAATGTCTTGCAGTTTACTCTGATACACAGCAGGGGGCTGGAGAGTCTAAACTCCTTTGTTCCATGTTGATGACACACATATGTAGTGAGGGCCCACTGTGGGCAGGCCCTGCACCAGGCACTGAGAACACGAGGAGGGGAACAGACATGGTCCCTGTCCCTGTGGACCTTCCTGTCTTCTGAAAGACGAGCCTGTCTTGGGTGCCCATGTAATGCCCAACATTGTCTCCCTAAGTACCTGAACCATCCTCTGAGAGTGGTGACAGTTAAAAAGGGGTGTACAGGAGGAGTAGGTCACTAGGGGAACCTGGCTCCATCAACGCTCAGCTTCCCGCCATCTCACATTGATAGAGGCTTTGCCATCTACCAGGCTGTCGGCCCCACGTTCAAGCTCTCCCTCCATCCTCTCAAGAACCCGAGGAGGCTTATCACTGCCTATTTGATAAGTGAGGGAAGTTAGAATCACGCCCAGGGTCATGTGCCGTTCGCGGGTGGCGTCAAGGGCACTTGGGTTTGCATGTGTCCAACTCCGGCGTCCTGGCTCCTGATTCTACTCAAGATCTCTGCGTCTAAATGCCCTGTTCAGACCCGGCCTCCACTGTTGGACACATTACCAGCTTTTACGTGTTTTCTTTGCCTTTGCTATTTACGCAGCACCCAAAACAGCAGTTTGTAGGAATTAAAATAGGTCTTGTTGGAATTCCAATTAGTATGGGTTTCCCTCTCCTTTCCCCCCACTCATTGGGGCGTACGCATTTTCTGAGTTTTCATCAAGTAACAAATTCAACCAAGGACTTCCGCTGACAGTTTTGAGGAATTCTAAGCGTAGCGTTGGGTGCCACGTGGCCATCAGACTTGGGTGAGGAAAGCCCACATAGAGGAAGGGGGTGCAGGAGCAAAACCACGAAGTCTCCAGTTCTGCTTCTGTCATTCACTGTCTGTGAAATGAGATCATACGTGTAAATATTTAGCACGGTGCCTGGGAATTGTGAGCATTTGATAAACATGGGTGTTGGAAGTACAGCATCAGGAAAGCACCTGCCACGATTTGGGGCACATGTAGGGCCCTCAGATGGCAGCAGGGAAGGGAGCATGTGTGAAACCAGAGAGGGTGTCGGTGAATGGATTTGTGGAATGGGGAACGAGGTAGTATGGGGAGGGAAGGCGTAACGAACCCTTGTGGGGAGAAATAATAGGAAATTCCATCAGGGGTGGGAGGAGACATTTATGGGGTAGAAAATTGGAGGTAAAAGGGGACTCATGCAGTTCTTATTGAAGAGGAAAGGAAGCAGACAGAACAGGAACCCAGGAAAAGGGGATGAGCTCTGGCAGTCCACAGCACAGCCTGCGATCTCCGCATGGGAAAAACGTGTGTATTTATGTGTGTGATGTCCTCCCAAGGGAGGGGCCTTGCATAATTCATAAATAAGACCCGCACAATAAGAGAGGCACCCAGAAATGGGCAGCTCACACTGCACAGTGGGAATACACGACCTACCAACTGAATGAATTTAGCCCTGAAAATGTAGTCATGACGTGCCCCCGTGACATGGAAACTTCACATGCGTTTTCAGTCCTGTCTCATTTAGAGAATGTTCTGTTGAAGTAACAGCATGTGCCTGTTGCTCCCCCGACACCCCTGCGAAAATTAAATGATCATCTTGTGACACAATCCTCGTGCTCACAGTTCTAGAATGCAAGAGAACTCAGCTGCTCTGAAATGATCATTGAAACAATTCTGTAAGACGGTTTTAGAAGTGTCAATGAAGGGGAAACATCCTACACTGCGTCTAGTGGCGAAAATAGAAAAAGGAGTAGGGAGAGAGCGGAAAGTGACAATTCTAGGAGAAAACCAAAATCATAAGTTTTAATTCAGTAATTTCAAAAATAGCCATGGGAAGGTGTCTATTTTCAATCGAGACTACTCCCTTTGAGGGGGGTTGGTGTTTAGAAGAATATCTGCAAAAGAGATCTTTTTTTAAGTCCAGTCACTTGTGAGGTTCGTCCTTGTCTCGGATTTGCCCAGATTCTCGCGTTCTTTTTCTCGTTCTCTGGAATTCCATAGACAGTAATTAAGGAACTGGAGGCCAGCGGGAGGTCAGGGAGCCTTTGTCAGTGAAAACAGCGATTGTTTGCCACGTACAACACTCCCTTTTTTCCTTGTGGTGAATAGGAGATTTGCTTAGAGCTGATGACTTATGCCTTTCTTACAAGTTATGCAGTTAGCGAGGAGCTGGGGAATCAGTCAGCCAGCAGAAAGCAGCTAATTGAATGCAGTGTCTTCACTTTTTTTTCTCCTTCGGATCCGAGGCTGTGCCGGTGGAGCCTGTCTGATCATGTAACTCCAAAGGAACGTGTTCGAGGAGTGTCTGATCCTCACTTTGAGATTGCAGAGTTGACGGAACAAGAGTGAAGACGCTCGCAAAGTGGGGAGGGGGCGGGGGTACCGGACGTGCTCAGAATTGCCCCTTAGGCCTGCTAAATGCCGAAGCCGGTAAGTTCGCTGGATCTGTTTAATGTGAAAGGAAGAAAATGTGCTTTCTGTCACTTCAGGGAAAAGCTTTTTGATTGCTCCTGGCTGTGATGCTTCGCTCTTTTCTATTCAGATTTCTCTCGATTCGTCCTCCTTCTGTTGTTTACTTCTGTACCTTGTAACTCTGAGCGTTCTCTCCTAGCAGCTCACCCAATGATAAGGCAGAGCTTTTGAAGGAGAAGAGTGAATATTATTTTGAGAATGTGAGTGATTGAGTGTCCGTGGCTTGGAGCTCAGTTGTCAACTGTGGAAGCTTCTAGTGTGGAGGGCTTGACTTCAGACAGCACGGCACATTGCTTTTCATAAACCTACAACCGATCAGCTTCCTTTTCTTGACTTTAAGGTTAATGCCGTTGACAAAGCTGACCTAGGAAGTTGAAATGTATATGTATGATTACACGCTGGGTTAACCAGAAATAGTTGTGTGAATTTCACCAGCGAATACACTGCCAGTTTCAGAAAACTTTTCAGAAATGCTTAAGTATCTTACAGTGTTACGTGCGTGGCTCTGGGGGAGAGAAGTTGACTTGGTCTGGCTGTTAATCGGGACCGTGTGCTGGGTGTTTGGAGCCGGGGATGTAAGCTGAGTGAGTGTGTTTCTGCAATGGGCACAGTTGTAATCCTGTGCTCAGCATGGTCTCAAGTGGTCCCCAGAAGGGTTCTCGTTGCTCCTTGCAAGTCTGGTTTAAGCTTTATTACAGCACATCACTCCTGTGCCTGCGCGACTGTGCTGTCCGGCTTTTGGAAACATTTCTTTCTAGCTCATCGTAGTTGTAAGAACTGTTTGTTACGGAGTGAAGTATCTGTTACCGACCAGTGGTGACAGGCTTAAGTTGAACAGCAATGAGATGCTTTTAGTTCGCCCCAGCACACAAATTTTGTATCTACAGATGCTATTAATTGCGTTCCTTTTTTCTGATTATCCTTACTGTAGCTGCGTTATAAAAAATTCTCCACGTTGGCTCTATGTCTTTCCTATTAGAACATTGCAGATGTGTCAAGGACGCACATGTTCCAGAAGAAGCTGAGAAGGAAGGAGGCTCCACCCTCCCCTCTCATGCCAAACGGGCCCCATAGGTTCCTCATTCAGCACCCTGGCAGGCGAATGGTGTACTATCTCTTTAAAGCAGCTATAGTTTTGTGCCTTGGCTTGGCCAATTTGTTATGGTTTAAAACTGTGGAGCCAGCTGTCTGCAATCTGATGTAATGTTGCCATGGAAACCAGAAATGAAACACTTAAGCATTCACCACAGAATTACTACATATAGCATTAGCCAAAGTAATTAAAAGTTGAGCCATATGGGCTTTCTGGTGGAAAAATTTGCAATAGGCTGGAAATCAAATGTTTCTATTTACAATATTGTAAATCCACTTTTCCACTTCCTTTGGTGGGATAAATTAATTGCCTTTTTCTATTAAAGGTTTAGAGGTGGGAGGTTTTATACAGATGATTTTTTCACCTTCTCCTTTAGAAGATGATCAAATTAAAGTTTATTTTAGTGCTCTGACCTGAGGCAGGACAGGGAGGGGAGGCAATATAATACCATCTCGTGTTTGAATGTGTATAAACATATACTGTTATTTTTTCAGGGTAGTTTATTTAAAACCTGTTTTATAATAGTTCTAAGCCTATTTCTTGGAATCATTCATTCATTTTATATACAGTGCAGATTTCCTTCATCTTCTACAAAGTTCTTCCAGGTGGGAAGATTTCTTTTAAATATGTATAACATTTTAACAAGTTAAAAAATATTTAATTTTTTTTTAAATTCTCAAACCTCCATTTATAGGGGTGTATTTTCTGAATATAAAGACATGATATGTTATTTTCAGCATCTGGGAAGTGGCACATGATTATTTCAAAGGTGAAGCATGAAATGAAGGATTTAAGCTTTACCCCCCAGTTTAAAAGAAATGCATGCCCTTTACAGAGTCTCTATGTTAAAACAGCTGGAGAAAATTTTTTGAAGGCAAATATTTCACAACTCTTTTTCCTCTGGACTAGGAGGAAGAGAGAAGACGACACCTGTCCATCAATAAAAAGCATCCTTGGGATACATTGTTCAACTCCAGTGGCTTCTAGGCTGACTTAAGAGGAAATATTCTATTAAATATATATATATTTCTTGAATGGCTGGTGTTATTTTACCTTTTTTTTTTCATATAAATTGTGCTGCATCTGTCTTGTCTAGTGTCCAAAACATGATGATGCAAAGAAAGTTCTTGGTTGCCTTGCTTTGTGATGTCAGTGGCAAACACCTCTGAAACCTCCGTTTTATTTTTAGAAAAATAAAGATAAAATTAGTTCAAAGTTCTAAAGAGCTTCTGTTACTCAGAAATAGATGGAACATGTGAAAGCAATTAAATAAGTACCTGGAATATGTTATTTCTCACCATAGTGAATCTGGGCAGAGGAAAGTAGGACTTGAGGGGGTGGGGGTGGGGGTCATTGCCTTTAAATCTGTTGTCCAGATTTAACTATTGTGATTTCTCCCTGAAAAGTTCCTTCTGTTGGTACCTTTCCTACAAATGATTTGTGTCTTTGTGAACTCAAGATTTTTATATAATTTCTTTCTATATCCCATTTTTCTTTTTATTTCCCCCATTCCATACACACACCCACACCCATGTACCCCCCGTCCCCTCAGCAACCCCCTAGCTGGGTATGACGTTTGTATACATCAGTGGTTTTCATCCTCTAAGTCGCTTCCTGTATCTTGATTATAAACAACCTGTGCTTATTTATTTTTCACTTGACTTTAGGATTTTTTAATGTGAGGGTTCTAGATATATTTTAGGGTTGTCCCATTGGTATGTACAGAGACTGTCTGTAATCTAATGTTCTTCTATTAGAATTGCTTGGCTTTTGAGACACATCAAGAAGGCAGAATGTTTTAAAATGTTTATGTGTAATTCCACGCACTGTGGTTTTGTTCAGATGCCGATTACCCAGGATGAGGGTTAACCAAGTTCTTCTCATTCCTCTGGTCTACCACTCAGACCATCTCGCTGCACATCAACAATTCAACCAAGTAAAAATAAAATTCAAACCAGGCAATAGCATTATGTAGTAGGAGCTCTACTTATTATTCCATTGTGATTTTTTTACATTTTAAGTTTTAGACCAAACACATTAAGCCTACCTGTCAGCCTACGATGTATCCTCCTTCCCCCATTTCCTGGGGGTCCAGGTTCTATTCTTCATTACCAGGTAACCAATAGTTAACTTTAATTCTGAAATGTGTGTGCAACATTTTATCTAGGAATTTTTGAGAAATTGGACATAGATATTGATATACTTCTCAGAAGGGCAGGCTGAGAAATACCCTGTCCTGATGACTTGCCGTTTATGGGTTATAATAATTATTTACCGGGTGAATGGTTTGCTTGTGGTCACGCAGGGAGAAAGTACAAGGGCTCCATGCTGGGAACTCCAGGGTGAGGGCAGAGGCCAGGAAGTGGGTTGTATTTATCCCTCACATGGTGCCGGGGTGCCGCGGAAATATTTGTGGACTCGCACATTCACCATTTTTATGCCTAAATAATTAATATAATCTCTACCTCGTTTCCTCTTGAACTATTTTCTGCTAACTCTTGCTTGCTTATTTTACTGTCTATAAAATTGGGATTAATGAGAGCATTTCTTGGGGGAGGGTCTCCGTATTAGACTTAGAGATGTGGTTTGTTTATGTTTTGTGTTACCGTTTGAGGCGTTTCTCCCCTGACTCTTTCAGTGAACCAGGTTTGAGGAAATGGAGAGGAGGTTGTGGTCGCTTTGTGCGGGATGAGCTGGAGGTGCTCACGCGCTGCTGGGTGTGCCGAGGCTGCGCTCCCAGGGATGCCCGAGCACCCGGCCCATGCAGCACACCCGTTTAGTTGGAGACTTCTTTTGCTTTTCCACATTTTGAACAGATAAAACAGAGAGGAAGCTGCATGCATATTGAATGTTCGAGCTGACTTGGAAACGAAACCCTCATTTTGTTCACAAGGAAAGGATTGTTTTTCGCTTGGGTCACTGCTGCAGAGAGAAATTTTTTCTCTCTCTCTCTGTAATGTTGGATACTTGAGGGAAAACAGCTGGGCTGAGCATACTTGAATCGTTGCAAAACGAAATGGGATGCTGGGGAATATGGACTGCACTGTATGGCTGAAAAGGTCAGCTTTTTCCCTTGTCCCTCTTGGAGGAATGCAGGGTCTGTCCTCATGCGCGCCTTGTAAGCTCTCGGAAAGAGCTGGGAGAGGCAGAAGAGATGGCTGAGATGTGGCAGACGGTCCTAACAAATGGGATAGGAGGCGGCTTTTTGCGTCTCTTTCCTTTTCCTGCCCTGCTGTTTTTGATTTTCGGGGAGGACTGGAACAAGTCAACAGAGTTTGGGTTTGGAGAAGTAGTTGGTGACCACGTTAAATTGCAAGTCCTGATGGGCCCGACAGATGAGAGCCTGGCGCAAACCACAGCAGTGTAACTGGAATAACAGGGCCAGCCTCGGACGGAGTCCTGCCGGAGTTCTTCTAGAAGAGGACTGGGAAGTCGTTGAGACAAATGCACCACATGCCCGGCAAGGGCAAGCGTGTGTGTTGTGTTGCCTAGGACCTAATTCTCCACTGAATTAGACATTAAGATGGTAGGTGGAGCTTGGTGAACCTGTTGGGCGGATTTGTTGGTGCCCCAAGTTCAGCTGGCAGTGAGGCTAGGCTGCACTCGGCCGCAAGAGGAAAACTCTGGAGCAATTATCTGATTAACTTTTCCTTTGTTTCTTTGCCAGTCAAGAGAACAATCGGATGATGAAACCGAGGAGTCGGTGAAGTTTAAGCGGTTACACAGGCTGGTAAACTCCACTCGCAGGGTGAGAAAGAAACTCATCAGGGTGGAAGAAATGAAAAAGCCCAGCACTGAAGGTAAAGAAGCGGGCTCCACTTTTGTTGTTCCAAAGTAAAGCACCGGGGGTCCGTTTTTAAGAAGAAAGAGATTATGATTTCAAATGGAAAATAGAGGGAGTTCTAGCTGAGGTTGGCAGAGAGAGAATTGGGTCTGTGTCCTAGCGGGGTAACGCTCAGCATGTGTTGGAATGAAGGATCCCAGTGTCCAGCATTTCAGGGGAATAGTAATTGAAATATTACAAAGATGGGAAATGACTAGTTTATGACAATGAAATCTTCTCAAGGTGTGATACAGCTTTAATTTTGAGCTTATGCCATTTTATGTAAAGTCTCATTATAACTTCCTCTTAGCGTATGCTTCTGCCCGCAAAAGGGCAACGGTTTTTACCCAGTGAATTTAGTCCAAATTTAATATACATCCACCTCAAACAAACGTCTAACAACGGAGGCGCTTAATATCCTTTGGGATCGTCCTTTTGGATGATTTATTCTTCCTGTTAACGGTCTCAAGTCTCAATTCAAAGGGGACTTTAAGGACCTCCCATTCTAAGTGGATCTTTAAGGGCTGTCTTGCTGTCTAAGCCACTTGTCAGATGAAGCAATCATGTCAAAAGGGGCATGAACCTAGATTTCTCGTCATGAGTAGTTAACCTTTGAAGTGTAATTATGACAGTTTAAATCTCCACCCTGTTCATCTTTCTTATTGTTTGTAGTGTGCATTTGTAGCGTCTTGTAAAATTCTCCCCAAAAGAGAAAAGAATAAGATTTCCTGTTTGGCAGTCACTAAGTGAATTGGAAAAAATCCTGGAAAGAACGTGTCTTTTTTTTAAAAAGCATATTACTTGTTAAAATGTCACATCTACATTGTGAAGAATTTCAAGATTTTAATGTGTAGATTCAAAAATTATCATTGTAGAGGCTTTTTCATTGTATACAAATCCAGCCTTGGAAAGAACTGAATTTCCCCTTATTTACATAGATAGCGTTTCCTGTTGTTACTACTGCTGTTTTTTAATTTTTTTTGTTGTAATTATGTATCAGTTTAAATCCCCTAGGGGAATATTGAAAGTGAGAGAGCAGAGATTAAAAGAGGAAAGAGAGGAGAGAGAGAGATGCTTTATCGCCAATTTCATAAACTTAGAGGTGTGTGTAATTCTAGGGTTCCATTTGGGTGTCTTTTTGCATGGTAATTCTGTTTCCATTTGGGTGCAATGCTGATGTTACATTTGGATGTTTTAGTACCCGCCTGTCAGTCATGGTCTTCACAGTATAGAAGGTAACCTGGTTCCCTGTCATTGTGTCAGCTCTCACTGAAATCACACACAGTGTAAGTTGATAATATTAACTAGAACCATATGGAATTGCCATCATTCAGCCTTGGGGGACCACATTTTAAAGCAAACCTCATGCACTTTTGCCAAATTACATCTCAAATATCATGGGTCTTGTCCGTCAACGAGATAAAATGGGTGAAGTACCTAGTACTAGGCCTGCCACCCAGGAACCCCTTCACATGTGATACTCATGTGTGTTGGGACAGCCTTTCCACTAGAATAACACTTGTGAAAATACAGAAATATTCAAATTTGCATATTTATATCAGAAGAAATCAATTCAATGATCTATGAGAGACATCGTTGAAAAAAAGGAAAAATACACCAAAAGAGGTCGTTCTAGGGAAAAAAGTAATTTACCCCATGGACTTCTGGGGTTGAATTCAGCTGGGGAAGAATCAGGTTTCACAGATGGAAGATGGATTTAGTGAGCTAGAGTCCCAAGTTATATGTCTAGTGTCTGATGAGCTGGGGAGCTGGGGCGCCACTGACTGGGCCTGTCGGTATCACCAGAAGAGGCTCCACGTGTGTGTGCAGCTCCGGGCGTCCTGCTAGACTAGAACCCCCTCTAACCCCTGCATAATAGAACTCTCTGAACTTCTTCCTTGTTGGCTAAAGGACTGGTATTTGGCCGCTTTGGCCCCTGCTTGTGCAGAGCAGGAAGATTCATACTCCCAATTACCCCTCACCTCTGCCCCCGGACCTTCAGAGATGCCGTCCTTTCGACTTGCATGCCTATGCCAGTGCTAAGTTGTCTGAATATTTATGGAGGGCATTCTGTGTGACAGGCACTGTCCTAAACGCTTTAGATTTTGTGTTCCCTTTAATATGTCATCCTCAGACTAGCTACCAGAGGCAGGCACTATACCATCCTCATTTCACAAATGAGGACACTAAGACACCAAGAGGTGAAGTAATTTACTCAAGGGCACTGAGCCAGCCGGCAGAAGTTCCAGAATTAAGTCTGGGCAGCTTGACTCCTCTGCAGCCTGGGTCTCCACTCTGCCCCCACACCCTCCCCTCACTGCTTCAGCACATCTGTAACCCGATAATGAATCATTAGCTTTTGTACAGTGCTTTTCAGCTTATAAAGTACCTTCACATACCTCTCTTCATTTAATTTTATTCTCTCAATAGCCTTGTAGTAGATATTACTAAGATAGGTAGTCATTATTGCAGGTGAGGAAACAGACTCAGAGAGATGAAGTAATGCCTAAGGTGGTGGAGATGGTGAGTGGCAGAGCCAGGGGCTGGAATCGAGAGCATAAATCTGTATTCTCAGCATTAAGTCATCCCCTATCCCACCCTCCTCTTCCTGTTAAAATCACCTTTCCTTTCGTATTCTGATCTTAGCTGAATAAGATAGGTAAAGGTCACTGGGGCCGGCCCGGTGGCGTAGCAGTTAAGTTCACATGCTCTGCTTCAGCGGCCTGGGGTTCGCAGGTCCAGATCCCAGGTGCGGACCGATGCACCGCTCATCAAGCCATCTTCCTCAGCAAAAAGAGGAGGATTGGCAACAGATGTTAGCTCAGGCCTAATCTTCCTCACACACAAAAAAATATAGATAAAGGTCACTGTGTGAATCAAATTGTTCCAAATGATGATGGAGTGAGCCCATCGTGATTGTCATTCTCCCAATAGGATAGATGTACTCTTAAGTCAGAGGAGAATGGGAGAAGTGACTCTCTAAACACAAGGGCTCAAGTCAAGGCTGGGATTTCAGGCCTTGGGTCAGGCCCAGACAGAAGAGTCTATACCCTGTGAGGCTGGCCCCCGGGACAGGCTGATGCGGCCACTTTAGAAGCATTTGCCACATTTCCCCCAAACTCCTTACCAGATGCTGACTTTCCAGAATCAGGAAGTCATGGACATGTGTGCGCCAGCTGGTTCCAAACTCAAATGTGACATGGAAGTGTTGGAATCTCTGATGACAACCCTAGATAACAGAGTCCAGAAAATTTTGAGACCACTGCTGAGTGACAGGTCCTTAAAATGGCCAGTCAACCCACCTGACTTCCCCAAAGCCCCTTAGGACTGTGGGTAGATAAGGGCCTTTGCACACCTCCCTGAACACCTGGGCTAAATGTCAAGCCATGACCTGTGATTGGACAACTTTTATAGAGAAGTCTGCTGTCGGGCTGCCTCTGCCACCAGGCGGTGCCTCTTGTCTTGGCCCCGTCACTTCTTCCTGGAAGTGGAGGGTACACTGTATCCAGAAGAGGCTGCCATTTTTACTTCCAACAACATAGTACCCGTTGGTCTCTATACCTTGTTATTCAGATGTCCCGAGGATGGAGCAAGAAACTTGCATGATAATCGCACATGGCCTCTGGTCTGGTGAATTCCTGTCAGAGCCCTAGACCCTGCTTTGAAATTCTCCTGAAAAATCCAGGAATAACTCCTGAGTGAATATGTTTGTACTGCGAGAACTTTGGACTGGACCTAGTTTTGAATCTCCCTCCCCACCGCCATCTCCTAGACGTCAAAGTCAATCTTGAGTTGTGTTCAATAGCAGTGGTTCTTTTTTTCTTGATATTTGTAACTGTAATTTCCACTAGTTGGAAAAGGAAGAAACTTCTAGAATTTTAAAAGACTCCTACCATTCTGTTCATCTTTCTCCCTCTGAAGTGAGCAGTCCTCTCCCTTTATCTCTGACATTCAACCACACACTGGCACCCGCGTCCCAGCTAGTGTGTTTAGTGCCATGCCTCTGTTCCAAGGAACTTTTTGTATTTTTTCCTCTTCACAGTTTAGCTGGTGGAAAGCTTCAGTGTTCAAAAGTTTCCTAATAATTAAGAGGACACAGCCAGTTAGGATCACTACACCCACAGTTTGACCTACTTCTTTTCTCACATCTGTTCACATAACACACGCAGAAAAGAACTCAGTTTTCCTGCCAGCAAGTCCAGACCTTTCCACTGGGCTCTGGAGGGCTTGACTCCATACCTGGCAGCAGTGAAGGTTTCAGAGCTGGAATCCTTGAGGTGAAGTGGAACCACTCGATGGGGCTGCTCACGTGTCCAGGCCCTTAAATGCCCTTGCTGCTTCCTAGCAGGGCCTGAGTTGATGGGAACTTCTGGCTGGGATCGCCCAGTTCCCTAACTTTCTGTGTTTGGCCTGTCAGCGGGGGACCATTTGTCAGTTGCATTTGCAAGCTCTCACCCTTAATTGTGTTTCTGCACCCAGACACCCTTGGTGATTTAATTACTTAAATGGCACATGTACCAATAAAAAAAATCACTGTCAGCCACATGACATTCATCACACTCTGACTATAAAAAGCCCACCAGACTCAAGAGGAAGGCCCTTCAGAAGGGGGACAGATTCTGCTTCCTGGCTTCTGAGGGTTGCTCTGACAAACTGGGAAGGATCATTATCATTCGATGCTAAGGAATATGGTAATAATGACTGGCTTAGATTTTCCAAATGGCATTTTTAATAGGTCTGTTAAGGTGTTTGGTCTACAAAGATATTTAAAGAAGGAGAAGAAAACACATCTGAAACCTTTTAACATTAAGGTTAAAAGGTGTGAAACAATACATTTGTACAGTTCGATTATTTTCTTTTTTATATGCATTTATTTAGGTGGGAGCTGGGTTTATGAAGAGGGTAGATGATACGGGGATGGGGGGAGATCACTGTGGTTTCTGCGTGGACTGGCTTATTTTTGGCGGGGTGGCAGGTGTAAAGAAAGATCTGTGAGAGAATGGGAAGGGGTGTTTACAGGAGGCCGTGAACGTGTCTGTTGATTCCCCTCCAGGTGGGGAAGGACACGTGTTTGAGAACGCCCCAGTCCTGGATGAAAGGTCCGCCCTTTACTCTGGAGTGCACAAGAAGCCATTTTTCTTTGACGGCTCGCCTGAGAAACCTCCAGAAGATGATTCAGACTCTCTGACCACGTCTCCGTCATCTAGCAGCCTGGATACTTGGGGAGCTGGCCGAAAGTTGGTCAAAACCTTCAGCAAAGGGGAGAGTCGGGGCCTCATTAAGCCCCCCAAGAAGATGGGGACGTTCTTCTCCCATCCAGAAGAAGAAAAGGCCCAGAAGGTTTCCCGCTCCCTCACTGAGGGGGAGATGAAGAGTCTCGGGTCCCTGAGCCACGGGGTAAGTACGGATGGTCTTTGCTTCTATGACAACCACCGTCGTAGGCACCACCTTCTAGTGTCCCTGGAGGAGGTTCAGAGTGTCCGGAAGCAGATCCGCTTGAAGAAGACGGATACTAATTATTCGTGTTCCAGAGCTTTTCTCTGCCAGCGTCCCTCCAGAAAAGGACCTAACAGCACGACCTGTGACCTTCAGCTGCTCCGGCAGAAACCCAAAGGGGGCGGGAGCTGCAGCACCCCCAGCAGGAGGGTGCGCGGGCGCCCCTCGGTCAGCGAGTTCAATATCACCTACGTGGTGGAGCGGAGCCTGTACAGCCACCTGAACCTGACCCAGCTGGTGCGTCCCGCCTCAGACAGGACCCTGAGCAAGGCCGAGAAACAGGACCTGAGGCGGTGCTTGCTGGAGGAGGATGAGGAGGCAAAGAAGAAGTGGGCCGCCACGGTCGACCGCTGTACTAAAAGGGTTCTCTTGAGAATCCACCAGAAGTCTGTGAGTCCCAGAGATGGTCACGAGGACGGCCTTGTCATTTCTGTGATGTGCAGTCAAGCATTATGGCCTTTCTTCCTGGAGCCTGCCATCCTCCTCCTCTCCTGCTCATAACTCCATCCCTTCAGGGTCCACTCCACCATCACCTCCAATTTCTAACCCTCTTTTCACTTAGTAATGGCCTCTCCTTCTTTTCCAGTTGTCCTCTTGCCCGTTGAAGCTGTTTGGTTTTTAATTAAAACTAAACACTGAAGCTGATCCAGAGAAGGGTTGCTCAGGGGTGGGGTTGGCCTCCTTCTGGCAGTGGCTGCCTCGATTAGCAGCCATCACATCATTTGACCTCAAAGAAGCTGATTCAAAACAGAAGGGCATTTTGCCCCTAAAAGAGATGCTTATTTTTTCAGTTAATTAAAACAATAGGAACTAGCTCCACGGAAAGATTGCCTTCATCGTAATCACCAATTTGGTGATTTGAAAACATTGTAAAGTATATTTGTTTTATTAGTAGGGGCAAATGGAAAGTTCGTCAATCTAAAAGGAAAAAAGACTAGAGAAAAATTTCTTGTTTTACTTAAATACTTTTTAAATATCTTTTTGTTTTAAACAAAGGGGTCAACATTTAGAAATATTCTCCACTGCCCCATAGATTCTTCTATACATAGAAAGGAATAAAGTACTTACTTTTGAATAATAAAATGTTTTTCAATTTTATTACTGAATTATTAGAGGCCTAGTAATTATTTTCAGGCCATGACTTGTACTGAACTTGAGAATGTAGGTGTTTTCCCCCTGAAATTCCCACCCAACTTTTAGCTTGCACAATAGCCCCCATATTAAATGGTGCAGAATGAGGAAGAACTATGGGCTTGCTGGCCCTGCTGTCCCCTGGTGCCCTGCTTAATCCACTCTGGACTGCTGGCTATGTCCCCTTTTAAAGGTCTGAAGGAATAGACTGTACTGCAGCCTCTGCTGGGGTCTTTCCCAGAGTCCCTTCCCATTTACAAGTAAAGTGTTCTTCCCCAGATGATTCTGTAATTTAAATTCGTTCAATCAGGTTCTGCTTTTGTGGAAATGGAGACTGGTTGGTCAGTGCCATCCTTCAGATGACCTTCTCTGTTCTGAAAGGATCATTAGGACATCTTAGCCCTGAGGTTTTCCAAATATTCCCACATGTATTGACTTTCTCGTTCTAGATCTTATTTTCCATCTTTTCACATTCATATAAATCTTGCAACACTTAATACTATTAGTAACAACTTTCCTTCTGGTTCTTTCTACATCATGGCAACAGTTTGGGGTTGGTTATGTTTTTGTTATAAAGTAACAGAATTCTCTTTCTCACTCATTCAGTTCTGATCCCAGATCTTTTGTAAAATATCTGTGGCTCAGCAATCTTGGTATAATTTATTTTTGACCTTCAGAAGTGTTCTGCCTGGTTCATCTGCCTCTATATCGTTGACATGACCTTGATAGAGCAGATCTGCCTCTTCTGTGTTAATTGATGACTCACCTCCATGAGTTTAAATCATGTAATACTGAGACTTTTACCAAATTGAGCTCCTTGAGTTGCTCATGTGCCCCTCATATTGTTTATTGCCAGATTAATAATATAACTTCATCAGGACTTTCTCTCTAGAAGTTATATTTCTAAGATCTGTGCTAGTGGTTAACATTATGGGCCAGTGATGAATTCTTCATTGACATTGACTATGGACATCTGGACAAGTTTGTGTTCATGCCCCAATTTGTTTTCCCCTGAAAAGGTGACAGTATGTAATCTCTATTGCAAGTATCAGCCTGAGGCAGGATATTTTTAAGGTACTATGAGCTTGAGGTTTTAATACTTGCTGGAGTGTGTGTGCAAGGCTCAATTAGAAATTGTCACTTTTATTGTAAGTATAATTGTACAACCAGGAAAACAAAATTTAATTTTCTCATTATTCCGAGAACATAAGAGAACGTATATTTTAGCAACAGAAGGAGCTGTTTTTTTTTTTTAAAGAGATTAAGGTAATTTCTTTGCTTGGTTGACTTAAAAAGTTTCATCCATTCCTCTTGTTGTATATCTCCTTCATTTTATCCAAAAGCACAGTTTCCTTTAATCTTCAATCTTGATCTTTTGTCTTTTAAAAAATGCCATATTTGCTTGATGAAACCTCAGGGAAATGACAATGCTTTGTACTCAATGGAAATGGTCATTTGTCTTGCTTTTCATTTGGTCATTCAGTTTTCGTTTGGGGGAGCAGACATGCATGACGTTTTGGAATTTTGTCCATTTTTTAAATTCTCCTCCCCCCAAAACATGTTTTCAACTGCATAACCATTCCATTGACTGGCTCTCCTCATCCACAGCGTCTATCTAAAATGTCCTTATAATTATCTGTACAGGAAATGTATGAACCTAAAAAAAACCTCATTTAGGCTTCATTTATGTAGACCGCCAAAGTCAAAGATGGGTTTACTTTCTTTTACTATTCTCTCTGCAATCTATTTTCTCTTGAAAGTGCCCTACTTTGAGAAGTATTTGTATTACAGAAAAAATTGGAGATTAGTTCAAGCAAAGTTTATAGTTAGATTCTTTGTCCATCCTCGATTGATAAAGGAGAACCAGTTCCAGATATCTTAGCATATCACTGGGAGAGGTTTCAGCTGGTAGTTAAGAAAACCTGTTCACTCTCTAAGCTTTTTGTTTTAGGAATAAATGAATACATCAGGCATCTGAAGACATAAATGAGCTTCTAATTTTTTGCAGTTATAGTTTCCACATAAATTCTTTGTCAGTTATTTCATATGCATCAGAAATAACGTGCTGGGCTCGAGTGTTGCAGTTGATGCTGGAATTTAAAGCAGGGACATGAAAAAGCCATAAAATGATGAGGCATCTGGTCACCATAATGTGTCTCTGAAGCCCTGAGTCATAGGAAGGGAACTAGGATAAAATCTCTGCCTTTGCAAAAATGAGAAAATCGTTTGGCATTCTATGCTGGAAAGGGAAAGTTAATGTGAAAAATTAGCCTGGAGAGGTGGTCATAACACTGCCTGCCAGGTTAAGAGATTTGGTGGGTGTTTTTACAAAAATAGGTCTTTCTCTTTTTATAGAAAAGATACAGATCCAGTTAAGTTGACTCTAAGGGAAATCATATTGCCCATTGATATTTAATGAAAATCAGAATAATGTGCACTGGAAATCATGTCCATGGTAGATTATTCAAAACAGCAACAGCAGCGTTGGTGAAGGAGAAAAACAGTTGTGTGACATCCTGAATGTTGCTTATCCCCAAATGCCTCGTGTGACACTTCTGCACCTCCTGGCCCTCCTTTCAGCCAAGCCTGCCACCTCTCACTTCTTGGCCCATTCCTGGGCTACTCTGGTTTTACAGTTGAAGCTCCCAGAATGTAAGGCCCAGAACGAAGCTCTAGTTCTTCATTTGCAAATCTAGAATGACTAAGCCTAAACTTCAATATAACAACTGTCAGGACAAGCTACCGAGTTCTCAGTGTAGCCCGAATGAAAAGTAATGGAAGGAACCAGCATTCATCAAGTGTCTGCTTGGTGCCAGTCAGTGAATTAGAAGTCTTCAAATATATAATATGGATAGTATTTTACCGGATAAAGAAACCAAAACTCAGAGAGTTCAAGTACTTTACCTATGGTCACACAGCAAGGAAGTGGCAGAACCAAGACAATCTGTGTGATTCCAGAAACCTAGGCATTTTCCTTCCTGGATGTTTCTACTTTCTCAATTCAGTTATTATATATCTAAAGTATATTTATTTTAAATAAGCAATGTTTATGGTGCTTCTCTGTTCATTTCTTCCATTTAACAGCTGTTAACCAGGATTCTCTGAGAAACAGATAATGTAAAATATTGGAACCCAAATCTGCTATTCGATTTTTATTACCAATTGCATAAAAAGATAATCAGTTGTAACAAAAATTAGCTTTGAGTTTCTCTTTTTTCTTACAGATTTTTTTGTGGGGGAGGGTGGTGGTGGTCATTGGGTACCTTTGGCTAGAAAAACAACAGAGAATTCAAATAAAGTTCTAAAATACAAAATCACTGAAATAGAAGCAATTCCATAAAGTTTGAAACCAACTGAAAAGACAACCAAGTTTTCCTTCTTTATAACATCAGTGTTTTTCTACTGAAATTCAGTAATATGGTCAAAGACAGTCAGTGAATCAACCTTTTACTCTGGGCAAATGTGGTGTCTTCGCTTCGTACACTCTGAGAAAAATGTCATAATTAATTCAGTTGGGCAGTTAGATGGGAAAGTTATCAACATTTTTGGATAGGTCAGGGAAGCAGTGAGTGAGTAATCCTCTTGGCCTGATTGGACTACTGTAAACATAACCTTTTCCCCCTTCTCAGAGATTTAAAACTAAACAAAACCAGAGTCTGTTCGAGAAGCCTGCTCTCAGTGGCAGATCTATACATAGGACTACAGACCCAGGTTCCCAAGACCCCTCTGAGCACACAGATCCCCTAAGACTGTTCCCTCATTATCACTACTGTATGCAGCTGATATTAGGGGCCTGGAGGGGAAGTTCTATTGCTAAGAGACCAGGAAATTTACAGCACTTAACACGTGGGCTTTTTGTAGTGTGTTTTGTGTTTTTTTAACTGGTTGGATTTTGCACATTAAGGAGATTCTGGATCTCTGGTGTAGCCACAGTTCCAGTGGCCTGTGGAAGGGCAAAATGAGTCAAGTTTCCTTATAACATGAATCATGTATTTTTTTCCTCATCATTTCTTGTTTCCTCCGTTCATCCTATAACACATTTGTGATTCAGTGATGTCCTGCGAACGGGAAGCGTGTTGGGTTGGTGCACTGCTGGCTGACGTAAGCATAACTGGATTATTCCTACCCTGCCCTCTCCTCTTCACAGAGAACCTGCAGTTTTGGAGGGTTTGACTTGACGAATCGCTCTCTGCACATTGGCGGCAATCATTCTGACCCAATGGTGAGTATACGTCAGAGGAAAAGCAAAAGGTTTGGAGTCAAGCTAGGTGGTTGACATAGTTTCACATTTAGTATCTTTGAGTATTGATACTGGGTAACCTTCTCCTCGGTGATCCTAAACCGTAGGGGTAATAAGCCCTATCCCACTCATCTTCAAGACTCTTCACTGTCCACGTGGAATGGACGATGACCACCTCTGGCCTCCATCTCTCTCCTCATAGTAGTGCTGTTTCTTTAATGCCTTTGTTTCCAGTTTTCTTCGAGTCACAAATCCAGATGAGTGTAACTTCTCCAGTCCCAATCATTTGTGCACACGTGCTTTTTGTTCACGCTAGTGTCAGATGCACATGACCACTACACACAGGTCAGAGCCCTGTGATCTGGGTACCAGGAACCTGTGCTGGCATTTCTAAAAACCGTCTCATCGTAGGCCAAGTACATAGCTGTATACTAAGTCTAGGTCTTAGAGTGAACCCGGTCTCCTTGGGGCCAAAGAAACCAGACTCCTCAGGGCAAAGGTTCTTGCTTCTGGATCACAGTCTGGGGACAGACCACCCTGTGGTGTACAGCTTCTGCTCTCTAAGGTTTACTTTCTTAGGCCCCAGGGATGTAGATGAGTATTACATACAGCTTTGTTTTCCCCTTACACATTTTGTCATGAAACTGTGAAATTAAGATTCTGTGCTTTCCATTTGTTATGATCACACGTCAGCTAAAACACTCATCTGTGATTTCCAAAGTGTTTGAGGATTTCCTGGAAGAATAAAACTATTTTATTTGGATATCAGATTTTTTAAATTCGTAAACCAATAATTTTATGTAATCAACATTTCAAAATGAGAGAAAGTATGATTTTTTTTTTTCTTTCTCAGGGGAAATTTGTTTTTTTTCAGTGCAAAATAGAATGATAGGTGACCACAGTTTACCTGGTTCCGAAAAGGAAATTTACACACACTTAGCAGTTGATCACACTAAACTCTATGGTGATAAAAATCTGATCAGATGTTGGACTTCCAATGACTGAGCCTTTTCCATTTCGTTCTTACCGCTTTCCTAGAATAATTCAGTAGTGTCATCCTTCTCTTCCACTGCTGGGACTATGTGAACATTGGTTCATCTAAATCTTTAATGATGAAATGCAGTCCCCTTGGGTACTTAAAATGGTGGAAATAGGTATAAAAGAAGAAGAATGTACTAAGATTAAATAAAATAAAAAGTGACTCACATCCCACTTTAAACAAACAAATAAAAGCACCATAGTCAGATTTTAATTTTTAATCAAAAAGATAAATAACAGAGCACTGAGTTAACAGGAAAAATTTCAAGATCCTGGGGGATGCCAGTATTTTTCTGAGAGGTAGAACACTAATGGTTCAAATAATAAAACCCATTTGGGGGCTTCATTTTCTGTGATTCAAGGAACTTACAACATTTCGTCTTGCAGGGTAAAGAAGGAGATTTTGTGTACAAAGAAGTAATCAAATCACCCACTGCCTCCCGCATCTCTCTTGGAAAAAAGGTGAAATCGGTGAAGGAGACAATGAGGAAGAGAATGTCTAAAAAATACAGCAGCTCTGTCTCTGAACAGGTATGTGACTGCTGAGCAGAGAGCCCCTGTTGGTTGTTCTTGATGATAAAGGAAGCCAGGGATGGTCAGTCTGAGATTTAAATGGTGCGAAATACACTCACTGACATCAACGAGGCTGTGGGACCATGCTTAGTTCGCGTAGACAAACATTCGATTCAACCAACATTTATTAGGCACTCAGGGTGTCCTGGCACCGTGCTTGGTGCTGGGAAGACAATACACAGGCCCTGCCTTCTGTGTACAGATGAGAGACGAGACACACATGGAAAGAAAGGATTCTTGAGTGTAATAAGCCCTGAAACTTTGAACACAAAGGAAGGATTTAATTTTCTAAGATAGCCCTTGCTACAAAATAGATGTCACCAGAATCACACCAAAAAAAAAAAAAAAAGACACTCAAGTTTTCTTAGCAGACTTCAAAGGTAGCCTAAGTTGTTCTGGAAGTTTGAGAGGTCAACTCAGAAGGCGCTTCCTGGATACAGGGTCCAAGAGCGGTCATTGTCTCCTGGGGGTGTTTTTGCCAACTGGTCCTATCGGCAGCCATTAAGATATCACAGAATTGCTCTCCCCCCAGTTCTAGAATTTCATCACTAGAAACATATCCAGCTTCTGTCTTAATTGTCTGGGTGGAGGGAGTAAAGACCCTTGGAGAGCTGGACCTCGAGGTAATTTTGACCATTAGATTTTCAACACACTCTCCCCCTTTATAGCATTCATTTTGTAGTCTGTTGAAGTACCTGTGTATGAGCTGTTTGTGTGCTTGAACTATGTAGGTAATGCTGCTTTCTCTACCAAATAAAAACAGCAGGGAAAGAGACGTTTTTGCTCAGCTGCTGCCCTCTGGTGGACATAGTGAGCTAAAAGCCAAGCATCCCCCTGTCTGAATCACTGAGTACCAGCTAGCCAGCCACCTGCACTGTGTGATTCAAACAAAGCCTGCACAATTTCAGTTTATTACAGTGGTTCTCAAGGGATGGGGGGATGATTTAGTTCCCCACCAATCCCCGGGTAATGACTGGGGACTTTTTTGATAGTCACAGCTGGGTTGGGGTGGGTGCTACTGACCTCTAGTGGATAGAGGATGGGGATGTGGCTCAACATTTTACAACAGCCCCCACAACAAAGAATTATCCAACCAACATGCCCAGAGCGCTCAGGTTGAGAAACTGCAGCTTACTAGACAGGAAGTCTGGCCTGCCTCCAGTGTCTTCCCCACGATTGTTTTCTTTATTCTTTTCACTTCTTGTCCCTGTGGGTGTGGAGTGATGGTGGGTCTGTGTTTCTGCCCAGCAATGAAGCAAACTGCACCCTCCTATGAAGCAGACATCACACCAGTGAAAGCTGCGCCACGAATTTAAAGCACTTTATTTAGTTGGTTTTCCCCCCAAATTGAAACCTCCACTAAAAGCTTTTGTAAACTGAGCATTCCTCAGGGTTTTCTGCTTTATAGATCATGGGCATAGAACTTCAATGTCATTTTGAGCATTTTTCTATAATTTTACTGTATAGCAGTTTTGTATTCTTAGTTCTCCTTTTTTTTTTAAAGCAGTCATTTCACATAAGCAAAAAAAAAAGAAGAAGGAATAAGTGATCATTATAATGCTTTTTGGAGAGAGAAAATTAATGTTGCAAGGTTTTTTTTTCTTTTTAACTTTTTAGTAAATATACCAACCATTGTCGTAAGGATTTTTGTCTGCTCTGTTCTGCTCTATGCCCAGCACCTGGACTAGTACCTCTTCTTTTAGATAATCATTAAATACATGATGAATAAATTAATAATTTTTAAAAGCATTTGAGAACATGCGGTATCATATGTATGTTTCATATTGCTGTTTTTCAAAATGTGAGCTTTTTTTCAGAAGCATTACAAAAAGATTTTAATTGGAAAGATGACTCTTTTGTTTATTTGCTGAGGAAGATTGGCCCTGAGCCAACATCTGTGTCCATCTTCCTCTATTTTTTTTTGTATACAGGACACCGCCACAGCATGGCTTGATGAGTGGTGCATAGATCTGCACCCGGGATCCGAACCTGCAAACCCCGGGCCTCCAAAGCAGAGCCCTTGAAATTAACCCCTGGGCGAGCCCCTGAACGATGACTTATTTTATGATGCAGAAAGGAGGAATGAAAATGTATTCAGGAATTCACACTTTGCAGCTTCAGCAACTTACCAGTTGTGGCACCTCTGTGTTTAGTTGTCGTTTTTGAGGTTGTTTGCTCGCTTTCCTTAAATGGAAAGCATAAATGTGTTTCGGATCAGAAGCTACCACTGCTGTTGTCCTTAAATGTTTGCAGGGACCCATCGATGCCCTTCTGATGACTCAGCACTATGCAAATAACAGGTTTCGTTTCGAGGGTTTTGTGCTCACGTGGCCTTGTAATATGCCAGAGAGTGTTCTATTTGGGCAAGTAAACCATTCCGTCTATCTGTATAGCGCCCCTAAACTAGTGAGCGTGCTATGCTTATGTCTGCAAACAAGGGGCAGCCAAACTAATGATACATAGGCACCACAAAAGTGAGCAGTTACTGCTGAGTCACAAATGTCAGCATTCTGACCTGAAAGATGCTTTACAGCTTTTCAGTAACAACACGTAAAAGAAGTGAAAGAAGCTAAAACCTTAGGGTGGCATACGGAGATTTTACTGTAGACAGAAAAATAGTATTTTCGCTATATATCTGGATCCTAAGTTGGTATTTCATTAGCCAGTTTCAATAATTTGTGTGATAAAAACATAAGAATCTGACTGTTTTTTTTTTTAACTAGGAATGCACTTTTTAAAAAAATTTTTATTGATGTCTTAATAGTTTATAACACTGGGGTTTTAGTTGTACATTTTTGTTTGTGCGTCACCATGTGGATGTAACCCTTCACCCCTTGTGCCCACCCCTCACCCCCCTTCCCCTTGGTAACCACCAATCAGTTCTCTCTGTCTGTGTGTTCATTTATATTCCACATATGAGTGAGTTCATGCAGTGTCTGCCCTTCTCTCTCTGGCTTATTTCACTTAACATAATACCCTCTAGGTCCGTCCATGTTGTTGCAAATGGGACAATTGTGTCTTTTCTTATGGCTGAGTAGCAAGGAATGCACTTTTTAATGTAAACGTTTCCCTTCAAATAGATTAAATGTTCTCTGCTAGTACTTCCAGATACTGCGTTACTAGTGGATTGTTCTTGGTCCACATTTGATGTTCAGCTTGATTCCAGCACTGTGGAGTATGCTACGGGTCTCTAAGTCCTTAGTGAAATGTTTTGTCTAAGACGTAGATAGATTTTTCTCGGCGATTTCAAGAACATCTATGTGAGCATGAAAAATAATTTTTGAGTGCTTAATTAATAATCACATGAGCCACAACTTTACAATGAAGCAAGGATATAGATCAAAAAGGAGGAGAATATTGGGTATAGAATCAAATATGGATCTGATTGATTTGGTTGAAGGTAAATTGCTGTGAATTGCACAGTGACACCTGTCCACTTTGATGAAACTTAATCTTGTTGCAACCCATTTCAGGACTCGGGCCTCGATGGAATGCCTGGCTCCCCTCCGTCTTCGCAGCCTGACGGTGAACACGTGGACAAGCCCAAGCTCAAAGCTGGAGGGTCTGTAGAGAGTCTGCGGAGTTCCCTGAGCGGGCAGAGCTCGATGAGTACGTCCGGTTTATCCTCGTAGATGATTTCCTTTGGAGTCAGTATCAGACTTTCACTGAGCGTCAGGTCAGGTTCAGGCAATTTAAAGATAAACAAGACCAAGCTCCTACCCTTTGGGTGCTATTACAGAGACAGACCTGCAAAATATCCGGACCTAGACTCATATTTGTTTAGCAGTAGATGTCCAGCAGTGGCACAAAAGAGCGGGTGGTGGATTCTGATCAGAGTAGATACGGAAAGCATCGCAGAGGAGGGATCTGGAGAATGCAGGGGAATAAGTCGTCTTCAAGGGCATGAAGATGACCAACAAATGAGAGATGGGGGGAGAGATGAGAATTATAAATGTTGCTGATAACAAATGCTGGTTAGCCACTCCTGGACCAGTGGTGGTGACGGCCAGATGGTCCGGGGCAGGAGACCGGGTTTACATCCAGCACTTGAAAAGCATTTGGCCTTGGACAAGTGGCTTGACCTCTCTGAGTGTTTGTCATCTGTAAGATGGAGTAAAAATGCTGTGCCTGACAAATGAGGGGGCATGAATATTAAGGCTCATGGTGTCCTCCATTAGGGAGTCTCCGTGTCACCTGGATTCCTAGGTCCTAAGATACTTGCTGGAGTTCTCTGTCCAATTAGGGGGTTGATGAGGGGTAACAATCGGAAAACTCAGATCCTCCCCTGGACTCGTAACTGGGCCCTGCCCTGGTCCTGACATTGTTGTGGCTCGAGACTCCCCTCCTCGGCCATTGGTTTCCTAATCTGCGATACCTTCAGTGCCTTTCAGCTCTGCTGTGCGGGAAATGTGTATTTACCCTCGTTCTTCTGTTTTTCCTCTACAGGTGGTCAAACAGTAAGTACCACTGACTCCTCGACCAGCAACAGGGAGAGTGTCAAGTCAGAGGATGGTGATGATGAGGAGCCCCCCTACCGGGGCCCCTTCTGTGGACGCGCCAGGGTGCACACTGACTTCACGCCCAGCCCCTACGACACAGACTCGCTCAAACTCAAGGTGTGTCTCCGTCCGGCTTCACGCCTGGGCTCTTTGTTTCCGTAAGAGGTGATCTTCTCTTCTTGCTGTCGAATCCTGCGCTGTTATGGTGCATCCTAGCCGGTGTCCCGGCTGCCTTGATAAACTGGTCCCCTCTGTGTGGAGAAAACAGAGAACCAGCCAACACTTGGGACAGAGGGGGGCCTTGTGTTAATCCTCTTTCGTTACCACCTCGTCCCCCTGGCCCTGACCTTGGACCTCAGCTTCCCTCTACAATTCCCATTGCCCTCTCCCCTCCAGTTTCTGTGCTTTCTCCAGCTGAAGAAACCTCACTGCCTTCTCTGTGTGATCGGTGATATGGCACAGATGGAGTTCCACGAGATGTATGAAGTGATTACAGAACAGGGATTGCCACTGGCATTTGATTGGAGGGAAATTCTTTCTCTAAGAAGTAGGACCTCTGGACAGTGGCAGGGCATTGAGAGAGCCGGTGCCCACCTTGCCGTGAGCCCTGGGAGACATTACAGGCACACTTCATCCTGTGGTGCAGGAGCGGGGAGGGTACCACCTGGGGCCCGCCAGGACTCCAGCGCAGTGAGCAGTGCTCTGTCTGGCCCTCTGCCAAACTCCCAATCATGTAAGGTGACCTGGGGGACCCTGATTCTGGCCTTCCTAGTGTTTTCACATCTGCGTGATTTAACACATCTGATTGATTCATGCTTCATGCATAGAAATGTACCTAATGGGAAGATCTTTGTTTCCTGGGCACAGAAAGGAGACATCATCGATATAATCAGCAAACCACCCATGGGCACCTGGATGGGCCTCTTGAACAACAAGGTGGGCACCTTCAAATTCATCTACGTGGATGTGCTAAATGAAGAGGAGGAGAAGCCCAAGCGCCCCACCAGGAGGAGGAGAAAAGGAAGGCCACCCCAGCCCAAATCCGTGGAGGATCTCCTTGATCGGATTAATCTGAAAGTCAGTGCCGTCCTGTTCTGGTCACATTACTCCACATTGCCTTCTCTCTCCTAAACTAAGCAAGCGAGGCCACTGTCAGGGAAGGGTAGGGTTGATTAATGTTGTTCAACAAGGGCGGCCCATTACTATGATGAGTACCCATTATTCTACTGAAATAGTTGCCAGTATTCTAACGCTCGCATTGACCTCTGCTATGGGTGATAGCAGAAGCCCCGGGTCAAAATTGGCTACTGGCCCCAAGAGCAACTTTCAAAGAGCTGTGAGCTTCAAGCTTCTATCAGGAGGGGCTGTGAGCACAAATCCCCAGTGCCCTGCTCACTCAGTTTCACAGAGGCGTGAGGATTTGCCCTCCCATCTCTCTCCACCATTACTCCCAGCATCTAGTGGGGTGGGGCTGCAGGGGTGGATCTGTTTCCTCCTTGCAAAACCCTCTTGCTCCTGAGGAGGTCACAGGCCTTTTTGAGTTGGATTTCAAGAGCTCTGAAAGAACAGTCTCCTCCACTGTGCACCAATGTGTCAGCTCCTAGCAAGGGCACAGTTACAATGCAAGCCGGTACAGTCCATCTCAGACTGCAGTGTGCATCTTCTTAACCCATGATTAATGCAATGCCCGGCCTGCTTACTAAACTGTAGGACTGGAGGGTACAGAATCGATTAGAAATGATACTTACTAACCTTTCAATGAGCATAAACATGACTGTGGGAAATGAGTTTTTAGAGGTTTGGGGCTGGTTGTCAGTCATGTATCACATGGCTGGGCCTGCTGACTACTTCTTTGCCTCACAGGAGCACATGCCCACTTTCCTGTTCAATGGCTATGAAGATCTGGACACCTTTAAGCTCCTGGAGGAAGAGGACTTGGACGAGTTAAATATCAGGGACCCAGAACACAGAGCTGTTCTCTTGACAGCAGTGGAGCTGTTGCAGGAATATGACAGTAAGTCTCTCCCAGCCCAGAAGTGTTCATCGTTAGATCAGCCACATTCTTAGGTTGCCAGCAGGCCCCTGCTAAGCTGCCAGCATATGCTTAGGTCCCTGGAGTCACTCATTTGGTCCTACTCTTTCCAAAGCCAGGGTCAATTTTGTATTATGTCAAAGAGCACAAAGACATATAAATTCCCAGTGTGGGCCTTCCTGTTAACGTGGGAGCAAAAAAAAAAACCTTACTGCCAATTCCTTTGTTGGTGTGTTTCTGGGTACTAGTTGAGGAAAATGCTTCACCAGTGTTTGAATTGCAGTTTTCTTAAGCAACATAGTAGATGCCACCTTCGGTCTTGTTGGGATGTGCAGCCTGTAGCAGGTCATTAGGATACCTGGGCACAAAAGTAACTGACAAACTGGGAGTATCTTGCCCAGCCAAGGGTTATTTACTTCTCAGAACACACAGGGAGTGTCTTCTTATTGAATAGGTTGGTTAAGGAATAAGTGAAATTCATCAGCTTCTGTTAAAGACGAAGGAAATGTCTGAAGTCAGTAGGTAGAGCAGAGAATTCTATATTGTGAATTCCCAGCCAAAAAGATAGCTCATTTTTACAGCCCATGAACAGAATTCAGTGAGCTCACAGCTTTTATGCAGTCTATTTGAATACAGTGTATCGTTTGCTCCATTAACCCAGTCTTATCTCGCTCTTTATTCTTCAATCTGACATCAAAAATATTCCTGAAATTATTCATCGTGACAGGAGTATCCTTTCCTGTTACTGAATTCAAATGCATTTTCTTTCAAGGGTTCTGCTTCAGGGATATCAGTGACTAATAGCATTTCTATTGCTAAAAGACACCAAAACCATAGTTAATGGTGGAAAAAAAATTATACATTGTTGAATGTATCAGGCCCAAGAGACCTGGAAGCAAGTGTCTCAGTACAGTTAAATCCACTTCTGCTCAATAGGTGCTCCCTACAAATTAACTGGTAACGTAGAGGACCACACGCCATCAAATAGAAGAACCCCAGGTAAACACGCTGCCTTCAGGGATGGACTCAGAGGGAATTGTGTTTCATAGTTAATGTCACTTTAACATCAGGTCTCTTTAGTATTCGAGCCCCCGCAGACACACCTGGGGGCTCTTTGGCCGGGTTTTGTGTAAAAAGCCTGGCTTAGTGCCTGGTGTGGCCAACCAGCTGTAGAAATATCAATTAATGTTAAATCATTTACTCTCCCGGACCACATCTGCTCTATAAAAGAGCTCATTTGCTTCTCCTCAGCCACTGAGAACAGCTGGTTTGTACACCCTCTCCATTACGTTTCCTTTAGCGTTCAGAACAGAGGAGGAGCAAAGCTTACTCCTGGGCATAAGGCTGGATCTATGCTTAGTCTCTGTCACGCCGCATTGGCGCAGACTCCTCGTCGCTCCCGGGATCACATCCTGCGATTTGCGCGAGGGATATTTTGTTGGAGGGACTCTTTGCCCGTCATGATGCTCACTCAGAAGTCTAAGGAGAGCTCTTTGCTTCTTCATAAATCCCGTTTTGAATCCATGCCATGCCACCATTTAGAACATTCCTAGTACATAAAGTAGTACTTCATCTTATTGGTTCTAAAATAAGGGCTTCGAGGGCTCCGGGGCATCAATTAGTGCCAAGAGCCTGGGTCCATACTTATCCCAGGATTATAAGATTTCACATTACGGGCGGTTAAATTCATTGTGTTTAAAAAGTACTCTCTCTAAGTAACTGATAACACAGGGGAATACACTAGATTTCTGTCAAACTCAATTTCTATACACTAGACAGATACAGAGATGTGTTGAGATCTTAGAGATATCGTAAGCTTCGTAGCTCAGCCTCCCACGAGAGCAAGAAGCATATGTGCAGTGTGGCTCGGCAGTCAGACCTGGGCAGCATCTCTCATTGCATCTGCGCATGGGCAATATCACCCTTCTTACAGGGTTCCATTTGAAAAAGATTCCTTACGCTGATCCCAAACCCACTGTCCTAGGTCTGCCAAATGAAAATTCTCTTTTAAGAAAATGATTTTTATAAGAACTTTCATCATTTCAAATATGCAGAAAAGTACAGAGAAAAATAAAACAAATCCACATGTCCACTTCCGAAATCTAACTAAAGCCAATATTTTGCCATATTTGCTTCAATTCTTATTTTTTGAAGATAAATGTTAGAAGCACATTGAAAGGCCTGCTGTCCAAGAATTCCATTCCTTTCTCTTCTTCCTTCTGGAAGTAGCTGCTCTCCAGAAAATGGCACCTGTTTTCACACACAAACACCTTTTGGTGTTTATATATCTCATCTATGTCTTAGCATATTCTTCCTCCGTGTGTGTGTGTGTGTGTGTGTGTGTGTGTGTGTGTGTGTGTGTGTAGGTGGGGGTAGGGGAGAGCTTTAGCCCAAGCAGAGTCCCTTCAGGCCCAAGTTCAGGTCATGCCCAAATGGCGTTTCAGCCCCAAAACACAGTCTTCCACTCTCATTTGACTATGAGGATTTTCATGGTTCTAGCTTGCCTTCTTTCTTGTCTTTCATACCTTGGCATTAATGCTAAGAAGTGCAGGGAAAGGCTATCTATCGCCTTGAAGCTGCAGTCCATCTAAGAGGTACCCCATCCTTCATTCTCCCTAATGAAGGAGAGCAACTTACCTAGGAAACACGGGCTTTTCCTTGTAGGGAACCTCGCTAAACTTGATAGTTGGGTTCCTGCTTAGTAGCTGCTGATTGGATTTTCTGGGAAGAAAGTGACTGTAGCCCCTTGACATATGCCTCACAATTTTACAAATTCACCTGCGATTTTCAGGCAATGCGAGGGACCCCTTCCCTCCCCGTCATAACTTCAGGTACCCTGCTGTGTCTGATGAGATTAGCATCCCCAAAGATGCGGACACGGTCTGCATTTTCATGCAGTGGCAGTGGACAAGGGTTCTGTTTCATTCCCATTGGTCAGCTCTTTGGAGTCTGTTTTGGCCACAGTGGTGCACTGAACTGTCTTGCCAAGGACAAGCCACATTGATTCCTCCTCCTGGGTTGTAACTGATAGCTCAAAGCCCTCATTTTGTAGGTATCATTTTCCTAAATAACATGCTAGGCTAGAACAAAGGCCGGTCCAAATCCACAGATTCTTCCACACGATGAGGACATCACTCTAGAATGTTCTACTGTTTTGTGCGGGGGAGGGGGAAGGATTTGCTTTTGTGCTTCCAGTTAGTTAATTTTTCATTAATTATTTTAGAAGGAGCACTTCCCAATTTGAGGTTCTAATTTAAGAACTTACTCTGCCACGATTTCTGTTATGAAATGCTTTCCATGTGAGAAATACAAACAGGAAGTGGCAAGTGGACAGTAGGAACAGCTGGCGTGTATCTGGAATGGAACTCTCTGCCTTCCCACAGTTTTTTTTTTTTTTAATGACCTGAGAAAAGGCATCAGATTTCTGGTTTATTGATTTTTTTTCCTTTGTGTATATGGTGGGGGGAGGGGAAGTGAAGAGAAAGGAAAATAACTTTAAGCCATTCATCATGCAACTAGTTATTTTATGGAGAGAATGTTTTCTTGGTTTCTGTTTCATATGACCAAGCACTTACTCTGCATAATAACGCAAAGACGTTCTTCATGTAAACGCGATCCCACGTAAGGCCACACGTGCCCTCTACAGGACATGCGGAGTGACGCTGCCGGGTGGTGAAGGCCCATGTGATTTTCCATGTGGCTTACTCTAGGCAGACTTCATTTAACATCGATGTTCTCTTTAAAAGTGTTCCTTAGAATGAGGATCTTCCACTTTCAGTCACCGGCTTAACAGTATTCATTACTCAGTGTCCAAGTTAGAGGGCTTCCTGAGCTTTCCATGTCTTCTCTGCATGCGGGGACTAGAAATGCTGATCCAAGACAAAGGGAGGAGGCAAAAAGGAAAGAAAATCCACTAACACGTTCCAGACAACAAAAACAAAAGGATTTGCTTGTGGCTTTTTGCAAGTTTAGGGGTCTGTGCCCTTTTTTGCCAGCCTTCTTACCAACGAGATAACATAAGAGGCAGCACGTGTCACCAAGGGCTGAGAACGCTGCTAAATGCTAATAAAATTTGGTATTTCATTTGACACTTTCTATGAGATCCCAAATTTGGAAAGCTGGTAACAGGTAAGTTGAAACACAAGTCTTATAGCTGTCTCTAAGAAGCATATGACCTCACACCGCCTCCTGAAATGGCGTTTATTCACTCTTTGCTTCCACTCAGTGGTACCATCCCTCAGAAAGGACAATGACTGCTCTTCCCCCACTGTTGACACAATGCTCTGAATTTCTCTCTCCCTGGTTGGCCTGAGGCCGGAGTCATCCTCTGGGTAACTTAAAAAGCATTGACGTATTCCAGCTATGTGCTCTCTCTCCAAGTTTAAGTTTATGTGATAGCTAATTTGAAAAGAAAAATGTTCTGATCTCACACATTCATTTTTATCTCATTTACTTGAAAATAATTCATTCTCTTCCAAAAGTCCAAGGCTTAGAAATGTATGGTGATAAATGAGGATAAAATCGGGATTGGTTGACTTTGAAACCTCTGCTTCTCATTCCCCTGACGAATCCATGCTGTGTGCCCACCTTCTCCAGGTAACAGCGACCAGTCCGGATCCCAGGAGAAGCTGCTAGTTGACAGCCAGGGCCTGAGTGGATGCTCTCCACGGGACTCGGGATGCTATGAGAGCAGCGAGAACCTGGAAAATGGTAATGTCAGCGTGGACCACCATGAAAGCATCTTAATGTGCATGTCACGGGGCCGTGTCTGGACCTCTGTGCTTTGGCTAATGACCACGTCCTCTTCAGCCTGAGCCGTAGCTTTGGGGAATACTGGCAATAGGGGGAGGAATTTTTCCAGGATTATTGGTGCTTAATTAAGATCCTTAGGAAGGATAAACATCTCTCAAGAACCTAGGCAACTGATGTTTTTGAGAAATGAGTGCACAGCGGTCTTCTCGCTCGCCAATTATCCTTCCATCCCACTTAGCACATAAGTGGAGAGTTAAGACCAAACTTGTGTGTCAGAGAAGGGAACCCTAAACCTTCTATTGTCCTGAAGCTCTTAGAGTCTTAGCCCCCAGGGTGAGTCATGACAAGAACTGTGGGGTTTAGAGTGAGGACCCCTGGGTTTGAATCTGAATAGGGCATACCTGAAGACTTGGGGCAAATTACTTCTTGTCTCTGGGCCCCCTTAACTGTGAAATAGTACTATGAGTTTCCCCTTTATAGATTGTTGTAAGAACTAAACAAAGTAGTAATGTATTATTAATACCTAGCTGACTATGAATTGGGCAGTGGGCTAGGTGCTCATGTATGCAATTACTAATTATCTCGCAAACCCTGCGGTGCATATTTGATCGAGGAGGACACTAGAGAGATAAGATAGTGACTGAAGCCCTTGTTTTCTTCCTTTAGATCTTGTTTCTCCCTGGCGCCACTCTGGCTCAGAACAGGCTCCCAGTCAATGGTCAACAATATTTTAGATCGTATTTTTCAGTGCCATAGGCATTTTCAAGTCCGTTCTCTAACTACTTAGTGTCGTCATAGATCAGCCAGGGCTATCTGGGCTTACTTGATCTTTAAGGGATTTCGTTTGTACTTGTTACAATAAGTACCTTCAAAATCATGGATTAGATTAAAATAGGTGGACCTATTTTTAAACAAGGAAAAGGCACCACACCTACCATCGAAGGCCTCTTGGCCAATTTATTTCCTTATTTATTCTGAAGAGCAAGACTCTCCCAGCATCTCTCATTTCTGTGTGAGGAGGATTTTGAGGAGCCCCTCTGAGAATATGATGCAAAGCCAGGGCAGGAAGGTTCAGTTCCTTCAGTGTCATCATCATCCCTCACCTCACTTTTTCTCCTTACATGGACGGTAAGCCTGAGCAGGGGCAGCCCTCAGCGCTCGGACACTGCCCGGGGAGGCGGGCGTTAGCTTGGGGACCATAGCTGCAGAATGCCTCCTTCACTGAGAAGGTAGACTCGGGCAGTGGTCTGTCAAAGATGACAGTACGACAATATCTAAATTCATATTAAAATAAAGGGAAAAGACTGACTTTATCCAGTCATTGCCTCATTTTTGTGGAAGCCAGATCTTTGAATAAAAAAAGGGTATATGATTAAATCTTAAAATACTACATTTTTGTTTTTAAAAAATCTCAAAACTTCAGACCATCTACACAGAACGTAATTACCCACAACTAACGTGGTATTTCCTTTCTTTTCCCTCAAAGAGCATGACTGGGGCCTCAGAGTTATGGTCCCCAAACTTCGTGTCATTGGCCAGCCCTCCCCATGGTCTAGTTACTGGAAGTTACTGGAGACTATGTGTTTGTGCCCTTAGCTGGAGCAGTGAGTCCCATATCCACTGCAAATGATGAACTCAGTTTGAATCAGTGGTTTACTTATAATATCTCCTCCATAGTTACACGCACCTGGAAGACATTTAGTAAACAGACTCTGGAACAACAGTATCCACCAGAAATTTCACCTTGAAAAGCAGCATGAAAATATGCAACAAAGATACGAAATTGCCAAAAGTCCACAGTTCAAACTTAAAAGCCCTTTAAAAGCAAGATGTTTTGAAAATAGATTTGACTCTTTTCCTTTTTTTCATCTTTTCTGCTTTGTCCACGTGACGGTTAAGAACATGGTATCTCCCCCCCATGTCTATTCACATATTGAAGCAAGCTGCGTGATTCTGTTCTCGTCCTCACTAGGAAAGCATTTTCACTGAATGGAGAAATAAATGCAAGGTGTGTTGAAAGGAGCCAGTGCTTCTTAGGCAATTCATCACTTCTGCTTCAGGAGCTTGTGCTGCCTAGAACCCTGGTTTTTAGCTTGGATCCGGGGAGTCCTGTGTGTCCCAGGTGCCACGGGGGCCCTTGGTGGTGTGAGGGACGGTGGCCACAGAGGGGGTGGGCCCTGCCTGGGCTTGACTTTGACCCACCCAACACTTCAGCTTTGATCTGTTTTATAAATGAAGCTTCATTAAGAAGGACACTTCTGCTTTGAAAATTACTGATTTCAAAATACAGTTTTCTGAAAAAGGACAATTCTATTACCGTATGAACTCAGTGATAATCTTTTCCTTTGTGACCTCTTCACCATTTCAGTCTACGGTTAACCTCACTGTCTGTTCCTTCTGACTGCTACGTGAGGGGAGTAAATTCCCTCCAAAATATGTGCAGCTGTAAAACCTCGATTGTGTGTCTCCTACGTCCTGTTCTTTCCACAATAAAAACTAGTATTTGAATGCTGGGAACTATTAGGTCCATAAGGAAAACAATTTACCAGGTAGAGCATCGATCAGGGTCACAAAAGCAGCAGTGTCTTAACCGCCTCAGCTGCGCGGTCTGAGTACAGAGCAGTTGCTGAAAAAGAGGGCAATTTGAGGGCCGTGCGTCTTGTTTGTGGCCTCCCTGTCCTAGCAGTCGGGAAACCGTCAATAGGAAATTCAGGAAGCTTCCCATCTCAGACAGAAGAGGCATCTTAAGTGGAATGGGGTCAAGTACACTCAATATTACCGTGAGTGGCTCTGTGTTTTCCGATTATGACCCCAAACTCTCATTATAGCAAGATTAGAAGCCATAGTAAAGGGTTCCCCTAAATCTGTCCAACACTTGAAGACTGTCATGGAAAATGCCAGGATTGAGAGTTTTTAGCTGCCGTTGGAATCCCATCGAGTAGCCCACGTGTTAAAACATGTATTGAGTGCCTACTAAAGCCAAGCTTTTAAAAGTGTAGGTTGCAATTCATTAGTGGGTTGTGAAGTCAGTTTAGAGGGTCATGAACGGCAGTTTTGTGAGCTAGAATAGAAAAAGTCAGGGTGCATTCCAAGGGTAAGATCAGTGTTGTGACTTGTGACCTTTGTTTCGGTAGTCTGTCTCTGAGTGCACGTGTGTCTGTGTGTAATGGATGATGATGTCAATGTCTTTCTTGCTGTAGATCGTGATTAAAAAATTAGCTTGAGAGCCAAAGTCGGCACCGACTTGCAGACTAGAGTGCTGCAAGTGAGGGGGCAGGGGGCGGACTTGAAGGAGAGACTCACTGTCAGGTCCCAACTGCACATGCGTGACTCTGAGAGCAAACACCTCCTCCAAGTGTGCCCTTGGGCACCTTGCTCTGCTCTCCCTTACCCTGATTCTCATGAGCGTTTTGGGGACCTCAAAATTTGACCCATGAGCCCAGCCACTTAAAGTATTGTATCCATTTGGGAAGATCATGGTTCTCCTCAAATCCCCGTGGTAGCAGAGCCTCGGTCAAGATGGGATGCAAAACCCACCTGGAGCACAGGATTTCTCAGCTACAGGAAACATCAGAATCCTCGTGGAGGTCCTGAAGGTTGTTCTTTTCTGCTAATTACCTTTCCATATCCAAACATTTTCAGTCCATTACTTCTCCTCCAAACTGCTCTGGATTGGTAAGGAGTTTACAGATATCACTAGCCCACTTTTTAATGCTCAAAAGAATTCAGGTGTGCCTGCTGAGGGACTAGATAAAAGAAGCTGGTGAACCATCCTTTCACCTCAAGGTGAATTCAGGGATCTTTCCGATATAAGCAGAGTGTGAACATGGAATTTATACGTGCAGTTTATATTGAGAGTTAAAGGGAAGGAAAGCAATATTTCTAAAATTTATACCAAAGAAGTTTTAAGAATTTTCCATTTTAACCGATTTTTAAACTTTAGGTTTAATGTGATATGCTTTCTGAAGAGATATTTCCCTTTTATCTGGGTGTATCCCATTTTATCTGTGATGATTTTTCTATTACTGAAAAATGGGGCCACAGTGAGTATATTCGGTAGTAACACTGGGCAAATGATCTCCATGTGACAATGAAATAATTCTTAATAATCCCTAACAATGTTAGCCTAGCTTGTTGTTACCATACAGATCTCCGGGGTCTGAGGCCTCATATTATTATACAATATGGGAAGACAAATGTCATTTGACCATGACTCTGCTTTGCCAGATGCAAAATACTTCACGTGTTGATTTGTGTCTTATCAAAAAGAATGGGATCATTAATAAAAAGTTTGATTCAGGAGGTTACTGTTCTTATCCATTGGTCTTAGTGTCTGGAATTATGCTTAACATGATACGTTTAATGTTATCAGTTTGAAATTAGAGCGAGCTTGGTAGAAAGCTGTGAAATCACAGGAGGAATCTGGTTTCTTCTCTGTTGAAAATAGCCAAACCACTGTGATGATGTCACAGTGCCTCAAGCCTTTTCTTTTTGTTCCTTTCCCTTCATTATACAGCATACACATAGAGATTTTATCAGAGAATGTCTTTCATTTACCCAAAAGTCTCCATTTCCTTCTTAAAGTGGGCACCATCCACACCCCTTCTTCCCCTCCCAACCAAATCATTCACCACTGATTTCTCCTTTCTGCTCATTTATTGAAAGGGTGAGATCACTTAACGGGGAGATGTCACAATTCTAAATTAAAATATTTATTAGAAATGTTTACTGAAACAGTAGACTAGAAAGAAAACCTTTAGTTACAGGATAGTGGCTTTCCAGAGATTAGAGCCAGCCATTTCTTTGCACCTTCCAAACCTGATGTGGGTTTCAGATTTTTGTCTTTTTCTATAAGCCTCAAGTGCTAGGATCATTTGGCTCCTATGCTGGCTCATCTGGAGTATTCCCCTGAGCCCAGCGTCAAAGCACACACTAAACGTGATATTTACCAGAAATGTAACAAAGGACAGTTAATTATAATGTGTATATGTGTTAAAAACTATTGAAGAACACTAAGCATTTAGCACAGTGCATGACCCATAGGAAGTAAATTCTCAGTGAAGCTTATCAAGCAGTAGTAGCAATTAATATCAATCAACAGTTTTCCAGTAAGTAGATTATGTCTGGTTAATAGTTCAATTATCAGTTTCACAGTTTATTTTAAACAGGGCTTTTGCTTCACTGCGAATTAGAACCACATCAGTATTTTATAGATTGTCTCAGGCAAGATGCTCACTTAAGCTTGTTTATTTATTTATACTAAGGTTGGTTGACTTTCTAGGATGCATTTATTTCACACATGTGGACAAACCATGAAGAGGCGGGGTTTGGAGGAAGGTGTAATTGGAGAATTCCCTGGTCACCAGGGAACCTTAGGGGGCACCATTTATAGCACCTGTACTAGAATTCAGTCCACCTCTCCTTTTCAACTGTGACCTTAGGAAATTGTACTCACTAAACAGAAATCCCATCAGTGTGGTTTCTAAATGGGATGTGCATGATCCACCTTCTTCCACACTTATTGCGTCTGGGAACAGACATTAGGCCTAGATTTATTTTACTGCCTGACACAGTGTATTTCTTTTCCATATAACTCTGTTAATTTCAGTGTCTATGAATCCTTTAATAAGACTAAGAATTCTTTCTAAAAATAAAAATGGATTGTAATAACCCTCTATCACCCAATGTCATAAATGACAATTTTGTGTCCTTAGTATAATTCAACAGTGGGATATAGGAGCTGGAGATTTCAATTATGTCAGCACACCTCTATCCATCAATTTGATTGATTTGCTTTTGATTGATTTGCTTTTTAAGATGTGACTGTAAAATATTTCCTTGTCTCACAGGCAAGACTCGGAAAACCGGCCTTCTCTCTGCCAAGTCATCAACCGAGTCCAGCTTGAAGTCTTTCCGCAGGAATCAGCTGGGCAACTATCCAACTTTGCCTTTAATGAAGTCGGTGGATGCCCTGAAGCAGCGAGAGGACGGCAGGCTGGGCAGTGGTCTTACCGCCCACCCTTCCAAGTGCTGTGACCAGCCGTGTGTGACTGGTTTGAATAAAAACCGAAGAAGCCTCCCCGTTTCCATCTGTCGGAGCTTTGAGACCCTGGAGAGCGCCCAGACTGTGGAAACCTGGCCCCGATCCCATTCCCTGGATGACCTACAAGGAGAGCCTGATGCTGACAAAGTTGTGCCTGGCGAGGTGACAGAACCCTCCCCTCAGATTGTACCAGAAGTGCCACAAAAGACAACCTCCTCCATCACAAAGGTTCCCGGCCCTGAACGAGTTTCTGCTGTTGACAGTGCATTGCTACTGACCCAAAGCAAGAGATTTTCTGAACCTCAGAAAACGACTACTAAGAAACCAGAGGGTTCTATAGCAGCCTCTTCACAGGGCACATCACCTCCTCCATGTTTGCCCAAAAACTGTGATGCTCAACCTCCTGGAGTTAAACACAGTTTAACAAGGACGCCTCTTGAGGGTCACAGAAAGGGACTCGAGTGTGAAGGAACCTGTCACCCCTTGGGCACCAAAGAAGGTGTAGATGCTGAGCAGAGGGCCCCTGAGACAAGGACGCAGGTGAGAAATCCCGCCCAGCCTCCACCGGTTCCTGCCAAGAAGAGCAGAGAGCGCCTCGCCAACGGACTCCACCTTGTCCCTCCGGGTCCTGAGGCACCGTGCCTGCCGCTTAAAAAGGGCGGCCCCAGTGGCCCCAGCGACTGTCACTCCCCTCAGGCTTCTAGGCCTCCCTCAGGACAGGAGCCTGGCAGCCCCCCAAGTGCAAGGCCGCCACCCTGGCTCTCGGAGCTCCCGGAGAACACGAGCCTCCAGGAGCACGGCGTGAAGCTGGGCCCGGCTCTGTCCAGAAAGATCTCCTGCTCTCGGGGAGTCGACCTGGAAATGCTCACCGAAAACAAGCTACGGGCCGAAGGCATCGATCTCACCGAGGAACCGTATTCGGATAAGGTATCAAAGGCCCTGGCCCCGCTTCCCAGGCCTCCGCTTGTGTGAGTCAGGCAGCCAGGGAGAGGAAGACCACGGCTGCCCCGGGGGGAGGCCATCCTGACAGTGCAGGTGACCCACGGCAGGGCCTCTGCTGCTGGGCACTGGGGTGAACGGGGAGCACAGTGACCAGATGAAATGCAGATACAGCCCTGGAGCTTCCTTTTCCTTTCTTTGTTTGTTTTTAATTTTTGGCAGCGTACTTTGCAGGGAGAACTGTCAGGACTAGAACTGGGTCCTGAAAGGATGGTTGAGTGGACAGGACAGGCCTGAGTTCCAGTTTCCATGTCTTAACTCAACATGTATGTTTTTAGACATTAACAAATGCTCATTTCATTTCCCCAGTGTAATATGGAATTAATGATAACCTGCATAACTACCTCTTAGAGGTATTATTAGGAGCAAATAAAATAAATGTGAACATACTTTGAAAATTGTAGAACCCTGTTCAGACGTAATAATTGTATTGTCCAGTTATCTGTATGGGTAACGGGGGGAAAGAGTATATAAAAATCCCATTGTGCCAAAAACATTGAGATCTACAATGAAAACTCATTTCTCATTTGAAAAAAAAGAGTAGATCTACCAATGCCAAAATGACTTTGAAGACAAATAAATGGTAATAGATGAAGCCTTATGTTATTCATGGAAACACATGCTTTGTTATAAGGCATTCCTGGGAGTCCTTGTTACACGATTCTCTTGACCACGAATGCCTTACAACTGCCTGATAAGATCCTCCTCCTTCTTGATATTTAGTGAATAAACCCCTTTGAATGGAAAATAGTGAGGACTCTGCTGTTGTTACTGCCTTCCAGTTGATTCCAGCTCCTAACGACCCTGTGGACAGCAGAGCGGAACCCTGCCTGGTCTTTTTGCACCATCCTCTAGCCTTCCAGTGCTCTATCAGACAATGCTCCACTGCTATTCATAGGGTATTCATGGCCAATTTTTTCAGAAATGGGTGGCCAGGTCCTTCTTCTTAGTCTATCTTAGTTTGGAAGCCCTGCTGACACCTGTCCACCGTGGGTGACCATGCTGGTATTTGAAATCCTGGTGGCATAGCTTCCAGCAACATGCAGCTGCCACAATATGACAACTGACAGACGGGTGGTGTGGCTCCCTGGCTGCGAAACGAACCCCAGGCCCCGGCAGTGACAGCGCCAAATCTTAACCACTAGACCACCAGAGCTGGCTAGTGAGAACTCTACAGTAAATGCTGGCCTAGTGATGGCACAGCTCTTAGTAGACGAGGCAGAAACAGCAGGCTATCTGTAGAGCAGAAGTCTACCCTTCTCTGCAGTTTAGGGGACTGTCTTCGATGACATTTTGCAAAATGATAAGGTACAGTGAGATGAGGGAATTGGCCCCGAAAATATAAGATGATTGTGTCCTGCTTTAATGATGCTTCAAAACGTTTTCCTCGAGCTCATCACTACCTGAAGGATAAAGATGTATTCCCTCTAAATAATCCATCCTGATTGTAAAGAAAATATTCACTTCAAATGAAAACTTTTAGTGTTATTTTCCAGTAGCTAGATGTCTTATCCTGCCTTATATTTGCTGTCTTGGAGAAAGAAAAAGATCCCTGCACCCCTTGATAACACGTGTCTGTCCTCCCTCGCAGCACGGCCGCTGTGGGATTCCCGAAGCTCTGGTGCAGAGATATGCAGAAGACTTGGATCAGCCCGAGAGGGACGTCGCCACCAACATGGACCAGATCCGCGTGAAGTTGCTTCGGAAGCAGCACCGCATGGCGGTGAGCAGCCGGCACTTGGGGGCCCCCTTCACTCAGCTTTTTGAAGTCTGCTTAGTTATAGAGCTTAATGAAGAGGATGCTGGCAACCACTAAGTAGCCACAGAAAGGAGATGCCTGAGGGGGAAAGTAATACATATTCAGCCTACAGACTTTTAAAAATACAGTTTTGGAAAAAAATAGAAAATTATCCATAATCCCAGCACTATGAAAAATTTTTAAAAATCCGACTAGTCATTTCTCTGCACATATACAATGGTAAATGTACAGTTTTGAAACTTGATTGTTTTCAATATCAGATCATGAATCGATTTCTCTGTTACTAAAAATCCTTTCAGATTATCAATATTTCAAAGTGTTCTAGGAGGTCAGTGTGGCCTCATTTAGCCAATCCCGTGTTAAAACGTTTAGATTTTTGTCCAACTTTTTATTTTAAATAATGCAGTAAGGAACATCCTTGTCAATAAATCTTTGTAGACTTCAAGGTTAATTTGGAAGGATATATTCTTTCAAGAGGGTTTGCTTCATCAAGACTGCACAAAATCTCCAGTATTTGTAAATTTGTCAGTAAATTACTTTTCTGAAAGGTGTAGCACTTGACCCTCCCAGAAGTCAAGTATATATGTCCATTTCCCTGCCCTAGCCAACACTTGACAGTATGGTATTTTAAATTCTTTATAACTATATTGATTAAATGTTTAATTTTCTGGTTGTTAATGTAGACTCAAAATACAGTGGAAAATCTACTTTATAAAAACCCCTACCCATTGAATATCTTGCTTTTCACACTAGTTCACAGGTTTGTCTCCTTAATCACCTTTCACTGAAGAGCATATCACCCTGAGACAAAATAGCCTGAAATATAAATGCTTCGAGTTTGGAGACTTGGACACATAGTTAGGGTTAGGTGTAATTCTAAGTACCTTCTAGAATCTCAAACACTTCCTTGAAAATTTGTCTCCCCTTCGAGAAAGAATTTTTTTTTTTTTTTGCTCGAGGAAGATTAGCCCTGAGCTAACATCTGTGCCGATCTTCCTCTATTTTTTATATGTGGGTCGCCGCCACAGCATGGCTGACGAGTGGTGTAGGTCCGTGCCCAGGATCCGAACCCATGAACCCAGGCCACCAAAGCGAAGCACGGCAAAGTTAACCACTACACCATGGGGCCGGCCCCAAGAAAAAATTCTTGGTGCTAGTTGTGGTCTTTGACATCTCTTGGCATTATTGCTTTCTGATTGTCTAGGAGTATCATATTTCAGTAGTGTTCCTTTTAGGCATGTAAGAAGGAGCCCCCCAGTGGCATACGTCAAGTCTTTATAAAATTGCTCTCTTTGTTTATCCAGATCCCGAGTGGTGGACTCACAGAAATCTGTAGGAAGCCCCTGTCTCCCGGATGCGTGTCATCCGTGTCGGATTGGCTGGTCTCCATCGGGCTGCCCATGTACGCCAGTGCCCTCACTGAGGCGGGGTTCAGCTCGCTGGGCCAAGTGCCTTCTCTGTCCCACACTTGCCTTCAGGAGGCTGGCATCACAGAGGAGAGACACATAAGCAAGCTTGTGTCCGCGGCTAGACTCTTCAAACTGCCACCGGGCCCCGAGGCCATGTAGCCAGACCCGGAATGGACCTCCCTGGACAAGAGCCACCCTTTCACTGTGCTCACGATGCGGATGCAGTTCCTCCTCCTCAGCACGTGCAGACCAGATCCGGGAAAGGCCCAGTGTGTGGCCAAACAGCACGAAACCTTGGCACAGGGCTGACGACACTCTCTTCTCCAGAAAAGCCCCCTCGAGGAAATTGGTGTGGTTCTCTCTGACCCCCAAAGAAAAGACAAGCACTTATTTTTATTTTCAGAACACGAAAGAACCAAGAAGGCAACTTGCCATGAATGCTGTACCTCCGGTCTGTCTTGGTGCGCTGGGAGAGGGCTGGGGGGCAGCCTGTCCCGTTTCTCGTGATGTCCTGGCCCTTCTGTCGCCCCGCAGGATCCCCGAGGGCCAGACGGGCTTTAGCTAGGCCAAAGTAACAGACGCGGGAGTTCTTGTCCACTGTTGACCATGCTCATTTGTTCAAAAGTAAGAAAACGTGGCCGCACTAGAAATCAAAAGTCCTCTTCTCCTATAGATAAACAAGAGACATTTTAATAATTGCTTTCTAGCAATCAGCTTTTATTTGCCTTAATATAAGCTTTTAAGCAGTTATCTAACTAGTGTTCTCTACCCTGTAACCATCATTCCAAATCTTCAGCTTAGACTGCCGTCTCACATATCTGGGATGTTTTCAGCAACAATGGGCTTTTCTAATTGTCTCGTTCTAACATGGCTTATTTTGTAAGGATGTTTATCAGGCAGATATCACGTTGGCTTTCCGTTTTTAAACTAATCACAAATCCAGTAAAAAGCTATCTGAAATTCACAAGGATATCATGTGTGTTTGTGTGAATGTGTGTGTGTGTGTTCACAGTCACTACCCTTCATTTTTTTTTTTTTTTTTTTTTTTTTTTGGGGAGGAAGACCAGCCCTGAGCTAACATCTGTCACCAATCCTCCTCTTTTTGCTGAGGGAGACTGGCCCTGGGCTACCATCGTGCCCATCTTCCTCCACTTTATATGGGACGCCGCCACGGGGTGGCTGACGAGCAGTGCGTCGGCGGGCGCCCGGGATCCGAACCTGCGAACCCTGGGCTGCCAAGCGTGGACTAAACCGCTGCGCCACCAGGCGGCCCCCACTACCCTTCATTTTAATCAGTTTACTATTATTACCATGTGGGTCACTGGCTGCAGAATTGACTTGGAGTCCTGACCATGTCCATTCCAAAATTTAGTCACCAGCTAACAGATCCCCTTTGCAAAAATTCATTGTAAGGTCGGATATTGCAGAAGGATGTTTTTAAAAAGGGAAGTAGTTTATAAAATATTTTAAAGTTTTTTTTTTCAGTTTTATAATTAAGATATTGTCTTCCTTCTTTTCCTGTTCAGATAATCCTTTTAATTCCGATCAAGGTTCATTTTGGAGCCAAACCACATTAGCAATGCATTAAGTAGTTGCATATTTTCAATTGTTTTCCAACTGACTTCAGCATATTTTCTCCTGTTTTAGTGTCTGATTTTCTAGCAAACAGAAGTTTAGATAACTAAACAATTAAGAATTCCATGGCTTACGAAATGATTTTCCTTTACATTCTTATGACGAGCACTATTTTAAGCATTGGGTACGATCATTTACAATAGAAATGCTTTGAACACAGAGCCGTGATTCAAAGTTCTGTACTCTTTCATCTACTCACTAAAACAAATAATTTCCCTCAGGGAAAAAAAAAAGTGATTTCATTAATTATAAAGCCATTTTAGCGTTTGCTTTATATACCTGGATCCATGTTTCTAAGGAAAAGGATATTCTCAGGTGATATATTTTTTCATGCTTTGGTAGGCATTTTGAAAGGTAATATATGTTTCTTCAATAATATTCACCTTCTACAAGATGCCGTGTGAAGAAGCTGTGGCAATGTAGAATAAAAAGCTGAAGCTGCCAAATTTCTATTGAACTCTTAAAAACGGCCCGTTTTTGTTACCTCGGGTTGTGACATTCCTGTGAGCACAGCGGCCCCTTTGGACTGTAGCGAGGCTGCAGGGTTCTGCTGTAACTCCATCGCTGAAACGTGTTTCGGGTGCTGTGGTAAGATGACGGGTGCTGAAATTGGGCTGCTTATGCTGCTCCTGCAGCCCTCAGCCATCACTTTCTGCAAGACCCCCAAGCTGAGCAGAAAGACCGCCCAAGAGTCATGTCATAGGGAACAGAGGAGAAGGGGAAATCTGTGAATTTCCAAGCGTTCGTTCATTTTCAGGGTAAGGTTTTCATTTCAGTAACAGTGGCACCTGAACACGGGATTTTCTGAGTTTGAGTGTCTGAGAATGCCAAACCGTATTTTTGTCCGTCTTCTTTGGAAATCATTGCCTTCGCATAGAAAAAGCAAATTCAGGGACCATGAGTAATTTTCCACGGGAAGCTCTCCCTAGTCTGAGGGATTTGAGGTTGTTTTTACTTTATTGTGCTTTTCTTTAATCTTTTTTTTTTTTATCTTTAGTATTTGTTTGGCCTTCTTTTGCTTTAAACTTTTAATTGATCCTAGAAAAGCCTGAATGTTTGTGTGTGACATTTGACTGAGGTGGTTTGGGGCCGCCTGGGGATGCTAGAAGACAGACAGGTGGTAGGCTTCAGCAATAACCAGTTTTGATCAGTTGCACTTGGTACAGAATGTTGCGGAATGGTGACAATTGTCGTCTTTGGAAAGCACAACAGACACCTGAAGGCAGTTCGGCTCAGGTAGCCACACACCCATTGTGTGTAACTTGTACTTGGAAGCTGTCTACAAGGATGCGAAGCCAGCCCCAACCACTATTTACATTCCCAGATAACCAAGAAGTGGGTAGATTTTCACGGCCTTTCCTTAGAGGCCTTTTCTCTGTCCTGAACCCGGGTATAGGTGAAATTGGAAATGACTAGTTTATTGGAAATCAATTCCTGACATAGCAAGGTTTGCTTTCATAATTGCAGCAAAAGAAGTCAATTCACCAAGTCAATGCTGCATGTGTGTACTGTATTATTTTCAGAAAAAATAAAAGATATAGTAGTCTGAGTCCAAGTTATCTTGATTTTAAATTGATAGAGAAAAGAAGAAACTGTCAAGCAAGTTATATAACAACTAACAACATTGCACTTTCTGTATATGAAATCAATATTTAAATAACTTATTTTTCTCCATTGCTGTTCTTAAACATTGTAAGTAGCTGTAATATACCAGTACCAATATGTTCCTGCGATTGCTTCAGCCCAAGAAAGCTGTGTATTGTTTTAAAAATTGTAAAAATTATTGTGATGATTCATTTAGCAAAAAGGTGGACAGAAGGGATTTCCTATGTATCAAAACTTGTCTATAATTTGTCATCTATGTACCTAGAAAAAAAAGTAAATAAATTTCTTCGGTTGAATATGCCTCTTTTGTTGTTCCTTGGTATTTCAAAGATGAATGGATTAGAAACAGAAGGGAATTTATAAAGTGTGCTTTAAGAATGAAATATATTGTAAAAATAGTAGCTGCATACAATTACTTCTGCCACATCACCAAGACTCGCTATCTGACACATGCTCAGATTTCTCTGCCAATTTATTGCATAATCAAGTCATATAATCACAGCATCTTAAACCAAAAAGAGATTTTTGGAAGTCATCTCTAGTCTAAGCCCATCATTTTCAAATGAAGAGGCAGAGTGCGCAGAGGTGGTTGACTTGCCCAGCATTATGCAGTTAAGTGATAACAGAACTCAAGTCTTCCACTGAGAGAGAGAAAACATCTAGGTTGGGATATTCTAGAAATTAATCAACTTGACAGATATCCTTTTTCCACATTGGTGTACCACAATTAAAATAAAAACATGTTTTTTATTAGAAGAGAGTGTGTATGTAATACAAGAATTTGGGGTAGGTAATACATGCGCTTGAGACAAGCTAGAATATTACCCTCTCCTTTCCTCCCAGCCACCAATTTCTTTCACCCCAGGTAAGTATGATAACCAGTGTTTGTGTATCTTTTCAGAAATGCTCTTATGTATTTACAAATATAACTGCATGTATTTTTCCTTACAGGAACAATAGCATATTCTCCACACTTTTTCACCCTGCTTTTGAATTCAATATATCTCAGAGACCTTTCAATGTCATTACCCTTCCCTTCTCTTCAAGACTGCATAGTATTCTATTATGCAGATAATTTATTTAACCAGTACTCTGTAAAGGACAATTTTTTGCTGTTTAAAAAAGCTGTTATGAATATCCTTATACCTATATCACTTAACAGGTGCTGTGTTACAGTTATGTGCATTTTAAATTTTGACAAAATATTTTAAATCTGCTGGTGGATTTCATTATAGGAAACTTTACCATGTTAGGTTTTATTTTTAAATCATTGACTCCCCACTTCCCCAATCGATTTTGTAAATGGGGATATTTTGTGTATTCTTTGAGTGGGGGTTCATCTGAAATGCTGCATTATTTTAAAGAACTAACCATAAACCTCAAATCTTATTTACCTGGAGCTGACTCCTAAGATTCAATAGTTCCAAGAAGATACTTTTTTCTGTTTGTTGTTATTTATTTATTTCTAGGTTTCAAAAATTGAGGTGAAATTTACATGACATAAAATTAACCATTTTCCAGTGAATGGTTCAGTGGTAGTATGTACACAATGTGGTTCAACCATCACCTCTACCTAGTTCCAGAACATTTCCATCACCTCAAAAGGAGACCCCATCCCAATTAGCAATCGCTTCCCATTTCCCCTCCCCCAGTCCCTGGCAATCACTAATCTTTCCGTCTCTCTGGATTTGCCTGTTTGGGGCATTTCACATAAACGGAACCAGATGACATGTGATCTTTTGTGTCTGGCTTCTTTTCACTCAGAGTAATGTTTTTGAGGTTCATCCACGTTGTATCATGTGTCAGTGAAAAGATACTTTTTCCTTAGGATTCCTAAGAAATCTTGACCGGATTCTTGGTATTTGTTCTAACCTCACTTCATATATGGAAACTTACGTTGCATTCACTTAGAAGTTATGAAGACAATGAATTTGATTAGGGAAAGGAGAGAAGGGAAGGGCGGTAGTCGTTCTTTCACCACAGAGCTCATTCTGGAGTCCTTAGAATGATCACTTTCTTTACTCGTAGCCGTGAGGAGCCCCTCAGAGCAAACAATGTACACAGTACTTCCTTGGAGAGTGTGTGAGTGTCTGTGAGAGTGAGAGACAGACAGACAGGGAGAGGAGAAATGCTCCCTCAGATGTAAGACTGGACTGTGCGTCAGGGGACTGCAGGCATCGTTATTCCAGTTCCTCAGACAGCGCCCCTCCGACACTTCCTCAGAGAAGAGCACTCTGAAAAGAGTTTAGCCCTCACCTCTCACTGACTTTAACAAAAACACCTGAAGGTCCTCATCAAACCAGGCTTGAGTCCATGATGGAAGGACCCCAGGATATGTGTGTGGGAGCCACTGTAGTTAAGACTGATCTGACTGGAATTTATCATCATCCCCATTCATCCTAACACTTGAGTGACGAGTATGGTCGGAGCCATAAGAGATGTGTGCAATGGGCTGTGGGCACCAGAGGGAAAACGGACTCAGTCCAGGGAGAGAGGAGGCCAGAGGAGACCATTATGTGGATTATACTCATGCGCCCACATGCTAAGAGCATTAGACTCTGTTAAAAACACTAAGTCTTGAAAAGCACAAGAAAACAATTGAGAAAATATCATCTCCAGCGTCCCCAAAGTCCTGATCCTCCTGTCCCTCATCCTGAGTGGACCATCTCTTTCCCTGCTTAATAGGAAACTTGGAAACCATCCATGGGGTCTCCCCCCTGGCCATTCTTTCAGCCCACTTGCAAACTCCCCATGATCCTCACCCGGTCTTGCCTGCTCGCTCATGCCAGGACAAAAGTAGTGTCATTCCATTGGTCTAATCCTAGCTGTGCTCACGATCCTGTCCTGGACCCTCCCCCACCCCCATTTGTTCCCTCACTTCTCTGTAGCTTCTCCTGGAACATGTTTGCAGCAGGCTGGCCCTATGCTTTCCACGCCGGCCCCAGTTCCCCTTTTTTGATAATCACACTACATTTCCTTTGGGAGAATTGTACCCCCCACATTTCTAGGGATCCTGGTGCAGCCTTTGGTCACTGTGTCCCCCAGCCAGCCCTCCAGGCAGCAAGCACAGCTCTCATCAGGCTGTTCCGTCTCCCTTTCCCCAGAACTGGTCTCTGGAGCTGAAAGGCAGGCAGGTAAGAGGGTTGGTGCTGAACTGTGCCAACAATGGTGCCCACAGAGCCCATGAAGCCAGGAACTGAGGTGTTGATGCCTTCCTGTCCTTTCCAATGCTCCATCAGCCTTTCCTTTGATTCTTTACACCAATGGCTGTCAAACATCTTTACTCAAGTACCCCCAAAATAGCATTCAAAACCTGAGTCCCTTGTACATTTCAAAGTTGCCCTCCAAAATTTCTGATTCATAAGTTTGAAGAGTTGCAAGACTACATTTCCAGCTCACTGTGAATATTCGCATTTTAAAATAGTGGCCAGCCCAGTGGTGTAGCAGTTAAGTTTGCACCATTGGCTTTGGTGGCCTGGGGTTCACCGGTTTGGATCCTGGGCATGGACCTAATGCACCGCTCATCAAGCCATGCTGAGGTGGGGTCCCACATAGAAGAACTAGAAGGACCTACAACTAGAATATACAACTATCTACTGGGGCTTTGGGGAGGACAAAGAAAAAGAAAAAGATTGGCAACAGATGTTAGCTCAGGGCCAATCTTTCTTTTAAAAAAAAGTGTAGCCTTTAAAAAAGTAAAAATAAAACTGCAACATTACTTTAAAAAATAGGTACAGTGGAAAATAAATACCATGGCGGTTTGGTACCTCCCATTGTCCGTGGAAAGCACACAAGAACAATTTAAAAATTTTACTCTCCTTTTCTCCTTGAAATCCTATATCCATTCTACTTCTTCCACACATTTTTATCCTAATGCAACGTATTTTTATGTGTGAGAGTATCTTTTTGATCATCCTATCATATTTCCCTGTAATAAAAATGTTTATCAATTGAAGTTTAATTTCATTTTTTTTATTATTAGGCTCTATTTGTAAAAAACAAAAAACATCTTCTGGGTTTAGTTATCCTTACCGTGATTACTATTAACCAATTTATCAATGTACAAATACTTTGTACGTGAGCCGCCACCACAGCATACCCGCAGACAAGTGGTGTAGGTCTGAGCCTGGGAACCACACCAAGGCCACTGAAGTGGAGCGTGCTGAACTTAACCACTAGGCCACCAGGCTGGCCCCATCACAGTTTTTGATAAATAATGATAAAAGATAAAAATTAAAGTGTTTTTGGAAATGTCTCTCATTAGATGGATGGCAGGGGTGGGGGACTCCCTTATAGTGCTTTGGTTGTAGAAAATGTTGCAACACTAGCTATTTCAAGTTCACTTAACTGTTTGGAGCCCCAGATATTTTTACAACCTGTTAAGATGTATGCTTTTTTTGTGAGTGAAGTGAAAGAAGGGCATTTATGAAAGAAGAAATGGGGAAGGAGCACTGGCAGGATGCATCCCCACGCAGATCAATCTTAGGACTACACTGATCTAGAAACAGATTCTTTTATTAAAGCTGTCCAAGGCAGCACACCCTTTGGAAGGAATACCAGATTGAAGACCTTTGCGGCAGGCTACATGGAGTTCTTCCAAAAAATTCCTTTTCTTGCTTGTGAGCAGAGCTGTTTGTTGGTTTTGCCTGTGAAGAAAGATCCATCAACCAGAACAGTGTTAACCATTCCTCACTTTAAAAATTCTCTCTCAACTCCAAATTCCTCTAGTCTAGATAATCCCCCTCTCTCTTGCTCTTCTCAGACAAATATCTTGCGCATTTTTCCTGCTCTCGTTTTCTCTTCGTCCTTATCCTCCATATATACCCAGCCCACTCCTCCCTGGATGCACCCAAGGCCACTGATGGAAGCAACGTCCTGATTGCTAAATCCAGGGCCCACGTCCCGCCTCTGACCTCCACCTGCCAATTCCTACCTTGCTCCTGTTCCCGAGCTTCTGCCCCGCCCACACTTGCCCTCCCCATCTCTACAGCGGCTGCCTCTCAGCGTCCCTCTCCTCACCCTCTGAAGGTTTGGGAACCTCAGACTTCCATCCCAGAGCCTCTTCTTTCCCACAGTGATTTACTTTTCACCTCAAAGAGCTCGATCAGAGTAAAGAAGTAATCCCAAACATCTCTCACTTAAGAAGAAATGTAACGCTTTGAACTAGAAGGATGCTTGTTACAAGAACAAACGACATGTTCAGATACCGCCCCAGCTCTTTGCTTGTTAGACTAACCACGCCTCCTCCGACACCATCTCATTTTGCGTCCTCGTGCTGCGTTCAGCATTTGGGCTCTAGAATAAAGCTAAAGAATAAAAATCAGGGGCTGCGGTTTGCGGTGGATTCGATGCATCGGTCTGTAACTTCTATGAGAACATTCCACATTCTATTTGCAGGGAGTCCGTTCCATAGTTTCTGAAGAACTGGAAGGCTGTCACTCAAAATGTCCTCTGGTCCCTTACTGGTCGGTCCAAGCATGTGACACTATTTGTCCTCGGATGGGTAGAAAGCAAGGAGAGGGTAGTGGAATCAGCTGCTTACTGGACAAAGTGTTATACTGAGTGCTCGAGGCAATGTCCATCCTTCATTCATTCCATCAACTCCAGTGGTCATTTATCGTTATACCTGTTTTACCGGAGCATAAGTTCCATGGGAACAGGGACTTTGTTTCGTTTATTCTTGCGTTTCCAGCTCCCAGAACAGTGCCTGACACTTGGGGGTGCTGAATAAATACGTCCTGAATAACATGGTTCAGAGAAGTTAAGACACTTTTCCAGGCTGACGCAGCCAGGAAGTAACTGGACTGAGGTTTGAACACATCTGTCTAACTCTAAAATCCATGCTGATTATACTATGAAAACTAGCTCCAGCTACAACTCTCCCCTGAAGTCCCTGAATGTTGCATGCTCAATTCTCTTCACAAATAGAGATCTTAAATTTCACATGTCCCAGATGGAAGTCTGCTCTTCCTCTCAGCCTCAGCTCCAACCACCTCAGTTTCCCATCTCAATTAATGGCGCCTTCCAGTCATTCAGTTCAAAACCCTTAGTCATCCCCGACTTCTTTTTCCTTTCGCACTCCAAACCCTGTTGGGAAATTCTGTTGTCTTTGCTTTCAACGCCTCTCCAGAAGCTGACCCCTTCTCACCACCTCCACTGCTACTACGCTTGTCCAAGCCGCAGGACCCCTACCTCTCGCCTGGATTGTTCCATAGCCTCCTGCTTGCCCTGCTCCCATCCTTGCCTCCCCTTGCTGTTCAGCTTACACAGCAGCCTGAGTGACTCTGCTATGGACTGAATGTTTGTATCCTTCCAAAATTCATATGTTGAAGCCCCAACTTCCAATATGATGGTATTAAGAGGAGGGCCCTTTGGGAGGTAATTAGGATTAGATGAGGTCATGAGGGTGGGGCCCCATGATGGGATTAGTGCCCTTATAAGAAGAGGAAGAGACACCAGGGCTTCTTCTCTCTCTACCACGTGAGGACACTGGGGACGGCTGTCCCCAAGCCAGGAGGAGGGTCTTCACCAGAAACTGAACCCTGCCAGACCTTGATCTTGGACTTTCCAGTGTCCAGAACGGTGAGAAAATAAATGTCTGTTGTTTAAGCCTCCCAGTCTGTTGTATTTTATTATGGCAGCCTGAGCAGACACTGTAAATACATGGCGCCACTCCCCTGTGCCAAACCCTCAGGGGTTTCCCATTTCTTTCCGAGTCAAGGATAAATTCTTTGCAGTGGAACCTACCAGGTTCTATGTAATCATCTCCTGTGTCCTGTGTGGGCTCCCCCATCCCTCTCTCTCATTCAGCTATCCAGGCTTTCTTGTTGGTCCTCAAAGCAGGCTCTCACTTCAGGCCTCTGTACAGGGTTTTCCTCAACATGGAATGCTCTTCCCCAGAAAATCTGCCTGACTAACTCCCTCCCACTCTCCTCGCACAGGTTGACCTCTCAGAGCCCTATCTTGACTCCATCACCTAAAATTGCACCCTCCCTCAGCCTTCACCTTCGCCACCACTCCCGATCCCATACCTGCTCTATTTTTCCTGTAGCATCTAACATACTCTGTACTTTATTTCTTTATGTTTCCTGCTTATTAACCATCTCCTCCTGCAACAATGTGACAGGAAGACACGGGTGTGCTCTCTGAGGAGCCTGAACCTCCACACTCGACACGTGGTGTTTGGTGAATGAACGTCCTTGACCCACAAGTCCTTGAGTCCTGAACGTTAAAGCTGGGGATGATCTATTTCAATCTCAATTTATAGGTGAGGGAACAGAGACACAGAGAGGTGACAGGAGCAGCTGAGGTCATACACAGATGGCCAGTGACAGAGAAAATCAATAGAGGCAGATCCTCTCTACCTATCAAAGTCTTCACTGGAGCATGTGAGCCTCCGTGGCTTAAAAAAGAAGTGACAGCAAACTAGAAGATTCTGGAGCTGCTTCCAGCAAACAAGCCATTGCAGAGGGAGTAGTTGCTGCAGCGTGCGGCCACCAGAGGGCACTGATGTGTCATCTTGGAGGCCGACACTGACCGTGCAAGAGCGCGGAGTGAGAGGACCAGGAAGCAATCAGGATGCAGAGGGCGCCACCAGCCCCCAAACGAAATGTGGTGGCGGGAGGGAACACAGGACCTCCAGGACTCTCCAAGTTATCAGCGAGACGTTGAGCCCCAAAGCGATCAAAACGCCATTGGAAAATGATGATGGTGACTGGGAAAACTTACAATCTGCTTTCGTAAGCATAGTGGAGCCAAGCCGGAGCAGGGTGACCCGCCCCTGTTTGCTGCACCTGGTGGAGTTGGGTGACTGTGGGTGCACAGGTGCCCTCCTGCCTGCCCCAGGAAAGTTGGAGGAAGGAAGAGTTAGGTGACCCTAAAATAAAGTCCTAAACTTTAGATGTCAAGCAATGAGATGGGAAACCAGGCTCATTTTTGTTTGAATGGAGTGTCATTGCTCATGGCCCAGAATAGCCCAACATTATGAGAGCACTGGCCACCGCTCAGTCCAGATGCTCGATGAACTTTTACATACGTGAGAGCATTTGGCATCATACTGTACCTTTAGACACTGTGATCCCCATTTTACAGCTGAGGGACCCACAGTTCCAGAGATGCAGGTAGAAGAGATGAGATCTGACCTTGGGTTCTTTTATTCTGATGCCCTTTGGCTCAACCACTACTGAATAACTCCCTGGTTCTCAGCCTGAGCAACATATTAGAATCACCTGGTGTATCAGCCTGCGTTCCACCAGGAAAGAAGAACCGGTAGGAGACGGATGTTAAGAGGTTTACTGCACAGATTGGCTTTTGCGATCATGGGCGCTGACTAGGCAAGTCTGACATCTGTAGGGCATGTTGTCAGGAACGGCAGGCTGGTACCCCTGGGTGTGGGCTGAAGCCACTGTCCACAGGTGGGATTTCTTCCTCATTAGGGAAACCTCAGCTCTGCTCTTTCAACAGATGGAGTCAGTCCCACGCAGATTGAATCTCCCTTACTTAAAGTCGACTGATTATGGACTTCAATCACATCTGCAAAACACCCTCCCAGCAACTCCTGAGTTAGTGTTTGATTGAATAACTGGAAACTATAGCTGTCTTGTCCAGGCTGCTATAACAGAATACAATACACTGTGTGGCTTATCAACAACAGAAACTTATTACTCACAGTTCTGGAGGCTGGAAGTCTGAGATCAGAGTGCCTGCCTTATCAAGTTCTGGTGAGAACTCTCCTCCAGGCTGCAGGCTGCTGACTTCTTCTTGTATGCTCACGTGGTGGAAAGAGAAGGGAAGAGGGGAAGCAAGCTCTCTTGTGTCTTATAAGGGCACTAATTCCATTCATGAGGGCTCCACCCTCGTGACTTATCTAATCCTAATCACCTCTCAAAGGCCCCACCTCCTAATGCCATCACATCATGGGGTAGGGTTTCAACATATGAATTCTGGGGGGACACAAACATTCAGTCCGTGACAATAGCCTTGCCAAGTTGACATGTTAAAAACACCATTATACCCCGAAAGCTTTTGAAAAGTAGGCTTCTTGGGTCCTACCTCAGACCAATTGAATCCAAATGTCATGGAATGGAACCTGGACGTTCATTTTCTTTCTATTTTTGTATAGCTCCTCAGGACATTCTGATGAATAGTGAAGCTTAAGAACTATGAGTATCGTCAGTGAGTGAGGGGCCTTTGGAACTTGAACTGAGCCACCAGTACTTGGTTTACTGTGTTAGGATCACTGTAGAGAAGACAGGCCCCCCCCTGGAGAGAGCATGTGCTGGCTCTGTGCTTGCTTTGTCACCCTGGGCAACTCCCTTCCCTGCTCAGCCTCCTCCTCACCATCTGTGAAAGGAGGAGAATGGGGGCAAAAGCCAACTGCCCCACCGACATTTACCCAGCAGCCATTCCCCTTCTTTCTGATTATAGAATCTCAGTGTTGTTTGGCCTCACAATTCCCAGGTTGTGGGAATTGAATTGAAGGGTTGAATCATGACTGGCCCCAACCAGTCCTGGTAGTGCCAGCCCCCTTCCTCGGTACCCCCTTTAACAGCTTCCCTTGCAACCAGCAGTGGGCACAGGCCCCACTCCTGGCCAATAAGACACAAGTGAAGTTGACAATAGTCTTTGAAGTAATAGTTCCCTCACGGATAGAGAGAAAGTTCCTCCTTCTGCTCCACATGCAGTCATGAAAGGATGAGAGCCCTGGCATGGCAGCCCCATGTGACATGAGTCGAGGGACATAAGCCCACACACATGGAGGAGGAAAATAGAAGCATAGACAAAGTTCGGGTCCTGGACACCACTGTGGAGCCAGGGCACCATTTCTTGCCTTTGATTATAAAATATTTGCTGAGAACACCCACCCTGATTAGCAGTAGTCAAGAGAGGGAAAGAGAGAATGGTTCTGCTGCCATCTTGTTCCAGAGATTTGGTATTTGTGGGGCTGACAATGGGATTTTGGAGATGGAAGATTCTCAACTCAGTGATCCAGCTGAGCAGGTACTCCACCTGATTCTAGTGTCTCTGCATACAGAAAACCTCTTATTTACCATAGGCTCTCTGAGGAAATAACCATCAATTATTGACAGTAGTGTTCAAGGCCCTCTACAATACAGTCATTCTCTACCCAAGTCAAACATGTCGTGTCTCTTCAACGTCTCTGGAATATTCCATGGTGATTCCCATGTTCATTTTGGCTTGAACTTCTTTCCCAGTCTAGAATCCTCTCCTTGTCCTTCTTTCTCTGTCTGTCTGAATCCCACCATCTGAAGTCCAACTGCCTCCAGCAAGATGTGAGTAACTCTGGTCTACACCACCCCCTTCCTGACCACCCAGAGCCCTTCTCCTGGTGCCCTTCGCTAAAGCAATTGATCTCAGAGTCATAGAGGAGCCCTTAGGGAGGGCTCAAGATGCCAACCCAAACCTGCAAAGCATCTCATTTCTTTTTTTCCCCAGTTTTATTGAGATATAATTGACGTATAACATTGTATTAGCTTAAGGTGTACAACATAATGATTTGATATATGTGTATATTGCAAAATGATCACCACAGTAAGTCTAGTTAACATCCATCACTTTACGTAGTTACAAATTTTTTTCCTTGAGATGAGAACTTTTAAGATCTACTCTCTAAAGAACTGTAAAATATACAAAACACTATTGTTCGATATAATCATCATGTATGTTACATCCCCAGAACTTATTTATCTCATAACTGGAAGTCTGTACCTTTGACCACCTTCACCCAATTCGCCCCTCCCCTGCCCCACCTCCACCCCACCTCTGGCCACCAACAATCTTCAGTCTGATCTATATTTCTATGAGTTTGTTTTTTTAGATTCCTCATATAAGTGAGATCATACAGTGTTTGTCTTTCTCTTTCTGGCTTATATCATTTAGCATGATACCCTGAAGGTCCATCCATGTTGTCACAAATGGCAGGATTTCCTTCTTTTTATGGCTGAATAGTATTCCATTGTGTGTGTGTTTATATGTATACCACGTCTTCTTTATCCATTCATCCGTTGATGGGCACTTAGGTTGCTTCCACATCTTGGCTATTGTGAATAATGCTGCAATGAACATGGGAGAATAGATATCTCTTCAGGATAGTGATTTTGTTTCCTTCAAATATATACCCAGAAGTAGAATTGCTGGATCATATGGTAGTCATTTCTTCCTAATAAATCAATGCCTCATAAATCAACTCAAAACCATGTTTGAAAGTGCCACAAAGGGGGTGAAATTCTGTTCGAGGACATTTCGCTATCTCTCATACCTGCTCCTAGTTTCCTCATTCACGTCATTCACCTGAAGGGCCAGTAATAGAAGTTAAAAGAACACTGCTAACAGCTTTGAGTTTGTTCTGTCTCTGAAAATAAGCAGTTTGATGTCCTTTACCAATGTAGGGCAGTCTTTTTCTACTAAATTTAATTGCTTCAGTCCCCACTTGCCCAAATTACAAGGTATCCTGTATCTTTCCCTGAGACATGCCTGAGAAAATTGCCCAAGAATCCCAGGATTTACTCAGCTCAGAGGCATGTCTTGCTTCCAAACAATAGGCTAAGATCAGAGCTGGAGAAACCAGTCAGCTGTGGACAGGCTCCAACTTTCTGCCATCATGATTTCTTTTGCTACAGGGTCACTGTTGGGAACTGGGTCCCTGTGGTTCAATGTGCCCCCGCTCTCACCACTCCAAATGAGCTCAAGAGCCATAGTGATGTTTTATTTTGAAGGAAGACAAAGGACATTCTTCCTCTCTCCAGAGCTATGACTGTCTGAGGCTTAAAGCCCCCAGAGGGGGTTTGCACTCAGCCCCACAGAACGTTCTCCGTGCCTGGTTAGTTACATCGGGGGCATTTTGAGTCTCAGTCAAACAACCGGCCAAAACCAGCCCCACACGGACCTTCTGGTGGGGAACTGGGCCCAGGTGGTCATCCAGACTCATGCTTCCGTGCAACTGGGATCCTTGTTGGGGGTTCTCAGTGTCCTTTCCTGTCTGACCTATCTTAGTCAGTCTGAGAAGTTCTATCAATTTGCATTCTTGAAAGGGAAGAGACTAGGGGGCTACACCCCTTTCTTTCCCAGGTGGCAACTCGGTCTCCAATCAAATTCACCTACATTCCTCCAAGCGACCACTTGGCATAATGAGGGATGTAGGGAAGCTGAGTTGTTCAGGTCACAAATGTCCCAGGGTCATTAGTGACTACTTGTCTTAACACGGAATCACTGAGAGGTGCCACTCAAGTGACCTCACAGAGGTCACTGGTGTATCCACCTAGACAGAGAACTAGCTGATCCTCTTTTTTCTCTTTTTTGGTAGTTTCTTGAAGTCCTGCTTGGTCAGGCTTGTAAGAGCTCAGACATTAAACTCTGAAGGGTCGCAAGCTTCCCCTGGAGGGGAAGCTCTGGGCAGGACTGAATGAAGTCAGGTGACAGGCGTCAGGGACTTTTAACAGGCATTGGCCTCTCCCGGCGTGCCTCCCTTCCAATGACGTGGTCTGGCTGCAGCTGGTCTGGGAGAGTAGACCTGGGAAAGCCCCCACTTGCAAGGACGTGGGCCGTCTCTGAGACGGCCGGGTGCAGATGGAGTGGGACCCAGGAAAGCAGCTGAGAGCAGCCTGCCCCTGCTCACTTCTCTGTAACACGGGTGGGTGGTATGGTCGTGCTTGGGGATGCCACCCCCGGGCCATCATGACACATCAGAAGATGGCACCATGCCACCCACTTGTCCTCTTGCATAGCCTGTCTGAGGTTAACTTCCATCCTTTCCCCATTGGCCAACACCAATCCTCGGCTCCAAAAACCTTCCTCTTGGCTTCCATTGCAGGTGCCAAGTTGAAAGTCTCTTTCAAAGGGGTGTTTCCGGAGCAGTGGGTAACGGTAGGGTTGGAGGGAAGGAGGGTAAAGGGGGAGAGATTAGAAGTTGCCCTAGGCCTGGCCCCTGAGCCTTTGACAAGAGAGCCCCCCTGTCTCTGGTTTGGGCTCATTGCTTCAGAATTGCTCACTACTTCCAAAGCAGCCCGAGTGTCTGGCAGGGGCCTCCTCAGGACAGATTAAGGCCCCACACCCCGGAGCTGCAGCTCCCTGCAAAGCCCCACAGTTGCTTGCAGAGCAGGTTTGATGCTGTCTCACTGGACACAGGGACCGTGTGTGAATTTCTTCCATCTTCCTAGGGGAGGTTTCCAAAAGTTTTCCAAGGGCCCTTTCAGCTGTGGTCTAAATTCCGGGGCTTGGCACCCCTCCAGGGAGGAGCCCCATTTACTTTGGCACCTGGGAGCTTCCTATTTCGTCCCAGGCTCTGAATGTAGGGAATAGGATTTTGCTGGGAGGCACACCGTAGGAATCCTCCGTGCTGTCAAGACAGATGGAGGCCGTGGCTACCAAGCCATCGGGAACCTCCCATTCTTGCTCCCCAAGAAATCCTCCCCCGTTGGCTTTGAGGTTGACGGGAGTTGCCCACAAAAGGCTGTTTGATGAGGGGTTCGTGCTGGTTGGATCTTGGAGGATGTTACAGATACTCAAATTTTCCTTACACATACTATTTTCCCTTCCAAAATTAGAGAAAATGTATAGTGTTCATTTTGGGGAATCCATTCAAAAGGTGCATGGAAGGATGATTTTCACAAACCAAGAAAGCAAATTTCTTCTTCAGGCTCATGGTTTACAGCCTGGTGAGGCCAAATAGGTGTCTGATGCGGGAATGCTGGAGTTGCTCACAGCATTCTCAAAATATACAAATTGGACAATTAATTTACTCTTTCATTTTTGGCAGGGAAAGGAGAGAAGGACTTGCCAGTACCCATTACTTGACCACAGACCCTCCCAGAAATATCTTAATGGCTTGACTGCCATGAAAGCGACCCATTGTGTTACCGCCCAGGGTATCAGCTCGAGTCTCTCTCCCAGTTTTCCACTCAGGAAAACAATGGCTCATCACTGAGAAGAGCTCTCAAAGGCTCTCCCTCCAACCACATTCATGGAAACACCGCACGTTCCACTCACGGCCTCACCCCTGCGTCTCGTGCTACCAGACTTCCCCCCGGGAGCGGAAAGCTGAGCCACCCCAGAGCTGGTGTTGCTTCTGGGCGTTTCCTAGACCACTTGGGCTGCAGCTGTGGTGGGTGGTATCACGGGGGTCTGACTTTCTGTCATAGTCTTCCTCCTTCATCCCCGGATAATCACTTGCCCACGTCTCTCCAAGGCAAGGCAATCAGAATTAATTTTTAAATTTAGTTGCTTTATGGAATTTTATAAGCTGTTCTATCCTCGTGTTTTACTTCTTGGCATTTTTGTTGACTTTGGCAGGAAGCAGGGCTGGGGAAAGGTGTGTTGGAAGTGGGAGGTGGGGGAAATCATGTGCTTTCTCGAGAGATGATGACAAGAAATTCGGTCCCCATTCTCTCCTCCTCCCTTGAGAGTTGTTGCTTATATTTCTGTAAAGGGTAAAACTGAAAAGGAATGTGACCTAGAGTTTAGAGAGTTTTGTTTTAATGGTTTCAGGTAAAGCATTTTGCATGTCCTTTTTTTCTTTTTCTTTTTTTGTGTAGGTGAAAGTATTTACTTTGAAAATACGTGCCTTACATGCATTCTTTTTTTTTTTTTTTAAGAATAGTTCTAATTTTTTTTTTGCAGGGAAAGATTCGCCCTGAGCTAACATCTGTTGCTAATCTTCCTTTTTTTTTCCCTCCCCAAATCTTCAGTGCATGGTTGTATATCCTAGTTGTAAGTCCTTCTAGTTCTATGTGAGATGCCACCACAGCATGACAACTGACAGACAGGTGGTATGATTCTGTGCCTGGGAAATGAACTGGGGCTGCTGAAGCAGTGAGAGGGCCAAACTTTAACCACTAGGCCATCAGGGCTGGAGCTACATGAGTTCTTTTTTTCACCCGTTTTATTGAGATATAATTGACATATAACATTATATTAGTTTCAGGTATACAACGTGATGATTTGATACATGTGTATATTGTCAAAGGGTCATCAGGATGAGTTTACTTAACATCCATCATCTCACACAGTTACAAATTTTTTTTTCTTTTTTCTTTTTTCTTTTTGCGAGGAAGACTAGCCCTGAGCTAACATCCGTGCCCATCTTCCTCTACTTTATAAGGGACGCCACCACAGCATGGCTGACAAGTGGTGCATCGGTCTGCACCCAAGATCCAAACCCAAGAAACCTGGGCCACCAAAGTGGAGTACGCGAACTTAACGACTATGCCACCGGGCCAGCCCCTGAATTTCTTTTCTTTTGATGAGAACTTTTACCATTTACTCTCTTAGCAACTTTCAAATCCTGTCATTTTGTTTTGTTTTGTTTTGTTTTGCTGGAGTTCTTTTTTATCAGAGTGAACTGGTCCTCTCACCCCCCTGTTCCTGCTGCACCAGGAGGACTTCTGATCCTGTACAGTTGTCATGCGACACTGTAATTATTTGCCTCCTTATCTGCTTCTCTCACTAGACTGCACTCACAGAGAGCAGAGGCTGGGAGTACTCATCATTATTTCCCCAGCATCCAGCACAGTGCCTGGCACACACCAGGGCTCAATAGATATTTGTCAGATGAACAGAACATTCCAGTAAATTATGCTAGCACCTTTTTCCTTTTCTTTTTCAGGAGGCTACCCCAAAGGAGAGTGGAATAGGGCAAAAAGCAAATGTGCAGCCTTCGGACTTGAGGTCTGTGTTCCAGCCTGTGCTGGCCAGTTCGGGCCACTCTGCCCATCTTCTGGTTCTGGTTTTCAGGACACTGGTTTACAAGTTGGTGAATACAATGAAGGAAGTCAGCCTTGTCTTTATCCTCACCAACCAAGTGGTCAGTGGGCCAGCTGTCCCATCCAGCACCACCCATGCAAATTCACGAGTGTTTTCTCTTCGACTGACTCACTTGGCCAAGGCATGGGCAGAACCACGTGACTCCTCCACCAAAAACTATGAAGTATGTCATTGTGTTCTCATGTGAGTGAGCATTGTGAACCAGGGAGCTTCCCTTTTCCTCACTTTTAAGGCCATGTGCATTTGTGTTTTGCACGCTGCCCCGTGCAGAAGGCAGCAGCTATGGTGGGGGCAAAGCAAGAGGACACAGAGGCCTTCAGGACTCACTCAGAGAGGCACCTACAGCTTCCACAACACTACTGGTGTACATCGGAGTGGCTGACACTCGTGTGGAGGTGATTTATCTCCCTGGTGTGAACCTCAAAAATACCTGCCTAGTGTGTTGAGAGGCTTAGATCAACCGCAGTGCCAATGCTGGAATTACCTCTTGACAGGGATTCTGGACTCAGAGCATCCACAAACTTGAATAGAAGAACTACATCCTTTTTTTCCTCCCAATAACCTCTAACTGAAATTTAGCATTTTCTTCAGTGATGAAGGTAAGCAATACTGCCAGTAATGGCACCATCAGTGTCATTGTCACTGATACAGACTACAGGGACTTTCGTATCACTTCACAGTGGGTATAGATATCCCACAATGTCTTTTCCAGTCATTGCTACTTAGAAATTATATAGCTATTAGACCACTGGCAGATCTTGTTTTTGAATGCGTTAATAAAGAAGTACTCGTGTTACTATATGTATTTGTCAGGATTCTTCAGAGAAACAAAACCAATAGGATATATAGGATAAACCTATAGGATATATATATATATAATCCTATATATGTGATTTATTTGAAGAAATATGATTTATTATGCAGAATTGGCTCACATGATTATGAAGGCTGAGAAGTCCCATGATCTGCTGTCTGCAAGCTGGAGACCCAGGGGAGCCAGTGGTGTGGTTCTCAGAACTGGAGGGCGGAGGGTGTAAGTTCCAGTCGAGGTCAGGAGATGGTGATGTCCCAGTTCAAGGGATGAGGCAGAAAGATTGAATTCTCCCTTCCTCTGCCTTTTTGTTCTGTTCAGGCCCTCAACAGATTGGGTGATGCCCACCAGCATTGGGGAGGGCTATCTGCTTTACTCAGTCTATCATTCAAATACAAATCTCATCCAGATACACTCCCACCAATGCAACCAGAAATAATGTTTAACCAAATATCTGCGCACTCCATGACCCAGTCAAGTTGACACATAAAATCAACCAGCACACTATATCATGAACTTTTTTTTTGATTATTATTTTACTGAAGTCATAATAGTTTATAACATTGTGAAATTTCAGGTGTACATTATTATTTGTCAGTCACCATATATATGTGCCCCTTTACCCCTTATGCCCATCCCGCAATCCCCTTCCCTTCTGGTAACCACTAATCTGTTCCCTTCGTCCGTGTGTTAATCTTCCACATATGAGTGAAATCATGTGATGCTTGTCTTTCTCTGTCTGGCTTATTTCATTTAACATAATACCCTCAAGGTCCACCCAGGTTTTTACAAATGGGATGATTTTGTCTTTTTTTTTATGGCCGACTAGTATTCCATTGGTTAACACATATAGCACATCTTCTTTATCTACTCATCAGTCGATGGGCACTTGGGTTGCTTCCACATCTTGGCTATTGTGAATAATGCTGCAGTGAATATAGGGGTGCATAACTCTCTTTGAATTGTTGATTTCAAGTTCTTTGGATAGATATCCAGTAGTGGGGTAGCTGGGATGAACTTGGTTTTTTAAAAAATATTTTTATTGCTGTATTTCAATGTAGTTTGTAATTCAATGTATTTTAGATTATGCATTTAAAAATATTGTTTTGAGAAGAGATACACAGGCTTCACTGGACAGCCAAAGGGGTTCATGACACCAAAAAATGTTAAGAACCCCTGTGAGAACAACTCTGCGTGTGACCACTTATTTGGAGGAAATAATCATTCTCAAAATAGCACATTCTGTTGTATAGTCTTTCAATACATTTAAGGAAAGGACGTGTGTGCCAGTTATCAATTTATTGCTCTTCAACTCTAAATTCACCTTTCATGCAGGGCCGGCTGGGTGGCGTAGTAGTTAAGTCCAGTGCACTTGGCTTCCGTGGCGTGGAGTTTGCAGGTTCAGATCCTGGGGGCGGGCCTATACCACTTGTTAAGCCATGCTGTGGTGACCCACATACAAAATAGAGGAAGATGGGCACAGATGTCAGCTCAGGGCCACTCTTCCTCACCCCCCCCCAAAAAAATAAATAAATTATTCACCTTTCATGGCTTACTCAGCCATAGAGCTGTGCCTTAGCTTTTCTCCTTTGCCACTGGCATGATGCTAAGCCTTATCACTAGAGGGCGCTAGAGGAACCACAGCGGGAGGAAGGGGCTTCCTTCCTAGACGACAGCATGCTTCTGTTCCTTTCTTGTTGTTCCTACTGCATGGCTACCAGTGAGATGGGGGGTGGGCATCCACTGGCACTCACCCCCATCAAGCTTCAGTGGCACCCCGCAATTCTTAGTGAATTCCATATTGCCCTTTCCTGTCCACCAGCCATGGCCCACTGGCACCAGCAGGAGGCTTCCAGCTACAAGGTTGGGTAGGGGCTGTATCCCTGTAACTGGAGCAGTTCTGACCCAGGGCAATTCAGCAAACTAATCTATCATCCGCTGGACTACAACCACACCTTCCCCTGTCAGGTCTGAGTTCCAGTAGGACTGCCTAACAAAGTACCATAAACTGGGTGGCTTAAACAACAGAAATTTCTTGTCTCACAGTTCTGGGGGTTGGAAGTCCAAGATGAAGATGTTGACGAGGTGGGTTCCTCCTGGGGGCTGGGAGAGAGAATCTGTCCCAGGCCTCGCCCCTGGCTTCTAGTGGTTTGCTGATAATCTTTGGCATTCCTTGGCTTGTAGAAGCATCGCCCTCTCTCTGCCTTCATCTTCACATGGTGTTCTCCCTGTGTTCATGTCAGTGTCCAAATTTCTCCTTTTTATATATGACATGAGTGATTTTGGATTAGGGGCCCAATCTACTCCTGTATAACCTATCCTAATAAGAAATTACATCTTCAGTGACCCTATTTCCAAATAAGGCCCCATTCTGAGGTACTGGGGGTTAGGACTTCAACATATGGATTTTGGGGGACACAATTCAACCCATAAGACCTCACTTTAAGTTTGCTCCTTCTTTCGGTACTCTCTCTCTCAGTCTTAGGGTATTCTTTAGAGATGTTTTTACCTCGTTATAGATAATACCCTGTTACTAGATAATTATTCTCTATGTTAAACTTCTCTTTTCTCCTGATGGAACCCAAACTGACACGAGAGTAATGACATGACCTAGTGGCTGCACCAATTTACATTCCCATCGACAGTGCACAAAGATTCCTTTTTCTCCACATCCTCACCAACACTTGTTATTTCCAGGCACTTTATTTTTAATCTTTCCTCAACCTCATGCCCACTTACAAAACTATTATATAACTTTCCCAAGGTGCCACACTTGGTGATGGGTAGTGCTGAGACAAACTCGGTTGTGTTTTGTTTTTGTTTTATTCCAAAGACTGAGTGCCCTCTACTCTACAGTGCTGCTTCCATACTAATGATGCCTGTGTGGGTCTCCAGCAGGCTGGTCTTGGCCCCATCATGATGCTCACAGTTTCCATCCAATGGAAATGTTGGCTTCATTCATTCATTTGCTCATTTATTCATTCAACAAACATTCGCTGCATGTATTTACTACCGTGTGCTAAATTCTATATGCTTAGGGACATAGAGATGGCTGAAGCCCTGCTCTTCAAGAGCTAAAAATGTAATGGTGGAGACTGACAAGGGAGAAACGTGTGTTAGATGCTGTGGGCAGGTTTCCCTGAGAAGGTGACGCTTGAGCTGAGGCTTGGAAAACAGCAAACCAGGAAGAGAATGAGAGAAGGATGTTCCAGAGAGAAGAAAGAGCAGGAACAGAGGGATGAAGAGAGTTGGGCATGGTTTGTTGGGGAAACCATATCAACAATGGTTGAAGGAGGTGAGAATGTTAAACCTAGAAAAAAGATCACAATCTTCAACACACAGGAGTCCTATGTCCTTAAATTGCGTGTGGTCCGAAAATATGCAGAGTTGTAGTAGATCAGTCTTGATCCCAGAATGTCAGCCAGGTGTGCACAAGCATAGTGACCCCTGCATTAGGACTGCCACAGGGCCACGAGCATGAGTGAGACCCCATCAGTTATAAGATATAGCCTGATTTCCCAGATTTTCAAAAGTAAAACAGTCGTACGTCTGAGGAATGGTAAAGAAGAGTATGCATGAAAGAAAAATGGAGTCGCGGGAAGGCCACTCTGTGGAAGGTCTGGGCGGCATAATCCTAAAAGAACATGTGCTTTGGAGTCAGGATCATCTGGGTTCAAATACAGGCTCTGCCATTTACAGTTATATAACGTGGTGCCAGTTACTAAACCTAGACAATCTCAGTGTCCTCCTCTGAAACATGGGGATAATTATGACCTCAAAGAATGAGATAAAATATGAAAATCTCACCTCTGATATGAAGGCCATAGCTGTGAACAAGGAGGAGAATTAAGGCCCACATTGTGGCTCTTTGCTGGGCCAGCCTGGAGAGAGATCTCTAAGGCTGAGACTTACCTCTCCTGAGCAATTCTTAAAAAGTGATGCTTCATGATATCAGGGCTCCCAAACCTTGCATGTTTGTCAGTTACAAAGTTTTGAATGCACACCACAAATATAGGTGTATTTATTTATCAACCGATTATATAAGTGTACTACTATACTAACATACTATACCTATTATGAGATATACACAAGATTTAAAAGTATGAGGTGAAGACAAAATAAACATGAATTTAAATAAATTGTTTTACTTTATTTGTGATCCAAAAGCCCTTGACCTATCACCAATCAGAAATACCATTTTTTTGTGAGAACACTCCAATTATATATACTTTGTTTCTGAAAATCGTGATTTGCATTTGGTGATACAGTGATTGGAAGGTTTATTTATAAGCTTGGTTCTAATGGCATTAGCAGCTGAAGTGGATCCCTCACAAAGATGCAAACAAAGAAGTGCATCGTTGGCTGAGCTTGCTCGGTTATGATAACCATCAGTGGCTTAGCAAGGCCAAATGGTGCCTAAGGGCAATACAGTGATGCCCTGTCTCCCTAGCCTTGTCCAGAAATGAATAAGTACATATGAAACTAGGGTGCACTCATGTGTTCAACGTTGAACAAATCTACGGATTTGAACTCAGTGCAAAATTGAAATGGAAAATTCTCTTACTGGCATCTTTGCTGCCCGCCTCGTCCCCCCGCCCCCCACTGGCGGACACCGGGAACACTACTTCCACCACCACTGACAGGGTATTGTATTTGACATGGCAGCTGACTTTTCACAGAGCAAGGAGTGATCCAAGAAAGCGAGGCAGGAGCTGCAGGAACCTTTCTGGATCTAGCCTCGGAAGTCACACGCCATCACTTTCATGGTATTCATTTTGCCACAGGTCAGCCCCGATTCAGTGCAGGAGGGGACTACACGAGGGCAAAAACATCAGAAAGTGTGGATCGTTGGGGACCATTCAAGGCTGGCTACCACAGAATAGGGCAGAAAAATGAGAGAACGGGTTGAGTAAAAAGAAAATATAACAGCCAGAAAACAGAGACTCCAGCTTAGCAAAGTAGCAGAGAAGTCCTGGAATGACACTGGGTTTGACACTGGGTCTGATCAGGTTTAAACAGCAACCAGACCAGATCGCATGAAGAGGACGGAGGATGCTGGGAGGAGGGTCTCCAGGAAAAAAGAAAAATGCTAAAAAGATAGACCATCTGATATGCTTAAGTGTTTAAAAAAAAGTTGGTTAATATAAAAGATAAACAGGCATACTAAAAATTTTAAGAGTTTTTTGAACAGCTCAGATTTGCTTCATTGAGCAAAAATCCATTGGAATTTGGCAGCACCAAATGGGAGGTGGTTAAGAACCTTCCCCCGACAGAAGCCAGGGAGAGACTTATATAGAGAAGGTGGGAAGCAAAGAAAGGAAGTTATCTGATTGGCTATAACAGTGTAGTTGGCTGTTTGTGATTGGTCGTCGTTTGTGTTTTGATTTCTTAACCTTGAGGCATTTCCAGGCTTAGGTTTTGGTTTGCTTATGTAGGTTGCTAAGGCATTAGAACCACCTCGGGCTAATGGCTTCCTCGTTTAATTAATTTAACAACGTATAAACAGTATTACAGGAGAAAAATCAAGCCGTCAATGTATAGAAAACTATAAAAGGTACAAACAAGATAATTGTCTAAGTCCAGAAAAATAAAACATTTTGCAGAAAAGACAATGTAATAGTTGCAGGTTACTTAGGTTTTACAGTGACTATCATTTACAGGAACATGATAATGTCAATAACTTTATTGATTTAGCTAAAAATGGGATATAAGTATTGGGAGGAGGGAAAGAGAGGAAGTGGGGGTAAGGAATACAGAAGCACTAAATCTTCATCTAGCAAACGGAAAATCAATAGATAATGTCCAAGGTTAAAAAAACTCACATAGGCCTACTATTTAGAAATCTAGAAATACGTATCAAGATAGTTAAAGAATTTAAAGTGATCTTCTCTGGGGATCAGAACCAGGGATGGGGCGGGTGGAGGGATGAGGCGGGGACAACTGTTTTTTGTTATAAACCATTTAGTACTATTTAATCTTCTCTGCTACAAAAAAGAAGACTAATTCAAACAATGTATATAAAGTAGAACTCCTCTGGACTAGCAACCAGCATCTCTGAGTTTCTACGCCATGCTTTAAAATCACAACATTTATGGCTGCAGACGTATCTGGAGAGTAAACTGCCACTGTGATGAATATAAAAATGTTTTTGCCATACCACATATAGTCAATTACGAGAACTAAAAAAGATTAGAAATATACAAATAAATGACTACTTAAATTGTCCATTAAAAAACAAATATATTCAACACTCTCTGAAATCATTGCTGTAGCTCCTTGGTTGTACAGTTTCTGCCTATTTCTAGATTTCTTAGTCCTGTCCCCCAGGACTTTCTGCAATGCCTCCTCCCAGAAGATTTCAACACCTATGCTTCACTCCCGCTCCTTTTTCTGAGTGAGAAGGAATCTTTCCTTCTGCTCAGCTCCTGTAGCACTGGATCCACACCTCATTTATGACATTTTAAAGCTTCTGCCTTGTATTATTGATGTCCATGTCTTGAGGACAAGGTCTGCATTTCCATTAGCACGTTTATCCTGCTAACGTGCTTCTAAAATGAGGGCTTCCACAAGACAGTATTGACTCAGTGCAAAACTGAAATGAAAAAGTGTCTGAGCAGTGTCTTTGCTGCTCCTCCATAAATTGACACCTGGAATGTGTGTCTCCTTTGCATCCCCTTTGCTATGTATTTTATACCCATTTTTTTTCAATTGCTGAGTTATTATAAGTAGCCGACTGCTCTTATCGAAGCTTCAGACGGCCTGCGGTTACTGTGTAATGAAAAGAGTGGTTTTTACAAGTTATTTTCTGGAAGCTTAGAGTTCTTATTAACATTTCTGGGAAGGTAGAGGCTCCTGGGGAACATTTCAATGAACATTTTGGTCAGTAGCTGGCTTTCTTCAATGATAAATTCAGGTCAACATTACTCCTGTATCTTACCAACGTGCTTCAAAAATGAGGTATTTGATATAATAATGTACACCTGAAGTTTAATTTACACAATGTTATAAGCCGATATGACCTCAATAAAAAAAAAGGCCGGCCCAGTGGTGTAGTGGTTAAGTTTGCGTGCTCCGCTGCAGCAGGCTTTGCAGGTTCAGATCCCATGTGCAGACCTACACACCACTCATCAAGCCACGCTGTGGTAGCGTCCCATACAAAGTGGAGGAAGATGGGCACGGGTGTTAGCCCAGGGCCAGTCTTCCTCAGCAAAAAGAGGAGGATTGGCAATGGATGTTAGCTCAGGGCTAGTCTTTCTAATCAAAAAAAAAAAGAAAGGGTACTTGAACAAGCTAAACCTGGACCTCTGCCTGGACTATGACTTTTAGTTGGATTTACCTGACTTTGATACAAATGCACTTCATTAAAACATGTATAGGTATAATGTTCTTAAATGGAAGACAAAATGTGCATAAAATATTGAGATAGAACAGAAGTCAAGGAAATTTCTTAGTTGCTCCTCACTGGCCAAATCTCCCCTTTCCTTTAGAGAGCCTGATGACCCCACTCCCTCCCTTCTGCTTCAGGGACTTTTTGGGAGAGGCTGAGAAGTGAGTGCATTGAGGTGAGCCCTTTAAGGACATACCCTAGGACCCCCTGGGTGGCGTGTCAAAGAAAAATCACTAGAATGAAGGGTAAAAATATTAGAACTTCCATTAGTATTTAATTTTCATATTAAAAATAACCATTACTAACAACATATATGAGTCATCATTGACACCGTCATTATTTAAGTCCATATGTCAGATGCCTCATGTCACTTGGAGCCTTGAGGAAAGAGTTCCATAACATGGCAGTGGGGGTGTGCGAGTGATGACAATGACCCTCATTCATTTGTTCTCCAAAGAATTTCCAAGGTGCTGCTGTTTCTATGTGACCATGGAAGTAGCTTTCAAGATACGTTGGTGCGATGACCCTCACAGAATAGACAAGTGAGCACAATAACGCATGTGCAATGCATCACCAGAAAGTGGCAGAGTGGACACGACGTGGTCTCAGGATGATTTTTTTGTTGTTGATCTTATAATAATAAGGTAAAAAATAATGATCAACTAATTCTATAAGAAGTTGGTCAAAAAACTCAAAAATTTTAAGAAAAGACTCAAAAGAGAGACACATCCATTATCTATAATAATGAACTTTAACCTAAGTGTATATTGTGCCTTGGGATGTTGGCTATTGGCTATATAAAGTTTCCTGGAAGAGCAAGACATTTTCAAACTGAGCACCTAGAACACGAAGACGGACCTCTATAATTGGTGTACTGAGGGGAATGCTATTTATTTCTAGAGTTCTAAACAGTATGCTTGTGGAATTAGTATTGTTTTAAACTTGGACATTATCTATTGATTTTCCATTATGCTAGATGAAGATTTAGTGTTCCTATATTCCCTACACTCACTTCCTCTCTCTCCACCCTCCCAATAGTTATATCCCATTTTTACTTAAATCAACAAAGGTATTGACCTTGTTTTTGTTGTGAGTGCCATGGAGTTGATTCTGACTCCTAGCCACCCTGTGGACAGCACAGCAGAACCCTGCCTGGTGTTTTCGCGCCATCCTCTCACTTCCGGTGCTGTATCAGACGATGCTCCACTGCTATTCATAGAGTTTTCACGGCCAATTTTTTCTGAAGTGGGTGGCCAGGACCTTCTTCCTAGTCTGTCTTAGTCTGGAAGCTCCAATGAAACCTGTCCGCCATGGGTGACCCTGCTGGTATTTGAAATCCTGGTGGCAGAGCTTTCAACATCCCAGCAACACCCAGCCACCACGTTAGGACAAGACAGGGGGTGTGGTTCCCTGACCAGGAAACAAACAGCAGCCACCGTGGCAATGAGAGCACCGAATCTTAACCACTAGACCACCAGGGCTGGCACTGACATTAGGATGTTCTTATAAATAATGATATTTATTGAAAAACCCAAGTAATTCACTATCACTGTGTTTTCATTTTTGCAAATTGTTTTGTTTTTCTGGAGTTATAATTGTTTTGCTTTCTATATACTGAGGTTTAATTTTTTTCCCCATCAGATTATTTATATATCAACTGATGTTTTTTTATTTTATAAGCATATCAGATGGTCTATATTTTATTATTCTTGTTTTTTTCTGGAGAGCCCCCCTCCCAGCGCCCTCCATCCTCCCCATGCAATCTGGGTTGTTTGCTTTCTAAGCCTGCTGCACTGCGTCATCCTGTTATCCTAGGCTTATTAGAGGACTAGATGGAAAAGGGACTGGAGCAAGATTGTCCAGGGGCTGGTTTGCCACTACAAGGACTTTGGATCTCATTAAATTATTGGAAAACCATAAGAAGTGACAAGAGGGAATCGATTTGAGAGAGTCGTTGTACCAGAGCGACCCGGGGTCAAGAAGATCATGTTTATCCCGAAGTTCAGCTCTGAGCTGCATCCTGGCCTTCCTTGGAACCACCATCCACACACTTAGGCTACAAAAACAATGACCTGGAATAATTACACAAATGCTGGTCCCAAATCTAGCACTGAGGCAGTTACAATGGAAGGAAAATCTCCAACAAAAAATTAAGGATAAGGAATTTTCAATGTTGCAGAAATTCATAGTTCAGGCCAACGTAAAGCTCGAAGTTTCTTCGTGCATTTAACACTTTCCAAAATCCATGTCAAAACAAGCATTGATTGAAAATGCAAACTTTGAAGTTGGAAATAAAACTGATCAGGATCATAAAAAGAGATTACAAAGACAATTTGAAGTTCAAAGGGCAAAGAGAGGGGGAGAGAATTTGTTCTGATGGCCACACTGCACCCTCCAACTCCTCCATTCTTTGGACCCCTCCACTTGCTTTTGTCCTCTTCTGTGCTTTTTTCATTTATATTATTAAAATTATCATAATTATCTTACTGTCTTATAGTACCTTATAAATTTCTAGTGCCTTCACAAAAATCCTATTAAGCCTTTTGACAGCATATAAAGCAGATATAAGGTGGTAGATAAGGTCAGTGCTGTAATTTCCATTTTTATAAGTAAAGAAGCTGGAACTAAGAGAGGTTTAATGTCTTGCTGAGAGTTCCATAGCTGGTCAGCAGCCTCAACAACTTGGAAGAGTAGAATTTTCCAGCTCTCGATGGCATTTTAACTCTTTCTCCCACAACTCCTGGATTTCCTTCCCCGTCTCACTCCGGATTCTTTTTTTCCTTCTTCCTCAACCCAATATCTATATTATAATAACCGAAATTCATTCCTTATCATCTATATAAAGTTTGTTTTCTGTTGTTAATTTTAAATAATTAAACAATAATTTTAAAAATTATAAAAATGGATATATATTTAATGATAGCTTATTATATGTTCTAGAATTTAAATAAAAATTAAAATAAAATAAATTGCAATTTATATTTTAATAATTACATAAAATTTATTTAAAATAATTAAATGATACTTTTAAGTAATAGTTTTTAAAGTAAAATTATTTTTTTCTTAAAAAGCTTTTTACTTGCATGTGGTTCTCAACTTTCTCCTCACACCCCCCTCTGACGGTCAGGGGGTTATCAGGCAGCGAGAGTCCTGCTCCTGAAGCAGAGTCCAAATGGGTCACCTAGGACCCCTCCCCCACACGTTCCTGTCTGAGGTTCATGTGAGCCCCAAATTTAGAATACGTGATTTTCACATTCTGAATATACACAAGAAATTAGGGGGGTTGAACGGAGGTGTGGTTTATTCACTTTCCCGGAAGATTCTTTGCATTACAAAAGGTTTCCCCACTGGGTTTGTATAAACATCAAGCTTTCTAAGGGTATTTTTCATTCAACCTGATGGTCATAAATTCAGCCCAAGAAAATCGCTTGAGTCTCTGGGCTGGTTGATTCGGCCCACCGAGGTGGAGATGACCAAGCACAACCACACAGGGGACCTGGTGTCCTTTGGGTGACACAGGGATGCCTGGAGCAGCAGCTCCAGAGGAAAGTGTCCCTCAAGCTGTAGCCAGTGAAGGAGCATGTAATTCCACGGAAATGAAGCAGCAACTCGGAGCTCTGTAGTCCCGGGAAGAAGGAACACTCCTCTCTCCTGATGAAATGGGTCCCAGCAGTAAGCCACCGCACGGTATCCTCATCTTTGTGGCTTCACATTTGTTGGGTTCCAGGGCCTCATTCCTCCCAGCCCACAAGTAAAGAACATCAGCAAACACGTGGGAATGCGTCCTGAGTGCTTCCTGACTCGACAGAGAGAGTTGTCTGTGTGTGATTGTGTCCTGTGGACCTAATCCCCGGTCACAATCTATCTGCCTGGGGCTAATCTGGCCTGTGCTCATGTTTTAACTTGTGGTGTTTTTTAAACAGTTTAAAATGGAGATCAACAATTTAGAATGAAGAGTCATAGAAAGTCCCAATTTCCCATTTCTTTTGAAAAACAGGTACTCCTGACAGCTATGGCCAAATTCCTACAGGGCAGCTGTGGGGCTGGACTGGGAGGCACTCCTCAGTTTACCACAGACCCCACTGCCCAGGCTGGCCTATTTAGGTGCTCGCCAGGTCACCATGGGATTAGAGTGACAGCTGCCCTAAGGTTTTCCCTTAAGGGCCTCACTCCCTTCTCCATCCAGGCTGTGTGCTTTGGTCAGCTTTGGGGTGTCTATGTATGTTGTGGGGGGAGGTCAACCCCTTCTTCTCTATGACTTGTTGATCCTTGTGTCATCACTTTCTTCTGCCAGCCTCCGGGGCTATAGCCGTCTCTTATCCCCAAGCACACAGTAGGTGGGGATGAGTAGCGAGTAACTGAAACCGCAGAAAGCGAAACCGTGGATGAGGGGGAAAGCAAAACCACGCATAAGGAGGGACTACTGTAGGGTACCGTGCTATCTGCGGTTTCAGGCGTCCATTGGGTGTCTTGGAACACATCCTCCGTGGGAGGGGAGACTACTGTACTTGATATTCACTCCCCAGTCCTCTGAAATAGCTCATATCACCCCATATGTGGTTGCCTGGCTAACCCAGGGACCTATCCTCTGAGACTAGATAAGAACAAGTCTAAACTGGATGGTAACCAGTGGGGAAACTGAGGTTCAGAGCAGCAAAGCTGTCCTGGGTCAACCAGAGCTGGAAGGTGTTGGGACTGACAGTGGCCGGTCACCAGTCTGCCCTCATCTCTCTCTCTCTGCTCCAGCAAACAGGCACTTTCTCCTGCTCAAGAGCTGCGGGAGTGAGGGGGGCCAGCAACGCCTGCAGTGACCCTGCCCAGCTTCACACGTAAAACAGGTCCAAGTGGAATAAAACAAAAAAGAAAATGAAAGCGGTGGCAGAAGAGGCAATGTGGCTGAGAGGGAAGAAATAGGGTACACATGGCTTAAGATGTGGCACAAGACGGGAAGAAAGAGGAAGGAGAAGCTCATTGCTTTCACACGTTGCCTCCCCATGGCACTGTCACAGGCAGTGAATTCTGCTAATTCTGTCTTGGGCCACGTGCCTACCCAGACAATGCCATTTGCTAAAGGAATTCGCCACCTGTTGCCATTGATCCCACCTAGAAGTGTGATTAGAAAAAAATTAAATACAGAAATTGGCTTTTTTCTCCAAGTATGCTGAAAAGGCTTTATATTGTGTCTTTCTCTACAGCAGAAGGGATTGCTAGATGTCCACCCAATTCTTTCCTGTTCCTCCTGGGCACACAACTGGATTGCATTTCCCAGCCTCCCTTGCAGTTAGGTGTGGTCATGTGACCGGATCTAGCTAATGGAATGCAAGAGGAATAAAACCCTCCCAGCCACCACTGGCCCATAAAACCTCCTTCTTTTCCCTTCCATGGTGACCTAGAAAGCACGGATTGAAGAGAGCGCATGTTGGAAAGGAGCCCATCTCCTAAATTACTTCTTTTGTGTGTAGCATTTGATAGGTTTACATCCCTCCTCTATCAGTAGGGGGCAAATTATTTGATTTCTCTGTGCCTCAGTTTTCCTCATCTGCAAATTGGGGATACTGATGGTGACTACCTCTTAGGGCTATTGGAAGTATTAAATGAGTTAATATTTGTAAACTACCTAGAGGAGTGTTCTGCTTATAGTAAGCACTACATAAAGGATGTGTTAAATAAAATATCAAAAGTTCTATAAATGTTATCATTGTATTAGCTTTTATGGCTGTTCTAAACAGTTTAACAAATTTCTTTGGCTGGTATTGAGACTCACCTTGGCTGATAGATTTGTTTTTTTTTTCAGGATAACATGGAACTTATGAGTTATGACTTAGGTGTCAGATGGATTGGCCTAGGTTCAAATCTTGGCTTTGACACCCATTAGCTGTGAGACATTAAAAGATTACTAAACCTCACTAAATCTCAATTGTCTCATTAATAGGATCATTAACACCTACTTCATAGTGTTATTGGAAGATTAATGACATAAAGTTTGTAAAAAAGTCTGTCAAGAGCCTGGCACACAGTACATGCTCATTAAATAACATTGCTCCTAGGTGGTAAGTGATTCAGAGGTCAGGTTTGAGAAGGGGTTGTGCAGAACATTTGAAATTCTTCTTTGAACCTTTCTCCTCATCTCTACAATGAGGAGATTAAACTGGATTTGACTGTGATAAACTCATCCTTCAAGCAAAATCTTAGATAAATATTCAATCTAACATAGATGGAAGCACTGGGGGTCGGGATGGAGAAGACCCTCTCTCTGCCCACCGGCTTTCCCTCACATCCACTCCCCAGATTGTCCCTGAGTCACCTCTGTGGAAGCCCAGGGCTCCTCAGCACAGTGTGATCATTTACAGGACTTGAAGTTCTCTGAACTATTTTGTTCCAGCTCTCGCATTTTATGACCACAGGGACTGGCATTTGGCCATGAAATAAAAGTTGGAGATGAAATTATAACACAACCTGTTCCCTCTGCTAAGGCCTCTTTTGACTGAGCAAATTGCTTCCATCACAGTCTCTCACGCTCACCCGTTCAAACCTCTCTCTCAGGGAACAGTCTCTCCCTTTCCACCTGCTTCTGCCACATAGAGAGAGGGGGCAGGAAGCTGCCACGATGTCACTGCCCAGCTGTCTCGGGCCCCATCTAGGGGCCTAGCTTCTAGACTAGCAAAGGGACCACACCAAAGCCAGATGCTGAATTTCTGACAGATAAGGCCTTTGCCAATTGTACAGCACGGTTTTAAAACAGAATAAACTATCTAGAGAAAAATGAGCTGTCTCAATCCTCCAGGATTTTCCTTCAGTTACTAGTGAAATTATCGCTCAAACTTCCTTCTCTAGCACCATTTATTAGTGCAGATGTAAACTATCCACAAAACTCGAGTTGGCTCTGACTGAGGAGGAGCAGCTCCTCTTTCCTTGCATTCAGAGCAAGTCGCTTTGCTGTTCGACCCTCAGGAGACTTCACTTCCACTGAGATGAAATCCAGACTTCTCCTCGGCCTCAGGCCTCATCTCCTACCACTCTCCTCCTGGCCATTGCTGCCACAATCAAACTTGACTCTTTGTGGTTCCTCCAACACATGAAGCATCTTCTGCTCTCTGGGCCTTTGCACGTGCTGTTTCTATGTCTGAAAGACTTTCCCTCCGGAAAGCTGCATAGCCCCATCCTTCATCAACTCCCTCCTCAGAAAGGACTTCCCTGACCACCTTACCTAAAAAGAGCATCCCTAGTCTCTTTTTAGACCTGGACCCTGCTCTCACCTTCACCCTACATAAAGTGGGTGCATTAATTGGCTATTGCCTGTCTCCCACTTCTTCTCGGGACAGCAGAGCCTCAGTCTACTGAGTTCACTACTGGGTCAGCTCAGCTCCTGGAACAGTGCTTGGCATATAGGTGCTCAGTGAATACCTCTCAAGGGAATGACTAGTAGATCTAAGCTGTTACTTGTGCACTGGCATTAAGGTTGCAAACTCACAAGCTTGCAGGGGCATGTGGTGAACACAAACGCATGCAGAGGAGTGGTGGAAGGTATTGGCTCTCGGCTGCTTGTATTGTGTTCAGGTTTAACAATGCCTGGATTTCTGGCCCTTTTAAAGCCCATGCAGGACCAGCAAAAATGATGAGCCAAACATCCCTTGGCAGGCAGCCCATTGCGACCCCAGATCTGGGTTAATTGTCTTAACCACAATGTCATGGTTACACCTATGGTCCCCCTTCTTGCCTGGAGTCTGTACTTCCCATCCCCTATTCCTTAGCCTTAATTTTCTTCTCATGGAATGCTGGTTTTATACTGTGCCAGTGTGGCTCGTTGGAACTACATTTCCCAGAATCCCTTTCCCTGTATGGTTCTGAGTTTGAGTTGGCCAAAGCAGGGTGTGAGAAACAGACATGGAGAAGCGAGATACTGCCAGTTACTTCATGCTTTCTTACTCTAAGTTCAGCTCTTCTTTCTGACTCCTGGCCCTGCTCAGCCATAGGGACCCTGGCGCACCACCAGGTGGAGAAGTGACAGCTTGCTATAGACTTCCCCACCAGCTCTCCATTGTGGTTCACCTCCATTAGCTGGATGGGCCTGTCTTCCCGGATCCCGGTGAGCTCCAAGTTGTCCATCTGCACCAATGTTCCAGGAGGGCTGGTTAAGGGATTTATCCTGAACTTCCAACTCCCCTTTTCAGACCTTTGTCTCCCAGCTCCTCCTATAATTGTGTCAGGTCTCGTTCCTGTAATACAGTCCTCTTCCCCAACACTCACTGTCATTCCTGTTCCCCAATGGAACTTTCACTAGTACACATGAAGAGTATCATGCACTCAGTCTGCCGATTAATCATTATTTTTCCAATTATCAACGTTATTTTAAATACAGATACTTTCTGTCTAAATACTTAATACCCCACCTTCCTCTTTTTAGTAGCACGACCTCAGTAACGATGCAACATAACGTACAGTAGTTCCCTCTTATCTGTGGTTTCACTTTTCGCGGTTTCAGTTATCCATGGCCAAGCAGAGTCCGGATGCAGACGATGCTTCTTCTGATGTATTGACAGAAGGTCAATAGTGGACGAATGCTACATCACAGTGCCTACATCATTCTCACAATGCCTACATCTCATCACCTGGGCATTTTATCATCTCGCATCATCACAAGAAGAAGGGTGAGTACAGTACAATAAGATATTTTGAGAAAGAGAGAGACCACTTTCACATAACTTTTATTACAGTATATTGTTATAATTGTTCTATTTTATTATTAGCTATTGCTGTTAATCTCTTACTGTGCCTAACTTATGAATTAACCTTTATCATGGGTATGTATGCATAGGAAAAATCATAGGATGTATAGGATTGCGTACTATCTGCGGTTTCGGGCATCCACTGGGGGTCTTGGAACATTTCCCCAAGGATAAGGGGAGATTACTGTACAATATACCTAACATATAATGTAATTTGGTATTTCCCAAAATGTGTGCTGATGATTTTAGATGTGACATAGATAAATGCTTTTAAAAATTATTTTAATAAATACTGTCAGGGCCGGCCTGGTAGCGTAGCAGTTAAGTTCAAACACTCCGCTTCAGTGGCCCAGGGTTCACCAGTTCAGATCCTGGGCACGGACCTACGCACTGCTCATCCAGCCATGCAGAGGTGGTGTCCCACATAGAGCAACTAGAAGGATGCACAACTATAATATACAACTATCTACTGGAGCTTTGGGGAGAAAACAGGAAAAAAGGAGGAAGATGGGCACAGATGTTAGCTCAGGGCTAATCTCCCTCAAAAAACACAACAAATAGGGCATTCTGTGCTCACTATTCGAGACATTCTCTTTTGCACTCATCAATAAATCATGGATATTCTTCCATGTTATATACAAACCCACTTCCTCTTTTCTAACAGCTGCATTGAGTTTTACACTATGCTTTTTTTGAAAATGACTGCTAGAGGCCATTGAACCACTTTCCATCCGACTGCATCAAGTCCAAGACCTGAATTAAGCCCTAATGACCTAAGGCATCCATTATGTGTAACGGATTAACTTCCTTCCTAAGCCTCTAGGATGATACTGGTATGTAACATCCTTGGAAAAATTGAGAAAATAGTCATTCAAATCATTTTCTGTGTTCTGTGGTTCAGATGAGAAACCCCACTTGAGAAAGACTGTATCTCAGACACAACTTTGGATGTTCATCTCTGTCTTGCCTGCAGGTTTCCTCAAATTTCTCAGTTCCCCCTATTCTAAAAGCCGTCAATCCCGTGACTTTTTACCTCCTCCATAAAGCATTCCTGAACCAATAGATGAGATCAGTGTCCCTCTGGATAGACACAGTTATCACATACATATGTACATACTGTAGGTGAGGAAAAAAATCTCTTCCTCTACTCTCTTAAGTTCTGTAACTGGGGCCCTGGAAATTAACCAGAGGAAAAGAAAGTTTATTAACTTGTGTGGTGTGCATACACATGGGAGAAACTCAGTGATGAGTAACTCAAAGAGGTGGTTACAACTTGGAGCTTATATAGCATCTCAAGAACAAATGATAAATTTGTAGAAGTGACAAGACAAAGGAAAAAGGGTTTAGGTTTTTAGGGGTGGCAAACTGTGAGAAGGTATATCTATATATGGGGAAACTGATAGATAAGGGTTGTTTTGTTATGTGGATTTCACTTCTCAGCTAACAGCCTCTGGTGATTAAGATTTGTGCTCTTCCTGGTACAGGAAGGGCATCTTTCTCATGGGAAATTTTATGTCCTACTTTTAGGTAGACGGGGGAGGTCAGAGAGTCTTGCCTTCATCTGCTGTTTCTCAAGCCCAAAATAATTCTTATGTCAAAGTGGCATATTTTGGGGTGGTATACTCAGATCCCCTACAATGCATACGAGGTAGACTAAACTCCAACCATGGCTACCTCTAATATTAGCTCTTACTATTAATAATTTGAACTAATGCTTATTAAGCACATTTTATATGCCAGGCACCGTGCTAAGCATGTCACATAATCTATTTCATTTAATCCTTTCCACAATTATTTGAGACTCAAAGAGGTTAAGTAAACCCACCCACAGGAATGGTAAATGGGAACTAGTAAATGGGAATAGACCAGAATCTACCTTAACTCCACATGACTGCAGATTGCTTTGGTTCTTCACTACTATTGGGCTAAACTCAGCCAGGAGTTGGAGTCAAGTTGTGTCTACTGTCTTTGAATTTTGCTGTGCCAACCGCCCCCTAAGGCTAAGAGACTCGATATTATCCATCTCAACTTGTTAGCTCAGAGAGGTGAGGAAGGTCTGTACACACAATAGGCACTTAAATCCATTTGAATGATGACTCAGCTGCCCTTCCAACCCCAACAGGTGTTAGGACCAGAGTCCAGCACTCTGGGTCACTCCATAAATCCCTGTCAGGGTGATTGCTGATAGCTTGTTTTCTTTCCTTTGCTGGAGTATTTATAGAAGAATTTTTAGCAAGCTCCAAAATGTAATACTCTCTGGAGATACTTTTTGGACCTTGAAACTATGTCCTGCAAAGAGAAAAAAATCACTAGGATTTCGGATAAGGCTCAAATATTGATTTGTAAGTACCTCTCAGAGAACTCAGCTATGCTTAATTGAATCCCATATTATTCCTCTCCAATTCTACCGCTGTTTTAAAGAAGCTGTTAACATATTTAAATAAATTCTGACTAAAGTAAAAACTTGAAAATCATTTTAGTAATTTTATTGGCAAAAATAAGTTGTTGAGTTACTTCAAATTCTTCTCAGAATCCAAGAGTCAACAGGAAATTTAGAAACCACGTAGTCCAATACTGTTATTTTTCAGAATAAGACAGAGGTACAGAGAAGAGAATGAATTTTCCTGAGACACAAAGCTAGTCTTTGTCTCAGTTATAAGTAACTGACTTATAATGACACTAATAAGTCTTTATTATAATAATGATAGTCTAATATGTCTAATTATAAGATTATAATTAATTATAAACATAATATTAATTATAATATAATAATGATAGACTAATATAATAGTCATTATAAATTACTTATAATGACTCTAATATACTTATAATGACTACAATGACTTATAATGACTATAATAGATGCTTTGGATGTGGTATCCCTTTTCCTGAATTTATTGCTTTTTTTTTTGGTATCTTCAATGCCTGGCATAATATAAGCACAATATACAAGTTCTTAAGAAATGTTCACTAAGTTGAACAATGTGTCAAAAATATATTTCCAGATACAATATTTGCTTTTATCAGTTACTGATCCAAATAATTTTAAAAAATAAAACTGCATACATACTGTAAAAGAAAAATTATACCAAACAGAATTAAACAGTCAGGGAAGATTTTGTTCAAGACTATAACAATAGGGGAGAGAGCTTGAACTCAATTCTGCTGAAACAAAAGGCAGGGAGAATTTTCGAACACGGAGGTGAGCTAGTGAACAAGTTCTGGACGAGGTTGGTGGGGAGTTGGCCTATGTGATTAGGCTATCTGTGTCCGCTGTTAGGCTCCTACCCTCCCACAAAAGCCACAAAAACTGTGATATAGGGGTACCACCTTTCTTAGTGATTACATTTCAAAGGAATGGCTTCCAGGTCCTTGAGAAAGACATTCCTCGGTGTGACAAGAGGCTAGGAGAAGATTTACATCTCACAGGGACAGGGAAAGAATTTATGATGGCAAGTTTTCTAAAGTAAATGTGTTAAGCAAAGGGAGGTCAGGAGCCTAGAGTCAGGAAGAAGCCTGGGTAAGTTTAGTCAAGCTCAGAGAACATGAAGCTTGTCTTACCTCTTGGTAAAGAAGGAAGATTAAACACTTATATTTACTTTTTCTCTTTCTCAAAACCCCAATAAAATACTAGCAAAAATATTTTTGTTAAGGCTTAATACCACAAAGACAAGGAGAACAGGAGTGGAGACAACAGTAACAGAATTTTGGAAACTGGAAAGCAGATAAAAGAAGCTAACTCTCGGTAGACTGATAAGGTTAATTCCTTAACTGGCTCTATGGAAAATCAAGAGGCAATCCAATGTATGTCACAAACCCCCAAAATGTTTCTGAATTATCAACATCAGGAATATCTGAATGTGAAGATATGGCCGAAAACAGGGTGATTGTTTGAATAGCAGAGATGAAAAGCTCAACTAAATGGTTGGAAGAGAAATTTGAGGATATCTAATGGAAAATAGATAAAAAGATCAAGAGATGAAAAAAGAGGAGAGAAAATACAAGAAAGTTAAAGAACTAATCTCTGAAATCGAATATAAAAAAAAAAGATTTCTAGAAATAAGACAATGAATATAGACGGGAGGAATTAAACAACCAAATAATTTAAGATAATTTGCCAGGAACTTCCAGATTAAAAGGATCCACCAAGTGCCCACCACCATCCATCAAAAGGCTTCCATGCCATATTGCATCTTTGTGAAATTTTAGAATGTTAGGGGCAAAAAGAGATCTCGTAAGTTTCCGGAGAGGAACAGAACAGGTTGCATATAAAGAATGAGGAATCAGAATGACGGTCACATTTGAAAGTGAAAAGGCAAGGGAATAATCCTTAAAATTCTCAAGGGAAATGTTTTGAAGAAACTTATTTTCCAACAGAGAATTGCTACCTGGACTAGCTATCGTTTATATGTGAGGTTAGGTTAAAGAGAGTTCCAAGTCTCCAAAATTTTACTTCCTGTGTGATTTTTCTCAAGAAGTTAATATGTGCCACTAAAATAGGGGAATGAACGGAGAGAAAAGAAGGCCTGGAATGTAGGAATAAAGAAATCCAATACAGGAAAAAGGAATCTCAAGGAGGACAGGGAATGTTAATTCCAAGATCACAGGGGTGACCCACTTAAAGATGAAAAGTCTTGGAGATCTAATCCACAGCATAGTGATGATAGTCAACAATACTGTACTATAAACTTGAAAGTTGCTAAGAGACTAGATCTTAATTGTTCTTACCACACACAAAAATAATTATGTGATGCGATAGAGGTGTTAGCTAAAGCTAAGGTGGTAATCACATTGCAATATACAAATGTATCAAATCAACATGCATATACCTTAAATTTTCATAATGTTATGACGATTATGTCTCAATTAAAAAAAATAAATTAAAAAAAAAGACAGTTATCCCACCTACAACTTCCCGGAGCCAACAGCCGCCATCTGGGCACACCTGAAACCTTCCTTTTTTTCCATTATGAAGCTTCCCCACCCCACTGCCTGCCTTTGAGTTTCTGCCAAAATGCAGGTGATGGTGGCTGACTCCCTTGCTATAGAGCTCTGAATAAATAGCCTTTACTTGTTCTCATTTAGCTGGTCTTTGTTTATTTCCACAAACCCAAGCCAAAAAAAAAAAAAGGAAGCAATTTTTAAATGCATGGGAAAGGAAAAGCAATAATAATCTACTATTAGAGTTAGTGTGGGAACAATTTCATAATCAAAATAACGTAAGCATTAAATATACCATATTTTTATTTGCTGTCATTGGTAGAGTTAAAAAGTGTATCTAGTCCATTGTGCTGCAGGAGATAGAAGCCACTAAAAATCTTTTTTTAAAAAACCCTACATTATTGTGATATAATTTGTATATAACAAAATACATCCATTTAAGTGTAGAGTTGAATGAGTTTTGACAAATGTATTCACCCATGTGACCACCACTACAATCGAGAACATTTCAGCACCCCAGAAAGTTCCCTTGTGCCCCATTTCAGATCCTTCTCTACACACCCAGCCCCAGGTGACCACTGATCTGGTTTCTGTCACTATAGATTAGATTTCCCCATGAAGGAATTTCATATAAAAGGAACCGTGCGGTACCATTATTTCACCATTTTACATCCTCACCAGCAATGTGTGAGCATCCATCGCTCACATTTACCTCCGTCAGTCTTTTAATTCATCCACTGAGTGCCTAGAGGTATCTCTTTGTGGTCTGGTTTTGTTTAGTTTTAGGTCCATGGAACATGCTTTCATTTTCAATGTTTTCCCTCTCATATAGACTTTCCACTCTTTCATTTCCTGAAATGGGTGAGAAAGGCCAGGTAAGAGCAGACAGTACCTTTCAGGATATTATATCCAAGTGTGGGATTTAAGTCATGGTGGTTGGGTTTAACTGGGGACCTTGGTTAATAGGAGCTTCTGGACTTGCTCACATATAAGATGAGAGATAATCAAAGCATAGCTTCCATGATAAAGATCCTGTGAATGTTTATGAGTCTGCATGGCTCCCTGTATTGCACCTCCCACTCCACTTACTGACCATTTTCCTTCCATAATCTTCTTTTTTTAAACTTGGGTTATTTTGATATAATGTACAAATGGCAACATTCACCCTTGTTTTGACAAATGTATACAGTTCTATGACCACTACCAAAATCAAATTATAGACGATTTCTATCATCCCCTAAAGTTCCCTTGTGCCAGTCAGTCCTCTCCCTCCACCTCGCTACTGGAACCATTGATCTGATTTGCCTTTCCCAGAATGTCACATAATTGGAAGCGTAAGGTATGTAGCCTTTTCAGATTGGTTTCTTTCACTTAGCAACATGCGTTTGGGATTTATCCATGTCATGTGTATCAGTAGTTTGTTTCTCTTTATTGCTGAGCAGTATCCCATTGTATGAATGGGCCACAATTTATTTATCCATTTGTCCATTGATGGATATTTGAATAAATTCTGTTTTTGGCAACTGTGAATAAAGCAGCTCTAAATAGTTGCATACATGTCTTTCTAGGGTATTTACTTTCATTTCTCTTAGGTAAATATCTAGGAATGGGATTGCTGGGTCAAATGGTATGTCTAACTTTCTAAAAAATTGCCAAATTGCTTTCTAAGTTGACTGTATAATTTTGTATTCTTACTAGTAATGTGTGAAAGTTTTGTTTGACATACAGCCTCATCAGCACTTGGTATTTGCAGTTTTAAAATTTTAGCCATTCTGATAGGTGTGTGATGGTGTCTCATTGTAGTCTTAGTTTGCATTTCCCCAATGACTGATGCTGTTGAGTATCTTTTTTGTGTGTGTGAGGAAAATTAGCCCTGAGCTAACATCTGTTGCCAATCTTCCCTCTTTTTTTTCATTTTTGCTGAGGAAGATTGGCCCTGGGCCAGCATCCATGCCCATCTTCCTCTACTTTATATGGGATGCTGCCACAGCATGGCTTGATCTATAGTGCGTAGGTCTGCACCCAGGATCCAAACCTGTGAACCCCGGGCCACCGAAGTGGAGCATGCAAATTTAACTACTACGCCACCAGGCCAGCCCTGAGTATTTTTTTGAGTGCTTGTTTTCTAACCACATCGCTTTAGTGAAATGTCTGTTTAAATCTTTTGCTGTTTTTTTTTTTATGGAGTTATTTTATTATTGAATTGTAAGTGTTCTTTATATATTCTGGATACAAGTCATTTTTCAGAGACATGTTTTGCAAATATTTTCTCCTACTTTGTTGCTTGTCTTTTTGTTTTCTTTAAGGTATCTTTCAATGAGAAGTTTATAGTTTATTTATCAATTTGCCCATCCCAGTGTCACAAGGATTTTCTCCTAAGTTTTCCTCTAGAAGTCATATAATTTTACATTTAGGACTATATCCAATTTGAGTTACTTTTTGTATTTTTGTATATGGTATGCAGTAAGAGTTGAGGTTTGTTTTTTTTTTTTCCCCACTTGGATGGCTGTCCAGATTTTCTATCACCATTTGTTTAAAAGTCTTTCTCCATTGAATTACCTTGGCCCCTTGTCAAAAATGAGTTGATCGTATATGTATGGGTCTCTTTTTTTCCCTTGAAATGTCTTTGTCAGAGTAATGCTGCCTTCAGAGAATGAATTGGGAAGTAATCACTCCTCTTCAATTTCTTGGAAGTGTTTGGGTAGAATTGGTATTTTTTTCTTCTTAAATATTTTCTAGAATTCCCCAGTGAAGCCATATGGGCCTGGAGTTTTCTTCATGGGAAGGTTTTTAAATACAAGTTAACTTTCTTTTACAGATATAAATATAGAGCTATTGACTTTATCTATTTCTTTTTATGTGGACTTTGATAAGTTTTGTATTTCAAGGAATTAATCTCAGTTGTCAGATTTTTGGCATGGTATTTATTAGTATAAAGTAGTTCATAATAATCCATTATTATCTTTTTTTAACACTTTCTAGTTCTGCTTTAATTGTATCCCATGAGTATGAGAATGTGTTTTCATTTTCACTCAGTTCAAAATACTTTCTAATTTATTTTTTGGTTTCTTCCTTGACCCACGGGTTACTTAAAAGTGTGAGACTTAGTTTCCAAATATTTGAAGATTTTTCCAGATAACTTTCTGTTATGGATTTTTAATCTAATTTTGGTCAGAGAACATACTCTGTTTGACTAGAACCCTGTTACATGTGTATATATATATATATATATATATATATATATTTTTTAGGAAGATCGGCCCTGAGCTAACATCTGTTGCCAATCTGCCTCTTTTTCTTTTTTCTCCCCAAAGTCCCAGTACCTAGTTGTATATCCCAGCTGCAGGTCCTTCTGGGACGCCGCCTCTGCATGGCTTGATGAGCAGTGAGTAGGTCTGCACCCGGGATCTGAACCAGTGAACCCTGGGCTGCTGAAGTGGAATGTGCGAACTTAACCACTACGCCTCTGGGCCAGCCCCCCATTATATTTTTTGAGACTTCTTTTATGCACCCGGAATATGGTCTATCTTGGTAAATGTGCTGTGAGCACTTGAGCAGAATGAGTATTCATTCTGCCATTGTTCAGTGGAGTGTTCTATAAATGTCAATTAGGTCAATTTGGTTGATAGAGTTGTTTAAATTTTCTGTATCCTTACTGATTTTATGTCAAATTGTTTGATCAGTTATTGAGAAAGGGGTGTTGAACTCTCTGATTATAATTCTAGATTGTCTATATCTCCTTGCAGTTCTATCAGTTTCATTCCATGTATTTTGAAGGTCTATTATTAGTTGCATAAACCTTTAGGATTGTTATGTTCTCTTGATTAATTAACTTTTATCATTATGAAATAACCTTTTTATCTCTGGTAATATTTTTTGCTGTGAAATCTATTTTGCCTGACATTAATATAGAAACTTCAGCTTAAACTTTTTTCTTATGTATTTACCTGTAGTATTAGCATGATATATCTTGTTTCATCTTTTTACCCTAACCTATTTGTGTTTTTATACATAAAGTGAATTTCTTATAGACAGCATATAGTTGGGTCTTTCTTTTTTATCCAGTTGGACAATCTCTATCTTTTAACTGGAGTGTTTAGACTATTTATATTTAGTGTGATTGTTGATCATTCTGAAGTCTTCTGGAACTCTTTCTCCATGCACTGCCTCCCATCTCCCACAGTACTCTGTCCCACAAGTTCTAGCCAACTCAGTCTTCTCAAACTTCAATCTCTGTCCCCTCAAATATAGTAAGATTGCCAGACTCCACTGGGATCTCTCTCACCATGATTCATGATCCAGAAAAGCCTCCAAACAGACAGCCAGGGTGATCACTGGGCTTACCTTGTGTGTTTCCATTCTCTGAGATCACAGTCCTGTGTTGCCTGTTGTCCAATATCCCAAAATTGTTTCCTTCTATATTTTTTCCAGTTTTCTTCTTGTTTATGGTGAGACAGTGAGTCTAGTCCCAGTCATTCAGTCATGGCTAGAGTGTAAATCTCCCTCAAAATCTTTTTACATTCATAAACTAGCTAAGGAAATCTTGACATATATGCTGTTAATTGCTTGTTATAAATTGATAGAAGTATCAATTTAATATAAAAAGATAGAAGTGTGGCAGTAACATATCTACTTCACTATCATTCCCTCACTTACTACCCATATCCTAGCATTGGACTCTCTCTCAAGGTAATAGGAGTTGGCCCCCTCTCATCTCTTGCACCTTTCTGCATTGCAAGTCATGGTGCACATGTGTGCACCCCAAAATATCCCACTGTCAGGTCAAGCTTTTTCAATGCAACAGGAATGATTTTAATTATAAAAGTCAGGGTAAACTATTATAAACCACTACCCAGGATTTATAGTGTCTCAACTCTGAAATGTAGCTGTCCCCCCATGCTCACATTATTTTGGAATTAGAATCTTTTAGAGCAAAGTTCCGGAGAGGTCTGTATTCTCTTTCAATTTAAAAGAGCCAGGAGAGATTTCTTTTTTTCACGGCGTACAAATGATTGCTGCTTTATGCACATTATCTGATATGTTTACTCTCTCCTCCCCACACCATCCTCTTCTTGTTCATTACCATTTTAATAGTAATATTTAAAATATTCATTTAAGCATTAGTCATTTAAAACATTCATATTTAAAATATTCATTTAAGCTTTACAATTTATAAGCTACATTATTATAATGAATACAATAATTTTGTAATGAAAGTAATTATTGACTTCTACTCTATAGAAAATGAAATTGAACTACATAAATGTTGTAAGACTGCCCAAGGTCAGGTACATATTAATAACAGAGCTAAGACTAAAGTCCAGGTCTCCTGATTCCAAATTCCATGTGGTTTTTTTCACCCTACCACAATGTCTTTCCTGCAGTCCCTCTCTTATTTAGTGGTCAAATTGGTTTTCCTCAGCTAGTCTTGCCTTCAAAGCTCATGTTTGATATAATTTTTTTAAATTCCAGGGACTTTCAACCTGCCTGGAGTCATAGAGCAGTATTCCTTTTATGAACATGTTAAGAGAATCCCTTTTAAAACTAATTTTACAATATAAATGTTTGCTGTTGATGCTTCTGTCTTTATGAACACATGAGGTTCTTAAATTCTGTTCATAAGTCCATTTGTTCTTGAGTTCAAAGCATTACTTTCAAATCAGTTAATGTACCCATATCCATGTACAGTTAGTTTTCTCCAGAGAACTGTGCATATTGATGGCATTAGTTCAGAATTTCGTACTTTCTTGGCCCTCTTCTTATCTCTTTCATCACTCTCCAAAAGCTTTGTACTTTTTGGACATGATGGAGTTAATAATGTTACTAAACTAACTCAAAAAACACAAATACAATCTGGCCTGCAGATGTGGGTGTGTTTAGTCTGCACAGAGCTTTTATAAAATGAGAATTAGTGGCAAAAATTTAAAACCAGGAGATTTCACAAGAAAATTAGAATTTTCACACCATCTTGAAAAATCAGACTATCTGGCAAGGGTGGGCTTCCAATCCCTCACAATAACAATTGGCCAGAGTGGGGATTTGGCTGCCCTATTTTGATAGGGCATGTGCCACTCTGTCCCTCACAAATTTTACCCTCTTGCCTTATCCTGGTCTCACTTCATTCATTTTCTTTACCTGGCGGAGTTGATGATTTTGGCCACAGACTAACAAACTTTAGACAAAGCTAAAATGTCTGTGCACAACCATGGTGCCGTCTGTTGGAAGAGCAGGGATGGTGGGCTTTTGCTCTGAAAAGTAGCTTCGTTCATCTGTATGGACAGTTGTGAGTTGAAAGTTTGTAAATAGAGAAGCACGTATATTTATTAAGTATGAATATGTAGCAGCATAATGACTCCCTGTATATCCAACATCTATGTACCTGCAATGGACTATAATTCAACTCTTGACCCTGACAAGCCTTTCAGGAGCTTTGGGTGTGTGAGTATCTATGTGCATGCGAGCACGCACTGTGGGATATAGGAAGAGGAGAGATGTTAGCAGTGTGCTTCCCTTGAAGATTCTTCTTGAAGATCTAGCATTGCAGGAATCTGTTCATCTGGCTTTTTGGAAGAGGTCCCACCTTTTCTGCATTGCTGTTGAACATGACTCCTCATCACATAGCAGAAAGAGCACAACATTTGGAATCGGAAAACCTCAGTAACAGTCTTATTTCTGCCATTTACGATTGGATGTGCATCAAGCTACCAAGTTTCTGTGGCCTTTGGTTTTCTCAACTAAGAATCAGGATAATAACAACTGTGCAACTTAGCAAGGTAGTTGTGCGATAATCTATGTCAGAGTAGAAACAGAGATGGTGAAAGATGTAAATTATGCCACACGTTATGTTTATGGTTGACTTATGTAATTTCAGGCTGGGAGGTTGAAATACATCCCATTAATTTTGAAAACGTATTTTTTAAATTTAGCAAGGTCAATATATTTTAAAAACAGCTCTCCTGCAGAGTTTCAATGATAAAATGCCATTTGATCAAGTATGGTAGGATTATGTAGACAGCTCTGTTATTCTAACATCTCTCAGGACTGGGCAGCACTTCCATGTGGAATATAACTGGTCCTCAGATTTAAGGGATAATAGCAGTAAAGCTCCGGCCAGGGCCTCTGCTCCTCTCTCACTACAGGCTTTCTTCCCCAGAGTGGTCAGCCATGATCACGGCCTCAGTAGCACATTCTTGCTGGTGATTCTTTTTATGACCTCCCACCTGAGATTCACATCGCTCTTTGATTATCTAAGAGAGATTTTAATTTGAATTTCCCTTCATCATCTCACAATCCAGGAATTCAAAACCTAATTAATCTCCTTTTCCACATAGAGGCCCTTCTAAACTCTCCTCTCTGTCAATGGTGTCAATACCCTCTCAATTCAGTATAACTAGACTTATTCCGTGATTACCATGGGCACCATCACTGGGTTGGGAGTAACCTGTGAGCCTGTCTTCCTCTTTATTCCCTTATCTAGTCTTGATAGATCTTTTTCATTATCATTCACATCTCTCCTTCCTTTGCCATTTCATTTATACCAAGTTAGTCTAAGGCCTCCTTACTACCACTTGAATCATAATGGAAGACAGTCCAGCATAACGGTCCTGAAATTAAGCTTTTTGTCAAAACTTTGCAGTGGCTTCCTGTAGGCTATACCACTAAGTCTGTCTTAAGGCTTTCCATATTCTAACCTTACGTATCTTCATTTTGTGTCTCATTTCTCACCAGTTAAACCCTCCACCCCTTCAGCCTAGTCTTGGTGTACATGCCCACCACAGTCTCTTGCTTGCGTATTTTCCCTACGTGAACATTCTTCTTCTGTGTCTACCCAAGTCCAACGAAACCTTGGGGGTCTGGTCATAGGCCACCCCCTTTCTAAGACTTGTCTGACGGTGCCTTCCGGTACTTGTTTCTCTCTTCCTGAACTTCTATAACAGTAACAGTCTGTGCCATACAATTGTCACACTCATTTATCCATACTTCTTGTTTATAACCATTCATGAGTGCCAGTTCACCCCTTCAACTAAACTACAAACTCCTTGAGGAGAGATATTACATCATACTGAATCTCTATCTCTGAAGTTCCTTGCATGTGGTAAATATTGATTGAAGGAAAAACTGGACATGGTGTTGATTTATTGGGATAAGTGAATTGAACAACAGATTCAACTAGGTTTTGACAAGGCTTAACCTACTTTTCAATACGCACATTCCTTGTGGGCAGGTATGCTGTGTTCTCTAATAAACTGAATAGAGGAAATGTTGTAACCTACTTTTAAAGTAAAAATTGGGACCCAATTTGATGAGTACAGAATGTACTTTAAAAGGCAATGGGACAGGATATTTGAAATCAGGCCTATTCTAGAAAAATCTAAGCTAGTTGGGGAAAAAAAGCATTAGATCTCCTAAATTCATTATATATCTAATACTTAAATACCACTAGGCCACAAAAGAGGAAATCAGGACAATATTGGCTATAAAAGTTGACAATGGGATTGATTGCCCAAAGAAAATGACAGGAACCTTCCGCCCACACAAGTACCATGTCATTTTTCCACGAACTCAGCCTACAGTGATTAAGTATGTGTACTTGCAAATGCTTCCAAAGGTTTGAGCAATCCATCTGGCAAAAGCATTTGACACTATGGGACTTGTTATTGTAGCACTGTGCCAGCACCAAGACTTATTTAATTACATTAGTCATCAAGCAGCAGTGCCACTAATCTTGGATCTTACTGAGTGCCGTCTGGCTTGTGTGTTCGAAAGACCAAACAAACAAAGCTGAACGACTACAAACTTCTCCCACATTTGAGGCTGAGTTCTGGAGGTTCTAACCCCAGCTCCCAACCAGTCCTGTGGTAAAACTATAAGGGTCACCCCTGTGCAAGAGAGGCATGTTTGAGGTCAAAATGACAAGAGTTGAAGGCTGCCACAGGCCTTTTCCACGCAAAACCCAAGTGCCTAGTCACATGCTAAAGGTCTCCAAGCCTTTACCATCTGAGTCATTTTTGTATATTTGAGCAATGTCTCTAAGAGGTCCCAGTTTAAATACAAATACACTACCTGGATTTAGTTACTTGTAACCCCTTAGTTCTTGCGTCTGTAAGAACTACCTAGCTTCCTCAGGTTGGATACTGGGGGAATTGAAGTCAAGTGTGTTGGTTGTTTTGATGGATTCAAAATGCAAAGGCTATGGCCATGGGATACTATCGGCTAGGAATAACAGGGTTACAAGGCTGTGTCCTGAGAAACTAGCCATGGTAATGAGGGGGAAGAAGAAGAAAACGAAGAGCAGGAAAGTCCTACCTCATGACTTTGCCTATAGCTGACCTGACACACCTTCATGTACCAGATATCATTAGACTAGAGCCCCGCCATTATTTCGTGAAGCGCCTTAGCTTTGCCAATTGACACATTAGAAACTTACTCAAGACTTCCTCCCAACTCTCTAAAAGTTCAGCCAAGGAAAAAGAAGTTAAAGGCAAGGCAGAGGGGAAGATAAAAAAAACAGACATTCTGTTTCCAGAAAAGCAACTTCCTTCTTTCTCTTGAAAATATCCCCTTTGGCGAGATTGTGGAAGGTTTTGTACTTCTACCTTAACACCCCCATGGAGTCCTCCCTGTACTCTTTTGTGCTCTTTTGTGGTATCTCTAGGATAAAATGATTCTAGGACAACGAAACTCCCTGTTGCCTGAAATGGGAGAACTGAAAAAGTACGTAGGAGAGATTTGGCAAAGCTCAAGATGGAGACGAATGTGGGTGGGTAGGCTCCCAGTGGATGAATAATTGGCTAGAAGCAGTATGTGGGCCTCTGATGGGCAAACATGAGATACAGGAGAGGGACACACAACAGTGAACCATACAAGTGATTCTCTAGAATCATTCTACCTGCCCACTGTTGACTTGACACCTCTGATTTAAGAAGCATAGTTTCAATATCATCTGAATATAAGATTTCAGTTTAAGGGCACATAGCTATTAGTTAAAACATCAGATTTTGTCAAATTAATCTTCATGACATAAAATGAATACCACCGACCTCCTACCCCTTTTAAACTACCACTTTTCTACCTTAAAATAAAATTGGCTTTCCTGTCAAGGCCCCGAGAGGGAAAATATCACTGAATAAGATTAAAAATATAATTCATATGCCCATGATTTTTATTTCAAAAGCAGAAACTGAGGCAAACTTCATTCATTAGCAAAACAAACCAAGGAATTGTTTCTCCACAGAAATAAGCTTTTAGATGCCCTGATTATATTAGAGCCAAAAAAATGTTTTTCTAGTTGATCTCCACTAAGAGCACTCTTTTGGCTGTTATGATGCACTCGTCTGGCACATCCTGGTTGGCTCATCTTAGCCTTTCTGCCTAGTACAGGAGAGAGCAGATTGGTTGCAGTTGGTCCAACAGAGTCATGGGCTCATCCAGCCAAAGCTTATGAATCTTCAGCCTGGATCTCCAAGATTTTTCCTCAGAATGGTCCCATTGAGCGATAGCTCTGACTGTACCAAGGATGTCCTGAAAAGGACAGAATTTGGAACACCATGGAATCATATAAGTGCTTTTTTTGCAACTCATCCTTCACCTTGGCAGGAGTACAGCCTCAAGGTCAGTTCAGGACTTGCAATGACCAAGAGACTGAGACAAAGCAGATTTGGCTCCATTGGCCTGGAGCGGATTCCTGGCCGAAAACCCAGGGCACTGACTTGAGTGGTCAGATTTCCAAAATGCAAAGGGTAATAGCAAGAGGAAAGGAGAAAAGAGAATGGGGTGTGTGTGTGGTTTCAGAGGTGTGTGTGAGTGGGAAAGGAGAGTACAACAAAACGGATTAGGAAGCACACCTCGCTTCCCACATTGAATATCTCCCTTTATTCTCTGTGTTATATGCTCCCTGTTCATCTCTCCAGATTCACTCTCTATCCTTTGCTAATGTGATCTTGTCCTGGAAAGCTCACACTTTATGGATCTCATCAATGGGTCCCATGCCCTCTGACTTGCAATGAGTTCCGCCAGTGGAAGGCACTGGCGGGAGTTCTGAAAGCTAGAAGAGAGTGAAGTTGTAGTTGGCAAGGCTTGACTGTGTCCTCCAATGAAAGCCACAGCTCCTGCCAGGTGGCTTCTCCATGCTACCCTCTCTGGGTTCTGATGACTCCACCCCCATTTGCCCTTCAGACCTAGGGGTCGTAATGGTGACAATGGATCCTTGTTGTTGCCAGTTCTGGTGTCCTACACTAGCCTCTGTTGGTTCCTTTAAACTCTGCCCACAACTCTGTAAATAATCCCTTTATTAAACTCTCCCCAAATCAAACTGTTCGAGTGTGCCATTGGTTTTCCATCAAGCTTGAACAGACACATGTTCTAGATACAAGAGTTTTTACAAAGAAAGTGATGGAGATTGAGATTAGGAAAGGCAGGTGAAAATCACAGGCATGTTATTCCCGGTTCCAGGGCGATCGATGGCAGTGGAACAGGCCCATCATGTTGTCTCTACAAGTAACACAATATAAATAAATAGAAAAAGTGAACTAGGAGTCAGAAGACTTAGGATCTAGTCTGGAATTTACCCCACCCTGGTTATGTGGCCTTGGTCAATTACTTTTACTTTTGTAGGACTCAGTTTTCTCATTTATATAATGGTAATAATCAGCTCAATTTACTTCACAGTACTGTTAGGAGACTCAAATAACATAATGCTTTGAAAAAAGGCTTCTCCACACTCATCTATTGTAAAAATCCTATAGGCTTTTCCCAGCTTAGCAGTAATGTCAGATCCTTTGAAGATTTTCTGGAGTCTCCCTGGAAGAATTAACTCTCTTTTCTCCGTTTTCAAACAGCAATTGATTCAAATCTCTATTAAAGCGTCTATCCTGTTATATTATAGATGGGTGTTTATAAGTTTATTCCTTTAGTTAGATGATAAGCTCTTTACAGGTTGTATTCCAAGCTCCCAGCATGGACGTGGCACATGAAGATCTCAACACATGTTCGCTGGGTGAATGCTTAGGATCTTCTCTTTTATTCTCCTCTCTTCATTATGTTTATATGCTGTCACTTCTCTCACCATCATCTTGGTTGACCCTGTAATATATACCTATAGGTAAATAGAGTTTACCCTATTATAGCCCCGTCCCATGATGCCTGTCCCACTCATAACTTCTAGGATCAGCCTTACGTACCACAAGACACCACATTAATCGAGCCAGGGATAAACTCTGAAAGCAGCCTGAGCAGGCAGTTTGCCATGCGTTGTCTGGTTTGGGCCAATGAGCTATCCCAATCAGATTTTTTTTTCTCACAATTTGAACTATTTTGCACAGAGATTTCTGTCAGTTAAGAGAGCAGGAAGGTACTAGAAACTTGGCATTTAGAGTGGGCATTTCTGAGATCACGTAAAAGCTGATGAGTTAGCTGAGGAAGCAAGCCCGAAGCATGTCCGGTATTTTCCCCGTAAGCATCCTTGTCACAAGCATTTTCGCAGCACAACTAATTGGCCACAGGCAATTTGGCCGTAAAAGACAAAATAATGAAAAATAAAAGAGGAATATTAAAAAGGACATGATGAAATATGAAAAATGAATAACAAAATTTAAAAAACTTTATTGTGAAATACAAAATATTTGAATACATTTAGAATGTGTGTAGATTCATGGCAATACTGCTCAAATAACTGAATTTTTGTGGGTTGTACCTGAGCACTTGTATTCAAAGTCTTTCATGCGTAATATTATGCAATTTATGTTTTTTTCCTTGTTGACTTGTGCCCTCGTTCTGCATCCATTGCACTTTTTCTTTTTTGCTAAAATTTCTTCCTTCATTAAGAGAGCTACCAGTTTCCAAATACTGGGATGCATATTTGTAACTGAGCTTTATATTGCATCAGGACCTGACACATTTTGTCATTTGTTCTTGGCGTACTGTCACGTGTCCCACAGTAGACGTTCCGAAGTTCTATGGGAAGAATGGAGCTAAGATTTATATAATCTAAAAATGGGAGTACCGTGACAGTGGAGAAATGAAACCAAACTGTCAACTAGCAGAAACCAAATTAGTTATGTGGCCAATTAGTTATGCGGAGAAAATGCTTGCAGCAGAGATGTCTGCAACAAAGACGTCTACGGCAAAGATGCTTTTGGCAGAAATACCTAGAACCAGCCTGAAGACGGAAGAGAATGGAGGAAACATGCAGAGACAAGAGAGACGAGAGGCCACATGACCCCTGACAAATGGAAATTCTATTCCTGAGGGCCTTCTAGACCCTAAAAGCAGAGTTATGTTTTGTTTACCAACCTTAGATTCTGTGACACTTCTCAGTGTCCCTCTATGCCTCCTCTGTACAGGAACTAGCTTTGGGGGGTTTCTGTGTCTCTGACTGGAAGATCCACTCTTAGTATAGGGTTGGGGAGATAGTGAGTGAGTTAAGCCTGGCGTTATTCCAACTCTGCTCCAGGGGGCCTGCTTTGGCCACTTGGCATTTGTCAGCTATGGCTTACGGCTTGCCTTATTTCTTATGTTCATGGGCTTTCTTCTTGTTCACAAGGTTTTCACAGCTGCGATGGCATCTTCTTTCTCTCGTATCTGCTGAACAGATGTCCCCTTTCCTTTGCCATCAAGTATCACAATTGTTTATCTTTAACCACTTTATTCTCATAGTTCATTGTCCCTTTTCTCTACTTCATAGGTTCTCCCCGTCACACAACTCCTGACATCCCACAAGTCTCTAGAGAACAAAACAGAATAAGAACAAGCAAAGAATGAGGCTTTTAAGCAATTAATGTAGGCAAGGCTTAGGCATGGGGAACCTCTACTCTTAACCTTGTCTCCCACGTCTGAGTTGGGGCCAGTCTTCGGTGGCTCTTGGATGACAGTGATTCCAGTGGGCCCAGCCCACACTGAATCAAAATGATACTATTGATTTCAGACCCCTTTATTGATTTGCCTCTGGAGTCTGGTGAAGGGAACCCTTAAACCATCTCTCAGGGCAGCTGAGAGCCACCTGAATTTTTCTGAAGGTTAAAGCTAACCAACCCTTTCCCAGAACTTGGAATGGGAAAGTTGCTAAGAACAGTCCTAATACCCAGAGATGCCCAGAATCAGAACTCATCATACAACTCTAAATTAATACCAATTTCTCTAGCAGTGGGTTGAGAAGTGCTGAAACAGAGGGGAAGTAGGAACCTAAAAGAGGAAGAGGAGAAAAATAGCGCTTAGAAGCAGATGCACTGCTTTCTTACCATGAAAAGTGTTACTTTTTAGCAATGACCTTGTTTATAAAGTAGTTTCTGTGGGTCAATCACATCCTTTGAGCTACAGTTTAAGTGCTTTTAGGAACTTTAATGCTTTCATTAAATAATTATCCATAGTAATAGATTCATGTAATACTTGATTAATTATTAAAGAAATGAAGTAACATCCAGTTATAGAGTCCACTAATTGCCTTCATAAATATTGTAAGCTGCAAACTATCTGGGAGAAGTGGTCTTTTTATTTTTATTTCTTTTTTTTTGCTTCATTATGACTTTCACAATAAAAACGATAGTACAGAAGAAATATTGACAGCAAGACCAACAACTTGGCTTGACTTCCAAGGACCATAAGTGATCATCAGAGGCTGTGCAATGGCACTTGAGAGAGGGAAAAACCAAAGGAGGAAATCTAAATTCTTCGGCCAGATGTTCCATTTGTTTCGACCATCTCTTTCCCACGTCTGTGATCTGGGATTCATTGCACGCAGCTGTGTTACCTTTCAACACGTGAGCAAGCCAATTTCCTTCAAACCCCAGGGTGATGAATATCACCTCCATTACAAAGGGGTTTGCTCCTTGCTTTCAAGCGAGAATCCTAACCTTGAAGTTTATTAAAAACCTTATTGAAAAAACAGGGAGTGATAAAATACAGTTCAATGTCACGGCTTTTAAAAAAGAATACGGGCATCTTAAAAAAAGAGGTAATGATAAACACATTTAACCTGTTAGTCCCTGGTGAGCTGAAAATCAAGTCCTAAATCTGTGAGCCCCAGTAAGGATGGCCTGGAATCACAGTCTGGTGACATTACAAATTTGGCATTGACTTAAGACTATTATTTAATATCTCCAAGCCTCAGTTTACCTGCAAAACAAAGGGAAAATGATAGTATTTCTCAGGATTATTATGGAAATTAAAATAGATATTTTGTAAAAGCTCATTAGTTTGCTGGTAGAAGTATTCTCACATCGATGACTATATATATCCTAGTTCATCGGAACCACATTCAACTCCTTAAGTTGTGAAATCCAAACAGTGGTGTCTTACTCCATTTGGGCTGCTATACCAGAATAACATGGGGTGGATTATAAACAACAGAAGTTTATTTTTCACATTTCTGGAGGTTGGGAAGTCCAAGCTCAAGGCACCAACAGATTTAGTGTCTAGTGGGAGCTGGCTTCCTGGTTCATAGATGGCTGTCTTTTCACCGTGTCCTCATGTAGTGGAAAGGGCGAGAGGTCTCTCTGGGGCCTCTTTTATAAGGACCCTAAATCCCATTCATGAAGCTCCACTCTCATGACCTAAGCACCTCCCAAAAGCTCCAGATACCATCACATTGGGGATTAGATTTCAACATATGAGTTTGGAGGGGGTGAAAACATTCTATCACAAGTGGTATCTCCTATTTATGTGAACACCTCATCTCCTCTCTCTCCTGGAAGTGAGCCCACAGCAACCAAATCATCACCTTCCCTGTGCCTGGGCCAGTGGCCCTGGAGGGGGATGATTAGATCTACCTACTGGGGATCAGGCAATTTTGTGCTTTCTTTTTCCAGGTTTTCGGTCTTTTGCCACTCTGCAGTTCGTTTCATTCCATGTCAGCCTATCTGATTTCTTTTTCTCTCTCTTCCTCTTTCTACCTAATCTATTTATTATCCTCCAATTTCCTAATCATGGCTTTTAAGCATAAGAATAATACTAAGGACACCTCTGTTTTGTTACAAAAACCAGTGCTATCATCTTATAACAAAAAGCAATGCCATCACCTTACAAATTCTTTAAAAGGGACAAGCTAATCCCTTCTGGATTGTTGCAGAAGTCTCCATCTCTCCTTCTCCCTCCTACCCTCAATGCCTCTCTTTTTCTCTAATCAATTAACCTTTTTTCCTCAAACACTGATATGCAAGGTAAAAATAAAACATTTAAAACCTAATTCATGGCAATGAATGGACCAATTGCTACTACAGGCACTGAGCTTGGCCACTCTAGGAACTCACAGTCTTGCTGGAAAGACAGTGACAGTTCAGAATGACAAGTTCTATAGTAGAAGCTATCACTGGAAAGTAGTAGGGGGATAGTGAATGCCAGGTGTGGTGGGTTATTACTTTTGTCTTTTAAGGAAAGTAATTTTCAAAGTCTCCTTTGAGATAGGTTTATGATTAAGATGGTGAAATGCGAGCTGGATTAGAGAAATGTTAGACAGTTTTGCAGCTGGCTGGCTAACTAGACCCAAGGGATATTAGTGAACAGTCGTGTTAACCTATACAGATTTCTAGTGGTGGACAACAGGGCTCTGAGGCCTTGTTCTATTCAGCATTGTATTAGTGGTTTAAATAAAGTCAGAGAAGGCATAATCACAAAAATATGCAGAAGATATACACCTGCCAGGAACAACTAATTCAAATGATGATGGAATCAAAATTTATGTCCATCGTAATATGTTGAGACATTGCATTGAAATAAATCAGATCCAACTTAAAAGGGAAGAAGACTTCATTTATGACTGCACTGTTGTATCCTTCTAATAAACATTTGCATCATTTGTGCCGGTTGTGTGAATTTTTCTTTTTGCAACCAAGGGATCCCAAACTAAGACAGCTGATGGCATCAACTTCTCAGGGGGCCTAATCTCTGGGGGACTATGGAGCTGCTAGGGAGTGGATGAAGGGAGAGGATGAAGGGAGCGGATTGGAGCCTATGTCCAGGTCTACCCTCTTACCCTGGCATAAGCAAGAGAGATTGTGAATTAATTTTACTTTCAGTTGAAAATGACATAAATAAAACTCAAAAACAACAAAAGAGCATTGATTTTCATATTTACAAATTCTGGAAATAAACTAACCTGCAGCATAGTTGCAGCCAAGTGGTCAGTGTAGGGAGAAATCTGCTTCTCTCAATCTCCTGACTTTTGTTTCCTGTGTGTTGTGTTCATTCTTAGAGAGGTTCTCACCAAATGGTAGCCAACGTGACCCTCAATATCTATGACTTACGTTCTACTAACTTAACAGAGTGAAAACCCCTTTCCCATTGGTTCCAGCAGAGCCCTAATGTGGGCTCCCATTGGCCTGACTTAGGTCACAGCCCTGAGCCAATCACTATGGTCAGGTGGGGTGGCCATATGTAGGTTCTGTGCCCATTCTCAGTTTGCAGGGATTAGTAGTAGCAGGACTATTTCTATCTAAACCTCACGAGGTAGGTTCCCATATGAAAGAAGAATCCTGTGAATAGAAGCAGAGGGAAATATATACTGAACAGGCAAAAGCAACAGATGTCCACCCTGGGGGTGATATTTCCATTATATTGTCACAATAATACTTGAAAAGACTGGATGAAAAATGGTTAGAAGAACTGAGAATGTGAAAACTAAAGGTTGGTGTGAGAGCTGTTTTAGAGCTTGTAAAGAGTGACAAGTCTTCATGGAGAAGAAGACTCCTTACACCTGATTTCTTATACTCAGAAGACAGAAATAAGGTCATTGGGTAGAAGATTCTGAGAAGCTAATTTTAGTTCAACATGTGAAAAACTTTGTAATGACTTAAGTTGTCCAACAATGGTCAGTCACTGAGCAAGCTCTCCACAAAGAAAGGGACTTAACAGGAATTATTGCTAATGAAGAACCTTCCATTGGGTGGGAAGCTGAATTAGATGACCACCAAGATATCCATTTTATCTTTAAGATCCTATAACTTTTTTATTTCTTCTGCATCCCTGTTTTCCCAACAGTAGTCTCAGCTGAGATGTCAGTGGTTTAACTTGCTTTTTTTTGTTGAGATATAATTGACATATAACATTATCTTAGTTTTAGGTGTACAACATAATGATTCAATATTTGTATATATTACAAAATGATCACCACAATAAGTCTGGTTAACATCCATCGCCACACATGGGGAGTGGGCAAAATGGGTGAAGGGGGTCAAAAGGTACCAACTTCCAGTTATAAAATAAGTCAGTCATGGGGATGTAATGTACAGCATGGTGACTGTAGTTGATAATACCATATTGTATATTTGAAAGTTGCTAAGAAAGTAGATCTTCTCATTACAAGAAAAAAAAATTGTAACTACGTGGTGATCTTATAACTCTTTGATCTTTAAATGATATGGCAAGCATCCAATGCACCACGTAGACAGCCTCACTGGAATCTGGCTACTTCAAACTACCAAAGTCCATGGAAATTGGAACACTCTGACCAAGGTGATTATGAGTGCCTGTACACATGGTTATCTGTCAGCATTTGTATAAATGTAATCTTTATATAAGATTACAAAAATCTTTATAATTTTTTATGCTGGAAAGCCCAGGTATCTTCTGATGAGTTATTTTGCATTTCTTGACTTAAGTTTAAGCACTGAGAAATCTTAGAAGTAGCCTGACCTGGAGATTTCTATTTATAAACACTTCGATCATATTAAGACTGAAGGAAGTTGATTAAGAAGGAAGAACAGTTTTATGCTCTGCAGTTGGTGGAAGTGACGAGTTTGTAAAAATTCATAATGAATGTTTCTATAATCCACTTATAGTCTATGAATGACGATAATGATGATGATAATGATAATGATTATAGCTTTCATTTATTGAGTGCTCACATAATATTAATAGCCAACATTTATTGCTATTACTAAAAATAGCTGATATCATTTACTGAGAATGATTCCAAGTACTTAACATATATTATCTCATTTAATACTTACCAGACCCCTGTGAGGCAGGTACTATGATTATTGTCATGTTATCAATAAGCAAATGGAGGCACAGAGTTTAATAACTGGCCAAGTTCTTATAGTTGTAAGTGGCAACACTGTGGCGTGCCAAAAATGCTTTCATACAGATGATCTTCTTTAAATCACACAACAACCCTATGAAGAAGATATAAACAACTCCATTTTATAAACAATGGAAATGAATATCAAGAAGTCACTTGCTCTAGGTCATGTCACCTAGCTAGCAGGTAGCAAATCAGGATTTGAATCACTCTGGCTTTAAAACTTGTGCTTTAGGCCTTCCATATCCTGGAATCCAGAACAACCCATGTACACCTCTCTGGATTGGTCCTGGACCCTGATGTGAACTGCTTTCTTTTGGGGGGAGCAGATTCTGCCACCCTGCCCCCTGCTGGTTGGGGGTATAGCCGGTGGTATCAAGTGCTCTCTCAGCTCCTCCTGGGTTCCAGAGAGTAGCAAGAAAATCCTCAGAATTCCTCACCTGCTCTGTTTCCAAATTGTTAGTTCCTTGGGTGATACCACAGTTCCATTAACTGTTGGCCTGTGGGTTTTCAGGGACTTGCCCAAGAATGGAGTTTCTTCACTTTTCTGCTGCCTGCGACCATTAGGGAAAGGATCTGGGGATCATTGCTGGGGTGACTTGTCCCATTTTCCTGGAGCATAAGTTTATGTAGCAACTGACAAGGATTAAGAGAAAGGAGTGAAAGGTCAGTGACCATGACTTATCTTGTTAGAGTGTCTTATATAACAAATCTGTTGCATTTTTAATTCTGTTCAGAAGAAAATGAAGCACCTGAGTACCCAGGGGCCTCTATACCTTTGTAATTAACTTTTTGGTAGCTCTGAAGTGCTGAGCCATATTATGTAGATCAAGAATTCAAGAAACAAAGTAATCTCCCTAAATTCTCATGAATTATATATATAACATCAGAATATATATGTATTTACATGTGTAGAATCTCTACTACAATACGTGTTCAGAATCTCCATTTGTGTGTCTGATCTTTACATTTCTTGCTCCATGTTTTAATATATGTTTCATACATTTTATTGTGCTGAAACAGTGACTTTTCCCAGTGAACATTCTGGAAAGAGTTCTAAAATGAAAGATAATGATAGTGACCTGGGTTCTGGGTGAGAGGGTCATTCCTGAAATGGTGCTGGGGAAGAGGGTCTTGAGCCAAATCAGCAGAGGAAATAACACAGTCAGCATGGACAGTTGGACCAAGGTCATGACTGGGAAGGCAACCAGCCAGGAGGGGCAAGAACAGACCAGAAATAGAGAATGAGCTGTGATGTCAGCTCCCAAATAATGATAAGATCCCTAGTAGATTTGTCAAAAAAACATGACATCAGCTGCATTTTGTATTTGATTTTGTTTCTGTGTTATAATTTTCATCAAGATAGAAAATAAAAACAAAGAAAACTTTTGAGCTCTTTGTAATGGTTTTTCCCTCGTGCCCTCTTGACTCAGATGGTATCCCTTCTGCTCATGCTCACTTCTTCTCATGGCACTTTTCTCAAAATGAAACTCGGTTCAGAACTTCCAAATGAAAGAATAAACAAATGCATAAGAATTTAGAGGCTCGATGCAAATAGAATCTTAGCCCTTCAGTGTTGCCGTAGGAATTTAACTTCATCTGTTGTTATCAGCTTAATCTTGGCGGTTGCTTTACAGAGAGTCTTTCCAGGTCTCAGAGGCATTACCCGTTACATGACTTCTGAGGCCCAGCCAAGGACTTGAGAGAACACGAATGCTTCTTATTGGGTCCGTGATATCTAAAAACAGTGTTTCCCAGAATCACGAAGGAAGAGAGCTCAAAGAGCTGACTGGTGGTTATTTATCTAGAATTGGTAACCAAGCCGAAGGAGCCGCATAGGCCCAGAAGTTATAGAGAACTTTCCTGAATCAGCTGGGAGATGCATGGTACTTTATTAATTTAATCTCACTTTAAATAACTTGGCTCTTAGGTCAGTATACTTTCACACTTTGCTTTTTCAATATTTAACTCAGAGGGCCTAAAACATTCTTTTTTTTTGTTTATAGGAGATATGGTGATGGTATTACTAGTGAGATAATGAGATAACTTGTGGAAATAAGCTAAGTCACATGACCCAAAACATACAACAGTTTGAGCAACATTAATCTGAAATTTCTCATAGAGCCCCTTGCTCGCCCCTGTCCACTTATGTGGAGATCCAGTACTACTGTTATGGGTAATTGCCACTTCCTCCATGTCACCCCCCTCCAAGATTAATTTCCTCATCTACGGTGAGATTTAGATGCAGGATGGGATGAGGTTTGAGGAGAGAATAAAAACAAGTAGCTCAAGACTGAGTTTCCAAGCAGGACCCCGCTCCCTCCCCATCACGTGGTGTCCTCAACATCCTTTGGGGCTGAACAAAGTGGTTCAGAGGGTCAGTGGTGGAGAATAACAATGGATGTGCTGTGGATGACCAGGAGAAATAAAAGGGAGAGGTGTCAAGCCATAATTACGTACCTGTGTTGGGTCCTCAGTAAACTGAAACATATTCATATGCTGACTGTAAGCTTATCACCAGGCTGGGAATGTTTAAATGGCACACAGACTACTGAGTCTTCCAGATAAATCTGGAGGTCTTGCATTTTATACAACACCCCATATGACTCTGATATGAGACATCCTTCCAAATGCTATTTTAGGCACCATTTGGGGCTTGTAGAAAAAATAATTTTATCCTCCTTTTTTTGGTGTGTGACTTGGTAATAAAGTTTACTATTTAATAAGTGATTACCTTATAGTACCTATTTTTTTTTTTTTGCAATCATAACAAAAAATATTACCAGGGGAATCAGTTTTAAAAACCATGGGAAATAAGTACTTTTACATAAATGAACTGATTTGAAACATGAGAAAGATGTGCTAGCTGGGAAGCCAGAATGGGGTGGGACTGAAGGGCAGTTAGCGAGAGGTGGGTTCAGTGAGCATCCGGCTATGCCAGCACACAGAGAGGAGCTGCGGGGGCAGGCAAGGGGGTCAGGAACTGCTTCGGAAAAGTGAATAAGCCGTGATTTATTCTGAAGCAAAGCAGAAATCCCAACTCAAGGCAAAAGCACAGAATTAACTTCAGCCTGTGGTTTGCCTGTTGCTACAGCTGACTTTTATTGGTTCAGTCACAAATGTGGGTACTCCCACCCCGGGTAAAGCAAATAACTTTTGAATGCTGATTTAGGAAGTGTTTTCACACAGATTATGAAATTGAAGGCTCACAGTTCTGTAAAATGGTTATCATTTCTCCGTTGTAACTAAAAGGTTCCATTCAAACCCAGGTATCCTGACTCCAAATTTAGTGTCTGGAGTTTAGTGATGCAGTCTATGTCCCTGGGAAATAGCTGTATATTAATTATTTAGGTCGATTTTAAATTTCTTCAGAGCTGAACAAAATTGGGATGATGCACAGTAAAAGTAATTTTTAAGAAATTGGAGCAATAGGCTTCTGCTGAAGCGAAAGTTTGCTTTGCAACAGAAATTGTTAATAATTTTGTAAATTAAGTTAATGGAGCCATTTGGATAATGTTCAAAAGTATTTACCTAAACATGATTTAAAACTTCACTTCCTGGAATCCAAGTGTTTAAATAACTGCACCATGGTAAACACATGAGTGTAATTTTGCTAAAGAGTTTATTTTGGCCAGAAGTCATTAGATTGTTAATTAGTAAAAGGATAATGTAGTCCTTGGGGAGAAAGTACTTAAATATGATATTTGAAAAACCTTTCTAAACACTAATGTTAAACCTTTCAAATATTTAGAGACAAAAATTAGAGGTTAGTAACTTGCGTAAGTTTCTTTATGTAAGTTCAACATAATAATCATGTAATTCCTGCCATTCATCCAGCTCTGAAATAAAATAATTGGTATGAAATAAATGCAGGGAATTTGATAAATAGATGATCCCTTTTGGGGCAAAAGGGTTCACTTTGACAGCATTTTTATTTGCACTAGTTGTTCTAATAAAGACAATTTTCATATTTAAAAAATTATGAGATTCTGATTTTTCTCCTTTATGGAACGCAGTTGTCAAATAAGACAATAAAAAAAAACTTACAGAGCCCTACTAAATGTTTTTCATTTTTTAAATACACCTGCACTTCTTCTGCCAATCACTGATAGTTGAAAACAGGGCAGTGTTGTGGCGAGAGCCTGAGGCTATTGTAATAATTGAGTGAAAATAAAATAGTGAACTTGGAAGCTCCTGGCACATAGTTGACCCTCAATAATTAAGTATTAAAGTCTTGATGGAGCTAGAAATTTATGGTAAAAAAGAATTTATTTGGAAATTTTACTTTCAAAAATCTTAAAATTTACCTGGCTCCAAACTTTCAACAAACATATTATGTCCTTTTGAGTTTGAGGAGATCATGGAACCACGTGCTTTTCTCCCACAGCGATGTAGTTATGAGCCAATGATTAACTGCAAGCGTTGTTTATGTTATCGTCATTAGTAAGGGCTGACAGGAGACCCAATTTTTTTAGCCTCAGCTAAGAAAGGAGGAGTCAGCTTTGACTAACTTGCAATATTTACTTCCATTTCAGTGCAACAGTGATCTGCAGGCAAAGCCTCTGCGCGAAGCAGCTGTTTCTAAATTCACACAGAGGCCGCGGCTACACTGCATAGGTGCTCCATGGTCAAGTACAAAAATGTCAAATAAGGCACCAGCCTCGTGGCCTGGCAGTTAAGTTCGCACGCTCTGCTGCGGCGGCCCTGGGTTCGCAGGTTCGGATCCCGGGCGCGGACTGACTCTCTACTTGTCAGCCATGCTGTGGCGGCGTCCCATATAAAGTAGAGGAAGATGGGTATGGATGTTAGCCCAGGGCCAGTCTTCCTCACACACACACACGAAAGTCAGATAATTCTATTGTGTACAGATCTTAGCTCAGCTACTTTGTCACATCCTTTTCCTTTCATGTAGAGAAAGGAAATCTATATTTAAATGAAAAAATAATTGATTACTTTACTGATTGTTTTAATGTCTTTATCAAAGATCATGGTAATCTTTGTTTGAGAAATCTGTTTAAAAGTACAGATAAGCACACTCAAATGTATATTGGGAAGAAAATAATTTCCAATGAACGATAAATAGTCATTGAACAATAATGAATGATAATGTCCAATGACAATAATTGAACAATTGAACAGTAATGTCCAGTGACTTGTTACCTTGATCAAAATCCACCTCCTGAATCTTTCTAGCTCTATCAAATGAATAATCATGATTAACAATCTAAATAATGTTAGGGTCTCTAGAGATTTCTTAACATAGAAAATATTAATGAGGTGTTGGGGAAGCCAAAATATTTTTCTAGTTTCAATCAGGCAGTTGATTCTCAACTGCCTGTCTAGTTTCAATCTTTTAACAGCTATGTGTTAAACTTAAATATCTCTTGTAGCAAATCCATCCATCCATCCAACCATCCATCCATCCATCCATCCACCCACTCATAACTGTACTAGACAGAATGAGAAGGTTGAGTGGAAAAACCTCTCAAGAAATTTGGAGATACCAAACATGAATCATCTGAGATCGTAGTGTAAGGGAGGAAAAAACCCTTCCTCTACCCTCATAGTCTACCCCCTTAGGCTGAGGACTGTCAATTAAACTTAAAAAGGACAGATTAACAGGAGAACAGGTTTATTTCACATGCACATGGGGAGCCTCACTGAAAAGAAGTAAAACCCCCAAAAGTGGTTAGGTTTGGGAACTTATATACCATTTTAACAAAGGATGATGAGTTGTGGAGAAGCGACAAGACAAAGGAGAAAGGGTTTGGGCTTCTAGGGTGGAAAATTGTGGGAAGGTAAATACATGGGAGAAACTAATGGAAGATGAGGGTTATTTTGTAAGATTTGTTGTGCAGACTGAAGTCAGTGCTTTCTCCAGTGATAAGAGCCATCTCCTCTTTCTAGTATGGGAGAGGGGAGGAGGGACACCTTCACAAAGGGAAATTTATGCCCTGCTTTTAGGCAGAAAAGGGGAGGGCAGAGAGCCCTTCCTGGGTCTGCTGTTTCTCAACTGCCTTCAACTCAAAATAATCCTTGTGCCAAAGTGGCATATTTGGGGGTGGCATATTCTGATCCCCTTCAACAGCATGGGGCAAAAGAAAGCAAACTAAATGTAGATCTTAGCCTGGGTCCCCCTCTTACTACTAATGTGTCATTACAGATGTTGTTTAACTTCTCAGACACTCAGCTGTCTTATCTAAGATGGAGAATACTGATCCTGTTGCTGTGCAGAGGGCATGATCTGCTCACTGCAAGACAAAAGCCAATCCATCAAGAGGCAAGATAGTGGCAGAAAAAGGGCATTTTATTAAGCAATGAGCTAGCAAATCAGAAGATGGTGGACTAGTGTCCTAAAGAACCATCTTAAGCAGGGGGACACAGAATCTTGAAGCAATTATACAGGCCAGTGGGTTATGGGGGGGAGGTTAGGAATGTTGACCCTCTGGGAAATCAAATGAACAAAAGTTATCATCTATGGCAGCTGGAGGGGCCATAAAATCTACACAGCATGTATATCTCCTGGAGGGTGCATATCCAGCGGGGTTAGTTAATCACAGGTCATCCAAAGTTACAATATGGTTTCTTTTCTACAATATGGCTTCCCTTATGTCAACCTTGTGTTGAGGCAGTATCAATCCTACCTACAAGGTTGGAATGAGGACCAACTGAGAACTGTGTGTGAGCCCTCTGTAAACTGTTAAGAACTTTACACATGTTAAATAAATATTATATATCAAGTGCACTATGTGGTGTGGACTCCATGTTAGTTTTTCTCAATTAAAAAAAAGCACTGCACCTAGAGATTCTGATGTGCAGAGAGTGGGTGCAAGAGAGGCTAGCTTCTACTCTGTTGAGAAGATTCTTTCTTTTTCATATCCCTGAACCAGTACTAATAGTTTTTTCCTTTATTTCAAAACATATTGTGGTATCCTTTTTAAATTACACTGAAGATTCTTATGTGCTTCCCTGCCCCTTAACCCCTACCCCCAGTGACAACCTTTGCTCAAAATGCAATAAATACTTCTCCAGAAAAGAGTTAGTAATGGCTCATGTTTTAGGGACAGGCTTCCCAGAGGAAATGGCACTTAAACTAGGCACTGAAGGAAGAGAAGACTTGGTCAGGAGGATGGAGGAGAATGGTCTTCCAGAATAAAACAAAAACAAGGAGATGGCAAGAACAGAGTGAGCAAGGAAATGTAACTGTGAAATATCTTAAAACACTTTAAAATATAACCCAAGAAGTATTTAATATTTAAAAAATGGTTCCTTCTGAGAAGTCAGTTCCATGAAGATTTTTGTTCTATGAATCCTATTTTGTTTTATTCTTTGTCTTTCTGAAGAATATGATCTAATTAAATCCACTCTTTTGAAGGTCAAGGTGTGTCAAAATGGCCACATGTAAAGTCCTCTGTATGAATTCTATTCTTTTCTAACAGAAGGCAGCCTTAATTTGGCTGAATGCAATGGTAATTTTTCTTTTTAGTAAGAGCTTTGGGTAAAAAATAGTTATCCAACTCTACTGAAAAATGCCAACTCTTCTTTTGAAAAATGCAGTGGAACTTTTAGAATCAAAGGAAAATGACCTTTTTAGACATAGGCAGCCAAGTAATTCATGAACGTGCCCAGCTCTGTTTTAGCAGTGAACTAAGAAGAGGTACTTTGACAGAGTTTATTTTCAAATTGGCAGAAAGGAAAGGATAGTGAGATGCTTTCCTGTACCACTTCCCGTGGAGCAGATTTGTCACTTCGCCAGGCTTGATGATGAGATGGACTAAGCCTTTCTAGAGACATTTGGGATGTAAACTATTACCACACACATGAATAGTATCTTTCAATTCTCTATGTTCAAAATAAATGTGAAATGTGTTCTTCCTCCTCTTTGGAAGATTCTAGGAGTGCCTGGCAAGAAGAGGTTGCTGACTGGAGTCCAGAACCAAGCTAATCAACTCTCCTAAGTCAAAACAGTGTCTGAATGATGAGTCCCCAGGCAGCTTTCAGGAATGGGAACATTTGGTGAGTTTGCATATTGTACCAAGAACCTCTTGGTTGCTCTGCCAGTTCCACCAAAGCCAAGAACCTTCTGGGGAACCAGAAACTCCTGAGCCCTAATACAGTTCTTTGAAAAGCCCTCTTCCATTCATTCACTCACAGCTGCCTATCAGATTTCTACAGTGTGGAGTACGTTGTGCTGGGGGCTTGGGAAGACAAATGAGTATAAAGACATAAATCTCTGTCCTAGAGGAGTGTTCAATTTTTAGGCGAGAGAGATATACATACAAATAGATACAATGAAATTAAAGAGAAAATCAATGCCATGAGACACATTCTTTTTATATTTCAACAAATTTCACTGATCATCTGTTGTCAGCCAGACACTGCTTGCTTGTCAAGGAGTTCAGACTCCATCCTGTAGGCACTGGGAGGCATTAAAATGTTTAAACAGGCACTAGCATGACAAGATTGTGCTTTAGAAGGGCCTGTCTGTGGTCAAGTGGCAAGATTAGAGTTAAAGCAGCCAAATAGAAGTTGTTTCAATAATTGAGGCAAGAGACAATAGTGGCCTGAACTAAGGCAGAAGAGTAGAAATGAGGAGACGGGAGCAGGTTTGAGGAAGAACCACTGGAGAACTTGGCCATTGGTTAGATGCAAGGAAGGGGTAGAGGAGGGAAAAACCCTATGACAGGAACTCCAGAGAAGAAGGGCGTAAGCCTATGTTTGGGGGACATATGGACAAAACATTGTGAAATGAAACTGATGTCTTGGTTCCACTTAAGGCAAGAAGTGGAGGGAACTTTCAGAGAGAAGTTTAAGGATCTGGGGAAGTTTCTTACTGTACAATAAGGCTATGTTTTCCACAATGGATCCTGACTCATTAGTGGGTCAATTTAGTGGGTTTTGCCCAGCATTATTTTTAATTAATTAATTTATTTTTTGGTGAGGAAGATCAGCCCTGAGCTAACATCTGTTGCCAATCCTCCTCTTTTTGCTAAGGAAGATTGGCTCTGAGCTAACATCTGTGCCCATCTTTCTCTATTTTGTATGTGGGACGCCTGCCACAGTGTGGCTTGACAAGCGGTGCGTAGGTCCACTCCCGGGATCTGAACCTGTGAACCCCGGGCCGCCAAAGCAGAGCGCATGAACTTAACCACCATACCACTGGAGCAGCCCCCCAATTTTTAATTTTTAAAGCAGCTTTGTTGAAGTATAATTTACGCACCATAGCACTCTCCTAAGTGTACATTTCAGTGATTTTTAAAGTAAATTTGTAGTTGTAAATCCATCACCACAGCCCAGTATCAGAACATTTCCAACACCACAAAAAGTTTCCTTGTGTCATTTGTAGTTCATTTCTGCTTCCATCCTTAGCCCTAAGGCAACCACAGATCTACTTTCTGTCACTTTATATTTGCTTTTTCTGGACATTTCATATAAATGGAATCACACCATATGTAGTCTTTTGTGCCTAGCTTCTCGCACTTAGCATACTGTTTTTGAGGTTCATCCATGTTGAAAATGTTCTAATAGTTTTACTGCTGAGTAGTCCATTGTGTGGATCTACACAATGTGTTATCCACTCACCAGCTGATGGACATTTGGATTGTTTCCAGTTTGGGGCTAGTATAAACAATGCTCCTACGAATATTTGTGTATAAGTCTTTGGGTGGACATATGTCTTCACTTCTCCTGGATATAGTCCTAGGAGTGGAATTGCTGAGTCACATGCAAAATTTGTGTTTAACTTTGTAGAAACTGCTAAATTATTTTCCAAAGAGGCTGTACCATTTTACATTCCTCGCAGCAATACATGAATGTTTCAGTTCCTCCACACTCTCCAAAGGGTGGTATTTGTCTTTCTGATTATGGCTGTTCTAGTGGGTGTAGTGGTGTCTAATTTTCATGTGCTTATTGACTATTCATTTATCTTCAAATCTTTTGTGCATTCTGTAATTGGGTTATCTTCTTCTTATTGAATTACGTGACTCCTTGATATATTTCTTTATCAGATATAAGATTAGCAAATATTTTCTTCCAGCCTGCAGCCTGTCTTTTCACTTTCTTAATGATATCTTCTGAAGCACAGAAGTTTTTAATGAAATTCAATTTATCAATTTTTCTTTTATGGATTTTGCTTTTGGTATTTTATCTAAGAATTGTTTGTCTAACCCAAGGTCAGAAAGATTTTCTCTTATGTCTTCTTCAAGAAGTTTTATGTTCTGTATGGTATGAGGTAAAATATAATTTCCTTTGTTTGCGTGTGGATATGCAATAGTCCCACGACCAGTATTATTTTTTTTAAGATGATAGAAGATACTAGAATGCATTGCACATTGTTTCATAAAATGTGTATATGTTCCATGTGTTTTCTGAGTTGTGAAAAAGAAAAGGATTTATTTTGTTGGCTTGTGATCAAAATAGCTTCCAAGCTACCACGGTTAGACTTCCAGAGTGTACAGTGCAAAGATTTGGGAAGGAAGAAAAGAAGGTAGGAAGAAATTGAGAGCAATGGTCATGAGAGAGGAAGCCCAGAGTCAGGACTTACATCCAGGACAATGACCAAGCTTAGAGCGATATGAGCTGGTGAGGGTCCTATAACTTTGAGGGATTTGGGCTCTAGATAAAAGTCAGCCATGAGTGAAAGAAATCTGTGAAAGTGCAAAGAAGGGAGTGTATGATTCTAATATGGAGAATTAGAGTAAATTCTCCAAGGGAGAGAACATCTGAGTTGGACTTGAAGGATGCATAGGCTTTGCCAGGCATCCCAGGGAGGGAGGCACATTACTCAAGGGAAGAGCAAAGGTCTGAAGATGAATACCTCAACTGGAAGGAAAAGAGCCACTAGCCCACTATGGCGAGAGAAGATAGAAATGTAAATTAACTGTGATGAAAATTCCACTAAGGAAGAAAGCTGGGTTTGAGGTTTTTCAAACCAAATCTTACTTGGGTCTCACCAACTGTCTAAATAAGGACTAGTGATTATGTTTTTCAATCATCTTCTATTTAAAAGTTTGACTAAAAATAATGAAATGAATGTTTGTTATATGTACATGTAGGAAAGTCTCTTATCCCTTCGTTCTTCAGTCATTCTAATTTGTATTTTTTAATTCTTTAAGACTCACTTTTTTCCAAGTGATAAGCTTTTTTTTAACTGGCATTGCCTCTAATGGCAACCTGTCTACCCTTTTATTTTTTTTAATTAAATTTTTTTTTTTTTTGCCAAGGAAGATTAGCCCTGAGCTAACATCTGTGCCAATCTCCCTTTACTTTACATGTGGGTCACCACCACAGCGTGGCTGATGAGTGGTGTAGGTTTGCACCCAGGATCTGAACCTGGGAACTGGGCCACCAAAGCGTGATGCACCGAACTTAACCACTACATCACGGAGCTGATCTCTTTCATTCTTTTTTTTTTTTTTTTGGTGAGGAAGACCAGCCCTGAGCTAACATCCGTTGCTAATCCTCCTCTTTTTGCTGAGGAAGACTGGCCCTGGGCTAACATCTGTGCCCATCTTCCTCCACTTTATACGGGACGCCGCCACGGCATGGCTGACAGGCAGTGCGTCGGCGGGCGCCCGGGATCCGAACCAGCGAACCCCCGGCTGCCAAGCGCGGACTAAACCGCTGCGCCACCGGGCCGGCCCTGATCTCTTTCATTCTTTACTTTAAAAAATCTACAGCATCATGAGAAATTAGAATACCAGGTCCACACCTTTGTGTTGTCCTTCTTCCCCATCTCAATAATCCATGTCGATATTTAACCCCCTTTAGTACTAGAATATTCTTCACAAAGTTAGGCTAATGGTACATTTATGTAGGATCTTTAACTGCTCCAGTCATAATTTGAATTACCTTCTGAAAGTTAATTTTAGCATAGAGGTAGAAAAAAAGTCAGAGGTGTGGGCAAGTGCATGCACTTTTACAGCTCACAAATGTGTTTTTAAAATCCCTTTTTGACATCTATCGCAAATATAGATGTCACCCATTACCTTGGTTTTTGATCTTGAACAAATATAACTTTCCAGGCCTTGACTGTCTTACCCATAAATTAAGAAACTATTCTAAGTTTCTCTTGCTACAACAGAAGCATGACTATTTTAGGCATTCCCGTAGACATTGTCAGTGTAAATTATATTTACTAATACAAGCCAAGATCCAAAAGCAACAGATAAATCCACCAACTGGACAGAAAAATGTGATTAATAAGAATAGCGGTCATTCATACACATTTATAAGAAATAACATTTCCTTTCATACTAAGCTTTTAAATTCTTAAACACGTTAAGTATATTGTATTTTCTTTTGCAACTAGTTTGTAACAGATGTGATTTTTCATCTTAGGCAACATGCACTTAGTCATTTGTTTATTCAGCAAATATTTCTGGGCCACATATTACATGCAGAGCACTGCCCTGGGTTCTGGAATGGGCACAATCACCTGGAAATGGTCATCTTCAGATCTAGTAAGGGAGCCAGGACAGAACATAAATAAGTGTGGTACTAGTCAGTATGTCTGATCAATAGTGTAGGGGAGTCACAGATAATAGCTACTATAAAGTACAAGGAAGTGAGTACTCATTTCTAAATGGGATGAGGAAGACCCCAGACACAGGATTTGAGAAAAGTCCTTGGCATCTGACTAAGCACCTGCTCCCAAGAAGGATGCAGACTCTCGAAGGTTAGATCCATCTGGCAGAAGAGCAGCAGCATCGTTTATGTCAGTGAGAACCCATGAACCAACGTGGATCTAACTGTAGGTCCATAATATTTGACGGTGTCCCCTCAGAACACGGGAGGGCATTTTCTATAAATGACCCTGATTTGGGTACTGCATTTACTGCCTGGTATTTTCTTTTTCTGCTGTCAGTTTGGACTCAGAGCTACATCACGGAAACACAGGAACTACACACAGAGGTTTAAAAATATTTACTGTAAATTGGAATAAAATTTAGGAAATTGATGATATTTTAGCATGCCATTTTAAATATCACATTTCCTCCCTTTTAAGCTGGCAGAAGTCATAACTTAGTTATTTGAATGTCTTTAAAGACTAAGACAGCTTTTTCCTGACTGATTTTTAATCTTAAAAAACAATTTTTTTAAAAATCCAATTTTGAAGGCCGGTAGAGACAATTTATAACAAGCATATGTACAAACTTACATCCATATTCAGGGTATAGTAGGAAAGGGTGCTGTAGGGAGAGGCCAGGACTTGGAGTTAATGTCTAGTTCTGTCACTAACTAATTGTGAAGCCCTTTGATGAACCTCTTAATTTTACTAAGCTGGGGTTTTCTCAGCCAAAAATCAGGCAATTGAGATAAATGATCTCTAAATCCCCTTCTAGTTCTAATGACTTTTGTCTATATTTATAATTTATTCTGTGTAGAGGCAAATACCCAAGTTTCATAGATTAATATTTACTTGTTAGTGCAAATACTGAGAAAGTCTCCTTAAATTGAAGCAGATCAGCCTGGGGACACTGCCTGCATAAATAGATGTGAAATAATACGCACGTGTTTGTGTGTGGCAGAGCCGAAGACTGAAGTCCAATGACTCTCTGCTTTCTGTCAGCATCAGTGTCATCAAATGGTTCAATTAGCTCAGAACCCTTTGCAAATCAACCTAACTCATTCGTGAATGGGGAAATTCTGAGGAAGCAATCGCTTAGCGTTTAGTCTGAGAGCTGTAAATAGAATATGAGTTAATTGCTCAATAATACAAAAATAATTTATCTCACAATAATAGAGTGGAAAATTTAGACAGGGAATAAGAAAAACACGAAAGCAGTATCCAGTGGGAGACAAAGTTCTTGAACCAAGGACGTTTTCCTGGGTGCCCCAGAGGCAGCTGTCTCCTCTGTCTACATGCAAGCCTGGTCCTATTTGTAGGTTTGAAAAGAAGCAATGCAAATGTTTCATCAATGTTTTTGGTGTGTGATAGGCCTGTACTAAAGGAATATTTTGCCATGAGTCTTAGTTGCAAGGAATATGCTAAATTCAGAAGAGGTATTTCTAGGATGCAGTGCCTGGGGATAACAGGCATTCCCACAGCAACTGCCTCAGAACATGGTACCAGATGTCTGAGCATTGGTTTGCTGTAAGTGATGCTTGGAACATCCCAAGCTGGGATGATACATCAAAGGAAGCTGCTTGTGCAAATGCCCTGCTCTAGTTATTAAGCATGTGCTGACCTACAGGTCACAAGAAAGGGCCAAGGCTTTGGATTAGTCTATGACAAGAGTCCATTACCCATTCTCATGACAAGCTATCTTTATTTTCCCAAATCGGTTGATTGATCATTTGGGCTGGGGAATGGGAAATGGTATCAAGAGTCCAAGTCACTCATAGAGGGGCCCAAACGGGCAAGACAGAAGAGTGAAGAGCTAAAAGGGACATAAAGCAAAGATAAGTAGTGTGATATGGTGGACAGAACATGGCCTTTGAGGCCAGACAGAGCGTGGTGTTCGTCTTGACTCTACCACTTCCTAACTGCCTGACTTTATGTTTCAGTCTCCTCCTCTGTAAATCGGAAACAATAACCCCCACCTCAGAAGACTTTGTGAGGATGAGGTAATGTGTGTAAAGTGCCTCAAACACAATGAGCACTGAAAAAAATGATCTTTCTCTCCCTGCCTCCAGCACTCTTAGCATGTCTCCCTAAATTCATATGTCGAAACCCTAACGCCTCGTACCTCAGAAAATGACTGTGTTTGGAGATAGAGTCTTTACAGAGGTAATTAAGTTAAAAAGAGATCCTTAAGATGGGCCCCATCTTAAGGGAACACCATCCAATATGACTGGTGTTCTTCTAAGAAGAGATTAGCATACAGACGTACACAGAGGGAGGACCACGTGGAGACATAGGGAGACAGCTATGCACTAGCCAAGGAGAGAGGCCTCAGAAGAAACCAACCCTGCTGACACCTCCTTCTTGTACTTCCAGCCTCCAGAACTGTGAGAAGATAAATTTTTGTTGTTTAAGCCACCCAGTCTGTGGTATTTTGTTGTGGTAGGCCTAGTAAACTAATACAAGCACCAACCCCCACCCCACCTCCAGCAGAAGAGCATATGACAAAAGCTGGCCCATGTGGGGAGAGAAATCTAACATCCAGAAGTAGCCATCGCTGGTAGGCGACAGTGTACTGGAGACACCCAAATTCAGACCAAACCATTCGGTGTGTGCTGTGTGAAGGAAAAACAAATACTGCGAATGTGAAGTTAAACAAGATCCTGGCAAGATGTAAATCTCTGATAAACAGACTTTTCCTTATGAATAAGAGAAAATAAAAATTGTAACAGTGGGCATGTTAAACCATTTATACGTAAAGCCAGACATGATTGGAATTATATGCTGAAGAGATTAAAGTATTTAGTTATTGTTGCTATTGTTGTAATGATGACTAGTATGATAATAGAAATCTTGACTCAAAAATCCAGGTAGGTTGGTTTAATAAGGTGGTTCAATCTGAACCGTGCATGGACATAAGTCGTCATCTGAGGGCCTTTTTCTACCAGTCTAAGGCATTGAAAGGCATTAACCTTACTGCTTCCTGGAGGGCAGGCAGGTGAACAGGATGCACAGGGAACAGCTTTCAAAGCAGTATCTCCCCATCAGGGACACACTCCAGCGTTAGCTATTGAAATGCCTTAAAATTCCTTTCCAGCGTGCCAGTGCACTAGTAATGAACTTTGGAGGTCTGTGTGCTTTCTTGCTGATTTGACTACTGTGGACATTTTCACAGAACCTGGAGCCCATTTTATTTTAATGACCACAAAGTGAGGCTGGAATGTAAATTCAGCTCTCAACGAACAGGATTGGCTCCTCAAGGAATGCTGCCATCGTTGCCTCTAACCTGAATTTAGGGGAATACGAATCACTGAGATTAAACAGATATGAACATTTTGCATTTTGTTTCAGAAAGAAACAAGGAAGGAAGGGAGGGAGGAGGGGAGGGAGGGTGGAAGGAAGGAAGGAAGAAAGGAGAAGAGAGGAAGAGAGAAAGAGATTTCCGGTTTCTGTTCCAACATGTAAAGAGCTTGACATCACTACTCCTATTCTCACAACAAGAAAAAAGCTGAACAAACTGAAAATCAATGACTTTTCTTAGATCCACCAGAGAATTGAGGTCAGAGGGCAAACTGCCTCCACAAAACTGGAGACAGAGGTACATAAAGAAAATCCCAAGCAAGATCAATGTACTGGGAGCAGAAGCTGCTGGAGCCAGGAACTGGTAGGAACACTCATTGGTCATTGTGACAAATTGCTGGAGGCTGAATATGGATGAGCTTGAGAGTTAAAGATTTCTGGGGGGTTCCATCAGAGGGGGGACCACACTTTTGTGGGTTTTACCTTCAGTAGTGCCAGCAGGAGTTCAGAGAAAAATCCTCTCCTGTTTCAGGAAGGAGGAGGGAAAAGTAACACTTTGAATTATGCCCAGAGGAAGAATAATCATTTTGAAATACACACAGAGTGTTCTCTGTGACAAAGACCTGTCCTATTTGTACACCTGAAACTAATACAATATCATATGTCAACTATACTTCAATAAAAATAAATAAAATATAAACTAGTATGTTAAGAACTCTAATGGAAAAAGTAGACAACATGCAAGAACTGATGAGTAATGTAAGCAGAGGGATGGCCAGCAGTACCCTAATGCCAATACCAGATAAACATTACAAGAAAAGAAAACAACAGACCAATATCTCTCATGAACATAGGTGCAAAAATACTCAACACAATGTTAGCAAATCAAATCCAACATAGACCTAAACATAAAATGTGGAAACTATAAATAGAAGATAACATAGGAGAAAATCTAGATGACCTTGGATTTGGTGATGAGTTTTTAGGTTCAACACCAAAAGCATGATGCATGAAAGAAAAAAATAAGTTGAACTTTATTAAAATAAAAAACGTCTACTCTGTGAAAGATACTGTAAAGAAAATGAAAATACAAGCCACACATTGGGAGAAAATATTTGCAAAACCCATATCTGCTAAAGGACTTGTTTCCAAAATATACAAAGAACTCTGAAAGCTCAATCATAAGAAAATAACTCAATTTAAAAATGGGCAAGAAATCTGAACAGACACTTCACCAAAGAAGAGATACAGATGGCAAATAAGCATGTGAAAAGATGCTCACCATCATTTTTCATCAGAGAAGTGCACATTAAAACAACGATGAGATACCACTTAGTAGAATGACCAAAATCTAAAACTGACAATACCAAATGCTGACAAGGATGCAGAGCAACAGCAACTCTCAGACACTGCTGGTGGGAATGCAAACTGGCGCAGCCACTTTGGAAGACAGTCTGGCAGTTTCTTACAAAGTCATACATGGTTTTACTGTACAATCCAGCAATCATGCTCCTAGATATTTATGTGATTGAATTGAAAACTTATGTCTACACAAAAATCTGTACATACATGCTTATAGAAGCTTTATTCATAATCACCAAAAACTGGAAGCAACAAGATATTCTTCACCAGGCAAATGGATAAACAAACTGTGCTACATCCAGACAATGGAATAGTATACACCAATAAAAGTTCATGAACTATCATACCCCCCAAAAACATGAGGGAAACTTACATGCATATGGCTAAACGAAAGAAGCCAGTCTGCAAGAAGACTTCACAGTGTGTGATTCCAACTATATGACATTCTGGAAAAGGAAAAACTATAGAGATAGTAAAGGGATTAGTGGTTGTCACGGGTTTAGGGGAAGGGTGGAAGAGATGAGTAGGTGAAGCACAGGGGCTTTTAGGGCAAACTATGAAACTATTCTGTATAATACTCTAATGGTGGATGCATAATGTAAGTTAAGGACTTTAGTTACTAATAATGTATCAATATGGGTTCATTCATTGTAACAAATGTACAACACAGAAACTGTAAAGGGGAGAGGGTTCTCTGGGAACTCTTTGTGCCCTCTACTCAATTTTCATGTAAATCTAGAAGTATTCTAAAATATAAAGTCTACTATAGGAAAAAAGAAAAAGAAAGGAAGGAAGAATAGAGAAGGAAAGAGGAAGAAAGTATTACAGATACAGATAAAGTTCCCAAAACCCATCCCTTCTTCCCCTCTCTCCCCCCACAAGAGGTAACCATGGTCCCCAAATTGGTGTATTTTCCCATGTATCATCTTAAATTTGTAACATATACACACATGTGCATACTTTTATAAACAATATGTATATTATTTTGGTGTTTCACAATTTTATATAAATGACATACTGGACACATTCATTACATAGTCATATATGTTCATTTTTATCAACTATATTAAGGTATAATTTACATACAAAATAAAATCTATCAGTTTTAGGTATGCAATCTGATGAGTTTTGATAAATGTATGCAGTTGTGTGACAACCTCAATAATCATGATATAGAAATCCCCTTGCCTTTCCAGTTACTTCTCTACCCCATCACCTGACCCCTGGCAATCACTGATATGCTTTCTATGACTATTGTGTTGCCTTTTAAAGAATTTTATCTAAATAGACTTATACAGTATATAGGCTTTTGTTTCTGGTTTCTTTCACTTAGCATAATACTATGATACTCATCTATTTGTGTTTCTCAATAGTCCATTCATTATACTTTCTGAGTGGTACTTCTTTGTATTGCTACTCCACAAATTATCATTTATTTACTTGTTGATGGACGTCTGGATTGTGTCCAGTTATGCGTTATTATAAGTAAAGCTGCTATGCACATTGTATACAAGTCTTTCTGTGGGCATATGCTTTCATTTCTCTTGGGTAAATACCTAGGGGTGGAATGGCAGGGTGCTAGAGTTGGTTTACATTTTTAGGAAACTGACACACAGATGATGTTCCATTTTACAGTCTCACAGTGTATGAGAATTCCAGTTGCTCTGCTTCCTCACCAACACTTGGTATGATCAGTCTTTCAAACTTTAACCATTTTAATAGGTGTATAGTGGTATCTCGTTGTGGCTTTGGTTTGCATTTCCTTAATGACCAATGATGTGGAACATCTTTTCATGTGCTTATTTGCCATCTGCATACCTTCTTTCATGAAATGTCTGTTCAAGTCTTTTGCCCATTTTTATTTGGGCTTTTTGCCTTATTGTGTTGTGTGAGTTCATTATATATTTTGGATACAAATTCTTTATTAGAAAATGTTTGTATTTCCTCCCTGTCTGTGGCTTGCCTTTTCACTTCCTTAAGTGTCTTTTGAAGACTGAGAGTTTTTAATTTTTATGAAATCCAACTTACCTGTTTTTTCTTTTATACTTTGTGCTTTTAGTGTACTGATAAAGAAAACTTTTTCTAACCCGAGGTTACTAAGATTTTCTCCTATGTTGTTTTCTAGAAGTTTTATAGTTTTAGCTTTTACTTTTAAGTCTATAATCATTCGGAATTAATTTTTGTATGTGGTGTGAGGTAAGGAGCCATGGTAATTATTTGCATATGGATAGACAATTGTTCCGGCATTATTTGCTGAAAAGACTATGCTTGTCTCTCCCCCATTAAATGCCCCTTGTACCTTTGTCAAAAATCAAATTAATTGACTGGATAGTAAGTAGGGGGGTGGGCAACAGCTCCCAGAGTGGAGAAGTGATAAGTGGGGCAACGCCTTTCCCCAGGATAACAATCATTTTACTGGAGAAAATTATTTTTAAAAACTCAATCATTTAGGGGCCAGCCTGGTGGCATGGCAGTTAAGTTCATGCATTCCACTTTGGTGGCCCAGGGTTCGCTGGTTTGGATCCTGGGGACAGACCTACTCACTGCTCATCAAGCCATGCTGAGGTGGTGTCCCACATAGAAGAACTAGAAAGGTATACAACTATGTACTGGGGGCTTTGGGGAGTTAAAAAAAAATAGAGGAAGATTGGCAACAGATGTTAGCTCAGGGCCAATCTTCCTCAAAAAAAAAATGAAAAACTCAATCATTTAGGCCCAGCTCTGGTGGCCTAATGGTTAAGTTCAGCACACTCCACTTCAGCAGCCTGGGTTTGGTTCCTGGGTGAGGACTTACACAGTTCTGTTAGCAGCCATGTGGTGCTGGTGGCCCATGTACTAAATGATAGAGGAAGATTGGAATGGACGTTAGCTCAGGGCAAATCTTCCTCAGCAAAAAAAGCCCACTACTCAATCATTTAAAGCTTCTGGGAATTGTCCTAAGGGTATGCAGGAAATCAAGAAACATTCATTCAAGGAAGTCTACTAAATCTTGGTCAGAGCAAGAGTCTGGCATCTGAGCCACAACTGCTCCCTCCCCCCCTCCAAGCTCCATCTCATGGAAACCCTGCTCTGGGTGCTCTACTTCAGGCAGCTGTGGCCAAGAATGATGTGGGGGCTACCTCTCCCTCCTGTGTCTCAGAATAGGGCTACAGCTTCACCCTGGGAGGGGCCCGCTGCCGGTGTTTCTCGTCTCCCCCCAGCCCTGTGCTGCAGAAGCTCTATTCCTATCATCCATGATCAAAAGGACTGAATCTCCCTTCTGAGACTCTACTCATAGGATGGAAACACTATTTCAGGACCAGCAGTCTGAGAACACAGGAGCCCCCTTTGCCTGCTCTCCAGCTGGCTCATAGGGCAGAGGTGCCACAAGGAGAAGGCAAGCTGAGAAGGCCAGAGATTGCCACCTGCCCCCTGCCAGCATCCATTAGCAGAGAAAAGTGTCACTCCAGATAAGGACGCCATTATCTGTACCCCAGCTCCTGCGCGGTGGTGCAGAGTTTCTGCCCAAGAAGAGAGGCAGGCCCTAAGAACAATGGCTGGTGACCACTTAAATAACTTAGATGAAATGGATAAACTCCTAGAAACATAAACTACTGAAACTGACTCCAGAAAACGCTGAAAATCCAAACAGATTTCAAATAAGTAAAGAGATTGATTTACTCATTTAAAACCCACCTACAAAGAAAAGCCCAGTCCCAGAGAGCTTCACTGGTGAATTCTTCCAAACAGGTAAAGAGTGTGTACCAAGCCTTCATAAACCTTTCCAAAAAATAAAAGAGGACGGAATATTTTCCAAATCATTCTATGAGGCCAATATCACCCTGATACCAAAACCAGATAGAGACAGGATGAGAAAAGAAATCTACAGACTACTATTCCTTATTAATATTCCTTATTAATAGAATTCCTTAATAATATTAATAAAAAGTCCTCAGCAAAATGTCATCAAACTGAATTCAGCAACATATAAAAAGGATTATGCACCATTACCAAGTGGGGTTTCTCCCAGGAATGCAGGAGTGATTTAATATATGAAAATCAAATATAATATATTACATTCATATAATAAAAGACAAAAACCACACGGCCACCTCAATAGTCACAGAAATATAGATATTTTTCAAATGGCCAATAAGCACAAGAAAAGATGCTCAACATCATTAGTCATTAGGGAAATGCAAATCAAAACCATAATTAGATGCCAGTCCACACTCGCTAGGATGGCTGTAACAAAAAAGATAGACATTAAGATGTGTTGGTGAGGATGTGGAGAAATTGGGACCCTCGGTCATTGCTGGTGTGAATGTAAAATTGTGCAGCCATTTTGGAAAACACCTGAGATTTTTTCAGAAATTTCAACATAGAGTTAACATATGATCCATCAATTCCATTCCTAGGTATATAGCCCCAAGAAAGTAAAACATATGTCTATACAAAAATTTGTACACAAATATTCTTAAAAGCATTATTCACAATAGCTGAAAGGTGGAAATAACTCTAATGTCCGTTTATGATGAATGAAGAAACAAAATGTGGCATATCCATAAAATGGAATATTATTTAGCAATAAAAAGGAGCAAAGTACTGATATATGCTACAACATGGATGAACTTTGAAAACACTATGCTAGCTGAAAGAAGTCAGGCACAAAAGGCCACATATTGTTTGATTCCACTTTATGAAATGTCAAGAACAATCAAATCCATAAAGACAAAGGTAATGTATTAGTTGCCAGGGGCTAGGGGAAGAGGGGAAATGGGAGTGACTGCTAATGTCTATGGAGTTTATTCTGGGGGCGAAAAACATGTTTTAAGCTTAGAATCATTGCACAACTCTGTGAATATGCTAAAACCCAATCAGCCATATATGGTTGGGTCTATTCTGGGCTTTCTAGTTTACTCCACTGATATGATTGATCTGTATGCCTATATTTACACCAATACCTCACTGTATTAATTACCTTAGCTTTTTAATAAATCTTTAAATCAGTCAATGTAAATCATCTAATTTTGTTCTTCTTTTGCAAAAGATATTGGCTATTCTAGATCCTTTGTCTTTCCATACATATTTTAGAATCAGCTTGCTAATTTCTACAAAAAGTCTGCGGGAATTTTGATTAAGATGTGTTGAAACTATGGATCAATTTGTGGAGAACTGACATCTTAACAGTATTGAGTCTTCCAAACCATGTACATGACATATCTCTCCATTTATTTATGTCATCGTTTATTTCTCTCAGTAATATTTTGTAGTTTTCAGTGTACAGGTCTTACATATATTTTGTAAAATTTATCCCTAAGTATGTTATGTGACATTTTTTAAAATTTTAATTTCTAATTGTTCATTGCTACTACACGGAAATATGACTGACCTTTGTATCATGACCTTGTATCCTAAAACCCTGCTAATCTTATTAGTTCTAGTAGCTTTTTTGCAGCTTCTGTAGGATTTTCTATATAAGTGCCATATTTGTGGATAAAGACAGTTTACTTCTTTCTTTCTAATCTGGATGCCCTTTATTTCTTTTTCTTGCCTTATTGCACTGGATAGGACCTACAATACATTGTTTTATAGAAATAGTGAGAGCGGACATCCTTGTCTTGCTTCTGATCTTAAGGGTAATGCTATTTCACCACTGAGTCTGCAGATTTTTTGGTAGATGCTCTTTATCAGGGTGAAGAACTTTTCTTCTGAGAGTTTTCTGAGAGTTTTCTGAGAGTTTGAATCACGAATAGATGTTGAAGATTAGTAAACGAACTTTATGCATCTATTGACATGATCATATGATTTTTCCTTTTTAGTTTGTTACTATGGTGAATAACATTGATTGATTTTTAAATATCAAAAACTGACCTTGCGTTCCTGAGACAAATCTCACTTGATCCTGGTATATTATTCTTTTTAGGTCTTGTTGGATTAACAACCTTTGTTAAGAAATTTTACATGAAAGATATTAATCAAATCCTGATCATGATTTGATATTGAACCATGGTCATGAAAAATATTGGTCTATAGCTTTGTTTCTCTTAATGTCTTTTTCTAGGAGGGGGCACGAATATTTCTTATCAGGGAAATGCTGTACTTACATAAAGACTTGGGAAGTTTTCCCTCCTCTTCAATTTTCTGGCATCATGTCATCCTTAGATTGATACTAAGAGAGGCCCACGTTGTCTTGCCGAAGATTGAGTGCTGCATCATCCTAAAGCAAGAGATGAGTGCCGACCTTTAACAGAGAGGAGTGGGCCATTTCTGGAGCCCCAAAGGGTTTAGGAGTATCTAAGAATTCAAGATGTTCAAGTGTGGCCCTGATGTCCCCATTCCATTTTTCAGGGTCCCACTCCTTCCCAAGAAGGGCCCTGACCTTGGCATAACAGACCTGTTGAAGTTGAGAATTCAACCTCCTTTGTAGCCAAGGAGGCCCTTTGGCTTTCACATGAGGTCATTAATTGCTGATTAATTTACTCTCAGCCTTTCATTGTCTTTCTCCAAAGTATTAATTGTCCTTGGCATTGATTGCCTTCCTATTTCATATTCGTTATACTCTTTGCCTCTATCTCTGAAATGCCTCACACATTGCAACTCCCAGTATATTACCTTCCATCAGTATAATGTCTCAGTTCATCACAGTAAAAATTCCAACAATTGCTTGCCACTGCATGCCAAGATCTACCAGTAACTACCACCAGGGCCAGCTGCCTGCAAGTGTTCCAGCTTCAAATCTCATTTTAGAGTCAGCTCTCTCAGACCACTTCCAGCACTAACTGTTGCTGGTCGACTTCCTCAGAAAGCAGACTCTGATAGAGATTTGTTGACAAGAAGTGTGTTAGGGCATGCTCTCAGAGTGAAGGAAACAGGATTTTGGCAAAGAGAAAAGTTGAACTGTGAAGCAATCAATAAAGAGCTCAGCCTATCCTATGGGTCATCCTGGAGCGAGGGGGCTCCTGCAGAGTTGTCTCAAAGTGGGGCAAGGTGGATGGAACTTCATAACTTTGCACTGCCCTGTCATTGGATGAAGGCTGCTCCAGAGAAGGGGACCTGAGCTTAGGCAGTGCTGCTCCTTTAGCTGAAGGCAAGTCCCAGCGAGGGGATCAGCTGGCAGCAGTCAGTTGCCAACGCCCCTAGAAGCTGAAGAATGAGTGCTCCAGTCCTGGAGGTGGCATCTGTGCAGCACACCCTGGCATCCACATCCATTTTGCCAGAACCCAAGCTCTTTCTACTTTATTACTCTGCTTTCCACACATATGGCTTCTACCTCATGATCCAAGATGGCCTTTGAGGGGAGTGAAGACATATTTTTAATTCTAGCAGAAGGGAAGACAGAGCAGCTGATATAGCTATAGATGAGGTTGTCAATTTGGAGATAGGAATAGGAGGAAGTTCAATTCTGATGTCTTATTTTTGGTGGAGTGTGAGGCAAGGTGGTTGGGCTTAGAATTGTGGAAGGAAACTTGAGGCATAGGTATAAAATGCTTGTCTCAGAGCATGGGAGCTCAGCTTCCTTGGAAATCGTAGAAGATTGCTGGGCTTTGCTGAGTGGCCCTTTAAGATTTATGGTCATGAGTTTAAAAGACAAAACCTGTCAATCCACGTGTGTAAACAGTAAAAACTCATTCTGGCTATTTTAAGGGAAAAAAGAAATTTAAAGGAAGGATATTGAAGTTTCACTGAGTTTAACAGTCAGGGCCCAAGAAAATTCAGAAGGATTAAACAGCAAGAACCAGTTGGTCCACATGCCACTATTTTCACTGAACAAATAAATTCCAGCAGCACCCACTAGCCTTGCAGGAGTCACATAAGATTCAAAGTTCAAGAGAGAGCATCTACTCTGCCAAGCTTGGCCCCTGTCAGAGAGGAAATAAAGCCTCTGGCAAGAGAGAGCTTCCTATTTCTGAGCAAGTCTGTACAAATACAGCCTTTGGGGGATTCTCTCAAAGGCAGGACCTCATACTGCTGGTTGGTGACAGACATGGGGAGTAGGGGTGCAGAAAATGAACAATAACGATTATCCAGAACAAGCCCCCAGAAGGAAGTATTCTATAGCCAGGCCTCCCCCTGGATCACTCTTCCTAATTTAGCATACTGGAGAAGAAAAATGAGGACACCAAACACAAGAGTAAGTGATCCATACACAGCTTTTCTGTTTAGGGACATTCTCATCAGTGCTTACAGAGAGCTTTCTGGAAGGAATTTGACAATATATGTCAAAAGCCGTTTAGGAGTACATACCATCTGACCGAACTGTCTAACATGGAGAAAGGAACGTAAGTTTTCTGCATTTCATTTTGGCTTAGCGTCGGTCATGTTTTTTTTTAACTCTTTGAAGATAAAAAATTTTTTTTCAGTCAAGAACAAAGATGTTTTTGTTTTGCCCCACAGTAAGAACATCACCTTGAGCACTAAGCTGTGGTAATAATCCAGCTATGCTTTGTGTTAATTCATGATTTTTATTTTTAAACAGGGCAGAATTCACCCTAGGAGGTACTTTCCTTTTAGCAGATCAGCAAGGTCACACTGTGTGGTCCATAGTTTGCCAAGTTATCCACCTTATAAATGGCATGTTCTATGGCTCTTTGTCCTGGGCTGATGAGAATGTGGATGCACAGGGCAGAGCATTCAAGGAGTGACCCAAGAAGAAAATCTACTGACGAATAGTTGGTGACAAGCATGACTAGGGTATAGTGCATGGTTATTTCTTTAATTCCACCATTTTTTCATCATTTACCATGTGTCCTTACTGGATCTGTCCAGAAAAGGTGGAGATACTAGGATAAAAGAGATATAGTCTCTATTCTTAGGACTTCTCAATTTAGTGGAGAGGGCCTGTTCTTTTTAGTAGACCTTCAGCTGCTTGTCTGCTCTTTCCTCCTTCTTTTGGCTTTGATTATAGATGCAATGCCCAGTGCTTCAGTAGCCATGTTGTGATAATGAGGTAGCACTCATGAGGACAAAAAGCCAACATATTAAGAATGGCAGAGTGGAAATACAGAGAGTCTCGTTCCCTGCTGACGTTATTGGGCTGCTGCACCAACACTAAGACCACCAATCTCTTAAATAAACAACAAATCCCTCATCATAGTTAACAGTAGGTCTTCAGTTACCTACAGCTGAAATTCTTCCTCACTTTTACGAATGAAATACTAGGAAACCACAATTTTCAAGTCTGAAGCTATAGTTTAAATTTTTACATTGGGTTTAACTTTTTCCAACAGTAACTCGCAAAGTTTTAAAACATTCCTGCCTCACTCCCTTGGCACCACTTTTGCTGTAGAATGCCTCTTTCTCATTTGGGTAAATTATTTCCAAAAAGATACGGAGTCTGGTGCTTTTCCTACGATGAGTAAAGTAGACATTTCGGTAAAGGTAAAACAAATCCAGACAGAAGGCAAAGTTGGAGATTTTTCCTTCTGCCATGAGGTAGATAAATATATTTTCAGCACCATCCTTAGGATAAATTAATTAAAAGAATATGCTAAATGTTTCCAAGGCTTGATCTGAAATGACTCCTTCAGTTAGAGGTTCTTTACTTTTGGCCTCTTTAAAGCTTTCCGGTCCATGTCTTTTACACTTAAATCAAGAAGCGTTTACATTTTTCTGGAGCCTCAGGCCCTTCTGCTTCTATAGCTGCCACTTGCAGGGCAGAAGAGAGGTAGGTCGAAATTGAAATTTCTAATTTCTCTTTCTCTTTTTGGTTTTCAAATTAATGAGCTGTATACAATGAGGTGGGTGGCGAAGTGGACACAGGTTAGTGTCTTCCCTCGTTGTGTGGTGTTTCATGCTTACCCGTGTCATCCGGCAGGCAGGAGCCTGCATAATTTTCCATTAATGATCCAATTTGGCTCATGTGAACTTCACCTCCTGTCCACATCCATAGCGGCTTCTGCTGCGGAAAGCTTCGCATTTTCTTCACGACTGGAGATCGCAGTAGGCACTATTACTAAAACATCTGTAGGAAAATGACATAACGGGCCTGCTAATATGCTTAATAGCCTTCATAGCATTGAAAATTAATGTGCCTAATGCTCATTTCATTCATAGTCGGCATTGTGGATGGCAAGACCATGCATGACGCTGAGACAAAAATGGCCCAAATGTGACTGCAAGTGTGAAGTAAGAGAGTGAGAGAGAAATATTACAGCAGCATTATAAAATTCCAACTCAAATCCATCTTCATAGGAAAGAATTACGTTATATGAGAAAAGAGGCAGCCAACCAGGAGACTGTCGTTGGCTTAAAGGAATTTAGCTCTTGTGTGGAAAAGATGAAATCCTGAAAGGTTGCACTGAGTGATGATCCTGTGAGCAAGATTAATAATATAGGAGGTAGAGATGCTTCTGAGAAATAGGGAATTTTAATTGGGGAGATCACCCTTTCCTTTCATGGTTACAGAGTCCAGACCTTTCCAGACCTCCCCTTCTTTGTTCTATGTCACATTTCTTAGGGCGCTTTTTATCGTAAGGAATTGGATTAATGAATTTAGATCACTATCTCATGAATTCGCCCTACAGGAGAAGATATTTCAGATGATGCTCTCTGGAGAAAAGCCTCAAGGACCACGGATGGTTGGGAGACTTGGCACCATTGCAGGCCCTTGCAGGCCCTCAGATCATTTAGGCAAGTTTTTGCCAACTCCAGAGGGACATACAGATGGTATTGGAGAGATGATTAGCAATAATGTTCTAAACTCTGAAGATAAAATTCATAGCAATAGGGGCCGGCCAGATGGCATAGTAGTTAGGTTCACCCACTCTGCTTCTGTGACCTGGGGTTCACAGGTTTGGATCCAGGGCGCAGACCTACTCACCACTCATCGAGCCATGCTGTGGCAGCCTCCCACATATAAAGTAGAGGAAAATGGGCATGGATGTTAGCCCAGGGCCAATCTTCCTCAGCAAAAAAAATAAAATAAAAAATTCATAGCAACAATGGAGCCTCTTTGGTGGATTCCACTATCTCAGCTTTCAAAGAACCTTGAGGGAAAGAGGTTGAGGTTGAGGTCTTTCCACCTCTCTCAGGGATCCAAACACTGCCAGAGGCTCGGACAGGAGAGACGGCTAGAGAAGAGTACCAAGAAGTCCTCAGAAAATGAAATCACTATGTTGAAGTGATATCTGCACCCCCATGTTCACTGCAACATTATTCACAATAGCTAAGACATAGAAACAAAGTGTCCATTGATGGATGGATGGATAAAGAAAATGTGATACACACAAACACACACACACAGGTATATTATTCAGCCATAAAAAAGAAGGAAATCATGCCATTTGCAACAACGTGGATTGGTCTTGAGGGCATTATGCTAAGTGAGATAAGTCAGACAGAAAAAGACAAATACTGTATGTTCTCACTTATAAGTGGAACCTAAAAAAGCCAAACTCATAGAAACAGAGAGTAGAATGGTGGTTGCCAGGGGCCGGGAGGTGGGGGAAATGAGAAGATGTTGGTCAAAGGGTACAAACTCCCAGCTATAAGATAGATAAGTTCTGGGGATCTAATGTACAGGATGTTGACCAAAGTTAACAATACTGTATTATATACTTGAAAGTTGCTAACAGAGTAGATCTTAAATGTTAATCACTACACACAAAGAATCGGTAATTAAATGAAGTGATGGAGGGGTTACCTAACCTTACTGCAGTAATGATTTTGCAATATACACATGAATCAAATTATCACATTATACACCTTAAATTTTCATATGTTATATGTCAATAATATCTCAATAAAGCTGGAAAAAATGTTTGATTTGATATTTTATGATAGAAAGGATTTTCTAAAGGTGAATATTTTCATATAACATTGGAATGTTGTTTTCCACTCTGATAAAATTAAACTATAATTATCAATTTAAAAAAGGTCCTCAGATGAAAAAAATAACAAATATTGGAGAGGATGTAGAGAAAAGGGAACCCTCATACACTGATGGTGGGAGTGTAATCTGTTGCAGCCACTATGGAAAACAGTATGGAGATATCTCAAAAAATTTAAAAAAAGAAATGTCATATGATCCAGCTATCTTATTTCTGGTTATTTATCCAAAGAATACAAAATCAATAATACAAAGAGATTTTTGCACCCCTACATTCATTGTAGCATTATTCACTATAGCCAAGATGTGGAAGCAACCCAAGTGCCCATTAACTGATGAGTAGATAAAGAAGATGTGGTGTATATATATATACAATGGAATACTACTCAGCCACAAAAAAGACAAAATCAGCCCATTTGCAGCAATATGGATGGACCTGGATGGTAGGATGTTAAGCAAAATAAGCCAGAGAAGGCCAAACACCATCTGATTTCACTCGTGTGTGGAAGATAAACACACAGATAAAGAGAACAAATTGGTGGTTACCAGAGGGGAGGGGGGTGAGAGGGTGGGCAAAAGGAGTAAAAGGGCACGTATGTATGGTGATGGATGAAAACTAGACTATTGGTGGTGAACACGATGCAGTCTACACAGAAACTGGTAAATAATAATGTACTCCTGAAATTACACAATGTTATAAACCAATATGACCTCAATAAAATAATTTTTTTTAACAAGCCCTCAGAATTATAGAAGCAAACTGTGGACACCAAGAAACTTTTTACTTACGGATAACAGGCATTGGCGTGGAGGCGTTCCTGCCGAAGGCTGGGGGGAGAGAGGCATGTCACCTGCCAAGCACTAGCATCCAACATGGCTACCATTACACGGCTAGTGATTCAGTTTTTCAGGGGTCCTGACTCTTAGTAAGATCGCTGAATGACCTTTCCCATTAACTCATGCAGGGGGTTGTGATGATTCCTGGAAAGGAGAAGTTTAAAATTTTCTCTCTGAATAAATGTAACCACTGGGATTTGTGAAAACTTTGGGTTTAAGCCAAGGCATGTATATTATAGGTCACGATGGTTCATTTCTCTAAATTTTCATCCCAATTTTAATTTGACCATAGCATCTTTTACTGCACTAAGCATTTGTGCTCACCAACAGCTGCTCACTCCCAGGACTGAAGAAAAGCATTCCATGTTGGTTAGTTTTTGAGGGCCCCTGGGACTTTATTTGGTGATGGGAAACTCAGAAATTTAAAGAATTAAGAAATAGAGAAATAGTGAGTCTTCCTAATGGTTCTGGATAATCTGAAAAGAGTCCAGCCTCCAAAGCTCCATAAAGCTCAGCTATTTCATTTATTGTCCCACCACACCTAATTAATTGATTTCACAACTGACATCTGATATCATCATATTTGAGTTTTTCCCTTGGAATGAGTTTATGAAGTGAACTCTCCCAAATGAAAATAAAATTTCACCCACTGACTTTATTTTCTAAATGGTTTATTGATACTCTTTATTCATCACTCAATTCTGAGGATATGTTTAAAAGAGAGAGATACATATATATTAGAACACAGGTAATATTCTTTTCTATCAGCGATTACTAAAAGGAACTTCATTTTGTGGACATCTAGGAAAAAAGTCATCCTCAAATTATAATTCAGTAATATTCTTCCTTTTCTTGAAATAAAGGAGCAGCTGACACTTGGCTTAGTGGTCCCTATTTTCTGACACCTATAGTTACTAATCCAGGTTTTGGAGTTGTATTTGCATAGATCAAAAATTTAGATCATTGCCAAGAGTGACGTCAGCATCATGGCGGAGTGAGCTTTTTCCCTAAACTCTCCCCTGCTGAGATACAGCAAAAAGGTCATCCATACATCAATGGAGGTCTTTCAAACCACACACAGGGCATCTGGAAGACCCACACAACCTTACATCTGACAGTGGAGGTGCTGGAAACCCTAGGGGAAGAGGTAGCAGGTAAGGAAGGCTCCCCCCCTTCCCTAATGGTAGTGGCCCTGAGACTGAGACTGCATGGCTCTTGGAGAGGAGGGACAAGGGTGGTCCTCGGTGGGAAAATCTTCACTCTCCAAGTTCCTACAGAGCGGGGAACCCCTACAAGGAAGGAACTGAACAGTTGCGGGGAGTAGGGTGTCCTCACCAAACTAACACTCCAGGAGAGCTGATAGTGAGGGATGAACGAGAAGCCCCTGAGACTGGGGAGGTGAGAGTGAGTGCCCCTCCCCCTCCCTCAGCATCCTGGCTCTGCTGCAGCCCAGTGGAGGCACACAGGGATCCAGTCCAGCAGAGGAACAGCCCAGTGGGCTGGATCTCCCCATGGAGATCCAGCCCCGCGGCCAGCATGCAACATCCGGGTGCCCAAGCCCAGCAGCATGAGACACCTGCCCCCGCAGAATTACAGCCCCATGGCCTGTGTGCGACACCTGGGTGCCCAAGCCCAGTGGTTCTGCAACCTGGTGGAGGTGGGCAGGGATCCAACCCAGTGGAGATCCAGCCCAGCAGCTGGCATGTGACACCCCACCCCTGTGGTGCTCCAGCCCAGCCACACCTCAGCCCAGCCACACTTCATTCTGGCCAGAATGCCCACACACCTTAGCAGTTTTGGAACACACAGTTATTGACCCCCACCTAGTGGCAGCAAGTGGAAACTACATCCAGATATCTTCAGAATGAGTAAAAATAAAAACACACTCTCAAGCACAATACAAAAATACATTATATCTCCAGACCAGAAGGAAAATGACAAGCATCCAGAAATCAACCCAGAAGACACAGAAATTTGTAACCTAGATGACAGAGAATTCAAAATAGCTATCATAAAAAACCTCAAGAAATTACAAGAAAATACAGGTAGACAATTCAAGGAAATTAGGAGCTTCTTCACAAGGGAGATTGAAACCATAAAGAAAAACCAATCAGAATGGTTGGAGACAAAAAACAGAATGGAGGAGGTAAAGAAAAATCTGGAATCTTTAAAGAACAGAGCTGACAATATGGATGAAAGAATTCATTCTATTGAGGATAGCAACATAGAAAGGCTTCAGAAGGAGGAGGAGACTGAGCTAAGACTAAAAAGAAATGAAGAAAATCTCCAAGAAATATCCTACTCAATTAAGAAATGCAACTTAAGAATTATAGGTATCCCAGAGGGAGAAGAGAGGGAAAAAGCTCTCTCCTTAGCAGAGAGCTTGTTCAAAGAAATGATAGCTGAGAACTTCCCAAACTTGGGGAAGGAGCTGGAAATACAAGTGAATGAAATTAATAGATCTCCCAAATATAGCAACAAAGAAAAGGCCATCCCCAAGGCACATAGTAGTAAAACTGGCAAAAGTTGATGACAAAGAAAGAATATTAAGGGCAGCAAGAGAACAAAAGATCATGTACAAAGGAATTCCAATCAGGGTCTCAGCAGATTTTTCATCAGAAACTCTACAGGCCAGGAGAGAGTGGAATGATATATTCAAAACTCTGAAAGATAAAAACTTTCAGCCAAGAATACTCTATCCAGTGAAAATATCCTTCAGATATGATGGAGAAATAATAACTATCCCAGATAAACAAAAGTTAAGGGAGTTCATTGCCACAAGATCCCCACTGCAAGAAATGTTCAAGAAGGCCCTCATGCCTGAAAAAAAAAAAAAAAAAAAGAAAGCGGTATGAAGCTTTGAGCAAGGAAAAAATAGGTAGACAAAAATCAGATAAACTGCAGCTCTCTATCAGAATAGGTTAGCAAACACTTAATTATGACATTAAAGATCAAGGGAAGGAAAGCAGCAAAAATAAAAATAACCTCATCACTATAAACACGAAGTCACAACATATGATGTAATAAGTTGTCACAACAAAAACTTAGAAGGGGAAGAGGAAAGAGATGGAATCGAGGTTATTTTGCTGTAAAATAAGAATTTCCCATGAGTGAGCTATTCTAAGAGTTGCTGTCCATTTCATGTGTCAGGAGTTTGGGGTGATTACTCTCTTTTGTGAGCCCAGGTGGAGGAACTTCAAAACTTAGACAAAAGAAATAAGAGTACACCAGAAAATGGACTATCTCATCTACAAGAATTTTTATACAATCCTCATGGTAACTACTGAACTAATATTCAGAGCAGAGACACACACGATAAATAAAGAGAAAACTAAGAAAACCATCATACAGAACTACCAAACTGAACTGGTAGTCCAAATCACACGAGACAAGAAACAAAGCACATGCAAAAGATCTGGAAAATGGGCAATAAAGTAGCAACACTAAGCCCACATATATCAATAATCACTCTAAATGTAAATGGATTGAATTCTCCAATCAAAAGACACAGAGTGGTGGGATGGATTAAAAAACAAAATCCAAGATATGCTGCCTCCAGGAAACACATCTCAGCTCTCAAGACAGACACAGACTCAGAGTAAAAGGATGGGAAACAATACTCCAAGCTAATGGCAAAAAAGAAAAGCCAGTGTGGCCATACTCATATCAGACAAAGCAGACTTCAAGATAAAAAGGGTAATGAGAGACAAAGAGGGGCAATATATAATGTTAAAAGGGACACGCCACCAAAAAGACATATCACTTATAAATATATATGCACCCAACACAGGAGCACCAAAGTACATAAAGCAACTGTTAACAAACCTAAAACGAGATATCAAAAACACAATAATAGTAGGGGACCTTAACACCCCCCTCACATCAATGGATAGATCATCCAGACAAAAAGTCAATAAGGAAATAGCAGACTTAAATGAAAAACTAGACGTGATGGACTTCATAGACATATACAGAGCACTCCACCCAAAAATAGCAGCTTACACATTCTTCTCAAGTGCACTTGGAACATTCTCAAGGATAGACCATATGTTGGGAGAAAAGGCAAGCCTCTATAAATTTAAGAAGATTGAAATTATAACAAGCATCTTTTCTGACCATAATGCTATGAAACTAGAAATCAATTACAAGGAAAAAACTGAGAAAGTGACAAACAGTTGGAGACTAAACAACATGCTACCGAACAACCAACAAATCATTGATGAGATTAAGGGAGAAATTTAAAAATATCTGGAGACAAATGAAGATGAAAATACACCATATCAACTCATATGGGTAACAGCCAAAGTGGTCCTGAGAGGGAAACTCATAGCAACACAGGCCCACCTCAACAAACAAGAAAAATTCCCAAATAAGCAACCTTGAACTACATCTAACAGAGCTAGAAAAAAAAACAACAAACAAAGCCTAAAGTCAGCAGAAGGAGGGAAATAATAAAAATTAGAGCAGAAATAAATGAAATTGAAATGAAAAAAGCAGTAGAAAGGATCAATGAAACAAAGAGTTGGTTCTTTGAGAAGATAAACAAAATCAACAAACCCTTGGCTAGATTCACAAAAAAATAAATAAATAAATAAAGAGAGAGAGAAGTCTCAAATAAATAAAATTAGAAATGAAAGAGAAGAGATTACAACAGATACCACAGAAATACAAAGGATTATAAGAGAATACTATGAAAAACTATGTGCCAACAAATTGGACAATCAAGAAGAAGTGGATAAATTCCTAGACTCATACAACCTACCAAAACTGAATCAAGAAGAAATAGAGAACCTGAATAGACCAATCACAAGTAAAGAGATTGAAACAGTAATCAAAAACCTCCCCCAAAATAAATGTCCAGGATCAGATTGGTTCTCTGGAGAATTTTACCAAACATTCAAGGAAGACTTAATACCTATCCTTCTCAAACTTTTCCAAAAAATAGAGGAAGATGAAACACTTCCTAACACATTCTATGAGGCCAACATCACCCTGATACCAAAGCCAGACAAGGACAATACAAAGAAGGGAAACTACAGGCCAATATCATTGATGAACATAGATGCAAAAATCCTCAACAAAGTATTGGCAAATCGAATACAGCAATACATTAAAAACATCATACACCACGACCAAGTGGGATTTATACCTGGGACACAGGGATGGTTCAGCAGCCACAAATCAATCAATGTGATACACCACATTAACAAAATGAAGAATAAAAACCACATGATCATCTCAATTGATGCAGAGAAGGCATTTTACAGGATCCAACATCAATTTATGATAAAAACTCTCAACAAAATGGGTATAGAAGGAAAGTACCTCAACATAATAAAGACCATATATGACAAACCTACAGCTAACATCTTACTCAATGGGGAAAAACTGAAAGCCATTCCTCTGAGAACAGGAACAAGGCAAGAATGCCCACTCTCACCACTCTTATTCAACACAGTACTGGAGGTTTTGGCCAGAGCAATTAGACAAGAAAAAGGAATAAAAACGCTCCAAATAGGCACTGAAGAAGTGAAACTTTCACTATTCACAGATGACATGATCTTATATATAGAAAACCCTAAAGAATCCATTTGAAAACTACAAGAAATAATCAAAAACTACAGCAAAGTTGCAGGGTATAAAATCAACTTATAAAAATCAGAACTCAGAAAGACAATCCCATTTACAATTGTGACAACAAAAAAATAAAATATCTGGGAGTAAATTTAACCAAGGAGGTTAAAGACTTATATAATGAAAACTATAAGATGCTACTGAAAGAAATCGATGAAGACGTAAAGAAATGGAAAAGTATTCGATGCACATGGATTGGAAGAATAAACATAGTTAAAATGTCTATCTACCTAAAGCAATCTACAGATTCAGTGCAATCCCAATCAGAATCCTAATGACATTCTTCACGGAGATAGAACAAAGAATACTAAAATTCATATGTGGCAACAAAAGATCTCAAATAGCCAAAGCAATCCTGAAAATAAAGAGCAAAGCTGGAGGCATCACAATCCCTGATTTCAAAATATACTACAAAGCCATAGTAATCAAAGCAGCATGGTACTGGTACAAAAATAAACACACAGATCTATGGAACAGAATTGAAAGCCCTGAAATAAAACCACACATCTAATCTTTGACAAAGGAACTAAGTACACACAATGGAGAAAGGAAAGTCTCTTCAATAAATGGTGCTGGGAAAATTGGAAAGCCACATGCAAAAGAATGAAAGTAGACCATTTTCTATCGCCATATACAAAAATTAACTCTAAATGGATCAAAGACCTGAAAGTGAGACCTGAAACTATAAAACTCCTGGAAGAAAATACAGGCAGTACATTATTTGACATTGGTCGTAAAGGGATCTTTTTGGATTCCATGTCTACTGGGACAAGGGAAACAAAAGAAAAAATAAACAAGTGGGACTTCATCAGACTAAAGAGCTTTTGCAAGGCAAAGGAAACCAGGATCAAAATGAATAGACAACCCACTAGCTGGGAGAAAATATTTGCAAATCCGACAAGGGGTTAATCTCCATAATATGTAAAGAACTCACAAAATGGAACAATAAAAAAACAAGCAACCCAATCAAAAAATGGGCAGAGGATATGAACAGACATAGGCACATGAAAAGACGTTCAACATCACTAATCATCAGGGAAATGCAAATCAAATCTATGCTAAGATATCACCTTACACCTGTTAGATTGGCCATAAACACCAACACAAAAAACAACAAATGTTGGAGAGGTTGTGGAGAAACGGGATCCCTTAATCCACTGCTGGTGGGAATGCAAACTGGTGCAACCTCCGTGGAAAACAGTATGGAGATTCCTCAAAAAATTAAAAATAGAAATACCTTATGATCCAGCTATCCCACTATTGGGTATCTATTCAATGAACCTGAAATCAACAGTCCAAAGAGGCTTATGCACCCCTTTGTTTATTGCAACATTATTCACTACAGCCAAGAAGTGGAAGCAACCCAAGTGTCCCATGACAGATGAGTGGATAAAGAAGATGTGGTAAATATATACAAAAAAAATACAGCCATAAAAAAGACAAAATTCTCCCATTTGCAACAACACGCATGGACCTGGAGGGTATTAAAGTAACTGAAATAAGCCAGAGAGAAAGACAAATACCATATGACTTCACTCATATGTGGAATATAAACTAACACATGGTCAGAGAGAACTGGTTGGTGGTTACCAGGGGCAAGAGGGGACGGGGGTGGGCACAAGGGGTGAAGGGATGCATTTATATGGTGATTGACACACAATAATGTACAACTAAAACTTCACAATGTTATAAGCTATTGACATCAATAAAATTTGTTTTTTAAAATTTAAACAAATAAAAAAAAGAAATCATTGGCAAATCTAAAAAAAAAATTTAGAGAGGGTTTCTCCATGACCAAAAATACGTAATTTAGTGAAAGGCAGCTAAGCCATGTTAAGAACGGCAGTTCTTCCTTTAGGTATCAAATACAGATATACGATTTTAAAATGCCATAATAAAGTATAAGAAGTTCAAGTGGAAAGATGAATGGGAAAGATTTTACCAGTGATGTTAAATTTCTTTTAGAATCTTTAAAAATAATACATGGAAGTACTGTATGCCCAGGATTTTAGTATGTTATGGTATTTAGTTCTCTCAACTGCCATATGAAACAGACATTATTAATTCCGTCTTACAGAGAAGAAAACCACATCTCGGAGTGGATAAGGAAACTTCTCAAGGTCTCAGAGTCATGTTCGGTAGGGCTGGGCTTCCAGCTCAAGGTCATTATCTTCCCACTACACTGCGCTCCTCTGCATAGGAACAGCTATAGAAAAACCAACCAATACAACTATCTCTTTGTCATCAATATTATATTAAATCAAAGGCAGAAAAATTATCAGCAACCTCTACCTGAAAGAAAATCTGCTTTGCCTGATCCATCCTTCATCTCTAAACTTCTATGTCCTTTCCTTTTTACCTGGCTGTCCCCACATAGGGCAGGGGACTGTGGCCTCGTGTTCCTGCAGGAAAGCAATGCCCTTGACTGAAGAAATTACCCCCAAATATTAGCAATGGTTTTGTTTGGACTAGGGTGAATTTAATCCTTCTCTCTCTGTCTCCATATTTTATAATAAAAATACACCTTTAAAAAACTAAGATCATGAATGTGTATTTCTAATTTTTAAATTAAAAATACATCTTTAACAAGGAAAAATAAAGGATCAGATAAATGATTGAAATGTGAGAATATTTTGGGAAAGTCCATTGGCTATAAAAGCCCAACTTGTAAACATCCCCAAATGTCAACAATCAGAATTAATTTAGCTGTCATCACTTGCTTGATTTAATTTCCCTCCCAGCCTTTAAATGTACTTCCATGCATCTTGTGGGGACGTGTGACCAAGCTCGGCCCTCATTCTCTGTGCATCAAGGGTTCTTCTTGCTTAATCGTGTTGGCTTTAACCTTCCTGCCCTTCCCAGTCCTTCATTTGCCTCCAAGGTTTTCCCAGGACAGTGATGGGTTGACTCTGTTTTTTCCTGAGTTTAAGTATTAGGTCAGATTATGCTCAGAAGTTCCAGAGTACACTCTTTCTTTAAACACATGTCTTTTGTTTTCTCTTATTACAAAAGTAATGTTTTGGAAACCTTAGGAAAAAATAGGTAAACCAAAGGATGAAAAAAATTCCTCATTTCATTTAATCACCAGAGACGCCTTTGTGTATTTCCTTCCATTTCATTGCTTATTCTTGTATGTGTATGCACGCACACGATCATAACAAATTGGACAGAATTTTAAGTTACAAAAAAATCCCAATTAAAACCAGAATGGGTCAGTCTAGATGTAAAGTGAAAACTTAAGAATTGATTTTATTGTACTGTGATTGCTTTACCAACACCACTTTATAGCTTATGCCAACTCTCCAGTAGTTTACATGAAATATCAAAAACTAAGTTTGCCTCTTAGCTTCAATTATCTGTCCTGAAGGAAGGCACTTTTCTTCCCTTGAACCCATTTTAATGCATAAAATAAGAGCTTCCTCCCTCTCCACCTGTATCTCCACCATCTCCAGGACACACTGAATGAGGAAGCTTCAGAATTCTTTCTGCCTCTTCACCAGCTCCTCTCTTTGGAAGGAGGAGTGACTTTCTTGACTGGAGAGATGGGAGAGCCCAACAGTCTGAAGCGAGCCAATGCACAAGTGGAACCAGGCATCAGGAAGGAGGGCCACGTCTCTATCTCCTCCCCATTCCCTCTTCCCTTGTGGTGACCACAGCAGGAAGGGCACCTCCCATCTGAGGTTCTCCAGCTGCACTGCCTATGGCTGCAAGGGCAAGCCAGGTTCAGCTGGGGGGAGAAGGAAGCCACACTCCCCCCCGCCTGTGTTCCTCCCCTCTGTCACCTGTATATACATCAAATTGGTTAGAACCCAGAACAGAGAGGTGGGTAAGATTAGCCAGCATTCCAAATCCCAATAATGGTCTCTATAGAATATACTCTATATTTTATAATGCACACCCATGTGGTGTGTTGGGTGTGTGTGCATGTGTGGTGTAAGTATACATTATTTCTCAGAATTTGAATTGCAAGTAGATTTTTGTAAGTTTCAGAGAGAAACTTTTGTAAGTTTCCATTTTCTTTAGGGCTCCATCATTAAGCTTCCTAGAATAGCTCAGAAAACAAATTTGTAGTTATGTCAAAGCTAACCTATAACTTTAGCATAAAATTTAGCAAAATATAAGTTAAGAGCCATTCAGATCTACTCTGAAACCACCAACCCAGGCTCACTTAGATGAGAGCAACAGAGCAATTTTAACTTACTTAGGGGTAGTTGAGTTGTTTTTCAGTTTAGGAGCTGGGCTAAGGCTCCTTTATTCCTTCTGCTTTCCTCATATCTTAGTGTCTCTAAACTCCATGAGGTTCTCCCTGTATGGAACTGTCCAGAAACATGCCATCCCATTCTGCGATGGTAATTTTATGCATCCACTTGACCGGATCATGGAGTGCCCAGATATTTGGCTAAACACTATTTCTGGGTGTGCCTCTGAGGGTGTCTCCAGCTCCAGTTAGCATTTGTATCAGTGGACTCAGTAAAATATTTTGCCCTCCCCAGAGTGGGTGGGCATCACCCAATCCATTGAGGGCCTGAACAGAACAAAGAGGCTGAGGAGGGAAGAATTCGGCTTTTCCTACTTGATTGCTTAGCTGGGACATCAATCTTCTCTTGCCCTGGATGCTCCTAGTTCTCAGGCCTTCAGTCCAGAATCTGCACCATTGGCTCCCCTGGTTCTCAGGCCTTTGGATTCAGATTGAGTTACACCACTGGCTTTCCTCGGTCTCCAGTTTGCAGACAGCAGATGGTGGGACTTCTCAGCCTCCATAATTCCATGAGCTGATTCCTTATAAGTCTCTTCTTATCTATATATCCTATTGGTTCTGTTTCTCTGGAGGGCCCAGTCTAATGCACATTCTAAGTCCCAAGTGGGATCTGTTTTTTTCAAAGAAAGAGGGGTCTCACCTGAGAGAGAGCTGAGGCCAGACTGCTAGACAAGACAGAGGGATAAGAAGAGAAACAGGAAATACTGAGAATTAAAGAAACACAACAAGGGTGCGATTAGACCTTCTCTTTACTGTCCCAGACATCAGTGCGGAGAGATGGGAGATGATCTGAAAGCTGATCAAGCATGATTCTAAGCTCATGGGAAACTCATATGGGGAATCTGCAAAGTGCAGCTTTGTAGTAGCTGGGACCCACATTAGCAAGCAGATACTTGTTGTACTAAAACAAGAATTATACCAGAAGCCATTCCACTTGAAAATGGCAACATCTGTCCTACCTAGAAAAAGTGGAGATGAGGGGGGGGGGGAATTGTCAAGGATTAAGTAATGTTTGCAACCTCAAAACACATTCTACTGCAGAGCCGGGCATGATATACTTGTCCATTTATGTAGTTTAGAGTGTTCTGTTCACACTTTTTCAGGTTGGGCAGAGGCAGTGTAAACGCAGGCCCTCCAGGATCAGTTCAACTGACCCCATCTTATCAACAGAGTGATTAAGAATTGCCTTCAGAAAATCTGCAAAGTCACGCAGCCAGAGGATGTGCAGAAGAGGAAATCTTGAACTGAAATGGCCGTGGAACCAAAAATTCTCCCCGTGGAACCGAAAGACCAGGACGTGGCCAGAACTTAAAAGTCGGGCTTGGATCAGAAGCGAGTCCCTCGTTCAGGAAGATCCCTGTTAAAACTCCTTCCCTACTTCATCATAAATGTTTGGAAGCCCATCAGAAAAGTTTAGAACCTCATCATAAATGTTTAGAACCCTGTCATAAATGTTTAAAACCTTACCATAAATGCTTGAAACCCACCAGTCAAAACCCGTCCTGCCAATGTTTCGGCGTGCCAGCCTGTTCTCCCTAACCTCTTAAATTTCACTCCAAATCCTGAGTCGGGGAGACAGATCTTAGGGCACATGTCTCCCCTGTCTCCCTGCAGATTGATCTTGCAGAATAAAATTGATCTCTTTTCCCAAAGGCTGATGCCATAATTAATTGGCTTGTTTATGCACATTACTCAAGAGAACCCCAGTTTTGTGCAGTAACAGTCGGGTAGGAGAGTGAAGGAGATTGATACTCATTATTTCACAGGATTTTTTGAAAGGGTGGAAATTCATTTCTGTTCATTCCCTCTGAAGATGTCCTATTTTCCTAGGGAATCCTGAATTCATCCCAATGGTGCATGTTAGATGGGACTCAGGTATGTGTGTTTGGAATAGACAGAATGGGATCTACAGCATTAAAAGGAATTGTTGTTTGGTCTTGCTTTGTTGTTCTTCCAGAAATAAAAATAATACATAACAACTCCAGCTGCCCCTCAGCACTAATTGCATTAAGCTTAAGCATTACTCAGTGATATATAAAGAAGTCACATTACTTTTACAGACAGAGATTTAAGGCCGAGTAAATTTAGTCATATTTATCTATGATTCTTGCTACAGTGAAGACCCCTCCTGTAGCTCTTGCATTACACAGGAACCTGGAGATCTTTTGTGAATAAAAAAGATAAATTCATTGTCTTAAAATATGCTATAACTAGTGTATCTTATGAAAAATAAATCTTCTTAATAAAAATTTCTTTTTTCCTGAAATTTTACTTAGACCTTGAGGAGGCAGAATATAATTTAATGTGATCAGGCTAATGTTTTTATCTTGGGATTACTTAGAGTAAATAATTTTCCTTCTTAATTATTAGAGGGTACTAGATTCCAGGTAGATATTGTAGAATCCGGTTGAGTATCTCTGACTCTGAGAGGGTCATTCCTGGGGTTGAGGGGTTGAGGGAGATGGAAGGGCAACCTAGACAAACCCGTTCTTTAAGCATCAGACTAACCAACAGGGGTCAATACACACACTACTAGTTACAAACTATTTAAAATGCTAAGAATGATTTCTCATTTTTGTTCATATTTCCTTTTTGTAAAATCTCCTTCTTCTTCCTATATCCTCCTTTTTCCCTTTCGGCTTACTCTCTTCCTTCTTTATTTCATTTTTTCTTCTCCATTCTTCCATCTTATTTTAGCTGATCTAAATAAGTCACTTTAAGATGTGATGAAATCACAGGCTTTAAAAATCTTGTGACCAAACTTTTAGGAACGTTCTTTCACAAGATCGTCAAAAGCCTCATGAATACTCAAGTCTTTGAACTAGCAGTTCTGCTTCTGGAAATTTATCTTAAGGAAATAATCAGAGATGATAAAAAATAATAGTACTTACTGTGTTTATCTCATGGGTCAGGCAGTGGCTTTACATAGATTAAGTTATTTAATCTTTACACCAACATATGATGGATCACCCGCATTTTGTGCATGAGGAAACAGAAGAACAAAGAGATTAAGTGACTTGCCCAACAGCACACAGCTAGTGAGTGGGGGATTTGAACAATGAAAGTCTAACTTCAAAGCCAGCACTCTTGACCAGTGCGGTCCCCAAGGTGTGCGAGTCCTGGGCAAACATTTTTGATGGGGTCTCTATGTAAACAATTTTATTAAAAATGTGTTTCACAATTCATGGGACCATGTAAGGTATAGCGAATGGAGATTATAAATGAAGAGTTAGAATAACGGGTAGAGGGGAGATACCTACCTATGTGTTTATTTTTCAATCAGTCCAATCAGAGGAAGATTCTTTGTAGTATCCAGGCACCATCTCTTCCTCTGCAGATCCAGGAACAATCTTTTCATACTTGATTGTCAAATCCTCCATTCTGGGCTAGTTTCCCATGTCCCACCATGAGAAGAAAGGAGCAAGGCTGTTATGACTCACAGGGCTGTGGCTCTTCCTACTGAAGCAACGTGGATCCTGTGTCTTATGCAGGTCCCTAATATGATCTATTTATTGCTCTTATATCATTACTTGTGACCCTCTCAATGGTTGTTACTGAGCTTTGTGGGGTGACACAGTTGGGTGTCAGCAGCAAGGGATACAGAGGGCAAAGGAGTCCTGCCACCACCCTGCTGCCATCAGATGCTGTAGAGGAGAGGTGGCTCTGTGGTTGGGACATACATGGGAAGAACTAATGCAGGTGCCTTCCCCCCACCCTGGGATTCCCAGGGCAAGCAGTGGATCAGTGGTGCCATCCAAAGCCCAAAGCTCAGAACTTGTTTTGTGTCTTCAGTGAGGAAGACAGCCCACTCTCAAAACAGATTATAAAGTCACTTTTTTGTTCTGCCACAAAAATATACAATGCTCTATGGATTTTTACACTGAAATTTGAATACCTCATGTGTACTTTGTTTAATTTGGTAAAATTGCCAGGAATTTCATGTAGGTTAATAAGAAGCTGCCAGAAGCCCTTCTGAGAAATCCCTTCCATTATTGTCCTTGATGCTGCAGTTTCTTTAGCAGATAATGAGTTGTGCTATATGTGTATTTATTTTTAAAAATAATTATTTGTGCACTTACTATGTCATCACTATTTCAGTTGCTTTATAAATATTGATTCATTTAACCTTCATAACAACTCTAATTAATAGGCATTATTACTATTCCTGTTTGTTGAGGAAAAGTGAGACCCAATTTGCAGCAACGTGGATGGATCTTGAGGGCATTATGCTAAGTGAGATAAGTCAGACAGAGAAAGACAAATACTGCACATTCTCACTTATGCAGAACCTAAAAAAAGCCAAACTCACAGAAACAGAGAGTAGAATGGTGGTTGCCAGGGGCTGGGAGGTGGGGGGAAGTGGGAGATGTTGGTCAAAGGTGCAAACTTCCAGGTGTAAGATGAACAAGTTCACCAATGTACATCGTGGTGACTTATAGTTAACACTTTATTAAATACTTGAAAGTTGCTAACAGAGTAGATCTTAAATATTCTCACCACACACAGAAAAAGGTAATTGTGTGAGATGATGGATGTGTTAAGCAACATTATTGTGGTAATCATTTTGCAATATATACCCTTATCAAATCATCGCATTGTTCACCTTAAACTTAATGTTATATGTCGACTGTATCTCAATAAAGCTGGGAAATTTTTTTTTAGGTTGAAAAGGCCCATTAAGGGCCTAGCCAAATGATTGAAAATGGATTTACATGATTGTGGAATTTCAAAACACTGGGGACAAAGAGAAGATCTTAAAACTTCAAGATAGATCATATCACACGCTAAAGATCTGAAATCGGAATGGCTTTGTAAGCTTTAAAATAACAATACTGCAAACTGGAAGATAGTGGATCAATGCCTTCAAAATTCTGAAGAAAAGTAATTTCAAAACCAGGCTTCTGTACCCAGCTGTGATGGACTGAATTGTGTCCCTCAAAATTCATATTTTAAAGCCCTAACCCCCAGTGCATCAGAATGTGATGCTATTTGACGATAGGGTCTTTACAGAGGTAATTAAGTTAAAATGAGGTCATTAGAGTGGGCCCTAATTCAATATGCCTTGTGTCCTTATAAGAACAGGAGATTAAGGGGCTGGCCGAGTGGCGTAGCGGTTAAGTTTGTGCTCTCTGCTTCGGCGGCCCAGGGTTCGCAAGTTCAGGTCCCAGGTGTGGACAGACGCACTGCTTGTCAAGCCATGCTGTGGCGGTGTCCCATATAAAATAGAGGAAGATGGGCACGGATGTTAGCCCGGGCCAGTCTTCCTCAGCAAAAAAGAGGAGGATTGGCAAAGGATGTTAGCTCAGGGCTGATCTTCTTCACACGCACACACAAAAGAACAGGAAATTAAGATAGAGACAGTCACAGTGGGAAGACCTTGTGAAGATGGAGAGAGAAGACGGCCATCTACAAGCCAAGGAGAGAGGCCTCAGAAGAAACCAACCCTGCCGACACCTAGATCTTGGACTTCCAGCCTCTAGAATTGTGAGAAAATAAATTTCTGTTGGTTAAGCCAAAAAAAAAGACAAAAGTGAGGCACTGTGAAGATAAGTGACTTGCTCAGGGTCACGCAGATAGTAGAAGGCAGATCCGGGACTCAGACCCAGACAGTAGCTCTAGGTTGCATGCACTTAACCACTGCACTCAGCCGTGTCGACAGGATATAAACAGTGTGTCTTCCCAAGATGAACTTCTAAAGTTGTTGCCAAACCAGAAGCCATCTTTTCTCTCTATAAATACATGTCAAAGAGAAATGTTGACATCAGCAATCCTTAAGCAATTTTACATTTATACATTTTTAATTAGAGGCTGTATCTTTCAGTGATCTTAAATTTACAGGGTAATGCTAGTTCTAGTAAAATAGCCACAACTAGGAATGTCTGCAGAGCATGCTAAAATAAAATAAAACTGGCAATGTCTTTCAAAGAACATTCGAATGTGTTTGTCATTGCACAGATTGTCTCTTTCTATGGCAGTATGGACAAGAGTTTCCTTTCCATTATGTTGATTGACTTCTTTGATAAGAATGTGAAAAATAGAAAGAAAAGGTCAAGGTTTTTCAGCTACTTTTTAATAGAGGGGTAAAGGTGTTTTCTTTATGGATTTATTTTTTTGAAACTGTTAACAATTAGCTGTGGGTCCTTTCCCATCTACCTATATTCCTTTCAACTTCTAGGTTGTACGGAGGAACTCTTATTACCTAAATATTCATTATTGAATCCCTGATATTATGAGATTGCAAAAGATGTCACAACCTGAAAATTTTTAACAATAAACTGACCACATTTATAAAAGAGTTTCTAATCTAACAGTTTCAAAATCTTTGCTTATTGGAATATTGATAATGGTTTGATTTTATCAACATTCTACAATACAAGGCAAATTAACTCAAAAGAAAAATGGCAATCTTGCTATATAGAGAGAATTTCGTAAAGTCATTGAAAAGAATGCTAAAGAACCATTGCACTCACTAACAAAGCCAATGGCAAATAAGTTTCTGGCAGAGTTAGAAGAGTTGACAGCTGAGGAAGAGAAATTTGACAAGGATGATAATACTTTGAAAAAGAATGACTGGGATATCAAAGAATTAAGAAAAGACCTTGTAAAATATGAGGAAATCCTTGAATATATTTGCAAAGAAAAATGACCCTCTTTCTAGTTTGCAGTGAAAGTCAAATGTGAAGAATGTCAAACTGTGCTATCGGACGACTTCATTGGAGAAAATTAAGCCCGCCCCCAAAAGCAAGCAATACTTAATTACTCCTTTATCCTAAGCATGATCACATAGATGCAATGACAGCCTAAAATGTTTAATGTAATATAAAACTAATTTTCATAACATTAGCTTCATTTTTCAAGGTAAGATCCTAATCAAATTTTCTTTTTAATTTTCTATTTACTGTTAAATGTTGGTTCCCATTGTGTGCAAATTCTCAAGTGGCTCTTTCCTGGTACCAATTATTCTTGGATAATGAGGACTTTCTGTACTTTATGCTGACAGAGCAGAGGCTAAATAGGGTTAGCAAGGCTAGACTGCTCGCTCATCTTCAACTTCGCGCCAGTAAAAAACTCTTCTAAGGACCTAAAGAATCTGGAATGTGATGAGTTGAATCCGTTTTCACCCTGCTTCACATCCAAGATTTATCTCCTCATGACCAGACTTAATGAAGCCCTTTCAGCCCTGCAGACACAGGTTCATGCAGACAGTCCTAGATTTGGTAAGAGATTCAGTAAAGACCCAGCTTTCCACAGCAGCCCTGGCTGAAGTCAGGGGTCCTCAAGAACGTTCTTTTCCTCACAATATTCTTCTAACTTAATAGTTTGCACTGTCATACAAAGAGAAGTATGAATTAAGCTAATGTTTGGAAAAGCCTCTTTTTCTTTGCCCCATCTGTCCTCCCATTAGGTTCTTACATACTCTGGACATTACAGAAAATGTGGATGAAGTGATCCTCTGGCATGAATCAGATATTTTATTTACTCATAGATGCATCATGGGGTTATTTTCTTGCAAATAACTTCAAACATGCAATTATTTTTGAAAAATATCTCTCAAAAATGATTTATTACAAACACATTCAGATACCAAAAACTCTGTCTCTCTCTCAAGACCTAAACCTTCCTCTAAAGTTTATAATCATTTTTTTCTGTACAATAATCTTAGTTGATGCAGAAGTGGAAGGAAAGTGACCAATACTAAAGATTAATCCTCAGTTTAGATAATTTCTTACTTGGGGAAATCCCATTGAAACTAAGCAAATATCTCTACAGAAAGTAAAAATTATATTTAACTCAACTAAAATTATATTTAGACATTTAACATACTAATATGAAAATGGAAGCCTTTTGTATGAGCATGGGCAGCTTGCTCCTTATTTTTTTTTTTTCCCTCTTGGCTGCTAAAGTGAAATGTGACTAATATGTTCATAGCATCTTTCCTAACAGGTTATAACAAAAAATATAATTTTTGTTTCTGCTGAACATGAACTGTTTGAGTTTCTTAATGACAAGCCACATGGCCTTTCCACCTATTCAAAAGAGACAAAGATCCATTCTTTGCCAAGTCAAAAACACTTTATTCCATGTTAAAGAAAAGTTATATTAGAGGGCTTTGTGTCAATAGTACTCAAAATAACATCAACTAGGGGCCAGCACCATGGCGTAGTGATTAAGTTCGGCATGCTGCCCTATGGTGGCCTGGGTTCACAGGTTCAGATCCCTGGTGCAGACCTACACCACTCATCAGCCATGCTGTGGCAGTGACCCACATACAAAATAGAGGAAGACTGGCACAGACGTTAGCTCAGCGTTGATCTTCCTCAAGCAAAAGAAGAGGAAGATTGGCAACAGATGTGAGCTCAGGGCAAATCCTCCTCACCAAAAAAACATAATAATAATAACATCAATGAGAAGAGATCCTTAATTCAGAAACCAAAGATTAAAAAAAAAAAGCCTATTCAAAGGTAGAGCTATGGCTGAACTGTCACCAGTCCCTTTTGGAATACAAGTAATGCTAGCATTAAAACATCTTAACATTAGCCTCCTCTCAATTATTAATTAATTAATTATTTATTTTTGCTGAGGAAGATTGGGCCTGAGCTAACCTCTGTGCCAGTCTTCCTCTATTTTGTGTGTGCGTTGACACCACAACATGGCCGCCAATGAGTGGTGTAGGTCCACGCCCAGGGACTGACCCCAGGCCGCTGAAGTGAAGTGGGCCAAACTTAACCACTAGACCAAACTTAACCACTGGGCCAGCACCTCTCTCAATAATTTAGATGTTGATTTGCCACTCTGCCAGTTTTCTTGGTCTGATGGCAGTCTGTTTCACCCTTGGTTTCCCTCCTTCCTAATCACATAGCTCATTAGAACACCCACTAAGAGGAGGATAGAATAATAAGAACTAAAACTTGAATTCATCAATTTCAATAGTTGTTTGCAACTCTAATTCCAAGAGCTGAATTTAAAATAATAGATTTGGGATGGTTTTTATGCACTTCAATTATTTGTACCATTCCTGGTGAATTTCCTTTTTGTATGATTGATGTCTACCCTCCTGTACCAAGTGTTAAGAAATGAAATATGTCATTAACTTTATTTTTTCAAAAATCAAATCAATCGAACTCTGAGAGGAAAGTTAATAGCAGTCATTACTGGGACTCCATTCTCTGTTTTCCACTTTCTTCCCCGGCCGTCAGCCAGGATCTTTTGAGGGTGTCTGAGGTCTTCTGACAAAGCGGAATGTTTGGGAAATGCCACTGCTCTGTGGCCCATCCTGGTCACTCTTGATGTCACAGTTGTCTGTGACTTCATAGGCCTTGGAAATTTTTCCACAGTTTTAGTGTCACCCTTGGGCTGGGGACTCTGTGCTTGGGGACCAGCTGCCAGAGGTGGTCCCTCACTCACGCTCCTCTGAGGTTCTGCACCCTCCCTCAGTTGTTAAAAGTTAAAATCTAACTACTATCCCCTTATTGTATTAATCATTCTCTCTTGTCCCTGATCATCTCCCTCACTCCCAAACTGGATATCTGTCTCTCCTTCCTCTGTCAAAATCTCCTAATTTTTTTTTCTTTTTTTTGAGGAACATTAGCCCTGGGCCAATATCCATGCCCATCTTCCTCTACTTTATATGGGATGCTGCCACAGCAGGGCTTGACAAGCAGTGCGTCGGTCCGCGCCTGGGATCCGAACCTGCCAACCCCAGGCCACCAAAGTGGAGCAAGCAACCTTAACTGCTATGCCACTGGGCCGGCGCCAAAATCTCTTAACTTTTTTATTTTCAAAAACAAAAGCCAAAAGGAGAGGTTATCTTCAGGCAACTTCCACTTGACTTTAAAACATAAACTTGCCTGAGAAGGAAAATCCCAAAGTCCATCTTGGAAAAGAATTTTAAAAATATAAACAAGAAGAACCAAATATAATATATCTCCATAATTATCATGTATGATGTGGTTTATAATTAGATAAAAAATAAGAAACATAAAAATGCAAAATAAATGCAGTGAGTGAGATGATGAATGAAGGATATAAAATGGAGATGGGAAAAAATTGTTGGTGGTCATTAAAAACTAAGTTGTTTTGATTTAACTTGACCTCAGATTGCTGACAAAGATTGCTTGTGTTAACATGACTGCTGGATTTATTTTTCCCCATTCAAAGGAGAATCTCCAGCTTTGGTATTTAATATTTGGCCTCAAAACTCAATTCCAGCAACATTCAGCGTTCCTCCAAGGTGGGCATGGAGACCAAATGTTCTGTCAGAATCACCAAGTGCGGATTCCTGGACCCCCTCTAAGACTACTGCTCCCTGTAATATTAATGACTTTTTGTGATTCCACCAGTCCATACACTCTGCAGCAACACATGACCTGGTCAAAGCCAAATATTCTTTCAGTCACTGGCCAGTTAAAAATTTCCATCCCAGGGCTTCTATCCTCTTCTCAAGCCTATCACATCCCCCTCTTTCTGTTTCTGCTAATTTCAAGGGCCTGGCCTGTGTCCCTCCCCAGGCAGGAGCAACAAGGGCCAGGAGAGTGGCTTCCCTGATTGGCCCCTGACTGGCCCCAGTTGCCTTTCAGCAGCTCTGGTTATTTCCACAAGCAGCACACCGTCATATTCATCTCGTGGGTAAATTTTTCCATCCTGGAGAAAACACAAAGAAATTACTCATAAAATTCTTATCTTTAAATATTGAGTCCCATTTGTCAAACTCACTTTGGGCTATATCCTAGATGAAGCTCTTCTCCAGTGTCTCACCAGGAAACACTACAGCTCTTTGTTTTCAATATTGCTCTTGCTTCTGAGCACTCAACTCTACTCTGTACCCCATTTCTCAATGGCTCAGTGCCATTTTGATATTTAGGGTCACCTGTTAGCGGTAAAAACCTGTATAACAACTCTTGGAAATTGTGAGCAAAGCATTTGAAATCGAGTGGGTTATGACTCGGGTGCCCTTGCAAATCATCAAAATTGGAACCCTGTTGCAAGTGAAAGGGATTCTATTGATTACGCTGGGACAGGAGTCAAGGAACCATCCTGGGCAAACCGAGATGATGATGACCTTAGTGATAACGGGCACTCTGAGAAGTGCTACAATGGCCAGTTTTTCTTTCTTTCTTAATGATTGATCTCAACTCTCCCTTAAGCTTCTGTTTCTGCCTACAGCTGAAAAAACTTAATTTTGCCATTTGAGAAGAACTTGATTCAGATTTAAAACTTAACCCAGTCTCTTTGGGGCAAATGCTCAGGCTCTCGGAGACTCTCCCAATCTCTCCTCCTTTGCTTCTCCTGGTAACATCAGGGTGCTGGGGAGATTCCCTGAAGATGTACATGTAAGTAGGATTGTCTCATCCAAGGGCTATTTGGCAGTCCTTACTGTCCCTGTTGACCTTTGGTTGATGGGCAGCTCAACCCTCCGGGTCATTAGGTGTGGAACACTGTGTCTGCTACCCAAGTGGCTGCCGTGGAGTGTCTCCCAGTTTGCTTTCAGCATTCTCAAGGCCCATGGGTCACCTGCCCTGCTGTCTTGGCCCCATCCTGGCTCCCACAGTGCTGCAGTCCCTCTGAAGCCCACCTCTTCAGAATCAGGCCAGCTTGGGAGGGTTTACCTCTCAGCCTTGGTTTGGGATCCTCTTGACTTCCTCTGGAGCACTTCCCGGCAGATCTACCGTCCAGTTAAAGTCTGCATACTCTGCCAGGGCATAGGAGAATACTGGACCCCTGAGGCACCACCTGTGGACTCTGGGTGCAAGGGGTGGGTAGAGGGGGAGTTGCTTCTTAAGTCGTTAAATCCATGATACACTGCTGATCAGTCACCTAGTTCACTATTTTACGGGGTTCACAACAACTCTCCACAGTAGGGACTATTAATACCCATGGATTATGGATGAAGAAACAGGAACTGAGAATTAGTAATTTGCCTGAGGTCACCCAGCAAACAAGCCACAGAGCCAGGATTTGAGTCCAGGCAGCCTGATACCAGGGTCTGTACTCTGAATGGCTCTTCAGGGAGGAGTTTGGGGATTAGGCTGATAAAACATGATTATTCAAGAAGTTTCTCTTCTAAATAAATTATTTAGATGTTAAAAATTCTTCTGACATGAACAAATACTCTGACACTCAATATCTTGGAGGATATTGACCTAGAGGTCAGCTCCTTTACTCTGTTAACCTAGCTCTTCATTAAAAAGCAGCATCTACTGCCATTATTACTGATAATTAAAATAATAACTTGATTCACTTGCTGCTGATAAACCCCACTGATGTGACAGTATAATAAATAAATTTGATTTCCTCAAAATTAGGTGTGGTGATCTCTGGTGTATTCTCCTCTTTTGATTTTAATTGGATGCCAGTAAATATTGGAATAGTTTTTAGTGCCTTAAGTATATTTTCAAAAACTGAAAAGTCTTCTTGAACACTTGTTTTTTCTTTTCTTTCTTTTTACTTTTCTTTCCTTAACAAAGCAAATATTTATATCAGAGACAAAGGAATTAGTCACTCTGTAATAGATGTTCCCTTATCTTTATATCTCTAATTTAATCTTGTACTAATTCCAAAGAACAATTGTGCAATTTCTGGATCTTCTGAAACATGTCCCATTCCCTTCCTGAAGCCTTGGAAACTCAGTTCTCCACAGTGCTCTCCTCCCCAAGCCTTTATTCATTTTCTGTTTTTGACCAAAAGTTTGCCCTTCTCCCAAACCTCTATATGTTTAAAGTCTTCTTGATCTTATTTTCTAGTTATTGGGTGAGTTTTATTTCTACCATTTTTCTCTCTCTGTTTTTTCCCCAGATTGCTTTGGTGATTCAATTTCTGGGCTTCCAATGTATAGTTGCCAAATTTTTACTGCTGTTGACCATAAAATTCTGCCCAGTCACCAGGCTGTGAAAAAGCAAATGAAAAATTGCTCTTACTGCCTGCCACCCATCTGTGTGGCACTGGAGCCCGAGTCCAAGAAAGCATACTTTTTCTCCCTGTGTTCCTAAGATTCAGGAGCCTGCTCAATATGCGTTATCTACAGGACCACCCAAGTAATTGCCTATTGATAACCACCTAGAACCTAGAAAATTTGTTTAAATAAACTTAATTTCATTTTGATTCAACCTCTACGTTGCTACTACATAGAGAATGTCATTTATCTTTTTCTTTTTCTTTTTTTTGGTGAGGAAGATTGGCCCTGAGCTAACATCTGTTGCCAGTCTTCCTCTACTTTGTATACGGGATGCTGCCACAGCATGGCTTTATGAGTAGTGCATAGGTCAGTGCCTGGGATCCGAACCCACGAACCCCGGGCCTCCAAAGCAGAGTGTGCGAGCTTAACCACTACGCCACTGGGCCGGCCCTTTCATCTTTTCCCATTGGTTTTTAATAATCGTTATCCTAAGCCCACAGGTCCAGTGAAGCCATATTGGCACTGGTGTTTTAGGTACATAAGAGTTTTTCTCCCCTTCAAAATAAGCAGCATTGGCTTGTTGAGCCTTGGCTGGAATTTGGAGACCCAGACCTGGGCGAGGGACAGAAGCAGCATTCAATGAAAAGAAGAGAGAAATAACAGGCAGCATCCTCTGGAGGAAAACAAAATAAAAGTCATCCTCTTGTCCAATAGAGTTAACAAGTCAAAAGGGCCAAACAGAGAATCAACTTGGTAGGCAATGGAGTGAAAACCAGAAAACATTAACAGCTAACATATTCATTCATTTTCTCATTTGATTCTCATAGAATCAAGAAGAGACAGAGCTGGAATTTGACCCATGCAGTGTGACCAGAGAGCCTATGCACATCGTATCTATGCTCAACTGCCTCGGTTTACAGTCTTTGAGAGGCCGTTACCTGCCCTAGGTCACCCACTAATACGTGGGAACCCAGGCTTGCGACATTCTGTGTCTGGCTCCAGAGCCTTCTACACTCTAAAATACTCTACTGAGATGGGGACAGAGACCCAGAGAACTTCCCCTGAGCTGGAAGGAACTGCTGTAGTTGACTTTCACAGGACATCTGTAGAGTGGGCTGTTGACCCAGCTTGTACACACAGCCTCAGTAAAGACAACGTTTAGGATTATTGACGCTTTGCTTGTTTCATGACCCTTTCAAATGCCCATTTTATTGCACAGTGCTTATGTTTCTTCTATTTTGAGTAGATACATTATTTCTCTTTCTTCCTGCTTATTTTCCTAACTTTTTTGGTTTTGGTCCAATTTACCACAAAATACAGATGTTCCTAGTAATTTTTTTCATGTGTTTAGGTCCCCTTTTGTGTGTTCATGTGTTTAATGCCAAAGCTTCCCTTTTGTCCAAAAGTTTAAGTGTTTATATAGCTATGTTTCTCCCCTTACCCTTTTATAAATTGATTTTGAAATTTTTATTTTTAATTTTAGTGAATAGACTTTATCTAACTGAGCAGTTTTAGGTTTCCAGAAAAACTGAGCAGAAAGTACAAAGTTCCCATATGTTCCCTCCCCCCAACTTTCCCTGTTATTATCTCACATTGGTGTGGTATAATTGCTATAACTTATGAGCCAATATTGACACATTATTATTAACTAAAGTTCATAGATTACATTGGAGTTCACTCTTTCTGCTGTGCATTCTGTGGATTTGACAAATGCATAATGACATACATCCACCATTATAGCATCATACAGAATAGTTTCACTGTCCTAAGAATCCCCTGGGCTCCACCTATACATCTGTCCCAGTCGACCCCAAACCCCTGGCCACCACTGATCCCTTTACTGTCTCCTTAGTTTTGCCTCTTCCAAAATGTCTTATATGCTGGAATCATATAGTTCGGAGCATTTTCAGATTGGCTTTTTTCACTTAGCAACATGCATTTAAGGTCTCTCCATGTCTTTTTGCAGCTTGAGAGTTCATTTCTTTTTATTGCTGAATAATTTTCCATCATCTGGATGTACCAGTTCATTGATCTACTCACCTGGTGAAGGCTGTCTTGGTTGTTTCCAAGTTTGCTAATTAAGAATTAAGCTGCTGTAAACACTCACATATGGGTTTTGCGTGGATATAAGTTTTCAGCTCGTTCGGGTAAATATCAAGGAGCACAATTGCTGGATCATGTGGTAACAGTATGTTTAGTTTTGTGAGAAACTATAAACTGTCTTCCAAAGTGGCTGTACCAGTTTACATTCTCACCAGCAACGAGTAAGAGTTCGTTCCTGTTGCTGCACATTCTCACCGGCATTTGGTGGTGTCAGTTTTATGGATTTTAGCCATTCTAGTAGGTGTGTAGAAATAGCTCATTGTTTTCATTTGCAATTCCCTAAAGACATGTGCTGCTGTGCGTCTTTTCATAGGCTTACTTGCCATCTGCGTATCTTCTTTGGTGAGGTGTCTGTTCAGATCTTTTGCCCATTTTTAAATTGAGTGCTTTTGTTTTCTTATTGTTAATTTTCGAGTTTTTTGTATATTTTGGATACCAGTCCCTTATCAGATATGTGTTTTTTTCCAAATATTTTCTTCCAGTTTGTGGGTTATCTTTTCCTTCTCCTAACATTGTCTTTCACAGAGCAGAAGTTCTAAATTTTAATTAAATCCAACTTATCAATTTTTTTTCATGGATCATGCTTTTGGTGTTGTACCTGAAATGTTTTTGCCAGATGCAAAGTCACCTGTCTATTTTCTATGTTGTCTTCTAGAAGTTTTATAGTTTTGCGTTTTACATTTAGTTCTATGATCTATTTTGAGTCAATTTTTGTGAAAAGAGTAAGGTCTGTGTCTAGATTCATTTTTTTGCACGTGGATGTCCAGTTATTCTAGTACCATTGATTGAAAAGACTGTCCTTTTGCCATTGAATTGCCTTTGTTCCTTTGTTAAAGATCGGTTTACATTTGTGTGGGTCTTTCTGGGCTCTGTATTCTATTTTTCTATTTGTTTATTCTTTTGCCATTACTATACTGTCTTAATTACCATAGCTTTAGAGTAAGTCTTGAAGTTGGAGAGTATGAGTCCTCTGACTTTGTTGTCTTCCTTCAATATTGTGGTGGCTATTCTGGGTCTTTTGCTTTCCATATAAACTTCAGACCCACCTTGTCAATATTTAAAAAAATAATAAGTTGCTAGGATTTTGATTGGGATTGCATTAAATATATAGATCAAGTTGGGAAGAACTGACATCCTGACAACATTGAGTCTTCCTATCCATGTACATGGACTATCTCTCTATTTATTTATCTTTTCTTTGATTTCCTTCATCAGAGGATTTTAGTTTTCCTCATATAGATCTTACACGTATTTTGTTAGATTTATACCTAAGTGTTTCATTTTTAGGGTGCTAATATAAATGGTATCGTGTTCTTCATTTCATATTCCAATTGTTCATTGCTGGTATACAAGAAAGCAATTGATTTTGTATATTAACTTTGCATTCTGCAACCTTGCCATAATTGCTTATTATTTCCAGGAGGTTTTTGTTGTTGTTGATTCTTTGGAATTTTCTACATAGACAATTATATTATCTATGGACAAAGACAGTTTTATTTCTTCCTTCTCAATCTGGATACCTTTTATTTTCTTTCCTTGTCTTGTTGCGTTAGTTAAGACTCAGCATGATGTTGAAAAAGAGTGGTAAGAGTGGTTCTCCTTGCCTTGTTCCTGATATTAGAAGGAAAGCATCAAATTTCTCACCATTAAATATGATGTTAGCTGTAGGGTTCTTATACATGTTCTTTATCTATTTGAGGAAGTTCCCCTTTATTCCTAATTTGCTGAGTGGTTTTCTTTCTTTTTTTCTTTTTTTACCATAAATGGATATTGGATTTTTTCAAATTCTCTTTCTGTGTCTATTGATATGATCACATGAATTTTCTTCTTTAACTTGTTGTCGTGATGGATTACATTAATTGATCTTCAAATGTTGAGCCAATCTTGCATATCTGGACTAAATCCCACTTGGTCATGGTTTGTAAATCATTTCATACATTGTTGGACTCAATTTGCTAATATTTTGTTGAGGATTTTTGCATCTGTGTTCATGAGACATATTGGTCTGTAGTATTCTTTCTTGCAATGTCTTTGTCTGGTTTTGGTAGTAGAGTTAGAGTTATGCTGACCTCATAGAATTAGTTAGGAAATAGTCCCTCTGTTTCTATTTTCTCCCTACCTCTCTTTATTTCCAGCTTTTTTCTTAAGTCCAAAAAGAGTCAATAATCCTAAACTCATGTATGTTAAACATGGGCCTGATGAATCCTATATGTTGCATCACATTTTATGTAAGAGAACAGGGACAACTATTCGCTTTTAATCATTTTGTGGCCTTAGGTTGCATCACTGTGACTTCTTTTAGTAAAACTCCTGTTCAAGCCAGAAATGTCTTATTATCAGCAATAGCGTACAGAAAAAAATTCTGAAAGTCATCTTGCCTTGGCAATGGTCCCGAGATTAATTATCAATAAATATCTATCTATTTGTTTGGCATCATTGTAAATCAACCAAAGTAGTTTTCAGAAAATTTCCCCTTATAGGACTAATGCTAGACTGAAGAGAAGTATATTCAGAAAATAAGCAGCCTTTTGTAAGGAAAATTCCTTTGAATAAAACTGCCTTCAAAATACTTTTGCAACAGCAACAAAAAAAGAGCTTCTGCAGGAAAAAAACAAAAAACAAACCTTGACTCTAATTCCAAGGCCAATGACACTACACTGTATATAATACAGTTTCTTTTGTGCAAAAGTAACAGCGTGAGTACAAAGGGAACATTTATGAGAGCCAACATGATAAATTTGAAGAAAATAGCGGCTAGAAACTGCAATCCAATTTTTTTTTCTGTGTAGGAAATCAATGAACCACAAGCAGCTAATAAATCGGCCAATTATACACAGATACCAGGCTCTACAAAAGAGGTAGTATTAGGTTTTGCAAATCATTATTGTCTCATGGAGATTTTATGACAGTAAGTTCCACTGATTAAAATGTCAATATAAAACGTTGCCTTTATTCAAGTCGCTAGGACAAACTCACCCTCTGTAATGATGGAATGGAATAATTAGATAGTGGGCAAAGTACACAACAACAAAAATCAGACTGATCAAAGAAAACTAAAGAGCTGGTGAAGCACCACTGAGGTGGTTTCAGGCTTAGTTCCCCAATGAAAACACCCAGAGCGACACCCAAGTAGTCAGATGGCAGTCATTGGGCATGTTTCCATAGCAACTCCAAGGGTTTGGCTGGGGACTTATCACTGGGGTTGCAGAGTTAAGATTTCTCTGAAAGAGGAATTAAAAAAATTTTTTTTTAATTATAAAATTAAGCCAAAAATTTTTCCCTAGTTGAAAAAATTGAGTATCATTTTAAAGTCTTTGAGTTCTTTCTCAGCCTCATTGCCCAGGGTACCATTGCAGGGCGTGGCAAGTTTCCCTTTATATTCTGTAGTCAGACCTTTTAGGATAGACCCAGGCAGAGGTTTCCTGACTTCACAGCAGGGCTGGCTTGGTTTCTACTCACTGGCCACAAGGCCCTAAGAGGGACTCTGGGCCTGCGTGAAAAGTCCCTTTTGTGGGAGGATGCTCCCAACAAAGATGGACCAGTTAAAACTCGTTACATAGGATTTGTCCTGGACCCATTTTTGGATCTTACGCCTTTATTTTCCTCAGCCCTGACTACTTGGGAAACATGTCTTCAGTCTCTTCCTTCAAAGGGAAAACTCAGCTGAAAATCTATAGTGGGACTAAAATTTCAATAATGAGAGATGCTGTGCTTGATGCTTGACTCCATATCATGATGACCCTCTGACGCAGACTGGTGTGGACAATGGCTGCAAAGGACTGAATGCTAGTGGGCACCCCCCCCATTCATATATTAAAGCGCTAATTCCCAGGGTGGCTCTGTTTGGAGATGGGGTCTCTAAGAATGTAATTAAGGCTAAAGGAGGTCATGGCGGGGCGGGGGGCCCTGATCTGTCTGATAGGATTAGTTTCCTTATAAGAAGAGACACCAGAGAGCACTCTCTCTGTCTCTCTCTCTCTCTGTCTCTCTGTCTCTCTCTCCATGCATGAGGTCACAGCGAGGAGGCAGCTGTCTGCAAGCCAGGAAGAGAGCTCTCTCACCAGACACCAAATCAGCTGGAACCTCGATCTTGAACTTCTCGCTTCCAGAACTGTGAGAAAATAAACTTCTGTTGTTTAAGCCATGCAGTCTAAGGTGCTTTGTTATGGCAGCCCCAGCAGACTAACATAATGGCACAACACTCCCTCAGAGAGGGAGAAATAGTCATCACATAAGATTCTCTCTGTCAGACACACACAGTCTCAGCCCTGGCAGTTCTAGAAGCCTGCAATAAAAAAAACACATCATTGACCTTCGTGTTTGGAATGATAGTGTTTTCTCCCACATCTTCCAGATGTGTCTGGAAATCCTAAGGTAAGACAGCATTTTTAATGTGACTTCTGGGTAATGACTGCCTTTGTGTCTGCTTAGCTTGTGTTGTGGAGACTGCTCAAGCCTCATGACAAAACCATTGAATACACTGAGCACTGTCATAACATCTTACAGATGGGACACACATGGTCAGTAACTTTCACCAAGGCTAAGCAATCTGTGGGTGATCAGGATCCGTGGGTGCCACTTTTGGCGACAAAGTAGAGAATTTATTTTGGCACCTTTACCCCATCAAAGGCTGTGATTCTTCCTGACACGCCTCGCCACCTCATTTGTGCATCTGCAGCCTGTGCTAAGGTTGTCACTGAATGGCCTCTTCCCATGAGGAGCATCTCAGGGGGTGTATATGCAGGTTGTATAAGGGGAGAGAGACTTGCATGCATTGGGCTGATTGTGATTTGTTCATTTTTTATAGTGACGTCTTGGTTGATTCATTCTTGCTTTAGTGTTCTGGTGGTTCCTGCTTACTGAGAATATTCTTTTCTTCCATTTTTGTCTCTTTCCTGTTTTCCATCCTCCTAATGAACATTCTCAAAGAGATCTTTGACCCCGAAAATATTTTGAGCTTATTAGGTATTGTTCATGAAGTATAATACATTGAAATCTAATTACTTGTATTGTTAAAGTATACCAACGGAGACATTATTCCAGTTACTCATTTTAAAATAAATTTCCAAGGAGCTTGAGGTTCACTGTCCTCTGTGACTTTTCAAATGTTAAAGTGAATAAGCACTGTTTGGGAATACAGTATTAGGTTTTGTGTAATGGAAACACTGTGCGTGGTCCCCCTCCCTTCCCACTCTGGCAGTTCTGTCTATAGTACACCTTCCTAACGAGTAAATGTTTAACAATTGTTGCTGTAGAGGTGTTTGCCAATTTCCATGGTATAAACACTCCCCCACAATCTATATCAAGCCACCAACATGGTGTCACTGAATGTGGTGTTGGGAAGAGATGCACACGATTGGCTTTCAGGCTCCTGCATGGTATGGACACCAACTCTAACTATTTCAGAAAGGGAGAATTAACCCTCTGTATCTGATCTCAAGGAACCCCTGCTCCTCGGGGTTCCTTGTCCCTTAAAAATCATCCTTTCTTACCTAACCCTGCATCCTTGATGCATGCACTAGCTCCCAAACACCATGAAGAAAATACAACAAGGCTTGAAAAACACAGCAAAATTGGACAATCTTCCTGCCCCTTCTTCCCCTAGATCACATCCCTCACTCTTTAGTTCAAAAACACTATTTCACCATAGAGAACCATTTCCACCATGTCTCTGTGATCCAGTTTATTCACGAAGTGCTGATAAGTACAATTATCTGCCTCAAGGGAAGATGGAATGACATTGGTGAAACAGTGACATATAGTCAATTTGGTTTATACAAAATAAAAAAAGAGCAAGAGAGACTTTCAGTTGCCTCCTTATGTCAAAAATAAGGAAAAGATTTATTGCACCTGGCAGATGGCGTATCTACTGGTCAGTGGTGGTGGCAGGGACAGTGGTTTTCTCACCAGGGCAACTTTGCACTGTGGTTTCAGGAATTGTTCCGGGTTCTCTAGCCTCATGCCTGCTTCTCCAGCACTCTGCAAAGTTCTGTTGGCTGCCCAGTATCCTTTGAATAAACTCTTTTTCTGCTAAGTTGAACAAAGTTGGCTTCTGCTTGCAACTAGGAAGAGCTAAGGCTGTAAAGCTAGACAGCTTTGGTTCACAGCCCAGATGTCCCACCTACTACCTTTTGTCCTGAAGCAAATTTCTCTCCATGACTCTGGTTCCTCATCTGTAAAAGTGGGATAAGACCTCTCATGGAGTTTTTATGAGGCTGAAACAGGTTAACACTTGTAAAGCCCTTAGAACAGTGCCTGGCACATAGAGAGCCCTCAATAACTGTTCGTTTCTATCATCACATTGGGTACATTTTAGCAAAAATTGGTTGACGTCAACCAACTCCAAACACAAAGGAGAAACAAACAGCCATTAAACCATTGCTTTTTATGGCACATATTTTACATTTCCTCAAACATAAGAAACCTCTTTGTAGTATAATAGCTTTAAACTTGATACAAAACACAGAATATGTATTTAGTTTTTCCATGGTAATCGGCAATTTAGACGTTGATCACTCTTTAAATCCAGCATCTGTTAATGTTTAAAGCAATTCGTAGTTTTCCTCAGAGCACATGATTTTGGACAAAGACAACAACAAACAAAAAGTGCCAAAATGGGCTCACTAGCTGGTTTGAGTAAAATGAAATGATTTGAACAAAAATCTTTATATGAAGAATTATTCAGTTCCATATTAACAGAACCTTTTATTATCTTTCTCAAAAATTCCTCTGATATTTGCCTTTTCAAATTCTGGAATGTCTATGCTAATTTTAATGTCACATTCTTGTTTCCTTCTTGGCAAAATTCATTGTTTTGCTTTAGTGTTCTAAAATTTTTTTTAATGTTTCCAACATTTCTAACACATGGGCGACTCTTTAAACTCTGGGTTTTTACTTTTCTTTTTTTCTGTTTGTTTCAATTAAAAAAAAATAGAAAGGGGGGAACCCCTTGCATTTTCCAAAGTATATTTTACAGTTATCAAGGTGGCTACTGGCTTTTCTAGAGATGATTCATTTATCCATTCAAAAAAAAAGACACCAAGCTCTTATCTTGAGCAGGGCTGGACCAGAGGCCAGGAATATCTTGATGAACAAGACATGACCCCCTCCTCAAGAGCTTACAGTTCAGTAGGAAGACAGACAGAGAGACAGGAAGCAGACAGTTCTAATACACCTTGACCAGAGGAAAGTTCATGGTGCTATGAGAATGCAGCACAGGACACCTTACTCAACCTTGGGGGTCAGCAAAGGATCCCCACGGGAGATGACATTTAGCCAAGATTTGTACTATACATAAGAGTTAGCCTAGTGAAGAATAGTGTTTTTCTTTAATCTGCTTGTGGAAGGACATATAATGAAACTATGCAATGTTATGAATATATTTTATGAATCTTTTCTTTTAAAAAAGACAATCACGGGACCTGCCTGGTGTCGTAGTGGTTAAGTTTGCATGCTCCACGTCAGTGGCCCAGGGATCGCAGGCCCAGATCCCGGGGGTGGACCTGCGCACCATTTATCAAGCCATGCTGTGGCAGCGTCCCACATATAAAGTAGAGGAGGATGGGCACGGACGTTAGCCCAGGGTCAATCTTTCTCAGCAAAAAGAGGAAGATTGGCAACAGATGTTAGCTCAGGGCTAATCTTCCTCACACACACATAAAAAAGACAATCACAATTTTTAATGTCCAGTAAACATTCAATTTCTTTTAACAAAGAAGACATAAATGTAGCAGATTCCAAAATTGTGAACTTTATATGTATTTGCAGCATAAATTGTACTCTTAATTTCAAAATACTTTATAAACTTGTCTTAGCTCAGGTTGCTGTAACAAATACCATAGACTGACTGGCTTAAACATTGAATGCTTATCTTGCACAGTTCTGGAGGCTGAAAATCTGAGGTCAGGGTGCCAGCAGCATGGCGAGTTCTTGAGGAAGGACCTCTTCCTGGTTTGCAGAGGGCCTCTTCTTGCTGTATCCTCACATGGTGGAGAGAGAGAGCTCTGCTCTCTTCATCCCCTTAGAAGGGCACCAATCTCATCTCGGGGGCCCCCTCTCATGACCTTGTCTAAACTCATTACCTCCCAAAGACCCCACCTCCAAATACTGCCACCTTGGGGATTAGAGCTTCAATATGTAGATTTTAGGAGGACACAAACGTTGGCCCCAGTCCATGGCAATACTTTATTGCGTAGTTATTCTCATATTTTATTTTTCCTGTGTGAGAAACAGATAAGTTCATTTTAGACACATAGTTCCATAGGAATAAACCAAATTCATTAAGAATGAAATGATGCATTTTGAAGTCCAATAAATATAATAAACTACAAAGCAGTTTCTTTAACTCACATTAAAAATTCATACATAAAATTGACACATATTATTTTTTAACTACAAAGTAGAGATAAAATTATTTTCTACTTTTGCTCAAGATTCTTCTGCAAGGTATGCAGTGGCTATTTTGAAAGAATAATATTCACGAAGAGAAACTGCACCTATATCTCATGTTTGTTTCGAAACATTACATTGCATTTTTCAGTTCTAACATGCTAAAACATGACATATCAAAATTGTTGACTCTCTTCAACCTTACCCCTCTCTCCTTCCCATTACACAGTGCTTCACTGGCTAAACCCCAGCCCAGGTCAAGCTTTTCGCCTGCAAATTGTTGAAAATATTCTTTCAGCCAGGCTGACTATCAACACTTTATTCATAGTCACAGACCTTCGAAGGCACTTAGTGTTCTCAGTAACCCAGTTTCCCTGGTAAACGTATTATTCTCCTCTATGATGGTTCTTTTAAATCTCTCTTCTGCTTAAGTATCCCATGCACCCTTTCCCTCCCCACCCTCGGCTGATGACCTTATCTCATTTTTCACTGAAGTAATAGAAATATAGTAGAAACAAATCTCACAATAATAAACGTAGGTGTGAGAAAATACATTGATTTTTCTATAACTGATTTTCTATTTTTCTATAATTCTCATTCCACTAATGGCAGAAAATTGAATTCCAGGTTCTTCGGTCGCTTCAGGATTTTCTCAGTCCTTTCAAACTCAGTCCATTCAGGACGGTTGTCTTTCCTTCATTTTTCCCGGATGGCATTTAAGTTCCAGGAGGTTTACATAGTGTAATCAGGAAGAGAGGGTAATCTAGCTCTGAGTGCTGAAACTCATGCGAAAAAATGACCAACCTAGCGGCAATTTTGATCTAAAAATAATGTTTCTCACTGAAAGATACCAATCTAAATTCAAGACTACAGGGTTTTTACTTAATCTTTTCAATATGAAATTTGTTTCTCCTTTCACCCACACCACAAGTCCTGGTTGTCAAAACACTAGAGATGATGAATTAGAATTTTACATAGTTACTCATTTGACTTATTCTATTCTTTCCTTTTTTTTAAATTTTTTGTGAGGAAGACCAGCCCTGAGCTAACATCCATTGCTAATCTTCCTCTTTTTGCTGAGGAAGACCGGCCCTGGGCTAACATCCATGCCCATCTTCCTCTACTTTATATGGGACGCCGCCACGGCATGGCTGACGGGCAGTGCGTCGGCAGGCGCCCGGGATCCGAACCCGCGAGCCCTGGGCTGCCAAGCGCGAACGAAACCACTGTGCCACTGGGCTGGCCCTGACTTATTGTAAATGACACATAAAGTAACCTAAGATTAACAATACAAGCGTTTGTAGCAATGTGATTATGAAAATACCTAAAAAATTATTTTTGCAAGAGCTCTTCCCATTTTTTTACACCTAGACTATTTCTATATTGCAGACCATATTGTTATTACATACTTTACTCTTTCCCTTCTATTTTTCAATTAGTGTTAATTTGTTACATGAGTATATATTTAGAGGTCACCATCAGTCTTTATGTTAATACCTTTCCTATAATTTTGGTTGTCTGAAACACGTTCTCCAGTTTCTGAAGTACCCATGGAAACAGTATTTTCTGACTTCTTGAATTTTGATCACAGTTGGTCTGTAGCCTTTAATACTTGAAAGCCATTTTGGCTGGATATAAAATCCTTGGCACACATTTCCTTTCCTTGAGCATCCTAAATGTGTTATTCCATTTTTCTTCTATCATAAAGCATTGCTGTCAAAAATTTTGAGGACAGTATGATTTTATTTCCCTCATGTAAGTGACCTAGTCTTTTGCTGGGTGTTTGAAGAATTTTTTTTAAGTCCAATAATTTTCCTAGAATATTTCAATATTGGTCATTCTGAGTTGGATTTTCCCGGGATTGTATTATGCTTTTTCAACATGTATCAATTTTATTATTATTGTCAGATAGTGTAGGAAAGTGTTTTTTCTTTTCTTTTCTTTCTTCTTCTTCTTTTTTTTTTTTTTGTAATTCTTGCTGTTTGTTCCATTCCTTAATTTGATTTTCAGCTTCAGAGCCTCCTATTATACATATTTTGGGTCTCCTTTGCCTGTCTTCTATATTTGTCATTTTCTTTCTATTCTTTTTATATTAAATTTTTACTCTTTTTAATCTTCAATTTTTCTTAAAACATTATCTGTGCTATTTATCCATTCTATATTTCTTCTGGCTTAGATTTTTATTTTAGAAATAAATTCCTTTCTTTTCTTTCTAATTGTTTCCTGAGTTCTATGTCCTTATTCTTGAGTTTTTCTTCTCATATATTGTATTCTTTTAGATATTGTATCATTTCTTGATGTATTTTATATTGTTTTGAAATATTAGTTTATATTTTTCATCTATTTTGAGGATATGTCTTTCTGGCTTGCTTTCGTTGTTTTTAGGGATGTTATCTTGCATTTTCTTTTCTTTCTTTTTTTTATAATAGCTTTATACGGGTTTCAACCTTGATCCCTTTATGTTGCTCGTTTTTATATGAAATTAATATTCCTGAACTTGAGATTAACTTTTACAATTTCAAGGATCTAGAACCCCCTCTTCTGTTGTTTTTGTGATGTATTTGAAAATGCAATGGCTTACTTTCTGAGATTTCTTGTCTTTTGTTCCCTTTTCCTATGTTCATCCAGACTCTCCTTTTTCTTTGACTCTATTGAACTTTTCCTGCTCAGTTTTGATTTGATTTCCTAGAATTTCACCTCAGTATTGTCCTGGAAGGGAGATTTTGCTAGTTAGTTTTGAAGGTTCACATGTCCAGAGTGCTCCAGCAACTTAAGACCTTATCATTGACCTGCAATTTTAGGGTGAAAATCCTTCCTAGTTTTAGCTACTATTCTCAAATTGTCTTACAGAGCTTTCAAGTGAGTACCTTTGGTTATTTTGGAATTCTTAGGTCTGTCAATTGCCCCATTACTTCCTTCTGCTTTCTCACTCATAAATGCTGATTTTATGCAGATTTTAAAGCTGTCAGTATAGAGCTCACTTATATGTTGGGATTCATGAGATTACCTTTTACTTAGTTTTGTTGTAGATGTTATCCACGGATTTTTGTTTCTGCTATTCTCATTGCCATGTGCTTGCATGGAGGGGATTTGGAAAGATTAAAAAACAGTAGCTTTGGGGGCCGCCCAGTGGCGCAGCGGTTTAGTCCATGCTTGGCAGCCCGGGGTTCGCGAGTTCGGATCCCGGGCACCTGCCAACGCACTGCCTGTCAGCCACGCCGTGGTGGTGTCCCATATAAAGTAGAGGAAGATGGGCATGGATGTTAGCCCAGGGCCAGTCTTCCTCAGCAAAAAGGGGATGATTGACAAGAGATGTTAGCTCAGGGCTGGTCTTCCCCACACACACAAAAAAAACTGTAGCTTTTACACAGCTATCTGTCCCAACTTCCCCCAGTATAACCCTTTAAAACTGTAACCAGAAGATGTTACTCTTTTGCTTATAACCTTTTAAAGACTTTGTACTGTATTTAGAATAAAAGCCAAAATCCTCACCACGACCCAAAAGATCATACATTACCTGGCCTCTGCCAACCTCTCCAAATCCGTTTTATACTTATTTCCCTATATTCTCTATATGACAGAATCACTGACCTTTTTTGTTCCTCAAATAAACCAAGTTTCTTCCCACCTTAGGGTTTTTCACTTGCAGTTTCCTTTCTCTACAAAACTCCTTACCCAGCTCATCTCTGGGCTGAATCATTCTCATCCTTTAGCTCTCAGTACAATTGTCATTTCCTCAGAAGGGACGTCCCAGAAAATCCTTTCTACATTATCACTCTCCTTCCCATTTCTCTCTTCTCTATCACATCATCTTGTTCATTTCCTTCATAGCATTGACCCAACATTATCTTATTTATTTGTTTAGATATTTATGTCTTTATCCCTGTATTAGTAGTGTACACTGTGAGGTATCTCCAAGAACCCTCTTTAGAAATGAATGACTTATTGCCCCATTTACAAGAAGTACTTCCAGAAAACAGCCCTCAGTTGTCAGCTCTCCTCAGTCCTTTAGCCTCAACTCTAAAGGGCCATCTCAGTTTCAGCGCTCCCTGAAGGGTCAGCTCCATTGAGTCTCCATTGATACTATGTCACAGACCTACTTAGCTAGCCTCTGTCACCAGCCATTCCACTGCCAGCACAATGGGAGCATGAACAGAACTGTGATGGTCACAGGGCCAGAGGGTCCACATGAGCCCAACAGCATGGCCTCCCACTTATCAAGTCTGGTCTAGCTACTGCTACAGCCAATGGTCCAACTTGCCAGTAACAGAAACTAACACCAGTTCTCCAGTGAAACATGATCTCCCAGAAGGCCATGTATACTCTAAATTAGACCTATGTATGGTGCTGTGTCCCCATTGTTGGAATACATGGGAGTCGGTGAACCAATAGGTGAAAGCAAGAGTGGCCCTGCTTACCATCACTCTCAGTGACCCATTGAGGGAATCTGTGCTTCTTATCTCTACAGTTTTGTGCCCTGTGGGTTTTGAGATTCTAGTTCACAAAGAGAGATGCTTCTACCAAGGGACACATCAATAGTCCCACTGATCTATAAGCTACAACTGTTGTCTAGACACTTTTGTCTTCATGTGTCAAGGGACCAACAGGGAAAAAAGTAGTTATTGTCTTGTTAGGAACAATTGACCCTGAGTTTAGACTAAGGTAGGGCTGCTCCTTTACAATGAAGACAGGGGAGAAAATGTTTGGCACTTAGTGATCCACTTGGGCATCTCTGGGTAGTACCTTGTCCAATTTTGATGGTTAATAGGCAAGTGCAGCCTTGCTGTCCTGAAGAAGGCATGATGATCAGCAGCTCAGACTCCTCAGCGATGAGGGTCTGCCACTCGTCACACTGCCAGGTAAGCCACTGAGACCAGCAGAAGTGCTAGCTTAAGGTGAGGGGAATGTAAAATGGATAGCAGAGGAAGGATGCAATGAGCTTCCATTGTAACTCCAAGACCAGAGGCAGTTGTCCCTTTCTATTAAATATTTTGGGGGCTACAGTTCACTCCATTAACCTTTTGCATACGAGTTTCCCCCAAGAAAAGAGGCTTGATGGAATCCAAAGGAACTTATATTAAAAAGTGTGTTTGAGGGCCACATAAGATGGACAGCGGTGGATGCTGTGATGTACTATCCAGATTTCCCTTTAGGAATGGAGGACTTATTCCCTCAGCTGCTGGAAGTGCTGCTAGCAGACAGCCTCCCACTGTCAGCCCTCTTTAGGAAGTGACTTAGCTGAAAAGAACTGGCTTACCTAAAGCCTTACTCCCTTTCTGGGGCAATCCACATGCAATGAGTGCTCATTGTGAGCGTATAAAGTCTCAGCTCCATTTATCCAACTTGGAGCAAGTCTGAAGGGCCATCCCAGGCTCAAAGATACCCACAGCCCAACTTTTCCCTCTGCCCAATCCACTGATGTTGGTCCCCAAGGCACCTCCTAATAAACTTCCTGCATGAAGATCACTGTTTTCAGAGTCTGTTTCCAGGGAACCCAACCTGAAACCATCAGTTAGAATTGGCATTGCTTCATATGACAGAAACCCTACCACCGTAGCTAAACCTAGTATGTGTCTGTATATCTCTAAATAAGTGGTGCATCGTCTCCACACTAGCACCAAGGAGCTAGGTCCTTCCAGCATCCTGCTACGTCACTGTTAGAGAGTGGCTTTCATTTCTGTATAAGATGGTTGCTCCACTTCCAGGCATCTCTTCTGCGTTCTAGGTAAGAAGAAGGGTGGAGAGCGAGAAGCAAAAGACAAAGGAGCATACCTTCTAACGCTTTTAGAGAAGTTCTACCTAGCAACTTATAATTATTTCTTAATGGCCAGAATGGGTCACTTTGTCATCCTTAGCTGCAAGGAAGACTAGGCAGATGTTTTTAACTGGGTATGTAGTTGCTCTGACCTAAATCAGGGCTCTATAAGAATAAGGCAGAATGAGCTTACTGAGCAAGCAATTAGTGGCGTCCTCTTTCCCTCATAGCATCTAAACTCTGGTAGGGCGGGGACCTTTCCTGTCTTCTTCACCTCCAAATCCACAATGCCTAGAACAATGCCTGACCCATGACACTAAATGAGTAGTGTCAAATTACTTTTACTTTGATTGGGATGTATTTTTTATTAGCACATGAGAAGAACGTGTGGTTTGGCTAGGGGAGAGGAGAGGAAGACCAGAACAGAAATTAAATTTAACAATGTCCTTGTGGAAAGGATAATGAAAATAGTAAGATTAGGTAATTTAATTGGTCCTTTGTCATTCTGAAATGAAAAACATTGCAAGAGTTCAAATCAAAACCAGACCAGCATACAAAGCCTTTAAGTAAATTAAGAGGCGTCAGGGTTATTTGACCTTATATCCCTGGCACTGGCATAAGAGGGATCCGTGAATGTTTGATGACAGAGTGTGGAATGAATGATACAGAAGTAGTCTGGCAATTCTCACATTCTTACGTAAAATAATCTGTCAAATATAAGAGTATGTACCTATAGTGTAGTCATGTAAATTATGATATTAATACGTATATAGTCCTAAGAATATAGGAAATGGAAGGCAAGCCAGTTCAAACAACTTTGTATGAATACAACAGTGTGAAATTTTAATAAGAGTGTATTTTCATAAAGAAATGCTAAGTAAGATTTCTTCAAAGTTTTTTTATCTTACTCCAGTGACATAAAAACAGGAGTTAGCTTAACTAGAAGGGAAAGATAAGGACAGCCGGTTAGGAAATCAGAATCTTTGTCTACCTGTCTGTCTCTCTGTCTGTCACTCTGTCTCACTCCTTAATACCTTGAAAACAATTGGGAGGAGAAATTGAAATATTGAGAAAATCAGATTTGATGATAATTCATCAAAATACAACTGATAAATCCTTCAACTGGGTTTGTGCTTAGGAAAAATGAGAACAGACATGGGAAAACTTGAAAATATTTCATCCTAACCAGTGTACTCAGGTACTTAAACTTTAAAAACATCCCAGCAAACGCTTTCAATTTTCAAACCCCCCGTATATTTCATTGAGAATTAAACTTGTCTGTTTTAAATACTGGAAACATCATTCACCAAAATACAGCTTTGTAAGATTCAGCTTACATCCAAAGAGAAACTCATTTTATAAGCAATTTGCACTGAATCACAGGGTGTTTAATCTGCATTTCAGGGAGCCTAAACCTGGAAGGCTTTTTTTGATCAAGTTTCAAATTTGAACCCACAAAATTAAAGTGCGTTAAAAGCTTTGGAAAATGTCTCCTATTTCTGTTGATAACTTTCTAAACATGTATTTGAAAGCAGACTCTTATTATATTCAAACTGGCCACATAATCCTATTTAGAGCCATGAAGCTTGGACACGCATGCAACTAGAATCCTAACTGTGGACTTGGAAGGTATAGATTCAGAAATCCTCACTTACCCAGGCATGTGTAAAGGGCTGCAGGGGTAGGACTTCCAGAAAGGTATTGACATGAGGATCCAAGGCGCATGATGTGTGAATGGAAAAGGAATCGATGCTTTAAATCCTGCCAGTCAGTGGGCCAAGACTTCTAAGACCCCTCAGCTCCTGGGACACCAGAGGCATGCTTTTATCTCCCACACAATATGTCAGGTGGGGAAGGGCTCACCCTGAAGGAAGAAAAAGTGTGGGGAAAATATTTAGGGTTGCCAAAGAGGGCCTGTTGAGTGTGTTTTGATATGACATCACTGACAGTCCCATTCCTTTTAGGACTGGGGCCAGAGTCCTAGATGTGCTGTGGTGGCCCTAACAAAGAGCAAGAAAATAAGCCTGGCATTGCCAGCTTCTCTGGGAACTGGAAGGACGTGGGACATCAGTGCTTTCACACAATCATACCACCAAGAGGAAAAAGCATCTCACTGAAGTGGGGCGGGAGCATCCATTCATGGCCTAGTGAAGGCAGCAGTCAAAGGTGGAGCCAGGCTCCTGATACATTAGAGCATCTGGCACTGCCAGCTGCAGCCACCTTGGAAGTCGTGAAGTGAGATAGGAACCTGGTGGAAGATAGTAATTTAAACATACCAAGGAGAAGGAATTCAAAAGGACTGGGTCCCAGGGAGGTCACTGATGGCCTGGGAAACACATAATAAAATGGAGACAGATCAGACTCCTAGAACATCAACAACTTTCCATTGTTCTAGTCTTGAGGTCTAAAATACAATGTTTCTCGTGTGGTCTAGGGACGACCTGTGTTAGAATTACCGGGGACACCTGTTTAATTTGCAAATTCCCAAGGTCTACTCTTTCTTTCTTTTATTGTGGTAAAATATGCATAGCATAAAATTTATTATTTTAACCATTTTTAAGTGTTCAATTCAATGGCATTGAGTATATTTACAATGTTGTGAAACCATCACCACTGTTCATTTCCAGAACTTTCTCATCACCCCAAATATAAACCCTTTAAACAATAACTCCCCATTTCTTCCTCCCCTAACCCCTGGGTAATGTCTGTTCCACGTTCTGTCTCTATGAATTTTCTGAGGCCCACTCTTGACCCGACTGCCTCAGACTCTCAGAGTGGGGGTGGCAGAACAATTAGGGAGTCAGCATTTTTTTAATTGTATTTCCCAGGATTTCGTGTATATTGGACACTTAAAAACCACCATGTAAATAGTCACCTTATAAATTCATTACTTTAGATTTTGATGATATTTTTCCAAGTTTACCTTTGAGATGAAAACATCATTATTATCAGACACTTTAGTAGACATGAATTTATCAGGTAATTTCCAACCAGTACAGTGAAATGAGACCCAAAGAGAAAGCCAACTGTGGAGGGGGAGGCTTGACTACATAAACGTTGACTCCCTATCCAACTGGTGGATCACACTGGTAGAAAATGTGCACAGAGCCAATCTTTCATGATAAAGAATAACAAAGAGAAGAGTTTAGGAGCAGAGGGAAGCTGAACAACACAGACCAACAGCACTGGGTTGAATTGCTAAAGCAGATTCAAGTTTGCTCCAATGTTTTCTGGGATCAAAACTGCCACAGCTGGGGCCTCAGAGACTTTCATGTGGGGCAATCCAGGAAGTCTTCTGATTCCGCTCTTTCTCCAGTGCTTCTCCTCTCCAGCTCCAACTTTCCTGGAGAGCTAGACTCCTTCTCTTTCCCTTACAGTGCGCATGTGACGTGTATGTGAGGGGAAGTAGGTCACAAAATTTAACTCAGTAATAACTCATGTGCCAAAAAATTAAGACTTCTTTATTTGGTATATAATCAATACAGTCTTCTCAGAAGCTCCCAACCACTGGCTAGCAGTAAGAAATGAATGAAATGCCCAATACGGTTTAAAGCTTAGTCCAATTCAATATTTTACGTTGGCTCTCTGTTAAATCAAATAGTTCTGTCTCTCGGATAGACTTCTCCTCCCCTGCTTCTCTGCCTAAGATGATGTCAAGGTCTGAGCAGAGAAGGGAGACCCAGTGTCCTCCAGTAGGGTGTCCTCTGGTCTCTGGGGCAATGTCCCGTCCACCTGATTGCTGGGCACCCTCGGTCTCCGAAGCTGAGATCTGCAGTTGTTGAGCTCATGAGCTGTTCTTTTGGCTCACACTCTGCTCCTTGCACCACTCCCTGTGCTGACTCAGCTTCACCTGGGCTCTTGCTGGCTGCACATCCCCAAGCCTGTGCCAGGGTCTCCAGCCAGCCAGCTGAACTGGCTGTCCACTCTCGATCTTTGTTGTGGGGTCACCTTGCCCATGGCTGGCCCACCAGCTCTCGACTCAACACCCACATTACTCATTTAAAACCCAGGTCCGATCACACTGCAATATTCCATAGTTATTTAAAGTTACATTCTAAAATTTGCAGTTACCCACAAATTTTAACTTATTTAAATGTATACTTTTCTATCAATATCTGGAGTTAGTCATTAGCTAATTACTCCTTCCTCACCCCAAAACTCCAAGACTCTTAGCATGCTTTCCCTTTGTCCCTCTCTTGGTTTACTCCTCTCCAACAAGATATCGAGTCCACCAGCTTGTTCTGATTTGTGATATATCAGATCTGTCTAAGCTTGACATAGAAATCAACATTTTAAAGGCATTTACTTCACTGTTTAATTCATTCTACTGGTACCCAGGGACACTTCCCTATTTGCTTAAAAAATTTAGTGAAAGTAATGAGCAATACTCATTCAGCAAATATTTATTGATCACCTGCCATGTGCTGAGCGCTGTGCTAGAGGATGAGTTGGCTCCTTACAAGATGAATAAGGTCTCTGATTTCACAGAGCTTGTTTTGCTCTTGTCTCTCAGTGGACAACTAACATTGATCTGCCACTGCAACCACGACATACATTTCTAGGACTGATCAAAACTTGCTAGGGCAGACTTTTTTTAACTTGTCAAGAATGGGTAAACAATGGTGAGTTGGTTAAAGCTCTTTAGATTTGGATACTATAAAAGTTAGGATGTTTTGGCTATAAATTATTGAATTAAAGATAGCTTAACCAATAGGGAGTTCATTATTCATATTTCAAGAAGTCTGATGATAGGATTATGCCTGTGTTTGTTAATTCAGTGGTAGAGTAATGTAGGGAGACCAAACTTCCTGGTTTTCCCAGGGTTGAGGGCTTTCCTGGGACACAGGACTTTCAGTGCTAAAACTGAGACAGTCCTGGGCCAACAGGGATGGTTGGCAATCCTATCCTATCACCAAAGACCCGGTCCTTGGCTTTTGTCCTCTTGGAGCAGCTCTAAGCATCATATCTTCATCAAACAACTATTGAAAGCCGGACAGTGAGGAAATTCCTGTCTTATGTCTCTCCATATGACATGTGGCAGGCTTCTCCTATTATCTCATTGGCCAGGTTTGCATCATAAGCCCATGCCTATGATGATAACTCTCAAGGATCATGAATTATTATGATTGCCTAAGATTAATCAATATTCATCTCTCGAGAGTGGGAAGGGGCGTATAAAACATATGTCTTGCAGTATGTGAACACATATTCTATTAAAGGAAGGAAGAAAGGAAGATTCTATTAGAAAGAAAGAATTGGAGAGAGGGTTTCTCTGTTGACAATCAGTGGCACTATTTGTGCAAAACTAGAATAGACTTCTGTTGCTGTTGTTGTTCATCCTGTAGGTTATGTATTTTTCAGGTCTCCACCACCTAACCATTTTCGGTATTGCTATTTAAAAGTGTTTGTGTAGTTTGCGATCACGTAGTTATACGTATAAATTCCTAAGTATGACAACAAATTCTGTGTGAAATTTCTTCCCTCACTAGAAAACTGGATGAAATTGTTTAAAAACAACCATAACAAGGGACTAGAAAATGACCGAAAGCAGACAACAAATTGAGGAGAGTTTTCTCATGAAAAATTCCTACTACATCAGGTAAGGTCAATGAGACTATGGGCTTCTCATTGGACTGAAAGTGCTCTCATCTTTTCCTTTCCTCCAGCTCAAGTGGTAAAGACCATTATCCAGTAGTGGCAGACTTGTTTGTCACAGGTTGTGAAAACCTGTATCTTTTCTAGCTGGAGGTAGCAGATTAGGTTTGGGGTGGGGAGACAGAACTTATAGCTTTACTAGTCAGAGTCTACTATTTCAGTTCAGGGCAGATGGTGACCAGCTAGAAATTTAAGTGTGAGATGTTGGAAGTGAGAGTCATGGAATGCTGAGATAAAACCCTCCACAAATCTCTGGATGATTGCTAAATTACATGTGCATGCAGGAGATCTCAGAGAGTAAAGCAAAAATTGGGGTCCAAAGGAAACTTGAGAATTTGCTGTACCTCCAAAAACATTCCTCAACCCATACACAGCTTGGGTGAAAAAAGAATAGAAGCTTTTGGACTCAAAATGGCTGAGTATAACCACTGCCAAATAATTAGCTGACCACTAAACTATGCAGGCACAAAGAGACCTTATGGAACGAGGCTAAAACAAACAAATAAATCCCAGCAAAGACATCAGAGGTTGTATGTCTTGGTGTAGACAATTCCCAGCTTGAATATAGATAAGTTACTAAAACAAACAAAAAATAACTTTTGAAACAAAATAAAACAGAGTTTAATACAGAGTTGCTTCAGCATAGCATATTATCTACAATGTACAGTTATCAATGAAAAAAATTAGTAGACATTCAAAGAAACAAAACAAATACATAGGTTTAAAAAAACAGTGAAAAGTGACTCCAGTTGGGCTTAGATGTTGGATTTTGGTATAAAAAGACTTTAAAATAAGTATTTTCAAAGAATTAAAGGAAAATATGCTATGGGTCAAAAATAGGAACTCTCAATAGAAAAATGGAAAGTATGAAAAGGACCACATGGGAATTCTGGAGCTGAAAAAGTACAATAGCTGAAATTAGAAATTCACTAGATGAATTCAACTTCAGATCTGAGGTGTCAGAAAATCAGTGAATTTGAATATATATCAATAGATTGCAATAAAAACAACAAAGAGAAAAGAGATGTAAAAAAATGAACAGTCTCACATGCATGGGGCAATACCAAATATTTCAACATGTGTATAAATTGAGTCTAGAAGGAAAGGAGAGAAAAAAATCAATAGAAAAAATTTGAAGAAACAATGGCTCCCAAATTCCCAAATGTTGTAAAAAATATTAACTTACAGATCAAGAAGCTCAAAGAATACCATATTGGCTAAAAACAGAGAAAAGTCTGACAAAGAAATATCATCATCAAACTGCAGAAAGACAAGGAGAAAATCTTAAAAACAGCAAAGAAAAATGGCAGTTCACATACAGGGAACAACAATTTGAACAATGACTGACATTTTTATAAATAAAATAGAAAACAGGAAAACAATATAGAAAAATCAAGAAAACCAAATGTCAGTTCTTTGAAAAAAGTCAAAACAATTGATAAAACTCTAGATAGACTGATCAAGAGAAAGAGGACAGATAATAGTTACCAATATCATGAATGAAAAAGGATATCACTATGCATTCTACAAAAATTAAAAGGGTACTAAGGAAATATTATGAACAAATTTACATTGAATTTTTTGTGTGAGGAAGATTAGCCCTTAGCTGCCATCCACTGCCAATCCCCCTCTTTTTGCTGAGGAAGACCAGCCCTGAGCTAACATCTGTGCCCATCTTCCTCTACTTTATATGGGATGCCACCACAGTATGGCTCAATGAGTGGTGCAGGGGTCCATGCCTGGGATCCAAACCTGTGAACCCTGGGCTGCCACAGCAGAGCATGCAAACTTAATCACTATACCACTGGGCCGGCCCCCTACACCGATATTTTTGACAACTGAGAAGAAATAGACAAATCCCTAGAAAGGCAGAAATTACCAAAATTGACTCAAGAACAAATAGAAGATCTGAAAAGATCTATATCAAGTAAAGAAATTGAATTACAATTAAAATTTTTCCCACAAAGAAAAGTCTTGGCACAGAGGAACACACTGTTGAATACTATCAAACATACAAGGAATAAATAATCCAATCCTACCAAGGAAAAATTCTTTTAGGAAATAGAGAATGAAGAAAGCTTCCCAACTCATTTTATAAGGCCAAAATTTCCCTGATAATGTAGCCAGAAAAAGACATCTCAAGGGAAAAAACACAAACTACAAAGCAATATAATTTGTAAACATGGAAGCAAAAATCCTTACCAAAATGTAAATAATTCAAAACCTGCAACGTACAAAGAGGATAATAGATTGTGAACAAGTGGGGTTTATCACAGAAATGCAAGATTGGGTTAACATCCAAAACTCAATCAATGCAATACACTTCTAATAAAATCAATTAGTGCAATACAATTTGAATAATGAAGAAAATTCTCAGCAGGTGGAGAGAAAGTATGGGACAAATTCCAACACCCATTTATAACTAAAAAATTTTTTTCAACAAAATAAGAATTGATGGGGACTTTCTCCATCTAATAAAGGTCATCAACAAAGAAATTACAGCTAATCTTACAGTAATGGGGAAAGATTGAATACTTTCTACCAAGGGTAGGGAACAAAACAAGGATGTTCCTTCTCACCATTTCTGTTCAACATTGTGCTGAAGCATCTAGCCAGTGAGATAAGTCAATCAAAAAAAATATAAGGCATACAGATTGAAAAAAGAAAATAAAACTTTATTTATTCACAGAAAACATGATCATGTGTTTAGAATATTGTAGAGAACTTACAAAATGCTACTAGAACTCATAATTGAATTTAGGAGGTGTATGCACTAGAAACAAACAATCTGCAACTCATATTTTAAAAATTCCACTCATTGGGCCAGCAGATGGCGTAACAGTTAAGTTCCTGCACTCCACTGGGGTGGCCCAGGGTTCGCAGGTTCAGATCCTGGGCTCGGACCAATGCATCGCTTGTCAAGCCATCCTGTGGTGGCGTCTCATATAAAGTAGAGGAAGATGGGCACGGATGTTAGCCCAGGGCCAGCCTTCCTCAACAAAAGGGATTGGCGATGGTTGTTAGCTCAGGGCTAATCTTCCTCATACACACACACAAAATTTCCATTCATAATCACATTTAAAATACTTAGAAATAATTTATGAAAAGATTTCAAAGCCTTTGTACTGAAAACACAAAACATTACTAAAATAAATTAGAGATGACCTAAATAAAAGAATATATACCATGTTCATGGACTGAAAGACTCAATATTGTTAAGAGGGTGAAGGGGAGAAAGAGTTTTCTCTACCCACTCTGGATTCTTTCTGGCTGGGCTACAAATTAAATTGACATGAGGCTGAATAGCAGGAGAAAATCAAACAAAGCTTTATAACATGTATACATGGGAGAGAGCCGGGGAAACTGAGTATCTCTCTTGACAAAATGGCGGAGGTTCTCCTCTTAAATAGACAAACGAGGATATTGGGGGTTGGGTCAGTTATGGGAGATTACCAGAAAAGCACAGTAAGGTTATTATGCATATTTAAGGCCTCACCTCCCACATTGACAGGTTTCTAAAGATGAGGTCATCCCCCCTTCTTCCTGGTACAGAGAAGGAGATACTTTTACAAATGGAGATTTCCCTTACAAATGTAAATGTCTGGTAAACAGAACTTTGATAAGAACAGGCCCAGCAAAGACCCTCCCAGTCTATTGATACCCAGAGTTATCCATGGTGATGGCCTGTCCCTGGGACAGGCCTTCCATCCCAAATCCCTTCAGACAGTTAGTGGGGGAGGGGAAGGTCAAAGCCTCCTTCAGTGCTTGATGTGGCCAATTCTGGTTCCCACAATGGCAATTCTGAAACTGACCTATAGAATCAATGAAAACCATATCAAAATACTAGCAGACATTTTTTATGTGTGGAGATTGGAAAGCTGATTTTAAAATTTATATGAAATGTAAAGGACCTAGAATAGTCAAAACAATTTTTAAAGGGAAGAAAAAAGCTGGAAGACATAAAATACTTGCTTTTAAGACACATTATATAGCTTTAGTAATCAAGACCGTATGACACTGGCATAGGGATGGACATGTAGATTAGTGGAACTGAACCAAGAGTCTAGAAATAAAGGCACACAATTATGTTTAATTCATAGTCAACAAATTGCCATGTAATTCAATGGGGGAAAGAAGGGCTTCTTTCAATAAATGAAATTAGAGTAACTAAATTTATCTATATGGGAGAAAATTAATACTCTTTCCTCACGTCATAGACAAAAACTGATTAAAAATGGATGATGGACTTGGACAAAGGGCTAAAGCTATAAAACTCTTAGAAGAAAAAAAATTTTGTGATTTTGGGTTAGGTAAAGCTTTCTTAAATAGGTCATAGAAAGCATTAACTGTAAAAGAAAAATGTGATAAATTGGATAGCATCAAAATTTTAAAATGTAAGCTTGTTGGAAACCACGGTTAAGAAAATGAAAACACAAGCAATAGATTGGGAGAAAATATTTGTAAAACATATGTTTGAGAGAGGAATATAAAAAGAACTCTTACAACTCAATAAGAAGACAAACAATTCAGTAATGAGAAGACAAACAACTCAATATGTGTATGTCAATCATATCTTGATAAAGTGGTTTAAAAAAATAAAATAAAATAGACCCAAAAATGGACAGATACTTCACAGTAGAAGATATATAAGTGGCCAAAATAAATGCATGGAAAGATGTTCAACATCACTGAATATTAGGGAAACACAAACTAAAACCATATGAGATACCTCTACACGCCCACCAGAATAGTTCCAAAAAAAAAAAAAAATGAATGAACTCAAACTTGAGGCAGTTCCTCAAAAAGTTAAACACAGAATTACCGTATGATCCAGCAATTCCACCCTTGGGAATATACCCAAAAGAATTGTAAATGGGAACTCAAACAGATAGTTGTACACTCATGTTCAGAGTAGTCATGTTCTTGATAGTCGAAAGGTGGTGTTGGGGAGAAAAAGCATTCTCTACCCACTCTGGATCCTTTCTAGCTGGGCTACAAATTAAATTGATATGAGGCTGAATAGCAGGAGAAAATCAAACAAAGCTTTATAAGACATGTATACCAGGGGGTGTCTCTCAACAAAATGGTGGAGAGTCTCCTCTTATATAGACAAACGAGGATTTGGAGGTGAGTTGGGAGTGTCAGCCACGAGGGATTACAAGAAAAGCATAGTAAGGTTACTGTGCAGATTTAAGGCCTCACCTTCCACATTGACAAGTTTCTAGAGATGAGGTCATCCACCCCTCTTCCCAGTACAGAGAAGGAGATACCTTTACAAATGGAGATTTTCCTTACAAACGTAAATATTTGGTAAACAGAACTTTGGTAAGAATGGGCGTAGCCAAGACCCTCCCAGTCTATCAATACCCGGAGTCATCCAAGGTGAAGGCCCGTCCCAGGGACAGGCCTTCCATCCCAAATCCCTTTAGAGAGTTGGGGGGGGTGAAGGTCAAAGCCTGCTTCAGAGCAAGGTAGAGAGAGACACATCTTGAGGTGGCCAATTCTGATCCCCCACAGAGGAAACAACCCAAATGCCCATCAACAGGTGAATGGATAAACAAAATGTGGTATATGCATGCAATGGAATATTATTCAACCTTAAAAAGGAATGAAATTCTAATACATGCTAAGACATGGAACATTGTGCTAAGTGAAGTAAGCCAGACACCAAAGGACAAATATTGTATGATTCCACTTATATGAGGTATTCAGACCAGGCAAATTTCTAGACAGAAAATACAATGCTGGTTGCTAGAGACTGGGGGGGGGGGGGAATGGGGCGTTAGTGTTTAATGGGCACAGAGTTTCCTTGGGAAGATGAAAAATTTCTGGAAATGGATAGTAGTGATGAATGCACAATATTGTGAATGTACGTAATGCCACTGAACTGTACACTTACAAATGGTTAAAATGGTAAATTTTATGTTATGTATATTTTGCCCCTAAGGGTTCTGCACCCAACGTGGGAGAGAGGGTGGTTTCCCCACACCAAGCAACAATTCTCCAGCACCAGCTGGGTGCCCTGCAATTCAACTCAATTCTGACACAATTTACCAGGAGAGACCATCAAATCCCACGGGTTAAAGACTCAGTCCCACAAGACCGCCCTCCACTTCTGAGGGCAATCGCAAGTCCGGGTTGTTACCTGTGCTTCTGATCGACTGGCTGTAAATCAGAGGTTCCCACGATCCCCTCCTTGGGTTCGATTAATTTGCTAGAGTGGCTCACAAGACTCAGGAAACCAGTTTACTAGGTATATTACCAGTTTATTACAAAGGATATTAAAGGCTATGAATCAACAGTCAGATGAAGTGATGCATACATAGGGGAAGGCATGGGGAAAGGGCTCAAAACTTCCATGCACTCTTCAGGCATGCCTTTCTCCCCAAATCTCAACAAGTTCCCCAACCCAGAAGCTCTCCAAACCTGTCCTTTTGGGTTTTTATGGAGGCTTCGCTACATACAATGATTGATCCAATCGTTGGCCATTGGTGATTGATTCAACCTCCAGTCTCTCTCCCCTCCCCAGAGGTAGTGTGGGGGACTGAAAGTTCCAACTCTCCAATTATATGGTTGGATCCCTTGGCAACCAGCCCCCATCCTTAGAGGAACTAGGGGCTTTCCAAAAAGTCACCTCATTAACATAACAAAAGACACCTTTACCACTCTCCTCACTTAGGAAATTCCAGCAGTTTCAGGAGCTCTGTGCCAGAAAAATGGGAAGAAGACCAAATGTATATTTCTTATGATAAATCACAACCACAATAAAAAAAGGATAAAGTGGTAAATTTTATGTTATGCATATTTTACCCCAATAAAAAAATTAAGTTCGAAACATAAATGAACAAAACACGACCACATGCAGCGACATGGGTGAAGCTCAGAAACCTTTATTAGTGAAAGGAACAAGAGAAAGAGTAAACTGTGTGATTCCATTTGTGTATATACAAAAGCAGAACTTGGTGACAGAATGAAAATCAGTGGTGGCCTGGTGCTGGGATGGGAGCAGGGGTTAGTCACATTTGGGGGATGATGAGATTAGTCTAAGACATGATTGTAATGATGGGCTGCAGGATTGTGTAAGTTTACTAAACTTTACCAATATGTACAATAAAAGGTAAATTTTATGGTATGTGTTAAAAAACAAAATTCAACTGAGTAAATCTGAAGATCTAACTGGCTTTATTTAATGACTCATGAATCAGGCAGCATCCCATCTTAGCAAATAGAAAGGAGCTCCAAGGAGCTGTACAAAATAAAACACTTGTATAGGCAGAAGGCAGGGCAAGGAAGTTATTCTAGCAAAGAGTGGATGTTTCAGGCAAAGTCACATTTCTTTAGGGGAAGGCAGGAGTCTATCAAGCAGATGACCTCACTGATGCTGACCAGGTAATTCCGGAAAGGTTAAAGGTCACATTCCTCAGAGAGGCTGAAACTGCAGTTAGGTTAGGTATTAAGTCTTGGTTCGCGGATGTGGGCTTAGCTGATGTGGACAAGCGACTCCATTTGAATCTGTTGTTTCTTTTCTAACATATGCAAATTATACCTCAATTAAACTGAAAAAAATTCCTTGACTTCCCACCTATTCTGTTACCACTGCAAGCTAGCATTGATTAAGCTGACTTTCAAACTATATGACTTCCTCAAAATATTTTTTGGTTCTCAGTAATATAATTCCAAGAGGATCTCCTATTACGAGGAACTTCGTAAGGATGGAATATAATTACCCATTTTCTGAGGGAAGCTTTTACTTACATTTGGATATATACTTCAGTTTCTACTACCTAGTGTTTCTATAGATGTTAATTTGGTAGTGGGGGGTTTTTAGGTTTGTCTTTTTTCCCCCCAAATAAAAGAAGAAATATTTTATTTAAATGATGCTTCATCTTACCAGAGTTGTTTAAATTTTCAGACTGAAAAAGTTCCCTTCGAGTTCCTAATTTAATGAGTGATTTCACTTCCTAAGCAACGAGTAGGACAATCTGATAAGAAGAAGGTTCACATTTAGAGCTAGCTTCAGTTGTGAATTGTGATTTATTTTCTGCTCTTCTTGACACCCTCCTACTATCTCACCGCTCTTGGCTTCCCAGACTGCATGTCAGCCTCAAAACCTACCTGCTTCCTCTCACACCAGTGGTACCCTAAGTAGACTGCTAAGATGGCTTTATAAACTAAGCTAGGTTAATGGGTGTTCCAGTTACATTTTAACCAGCCTCCTGGAAGAACTTAAGGGGATATTCCAATGGGGGGAGTTTCAAGTAGATTTGTGGTGCAGAGATTTCCAAAGAGGCAGTTTTGAAAGCTCTCATCAAGCAAAATGGAGTGGATGTGAGGGCTTTCCAGTGAGCCAGGCCCTGCAAAGAGATTTAGTTATAGCCTCGATATCACCAGCAATAACTGCTGTATGGAGCTGTTCATCTTTTGAGAAATCTAATACCCGTGAGCCGTTTTAATTCTTTTCTTTGATTGTGGCAGGATTGCATTGCAAAATATTAACATGGTTTTCTTTTCCCTTATATTTCTCTTCTCATTTGCTCCCTCGTTCATATCCTGTAGAGGGAACTCCAAGCCTATGTGATGCAGAAACCAAGCCTCAAAGAAATTGTTGGCTCAAGTGTGAGGCCCAAAGATTTGGATTTCTGTTTTCCTAGCCAGTTCCAACCCGCCCTCCTACCCCCACTACCCACCACACACCTGCATGCAGGTAGGACTGGGGCCAGCAGAGGGAGCTGTGGAGGGACCAGATTCTCAGTAAAGAGAGCACTCTTTTAAAACCATCGTGGGCCAGCCCTGGTGGTCTAGTGGTTAAGTTTGGCACACTCTGCTTTGACAGCCCAGGTTCGGTTCCCAGGAGTGGACCTACACCACTCGTCTGTCAGTGGCCATGCCGTGGCAGCAGCTCACATACAAAATGGAGGAAGATTGGCGACAGATCTTAGCTCAGGGCCAACCTTCCTCACCAATAAAAGAAATTATCATTACCTCTGACCTCTTGGTCCACGCCAGAGGAAGATTTACCAAGAAGGTAATGAAGCCTGTTTCAGGGCCCCACCCCAGCACAGTCCTTTGCAAGGCCTGGAAAGAGCTCTAGCCAAGTATTCACATGGCCAAATATTCAATGTGATGAGTAAGTTCTCAGAGTGACTTTTGGACGATCCTACATGTCCTAAAATAAGAAGCAAAAGTTGTAAGATTAATAATGTGTCACTATGTGTGGTGATGGATGTTAACTAGACTTATTGTAGTGATCATTTTACAATATATACATGAATCAAATCATTTATGCAGCACACCTGAAATGAATATAATGTTATATGTCAATTATATCTCAATAAAAAAGTGAATAATGCTTTAAAATCAAACGGAAAAAACACAGTCAATTCAAGAGAAAAATGGGCAAAGGAGATAAACTGAGACTCTTCTTTGAGGCCCTTAGATATTTAACAGTAAAAAGAGTGACATCCCTTTCACTCTGCTTTCCCTTCTTTCACACTTCTCTTTAAGTAAGATGGTGTCAGAGTGATTGTGGGCATGTTTAGGACACAGCCAAGGAAGGGTTTTGTTGGGGACACGTTTAGATCGGGTTTAGTTGGGATACAGTGTTCACAACCACGTCTGAGTACTGTTGTGTAATCGCTAGCTGTGCCAGTGTAGTAATGGCTTCAGGCTTCCTCCTACTGCCACACCACCTCCCCTTGTGTCATGACACAAAAGTGCAGGGCAAGGGAACATATTGCTACATGACCTTGGGCCACAGGGCCTGTACAAGCAACTCGCAGCTAGTGAAGAAACATGGTTAAAATATAGGGAATGTTGTGTGAAACTGTGTAAGTGATGCCTTTGATTCTCAGTGATGCCCAGTCAAAATAGAAATTCTCTCCTGCCGTGAATATTCTCCATAATGCAACGTATAGAAAAACGCCCTGCCATTTTTTTCTCTTATGGGACGGAATTATGTAAAATAGGATTTATCAAAATCCCTGTAGTAGGAGAGCAGAAACCTGTAGCTGTACTACAAAAAGCAAGCATATCTGTGTGTGATGTGTAGGGGAGCAGAATTGGCCACCTCAAGATGTGTCTCTGCGGCACTAGGGTTATTTTGGCCTGGTTACTTTTAAGAAACTGCAGACAGAGGAGAAGCTCTGAAAACCAAGTAGAAGTTGCCCTTTATAAGAGACATTTACATTTGTAAGGGAAATCTCCACTTGTAAAGGTGTCTCCCTCTTTGTACCAGGAAGAGAGGGATGACCCTATCTCTGGAAACTCTTGTCAAGGCAGAAGGCAAGGACTTAAATTTGCATAATAACCTTCCTCTTGTTTACTGTGCTTTTTTTCGGGGAATCTCCCATAACTGACTCCCCCCCATCCCCAACATCCTCCTTTGTTTTTAGCTAAAGATGGTATTTAAGGAGGCGACCTCAGCCATTCTGGCGAGTTGTTCAGTTTTCCTGGGTGTCTCTCCTGTATACATGTTACAAAGCTTTGCTTGATTTTCTCCCGTTATTCTGTCTCATGTCAATTTAATTCTTAGGCCAGCCAGAAGGACCTAGAGTGGGTAGAAGAATTGTCTTCCTCCCCTACAATGGAATTATGTAAAATAAGATTTGTTGAAATTCCTACAGTAGTAGAGCAGAAACCTGTGGCTGTACAATGAAGGGCAAGTATATCCGTGTGTGATGTCACATGACTTTTGTGTCCTAGCTATAAACATTTTTCAGTCATCCAAGCTAGAGGAAGGACTGAATTAACTTTCTATTTTCCGTATAAAAAATTACTACAAAATTGTCATATGAAGAGGTGATCAAAGGTGTGTAACCATAATATGTAAGGAAAATAATAGAATGGGGGTATTTCAGGCAGTTAATTAATAAAAATATCATGTAAATTTTCTGAATTTTGTTAGGTTTATGGTATGTATCAGAGTATTAGTCAGGTTTCTCCAGGGAAACAGAATCAATAGGATATATATAGGTATATATAAAAGGAGATTTATTACAGAAATTGACTGGCAGTTATGGAGGCCACAGAGTCCCGTGATCTGTGTCTGCAAGCTGGACAACCTGAAAATCTGGTGGTATAATTCAGTCTGAGTCCAAAGGCCTGAGAATTGGGGGGCTGACGGTGTAAGTGACCATCTGTGTCCAAAAGTCTGAGAACCAGGAGCCAATGTCCATGGGCAGGAGAAGATGGATGTCTCAGCTCAAGGAGAGAGAGCAAATTTACCCTTCCTCCACCCTTTTGTCCTATTCGGGCCCTCAGTGATTGGATGATGCCCACCCATGATGGGAGGACGATCTGCTTTACTCAGTTCACCAATTCAAACAGTAATCTCTTCTGGAAACACCCTCACAGACACATCCAGAAATAACATTTCACCAGCTATCTGGGCATCCCTTAGCCAGTCAAGTGGACCCATAAAATCAACTATCACAATCAGCTTTATAAAATTCATAACTTCTTGTAATTATTTTTGTCATTCTAAATAAATATTAACTCTTAGACCTAATTCAGTAATTACAATTTTGTATTCTTGTTTTTGAGAGGGCCCCCCAACTTGTATTCATTTCAGGTTCATAAAATCTGTATTATCGTTCCCCTCATTTGATTATTTTTCTTCTCACTCAGTGTAGATTCCACGGTCGATCATCACACCTCTCCTTTGCAAACACTCTTAAACCACTGCCTTCTCTCCATTTCACTAGTAAAACTCCAGCTAAGGTTAAGCACAACTAAACACCTACTCAGCAACTGCACACAGTGACTGAACTGGGTCGCAGGAAAACACAACACTGGTGCTGGCCAGACCGACTTTAAATTCAGAATGGTCCATTTTAAACAGGTTCAATGCTGTTCAGCAATCCTACTGCACTGTCTTCGTATGCATGTTTCTCACTCTCTGAAATAATCCTGCCACAATACATTCCCTTTATTTGAACCTCCTACATCTCCTCTTGCCCATGTCTTCACTCTCAGCTGCCTCATATTTCATTGATAAAATAGATGCCACTGTACAAGAATTTCTTTATTTCCTCACTATTTCCAACATATGCCCCCATTCCAGTTGATAAAGTGTCGTTGCTCCAATTAAAGACCAAAGCCTCCACTTAATTCTGGACCCATCCTTCTCCTGCAGACATCACCTGTCTTTCCTGCATCATCAATTTCTCTGTTTCTAGTGGATCATCCCCATCACCACACTTACTCTAATATCTCCTATACTTAAAAGAGAGGGAGGAGGAAAAGGAGACAGAGACAGAGTGAGAGAGAGACAAAGAGAGAGAGAGAGAGACAGAGAGAGAGACTTTCTAACTGCCTGTAAACTTCCCAGCTATTGACCCATTTCTCTGCTTCCCTATATAGCAGATCATCTCAAAGATGTTTTTATAGCCGTTCAATAGCCAACCCCAGCACACGCACATGCACACACACACTCTCCAAATCAGACCACTTCCTACCACCTCTACCATTGTTATTCAAGTCAAAGCCACCATCATATTAGCCTTGATTACTTCAGTCAACCAACTGATTCCACCCTTACCTCTACATTCAGTCCTTCAAACAGAGGCAAGATCAGTATCTTAACATGCAAAATCTGATGAAATCCTCTGTGATCACTCTAATGGCTTCCCATCACACCCACAATAAAACTGAAACCTTTGCCCTGGTCTACAAGACTTCCACAATCTGGCATCTTTCTCTCCAGTTTCATTTTCTGCTTCTTTCTGTGTCATTCACTGAGCTCTAGTACACATCAGATTGCTTGCTACTCCTTGAACAAGTGAATTTCGGCCTCAGGACTCTGTACTTTCTGTTCCCTCTCCGTGGTGGACTCATCTCAAAGATTGTCATGTAACTTTTCCCCTAATCCCCATTTATTCAATTCTGCTCAAAAGCCACCTCCTCTAAAAGCCTTCCTCTGATCACTCTGTCTAAACCAGCACTTCTTACTCACTTTCTCAGCTTTGTTTTCTTCTTAGCACATGATACCACCTGGTCTTCATATTTATCTGTTTATTTGTTATCTGGTTACATGTTTACTCTTTGTTTCCTCCACTAGAATGCAAGTTCCACGAGGGCAGGGGCATTCTCTCTCCTGTTCTCCGCTATATCCCAGGGCCTAGGACAGTGCATGGCACATAGTAAAACCTCAACAAATATTTTTAATCTATAAAAGAGTGAATGAATGGGTTAGCTCTTCAATCTACCCCTTTCAGGTTTCTATCCCAGTCATATCTCTGAAATTGTCAGTCACCAATCAGCTCCGTGTTGCCTCTCTGCCATTTTCTTAACATGTGAATAGGTTATGGTATAGGTTAAACTGCTAAAACAGAGACCCCAAAATACAGTGATTCTAGAGAGAAGTTAATTTCTTTATTTCACAATGGAGTCCACAGCAGATGGGCAGCTCTGCTCCACAAGAGCATTCAGGGATCCAGTTTCCTTGCATCAGTTTACCTGATATTCCTTAGAGGACTGTCCTCGTGTGCATAATTGAAGCTAGGTCAGTTCCATGTATACATTACAGGAAAAGAGAATGGGGAAACGCATACTCAGCATTTTAAGACCAAGTCTAGCAGATTGCATAAGTCCATTTTTCTCACAACCCACTGACTCAAACTCAGGCATATGGTCACACCTAGCCTGGAGAATGTAGTCCTTCTGTACAGCCATGTGTCCAGCTAGAACTCAGTGATCCAGCTTAACTGTCATGATTAGTGAACTATTACTAAAAGAAAAATGGAGAAAATGGGTACAGGGGACAATTAGCAGTCTCTACTACAACATCTTAGGAGCATTTGCCACAGTGGATCGTTGTCTCCTTGAAATATTTTTGTTCCATTGGCTTCGGTGACAACTACACTCTCCCGGTTTTCCTCCTTCCTCTCTGCCAACTCTTTCCCAGCCTCCTTTGCTGGCTCTAGTTATTGTTTGACCTCTAAATGTGGCACTTCTGCAAGGCTACGTCCTGTGCCATCTTCCATTCTTTCTATCTTCATGCTTCTGTAGTTAATTTTATGCAATCATATGATTTTATATACCCTCTAGTTAGAAATAACTTCTGAATTTATGTCTTCAGCCATGACCTCTCCCTGGAGCTCTAAACTCATATATCTAACTGCCTACTTAACATAGCTCATCATAACTCCTTGTTGCTTGCCCCACCCCCAAACCTGCTTCTGCTCCAATCTTCTGCACCTCAGGAAAGAGTTTCACTATCAATCTGTTGCCCTGGCAAAACCCCCGGTATCATCCTTAGCTTTACTCTTTCTTTCAACTCCCCACATCCAGTTCATTGGCAAGTCCTATACTCTCAACCTCCAAAAAACATATCCCAAATTGTTACCTTTTCCCTGTCTTCGTCATTACCACCCTGAGCAAAGCCAGCATCATCCTTTTCCTGGACTACTCATCTCCTTTTTTCCACTCCTGCCGCCTGACGACCCATTCCCACATAGCAGCCTGCATGATCTTTTAAAAACATGAGTCAGATCGTGTCCTTGACTAACCTCTCCAATGTTTCCCATCTCATGCAGAATAAAAGCCAAACTCTTTACCCTGGTCTACAAGGCCCTGCAGTGATGGTACCACTTACCTCTCCAGCCTCATCTCATGCCACTTGCCCTCTTGGTGAGCCCACTTCCACCACAGTGGCACACACCAAGTTCATTTCCATGTTAGGGCCTTTGTATGAGCTATTTTCTATGCTTGGAACACTTGTGCCCCAGATCTTCCCCAGGCAGTTCCTTCTCATCCTTTTGGTCACATCTCAAATGCCAACTTCTCAAAGAAGTCTTCCTTGTCCACACAACTTTCAGTAGGCCCTCCTTCCCAACCCATCACTCTCTGTCACATCACGTTGTCTTATTTTCTTTCTTTTTTTGGTGAGGAAGAAGATTGGCCCTGAGCTAACATCTATTGCCAATCTTCCTCGATTTTGCATGTGAGACGCTGCCACACCATGGCTTGATGAGCGGTGTTTAGGTCCACGCTCGAGATCTGAACCAGTGAATCCTGGGCTGCTGAAGCGGAGTGCGTGAACTTAACCACTATGCCACCTGGCCGGCCCCTGTCTTATTTTCTTGATGGCACTTAAGGCTAGATGGCATAATATATTTGTTTATTGTCCACCTCCCCTCACAGTGGATATAAACTTCATGAGAGCAGGGCCCATCTTGGGCACCACTGTAACTCCAGGGCCAGGCATACATTGAGCCCTCAGTGAGGATTAGCTGAATGAATGCCTGAATACAGCTCAAATTTTGGAAAATTCTCAGCATCTCAGGAGTGTTTGAAAGACCATGACAGTCTGAAGAAATATTGTATATTTCTAATGTTACCTAAAGACTTTCCACACCATGTTAGCACCATAAGATCTACCATTCTCTTCTGACATAAGGACAAAAAATGATATTCTCATTTGGCAAATGCACCCAGAAGTATTTAAGAGAGATCACAGTCTGTAGTACAGGGGTTCTTAATCTGGTCCATTGTCCCCTAGGAGGTCCATGGACTAACTGAAATTATGTGCAAAAATTATGTGCATTTTTCTAGGACTTAGGTTCATAGATTTGTGAGATTCTCAGAGGGGTTAGTGGCCCAAACAGAATCCACTCATTGTAGAAAAGGTATTAGAGATGGATTCACAAGATCTCTATCTGAGTTCTGGTGTTGACACTTACAAATAATATAAATTTGTGCAGATTAGGTAATTTGTTTGGATTCTAGTTTCCTCTTCTCTAAAAATAATCTTTTGTATTCCAACTTACTTGTACCTGGCACTGTAAAAATGTATTCAGCTTCATTACTGAATGGTACATGCTTCACTTCATCTCGTGGATAATGACAATAATGTGCTTAGCACACACTCAGGTTACTTACCGAAGATTACACTCATCCCCAGGTAAATTCTAGACCAAGACTCTTGTTTCTCCACCCTCCAAATTGCTTGCTCTTTAAAGAGTTCACGCTACCCTACATTCTGCAGGGCAATTTCCCTGGATAGGAAACTTACTTGGATCACTTCACTGCAGGTACAATAGAGAGAAAAGTAGCTAGCTTGCGATGTGTTTCTCCCACCAGGTAAGTCTCATCTTGAACCAGACAAGAGTCCTGTGAGCTCAGAACTGCAGACCTTATTATCCACTCTTTCCAGAAGTGAAAACTGAGGGGCAAGAGGTTAAGTAATTGACCTCAGAAAGCTAGTAATTTGCAGAGCTGGAAGACTATACTTCAAATTCTAGTATTTTCTTAAAATTTCCATTAAGATGACCTTGGGAATCTTTATTCTACTAGGCTTTTTGACTGGAGAGTTGACTCCCCATCTTCATAGTTCATTTTTTGGCTGTTCTTCAGAAAATTATTTTAAAGTACTGTGCAAAGCTTGAGTAATATTTTTCTCTAAGAGGGCAAGAAGGTATGTGGCATGCCCATTGAACAAGGACTAATGACATTGTTAGGAAGGGAGGAAAAAAGAATATCACTTCTACATCGATTTCAGATCTCACACATTAACAGCAGACAATGACCTCTGAAGTGAAGAAAGCACTAGTTTAACATTGCGAATTGACAAGGATCTTGGAAATGAGGAATTAAGGTTGGCTAGAGATTTAACTCTATATGGGGCAGCTGAGAATAACACGAAAGCAACTAGTGAGTGACTTAAATTTTTTTCTTTTTACTCTATCTATACCAATGGCCTACTACACTTTGCAAAAAAATGGAGAAAATACTGAGATAATTTCCAACAGAGCCTTTAGTTGGCCAATGATGTCACACTGGCCAGTCCCAGGGAACAGCTGTGCAGTGCAACTTTTGATTTTAAATACATTTGCCCTTAACTATAAGTTAAAAGCTAAGTTTTCAAATGTTGTGTCATTGCATAGGAGTTTAAATATAAGCAATAGTTTGTTGGTCACTGAGCGTTTGGTTCTTATTGTCTTCCCATCCAAATGGACCTCTAGATTGCATACTTTGGTCAGGAAGGCTTTCCAGAGACTGTTCAGGAAAGGGCAGATGCTACAAGCCCCCGAGTTTCCAATGCATTTCTGCTCCATCTATCAGGGCATCCCTCTGATTGTTTTCTTTCTCTTCCTTTTTTCCTTTGGCTTCCTTTTCCTCTCTTCTATTAATGCCTCAGTCTATTGACCAAAGAGCTCATCCCTTTTATTCAACAGATTTGCCTTGGAATCATTTTGTGCGTCTCTAAAAATCAAGTAAGTCTTCAAAGGCTGAAGATATGTTCCCTCCAAGGAACTGCAACACCAAAGGAAATTTAAAAATAAAAGGCCCAGGGGCTGGCCCGGTGGCGCAGCGGTTTAGTTCGCGCTTGGCAGCCCAGGGTTCGCGAGTTCGGATCCCGGGAGCCCCCGGACGCACTGCTGGTCAGCCATGCTGTGGTGGCGTCCCATATAAAGTAGAGGAAAGACAGGCACAGATGTTAGCCCAGGGCCAGTCTTCCTCAGCAAAAAGAGGAGGATTGGCGACGGATGTTAGCTCAGGGCTGGTCTTCCTCACACACACAAAAAAATAATAAAAAAAAATAAAAGGCCCAAAGGTGCATAATGCTTGAATGATTTCCCTGAAGTATTTTCCTGGCCTTCTAGTTTCTTTCCCTGTAGCTCTTTTGTCAATATGGACAAAGAATGCACTTCTGGTTTGTGAGGGCTGAGCTGGAAGACAGAGAAAAGGAGAGAAAGGAAAGCAAGTCATGGGAAACATGGGTCTTGGCTGTCCTACTCCAGGTCTAAATCATGTTCAGGGAAGTTTGGAAACAACCAGATAATTTGAGGCTACTATGAACTGAATGTTCGTAGGTGGAAGCTCTAATCCCCAATGTGATGGTATTTCATGATGAGGACTTTGGGAAATTATTAGGTCAACGTCATGAATGGGATTAGTCCCCTATAAGAAGATGAGGAGACTAGATTTCTCTCTGTCTGCCATGTGAGAATACAAGCCAGGAGGCAGGGTGTCATAGGACACCATATCTGTTGGCGTCTTGATCTTGGACTTCCCAGTCTCTAGAACTGAGGAATAAATGTTTGTTCTTTAAGTCACCCAGTCTATTGTATTTTTGTTATAGCAGCCCAAACTGATTAAGACGGGGGCATTCCCAGAATGGTGAGGTTCATTTGTACTTCCTTGGAACAGATGCAAGATACATTAAGCCTTCTAGAGAATCACTGGATTAACATAGTGCCAACTAGCCAGAGGTCAGAAGTAGCTGAGGAAGGGTTCTAAGCAGAGAAGACCTGAAATGGTCGGCCTTGGGCAAATAGGACACCCTGAGACCCAGAAAAGTTCCTGGGGTCCCTCATGGTAGTGAGGGGCCACAGAAGATGACTGGTTACTCAGAGCTGGTGGTCCCTTCTTGCAGGGCGAGGAGACTTTGCAGCAGAGGCTGTTGAGCAGATGGCCCTCACCTGGGAGCCACACCAGTGAGGAGCAGAGGGCTAATGGAGAGGTAACTGGCCACGGACTGCAGCCAGCAGACTCACCAGGGCATCCTGAGACCGTGTCCATGAGCCACAGCACCTGCACCTTTCTCTGTGAGCACTACACCTTCCGTACGTGGAACCACCTTTGCCGGGAAGAAGAGGGTCTTTGGAGCAAGTTTGCACCTTGAATTTGACTGAATATTGACACCAGAGTGACTAAGTGTCATAAGTGTAATCTGAAAGATATTGTTTCCAACCACAAGGGGCTGAGCTAGATCAGTTCCTGCCATCCCTAACCCTTATCACTTGAGAGAATGGGACTCCGGAGTAAGATGCAATCTCTCAGTTACAGGAAATAAAGAAAGTGCTATATTTTTATATTTTAAACAATGGCATTGGGATTTAAACAAATATCCATAATTTGAGGGGACAACACTTATTTGGATTTTTAAAAACTAAAAAAAATTTTTTTAAAGCCTATCCTATTACTTTATTTTCATGCCTTTTAAGCAACGCAGATAATCAAATCACTGATCTAACTAATTAAAGGCCAAAAAAAAACCCCAATCTTGTCCTAAATGAATATATTGGAATTCATATTTGTACACAGCTGCATGAAATGCACCAGGCATATTTCGTAATAAACCAATAATGCTGCATTCCATGAAGTTCACTGAAAGAATTATTCAACTAGTTATTGGAAATAATGTCTTTAGAGGCCTCATGTAATTTCCCACTTTCCCAGGCTTTTCTTGCCCCGAAGAGTCCTCGATGGCCCTGGCCTGACGTCTGGCTTCTTCGCCATCAATAACGTGCATCAGATACAGTCAATGGAAAAGCTACACAAGGAAATCATAACCGTGACTTCAGAGTCACACCACTCTTGGACCAAAAATAATCACCAATTCAATTATCTACTTTATCCATCACATTTGCTTATAATTAACTTTCAGATCTAAAAATCACTTCCATACTCAAAGGACAAAGGTTTGTAAGACAATTTTAAAAATTAAAAAAAATTATTTTTTTCGGAAATCAATATTCGGCTTCTCTAAAGATTTGAATGACTTTACTATTTTTAGTGTCTAACAAATTATTTAACATCTAATTATATACTGCCTTGCATTATTGTCAAATTTCTTCACTTACAACAATTCTGTCTTCCTAAAAAGACTGCAAATTCTTTGAAGGCTGAACAGCTGGACTTCTACTTTTCTGTTTTGCTTTGTGGAGATCAGCAGAGTGGTAGGCATATAGTAGTGCTAAATGTGTATTTATTGCATGCTTGAGGGGACTATATTAATGTTAATCTATATTAGCATAGATTAAAGTCTAATCAAGAATTTTTATAAGACAAATATAAGCAAAAAATTGGACGCTGTTTAGAACCTCTTATGAGCCTAGTGAAAAATAAATCAGCCAACCAATCCACTCTAAAGTTTGTGTAATAATTTGTACTGCCAAGAGATTTAAAAATATGGCCCAAACAGTGATCTGTGCTGTTACATGGTATAATTCTTATCTATTAAGGTAAGACATTTAATACTTGGACATATTAAGGTTTTTCTTTAATTGTAAACAAAGCTAATACTTTAGGCTTTTCGTGTAGACTAAACAAAGACTTTTAAAGAAGATTCACTGTCGGAAGAAAAATATCTGTTGTGGGCCCTGCCTTTTCTCAGAGTTGGAAGATAGCACCAGGCTGCACTGTGTTATGTAAGGACTACGAAACAGTGTCTGTGCCTAACAGCACCTTCCTCGATGAGTGGTTTCTTTCTGCAAAAATCTAAGCCATGTCTGCCTTTTGTGCACTCCCTAAATTGATATTGTTTTCTCTGCAGCATCCATTTAATTAAAATAGAATCAAGAATTTCTGCTGAACGCTTGCCTAAGAGCTGAGAGGCCTCTGGGGAGAATCTCTAAAGAACCTTCAGACAAAACTCCAGTTGGTTCCTGTGATTGGGTCCCTCATTCTTAGCAACGATGCAGGGTCACAGGTCTCCGCCTTCCTTCTCCAGGCAGGCTCACCATTGGCCCCCAAACACATCTTTGCCCTCTTTCTCAGCCAGTTCTCATTACTTGGAATACCCTCTGGGCTACTGCCCAGCTATCAATCCTACTCATGCTACAATGCAGTTCATGTACCACCTCTTCCAGGAAGCCGTCACAGTTCCAGACCAGGTCTCGCATAGCTGATATCCATTATTCTTATTGTCTGTTTCCTCATCTGTAAAGTGGGGGAAATAATAGAACCAACAGCAGGAAGTTGTTGTGAGAATTGAATGACTGAATTCACGTGAAGTGATTAGAACATGCTAGGAATATAGTAATACTAACGTAGTTAGCTGTTATCGTTAACTACAAAACAGTTGAGTTTTAAAAGTCCCTTTTGTTTAATGCTTTCTTTCTTTCTTTGCTTGCCTGCTTGTTTATGTGTTCATGCATGTCCCCTCGAGAGGGAGAAGAGCAGCGAGAGTGCAAGGGTGGAGAGCATCTCTTGTTCTTTATGTGTGTGTAGCCACGTGCAGAAGGATGGGGGCACAGTGAGGAGCGTACAGAGAGTCTAAGACCAAGTTCTCGTAGACACGACGGACCAGGGACCCACAAGACTGGAAACCAGTGATGTTTTAATCTTGTTATTAAAACCTTATTCTCCCATTTGACCGCTCAATTCCAAGCCAGAGAAACAGATCAGGCTGGCTTGTGATTTACCGTTATTGCAATATGCGCGCTCCGACACAAAAACTTTCCTGAAACAGCCCTACTTTCAGCAGAGCAGTAAAAGAAGGTAATCCAACACAGCCCCAGTGGTCTTCCAAGGCCAAAGCTCAGAAAGCTTGGTTTTCCAAGAAAGTGAATGCCCCAGTCCCTGAAACGAGCAACAGCCCTGAAGATAAGTGGCACTTTGCCAAGGCGAATGGTAACTCCAGGCAAAACCCATGGATTCATATTCCTTTCATGATTCCACGAGGCATTCATAATCACAGGGAATAGTGGAATTGCTAATCATATTAGGGGTCCTGGAGGCGGGGAGGGCTTCTTTCTTTCTTTCTTTTCTTCCAATCACTATATTTTTAATCTCAAATAATTTCTTTGATGATCATTTGAATGTTCTAGCAGGATGCAGACCTGTCCTCCATTCAGGCCACCTCTCACCCCCAATTGGCCAGCCATGGAATAATGAGATTTGACCCACTAAGCTTCAGACCCTTCATATTAAAACTAACCTTTTCATTTGACAAATATTTATTGAGTGGCCATTATCTGTAAGCACTATTCTAGCTGCTGGCGAAAGAGCAGTGAATGAATGAGACAAAAATCTCAGCCCTCATGATGATTGCTTTCTAGTGAGGAGAGATACAAAACAAATAAAAAACACTAACATTTCAGATTATGGTAAGTTCTAAGGAGAAAATTAAAGAAGGTCAAGGGAATAAAGAATGGAGGTGAATGTGTGCATTAGGAGCCGGGTAGTCAGGGAAGGCTCCTTGGATAAGGTAACACTGGGCAGAGACTGGAAGGAAGTCAAAGGGCAAACTGCATGGAGATCTAGGAAAAGAATGTTCTAGGCAGAGGGGACCACAAATGCAAAGGCCCAGATAAAGGAGCGTTTTGTTTCTCTAATGAACAATGATGGGGCAGGACGAGTAGGGAGAAGTGATAGGAGATGAGGTCAGACTGACAATGAGGCCAGATTGCACAGGGCCTTGGAAGGCCCTAGAAGGACTTTGGCTTTTACTCGGAGTGTGTTGGGAGCCATTGGCAAGTTTTGAGCAGAGGAGTTACATTCTGGCTGCTATGAAGGGGTTGGAATACAGAGCAAAATCCTGGGAGCAGGGAGGAGGAATGGTAGGGACTTGTCCTTTCTTACTTTAGTAATAGGACCCTGATTTTTTTGGTGGCAGCAGTGTGCCCAGCTGAAACCTTTATTTCCCAGCCCGCCTTTACAACTTGATGTAGTCCTGTGACTACGTTCCAGACAAGAAACTGTGAGTAGCATTTTTGGAACTCTGCTTAAAAAGAGCCTACTCCACTGAGAGGGAGTCTTCTCCTCTTTTGCTTCTTCCTCTTGCCAGCCTGGAACATAAATGTAATGGCTGGAGCTCCAGTGGCCATCTTGAATCATGAGGTTACCTTTGAAATGGAGCCACATGCTAAGGGGGGTGGGACGGGAAGCTCCAATAGGTCCCGGATGAGAGCTTGGAGATGCCTCACCAACTCCGCATTGGCTATTTTTGGACTTGTTTTCCATGAGAGAGAAATACACTTCAATTTTGTTTAAGCTCTTGTTATTTTTGGGTTTTTCATATACACAGCTAAATCTAAACATAACTGATATAGGAGGCCATTGTATTAATTCAGGTGAGAGAAGATGATAGCTTGCACCTGAGTAGTGGCAAAGGAAGTCAGATTCTGGATGTTTTTTGAAGGTATCTAGGATATGCAGATGGTTTAGATACAGGAGTGCAGGAAGGAGAAAAACCAAGGGAGATTTCTGGGTTTTGAGTGACTCGATAGTGCCATTATGTACAGAGATGCAGAAGACTAGGGAGAAAGCATGCTTGGGTGTGAGGTTGTGGTTGGATGGAATCAAGAGGCTAGAGCAGTGGCAGGTTAGCTTTGCTAGAAGCAGGGAGGGACGCAATGAAACAGGGGGGAAGGGAGAGAGTGTGGAGCATAGATTGGTGGGGAAATCAGGGAGCTCTTGTCCTTCTTCTCCTATTTTCTGAATAAAGTATGAGGCCTGGTCATCAGCTGAGGCTGAAGGGATGGAAGGAGAGGGTGGGGATGGGAGAAGAAGAAAGAGAGGAGTGTGAAACAGACATTTTAGAGAGCAGGACTGCTGGGCAGCAACGAGTGAGCATCGGTTTGAAATTTACGCTATTTTAAAATGAAGCAGTCAGCAGTGCCGTGCGTCTTTCTGCAGTTCAGTCCAGCAGCACTGTTGGGTTTAACCGGTTTTGCCAGGCAAGTGCTGTACGATATAAAAGGAAAGGAACAAGGGATGAAAGTGTGTCTGCAAGATGGGGATCAGGACAATAGTTCAGGAATCCAAACTGGATAAAGAAGAAAGTAAACGCACAAGATGGGTGATGGATTAAGAAGTTGAGGGTTCTTGAAAAGACTGAAAAATTGCTAGAACATGGGTGCTCAAGAAGCTAAGCAGCAAGATGGAAGATGACGATGGTCAGAGGGTGGGACTGTTGAAAGTGAATGACTTAGGTGAGAGAGATGAAAATTCACCGGAGAGAGAAGGGATGAAGAAGCCCAAAATATTGGATGGAGGTCAGTGTTAAATAAAGTGTATTAAATTACAAGACTGATAATAAAACTTGTTCACAAATTCCTATCATCAGTGATTTATTAACTGGTTTGGATAAAGATACCATTCATCAGTATAAGTACTTTAAATTAAAAAGGTTTTTTTGTCGGGACATTTACAGGACTTCAGAGAATAAAGTTTCACCCAAACATCTAAGTTTTGTTGGGTGAAAACGCAAAGCGTTTTTTAAAATGTGAAACTTCTTTCTATCGCGATATTTTTAATTTTCCTTCTATGAGTTTTTTAGACAGCTCATCCACTAATGCAATCTTTTAAAAATTGACCTGTTTTTTCCCTCTAACATTTTTCATGTCAAAGCTTGTTTCTTCTAAGCTGGACCTTGCCCCCTCATACTTTCCTCATAACTTTTCACTATTTTTTTAAACTCATTCCCATATTTACTTGTTTTTTTCAAATGTTTATTTTCTTTCTTCCTGCTCCATCTCCCTGTTATAACCTCACTCTTGCTCAGATTCCTTTCTTTAAAAAAAAGAATTGGGAGCTTTCCCAATGCCTTCTGTGAGAGAAGTCTCTAGATCCTGGGAGGCCTTGTGAGCACAGACAGCATCTTGTGCATTCTTTTACATCTAATGAAAAACACTCAGATTGCAGGGGGGAGCCCCCCGTACAGGTCCAATTTGTCAAAGGTGGTCTTGGAAGCATTATGAAAATTGCTTTCCTCCTCCCATCTGCTAGCCCCTCTTCATTAACTCAAAAATTATTAATTGGGAGCCTATTCTGGGATATTCAGTGTGCTGATTAAAGTAATTCACATTAATGGGCAGTGACTGATGGACTTAATTCTCAGGAGTATTCGTATTTCTAAAATGTGCGTATTAACCCAACAAACTTCAGGTTCATGCAGTAAATGTGAAACAAACCATTAACACTCTATTTAGGATTTTCTGTGACAGAACAGAGGGGCTTCCCTTCTCTTTGGGGCCCCAAAGTAGCCTAGGGCAACAAAAAATTGGGAAGTAGAATTTGTGTGCGTGTACGTGTGAGTGTGGGTGTTGATGTGTGTGACACCACCCACCTCATCTACAACTCTCTCCAGCTCGTGACCTACTGTCTTCTTCACTGGTTTCAAATATGGAACCAGAGATACTCATGTATGGATTTTAGCTAACCCATATTATTCTTAAATTGTAAGCTCTCAATCTCAGGATCCTATTTCCTAGTTTTCCATAGAAAATTCTTCGGATTCTCAACTCTATGAACGTTTTCAGGAACACAGTCATAGAAATATAGCCTCCCTGGCTCCTGATTCTTCCTTTAATCCTGTTGTCAGTCACTGGAATGTACGAGTGAGTAGGGAGCCAGAGAAGACAGGCACCAGAAATTGAGGTTTCCGTTTCGCAAGGTGGCCTGGGCTAAAAATAAGTTATAGCTCATACTCCAATCACCCTGCAAACTATGAGGAAAAGGGCCCGGGCCGCGTGACAATACCGTGCCCCGGTTTGTATAGTGGGCTTGAGGGTCAAACAGTTCTGAGTGTGGTTCCCAACCCGACTCTCAACACGACTCCTAGTAGCTCCGTGACCCTGGGCAAGTCATTTAAGCCTCGGGTGGTACCGCTTCTAGATACACCAATGACTTATTCTTACTGAAAGCGTGGCTGATGAGAGCAGCCCTTTCATGCATCACCCATCCCCATTTGATGCAGCCTTTCTGCCCGGGAGGTTCTCTTTCAGGTCCAGAAGTTTCCCTTGGAAGGAAGAGAGGCAGCGACGAAATGGGTCTGTAAGGGCTCTTTCCCCTTCATTTCTGCTAGCACAGTGACCTCCTAAAGTCCGCTCTGGACCTCCCCCACCCCCTGCTTCTCTGGTCGCTACGTGGATGAGTAGCTGGAGGGCGAGGGTGCGCAGGAAGAAAGCATCCTCTTCTTCTCTTCCAGGGAGACGGGGCGAGGAGCCTGGCCCTATGGAGCGTGTTTAATTATAATTTACACCACTCGCTCTTATACCATCTCAGCAAAGCCTTGAACCCACATCCGAGTACCTTTTATCGGCCTTCTGTAAGCAACTCGGGATACAGAAGGAGAATCAAGTTTCTGAAATGAGAAAAGGATAGTCAAAGAAGTCGTGCTTCCTCCTGCCGGTGCCTGTTGACGAGAGGGAAGTCAGCGGGGCCCCCAAGAGGTCGCTGGTGGCGCAGGAACGGAGGCCAGATCGTAGAGAAAGGGAGAAGGAAAAAAACACCCAGAAACTTTCTTCCTTGTTGCGAATAATCGCCGCCCCCCTCTCCCCGCTCTCCCCCCTCCCCAGGCAGAGGCAGTAACGTGACACCCGAGAGAAACCCCGAGACCCGGCGGAGAGGGGCGGGGGGGAGAGGGAGGAGAGAGCGCTGCGGAGCGCCGGAGGGAGAAAGGGGAGGAGAAGGAGGAAAACCCCTGTCAAGGAGGTGGAGCGAGGGGATGGTGTCCGCCTCCTGTTCCTCCCTGCCGTCTTTTAGAGGAGCCTGAACCGGGACAAAACACGCCGAGACCGACAGACACAAAGCCGGGGGTCCACGCTGGCGCTGGAGGCGAGCCCCGGCGGCCGCGAGCGAACCCGAGGCGCGGCGGGGCGCGGGGCGCGGGGGCGCTAGCGGGCGCGGGCCGGGCGCGGGCAGCGCCCCCGAGCCGGGGCCGGGCACCTCGGCCGCTCGGGCCGCGGCGGCGGGGACCATGCCGAGGAAAGTCTCCTGAGCCCGGCAACTTCGGCCCCTCCCCGCCCCCACTCGGGCTGCCCTGCGCGCGGCCCTGCCCATGTGCAGCCGGCCGGCCGGGCTCTCCTCCTCGCAGGCGGATGGGTGACCTTTTCCTGGCGCGGGCAGGCTGTGCGAGGCGGCGGAGCGGGCGATGAAGAAGAAGCAGCAGCATCCCGGCGGCGGCGCGGATCCCTGGCCCCATGGGGCCCCTCTGGGGGGCGCCCCTGCCGGCCTGGGCAGCTGGAAGCGCCGGGTCTCCCTGCTGCCTTTCCTGCGCTTCTCCCTCCGGGACTACGGTTTCTGCATGGCCACCCTGCTGGTCTTCTGCCTGGGCTCCCTCTTCTATCAGCTCAGCGGGGGACCCCCTCGCTTCCTGCTCGACCTGCGACAGTATTTGGGTAAGGAAGGGAGGCAGGCGCGAGGGCGGCGCCGGCTGCGCAAAGTTGTGCGGGGCGGGAGAGGGGGCACGCCGGGGACTTCTGGTGCTTCCGCCGCCCGCCGCATCCCCAAGGCACCCCAGGTGGGACGCCCTGGAGCATCGGCGCGGCGGCCCGGTGAGGAGAGCCTGCTTCCACCCGCGCGTCGGTCTGTCTGCACCGGGGTGGGGGCGCCGCTGGGTTGCCGTGCCGGGCAGGTACCCCAGGGCGGGACACTGCACACCTTCCCCGCCTCCTCCACCCCGTCGGGGGCGGAGTGCAGGCGTGTGTGTTTGTGGGTGTGTACAAGTGCGTATATTCAGGCCTGGAGTGCGGAGAGAGGCGAGGGGAAGGGACAGCCCCCTCCATGGCATTGTTAGTGACCGTAGTCCTGTCCTGTCTAGCACTCCTGGTCGTGCGGGTGGGTTTAGCTTCTCTCCATGGTCGGTTCTGCCAATTCTGCTCCGCGGGACCCCCTCCTACCCGCCAGCCTGGGTGGCCCCTTGAGATCCGCGCTGTCCCTGAACTGGCTTGTCCTTTGGCCACCCCTGCCCACCCCGCTACCCGCAGCGAGTGGAACGCAGGGAGCAGGCTGCTCCCGGGGGTCTGGGGCTGTCCGAGGGCTCGGGTCAGTCTGGCCGGCAGTGTCGCCCGCTACGACAGCCCTCTGCGCTGTGTATGTCTCAAGTCAGAACTTTTGGGGGGGGGGGGTTGTGCTTGGTTTATTTGGAGCGAGGCCGCCTATCTTCAGTAGAGGTAAGGAAGAGGATGTACAGAGAGAGAAAAGAGCGGCTTCAGAGAGAGGGCGTGACCCGCAGCTCCTTCGTCCCCGCTCGGGGAGCGAGCGGTGCCAGGGCCCGGGAGCGCGCGCCCAGGTCCCCGGTGTGATGCTGGCTCGCGCGCCCTGGCTAAGGGAGGACCCAGATGTCTCACAAGTCTGTGGCCAGAAGAGGTTTTGCGGGGATGGTGGGAGAGGCTGGGAGCGCCCCAGCTTCTTTCAAACGTCCAAGGTGATAAACCTGTGCCACGCCTCCAACATCTGGCATCTCCGAGACCGGAGCGGGTGCGCGAAGGGAAGCCCCTGAAGCGCTGAAACCGTAATGGACCAAATGCCTCCGGCCGGCCGGAGGCTGCCGCACTTACCCACAAAAGTCCCTTCGTCACAGAAGCCACAGGTCTAGATAGCAGACCGTTTTCGAAGGGAAAAGAACCACTTCAGCAAAGCGACAAGCGTGTTAGAGCATTTTTTGAAATGTAAACGCAGATAAAATGATGCTTATTCCATGGAGAGAAGCTCAGATTTTAAAAGTTACACTTTGGGAACTATGGTTTTGTAAGATGCTTTAGGGAAAACTAAAGGAAAATATTGCCCAAGTAGACTTTCAAAGTACAATCCTTAGCATCTGATGTCTTAGAGGATTTGGGGTAATACGCACTTTTATTAGGGAGTCAAATCTCTTCTTTCCCTGAGTTCTGTGTTTGGAGTTTCAGATTCATAGGCTCTCAAACACCTGCTGGGGCCACAAAGGTACCTATTTTTGCCACGATCACCAATCCCTGTTAATTGGCATGGGGGGGGGGGTAAGTGGAAGCTCAGGGGTCTTTCTCCATAAAATCTGATAATGAATTCTTTGTTGAAGTTCCTTTTAAGCAAAATGTGGAGGCCAGTGGTGTAGGGAAAATACAGTGGGTGGGAATGAAGACATCTCGGTTCAGTGTCCCCAAGAGCACTGGCTTTGGGCAGGGCATGTAAACTTCACGGGCCTCAGCTCTTTCGTTGATAAAATTAGAGGCTGGACTAGACTGTCTCTGACCCCTCCACGCAGCTCTCAACACGTCCTGGTCCCGATTCCCTTCTTGGGGACCTGAAAACCTGGGAGGAGGAAAGAGCAAAGGTACTTCTGAGGATAAAATCAGGAAACATCCGTATCAATCACGTTAAACTTTTGGGAATTCAGCCAAATACACGTAGTATCCAGAATTTAGTGTTTTCAGTATATATTTCAAAAAATGAGGCCTCGGTTGGAGCTCAGTTGTTAGGACCGTGAATTCACAGCCTTCACTCAGGAACAAGGACGAAGGGAAGGATTAAACCTGGCTGCTGATACTAATTCATCTTTGTTTCTCACTGGTGTGAGGGGTTAAAACAATGACATCATGTGAACTGAAAATAGGATCCCCTTGGCCAAATTTGTTCCCTGTTGTTTTGTTACATAAATACAATGATTTTCGGGAAAAGTGGGCTTGCGGTCTCTAGGAGGGTCTAAAATACACCCTTAATAATTTAAGGCCAAGGTATCTGCAGAATTACTTTCTCCTTGTTCCCTCCATTCTATTTTTTAGTGTCTGTCAAAACAAAATTTGTGGTTAGTAGACACATCCTCTCAATGTTCCTAGTTAACCAATTTTGGAGGCAAGTATTTTTCTTAAATGTAAGTTCATATAAAGTCGAAACTTTCCAAATCAAAATAATATTTATAGGAAACATTTTTCTTGACAGGATATTATTGTAATATACTTGTATAATATTATACATCTGACAAAAAGTAGCTAATCGATAAATACTGTTGAAGTAATGACTAAACCTATTGTATCAAATATGTAATATGATATTTAACATATTGAATATTCTTACAGGAAAGCCAAGAGATATGACCATTCATGATAAAAACTAACATTTATTGTGGATGTGCCAGTCAGTGCACACACAGAATGAAATTGCATCCAAATAGCAATGTTATAGGTGGGTTCGAGTGTTATTCCCATTTTTGATATGGGAGAAATGAGGGCACAGAGTTCACTGACTTACTGAAGGACACACAGCAAGTAAGGCAAGACTTGAACCCAAATCTGTCTGGGTCAGGTACCCATTGCATAGCACTATGAGCAATTTAAGAGAGAGGATGGAAATACAGCCAAGATGCAAGTGGGAATCTAAAGAGCTGACTGGCTAAAAATGATCATATTTATTTCCATAACTTCACTTTCCTTTTCTTGATGCTTTTTCTCTGAGTGTCTTGAGGGGCCAGTAGAGAAGGGAAATAATTCAAGCAACAAGTCTGGTCTTACCTCCACTTTCCTGCCTCCAAGTACTAGGGAATTTGATGCCCCAGAGCCATATAACTGGAGGTGATGTGAATTGGAATCCTAAATTCCTGATCTTTCTCTCTTTCTTTAGCAATTGTTCTTTGTCTAGGCTAGTAGTTCTGAATGTGTGGTCCGTGGACCTGCAGCTTCAGTGTCACTTGGAAACTTGTTACAAATGCAAATAATTCTCAGGTCTCGTCCCAGACCTACTGAATGAAACCTTCCGGGCATGGGACCCAGCAATCTGTATTTTAGTCAGTGATTCTGATGCAGGCTAAAGTTCCAGAACTGTCTTTCTAGAGTAAATCATTGCTTTCAGAAAGCTTCCTATGTACTTGAGAGAAAGAAGGGGGATGAGAGAGAAGAGATTTAGAAACTATTTTAAAGGTGACATACATGGTTTCTCTTTTTAAATTTCAACTCTTAAAAATGCATCTGCTTTGCTGCTTAAGCCCCATTATTTCAAGGGAAAGACTAGCCAACAGCTGCAGCCCCAGCTGGCATTAGACGTTCTGAGGTTAGGAGATGCACAGAATGGGGTGAAGCAGGGTAGCCAGAAAGAATTGTGTGAAGGAGGAAGGGAAAGGAGTCAATAATGTTGCTTCTCTTCCCACAGGAGCTGGGTTCAAACGGTTCCTTCCTTCTAGTCAGCTTGGGGAAGGGCAAAGTCTGTTCTCTTTAAAGATACTTTCTGCTGCAACAAATTTGAAAAAAAGAAGGTAATTTAGGGGGAGGAAAATTATGCAGGGATAGCTATTGTCTTGATTTTTTTCCTCCTTGAAATGAGTGGAGGGAGGAGGATGCAAACATATGTGGGGTAAATAGATGAATATGGCAAATTTCTGTACTTAAACTTCGAGACCAAAGTCTTTCCAAATCAGTGAAATTATTTCATTTTTTTTTTTTTTTGCAGTGGCTTTCAGACTTAGGTTTGTATGGAAAACAAACAAAAATCAAATCAAAATCTTTCCCCCAAATTCGGTTATGATGCAGCCTCTGCCAGTAGCCTTGCTGCTATGAGCTGTGGAAATATCAAAAACTTGGAATAACACTCGTTATACTGGTATAAACTGAATAAGCCAGATGGCTTACTACTGATCTTATACAACCAGCAAACTCTAAGGATTTATCCTCAGATCTTGGATATGTGATTTAGCCTTTATGGGAAGTAAATTTATTGGGTCGATCTCAAGTTGATATGTTTTCCTGTCTATTTTTAATTTATATGACTTTAAATGGAGGTACACCACTTTAGTTTTCAGAATTGCCAATCTTTATATATGAGCATGGCAATTTTGAGTCAAGAAATGAGAGAGAAAAAGATGTAACTTTATTGAATTTGAAATTCTCTAAATTTCAATGAATTTAATGGAAAATGTGAAAATAGAAGTTCAGATCTGTTACAAAATAGTTTCTCTAAACCTTAAAAGCCAAATTTAATTTTTCTTCTACACATCACGCATGGTTAAATATAGTACTCCTGGCCCCAGACAGCAATCTAGGAAATGAATGCATAAAATATGATGTTATCAGTAGAAATTGTTGACATAAAAAGAAAATGAATATGGTGATTGACAAACAATAATGTACAACTAAAACTTCACAATGTTATAAGCTATTAAGACATCAATAAAAAATTTTTAAAAAAAGAAAATGACATTCTTGTTCATAGCTGCAAATTTATCTTACAGGGTTGGTTGAGGACACAGTAAGGAGCCCTGTATTTGAGGAAGGAGAGAAAATGGAATTCAACTATGGCAGACTGTTCTGTAAACACAGCATGAATGGTGAAAAGCATTCTGTCTTGTAAACTATTTTTAATGTAGACTAGTCTCAGTATGAATTGTTTAAAAATACGTATAAATATGTATTATCTGGATGCTGTCTTTCTTCAAATTTTCTGTCATCCATCCAGGTTTAAAACACTAGTTGGTTTTGTATTTGAGAAGTCAAGCTTTTTGAGTCCCAAAAGAAATAGTATCTTTTGCTTCCCCAGAGGGAAGCTGCAGGAGCAGAAACTGTAGATGCTTTGCAGCTGTACTGAAGGGCATCAGTGATGGACAATCAAAAGACATCTTATTTGACACACTGCAGCTGCTCGAATTATTAGGAGTTATCACTTGCCTTTTTTTTTTTTTGGAAAGAAGCAAGACTTGACCTCAAATTTTGTCTTACCTCTATTTATTTTTATTAGAGACACTCAACTTTAAGCAAACAGTGATATACATAAACCCTTTTATTTATCAGAAATAGAGACAGAAACACTAACATTTCACCAAAAATTCATATTTGCAAAAGTCGAAAGAATGTAGCAACTATTGTGCAAGAAAATGCCAAGTGAAGCATATTTCAGTACATATTATTAATTCTTTAAACAGCTTTATTGAGGTATAATTCTCAAGCCATGCAATTCACCCATTTAAAGTTTTTAATAGTTTAATAGTTTTCAATAGTTTTTAGTGTATTCATAGATAAATGAACCATTACTATAGTCAATTCTAGAACATTTTCATCACCACAGAGAAACTCTACGCCCTTGAAGTATCACCTTATTATTCCTCTATCTCCCTAGCCATGAGCAACCACTCACTAATCTACTTTCTGTCTCTATAGATTCTGGACGTTTTGTAGAAATGAAATCATCTAATATGAGGTCTTTTGTGATTAGCTTCTTTCACTTAACATAGTTTTTCAAGGTTCATCCATGTTGTAGCATGTATTCATACTTCTATCCTTTTGATGGCTGAATAATATTCCATTGTATGGATATACCACATTTTGTTTATCCATTCATCTGTTGATCGACATTTGGGTTGTTTGTTGGATGTTGTGCATAGTGCTGATATGAACTTTTATGTGCAAGTTTTTGTTTGAACACCTATTTTCTGTTCTTTTGGGTATATAACTAAGAGTAGATTGCTAGGTCATATGGTCATTCTATGTTTAATTCATTGAGGACCTTCCAAGCTATTTTCCACAGTGACTGCACCATTGTACATCCCCACCAGCAATGTATGAGAGTTCCAGTTGCTCTACATCCTCACCAACACTTGTTATTTCCTATTATTTTGATTATAGCCATCCTAATCAGTGTGAAGTGGTATCTTATTATGTTTTGATTTGCATTTCCCTAATGGTTAGTGATGTTGAGCATATTTTCACGTGCTTATTGGCCATTTATATATCTTCTTTGGCAAAATGTTCACATCCTTTGCCCATTTTTGAATTGGGTTGCCTTTTGTTTTTGAGTTTTAAGTGTTCTTTATATATTTTGGATACAAGACCTATATCAGATATATGATTTTGCTATTTATTTTGAAGTTGCAAAAGATGGTACTGGCTGAAACACAATACTGATATGTATTGTTCTCTGTATCATAGGTTTGCACCTTCTCAGGGAGCAAGAAATTCATTTTATACTTTAGTCACTTTCAAAGTGCTAAGTACAGTGTCTGGGTATATAGTAAAACCTAAATAAATTCCTCACGATTGATTGAAAACAAGGACCTCTTCAAAAGAATCTGGGGGGTCTTGTTTTCCAGCTGTGGATTACTTTGAAGAGTAAATACTTTGTCTGTATTTGGCTCTAACGTATGAAAACTTATGGATAGGTAGCACATATAAATTTTAAAGATGTCACAAAGATTGCTATGACTTGTATGTGGAACATGAGTGTAGCCAATTTTGAACAGCAAATTATAGTACAAGGGATGTGAATCTTTTGTCTTTGTATTTAGTCACTAGAATGGAGCTGATGAGCAGAGCAGGGGACAACATTTGAGTACATTGTGTTCCTTAGACAACATACTACGAGGCTACCACGGAAATCTTGAGCGTTCTCATAAAATTGGAATTCACATGCAATTCATTTTTTTTTCACAGTGTGGTATAATATACAAGATAAATATATAGGGATACTATTTCCTATATATGTTTCTCTTTAGTAAAATAGCATTAATTTTAGGAAGAAATAATAATTGTTTTTCCAAAAGTGTTAGAAATTTTAAGTAGGTTTTGAAAATATATATTATCAAAATAAGAAGCTTTACAGTAGGTACAGTCAATTTTATGCTGCCTGGTAGAGCCTCAATTTGAATAATTTATAACACTCTTGTATTAAAAATTACCGGGGAGCCAGATAGCTGTTTCGTGTTGAGGATAATCTGTACCTCTTGGTCTGTTTCAGGTTTTATGTCAGTTGCCTGTAATTTCCCCAAGATAGCCCCCTGCTCATTTTTCTTGTCTCACTACCTGCCTTTGCTTCCGCTATTGCCTCTGTGCCGATGGTTGACGAAGCTCAGATTCCCGTGATGATCTCTGAACTCCTGTAGTATTTATTTCAGGATCACTTCTGAAAGTTTTGACATTCCGCCTTTGGATTGTGATAATTTGTGGGCACGCCCCCTGAAAGAAGGAAGCTCATTCAGTACTTTCCATCTCTGCTCTGACACCTTTCCTGGATACTTTGCGTAGGCCCTCAGGGAGTATCTGTTGATTCAATATTTTTGCTCAGCAGGCTGTTCTTTGCTAGGATTCCGTATCCTGCTTGGTTCGGTCTCTATATGAAGTAGAGAATGTGCAAAGGGATGCCAGGAAAGACCCAAGCTCGGGTGATGTCTACAGCCATCTCCTCCTGGCTATTTGAAGTGCACGCTCTAAGCAAAGATATAAAAACCACCAAGACATGTAGTTCTATAAAATTTCCTTCTGTGCACAGTGATAGTTGTCCACCTCTTACCTGTGGGGATTTGGAGTTACATTTATAGAGCTCTCTCTGTCGCTGAGAATATCTGAGGTCAATTTAGAGATTTGTCTGCAAACAACTAGAATGCAGACTTCTTATTTCTTGTGATTTTCCTGAACCCCAGACCAGTTATTTTGGGAGTTTGCAGAATAGCAATCTATTTCTCTCTCTAGGGCAGTGTCTTTAGGTAGCAATTTGTGTTAAATTAGCTAGTACATTTCAAGTATGATTTTGAGTCTTAAAGGAAATGAGACCATACATAAGATGATGTGGTTTTTGAAACAGTGACTGAACAGATTTTAACCTAGAACCGCAAAATGGTAGACTATAAAATTAGGGCTCAGCGCACAAACCCATTGATCCTTGTTTGATGAAAGATATTGAAATAACCTTAAGTCATGGCTTAGATTAAGTAATTCTTAGTTCATTCATTGATAGATGATTTAAATAACCATTTGCATTTATTTAACTGTACTGCATTTCTGGAAACATCATTGATTTTTTTTCTAGTTCAGTGAGTATGACTTTCACAGTCTTGATGAAAATAAAAATAAAAGTATTCTGAAATATGTAAATTTCTTTGTTCAATCATTCAGCAAATACCCATTGAAGGCCTTGTGTGGGCCAGGAGCATCAGACATTAGAAAGATTATGGTTTTAGAGTAGAGACCTGGGGGTGAATCACTGTGCTACCACTTATTAGCTGGGAGTACTTGGGCAATTTTCTTAACTTCTCTGAACCTCAGGGGTTTTGAGCTATACCATGGGATTAATAATTGCTGTTTTATAGGGGACTTCTTTCACCCAAGGCCTGGCACCTGAATGCAACAAATGTCAATTTTCTCACCTTATTCTTTGTTTCTCTCAATCTCCCTTTTCTTCTGGCACACATACACGTGTGCACATGCACACATACGCATGTGCACACACTCGTACAAACACACGTACTAGTGGAGTGTGCAAATTCACTCATGGCTTGGCTTCCATTTGAAAGAACCATTCTCACCAAGAAATAATGAAATTACTAAATTAGTATTTTTGTGGCTAATCTTGTCACTCTCACCCTCAGATTGGCAAGGGCCCTTCAACAGCTGACAAGCTCCAGTCATCTGCCCCGTTAATTGTACACACAAACCTTCCTGCTTCGTATCCTGTCTTCTGCTTCCTGAAAACAGTCTTTAAAGAACACATTCTTTGCACAGCTTGCTTTCCTCTGTTTTGAATTTATCCATACTTTTTTTCCCTGCATTCACAAAATAAAAATAGTTGTGTAGAGACAGAATGGTGCAGCTTAGTTTTTAGGATCGCCAGCTGTTCCAGGACAAGGACTAGAGATCCGTAAATCATATCCTTTCAAAGACTCATAATGCCAGTATACGCTGTGACTGCTCCAAGAACTTTTCCCACTTATGATGGAATTACCACGCCCAGTAGTATGGCCACTTTCTTTTCTCTGGTTCCCACTTCCCTTCCATCGGAAGTCAGGGCAAGAACAGTGAACCAAAGTAGCAGATCATGTCTTTGCCAAGAGGCTGGTGAATTTGCTTCTATTTTCCCTTCTCTGCTTCTTCATGTTGCCTTCATCTGTTGATCCTCTGATGGGTGTTGGGGCAAGTGAGGGCCATAAGGCCATTACCATCCAGTGTAGCTGGTCACTCAATTTCTTGAGAAGTTGAAAGCAAATGTGACTTTACATTATTTAATAGAAAGTTAAATTTTGTCTAAGAAAACCTTGACCTTGCAATTCCAGCACAGAGCTTCCTGCATTGGCAGGGAGGCTGTTTAACGTGAATGCCTTCCACTGGATAAGCAGGACTGGCAGGCTAAGCCATGTGGGTTGATGGAAGTGACACTGGACCTGAGTCTGGAAGGAGCCCCCAGATAGTTCAGTGGTCAGTGCTAAGTTACATGAGTCTCCTAGGCTTTAGTTTCTTCACTTCTAAAATGAAGAAGTTTGATTAGGTCCATGATTCCCAATTGTTTGTCTTTCCTAGGACGCCCATAAGCAACAGTGCTTTCATATGGTCTTGATGGTCCGTCTGGGAATGTGGGCAGGAGAGGGAGAATGGGGGTGGCTTTGGAGTCCTTTAAAGAAGTTCTCTAGGTGATTTTTATATGGAGGCTCAGTGGATGGTGCCTCCTTTCTCTTTAGAATCACAGAAATAAGTGCTTTCTAAGGTCCGTCTACTCTTCATATCATGTGTTGAAAGAGATAAGAAGCCATGTAACTGTAACAACGGAAAATATAAGCCTATTTCCTTTGGAGCCAAATGCTTATTTAAAAGATTGCAGAAGTCAAATGACTAAGGCAAGTAGAATATGCAAAAACATTTTAGGCCATCATTTTCAAAGTCTTAATCATAGTTTTTCGTGGGTTTTTTTTTTTTTTCTGGTCTTAATTAAATTTGGCAGCACTTTTCCCAATGTCACCAGTTTGCTTTGGCCTATCTGGGCAATAAGGGGAGAATCTTGCTCCAGAAAATGTGGGAAGCAGAGTGTCCCTAGGAAGGCAGAGAGAGAGAGAGAGAGAGAGAGGAAAAGAGTAAGACAAAGCTTTACAGAATTCAAAGTCTAACATTGTGATAGGAAGAAAGAAGGAAAACAAGTAGGGATAAGAAAGCTGTGTTGTTCAAAGAAGATTCTCACAACCTCTGCCTAGCTGCCTGCCACTGGTCATCCCATTGCATTATGGACAGCTCTAATGGCTGAGAGAGGTTTTTACAATGTGGCAAGCTACTTTTTTGTAGCTTCCATCTACTTCTGCTAGTTCTTCGGGGAGCTACGTAGAATAGTCTATTGGACTTCATTGTGTTTCAAAGAATTGAAGATATGAAGATGACTGTCATGCCTCCACCTATCCACCACGCGTGTAAATCTTGTCCAGACAAATAGATCTGTCTTCCAGTAGTTCCTCATCTGAAGTCACTTTCAGACACAGAAAGCACAAATAATAAAAGAAGAAAACGACATTAAATGAAACCTTCTGAACAATAACACCCCCAAAACAAAACAAAAAGACCCAGATGGGGGACAGATGTTTCTTTGGGAAATGGGATTAATATACATGTATTTAAAAGATCAATAAATCAATAAGGAAAAGAATTCATGAGGTAAATGGCAAAGAATACAAGCCGGCAATTCACAGAAGAGGAAGCACAAGTGGCCAACAGCATTTGAAAAGATGATGTGATTTTCATTCTGTTATGCATTATTTGGTGAGGAAGATCAGCCCTGACCTGTCATCTGCTGCCAATCTTTCTCTTTTTGCTGAGTAAGATTAGCTCTGAGCTAACGTCTGTGCCTATCCTCCTCTATTTTGTATATGGGATGCTGCCACAGCATGGCTTGATGAGTAATATGTAGGTCTGCGCCCGGGACCTGAACCCATGAATCCCAGGCCACCAAAGCAAAGCATGCGATCCCAACCACTGTGCCACTGGGCCAGCCCCTCCCTTATGCATCTTCATCATTTTCCTCTGTCTATATGGCCCTTCATTGGCCTGTAGAACTGAAGAATTTTCTAGCTCTCTTAGTTCGTGAGCCTACTTTGTGGAGAAGAGTCACCATCAGAAGTGACTCTCTTCTAAACTGTCTTCTTTTGAGAATGGCTGCACCACATCCACCATTGTTCTGTAGTTATGACAGGCGAGTGGAGCCGGGGGCTGCTCTCTGGAGCCCTGTCTCAGGTCCTAAATACAAAAGTCTAGTGAAGTTCTCGAAGCCACCTTTATATTGGATGGTCTGCCCACTGAGAGGCCCTTCTCTACACTTAGAACCTCAGCCAGCAAGCCATGCACAGTTAACAGCAAATAGCACTCTGCATTCTGCTCTCCTTCCCCCCACCTCTGAAACTTTGCTGAGTCTGTAAGGAGCAGAGGACAGAAGGAACTGACACGGTGCTTCAAATGCAGCATCTCGCCTGGAAGTATTTTTCTCAATATCCAAGGAAACAGTGGAACTGACTCATCTGGGTAGAGTTCTACAGAAATGTGATTGCAGATTTCTTGCAATTTCACTCTGCTTTAGCGTCAGAATTCATCCAATGATGTGCCAAAAAATGTGCGTTAAATCACATACAGATTTAGACACTTTAAGAGGAAGTTATTTTTACCGCAGTGGGGAAGAAAACAGAAGGTGACGATTGGCAGAGAAGCCAAGGCAGGACCAAGGAAGGAGGTGAGGTGTCAGCAGCTCGGGCCCGGGCACGCTTGCATCTCCAGTCTTGCCAGACGGGCCTGGGGACTGTGGTGTGGTTGCCTCTTAGCAGGTCGAGTGAGGAGTTCCTGTGTGGAAGACCTGCCCAGAGGAGAGGAATGTTGGCATAACCTCTGAGCAGGATGCCAGCTTACACAGTGTGGGGTTAACATTGGTTGCTCCTGAAAATGTGCTGTGTGCTCTCCAGAGCAGTCCTGTAGAAGCTGCTCTGTATCTCAGAGCTATGTAGGACGTGGAGGTGAAAATGGAGGAAAGGATTCTGGAAAGCCACATAAATATAAAAACCAAATGGTGCAGTGTCTTTATTTTGCTTTAGCAGATGACAGGATTGAGGGCGAGCTATTTTCTTTGCTCGTGCTTTTCCCAACTCAAAAGGCTGTTCTTGTTTGCTTGCCCAGCGGAGATCTAAGACCTTACGGAGTCCGAAATGTTTGTGGTTTTGTTCTTCCAGTCATGCTGTGAGATGAAGAGGTTCCCAGAAATTAAAGGGAGGGGGAAGGAAACATTCGTTAGCATCCCTACCCTTTATCTTTTTATTGCCCTTTTCACCTGGGCAAAGGATATCTAGAGCTACCATTTAGTGATAATATTGTAAGTCTTATGAGACCGTAGCTTGATGGCGAACTTATTTTTCAAATGCATTTGGGCAATACTTTATTCAAGCATTTCTTATGTCTGACTCTTCTGTCCCCTCTGGCTGGGGAGAACTGTGTAAGTTCTATGCGCCCGCATTGTGAAATGTACGCAGTTACGATGGTACCAATCCGTTTCTGACCTGAACTCTGGCATAGAGCATGGGTAGGCAGGCTGTTAGCTGTGCTCCCTAGCTTGGTAGGGAGAACCTACTAGAACGTACTTTGGTGACTGGGCAGGCTTCTTCTTCTTATTTTTTTTTTTGGTGAGGAAGATTGGCCCTGAGCTCACATCTGTTGCCAATCTTCCTTTTTTGCTGAGGAAGATTAGCCCTGAGCTAGCATATGTGCCCATCTTCCTCCATTTTGTATATGGGACGCTTGCCACAGCATGGCTTGATGAGCAGTGCATAGGTGCGTGGGATCTGAACCCACGAACCCCAGGCCGCCGAAGTGGAGCGTGCAAACTTAACCACTACACCACCGGGCCGGCTCCATGGGCAGGCTTCTATTTTTGTGTTTCATTTCTTTTATGGCATAATGCATTGCTGTTTCAAAATACAGCCCCTTTGGCCAGAATTTTCCTGGCCACCTTGTCTGAATGATAGGTGACTTTTTGTTAATTTCAGAGTAAGTCTTGCCCACAAGGCTTACACGCATTGAAGTTTCGCATCAATGAGACCTAAAGGATCAGAGAACATGTGTTTTCCTATTGTTTTCTGTGCCCATGTCCTTCACATTTGGCTTGGCAGCCATCCTCCCTTTCTGTCATCTCTTCCATCTTTTCAGGTTCATTCCTTCCTCAGAGAAGGACTTGGGATAAACGTAAGGAGTGATGAACGGGGGCCTGTGGGAAGCTACAGGAAGAGAGGAAAAGCAAGGATTAGTTGTGCCTGGCTATGGTTGGGCTGATGATCTCTTTGGTTAAGGATGTTGTACATCAGGGGTTCTCAAGTCTGGCTGCACAATAGAATTACCTGGAGGGCTTTGGGAAGCACAGATTTTCATTCATCTGGTCAGGGATGGGGCCTGGGCAGCTGTATTTGTTAAAAGCTCCCAGTGTAATTCTGAAATGCAACCAAGGTAGAGAGCCTCTGTAGCAGATACAAGGCCAGTTTTGTGTGTGCATTAAGTCCTCTGATAGTATTTTAGGGATGCTTAGTTGAATCTATAATCTTTAATTTGGCTGTGACATAACTTTAGCTTTCAGTTTCTCTATGCCAGCTCTTCTCAAATTTTAATGTGTTGAGCCAGCCCTGATGGCCTAGTGGTTAAAGTTCAGCCCTCTCACCACTTCAGTGGCCTGGGTTCGTTTCCCGGTCGTGGAAACACACTTCCTGTCTGTCAGTTACCATGCTGTGGCAGTGGCTCACATGGAAGAACTAGAAGGACTTACAGCTAGGATATACAACCATGCACTGGGGCTTTAGGGAGGGGAAAAAAAAGAGGAAGATTGGCAACAGATGTTAGCTCAGGGTGAATCTTTCCCTGCAAAAAAGAAAAAATTTTAATGTGCATTTAAATCATCTGGGGACTTGTTAAACTGTAGATTCAGTGCAGTAGGTCTCAGGTGGGGCCTGGGATTCTGCATTTCCAACCAGCTCCTAGGTGTTACCAGTGCTCCAGTTGGAGGACCATACTTAGAGTGGCGAGGGTCTGTACTAGGAAGGGAGCATTTCTAGGAAGTAATTAACACTCTTGTAAACAAACGAATGAGTCAGGGTTCAGCCTAGCCCTTAATAATCTGTGCTATTAAATGTCTTATAAATTTCTTTTTAATCAAATTTTTATTCATCAATTTGATTGTTCAAATTTAAGAACATTAGATGATTTTAAAGTGAAAATCACACCCTTGCGTGATTCAAATTTAAAATGCCTTTTTTTTAAAAAAAATTAATCTCTGCAGTATTGAAATACAGGCCAGCAATTTGTAAACATACAGATTTTGACCTAATGTCAAGTTCATTAATCAGCATAGGGAGTAAAACAATTGGTCTTGTGTATGAAGTTTCTTCAAATAGTTGTTGTAGATTCTTGCACTGTTTTAAATTTTGGTGTTGAGGTGTAGTATCAGAATTCATTGCCAAGTGTCCCTATTATCCAAATACTCCAGTTAACTTTTTTTTTTTTTTTTTTATGGCCAGAGCAAATAATTTGATGCAAATAATTAGAATGATTTGGTGTCATGCTTTAAAAACACAATTTTAAGAAATAGTTGAAACTCTTAATACATGCCCATTATAGAAAACTGGAAAATAGAGAAAAGCACAAAGAAGAAAATAAAAAGCCTCTTTGTTGCTTTACTCATAACTGCTTTGGTTTGGTTACACACTTCCTCCACTCTACAGTTTCACAAATATCATTCCACATCTGTACGTATTTTTCTGCAACGTTGGTTTTCATGGTGGCAGAGTAGCTTGTGAGTGTACAGTGATTCCTTTAGCAAGGACTTTTTTTTTGCTGAGGAAGATTTGCCAAGCTAACATCTGTGCCCATCTTCCTCTATTTTGTATGAGAGCCACTGCCGTAGCACCGCCACAGACAAGTGGTGTAGGTCTGCGCCTGGGAACTGAACCCGGGCTCCTGAAGCGGAGCGTGCCAAACTTAACCATTAGGCCACGGGACCAGCCCCAAGGCATTTTTGATATTCAGCTTATGTCTAGTTTTTCATGATTCTAGATAAAGCTGTGATGAACACTGTTAAATTTTTGCATACTTCTCTACTTCCCTGGGAGAAATTCCTACACTTGGAATTGCTGGGTTAAAGTGTGTACCCATTTTTAAATTGCTTTTAGTACAAATTGCCATCTTTTCTGGTCTATTTCACCAGGAGCCTACAACCTCTTTTGCTCATATCCTTCTAAACACTGGATATAATCTTAGAAAACTCCTCACTCATTCGTGGTGAAAATGATATTCTTACACTCTAATTTGCATTTGTTTGAATATTAGTGAAATTGAACAATTTGATTATGTTTGTAAGACATCTTCCTTCTTTGGGGAGTTACAGTTTTATACTTTCTTATTTTTTTACCTCTAGATGGGTTCTTTCTCATCAATTGTAAGAATTCTTTAGAGATGAAGTTTACTAGCCCTTCACCATATGTGCAAATAATCATCTTCTGGTTTCTAATTGCCCTTTAGTTTTTTACATCAGTATCTTTTATTTTTCCTGTACACGAATTAACTTTTTTCCATTTATTATTTTGTCTTTGTTTTTATGCTTAGAAAGGCCTTAAATCCTGACCTCAAATACATAGTCTCTATACTTTCTACTAGTTTCTTTGTTATTTCACTTTTTCATTTACTTTTTGAATCTTTTTAGCATTTATTTCGGTGTAAATTAACTCCATGATTTTGCAAGTCTGGCTGGAGGCAAAGTCGTCCTCCTTGAATGCTGTCATCCTTTAACAGGAAATTCATTTTTCAAACATTGAAATGAATTGATTTGAGTTTAACTCTGAGAGGGTTTGAAACCCCTGTTTGCCGGTTCATCCCGGACTTTTGTGGGTGGGAAGGCTTCTGATGCCGTCTGGTACCTGTTCGTAGCACCAGAACCTGCGCCCGGGCCTCCCCCAGCTGTGCCTCTCCACGCGGGTCCCCAGCTGCCAGCCGCTGCCGTTGTTTCTGGAGAGAAGTCGTGCGTCAGCGCATCGTGCATCCCTCGCACTCAGGCCCAGCAGACACGACCCCTCTTCTTGCCGCCCTGCCTGAGCGCAGGGCTGGGCAAACGAATAGGTCTCAGCCTCTTGGATTCCTACTGGGACTCAAGCACAAAGTGTGCCCTCCCGACAGCCACCTGGACTCTTGTCAGTTTGGCTAGAGACCTTAGCTTGGGGTGATGGGTGAGCTCCTTAACGCCAGCCCAGCTCCACCAGCCCTCCGCCCTTTGCAGCATCATGCTAACGGGGACAGCACTCATTTTAATACTATTTTTACAAGCAGCTAGATGATAATAAGTTGCTTAGTTCCTGTGGGTTGTTACTCTTTTTTAACGTTTATAAAATTCAAGGGACCGCAATATGAAAACATGGATATTTAAAGGCCAACCATATGGTCTAGTAGAGCTACATTTTCTTTTTAGGAAATTACGTTTCTTCTGTGCGTTTGCCTTTAACAGGATGTTTAATATTATAGGAGGCAGTGTAGTGTAACAGAGCATTGGGCTTCAAATCAGAAGTCTTCTGTTTAAGTCCTGGCATTGCCACCCTGCAGCTGTGTGACCCTGGGTAATTCACTTAACCTCTCTGAGTCCCCATTGGAACTTTAGAGGAACTCTTTGTTCTAGAACAACAGCCACCAGATTATAAAGAGGATGTTATCTGGTACTCTGCTGTCTAGAGTACTGTGAAAATTTCCATTTATAATATCTGCTAATACACATCTTCATTTTAATTACCCATGCAGAAGCCTAACCAGAGCAGGTGGCACTCCAGAGTGTGGGAGCCAGAGGGATGTTACTTACTGTGATGTGTGTGTGTGTGTGTGTTGTGTCAACAAACAAGCAAGCAAATAAACAAACCCATCCAAATTCTGCCTCTAGGCATTAACAAACAGTGGTTATTTGTTGTGCATATTCCTGCCCTTTCTGTCACTTAAATAGTTTTTTGTAGAACTTCCTAATATAATGTAAATTATATTTTAGTCTATTGGATATTTTTATTCTTTCGTTATTCTCCTGAAGGACTAAATGAAGATTTTGTGTGTGTCTTTAGACCTCAGGCTGCTTCAGTTTAAGTTGCAAAGAATAGTTTGGTGATTAAAAGTTCTAAAGCATGTACCCTGTGAGAATTTGATAAGATTTTTTTTTTTACCATTTTTTTTATTGATGTCTTAATAGTTTATAATACTGTGGGGTTTTAGTTGTACATTTTTGTTTGTCCATCACCTTGTGGATGTAACCCTTCACCCCTTGTGCCCACCCCCCACCCACCTTCCCCTTGGTAACCACCAATCAGTTCTCTCTGTCCGTGTGTTCACTTATATTCCATATATGAGTGAATTCATGCAGTGTCTGTCCTTCTCTCTCTGGCTTATTTCACTTAACATAATACCCTCTAGGTCCTTCCATGTTGTTGCAAATGGGACAATTGTGTCTTTTCTTATGGCTGAGTAGTATTCCATTGTATGTATATACCACATCTTCTTTAACCAATCATCAGTCGAGGGACACTTGGGTTGCTTCCACTTCTTGGCTATAGTGAATAATGCTGCAATGAACATAGGAGTGCATACGCCTCTTGTGATGGTTGATTTCATGTCCATTGGGTAGATGCCCAAGAGTGGGATTGCTGGATCATACGGTATTTCTATTTTTAATTTTTTGAGGACTCTCCATACTGTTTTCCATAGAGGCTGCACCAGTTTGCATTCCCACCGGCAGTGAATGAGGGTCCCCGTTACTCCACAACCTCTCCAGCATTTGTTGTTATTTGTCTTTGTGATTATAGCCATTCTAACTGGTGTAAGGTGATATCTTAGTGTAGTTTTGATTTGCATTTCCCTGATAATTAGTGATGTTGAACATCTTTTCATGTGTCTATTGGCCATCTGTATCTCTTCCTTGGAAAAATGTCTGTTCATATCCTCTGCCCATTTTTTGATCGGGTTGTTTGTTTTTTTGTTGCTCAATTGTATGAGATCTTTATCTATTACTGAGATTAATCCCTTGTCGGACAAACGATTTGCAAATATTTTCTCCCAGCTGGTGGGTTGTTTATTCATTTTGATCCTGGTTTCATTTGCCTTGTAGAAGCTCTTTAGTCTGATGAGGTCCCACTTGTTTATTTTTTCTTTTGTTTCCCTTGTCCGAGTAGACATGGAATCTGAAAGGATCCCTTTACGTCCAATCTCAATTAGTGTACTGCCTATATTTTCTTCCAGGAGTTTTATAGTTTCAGGTCTCACTTTCAGGCCCTTGATCCATTTTGAATTGATTTTTGTATATGGCGATAGGAGATGGTCTACTTTCATTCTTTTGCATGTTGCTGTCCAATTTTCCCAGCACCATTTATTGAAGAGACTTCCCTCTCTCCACTGATAAGATTTTAATTTTTTCAAAATTGTGCTGAAGACACGAAGGTTCTCGAAAGAGCTGCTAGTCTAGTCTCTGATGTGGATGTATAAAGTCATCATTTTCATGCGTATATGTGTGGTAATAGAGATTCATGCACATGGCTTGGGGAGCACGGGGAGGGAAAAAATTAGAGAGTACAAGAGGGCTTCATGGAAGAGGTGACACTTGAGCTGGGTGTCGAAGCATAAATAGGAGTTTGCTGGGCAGAGATGTAGGAAAAGGGCATTCCAAACAGGAAGCACAGCACTTGCAAAGGCAAGCCAGTGGGGAAAATCGTGGTACCTTTGGGTACACCAAGCAGTGTAGCGTGGCTGGTGAGAGGTTGTGGCAGGAGGAAGGGAGGAGGGGGGTCATGCCAGGGAGGCTCCTAAGGTAAAAGGGTAGATTGTGAAGGCACTTGTATATTATACCAGCTGGCATGCAGTGGGGAAACCACTGAACATTTTTAGACCATGGAGTGACAGCAGATTTGTTATTCATGAAGATAACTCTGGAAACAGGAAACCATGGAAGAGCCTACGCAGGTGTCTGAAATGGACCTCAGATTTGAATAGCGCTTTAAAGTTCATAAAGTACTTACACACATGTTATCACACTTGCTTCTGTGTCGCTTGTGTGGTGGGTGTTCAGCTCACTTTGCAGATGAGGAGCCTGAGTCCAGGGATGTATGAAGGGTTCTGAGTTGCTCAGCGGGTGGGGTGGGAGGTGGGGAATTCTCCCTCCAGTCCCAGTCTTCTCAGGCCTCAATCATCTTTTCCTTCCACCCTATGCCATATGGAAGCAGGTTTCAACAAAAGCACGGAGTATTTTTCTAATTCTTTTAACGAGAACTTTCAAAGTAGTTTAAATCTTGATAAAGAAAGTTTGACAGGAAAATCAACTTAACTCTTATCCTGAGGGTATTTATTTAGTATAATATAGTCATGGCAATTTGCCCCCTTGCTGATGTTTCCTGTTATGACAGCGTTCTACAAGCTGATGGTTTATTTTCTCTGATTAGCTAAAATGAGAAGAAAAATCCCCACTGCGTTTTTATTAGGCTAGGCTATAGCATATCTTGAATTTATGTTTCATTTATTTCAGCAACTATCTGCATGCCATTTTATCATAGATTAAGTTGGCATTTAGGCTATAATTTCTTGCTGTTTTAAAAATGACTTTTCACTGAGATTGGCCCGTTTATTATTCTGTAGCTTTATTGAAGATTCTTTAGAAGGGAATCCAATAATGTCTTACCTTCAGTCCCGTATGCTGGGGCTATTGATCTTACATTTTGGTGTAGCTTTTTGTAAAGCAGTTCAGCCCTTCCAACCCCGGCTGGATGACATCCCGCCCTGCCTGTGCTGCCACCTGCTCTGTGAGGTTTAAAGCAGAATAGTCCAGTCGTTTGGGTTTTGTTTTTGTTTTTTTTTAACCAGAAACAGGTTTCTAAATCTCCAGTTTTGTTAAAACGTGCTTGGAGGAGAGGAGTCTAGGTCACAAGAAAACTGAACTGTGCGAGGGTTGTAGTGGGTAGATAGGTAGTCCTTGAAATGACTCTGACCACTTGACTTGAATCAGCACAGTCTTTATGGAGAAATGAGGGGAAAAAAAGCTGAAATGGATGCTCCAGGCCCTGGGTGAGCCTGTCTGGACTTGCCCAGGGTCTGGCAATTATTGGGTAATATATGTTCATGAATTATAACATGTACCTGGAGTGAGAGAGTTTTTGTAGCTGTACATTAAATATATAGCTGAATTTTCAGGAGGCTAGGGCAAAAAGGGAATCAAACATGTCACGTCATCATCATCTAATGTAAGAAGCACACCTGTTCATTGGGTAAGGCGGTCTCTCTTTTCCTACCTCCAAATTGTGGGAGAAATTTATTCAAGCTTAGAATATTATCATGGATAATAGCTTCTACGGTATTTTTTTTCCCCACAAAATAACATGTTCTTCATGAAGCTGTGCCACACACTGACCCTTTATAAAAGTGAAAAGCATAATATCGAATCACAGCTCAGTGGTGGTATTTCCCTGGGAGCTGAGCTGTTAGGGCTTAGGTTTCTGGCTTTTCAGTGGGTTTATGTGTTGAGAAAAGACAGCAATGGCTATTGAGCATGGCCTGATTGTTTCTCTCAAGTATCAGTTTCTTGAGCCTTCTTTTTGGCAGGAATGGGAGAGCAGTTGGTTGAATGATGTTTAGTGCCGAGGTGTAGAAATTCAGTGTGGTTGAGTGAGTTTGCATGTTACGATGGTGGATGATTAAGCAGCAGGAGCAATGTTCTGGCTCATTCACCTTCCCTTGTTGGGCAGCCTGCTTGGGATCCGCTGGGCCTGGTGTCGGACGCCTAGCCTTGGATGGGACCCTCCTGGCCTCTCAGCCTTATTCCTGGTCATCAGGGGGGAGCTTTGGCAGCTGAGATCCAGGCCAGAATCTTTCTCAGAGGGAGAAGTTCTGAATAAACATATTTTGAATGCCTTCACACCTGACCTCTTGAAAGACATTTATTTTTTTTAACACATCTAACATACTTCCAATTGTCAGTGAGAGAAAGGAATTCACTTTACTGGCTTTTCTTCAACAACTTTAAAAATAATAATAGTAGTTATTATTATCATTAACTCCTTTTTCCAATTCAGCAAACTTTTGTTAGTCTTGCCATATTTTAGGCACTCTTGGGCATATGATCTCACAAAAATGTCTGATGAATTTTTTTTTAAATCATAGACAATACGGAATATTGTAAAATCAATTATAAAGTAGGTTATAACTTGGGACTCAAATTTCCTTCCACATCTTTTAATTTCACCTAAATTTATCTGAATTAGAAAATGGTGATGTTTTCCACGTTTGGAATAAGATGACGTGAGTAGTAAGAGTAATTTATTTTTCGAGTATAAATGAGGTAAATAGAAACACCAGAAGACTCTTTTACACACACACAGATATGCACAACACGCACATGTAAATTTTTTAGTACACTGGAAAAGGTAAATATTCAAGTCCTTTCTATGGGGTGACATTTTGTTTAAATATATATATATATATATATATATATATTTTTTGCTGAGGAAGATTAGCCCTGAGGTAACATCTGTGCCAATCTTCCTCCACTTTATTTGTGGGTCACTGCCACAGCATGACTGACAAGTGGTGTAGGTCCATGCCTGGAATCTGAACCCACGAACCCAGGCTGCCAAAGCAGAACGTGTTGAACTTAACCAGTATGTCACGGGGCTGGCCCCAGGTTAAATATTTTTACAGGACATCCATATTTTTCTATTTTTACCTTTTGAAAGGGACAGCGTAAGGGACAGATGTCAGAGTAAATTTGTGAGTTTGCACCAAATGCCAGGTGTATGGTTCTGTGGCATCTCAGAATAGGGTTGTGTATACCTTTGGGCACCATGCACACATTTTCCAAGGGGTATGCAGCAGGGATTGTCTGAGAGAATTACATTCTCAGTGGTCACCTACTCCATTATTCTTTCCTAAAATCTGTCTCCTGGAGAACTTCTTATGTGGCTCTCCTTTCCCACCAGTTCTCCCTCAACGCCCTTCCCCCACGTTGCAAAAGAGGTTCACCTGAATCACACTATGCTGGGTGCCAAACACTGCCAGGGGCTACAGGAAGCATTCAAAAGGCTGGTGTTGAGAAAGTGCATGACTGGTGAAGAGGACAAGCCCTTTTGTAAGTCAGGTGGTTCCAGGTCTTTGCTTTCAACCAAAGTGAAGGAATTCAAGTTATCAAGGGATGAAGTTATTGAAGGACTCAAGTCATCTCTTCAGGTTGCTGATCAACAGATCCCTATGGGACTTAGAAAGACATTAAAGAAGTGAGTGACTTCTCTATATATATTATAACTCCTCCCATTCCCATCTGCTAATTTATGTAAATAATGTTTCTCAGTCTTCATATTTATTAAAATGAAAAATAGGAATAAAATTGAAATAAGTAAAATTCAGTTATAGATGCATTAACTAGTTAAACAACACACCTCTGTTCTCATTAATAGATGCATTTTCAATCAAATTTCACTTTTGTGTTTTAATTATTATTTGTGAAGCTTGTAAAAATCTTTATGCTGTTTTGATCAATGTGAACCAATGGTAATTTTAATACTAATTCAATTCAGAATATGGTTTTTAAACTCTTAGAGCATTATGGTCGCAGGAAAATTTTAAAAATGAATTTCAATTTACGTACATGTTTTCATTGCACAAAATAGAATAGAGTAATCAAAGATATTCTCAAATGTAAACATAAAAATATATTCTGTTAGAACAAAAATTTGAGGGGGGGAGTGGAATGAAAATAGAAGTTACTGGAGAAAAATAAATGAGTGAAAGAAAAGCCTGTTAATTCCTCCCTCCTCCCCTTCCTTCATAATGGACTCGCCTCTAACAAGGATTTTCCAATATTGAGGATAACTGAAATATACCTGCATTATCCTCTCCCACCCTCTCCTGGTCTCCCCCTCCTTGAGGTAACTAGTGTTTTCAATCTTGTATTTAAAAGATTTCTCTGCTAGGTTTTGCAGGGCTTGAATATTATACAAATTTGAGAGCTTTGTTTAGGAAAAAGAATACAAAAATATGAGTTAAAAATGCCCAACCAGTGCAATGTCACCCAATCCGAGGGGATGTATGAGGAAGGGGAAGAAATTAGAGTGGAAAGAGACTTAACCAATGGCAGTCAAATAGCTCACCTTTGCAGATTTTACCAAAACATGTGACCAAGTGAGTTTTTTGCTGGTAAGTTTATTTTTGCAAGTAAAGGCTCCTGAGTCTTAATCTTCAGTAATTTCACTGTGAATCTACCTCTATGTGTGTATCCGTGTGTGTGTATACGATGTATACAGACACACACACAAACATGTGTGTCCCAACTTTAGTTGATTTTAACTTTATGAGAAACAAATTTTTATATTCACAGTGGCAAGGTATCATATTACTCATGTGTTTGTGTATTCTATTGGATATATGTATAAAAATGATGTAATTGTTTTATTTTAAAATGTTAGTATATATCTTGCTGGAAACTACACTCCTTGCATCTTTTTAATCATATGATGAAAAATTCTGGATGTTATCTTAAAATGTGCTAGGACATACAGAATTTTTCAAAATTCTTTTGGGGTTATGTGAACACAAAAGTTTGAAGACCATCACAGTATGGAATAGTCCATGCTGTCCCAACATTTGGAATTCTGTTGCGAGAGCGTGTAGCTGACCACCGCGGGTGGAAATGAATTCTGTGGTTCGTTCGGAGGTTTCTGAGTGGAGGAAACTGTCATGATCGCCAGAGGCTGTTACCCAGTGTTGGTACCTGAGAGCACACAAGGCTGCACATCGAGATATGTCCTAGTTTCACATCTGCTTGCTGGGGAGGCATGGAAAACCAGTCTCCTCCATCCAGCTTCCCCTCCCTCCCCTCACTACTTCTCTGCTCCTCTCTACCTCCCCAACCTGTCGTAGCCCTGAGTTACACCCTTGATTAAGAAAAAAACTTAATGATGGAAGTTTCTATCTGCAAGATCGTTTGATCTCATTTCGAGCATTTTAATTCTCTCGGAGCCTTTCCACACTTGACATTCCCACACCCATCCCTTCACTCAGCAAATAGAAAGTCCTTTAGCTGCCAGTTTCTTAGAGGCAACAGGAATTATAAATAGCATGTCATTTCTTTTTTCAGTGTCACAGTAAAAATCATCTTCCATTTTGGTGGTGGCTGTGGTGTTAGGCAGAATTTAACTTGATCCCGCTAATCCTTATGGGATGTTATTTAGCTGTGCCGTGCACTTTATTTCAATTACGTTTGTAAATTCTTTGATGACAGGGCAGGGACTATGCCTCGCACATTTTTTTGATTCGTCACAGCATCTGGTGCCATATTAGTACTTAGCAGGGAAAATGCAGTGCAGATAGAATTAAATTGGAATTTTAGTGAATTTAAATTGTATTGATGCATTCATTTATTCAAAAATATTTATTGAACACTTACTCTGTGCCCGGGGCTTCAAGGGGCTTATAGTCTAGTGAAAAAAATTCTAATGTTAATTAACTGCCTCCTCTGGGCTCAGTTGCTATGTCATTTATTTTATTTGATGGTCACAAAATCCTATGAGTTATTAGTTCTCCATTTGACTGATGGATGAGCTGAGGCTTAGAGATGCTAAGTAAGTGCTGGGTTGGCCATAGTTTTAACCTTATTGGAAAAGAATCCCAGGTATGGGAACTATTTTCATGATGTCACAATTCATTATGTACACTTGATAAAATATGAATTTTATACTTGGGACTCTAGGAGAACAAGTCCTGTATTTTTAAAGGTCTTTTTTTTTTTAACTTGGAGGAACTCGGAGCTGAAAAGTTTGTTAATTATTCTTTCTTTTCCTCATTTTTTTAAAAGATATGTGAATTTCAGAGAATCGTTCTTGTTTCTTTTGGCTGAATTAATAGGGCAAATTTACCTCATCTTAAAGAAACAAACAAAAATGATGGATCTTTTCTTTAAATCTCAGCAGGATGCTCTTCTGGGCTATAGCAATGTGACATTTACTCCCGACCTCCTGTCCCACTTTCCAGCAGAGGCATGCTGTCTGGTTCTCATTCGGGCGTTTTGTGAATCTTCTTTCAAATTTTTTAAAAATATGAGCGTTAGCTTACATTTTCCAATGTGTTCAACCCTCCTGTCAGCAAAAGTGTTTGCGGTGGATTTTTGAGGGTGGCAGTGAGGTCACCGAGAACTTCAAGGACTTGGAAATAGAGCTGTTTTCTTGACTCCCAGTTTTATGCCGAATCATCGCCTTCTTCTCTGCACGTGGTTAGTTTTAAAGTGAAACTTCAAGTTTAATGAGATACAGCAGTTGGAGCTGAGTATCTTGAAGAGAGGTGGACAGACATACCGGTCATAAAAAGCAGTGTAAACCTGAGTGATCTGGAATGCCAGTTGTTTGGAACATCAGCTTTAGGTAACACTGTTTTCTAGAAAGTGAAGGTTTGCCTCTTGACCCATCATACTCTCCCCCTTTCCTTAACCATTTTGCTGGAAATCTCTCTAAAACGTAGTGCACATTCTTTTCTTCTCAAATGGAACTGTTAGTCATTGTTTGGTGTTTAATGACTCCCCATGATGGCCAAGGCCTCGTGTGTGGAATGCGGCTGTGATTCAGGCGTGTTCTCTGGATCTGTCCAGGCGGGTGGGGTGTGCTGTCCGCACATCCCACCCGTGGTCTGCTTTGCTTTGCGAACTCTTGAGTCTGTCTTTGTAGTTTTGCTGTCTTCTTTCTTGTTATTTGGGGCTGTTCTCTGCTCTCCGGGGGCTGGCAGTAGCAGCTTTTCCCCGCTGCTAACTTGCTGCTTCTAAGAGACAGTGAATTTAGACAACAAATAGCAGAACTTGGAGTTGTTTGTGAACCAGGGGGACTAGTTATCGGTAAAGCTCTCAATGCCTCCTGGATGTTTCCTTCCCCACAGACCATGTCTGGTTTTGCTGTCATTTTATCCTCCACACAGTGTGAGGCTTACTTCCCAGCACTTAATAACGACTGTTTTTAATGAATAAATGAACAGCATTCATAATCTTTATCTCTTAGACTTGAGGCCATTCGCTCATCAGAAGCCTTTTTGTTTGTTTAGCTCCTATTTTCAGCTGTGTTTTCGAAGGGGGAGCCTGATGCGTAATTCTGACTAAATAAACAAGACTTGATTGAATTATGCAATTTTGATAGGTTTTTCTTGGATAATACCAAATCAAACATAAAGCCAAACAAACATAAAGATTCTTTTTTCTAAAATAGGCCCAGTGTGAATATTTTAAATGGACTTCCTTAGATTTACATAGCAACAAAAGCAAAATATCAAAAATAAAAATAATGCAAAAAATAATTTACATTTTTAACTTTAATTTTCAGTTTAGAAAGATAGCAGGAGATGAGTTGCTGGAGCAGGGGGCTCGCCTCTCTTCCTGGAGTGCAGAGTCCCAGTTCCCAGTTTTTTTTTTTTTTTGGTTACTCATGCGGGGTTGTTAGTTTCCTTATTTTCTCTCCTCAGCTATAATTTCAGAAGCAAGGTAAGGAGATTTTGCCTATTAGAGGTACTTTTTGTCTTATTCCCTTACATCAAGTGATTTGACTAAGTGATTTAAAGTACTGAGCATCCCTGGCCCCTGCTGGATAGACTGCACCTTTGTGGGAAGTGGGAAAAGGCACCCCCCCTTGGGACTCACTAACGGTGCAAGGGTGCCCTTCCTCAGCAGGATGCAGGCCTGTGGCTTGGTGAAGAGAGCATCCCTTCAGCCCTGCCCCTTCTTCCCAGGCCACCTCGTGCAGGGCATCCTGATGTCAGAGTCGGGCCTGGCAGGAGGGTCACTGTAGGGTCACAGGTCTGAGTCCTGAGACTTTCAGAGTGCATCTGGTGCACCTCTGGTCTGCGGGCACATAAGACATCATCACTGGTGTGTTCACTTAGGGACCTTTGGGCAACTTGCCAAGGATTATAAAGCCGATAAGTAGTGGGATGGGGCCTTGAGCCAGAGCTCTGGTCTCCTCTGGCGTTGCCCAAGGCCTGTCCACTCCATCCTGTCCAGAATCACTGGCCACAGTGTGTCTCTCTGTTCTCCATCCTCGTGGTGGGCCCAGCAGCCCAGCTCCTCTGCCCTCTTCTGTAAGGCCCTGCCCCAGCCCCCTGGGCCGTGGCCCAGAGCTGCGGGTGTCCTCACCAGCTATGGTGCCCATGTGGGACTTCTCTCTTTTTCTGCTGAGTGACTAAACTTTTACTTTACCAAAGAATGTTCTTCGTGGAACATTTTTTCTCAACCAGAAAGTGCTACCTAAAACCTCCCGGAAAATTCTTCATTATTTCAGAAACATCACTGTACTTCCATTGACTCAGCACTTTTGTCAAATTTTCAAGTATGCATTTCAGACACTCGTCATTTCATTGAGGAAATGAAATAAAGCCACAAGGGGAACCGTTATGTAATATTAAATTATCATCTCAACTCTCTCAAAAAATACTTTTAGAGATTTAGGGTGTTTTCAGGGAAATCTCCTTAACATTATTTCCTCCTCCAGGTTCCTCACTGGAAGTTTTCAAGAAAATCTCTCACTCTGCAGAGGAGATGTGATCGAAGGACAGGAGGATGTAGTTAACAGACACCAGTGAGAATGCTGACATCTGGAGGAAGGAGCAGGGGTTGAGGGGTTCTGATTCTGACCCTGCCTCTGTTTCTTCCACTGTCACAGGGAAGTAATAATTTCCACTTAGCCCACTCCACGAGATGTCGTGCAGGTGAAATGAGATGCAATCAATATATGTGAAAGCACTTTGAAATTTCAAAAGTTAAAGTTCTAGAAATGTAGGTGTGGTCATTACTGGAAATACATATGACTTTGAGATAAGAGGACCTTTGGTCAAATAAATTTAGGAAATAGTGAATTATTCTCTCCTTGGAGATTCACAATACATTTTAATACATTAAAGGAGTCCCTAAGTCCTGAAGGAAAGAGATCCTATGTAATTCTGTTTAACTTGTGTTTCTCAATTATTCTTTCTCCCGTAGGGGAGGAAAAACTTCCTCTTATGTTATGACACTGGGACCTGTGAATTAAGTTGGCAATAGACAGACTGACAGGAGAAAGGACATACAAGTTTTAATACTTTTACGTACATGGGGGCTTCACAGAAAAGAAGTGAAAACCCAAGGAGGTGGTTAGACCTGGGGACTTAAATGCCATTTTAACAAAGGGTGGTAAACTGTAGAGAAGTCACTAGACAAAGGAAAAGGGGATTTGGGTTTCTGGTCCGGGGGGCGTTGTGTAAGTTGTGGGAAGGTGACTAAAAAAAATGTATGGTAGGGACCAGCCCAGTGGCTTATTGGTTAAGTTTGCACACACTGCTTTGGCTGCCTGGGGTTCGCAGGTTCGGATCCCAGGCGCGGATCTACACACCACTCATCAAGCCATGCTGTGGAGGCATCCCACATACAAAACAGAGGAAGATGGGCACAGGTGTTACCTCAGGTACCATCTTTCTCAGCAAAAAGAGGAACATTGGCAATGGATGTTAGCTCAGGGCTGATCTTCCTCACCAAAAAAAAAATATATGATAGACAAGAGTTGTTTAGTAAAATTTGTTATGCAAACTCAAGTTATCTAGGGCAATAAGAGTCATTTGCAGTCATTCTCCTCTTCCTGGTACAGGAGAAGGGGACACCTTTACAAGTGGAAATTTATGTCACCTCTACAAAGGGAAATTTATGCCCTGCTTTTAGACAGATGGGGGAGGACAGAGAGCTCCTCCTGGGTCTGCTGTTTCTTAATTGCCTTCAGCTCAAAATAATCCTAACGCCAAAGTGGCGTATTGGGGGGTAGCATATTCTGATCCTCCTCACTCCCTGGTTGTCAGCTGCCTCTTTTAACTGTTGGTGAGTGGAGTTCTTGGAGGCACATGAACTCTAGTGGAAAGACTTGATGATATTTATTTTGGTTCTCGCATTTACTCCACATGTGAGAGGCCTCCAGACACGGAGTTATGGATCAGTGTGGTGTGATTGTGTTTTATGATATACTGTGCATATACAAATACATATACAGACACAGACAGTTCTCTGACTAGGCAGGAGTGTTTTGCCAGATTCAGACAAGTCATATTCTCTTTGCTGGACAGAGCTCAGGCTTTAGTCAACCTTGCAGAGAGTATTTTCCTCCTGGAGTCTGAAACCATGTACACCTTTTCCCTAAAGAAGGAGAAACTACCATTATTTTTTAACAATTCTTCCTACTTTGGAGAAATCATGGGCATATTTTCCTCTCCCAGCTACCAAATGGTCCTGATATTTTAGCACTAACATTTATATGTAAAATCAGAGCTTCTTAGAGTTTTAGAGGTGGAAGAGGCCTTAGAGATTGTTTCATCTGGTGACTGTCAACTGCCAAGCATGTCTTAGCATGACAAAGAGGATACGCTTGGGAGTGGAAGCCTGGGGAACGTTGAAAAACTGCACATTTCCTTCTAACCTTCTAGTTACCGCTCCGCCACCTTTGCAGTAATGAGGTCATTCTGTCCAATGGGAGCCTGTCCTATGCTTAGGGGATCGGGGACAGAAACATGATGCATTACAGATCCAGTCCAACCCGACATTTTGCAGATGAAGATGGTGAGGCTGCCAGGTTCAGTAACCTCTTCAAAGTCGCACGACGTGGCCTAGAGCCAGGCTGTTGCTGATCAATCCACTGCGTTTTCTCCCTACAAGTTTTTCCCAAATGTCAGCAATTTCTATACTTCTTCCATAATTCATGCCACATCGTGTACCCCAATCTGTCATCAAAGACATCGTAATTTTAAATGTAGACTGACTTTTACACGTAAATAATTTATAAGAGAAACTTTGTATCACTCTTCTAGGTGGAACTATAAGAACCAGTTTCACTTGCTATGAAAAAAAGATGACACTGAAAAATAATGCAATGAAAAGATATATGAACTTTTAACTAGATAAAGTTAGCTCTTCAAGATTCTGATCCTGAAGCTTTCTCTCCGCTAAAAAGAGAGATTACCCAGTTATAGAGATGTTAAGGATTTACTAGCCCTAAAGTATGCCTTTCTATTTTATATAATGAGAACAATTGGAAAAGGATTGTGAAGGAAATAACATTCTTCCTGTAAGTCTACCCTGTAAGTCTAAACCCTGTAATGTTTACCCACCCACGCATCATCTCAAATCCTCTCAAGTTCCACTAATGAGTGATCTGTGTCCATACATTAGGTGCTATCCCCCCAAGTGGAGCGCCATGTCAAGCAAATCATAGACTTAGTTGCAATCAGAATATGCCATTGGAAAGAAGAGCAGTTGTATATATCTTGGCTGTCAATGTTGTGTGTATATCCACCGAACCATTGGAAAAACTCAAAGAACAATGCCTGCTACATAGGAGAAGCCCAATAAATATTTGTTGAATGAATGAATGGAAAGTGACGGTGCTACATCAGGTCAGGTAGAATCAACAGACTGTGGTGCTGGCCAGTTGCTGTGTTTTGTCTGAAGTCACCTTGAAATATCTTGGCAGTGGATGTGAAGTGTAGAAGGCCCAGTCATAGCAGAGTACGGCCATGGAATATTTAACTTATTGTGAAAAGTACATATGTGTTTTAAGCATTAAGGAGACCATTATCTTTTGTAGTCTATGTCCCACAACCCATTGTGGGATCTTGGAGAGGCATGCATCGTGAGGAGAAACGCAGTGAAGACTCAGACTTGAATCCAGATTTTACTACCCAATAGCTAGATGATTTGGGGAGAATTGCAATAAATATCCTTAGTTTCAAAGCTATACTGAACACAGTTAATCATTTGGATGAGAATTCAAAATATTGCTGTATGTTTCATGATCAACACTTTAACACTGGAATTGTATTAAAGATGTAAAAAAAAGAACTAACTCTAACTGGAAGCCCCAAGCCACACACTTTAAAAATAGTAGTTCCTGAAAAATATATATTTGCTTATTATCAATCCCCTGATTATGAAAAATACATGAATTGAGGAACTGACATGGCGTGTAGGGAAGCAGAACTATAGTATTTGCTTTTTAGGGTATTTTTATGGGTAGAATTTAATAAGAATTATTTTATTTTGCCCTGACAGAAAAAATTCCAGTTTTTTTCATAATATAGTACAACTAAGACCCAATCTTAAGATTTTTTGCTTAATATAAATTCTACCGTCACAAAGCTTGATGGTTCAAGTAGTGACAGTGCTATTTAAAAAATTGTAATCAAAGCCACTAATATTACATGGTAAATCTTTGTGAGTAATTTTTTCCTATGAGGTCATTTTTTAATAGTTTACTTTTCTGAATTTTAGGTAAGTTTTAATAATATATTGTTAAACTAAAATATAGATAGATATGTTTATATATTTAGTCATAGTTATTTTATTAATTAATCCCAATAAACCTCATTGGGTGTTTAAATAATATAGATGTGAGTCACTTTGAGGAAGGATTATTACATGAAAAGATCACTAAAATACATTAGGAATTTCTCTTAAAAATACTGTTATTAGGCTATTATTTGTTTCATAAAGTTCTGCTCATGTCCATAAAATTGAACCATTTCCACAGATCACTCATCATCCTCATATAATAATAATCTGACACATCCAATCTGGATGGCTATGATAAAAAATTATGATCCAAGATGCTGATTTATAATATGTCTTCTGAGCTCTTTAAAAAAAAATGATAAAATTCTTGAATGATGCCAGGCACCTAGAATAAAACTGTCAAGAGAAACTCAACTACTTTGGGCTCTAACTGTGTTTAATTTTAGGACCAACTCTCACCCCTTTATTAAAAATATTCGGCAACTATGTTATCAACATGATGTCTGTAGCAAATCATTTTTACTTAAGGGCTCAGTTCTGACATTTGAAGGGAATGGCTCTGAATGCCAGTTCAGTTCAGGAAAATGCTGTGGTTAAGGGCTGGCCCATTTTCACACAGAGTAATATTATTCCAGTCTTGTTTTGTGGTATTTATATTGTAAATAATATATCCAAAGTCCGCGTAACTACTTGTGCCTGCCAGCAAACGGTACCCTACCTGATGTTGCCTTAGATCCAGACACGTGTTTAAATGCTGAAGAAGGTATCTTTGGTTTGTTGAAAGTTTTAATTAGGTTTTGTTTTGCAGCAGGACAGCAGAGTTTAAGCTCCTAGATTCCTGCTGCAATATTGTTTCCACATTTCTTTTTCTTGCTAGGATGCTCGGTTATTTCTTCACCTGAACTTGAACAACCATTTGAGCTGAAGGATCTAGAAACTCCCTCCTCAACATGTGGTCTGCAAATCAGCAGCATCAGCATCACCTATGAACTTGCTGGAAATGCAGACTTTTAGGCCCACCCCAAACCCATTGAATTAGAATCTGCATTTAAGAGAATATTCTATATGAAGACTGCACCATTCAGACCACACCTTTTTTTCTTGACAGCACAATATTAACTTTATTATAATGCACGGTTTCGCAGTGACTTTTTACCCCTGATGCTGATAATGTGTAAAAAAATATTTCTTTTGGCTTGGTTTGAATCTGGATTTTTCCCCTTTAGAATTAGCAGCTTGGAAATTTTAACAAATAATTTCCAGGGTGACTGTCAGAGGAGTATTATTGAATCCAACAGCTGTGTGTGTGGTTTTTTTCCAAAAGTAATGTTTCCTGGGAGCGGAAACACTACACGTTTGCGCTATCTTTGTTACTCCTTTATCAGCATCAGCACCCAAAATAGCTAACCAGTATCTGAAGAATGAAGAGATTTTATATGTTTTTTTTATTAACAGGAAGCACTTTGCATAGGAGACTGGTAAGTAGAAATTTTTGGTTGCATTGAGATTTGGGCTAAATCGTCAAAAAAGATGAAGTTGGGTGATGTGCGTGCATGCAAATTATAAAGAAAGAATGTCAACATCTCTGTGTAAAACTTCAGAAAAGTGACCCCAAATTAGTCATGCTTATCCCATCCCTCCCCTCTCAGACAGTACTTTTGAGTAGCAGGGATCTAGAACTCTTTTACGGATCACACACATAGGCCCTGTTTTCCAAAAATATTTGAATTTTATTTATTTTGTAAATGTTCCTGATCGTTGAATTAAAAGAAAATAATGCAACACTGAAAATATTTCGATAATGACGTCTCATAAATCAATATCACACGTGTCAGCTAAAAGCCAAACTGTTTTTCTCAATCATCAAGATGTCAAGGTATTTTCAGCTTTAAGCTCTGGAAAGCGGATTCCTTTAGCACTTTTCTTTCTCTGGAAATAATAAATTCTCGTTATTGTATTTATCCTTAAAGGGGTTTCAGACTTTACCTGCTGACAGTGTTCACTGTTTCTTGCTCTGGCTGCCGCCTCTGTGCATGGAGTTAGCAGTTATCATAGATCACTTCATGCTCTTGCTAATCTAACTCCTTGCTCCCTATACCTTTCCCCCAGGATGAAAGCTCCCGGTGAGTAGACTCTATTTTGTTTCCTGCTGTATCTCAGGGCCTAACAATGCCTGGCAGAGTGATCCCTCACTGTATGTTTGCTGACTGACTGGGGTAGTGGGGACCATAAGGGTCTGACAAACAGACCAATGATTCAGATGGAGACAGATTAACATGCCCAAGGGTGGCTGGGATTCCTACCTAGCTAATCAGATTCTGAAGTCCTTGCTCTTATTCCTTTCCATGTCCATGCCCGTGCCTGGTGAATCTTATTCCTGTATCATTCAGATGCTGTAGTGTGCTAAAGGGAACCTTCTTGCTAAGGTTATGCCTCTTCCCCGGAGGCAGCAAAGGCCTGATCCCCTTGCCTCAATTTTGGACAACTCTGAAGGGCCCTCCCAGTTCCAGAGCGCCCTGTGGGACCAGCGGAGGTCTCCATTGCCTTTGCAAAGCAATTTGCCTTCTCCCTCTGCCCAGTCCTGCTTCCCTCATTTCTTTATAGGTCATGCCCGAGTGCATGCACATCTCTGCCTCAAAGTCTGAGCACCAGCTAAAGACAGATGTTTTACCTGAGCCTCAAAGAGCCTCAACGACCAGGTTACATGGTTGGCTCACTGCTGAATCTAGAGGAGAACCTGCCTCCATCGAATGCTTTTCCAGTCCCACCATTCTGATCCCTCCAATGCAGTTCTCAACAGGGGCGATTTTATTCCCCAGGAGACATTTGGCAATGTCTGGATTCTTGGGGTTGTCCCCGGCATCTAGTGGGTAGAGGCCTGGGATGCTGCTAAACATCCTATGATACACAGGGCAGCCCCCATAACAAAGAACGATCCCAATGTCAGTAGTGCTGAAGTTGAGAAACCCTGCTCAACGATAAATGAGATAAGAATTAAATATTGCACTTCCGTCATATGTTCCTAGGGTGTGGATTTCATGTTTTAAAAAAATCTTCCATGTTAAAACTATTATGTGGATAAAGGAATTTTTGGTACATATGTTTTGCATAATTTACATTTACCAAAGGCCCATGCGTAGGAAGTGTGTTGGGTGGTAGAAATGCCACTCCAAGTCAATGTTTATACTCTTTGCTCCCTGGGGGGAAAATGGGTTCTACTCTGTAGTCCTGAGGCTGGCAGCCGTTCTGATCACTAAGCCCCATGGAGAAATACATTTAAATACAAACTCTTGTTGTCCTAGGTCTTATGACTACTTGTCCTAGATATTCTGCTTTTCTTGGGATGGAAATATTAAATCCTTCCTCTTGCCTTCTGTCTGTGTGAAGTAACAATAAAGGGGAAATGAAAATCTAGGAATTCCATACCAGGATCCTGGAGCTTAGGTTTCCCGTTTTTTTCTTGACAGTCCTATATGTTAAATGGGAACTTGTATCCATTAGCACGAAACTCAAGAAAAGACCGTTGAAGGAGTGAATGTCAGCACCAAAGCTTCAATAGCAGGGCATATGATGCTATATCTAAGTTTATAGATTGACTTGAGGACATTCAAATGGAAACACCATTCTCAAAGAGTTTATCTAGTTACCTTTGGTGCTGGAAAGCAGCATCCAGAGGAAATAGATTGCACAATCCTCAAAGGAAGGAGGTAAAGGATGCTTGAGAAGAAGGACAAGAGCTGGAGAAGTCAGCAGGTAGCTCAAAGGAGATGATGGACAGGCTCTCTCCAGTTCCTTTCAAATCTGATCAAATTTCAGGATATTGGGATTAATTGCTGATGATGACTTAAAGAATGATGTTCCCCATTACCCTTGAATAAATGCACCTTGGCACTATGCAGACCAAAATATATTCAAGCTGTACGAGCTTCATAATCTGAAAAAAACAAGAGGCGGTCGCTCTGTCCAGAGCACAGGCATCCTGTGCTGGCAGGGGGGGCTCACAGATCTTTCCTTCCTGCTGACCCCAAGCCTCAGGCTTCTGCATTCAGCAGAACTCAACAGTCCCCTGGGCCTGAAATGTGCAAACTGCTCTGCCTCCTGGATACCTCTGATTGAAGGATCAAGACAATTTTGGAAAATTCTCCAAAAGGGAATGTGTGAGGGCTGTCTGGATGTCAACGGCCTCCCGTATGTCCCCTTTTTGCTGTCAGCTTGTGGCTCAGGAATATTGTCCCCAACTGTCTGTGCTCGCCCTTCAGACTGAGACTCATTCAAATGTCATGTAGCCGGCGTTTGCAATTTTATGGGAAATTTTACGGTTAAGTTTCTTTACACGTTTTCTGGGATCTATTTTAAAAATAGGTGAGGGAAAAAAATCTAATATCTGAAGCAACATTGCTTTTAGTATCTTTTGCTGCACTCTTCAAGAACTAAAGTCATCTGAGTAAGAACTCTTAGCACAGTTGCTGGGAATGTAAATTAGCAAACTTTTTTCCTGGGGGTAATTAATTTTTTATATATCCTTTGATCTAGATATGCTTTAGGGAATTTATCTTAAGGAAATAATCATAGATATGGTTAAAGATCTAGCTACAGATATGTTTATTACAGTAGTGATTATAATAATGAATTGTAAATAAGGTAAATGTCTAGCAAAGCAAGTATTCGTTAAATAATTTATTGTACATGTATGGTATGGGGTGTGATATGACAATTGAAAAGATGTAGTAGAAGACTACTTAACATAAAATGATTTATGATATTAAGTGAAACAAATGATGGTATGGTGATAGAGAATGATCCCTCCATATTTATCCTGAAAATGTAGCTAGTGGTTATCTTTGAATGATGAGGCAATTTTTTTTCATCTGTGTTTTCTATATATTCTACACTGAATGGGAGTTACTTTTGTAATAAGTGAAAAATAAAATACAAAAGTTACTCAAAATGAAAGTTGTGTATGTGAAACACACATTGAAAAGTGCATAGATCATAAATGTTCAGCTTGAGTTCTTACAAAATGAATACATCCATATAGCCAGTATCCAGCTCAAACTGGATATACTGGGGCCCCAGAAGCCCCCTGGGGTTGCCTTCCAGTCACTAATACCTGTCCCTCCCCTCAATTGTCCTGACTTCTAACTGCAGAGGTTAGTGCCTGTTTTGGAACTTTATATAACTGAGATCATACAATATATGTCCTGTTGGGTTCATGGCTTCTGCTCATGGCTTATATTTGTGAGTCATTTATATTGTCATGTATAACTGTAGTTTGATCAGTTTCATTGCTCTGTAGTATTCCACTAAGTGAATATACCACTTATAATTCATCCATTCTCCTGTTGATGGACATCTGGGTTATTTCTGGTCTGAGGCTATTATGCATAGTGCTACCATGGGCACTGTTTTGGTTAACGTAAGTACACATTTCTATTGGGGAACATGTCTGAATGGAATTGCTAGTTCGTTGGGCGTGCTTTTTAGCTTTGGTAGACACTGCCAAACATTTTTCCAAAGCGGTTGTAGCAACTCACACTTCCGTCATGAGATTTCCCCAAGCTGCTTTGAACTCTCTTGGATTATTTGATGCTGTCATATTTGAAATAATTTCTACCTCTGTTATGATTACAACTATAGTTTGAATGTGAAATAGATGTTCTAGAAAACTCTGAGTCATTGTCTACATTTTTTAGGTGAGTGGTGTTTGATGATTCAGGATGAATCTTCTCTTTGCTCAGAATGGCTAAGTCTCTTTATGCCTCTTGTGACTGAAGAACAGGCGACAAAGTTTTTCTTCTAAGAACTGTGTTACTTGAATTGCAAGAGTATCACACTCTTCCATGACCATTAGCAGAATTTTACTTATAAGGAAGTTGCTTTTTTGAATTAAAAGAGGCTAGAGTGTACAAAATCCTCTTGTAAGTTATTGTCAGTCTTAGACTAGGACTCAAGATTTGCTGATCTTATAGATGACCTTATTTTAGCCAATGTTCCCCAACTTGGAAGTGGAAGTACTTGATAAACTGCTGGGAAACTAGCAAGACCCAGTGGCAGGAGATCCAGTTCTAGAATGCTCGCTCTAAACCCAGAGCCAAAACATTACCTTGCTCTGGCCAGACCCAGATAGAGCTGGCTGCTGGTGTGCACAGAACAACTGATGAACTAACAAAGCTTTGTGTGAAAGGTCTTTCATTTGAGGTCCATAAATACGTGGAATAATTAATAAAGTGTGGAGGTCAGGGACACTTATTCCGGCTGTTTTTACCACATTTTCTACACTGCCATGGGCATCCTTTGTCCTTTTAAAATTTCTGTCTGTCTCTGAGTGTTCAGGTCTACAGTTCTCTTTGAAGGCTGCATGATCTTTTCCACATCCTAAGGAAAGGCAGTCAGTCATCCTAAGTACTGACTCATATTGCTTTTAAATACTAAAGGGCACTGTTGTTGATGTAAAGCCTAATGAATCTGGAGTTTCCTGACTTCTGTTTCTGGTCAAATTGCAACAAACCATTTCTCTAATTTTCGATAATGTGATTTGTGATTCTTTTTTATAATGGAAAAATAAATCTCAAAACTTTACAAAGGTGTCGTAAGAAATAGTTGAGAGTGTCGGGGTTGGGGTGGAGGTGTGAGCTGAGTTGGGGAGCATTGATGACAAGAGGGCTGGCTCGGGGTATAAATGCATCACGGGAAGAAGAGGCTGACTTCTCCGTTCTTCGGGGCGTTCCCCGGGAGTTCTCGGACGAAAGAGTCAGACTCTTCCTCGCTGGTTAACTTTGAAGGCTGCCTCCTCGTGAGCACACGCATGTTGTGGATGTGCTTCAGGTTTGTGACACAAAGTGCCTCCTTGTTTGACTTCTTGGACTTAGTGTAAACATGTTTTCATAAAGGGTAGGTTTGGTGCAGGGCTCAGAACTCTGTCCTAGAATTTAAAAAGGTTTTTTCTCTACCGTACATGAAAAAAGTCCTTTCAACACCTGCTATATTTTACCCAGGGATTTAAAAAAAAATACTATACCCTTAAGTGGACTAATTTCTTCAGATGGGGCTGTGGAATGGGTAGGAGAGATCTCGTAGGTCTGTAGTCTATGGTTAGTTCTGCTCTAAAATAGCCCCTCTTTACTCAGATTATGTATTTTTGGATTCTAATGGAGCTATAAAACCACACCAGGGACTTGATCTGTATAACTGTTATGTCAGGTGTGATAAATGTTTATTTAATAATATTGATTCATTCATTCTGCCCATTCACCATGGGCTGGTTAAAGTGATATACAGTCATTAATTTTGTTTTACTTCCAGAGGTAGTTTATTATAAGCAAAACAAAAGGTTGACTCTTAACTGCACCTGCATATACTATCATCAGGAAAATATTTATAGTTCAGCTGACCTTGTTTAGGCCTAAAGTAACCGTGATTTAATCACTCAACAAAAAGGATGGGACAGCCTGGTGGGTAATTGTGCTAATATTCCCACCGAGATGCATGGGCAGAATGCTCCCAGGTAACTTCTACAGCCCAAAAACTGAACAGTGGTTTTGAATCCTTATCCAGGATGAGGATTGAGATGAGAATCCGCGTGAGGCTTGCCCCTTTCCTTCAGCACATACATCCACACCCTAGAAGGAGGGTAGGGTTTTGCTTTAAGAACACATAAGCAATTCTTGATAATTGTCTGTAAGTTGAAGGTTTGTAAATAAAATCATAGTTTGAGAGCTGGGAGGGAGAGAGTGAAGCAAACTGAGGTTAAATAATATGCTCTTACACCTCAGACATGAAACCTAAGGACTCTTGCCTCCTTCTTTCATCACATTTAAGTTCCTCCTTAAAAGCCAATGTTCTCTGATAATTTAAAATAGTTTAAAAAGCACTATCTTATACAGTGGTTTATTTATTGTAGTCCTCACTGTTGAATCCAAAGGTTAATACATTGGAAAAGCAAAGAGTCATGTTGAAAAGCATTCCTAATATTTTCTTCATTTATTGAACAGACTTTTATTGAACATCACCTATGTACAAGGCCTCGTGGTATGCACTGAGAATACAAAATCTAAAAAGATTCAGCCCTTGCCTGAAGGGAAGACAGTGAGATAAATGAGTGCTCAGAGTCCGGGGTGATAAGGTACATGATGGAAATTGTACTCATAGGATGCCATGGGAGTACAGAGGGGTGTGGGGTTTTGTGGAAGGAGTAAGCAGAGAGGGCTTCCCAGAGGAGCTGATACTTGCATTGAGTTTTGAAGGATGATGAGGAGTTGCCCATATGAAGGAGGGAAAGAAGGCGATCAGACAGAAGGAACACGCACGTGAAGGGCAATGTGATGATCTTTGAGGATCGCCCACCATTCAATATGTCCAGAGCCTAGTGGATGAGATGGGTGTTAGGGAGGGTCGGGATGCTGGCAAGGGATGAGGCTAGATAGGAGAGCAGTGGCAGCTCATAAAAAGCCCATCAATGTACTCCACTGAGGAGTTAGGTGTTTGGCCATCATCCCAAAGGATGGCAAACCACTTTAAATAGATGGGCAACACGGTCAGATTTGAGTTTTAGAGTGTTCACCATGAGGCCAGGGTGGGGAATGGTTTGAAAGAGGCTGACGTGGAGACTGGGAGCAGATGAAGGAATAATCCAGATGAGAGAAGCAAAGAGCCTGAACCAGGGCAAGCACACTGGTGAAAGCAGAATGGGATTTTAGAGAAGTAGAATCCCCTGGGCTTGGTAGATTGAGTGTGGACTGGGGGTAAGCCTACACTACACAACTTAGCTTTGAGCTTTCCTCAGAGCCAAGACGAGAGAGCAGTGGGCTATTTTTAGAAAGAAGGGATTTTGTTTCTCTATTTGCTAAGATAGGGAATACACGAAGAGGAGAGGCTCGGCGATGGGGAATGGGAGGGAGGCTAATGGGTTGTATTTGGGGAATGTGGAATTTGAGGTGTAAACAGTTTATCTCAGAGGAAATGAAATAGAGATGAGTGGGTACAGGTCAGGAGCTCGGGAGCATGCTCTGGCCTGGAGATGTCGGCTGGGGAGACATCAGCACGGTATTGCCGTGTACATTAGATCACGTGGCCAAAGTAGCCCAGGAACTGGGTATAGAGTGAGAAGATCTAGGACCAGGGATGGATCCTAGAACCACCCACATTTAATCGGTGAGCAGAGCAAGAGGAGCCTCAGACGAGCATATAGATGCAGGAAGATAGCCAGGTCGTGATGTTATGGAAGCCAGGGAAGGCGACAGTTTCAAGAAGGGGCGCTCACCAAGGTCAGACATTGCAGGTGGTGGTTAGCACTCTGTTTAGTACAGAGTACATGCTCGTAAGCACCTGTTACTATCGACTCCCAGGAACACAGAAGACAGGGAGATGGCTGAGGCTGGAGTGGTTGGGAAAAGCAATGAAGGAAGAGGTAGGATTGAAATAAAGACTATAAATATATAGAGAGAGAGAATCTAGATAATGGAGGGAAGGCAAGCAGACATCCCAGGTCACTGTAGTAACTTAGCACCGTCATGGCAGTGACAAAGTGACAATGGTTTGTGAGGAGACTTCTCTGGTAGGAGCAGAGGACATGCATTTGCAACCCATAGGAAATGAGGGCCGGCTCTGTAGTCTGATCTCTTCTTGGATCTCCATGCTACCGTCTCTGCTCAGATTGGGAGCCATCTCTCCTTCCTGATTGCCCATGACATATAATCCATTCTGCACGATGACATTTCCCACTTTCTGTCCTGTACGGTAGCTATTTGTTTAGAAGTCAGATCTCCCCCGATTGACCCTCAGCTCCCTGATCGCCTGGCAGTAGTTTGCTCTCCTTTGTATCAGTCATCATGTGACGGTTTCTGGCCCCACAAGGACAGTTAATAGATGCTGGTTGAAAGAATGGATAAGGTGGGAGCAGTTGGTGGTACCCCACAACTGGTGGTACAGCTCAGCTCTCGTGGTTTCCGTCTTGTTCAGGGAAATCATTTGGATCTCTCGCTACTTAAACCATTCAAGAAATGACTTGTCTATTTTGCCTCTTCTTTTATCTGCACTTTATATCTCCCTTAATCCTTTTCTTTCTTTCCCTTTCTCCATTTTTCTCTTCTTTCCCCCCTCCCTCCCTTCTGTCCCTCCCTTCCTTTCCCTCTTTTCCTCCTTATCCTGCTTCTTCCCTCCCTCCCTGCTGCCCTCCCTCCCTTCCTTCCTTCCTTTCTTCTTTCCTACCTTCCTCCCTTCCTTCCCCTCTCTCTCCCTCTCTCCTTCTTTATTCCCAATTTCTTATCTCTCTCTTTCCTCTCATCCCAATTGCTATTTGTATGCTTCTTCTTATCAGAAAGTACCCAGAAACTCATAAAGTGTGTACTCAGTCTTTATTTTGCTTATATGCAAAACAGGAGTGGCATCCTTTTGCTTGGTGGTGGTGTTCATTGTGAAAGATTTGGGGTCTCACTTAGGCCTGTATGGGAAGTAGAATGAGAAGGAGGTAGTAAGGCATTTCTCCCTCTTCTCCATGCCCCCCCGAGGTTTGTTGGTTTGTTTATACGTGAGTATTTCCAAACACTCTCGAGAGTGCACATCAGAATCTATGTGTGTGTTTGCTGGGGGCGGGGGCAGAGGAAGATGGAGGCCTGTGGACTTTTGACCAATTCTCAAGGTAAATCTAAGATGCCACCCCCAGTTGAGAACCGCTGTTCTTAGGAGAGGTTCGGGGTATGTGTGTAGTGGTGAAGGCACCCAAAGGTATTAGAGGAAGTCCCCTATTTCATATTTACTAGAATAACTTTTTAGCAAATCCAAATCAAACAGGAATTTGGGGCGAGTTTTTCAGTGAGCAATCCTTTTCATCAAGGCTCGTATAGGGTGGCCCACTGAGCAGACAGATGTCTGTGCTTTCTCATTAAAATCCACCTGCTCGGTCTGTTATTCAGGAGGTAGTCACAAATAGCACTTCAGAACACGGACTCAGGAGCCACGTTGCCTGGGTTTCAGTCCTATCTCTGCCATTTAACCAGCTGTGTGACCTTCAGGAAGTTACTTGACTTCCATGTTTCTTAGTTTCCACATCTGTAAAGTGGGAATACTATTCTATCCTGGAGTGTTTTGAGGATTCAGTTAGTTCATATTTGTAAGGTGTTTATAACTGCCTGGCATGCAGTAAGTACTAGGTTAATGTTTTTTTTTTAATTGAGATATAATTGACATATAACATTGTGTAAGTTTAAGGTGTACAACATGCTGATTTGATACATTTGTATGTTGCAATATGATTACCACCATAGCTTTAACTAACACCTCTATCTCATTGCATAATTATAATTTCTTTTTAAGATTTAGTCTCTTAGCAACTTTGAAGCATATAATACAGTATTGTTGACTATAACCACTGTGCTGTTCATTAGCGATCCAGAACTTATTTATCTTCTAGTTGCAAGTTTATACCCTTTGACCAACATCTCCCCAATTTCCCCACCCCCAGCCCCTGGTAACCACCATTCTACTCTCTGTTTCTATGGTTCAGCTTTTTTAGATTCCATGTATATAAGTGCCACAATACACTATTTGTCTTTTTCTGTCTGGCTTATATCATTTAGTATAATGCCCTTAAGGTCCATCCATGTTGTCACAGATGGCAGGATTTCCTTCTTTCTTATGACTGAATATATTCCATTGTATATGTATACCACATCTTCTTTAGCCATTCATCTATTGACAGACACTTAGGTTGTTTTCATGTCTTGGCTATGGTGAGTAATGCTGCAATAAACATGGGAGTGCAGATATCTTTTCAATATCCTGTTTTCATTTCCTTTGAATATATACCCAGAAATGGGATTGCTGGATCATATGAGAGTTCTATTTTTTTTTTTTTGAGAGTTCTATTTTTAATTTTTTGAGGATCCTCCATGCTGTTTTCCATAGCGGCTGTACCAATTTACATTCCCAACAGTGCACAAGAGTCCCCTTTTCTCCACATCCTCACCAACACTTGCTATCTCTTGTCTTCTTGATAACAGACATTCTAACAGGTGTGAGGTGATATCTCATTGTGGTTTTGATTTGCCTTTCTTTGATAATTAGTGATGTTGAGCATTTTTTCATGTACGTGTTGGCCACCTGTATGTTGTCTTTGGAAAAATGTCTATTCTGTTCCTCTGCCCTTTTTAAAATTGGATTGTTTGGGTTTCTGCTATTGAGTTGTATGAGCTCTTCATACGTTTTGTATATTAACCTCTTATCAGACATATGATTTCCAAATATTTTCTCCCATTCCCATAGGTTGCTTTTCCATTTTGTTGACCTTTTTTTTTTTTTTTGCTGTGCTGATGCTTTTTAGTTTGATGTAGTCCCACTGTTGATTTTTGCTTTTGTTGCTTGTGCTTTTGATGTCGTATCCAAAGAATCCTTGCCAAGATCAATGTCAAGGAGCTTCTTCCCTGTTTTTCTCTGGGAGTTTTATGGTATCAGATGTTATGTTTAAGTCCTTAATCCATTTTAGATTAATTTTTGTGGTTGGTGTAAGATAGAGGTCCAATTTCTTTTTTCTGTGTGTGGTTATCCAGTTTTTCCAACACTGTTTATTGAAGAGACTATACTTTTCCCACTGAGTATTCTTGACTCCTTTGTTAAAAATTAGGTTAGTGTATATGCAGGGGTTTATTTCTAAGCTCTTGATTCTGTTCCACTATCTATGTGTCTATTTTTATGCCAATACCATACTGTTTTGATTACGATAGCTTTGTGGTACAGTTTGAAATCAGCAACTGTGATGCCTTCAGCTTTGTTCTTCTTTCTCAGGATTGCTTTGGCTATTCGGGGTCTTTTGTGGTCCCATACAAATTTTAGGATTGTTTTTTTCTGTTTTTGTGGAAAAATGCCATTGGAATTTTGATAGGGATTGCATTGAATCCATAGTCAGCTTTGAGTAGTATTGACATTTTAACAGTATTAATTCTTCTGATCTGTAAACATGACATATCTTTCCATTTGTTTGGGTCTTCTTCAATTTCTTTCATCAAAGTCTTGTAGTTTTCATTGTAATTATTACTGAGTGTTTTATTGTTTTTGACGCTGTCATGAATGGGATAGTTTTCTTTATTTCTTTTTCAGATATTCCATTGTTGGTGTACAGAAACACAACTGATTCTGTGTGTTGACTTTGTATCCTGCGTCTTGACTGAATTTGTTTATTAGTTCCCGCAGTTTTTTTGGTTGAGTCTTTAGGATTTTCTATATATAAGATTATATCATCTGCAAATAATGACAATTTTACTTCTTCCTTTCTGATTTGGATGCCTTTTATATCTTTATCTTGCTGGATTGCTCTAGCTAGGACTTCCAGTTCTATGTTGCATAAGAGTGGTGAGAGTGGGCACCCTTGTTTTGTTCCTAACCTTAGGGGAAAAGATTTCAACCTTTCACCATTGAGTATGATATTCGCTGTGGGTTTGTCATATATGGCTTTTATTATGTTGAAGTGTGTTCCTTCTATACCCAATTTGTTGAGGGACATATATGTTTTAATAAATATAAAGACTATCAAACCTGTTGGGTGCCAATATAAGAAATATTTCATTAAAACTGAAAACCCTAAAACAAATATCAGAGCTTTTTGAACCCAGAAGAGAAAGAGCCTTTTCTTTCTTACCCTTTGTGAACCTTTGATTTGAATATGGACTTTATGAACAGAGTCTAATGAAAGTTCTAGGCTTTGGAGTCAGAAAGACCTGGCTAAGTCTCTGCCATTCATTGTGTCTGTGGCTGTGGGCAATGACTGACTTTCACTGGGCCCCAGTTTTTTCATTCATAAATCAGTTCAGAAGCCATAGGACTTTTGTGGGGATTCAATGAAATAATAGTTGCAAATTACCACAAAGCCTGTGTCGTAATCAGCACTTAAAGTCCCCTTTCTTCCCTATCTCCACATTTTTACTTCAATTTTCTTCCTCTCTCATCTTTTGTCCTTAATTAGAAGAAACGTTGAAAATCAGTCAAATAATCTTTTTATGCAGAGAAAGAACTCCCTTGCCCCTTATTTATTTAAGGATCTGGCTTTGAGTTTGAGCTGGAAAGGATGCTTGTCTCATGGTTTGGGACTTTGGCTGTTGTCTGTGGCCTACATTAATGGTTATAAGGAATGATTATGTGTTTGTTTGCAACAAGCCACTGTGGATTTCTTCAAGGGATATCTGTATCATGTGGAGTTCATGATGAGGGAGATTGCCAAATGCAAAAGAGTTGGGTTTTTCTAGTCTAGTTACTGTTTTGGTTGGCGAACAATGCAGCCTCCTCACCCACCCTCTTTTTGATTACAGCCAATGATTGCATAACATTTTCAGATCAGATTTTTCTTTTTGGAAAGCTAATTGAGACACGTGGCTCTAGAGGAATCTTCATGGAATCCTAAGACTTTGAGAGAATTGAGGAAGAAAATTACTCCACTGGCTTGCCTCTAGCTATGTCTATATTTAAATTATCTGAGAAAGATCTTGGTAAGTCCTTCTATTTTTAAGAATTAGAAGGCTGTGTCTACTTTTCCCTTAAAACCAAAATCAAAGAGGAACTTTTTTGAATAACTGAACAGATTTTTTAAATTAATGAAATAGAGCATGACTTGCATTTCCATGAATAATGTGATTCAGGAGTGAAGCTGCCTTATCAGCTCTTGGAAGTTAAGTGGCAGCAAGAACACTTGGATGTGAAAGCATGAAGATCCAGTTTTGTTGTTTGTTGTGTCTCTTGATGCAGTCATGGTGGGTTTTCCCTCCTTGGGTATTTTGTAGTTTTGATTTGTGGATTCATCTTCAATAGGCTCGATCTTTGGGATTTCTTGGGGTCTGGTTAAGGGTATTTCTATACAGAGAGGTTTTATGTTGACTTCTGACTGGTGCTCCAGGGTATCTCTGACCTGAGACCACTTATGTTAATCTCTTGTCCCAAGAGTTCCTAGACTCACCAGTAGATTTGACCTCCAAACCCAAATGAAGGTCAGCTTTCAGTTATGAATTCTCAGAAGGACCTTTTCTTTTTCCTGTCTTTTTTTTTCCACCAGAGCTCACACTGAGATGGACGTCCTTCCTGTCTCATTGAGCCAGTGGGTAGGCTTTGTTTCCAGTTCATCCTTTCAGCGTAGCCCCATGAAGTTCTCAGCTTTCCACGGAACTCTCAGTTCTCATTCTACCCCACTTTTGGGTCCAAGAGACCCTCAATCCTCTTTGACCATTAAAATCCAAACTTCTGGGCTTCCCACCCTCAGACCTGTGGGCTGCATGAGCGCCAGCACGTGCTTACTGTTCTTTTTCCTCTTTCTCTTTGGCCTCTGGACATATCCTGTCCTCTGAGCTCAATCATGCTTGTAAAATGATGTTCATTATATTTTATCCAACATTTCTAGGTATTTTATACTGGGAAAGTTTTCAAGTTGTCAGGTTGAATCAATGGAAGTTGAAGTTTGAAGATCTGGGTTAATGTACCAGCTCTGCTAATTGATTCTCTGGCTTTGTGTGAGAGATTCCACCTCTCTGAGTGTCAGTTTTCTCCTCTGTAAGGGAAAGGGGCATAATCACCTCGCAGCACTCCACATACTGGAAAGTTTTATGAGAAAGCAAGTTCACATTGTAAAAATAGCCTGTAGCGCATGCTGTTGATGCCCTGCCCAGGTCCTTGTCTGGGCTGATGCCCTCATTCCCCAGCTTCTGCGGGTGTAGACTGCTAAGGCTCACAGCTGCTCCTTCTCTGGAGGACTGCATCCAAATTCCTACCTCAGACTCTGCTTCTAGGGAACTTAACCTAAGATATCACCACAATGCTTTTTTTAAATAAGCAATCATAGTTCTTTAAATTTGATAAAGAGTTTAATGAACCAGTGAGTCAAGAATGAGCCACTTGTCACATTTTTGAAATTATCTGATTTTTTGCTATCTTCATATTTTCAAACTAGGCTTTGATGGGTCTGGGTGTAAAAGTATGGGTAGGAAAGATTAATCTGGACCAATCCAATTCAAAATTAAGGACTAAGGGCTTTAGAGATCTCTTTAAGGCACACATTAATTCTCTCTGTCTCTCTGTGTCATTTATAAATTATAGGGAATGTTATATACACTGTCTTGGCTCTACACTGTAGCCAGGTTTGTAAGGGCTGTGTATTGAGGGCTGGGGGTGGAAGGAAATGCTAATGTGTTATCCCAGATTCCGTGCTTGGGAAGCACCAAGAAATTCAGACACCATGGTATGCTCAGGAGTGAACATGTGTCTTTCCCCAAATGAGCAAGAACAATTTCAGAACTGAAATTGTGAAAGGAATCCTGGAGCTCCGAGCAGGATGGCGGACACAGAAGGAGGTTGTTTCAAACCTTTACCAGGACAGATTTTGATTCAACGTCTCAGAGCTTCATCTGCCTCATCCATTCCATGACAATCATTTCATAAGGATTAAACACTCCTGTTCTATTGCCTGCTACAAGGATCTCAGTAAATACTCATTTTTTATTATTGATGATCATGATGGTATGAAAAATTTCAGTATGATATCATTTTCTCATCATTAGAGACTATGTCTTCACAATAAATTGTGCTGGAGGGGCCAGAGCTCTCATTTTCAAAATCAGGAGAATAAGATGATGTTGTTGCAATTGCTGACTTTTCTGATAATAGGGTTTTATGATAGCAAAGCCTGGCACTTTACAGAGCCATAGATAAGAATAATTCTTCCTCCCATGCTCTCCCTTCTCAATCCATTTCTACTTCCTCTCTTGGAAAGGGAAGGAAGAAACTTTAGATAGTATATCAAACTGAATGCAAGATCCTTGTTCCTAGTGCTTTACCGTTACTGTGATGTTCTGAGGTATTGTGATGGTTCCCCTGCTCCACTACTGGCCAGAGTCCATGTTCAAGTTTGGCACACATCCCTAACAAAATTTGTACACAGTCTATTATTAGTCCTGTGGATTTTACTATGTAAATACCTCTTGAGTGTTATTATTTCTGTCCAACTCCATGATTGACACCTTAATATAAGCCACGATGTTCTCTCTCCGAGGCTACTGTAGCAGCCTTCTAACTAGTTTTCCTATATCCACTCAGATTTCATGCCAAATATTCAAGACTCTGCAGCCAGAGTGAATGTTTCACGATGTAAATCAGATAAAGCCTCCCATCTCTCACGGCTTCCCCAGCCTGCCTAAACCCCTCCGCAGCTTCCCATGACTCTTACAGCTCCTTCAGTGCAGCTGAGCAGAAGAGGCCCTGCCAGGGCCAGCTCTGCCTGGCTCTCTTGCTTCTACATCTGGCTCTGGGCACACTGGCATTCTTGATTTTGCCCCATTCTGTCCTGCCACAAGGCCTTTGCACATGAGGTTCCCAGTGCAGGAAGTTCTCATTACATTACTGAACCCCTGATGTCCTTTAGATCTCCAGAGAACCTTCCCTGAATCCTTGACTGGATCAGATTCCCCTATTATATGCTTTCCTAGCTCCTCCTCATCTCCCCCAGTTGATTATATGTTCCATGAGGGCAGAGAAGATATCTGGTTTTGGTCTCCTTTGCATCTCCAGGGCCTACAGTGGCCTGGCATGTAGGACTCAGTAAACATTTGTTGAATTAATACATTAAGGGAAATCTAGGAATTGAGCGACAGGGCAACTGGCCCACTCATGGCCACTCCTCCTGCAAATCAAGAGATGACGTCTGGAACCTCTGAGCCATTCTCACATCAGGAGGGGTCAGATGGAGTGGCTGAATCAGAGCTTTGCATGTGATCAAGCTCCAGTCTCAGAGATGGAGGGATGGAAACTCTCCTTTGCTTCACATTTAGGGGACTCAATTTGACTGTGCATATAAACCTTCCCTGCAAGACGACCCCTTCTCAGTGGTCCCCCTTAACCACTCAGCTCTGTGTCCTCTGCTGCCCTTCTGCACTGGCGATGGGTAGAGGGATTGGGGTTGTAAGCTTCCACCCCTCACCCTAGAGCAGAGCCCTTCTCATTCATGCTATGGGACCACCTCCGGTGGCTGCAGTGCCACACACAAGGGTGAAGTGGCCTGGTACTCCCCTGCTTGTTTACAAGGCGCAATGAATGCCTATTGCATGTAAACAACCTGCGTGATGTTTGTGCCATTGTTACATTTAGCTGTCAGCTGGGAGAGGCTTTCTGGAAATGTGTTTTAGAGAGGGAAGTCAGAGCTGGAATTTTATAATTTGTTTTCTGATGAGTGTTCAAGACATTTGTCTTTAAGATTTATGTGAGAATATAATACCCTTGAAATGTAGGTGATTTCACATTATTTTGAAACCTGAGATTGGGTTCATAAAACAAATATTTAATAGGAAATATGTGAAATTGTAATAATTACTATGCATTTTTCTAGTGTGCTCTCTATATATACATATATATGATTCATAAAATGAAATATTTCTTGAATATTCATAAAATGAAAATATACTTGCAGATATATGAAATTCTAATTTTTAAATGTAATATTTTTTCAGTGTGCTATCCCTCTATACATATGTGTGTGTGTATATTCGTTTTTTGAAATTCCACATGACCACAGTTCTGTATCAGAGAGTTGGAGTAAACATGTGCATAAAATACCATTTTATGCAGCTAAGGGCTTCAAATTTTTCTCCAAGATAATTTTGTTTATTTCTTATTTCACTTTGAAAGATATTCTTCAATATCCCGAAGTCGTTATGCAATTTGGTTGTTTATGTAAATGTCTTCCAGGGATTCTGCAGAAGAGTTATTTCAGTGTTTGCTGTGTTGTGTAGAGACGTTCATAAATCATGTTAATTAGAAAAAGAATGGGAAATGAACAATCTGCCTGCAGATTTGATTCCATGATCAGCCATCCAAAGTCAACTGGAAAAAGCCTGAAATATTGGAAAATTAGTGAAGGTTTTTGTTTTGGTTTGGTTTTCTTCTAAAAGGTACATAGAAAAGACATGAGAAAAAGGGGAGGAATGATTCTCTCTTAAAAACTCTATCTTAAAAGTCATTCGGTTGTAAGTGAGAATTACAATAAAGTGGTAAGGATTTCTGGAATAAGTTTCCCGGAAAAGGGAGGACAACTCTTTTTAAGGCTATTCACATTTGGAGAGGAAATTGAAAGTTGATGTCATTTTCCAACACGATTCAGAATTCAGGCTTTAAACTTTCATTTTCTTAAACTTTTCATATTCCTTAAAATCAGTTGGCATGTTGGAAATTTTCTGTGAAAAGTAGTGACTATCCAGAAGATTCAGATTGTGAAGGAGGTCAGAACACATGTTTTATAACTTCAAAACATTTTTTACATTCTTATCTCGACAAGAAAACTTTATGGAGCCAGTGAATGGAGAATTTAACTGCACTTAGTTCTCCTTTGGGTGCTCTAAGCAACTCTTGTTCTTTTTTCCTTATCTTTACAGAAACACTAGAGCTTATTCAAGAGGGAAAAGAAAATGGGACTCAAGTTTGTGGGAATTGGGAGCAGTTTCTTTGCTAGCCTAAATATACATTTGGAGACATCAAGGGGACAAATCTTCCTCTTGTCAATGTTTACGGTGTAATTGCTGCTTTGTTTGAAGCAACGATGCTTTACTGTTTATAATCTGAACCAAGTTTGTTCAGAGTGAATTTTGAGGAGAATCCTGAATTTGGTTACCCTTTTTGTTGTTGTAGGCTCGTACTTAATCAGGCTAATCCTTAGGCATTTATTCCATGATTACGTTATTTTAAACACTATTGCTATCCAAGCTTATTCTTGAAATTAAAAAGGGAAAGGATTTACCTTCCCAATATCTCTAACTTGTTCCTTTTTTTCTCTGTTAATTTCTACATATTAAAATAGCTCAGTATTAGAGTTTCAAGGAAGAAAAGGAGAGGAACATTTGAAAGGCCTCTCAAATGAGGGAGAGTTACTTTGTTGAAACCTAGAAAATGCCTCTCTTCTGGGTCTGGTCAGTACCTCCATCAGCGGCCCAGAGTGGGAAGCATTCACCTCTTGACAGGTAAATTGATGTGGGGGATTCGGGCAGGTGGCCAGAAGCAACATCTGATGAAGCCTCCACAGCTTTGCCTGATTGGGATGGAGCGATGCCATATTGTCTTCATCGTCCTAACTCTTTCAGACCTTCAAATGACATCAAGGAATTGAGGGAAAGGTCTGGGCTATGGGGTTAGTAGTTTCAATCCCAGCTCTCTATTCCCCAGCATGTGGCCATGTACAGTGGCCATTTACACATTACCTGAGCCTTTGTTTCTTTGGGGCAAAATGGGGATAATAATGAAGTTATGAGAATCAAACGTGTGTGAAAGCACCTGTTGGCTATCATGGGTACAGTAAATACTAGCTTCCTTCTCTCTTCCAGAGGTAAGCAGGTCAGGAGTGGGGAGATGGGGCTGAGGCAGCATGGTGAATTGTGCCAAGGGGAATTGGGAGTAAGCCATTACATGGGCCATTTGTAGAGGGTTAGATAAGAAGCAGGAGGGAAAGGCCATATTTTCAGATTGAGAAATTGGGATGGGGTGACTTGTAATCACAATGTGATGTGTGTCATACATGTGAACAAGATCACAGCGTCCCTCTGGATGTTTGCTATATAAAGAGAAGGTGTCAGGTGTGGATATCAATGCTGTGCTTTTAAAGACATCAGACACGAATGTGAATAGGCCCTCTGAACTCACCTTCAGGCTGAGAAGAAACGAACCAGCAAGGATTCATAGAACCACCCTACAGGCCCTGGTGGATGAATACTTACTTGTGAGCAGTGAACAGCAGGAGCTGTTGGGTGAGCCTGGACAACAGGCAGGGGTGGGCTGGCATGGGATCAGAGCCATCAGTACTAGGGCTAGGATTTCCAAAGACCGGTACCCTTGTTCTGGAGGGGACTGGAGTTTCCATGGGTATTCTAGGGGGGACGGACGAAAGGAGAATTAGTGCTGGAATCCATGGGTGTCAACCCACAGAAAGTGAGGGGCATGGCTTCCCAACCCTCCCCCAAGGCAGCTGTCTTTATCTAGGATGGAGATGGGGTGGCTAGGAGGGTTTCCTGTCCCTTCCCCGGTGGCTTACTGCTTTCATCTCACGTCAAAGCAGGGTCAGGTCTGGAATGTGGACAGTTTCTTGCCCCTCCACAGCAGCAAATGGCATTTGCCTGATATTGAGAAGGGTTGGGACACAGGCAGATTTTGTGCCTGTCTGTTATGAACTGAATATTTGTGACCCCCCCAAATTCATATGTTGAAGCCCTAACCTCCAATACGATGGTATTAAGAGGAGGGCTCCTTGGAAGGTAATTAGATTTAGATGAGGTCATGAGGGTGGAGCCCCATGATGGGATTAGTGTCCTTATAAGAAGAGGAAGAGACACCAGAGTGCTTTCTCTCTCTGCCATATGAGAACACCCCAAGATGGAGACCAGGAAGCAGACCCTTTCCAAGAACTGCCAGCACATTAATCTTGGACTTCCAGCCTCCAGAATTATGAGAAATAAATGTCTGTTGTTTAAGCCACCCAGTCTATGGTATTCTGTTATAGCAGCCCAAGCTGACTAAGACACTGTCCCCCATTTGTAATTGCTCATGCGCCAGGCCCGAAGTGCACGTGTGCTTCTCCAGATGCACCTCTCCCCACCTCAAACCTCGGCAAGGTCTCTGCACTGAGGGGGCTCTCTAAGGTCTGGGCTCTGTCCCCGGAGTTGTCATGGACAGTCAGTGGAAGCTTGTGGAAAAAGACTTGGCAAGTGGAGCCAGTCTCTCCTTGTAGGGATCCCGGGGTCCTGAACTATCACATGGACCTACACAGAATTTGTTTAAATCTTAGTTGTCTGCTTCTCACCTGCTTTTCTGGCTGCCACCTCTTTCTCCCAGGCTTTATCAAAGGTGAAACAGCTAATGTGTCCTTTCTCCCTGCTAAAGCACTTGTCACCCTTTGGAATTCAGTTGACTTAGTTGCCTGTGACCTCAACATTATGATAGGTTTCCAAAATGATGATTTCTTGCATTGTGTGTTTTTCCTTTTTCTTATTGTTAGGGTAGGAGTGACATACACTTGCAGCTCTCCGGCGAATGGTATTCAGAAAGCAAAAGCTAAGAGCCAGGTATGCTGATTGCACTGTGTTATCACTGTTTCTAGAAGGCCTAGCTTTTCTTGTATATCTCAGCCTGATGCAAGTTTCTCTCACTTCCAAACTCCTTTACCATTAGTGTGGATATTCATCAGTGAGCCTCAGGGTTGGAAGAGCCCATAAATGTCACTTTGTTCAATCCCACATTTTAGTCTCAAATTCATAGTACTGCCTGTGACGTCTTTCCAATGATTGTCTTGACCTTTTATTTAAATCTTATATTTTTCAGCCCCATGTGTATCTATATCCATTCTCACCCCGCCTCTGCTGCTGTGTGGCAGTTGGTGTCTGCAACAGTATCATTCGATATCAATTTGATTGGGAAAGGAATGTTCTCTGCTGGAGGATGGGGGGAGACAGAACCATCTTATCTGTTTTTATCACATTTTTTAATGTATTGCCAGAGTCAATTTTAGGATGCAGTTCGGTTGAATTGGTAGTTAGAAGAGAAAACTCAGTAGCCAGAAGTAACCTGAACATTAAAACTTTTGAACTTTGACCATAATATTGAACATTATGGCTGATGGTCTTGGGGTTAAAAGGTTAGCAAGAGGGTGGACTGTATAGCAATATATTTTTAGTCTGCTTGGAAGTATAGCTGCCTTTGGACAATTTTGGTAAGCTGCCATGGATCAGGATTAGAATAAAGGCCATAAATATGGTTCAAAAAATGTCCTTTTGATGCTTCATTATATGGTTTGCTATTGGTTTTAGTGGTAGTGCATTATCTGAATTGATGTAAATGGTATTTAAGTTTGTCTTTTCCTATGAGTAATAAGTATTGTATGTAGAGATTTTCATTTCCATTACTTAAATAGATCACCACAGTAGTTTGGTACATAGCTGTCATGCACATAATTACTGCATGGCTATTAGCAGGAAAATTGTATGGGTAAGATCAACCCTGTTATTTGGTTATGTCTGAACCTTACTGCCCATCTGCTAAGCAACATGGGGTCAAAATAAGTACCAGCGTAGTTCCAACACTGGCCTTTTTGAAGGTGGGTTCAATTCTTCTCTCTACAATCCCAAAAACTACAATAGGAAGTGTCACCACAGAGGAAAAGAAATTTTTAAGAAAACATCAAAACCCACCAAATTATTACCCCCAGCACTGTGCTTTGCCAGTGAACCTTACTCTGGGGTTAAACTACTTCTTTTAAACCAGTGTCGCTTCGTATACATCATTATGAGTTACAGATCATCAGTTAAGCTACAAAATAATTCTAGAAACAAAGTTGGGAGGGTTGTATACTGATCATTTGCATTAAGTCATAAAAGAAATTTTGAATATGTAATCTAATATTATTGAGCTTTTGCAAGCTGGCATTTTCAAGTTGTATAAAGGGTACATCAGTTTATCAAAGACATGCTTTTATATGATTGTTGTATCAGCTATCTATTGCCACAATAATGCTGTGTGACAAACACCACAAAAAAACTCACTGACATACAAAAAGATACATTCTTTGCTGCTATTGGTCAGCTGGGCAGTTCTTCTGGTCTTGAGTGGAGGGCTCACTCATGTGCTTGTGGGCAGCTGGTGAGTCAGCTGGGAGCTGGTTGGTCTGGGAGCACCTGGGACAACTTGGTTCACCTCTATAAGGTCTTTCATGTTCTGGAAGACTAACCTAGGGTTGTTCTTTAAGCAGTGGCAGGTATTGAGTGTGTGGAAGGACAGAAGACCATTTGAGGCCTGAGCTGGAACCAGCACACCATTACTTCTGCCACATTCTGTTGGCCAAAGCAAGCCACAAGTCAAGCCCAGGTTCAAAGGTGGGGAAAGAGACTGTACTTCTTAATGTCACATGGCAAAGAATGTGCATATAGGGATTGGTGAAGACTGGCACCAAGTTTACAATCAGCTTTTCTGGTTGTGAGGGCTGCTTAACACATTTCCTAAAACTTAGTGATATGAAACAATAACTACCTTATTTTGCTCGTGATTTTGTGGGTCAGGCATTTGGGAAGGGCTTAGCTTGGCAGTTCTCACTTGGGAGTCACTTGGGCTGGGTCTGTAGCTGTCTGAAGATTCAGTGGGGCATTTCAGATGGCTCCCTCTCATGGCTAGCAGTTGATGCCTAAGCATGGCTTTTCCAACAGGTATGTAGTCAGACTTCTCACATGACGATGGCTTCCCTCAGAGTGAGTGTCCCAAGTGACCCAGGGAGAAGCTGAATGGCCTTGTCAGATGTAGCCTGGGAAACCACATATCTTCAATTCTAGTGCCTTGTATTGGTAACAGCAAGACACTATGTCAGCCCAAATTCAAGGGGACGTGAAAAGACCCCACCTTTCCGGGCAAGAAATGTTGGAGAATTTGCAGACATGGTTAAAAATTTCCAGAAATCTACCCCACTTATGTGTGCAGAGAAATCAATTCCCTCATTTTGTGGTGTTAAGTCACAGTGCTATTATCTTTACATCTTTAGCACTCTCCATTCCCGTTAAATAGTGCACTTACAATTTACATACTCACGTTTTTTTTCTTATTTTGTATAGTTCTGTATATTATAAAGTAACCCAGGAAATGATTAAGGTTAGCTGTTCATTTCATTCCAAATTCTCAATGATCATTGAGAAAATGCATTATACATATTTTCTACACAATTTAATTCGTGTATATGTTTGTGCTTTCATTTTTTCAAGTTATTTATATCCACAAAATGCTTATAATTTTTATTTTAATTATCTAGGAGTTCAGCAAGTTAATAATATTATAATTGGCTTAGCAGTTTCCCAGTTTGGGTATCTCGGTTATTTACGGTTACACTAATCTGATAGCACCATGTATTGGATATCTATTGCTATGTAACAAATTACCCCAAAACCTAACAGCTTAAAATCATAACCATTTATTATCTCATGCAGCTTCTGTGGGTCGGGAATCCAGGGGTGGCTCAGCTCCTCATTAGGTCTCTCGTGAGGTTATGGTCAAGCTGTTGCCTGGGGCTGCAGTCTCATCTGAAGGCTTCACTGGGGCTGGAGGATCCGCTTCTACCTTCCCTTACTTGGCAGCTGTCAGGAGGCTTCAGTTTCTGGCCATAAGGTTCTCTCCATAGGGCTGCCCATGACACGGCATCTGACTTTCCCAAATGAGTGATGAGACAGAGAGAGAGATGGAAAGAGAGAGAGAGGGAAAGAGAGAGAGAAAAAACCCAAATGGAAGCCGTGTTTTTTTGTAACCTAATCTTGAAAGTGATATATCTTCACTTCTGTCGTTTTCTATTGATCGCACAGACCAAGCCTGGTACAGTGTGGGAGGGGCCTACACATCAGTGTGAATGCCAGGAGATGGAGGTCATTGACGGGGTCATCATGGAGCCTGGATACTGCACATTGCTATAAACATCTTTCCACAAATTACTTTTTTTGTTGATCAGTGGGAAGGAGACTTTTATTCTTGGCATATCCCCCTAATGTGGAATTATCAGATCACAGAGATCAATGATTCGATGGTACCTTTTTTTAAAATTGTAAGGTATTCTTATAAATTTTTTTACAATGTAAGATATTCTTATATTTTTATATAATTGTTCTCATATTTTTAATGTGTACATAAAATACTTCAGAACATTTGACAAAACATGTAGTTGCTGGTAAACTTCCAGAAAGTGCCCTCAGTAGGCTATGGTTTGGGAGAAGGAGAAAGAAGAGAAGGAAATTACTGGGTCCCATCATCTCCCAGAACCTTTTTTTAAAAATTTACTGTCTGGTTTCCATAAGTTAGGCCATACTACCCCCAACCTGATATAAGCCACTGCCATTAATAGTTCCTTTAATAGAAGAAATTTTAATTGGCAAGAAACTTGACCATTACAAGATAGAACATCTCCTTCACCATTTGTGCTGAGTTACAGTTCTGCTATCTTTACCACTTTTGAGGCTGCTTAAAGGAATTGTGCCCCAGACCAGTGTACTGAAAGGGCTGTTCTATGTCAGGTGAGTTTTAAAGACTTTATTACAATCTGTGAACTAATTTAATGTTATAAATGAATAGTCACATGTTTGGTGAGTTCACACCCTCCCCTTTGCCGTTTATGTGAGATAAAATATAACAGATTCATTTTCCTGTCTGTGAAAATCATTTCAGCCTTTCCAGAACTACATCTGGATTCATTTACATGATGTACTTTCAATCATTTCAAAATTTAATAAATTTTATAGCACCTTCCATGTTGTGGGCGCTCAATAAATTGCCATGCCCAAGTTAAATGATGGGGTAATAAGGACAGGACTCTGGTCATTTATACTAATGACAAGGGTTGCATTTATAGAGAGGCCCCGGCAGGAGAAGCACCTGTAAGAGGAGTGTGTGAGGAAGGGCTGCCTTTTAAAGCTTGCCATAAGGATCGTGCTGCACAAATAAAGCAAACTGTGTGTGGGTGGTCCTCTCTCTGCCCCCTTCTGCTTTTAAAGACTTAGAAGAGCTGCCAAAGTACCTATAGAAGGTGTTTGATTTAAAAGGTTTAAAAGGAAACACTCTGGTTATGCCTTCTTGTAGGGGCATGCGAGGGAGCAGAGTTTGCAGCTGCATGGAGGGATAAAGAAAAACTCTAAGCATTTAACAGTATGTTGAAAAAAAATTACACCAAGGGGGCCTTTGACCAAGAAATTCTTATAGATTTATGATGCCCGGTGCCTGAACTCCATCTGTGACACCAGAGTTACAGTTCTGTAAGCTCTTAACCCTGCAGCTGATCTGGTCAGCTTCTGGCTGCGCTAGGGCCTGATGGAGTTTGCTGTAATTGTTTGTAGACCTCAGCAAAACAAGATGATTATTTGCAGATTGCCAGAATCTCTACTGGATTCTTCACTTTCCCTTTCTCACAAGGAAGCTTTCCAGGATACACAACAGTATCTGAACGGCAGTGCATTCTCTTTGACATATCTCTTTGGGGGTGGTGGGAACGTCACCAGTGTGGAGGGGTCAAGTTCAGCCTATGTTGTTTCTGCTTATGGGTTGGAGACCGCTTGCATGTGCAAGGAATAAACTAAGCCAAGTTACTCCATTAAGGATGGCTTTATATATTAGAATGTGTGTGTGCATGTGCGAATGATGAGATATATGTTAACACTTTGTGATGATAAAAGATTGAAAGCAACATAACTGTCCATCAAAGATACTTGTTAAATAGGTTATGGTATATCCCCACACAGTGGATTACTATGCAGCTATAAACAGAATGTACCAATATGGGATGAACTCCAAGACTTGTCAAGTGTAAAAAGCATGGTGCAATACAGACCATATAAATGATGTATTTATTGTATTTAACGAAAAGGAAAGAGAGTGGCCCAGTGACGCAGTGGTTAAGTTCGTGTGCTCTGCAGCCTGGGGTTTGTGGGTTTGGATCCCGGGCGCGGACCTACATACCACACATCAAGCCATGCTGTGGCAGTGTCCCACATACAAAATAGAGGAAGAGTGGTACAGATGTTAGTGCGGGACCAATCTTCCTCAAGCAAAAGAGAGGAAGATTGGCAGTGGATGTTAGCTCAGGGCAAATCTTCCAGGAAAGAAGGGAGGGAGGGAGGGAGGAAGGGAGGGGAGTGAAGAGGAGGAAGGAAGAAAGGAAAGGAACAGTATACAGGCATACCTCATTTTATTGCACTTAAGAAGCTAGTAATATTGGCTGCCTCTAGGGAGGGAACTGAGTAGCTGGAAGACAGAAGTGGGAGGGATACATTGTATAGCCTTTTATACCTTTTGCATCTTGAACCAAGTAAATAAAATGAAAAAAAATATTGAAAGTAAATAATGTTGGAACAAGCCTTGGTGGAAGTGAGACTTGGGATGATAATGAACCCCCAGAGGGCAGAGAATCAAACCCTCTTTCCCCCCCTTTTTTTTACCATTATGTTCCTGGTGCATAGTGCCTGGCACATGGCAGATCTCCAGTAAATATTGTCAACTGAAAAAATACACATCATATGGAAAATCACCCTTCATTTTTATTTTAAAATATACATTACATGCTTAAAAATCAATGCCATTCAATATGAAAATGTCTTGGTCAGAAAGAAAAACAAAGAAAGGAATTCAGAATGAAAAGTTGTCTTGGTCAAGAGGACATGTGTTTGGGTTTGGAAACATATTTTTATCAATGTTTCTCAACAGTTTTCCTATTCTGTGTAAAGCCCTGTGTTCAGAGTTAAATCGTTGGTTATATGAACTGAAATTATAGAATGAGAGCAATTATTTATTGCTAATTGAGTGATCATAGACTTTGTAGTTAAAGACAGGCTGAGTCCTGAGTCTGCTTCTCTTTCCATTATATTCAACTTCCCACCTTTCTCCCTACCTCCCTGTCTGGGACCTGTCATTGCTCATGAGCTGTAGACCTGATGGGCCTCCTGCCAAAGAGTAAACTCTTCAAGGGGTCTTGACTATGACGTATGAGAGGACTTGACTATGACCTACTAGGCGCCACGATTCTGTGATGCAGGGGACTGTTGGGTGCCTTGGGATGGGCTAACCAGGATGTAAATGGAGTGATTGAAATTGCATACAGTACTGTATTGTTTTCACCCAGCTTTGTACACTTGAGTTAAAACACTCAGGAGATGCCAAGAAAAGTAAACCCATGACTTGTAATGTGCTGTAGCACCCTGATTTGTCCCAAACAGTGAATTCCAGCCACACAGTCACCCTGTGGGGAGAATGAATGACAGCTGATATCAACATGACATTTCAGGTGAAATGTGACTATGGCATCCAGACGGACAAGTGGGTTGTACAAAGAGGGGACAATTGCACCCACTTGAGGGGTGTTTCTCAGTCTAGTGGAAGAAGATAATTAAGTTCCAAACTGAGCATGTGTTACTGAAAGAAGAGATGGGGCAAAAAGGAAATGTCCCTTGTGATTCCTGGTGGGGGCTTTTGTACAAACTCTAGCGTGTAAAGGGAGTTAACAGACTTCTATGCAGCTGTCTGTGTATGTTATATGGCTGACTCCAGCTGACATAAAACTTTTCTGAGATACCAAAACCAAAACAAAAGAGCGATCTATCAAGTACATAAACAGGGATGTATGAAGAATGGATTGTAAAGTATTAAGCAATTAAAGTTTACATCCAGTTATTCACATAAAAGCAAAACAAAGCTGAGGTTCAGTGGCTACTGTATAGGAGAAAAGGAGAGTAGGCTATGGAACATTTATTTTCTTTTTGTTGTATTTCAAAAATTTTTAAACAAACAGCTAAATGTTATACTTATCTGTAGGGTAATAAACGGTCCTTGAGATGAGGCTTAATCTCTCTTTTTTGCTTAATGTTTGGATAATAGAATTTTCCACCAAACCATCATCCCCAACAGATGCAGAATTTTATCTCCTATCTTCCCTTGAAGTCATGGCCCTAAAGACCTTACATTTGATGCTATTAGAGTTAACTATGTGTAAAGATGCAGATTCCTGGGCCCCACTCCTGCGGATCCTGATTCAGCAAATTGGGATTGGAGCCCAGGAATATGAATGTTCTTCAAACATGCTAGGAGATTGGGATACAGGTAGTGTACGGACTACTCTTTCAGAAACGCTGTTCCAGTGTTTCTGGTTTTTTCGTTATACAAAGGCTAACTTTTACTAGACAGCAAAGCCAAGAAATATTAAAGATGGGGTCAGCAAACTATAGCCATGGGCCGAATCTGGCCCTCTTTCTGTTTTTGTAAGTATAGTCTTATTGGCACACAGTCATATCCATTTGTTTATGTACTGTCTGTGGCTGCTTTTGCGCTACAAGGGCAGAGTTGAGTGAATGGGACAGAGACCATATGGCCTGCAAAACCTAAAATATTTACTGTCTGACCTTTTACAGAAAAAATTTGTCAATGCCATGTTACAGGATGAAGATGTACCTGATGTGTTACATTTATTTCCCTGAGAACAAATAAGACCTTCACCAGAAGACATCGATATTTAGCTAGTCAATCAGGAGTCTGTTTTCATTAGCCATGAAGATTAAAAAGACCCAGAATGGAATAAATTCAAAATAGAAGATTAAAGTCAAGTGGCATAGAACTTGAAGAAGATATGCCTCAGGCCACTGAAACAAATGATTTATTTCATTTACCAAAGTGTGACTTGGGGTGAGGGACGTACCTGGCCCCATGCTGGGTTTAACTCTTGGTGTGTACACAAGACTAGTTCTAGTCTCACTTTTCATTGGAAGTAGACAGGTGCATTAACTAATCTAGAGAAGGGGGTCACATATAGGTCTTCATTTTTCCTTTGAGAGATAATGCTGCCACTAATTCAGTGGGTGGGAAATGCACTTCTTGGCTTTGATAATTAAGCTGGCAAAGCAAATTTGGTTCCAACATTTTAATGAGCCAGCGTGGGTGGCCAACAAATTGCAGGTTCAGACATAAATGTTTCAAACGTGGGTGGCTGGCTTTTAACCCTAGGGGCAAGTTCTGTGATTGTAAGGAAGTTTTAGGCTGGTAGCCAAGTTCAAAGAGTATTTGCCAAATATTAAGAAAAATGTGAACTACTTATGTTGTTCATTGAGTATATTTGGGATGATAAATTAACGTCCTTTGAGTTCATTCAAATTATATATTTGTGAATATTCATATATGTGTATTTGTGCTTGCACTTCATACACAGAGCATTATCTCAAAGGAGAGAGAGAGAAATGAGAAGAGAAAGAAGTGGGTTTGTTCCTCTTTTCTTATTTTCTGGTGCCTAACTGCTAATGTATTCAGACCCATATAGCACTTTATGTCCAGCTCTTGTTTTCTATCTGGGGGGTAATCAAAATCTGGGCTCCTAGGTAATGTAAGACCACTGTTTGGGAGAAAAATGAGTTCAGACTGGAGAAATGAAGGGTTAATACTTTCACTGAATTTTTCACTTCCACAGGGAGACTGCATTTGAAGCAGAAACCCGCTGGGTTCTGGGAGTGCACCTCACATCACAAAGATAGGGCAGATTTGCAAAAGAAAGTAATAGATTGCAACTGAGGTTGCTTTTCAGCCTGAAAAAGTCTGAATTCAATCACTGATCCTGTTGGCAGAGATAATAATGAAATGCAAAGCAAGTATGGTTTAAATGTTAGAAGAGACTGTAAAAATACCATTGTGGGTTCTTGATTTACTCTCTCCCATTACTCAGTAGAACAAAATATGATTTGACATAATGTTCACTGTGTAGTTACCCTGGGGCAGAAAACTAAGCCCTGTTACCTCATACTTCTTACATTTGCAAAAGTAATCAAGACTGTGACTTGAATTGGACTGGAAAATCTATTGACTTCGAGATAGAAAGATATTAGGAATTTCTTACATTACTTTCTCTTACTTACCTACTGGCAACTTATACGGGCTTTGTGTGTTTTCTGATTGAAGGTTATCCAGATGAATAGTAAGGCATTTTATGCTCCTAAAGAAGTTAAAAATTGGAATTATATCTTTTGCATACCATTTTTAAAAGACAATATGCTGTGGGTGTTAAAGAGCATTATTCTATATTTGTATTAGTAGTTAATTATGTTCAAGTCAAGATCAGTAACAGTCTCTTCTTTCATTGCACTAAATGTAATGTAGCCTGCCCAGAACCTTTCTATGAATGAAAAAGGAAAAATTGCATCTTCCACTGTAAGTTCTTTTGATTAAGAGTAGCCTTGACATCCACTCCTCTTTCCATGAAACTCTGCTTCTTATTCTCCAGCTGTTCTGGGTTTTATTACCCTTCAGTTTTTTCCCATATGCTGCTTTTTCTTTCTAGAATGCCCTTGTGGCCCATTTGTACCTCCTGGTGGCTTCCCCCTCTTACTCTGAGGTGTTTCACGTCACACTGCACATAGTCACTTGTCCCTGTGGGTAGCAAGCCTCAAGGTCAGGTTTTGTTCCTTTGCGTATTCCCAGTGTGTTGCAGAGCTTGGAATATAATAGGTGGTAAGGGAGCACCATCTGAAAGCACTGATATATTAAAATTCTCTAACCTTTTTGCCTTAAAAAAATACTTTAGAAATAATTCCAAATTTACATAAAAGTCGCAAGAAAAAAGCAAAAAATTCCCATGTATCTTTCACTCAGTTTCCCCCCAAATTAACAGTTAACCAACTTGCTTCTCTTGCTTGCTTGCTCTTTTTTCCTTTGTGTATGTGTGTGCATATACATATACGTATATTCTCTCCATATATATCATTTTGTTTTCTGAACTATTTGAGAGTTGGTTGAAGACACAATGTCATGTCTCTTTAGTCTCTTTCTGGAGCATTTTTTAAAAATCCAAGTCAATAACTTTGTAGAATATGCCTTCATGTGAGGGAGTCTGATGTTTTCTCATGGTTACATTCAGGTGATGCTTTGCGGGGGGGTAGGAGTAAATACCAGAGAAGTGACGCTGAGACCTCAGTGCATCCTCTTAAGGGATATATGATGCTGACTTGTCTCATTAACTTTTATCACTTTGATAAAATGGCATTTGCCAGATTTCTACATGTACATTTAAGTAACAAGTTATTGTGTGTTTATCAACTAATAAGTAATTAATAAATATTTTATGAGGAGACATTGAAAACTACGTAAATATTCTGTTGTTCATCAGACTCTCATCCACTTATTTTAACATCCATTGATGATTCTTTTTGTTTTTTTTTGAGGAAGATTGGCCCTGAGCTAATAGCTGTTACCAATCTTCCTCTTTTTCTTTTTCTCCCCAAAGCCCCAGTACATAGTTGTATATCCTAGTTGTAGGTCCTGCTAGTTCCTCTATGTGGGACACCTCCTCAGCATGGCTTGTTGAGGGGTGAGTAGGTCCGTGGCCAGGATCCAAACCTGCGAACCCTGGGCTACTGAAGTGGAATGCGGGAACTTAACTCCTACGCCCCCAGGCTAGCTCCCGTTGATGATTCTTGACACAATCATTTATTACAAAATTGATTCAGTTATTACCAGACTGTTGCCAAATGGTGATTTTCTGTATTCTCATTCTTTCTACTTTTATTGTTTGGCATTCTACTATAAGATAGAAATTTCTCTTCTCGTTTATTTATTTCGTTTATTTATTTTAATACAGATTCATGGAGTGTTACTCGATTCGATGGATTATAATCCATTTGACACTCACAGTTTCCCAGATTTGGCTAGTGGGCTTCATCAAATTGACTCCTATGTCCTTTTGACATGTCCCCATCATTCTTTGAGCACTTCCTTATTTTATGGTCCAACAAGATGTTCCAGACTCACCTTGTACTTTCCCTGCCCTGGAATCAACCATTTCTCCAAGGATATATGGTTCTTTTCAGTAGAGAATAGTGTTTAAAAATCAACATCTGGGTGCTAGGTATGTGCTTTGCTACTGGAGGGTCATTGCTTCTAGGCCCTCTCAGTGAACAGAAGCTAGAAAATATGTGACTGTACACAGACACACACACACACACATACATCCCTACGAATTTCTATATCTGCCTATCTGTCTGTTAAAAACCCTATGCTTACACTGATCTTCAATTCCAATATAACACCCTGGGTCTATTCTAGTCTTCTCCCTTTCCATATTTATAACTCCCTCTGACTGAGAAGAAACCAATCCCCATTATCTTCAGTATATTCCCTTATTTGTTCAAGCCCTGTGAGTACCAATCCTCACACCTGTGGGCTGCCTACTTGGCTCTGGCCCCACTGGCCTTGACCCCCATGAGCGAAACAAACGTAATAGTCCTTAACTGGCAAGACTCATGAAACAGAAGAGTGAGAGAGAGAGAATATAGTTTTCTGCACAGTCTGTAAAACCAAGCCTGATGTACAGTCTCAAGGCAGAATTTTGACATATAGGTAACCTGGGGCCATGAAACACTTCTGTGGGGGAGCATGGCTAATTTACCATTTCTTAAATGATATGAACAAAACTGATTTCCCTTCCTTTGGGAGGGGGTTTGTGATCTTGAAGGTAAAAAATAAATAAGTCTAAAACATTACTTTTGCATTGAAAATAAAAATCTTACTAGAAGAACTTGAAAAGGCAAACTATACCTATTATTGATAGTGGAAAGACATTTTTTTGGTAAAGAGCAAATAAAATTTTAATTATTTTATTAATAAACTAGTTAAAGAAACTGCTGTTAAAAAGTGCTAAAAGAGCCGATACCATGTATTCACAGCTCTTATATGACTCGTGGGTGTTTGTATTTGTGTGTTTGTGGGAAGGTGGGTGTACCCGCGCGTGTGTGCAGTGCTGAGAGGAGAGTGAGTTTCCCCACATCTACCTACATCGCCAGAGAGATATAGACAATTTCCTTCAGTTTTAGAAGAGGGGGTTGTGAAAGACCATTCTTTTAGTTGGAAAATGTGAAATATCACATGAAATGTTGATTTTTGGAGCCTGTTTCTTACATAACTGTATGCTTTTTCAGACTGTGTAAAAGTTTAAGACAAAATCTAAAAGAATGATTTAGAAATGTGTTTTTAATCTAAATATAGCAAACTCAAAAAAAAAGGAAGTTTATCACTGACAATAAAAAAATTACTGTCAAACAAAAAGGAACCTATAAATTAACCTGCAGCCCTTTGCTCTAAGAATGCCCTTTTTATCTCCAGCTGACATCAGGTATTCTTAAAATCAATAGTAATCTGATTGCCCACAGAGAACAGTTACCCTCCTGTGTTTTAAGCTACAGAAGAACTCTGCACTTTTGTGATAAACATAATTTAGAGGAGGATTATATTTTCTTCCTTAATTTATTAGCTACTGGTGCTGCCTTATCCTGTTACTCACATTTCCTTTTCATCATTCAACTGAGAGCACAGAAAAAGAAATGTGATATTAGGGTTAGTAGCAGTACACCTTAATTGGAAGGGTGGGAAAGAAAAGCTTTCTTAACACGTGTCTCCTTAATTAGAAAGATTTATTTGTATGTTTAGAGTTTCAGTGGACACTGCTCATGGGTGGAGTCTATCTTGTGCACTTTAGACTGGGATGAGAGGGATCTTTACAGAATCTTAGATTCAGAATGGACTGACGTCACCACGGTGGTGGAGTGGGGGACCCCAACCTCCATCCCACCACAAAGATCAACAATTAGGTAGCTATCCACAAACAGAAACAGCTCTGGGAGTGCTGTGGAGTCCACTTGAGAAACTTCAGCGGCACAGTGGAACAAAAAATTTGAGAATAACCAAACAAAAAGGGAAGGAAGAACAGCTTCACTTTGCCTGCATCCCTCCATCCTCTAGGTTGGCATTGCTCAGCTCCAAGAGGGAACTCCCCAGCTAGAAAGAGTTCCCCTCACTGGGAAAGGGTGAGCAAAGAGCTTTCCCAGCCTTTCAGGTCACTGCATGAAGGACCTGCTGCAGTTTCATTCCAACAGACTTTGCAGCCTCTGCAGACCACCCACAGCACTTGCCAAGAACCATGCAGTTGTAAATGCTTTGGATACCAGAAGCTTGAGGTGATGAGTTACCACATCCCCCCGGACTGACATGGAGGCACTATGCACCCCCACACTTGGCACCCTGCATCATTAGACTCAGGGTCAGTACATTCCAGAGTGCCCCTACTCACAGGTGAAGATCTTTCCTTACCAAGTCAGTCCACAAAGTCTGGAAGAGGTGTCTGCTTCTTCAAATATGCAGACATCTACACAAGGCTATACAGGCCACAAAGCATCAGGGAAACACAACTCCACCAAAGGAACACAGTAAACCTCTAGTAACTGACCTGAAGAAAAGGAGATATAGGAACTGTACAACAAAGAATTCAAAATAATTATTCTAAAGATGCTCAGAGAGCTACAAGAGAACACAGATAAACAATGTAATGAAATCAGGAAAACAATACAAAAACAAAATAAGAAGTTCAACAAAAAAGATCAAAAACATTAAAAAGAGTCAAACAGAAATTTTGAAGCTGAAGAATACAATGACTGAACTGAAGAATTCAACAGAGAGCTTCAGTATCAGACTGGACCAAGCAGAAGGAAGAATCACTGAGCTCAAAGACAGATCATTTGAAATTACTCAGTCAGAGAAGCAAAAAGAAAAAAGAATGAAAAGAAATGAAGAAAGCCTATGGGACTTATGGGACACCATCGAGAGAAGCCATCTACACATCATTGCAGTCACAGAAGAAGAGAATGAGAAAGGGATAGAAAGCTTAATTAAAGAAATAATGGCTGAGAACTTCCCAAACCTGAGGAGAAATTTGGACATCCAAGTTTGTGAAGCGAATAGGTCACACCAAAATTTCAATCCAAAAATGATTTTCTACAAGACATATGATAATAAAACTGCCTAAAATTAAAGACAAAGAGAGAATTTTAAAAGCAGCAAGAGAAAAAAATTCTCTCATACAAGAGAACCCTGTAAGGCTATCAGCAGGCTTCTCAGCAGAAGCCTTGCAGGCTAGATGAGAATGGGATGATATATCCAAAGTGCTGAAAGAAAAAAACACCAACCAAGAATACTTTACCCAGCAAAGTAGTCCTTCAGAAATGAAGGCAAGATAAAGACTTTCCCTAGCAAACAAAAGCTGAGGGAGTTCATTACCACTAGACCTGCCTTACAAGAAATGGTGGAAGGAGTTCTTTAAGCTGAAACAAAAAGACACCAACTAGTATGAAAACACGAAAATGTAGAACACACTGGTAAAGGTAGGTAGATAGATTCAGAATACTATAATACTGTAACATGTTAACCACTGTAATATGTGTTAACCACTTCACTCTAGTATAAAGGTTAAAGGACCAAAGTATGAAAAATAGCTATAACTATAATAATTTGTTAATAGATACACAATTTAAAAAGATGTAAATTGTGGCATCAAGAACATAAAATGTAGGGATGGAAGGTAAAAGGGTAGAGTTTTTGTATGCAAATGAAGTTTTGTTATCAGTTTAAAATAGACTGTTATATCTATAAAATGTTTCAAGTAAGCCTCAGGGTAACCACAAAACAAAAATGCATAGCAGATACACACAAGATAAGGAGAAGGGAATCAAAATATACCACCATGGAAAATCATCAGTTTACAAGGGAAGACAGCAAGAGAGGAAGAAAGGAACCAAGGAACTGCAAAATAGCCCGAAAACAATTAACAAGATGACAGTAGTAAGTCCTTACCTATCAATAATTACTTTAAATATAAATGGGTTAAATTCTCCAATCAAAAGGCACAGAGTGGCTGAATGGATAAAAAAACAAGACCCAACTATATGGTGCCTACGAGAGACTCACTTCAGCTTCAAGAGCATACATAGGCTTAAAGTGAAGGGATGGAAAAAGAAATTCCATGCAAATGGAAAGCAAAAGAGAGCAGGGGTAGCTCTACTTATATCAAACAAAGTATGTTCAGAATGGATGAAACAAGAAAAACCTGACAAATACAACTTCAGGTGATGATACAGTATATGTTTAATGTTTTTATTCCTCAAGGTAGATTTCTAGTCTTTCACTATTTGTCTGCAAGCAATTTTCCTGTTTCTTATAAATGATCAAAAAAAGAATTCATTATATGTTTAAAGAGGATTTGTAAGCCTGAGGATGGTTTTGTCTGATACAAGGAGATAACAGACAGAAGCTAAAATAGAGAGAGGAAATGAGAATGAAGGACCAAAATTACCAGGGAAACCTGAAGATATACTTAATGTTCTGAGTACTTTTCAACTACAACTGAAATATTTGGCTTGTTAGGAGCATCTGAGCTCATTTCACTTCATGAAATTCACATCATATTTCTGGAGCTCTAAGTTCAAGTCATGTTGATGAAGTGTGCTCAGATGGTCTGGAGAAGTTAGGTTTTGGGGGCTGAATAATAAGAATGTATTGAATAAACCTAGCTGTTATCTAGCTCTGAAAAGAAGGTGGATTGGGCCAAGGTCTGTGCCTCAGCTACTAGCTGATGTGCAATCACAGATATAGTAAGAGGTAATTCCTCAGCCTCCTGCTCAACAAACTCAGGGCCAACATACTCTACTTGATCAGCAAAACACAAATCTTCTCTGAAGGCTTCTATTGTGCAACATAAGCAACTGACTACTAATGGAGAACTTCAGAAATCAACTTCTACACACCTTTCTAGATGGGTGGGCTGGGTACCATTTTGAAACATCCAATCACCATCATCAGTAGAGAATACTGATATACTGAAGGGGCCATGGGCTACTGGGAGATGGGTTTTGCTACAAGGTACACTCTTATTTTCACTATCTCTGGATCAGACTTGATACATGGTATTTTCTTAGCACCAGGATCTGGTCAATAGAGTTGCCTGGGTCTCTTGAATCATTGCAGCATGGTAGGGGGGGTGGAGTATCTCTTTTCTAGATTTAAAAGGTAGCTGAGAGACTGGGAGACTGAAAGTGGGAGAGATGTGGGTTGGAGGGTTGGTCTGACTAACAGGTCCCCTAATGGTAGGCCAGTACATTCTACTATGCTAGTTGGAGCTTGAAGTCATTTTATTGGGCAGGCTGTCTTGAAATAGCTTATTTGGCTTCAATCATGGCAAAGATGGAGCCGCATGTCTCGTGTGCATCCCCTTTGCATGAGCCCATCGTTAATTATACAACAGGTGACTATTTATCCCAACTGAAGTTGAAATTAGATCCAAAATACTTTTTCTAACCTAGGACTTGAGCTATTTAGACACTTAAGGCAGAAGATTATACCTTGGCATGGCTGGTAAAAACTTGATCATTTATTTTCCTCACTTTTCTGAGTCTCAAGCACCTCCTGGAATGCATAAGCCATTTTACATTGTCCCGGGAAAGGGTTCTGGTGGTATATTATGGGACCATCCATCTTTCCACTGACCTGCTAGTATCCAAATGTACTGGGCACTAAAGAGGGCAAGTCATTGGCATAACGTTGCCATGAGCTCAGCAGGAGCTGACTCAGGCAGCCTTTATGTCTAGGGGAGGAGTTCTCGCCTATGAGATGCAGAGGAGAGTGACCAGCTTTTCCATGTTTCTCCTTGAAAAGAAGAGGGTTCTGTAGAATAAAAGAGCACCTGGGAAGAGAGAAAAGGCAGTGAAGGGCAGTCTCAGCATGGATTTCCATAAGGGGGAAATATCTCCTTCATTTGAGTTGTGAGAAGTAGAGTTGGGCATAGGATTGGGAAGGGAGCAGATCAAGCTCTTGAGAGGTGTCACCAAGAGATGCTGAGCACTGCTAGGAATGTCCTGAGAGATATCCTTTATGGAATGAGCTGAGATTGAACATGGAAATCAGAAATAAGAGCATGGATTTGACTGTGGGGAGGTAAATAAGTTCGACAAAGAGCATCTCTTTTTATTCATCATGATTTTTTAATGGATCACCTACATAGATTGTAGCAGCATTTGCTTCACTGTGGATATCAAAAAGGATGTGTGCTTTTTTATTGGATTTTCTACAATATCACTCTTCTTTGAACAATCTGCCTCCTAGATATCTTAACTTCATGAGTCGTTTCAATTCTCTATGAAATCGTTGGTCATGGACCTAACTTTCAACTTTATGTACCTGTATTAGTTTTCTATGGTGCTGTAACAAATTACTACAAGCTTAGTAATGTAAAACAGTATGAATTTATATTATAATTCTGGAGATCAGAAGTCCAATGAGGGTCTCACTGGGCTAAAATTAAGGGATCAGCAAGCCTGTGTTCCTTTCTGGAAGTTCTAGGGGAGAATTCATTTCCTTGCCTTTCCAGCTTCCAGAGGCCACTTACATTCCTGAGCTCATGCTCCCACCTGCTTCCTCCGTCTTCGAAGCCAGCAACGGCAGGTTGTGTCCTTCTCACGTTGCATCCCTCTGACCTTGCTTCAGAGGTCACATCTCCTTCTCTGACTTCCTCTTCTACCTCTCTCTGTGATTACATTGGGCCCACCTAGGTAATCCAGTATCATTTCCCACCTCAAGTTCCTCAGCTTAATTACATCTGCAGAGTCCCTTTTACCACATAAAGTAACATATACACAGGTTCTAGGGATTAGGACATGGATATCACTGAGGATCATTGTTCTACCCACCAGTGAATACCAATAAATAAGGGCACTGTTGATAATGGCTAAACTGCAAATAATCCTGCTATTTCTATAGTGTGAGCATTTCATAGGACATACTCTGAGGTTTGCTGGCAAATGGACTTTTGGACATTCCAATTATCATCAAAATAGATTCACTAATTTAATTCTGCTTATAGAGTGGAACAAGATTCTGAATAAAGAGAATTACATAAGATTTATTCTTTCATTCTGAGAGAGGAGTCTGTGGCCTCCTATTGAAAAAAAAAAAATGTCTACACTTCAAATAAGATGATCTCAGCAAGAATATTCCTCATGGCCATGGTCACCTTGCCATGTTTTCAATTTTAAAATTATTCTCATTTGTAAAAAAAAGTAATTGTGAATTAAAAGAGTTTACTCTGTATTCATTAAAATAGTAACCTTGACATGGCATTTAGATGAACACATATGGTTTCCTAAAACATATGATAGGAAATTTTCACCCTCAAGCATATATTTTTGAAAGAGTGCTTGTGTTTTTATGCCTTTTTTTGAAATGATTAGATTAAGGAGAGTGGGAAATTCTTCCTATAACAATCCATTTTCGTTTGTTATTTTGGGAGACAAAAAGCTTTTTCATAGAGTTTGTTAATTGTTTCCAATCATTTAAGGATGAGTTTAAACTATTCACTTTCTGGATTTCGAGTAATGCTACAGAGTTTTGACTTCTGCTAAATTATGTATTTGTTCAATTTGGGACTGACAGATTGATGTTCCCAAATACTTTGTTAGTCTATGTGTTGTGTTTTTTTTTTTTTAACAAAGAAAACTGTAATTGTGCTGTTTAGAAATTGGATTCTTATTTTAGCATTTAGAAATTGGATTCTTATTTTAGCGCCAGATTTGAAGACAGGAATTATGTATAGGAGGGGCTTAGAAAAAGCAATATCATAACCTATTAATGCCATTGCATTATTGTTAGAAAAATTAAGCTTGCAAAACTAGTTATAGGAATATAGTGTTTGGGGAATATGCTCCTTAGATTGAAAAATATATTTCCTTTGTTTAAGAGACGCAGGACAATGTGATATTAAAAGCACAGACTCTGTAACCAGACTATGTGGGTTGAAATCCTGGCCTCTACCACTTCCTAGATATGCATCCTTGGGCAGGTCATTTTACCTTACTTGGTTTCATTTTTCTCATCTGTAAAATGGAGGAGAAAACTAAACACATTTATATACATAAGTACTTGGAGAAATGCTTGATCCATATTAAGTAAATGAAAATGTTTGCTGTGATGATGAGGATGATTCTAATTAAGCTTTACGGCACAAGTGTTCATTAACTAATCATTAAGCACCTGTGAAGTATCAGCCACTTTTCAAGGCTTAAAGAATCATTAAATTAATTAGATTGACAGTAGAAACAATTTAATGTCACAATGACATTTCATAACGAATAGTATGTTGCCGTTAACTTTTTATTAGTATTCCATTTGAATAAGTCAACTAAAAGCAGATTTGTCTCTTTCTTAAAATTAGAAAGCAGATGCTATTTATTTGGGAGGGAGTAAGCAGGAATTACTCAAAATATACATTGTCTACCAGAAACACGATATCACCAATTCCTTGAAGGAAGAAGTGGAAAATCCATTTAAGATGTATGTCTCTAATCTAATTGAGGGTGCCCAGGGACAAAGCAGATATTTCAAGTTAAGCCCCGGGTTTTTTTTTTTGGTTGTTAAATTTAAGACCAAACATGTTTAGGAGGGATAGAGGAAATAGACCCAACTTAGGCCTTTTTATGTATATGCGCCCTCTGCTCCCAAGACCCCTTTACCCGTGAATGCACGTTGCCTAGTTCTGCCCCTCCCACCCAACCATCTGAACAGGGCACATATGCTCTAATGACCGTCTCCATGCCCGAGTTCACAATCTGGGAAATGCAGGTATTGTCAGCCATGTCCAGGTGTCATAGTGAAGCTGGGAGGGCACATGGGATAACAGTATACTGTGGGAAAGTTCGAGTATTATTAAATATGCTCTGTCCTGTTCAATCTCCTTTCCAAATTCAGCTTGAGTCTATCCTGTTCTCTCCATTTCCACCTGCCCTTTTTCAGTCCATCATTTCTTTGCTGGGCCCTGCACCAGCCTTTCCCCCACAGTCACTTGTGTTTTCCTTGTCTTCACTAGTTATTTTTATCCCTTGATTATTTTAAATTGTTTGGGGCTAATTTTTATGCATTTGAAAACACTTATTTTTATGACTTTTCTCTTGTTCTTCTCTGTATTCCTCTTCTTTCTAATAGCGACTAGAAACTTCAGTTCCAAAAACGAAACAATTTTACCACACCCATCATTATGTATTTCTCTACTTACTTGGGTATGACCTACGGAATATTATTTTGGAAGTATTATTTTGGAAGCTGTTATTTTTAGTAATTTCCTCGTTTGTGACCTAAAGTGCAAGAACATCCTGGAGTTAGTAGTAGCATGGGTAAAAACTTGCACACCATTTCCAGAACATTTAAAATCCACCATGCACCACACTTAAAGTATGTATGATTGACTGCCACTTAAAGGGCTGTAAGTCCTGGAGCATCTTGTCCGTGAGGCAAGGTAGTTCTTCAAGAAGCAGGAGTGCAAAACAGCAAGACTTGAGATCTATAATTTCTAAGGTAATTTGAGGAGCCAATGCTTTCCTAAAATAATTCTCTTAATAAACCAACTTAATGAATTGTTCAGGGGCAGGCAGGAGGAGGTGCTTTGTAGAGTTCGGTGGAAACTGGACCAAACCATCAATCTCCTTTTGCCAATTTGTGGCAAGTAAGCCAGGTTTTGTCAGCAACATGATGTATATGTTTAAAAATGTTATTTTCCATTATCCTCTCATTTTTACAATTATAGTATAACTAGTTTAGAGCTTAAAAGAGATATGGCAGTTAATACAGGAATTGATATACCCAACACAAGTTCAATCCAATTCTACTCCTGCAAAGACCCCTGAGCAGTAGCCCCAGGTCTTGCCACATTATTTCGTTTATTGCGCGTGCGCCATGTATTGGGTCTGCAACATATTGAAAATGTGACCGTTGCCCTTGATCATAGAGTTGTAGAATATTAGCACTTGATGAGAAGTTAAAGGTTTTCTAATCCAGTGGTTCCCAGACTTTTGGATGAGAAACTAGTAAGAACATTACTTGGGGACTGCCAAGTAAGAACGTTAACAGAATCCTACCTTGAAGATATTAAGCTAAGTGAAATAAGCCAGACACGGAAGGACAAATATTATATGATTCCACTTATATGACATACTGAGAGTAATCAAATGCATAGAGACAGAAGTAATTGTGGTGGTTGCTAGGGGCTGGGGGCAGGGGAGAACGGGGAATTAGTGTTTAATGGGTACAGAGTTTCAGTTTGGGAAAAAGTTCTGGAGATGGATGCACAATGAATGCCACTGAATGTACATTAAATGCCACTGAACTGTTCATTAAAAAATGGTCAATTTTATGTTATATATATTTTGCCACAATTAAAAAAAATCTACCATCTACTTTCATCACTGTTGGTTTAAAGAAAGGAAATTTTCACATCAAAAAGAAAGGAAGAAAGAGAGAGAATGAAAGAAAGAACAAAAGGAAGGAAGGGGGGAGTTAATGGTCTCAGATTAAAGAATATTCCTTTAATTTATTAAATGTAACTTTTTGTGAAAAATATTAATTCGTTGTCCTTTGTTTTCCCCTTTTGCCACAGGCTGGACCAGTACTGACTGGCTCACCACCATGTACCAGCATTTGGAAGCTAAATAAAGTGCAATTCTCTCATTTTCCAGATGAAAAAATTCAGGTGCAGAGAGAGGAACTGTCTGATCCAAATGTCACAGGGTATATTTGTGCCTGGGACAGTCATTTCATGACTCACATAAGAGTGTTCTTTCTACTACACTATGCCCATTATTAGAGGAAATTTGCTTTATAGTTTTAGTGTTGTGTTATTAAGGCCATATTTCTGTTGGTTTCAGATTTAGCTCCTTTACTGAATCCCTTCTGTGTGCCAGGCATTGTGAATATTTTCTGTTTTCATTTAGCAGACATTTATATAGTGCTTATAAGGAGGGAAGGCATTGTTCTAAGTGCCTTACAAATAATTAGTCATATAATCCTTACAATAATGCTAAGAGATAGGTACAATTGTTACCCCCATTTTAAAAATAAGGAAACTGAGGCACAAATTGCTCAAGTACTTTCTCAAAGTCATAGAGCTAGTAAATGGCTGATTGAAATTCAGTTTTGGCTCATTGCAGTTAAATTCAATTACCTACCCTGGTTATAAGTAATGGGTCTAATACTTATAAATGCATTTGATAGAATGTTAATTAACTTTAAACCAGACATCATAAAATGCTTTTTCTTTCTTTCTTTTTTTTTTTACTGAAGGAGATTGGCCCTGAGCTAACATCTGTTGCCAGTCTTCCTTTATTTTGTATGTGGGTCACCGCCACAGCATGGCTGAGTGGTGTAAGTCCGTGCCCAGGATCCGAACCTGTGAACCCGGACTGCTGAAGCAGAGCATGCTGAACTTAACCACTATGCCACAGGGCCGGCCCCTCATTTTTTTTTTAACGCAAGGATGTATCTGTCTAAGGATATTGTTAGATGTGTATTGAAATCAGCCCAAATCGGATGCCAAGTTTTGGTGTGTGTCTTAGCTCAGGACGCTGTAACAAAATACCATAGAGTGGGTGGCTTAAACAACAGACATTTATTTCTCACAGTTCTGGAGGCTGGGGAGTCCCAGATCAAGGTTCTGGCAGATGCAGTTCCTGGTGAGGGCCTCTTCCTGGCTTGCAGACAACCACCTTCTTGCTGTGTGCTCGCCTGGCCTTTCCACAGTGTATGAGCCTAAAGAGTGAGATGTGTCTTCCTCTTTTTTTTTTTTTGTGGGGAAGACCAGCCCTGAGCTAACATCTGTTGCCAATCTTCCCCTTTTTGCTGAGGAAGACTGGCCCTGGGCTAACATCTGTGCCCATCTTCCTCCACTTTATATGGGATGCCACCACGGCATGGCTGACAGGCACTGCGTCGGCAGGCGCCCGGGATCCGAACTCGCGAACCCTGGGCTGCCAAGCGCGGACTAAACCGCTGCGCCACCAGGCGGCCCCATGTCTTCCTCTTCTTATAAGGGCACTAATTCTATCACGAGGGCCCCACTATGACCTAATCAAACCCTAATTACCTCCCAAGACCCCACTTCCAAATACCCTCACATTGGGGGCTAGGGCTTCAACATATGAATTTTGGGGGAACACAGACATTCAGTTCACAACAGCAGTGTGCGTATTAATTTTCTTTAGCCCTTAAAAGTCTATAAACAGAACATGCTGCTTGTGGATGTAATTTACATGTCTTAGTATGAAACCCTTAGGGTCCTAGTACAGTGCAAGTTTAATTTAAAAGTGTAGCTGAGAGAGACATGAAATTAACCAGCATCCTGCAGAATGAAATGACAATGTCCAGCACCTCCCCAGGTCTGCACTCTCCAGTTATGGTAACGTGGTAGAGAAGCAAAGGTGACAGTCAAGACTATTGCACTTTGAGTTGATGATAACCCTTACAGCGGCTTAGTGGTTTTGAGGGGTAGTTTTTAGGAGGAAAAGTCAAAGTAATCTTGTACAAGAGAGGGAATCAGAAAATGCAAATCCAATAGCATCAGCAGAACATCTACCTCATTAGAGTTGGGATGCCTAGTGGAGAAACGTAGTCAATTTATATTTGGGCCCTTGTCAGATGAATTTTATTTGATGTTTAGGCAAGGATTCAAAACTTCTGAACTATTTATATTCTTCCTTTTTTTTTTCAACTTGCTCCTTACAACTAGCAAGCAGTGCCAAGTCGGTATTGTATTTCTGTCTTTTCTTTGTCATAACTGTCAGAACCAATGGTCAGTAGAATAAGATGAGAAAAAGTCTTCGTCTTGAGACTTTAATAGCTAGAAAAAGAAGGTACGGGAGCTGCCTTATTCAATACCATTTGATGGAATCATTTTTGACCCCCTTGTCCTCCCCAGAAAAAATACTGGACCATTGGAAACCTTCTCACACTGTTTCATTTGGTTCCATGAAGACATTATTGGTAGGGTATAACAAAATACTTATTTGCAACGATAGGAAAACATCACAAACATGTTTTTAGACCTTATAGAGCTTATAGAAAGAAAGAAGACTTAATCTGGTTTTATAAAATGAGAACCAGAAAGTTCCCAGCAGAAAAAGTGTGTGTCCAAGATGAAAAGGATACCTTGTGGCCAAGGAAATTTACGTGGAGGACAGATAGGCTATAGATGTTCTAACCTGGCTGGAAATATTGTCACCTTTCCAGCCAGCCACCCTCCTACAAACTTCCCAGAGTTGTCCACTGTACAGATCTCCAGGTCAGAGAAGTGGAGTGATTGAAATTCAACATGCCTGAACCTAATATTATTTTTTTAAAACATACCTTTGAAATCAGCCATTTCATCAAAAAGGTTAAAGGTAAAAACATTTTTCCAGATCTAAGCACAGTCTTACGGGCCTGCATAAATCTTGATGGTTTAAGAGCAAAGTCTTTTTTCTTATCAATATGAGTGTTCTGGGAAATGGCCGATTTTGAGAGAGGCAGTTACCATGTTGACCTTTTCTCCATCTTGTTTTTTGTTCAGAATTGATGCTGTTATTGAAACAATATAGGAAACAGTCTGTCTCAAACATGTAATTCTTTCCACCTATTGTCTCCATGGTTTTACACTGTTTAACAGCTTTTTAAAAGACCTCAAAGATACACACAGGAGACGAAAAATCACACACAGTTATAAGATTCATTTTATTTTAACCTTGAGTACATTTAAACAAAGTGAAAAAGAAACCCAATGTCAAAAAAAATCTTACTTCTTTCACCACCTTAAAAAAACACACACTGTTTATTACCATTTAGTCACTTCTTGCAGGAAAATCCTTTCTGGTAAGTAAACTTTAGATTTCCTAGGTGAATGTAAACCGTGTTGAGAAAATGTTCTCTTTGCTGAAACAGCATTATTTCCAATAAGCAAGCCACTCATTCATTTAGTCTTTCATTTATTAAATAGTTACTGAAGGCATTCTATGAGCCAGGTGCTGTCCTATGTGATGGAAATACTTAAATGAGTAAAACATGGATCCTGGGGCTGGCCCGGTGGCATAGTGGTTAAGTTCACGTGCTCTGCTTCGGCGGCCTGGGGTTTGCAGGTTCGGATCCTGGGCGCAGACTTACACACCGCTCATCAAGCCATGCTGTGGCAGGTGTACCCACATAAAATGGAGGAAGATGGGCACAGATGTTAGCTCAGGGCCAATCTTCCTCAGCAAAAAGAGGAGGATTGGCAACAGATGTTAGCTCAGGGCTAATCTTCCTCACCAAAAAAACCCCACATGGATCCTGCTATCATGGAATTCACACTCTTTAAAGATAAATTTCATCCGAAGATTGCCAATAGTAAAGGACCATTTAACATAACCTATCAAAATGCAATACCCAAAGCATACAAATATATAGTCAATCTTTATGGCAATATGTTGCTACCAGTTCTAAATTCCACTCCAAAGACTTTTTATTGAATTAAAGAAGAATACAAAATGTTTTATGATCCCTGTGCAATACACAGAAAGTGGTCAATGGTCTATTTTCCAATTGGGAGAAAGATAATGACTTAGCAGGCTTTCTCAGAGAGAAAATCTCTTAATCAAGCACACTTCTGGTCCCCGGTCAGCTCTGGTCCTGGCTTGTTGAGATTTAACCAATTTATTGGTGAAGTGGTCTTGTCATGATGGGCTCATGTGCTAGCATTTTTGGAGTCTCCGGTCTACCATTTGCCATGTTGCAAAATGGGCACCCTGTGTGCATTGGGCGAGGTCGCTCACTGGCACCTAGAAAGGATTGGCCATCCTGTATGCTTATTTGGGTTTCCTTAGGGTTTTCCAAGATGATGCCTGGCTGATTCATTTCTGAACCTTAAGTATTGACGTTTATGTAAAAACATGGGAGTGTGTAGGGCAGGAAGTTCAGAGCAATTAGCTTTCCTTGGAAAATATTTTTCCTTTTCAATTTCATGGCTATTTTTAACAAGGGATGTTAGAAACTTTAGTGAGTTTAAAGATGAGTGCGTGTTTTCCTTTCATGATGGCACACAATTATTTTCAGTAAAGACTAAAAGAAACCACACTTTTTGTTGTCTAGCCAATAACTTACTAAAATGAACAGTGCTGATTTATAGGTCTGAGTTGCAGTGACCGAAAGCAGAACTTTTAGGAGTTTCATTTTTTTCTTTAATTTGTATGATCAGAGTTCATGATGTTTTTTGGAAAAGGAGAAGCAGTCCCAAGCACACACAGGGAATCATCTGCTTGACAGCCTTCTCAGTTAATCCCTGCAGCTACATGCGCTCAGATACGTTCTTGCCAAAAGCCAATGCTAATTTGATGTGTATGGAAATTATTTATTCTGAGTCATGAGTTACTTTTCTTAGCTATATTTGTTATTGGTACTGTAATGACTTGGCAGCATTTCATCATTTTTTCATATGTCTGCCTCGTGTTAGCTTATGCTAACTCCATCTCACAAAAACCCAAACAAACATAAATTTCATCGGATCTACTTGGCATCTGGCAGTGTTTCACACAACTGTCTAACTTACTTATTGAAATTCATGGTAAAGATGGCCCAACATGAGCTGATGCAGTGTTCAGGCCTTGCCACACTCTAGCTGAGTCACCTGGGGTGAATCAACTTCTCTGAGCATTGGATTCTTGATACAGGGGTTGGATTAGAAAATCTCTAAATTCCATCTAGCTCTGAAGGAATTTTTAGATTTTAGACTTGATGAACATATTCTAATTGTTCCTAGGATGAATCTGCAGCTTTCTGAGACTTGTTACCATTTTGGGATTCCATTGGAAATACCGAGAGACTCTGAAAAAAGATGGACATTGGGTCCACCAAGTATCCAGGATGGGAGGGTAGGCAATCGGGGGGTGCACAGGTGAGCCCTGGGGAGGCAAGAAGTTTCCCCCAAAGTGGGTGAGAAAGCAGGACACTTCCCAGGTGAAAGAGATGCTCAACAGAGCTAAGCTTCCTGAAGACACTTAGATCTTAGAGACTGGATTACCATGCCATGAAGAAGAGATTAGCAGTTCTCTTCAGAAGTAATGGGAAACCACTTGAATCAGGATCATTTTCCTCAGCTGATAACTCATGAAGGCATAAACTGGAGAAGAAAACAGAATTCTAGATAGTTCCATGGGTATTTGAGTAAGATATTAGGCTCTCCCGTTTATACTGATAGGTGTTATTAGGTTGCCTGATATGGGTTGTGATGTGTGTTAGGACTTTAGGCACCTTAATAAATAATACTGCTTTACTCTTCTGAATTTTGAACCACTGGAGACAGGCAATTCGAGATCAAAATGGCTTTAGATTTGCATCCCAATAGGCTTGCTAACTTCCCTCTACATTGAATTTATCCTTTTGAACCCATGTCCCCACCACCTTGCTGGGACAAATCCTACCCCACTAAGAGAACCTAGTGGCAGAGAGTATCAGAATTGAGGAGATAGTCTGGTTCCAAAAGCCAGAAATGTTCAGTTACTTTCTCCAAAACTCATCCATCAAACACCTCACTAAAAGAAGGTGGGAGAGACGTTAGACCAGGAATGTTCTCTGGCTGACGTTCCTTCACTTGGAACCTCAAGGTGTGAGAAAGGACACCTCTCCTAACAGTTAGCATCCAACTCGTTGTATTGGCAACTCTGGTTGAAAAGTACGAGAGACGTATACATTCAATAAGCATCTATTAAATGCCTACCAAGTACCAAGCACTTTTCTGAGCTCTGAGATATAGCAGAGAACAAGACACACAAGGTCCCTTTTCTTATGGAGCTTACATTCTTCGGGGCAAAGGGGCAGTAATAAATAAGTAAACATATGAATAAGATAATTTCAAATATTTGTAAGTGCCTTGAAGAAGTTAAAACAGGATAATATGATACAGAACAACTGGGGATAGAGTGAAGGAAGCGCGACTCATGAAATAGGGTGGATGGGCAAGGCCACTCTCAGGAGGTAACACATGACTTAAGGAGCCAGCTACCTGAAGGCCTGGGGGACAAGGGTTAGAGGGGGCAGCCAGTTCCAAGACTCTGAGGCAGGGATGGGCTTCGTGGGCTCCAGGAGCAGAAGAAAGGCCAGCGTGTGTGGAGCACAGTGAGCGTAGGTGACAATGCTAGGATGTGAGGTGGGAGAGGAAGGCAGGGGCCACATCATCTGGGAGTCTGAGGTTCCCTCCTAATGTGTTAGAAACCACTGGAGTATTTAAGCAGATAGTTTTAATCACCTGGGGAATTTGTTGTTAATTGGAAGCTCTGGTTCAGGAGGCCTGGGGTGGGGCCTGAGATTCTGCATTTCTAAGAGCAGATTCTGCTGTTGCTGCTGGTCCACAGACCCAACTTTGAGTGTCAAGGTTCTCATTCATGTTTAAAACGATCACTTTTCCCTGTGGAGAGTGGAGAGTGAATTGCAGAGGAATGAGTAGAAGCAGGGAGATCAGCTAGAAGCTATTGCAGTGGATACAGGGACGTGGACACTCAGGATGGTGTGACTGAGGCCTAGTATTGCAGTATAGAGGTTCCAGTAGGTTCCACTCAAGGGTCCTGCACAAGGATGTGCCCCAATATGAAGCAACCCAATATTTAATTTTAATAAGTATTTATTGTTTTCAATAAGTCTAATTTTCAGGTCCTACCTTTGTTCATTGAGTACCTACTATATTCTAAATCAGAGCTCCTCAAGCTGCACTATACCTAGGAATCACTTGGGGATGTTGCAAAATGTGAACTCTGATTTAATAGGTGTGAGTCTTTTCTGACAGGTAACATTGCTGGTGCTAGTCTGCAGAGTATGCACTGAGCTCTACTCCAGTAGGTATCAAATCATGCTGTGAGAATGAGTCATCTGGGAGATTTTGAAACTACCAATATTTGAATCACTCTTGAGATGAATTATCAGACTCTGGGGGAGGAGCCCAGATGTGGATTTTTTGAAGAAGTTGCCCAGGTGATGCTAATGTGTAGTTAAGGCTGAGAACCTCAGAGCTAGAGGCTTTCCCCCAATTTCCCTGGGAGGTGGCTAGTACTATTGTCCCCATTGCACAGACAAGGTAAATAGGGGCTAATTAACTTAGTTCTCCCAACTCCAAATTTAGTGCTTTTTTGTAGTACCATACTAATGCCCTACTTCCCTATTTGGGGCCAGACTCACTGTACTAGATAGATATTGAGGGGAGTATTGTATGAGGCAGGGTCCAATGAGGAAACAGAAACCCAGGTATTTCAAACAGCGGGCATCTAATGCAGGAGATTGGTTACAATGATGTTGAGAGGGCTGGAGGTGAAAAGAAAAAGACAGTTACAGAAGAGACAAAAAGGAAGGGATATTCCTAGAGACCAGGAAACCGCTCTGGTCCTGGGCTGGAAACTATGGACTTGCATCTGCTACCATGCTGTCAGAGATGCTGCTTCTCTCGCTCACTCTGCAACCACTGGGCCCACGCTTCCCCCAAAACCCCAACCCCACTTGGATCCAAGCCCTGTTTGAAAAGGATTATCAGTGGGAAAATGGGATTTGACTTATGCATTGGGTTTGAAGGCCATATTTGCTAGAATATGCCTCTTCTGTATGCAAAAGAATGCAATAGATATTCTGAACACTCTGAATACTGAAACTCTTAGCTATCGGTTGTGTCCTAGTGGTCACCATCAACGGGAAGCAGATATTGTTCTTTGGCATTTGGAGCCTGACCCTCTTCCACTCTGGGCCTTTCCCCTGTGGAGCGTTTCCACCTGCTGAGTCCTAGCGACTGGACACCCAGCTCCGCCATCCTCACTGTGTCACTGTCTCCTCCTTTTCCGTGGTTCCCCTTTCTCCACTGAGCCATGTGTGTCCTTACCAGGCTGCCCCCACCAGTGTTTGTTACTGAAAACCTGCTTTGTGCTTGACTCTGCCGGCCTTCTGAAACTTGACTGAATTTCTTCAATGACCAAGAAACGTTTGAAAGGAAAAAAAAACAACCGTGAAATTATAATGGCTCTTGTTGCTATTTTGACAGATTTTTGAAAATAAAGGCTAGTAAGGTTTAAAATAGAATCAAATGTCGTTCCCATAACTTGTGAAGAAAATGAATGCTTTGAAAAGCAGAGAAAGATCACTTCTTAAATGATACATTAAAAATGAAGTTAGAAAATTTCTTATGGCATCAGTAATCAATTCGTATTTATGAAACAAATTCCCATACTTGCATTTATTTACATAATTTCCTTCTCTTATGATTAATTTAATACTTAAGGAGAGAAGACATTACTGAAATAATGTTTGTTTTCTGCCAGAATTTCACCCGGTCCCAATTTCCATCTGTGAGAAGAAATTCTATTGCTTGGAACTAGGGAGAGAGAAAATCCCAATAATTTGATAGATTTTTTTTCCTGTTATTTCGTCTTCCACTCTGATTGAATTACTATTTGAGAATTACTATTTAAAAGTTTAAAAGACTTCATTTTCTCCCTAGCTGTGCTTTATAATTGGCCCAAGGAGGCCTGGTTTTACTCATCATATGTTTGACTAGACAGCAAATTGTTGCTAGCTTTCCCTGTGAAGAGGCAAAAGAGTTCTTCCATATTTCTGTATGCATCTGAGCGGTTTTTTGGAATTATTTTATTTGGTCCATCTAGAACAAATGACAGTCTATGAGGAATAAGAATGATGGCTTAACAGTTAACTACCACTGTAATACTATAATAGCAGTAAGTTAATCGCAAGTCAATTCAAAATCCAAAAGGCATCACAGATCAGTACCTGGTGCTTTTGCAATCATCCTTAGGGGATGTTAAAAGCCTGTCATTAGGGCATAGAAAATATCAGTGAAATAGTGATGATTTGTTTAAATTGCTTTCCAGGAAAAACCAAGATAAACCTCAGTTTATTTGTTGTGTAGGCAAGAAGGGCCTTTCCAACTGTCCTATCTCGTCTGTGTTTTGAGGAAAAAGACAGACACACGCATGTACCTATTGCATCTAATTGTCGTATGCCAATCATGGTTTTATTTACAAGATATAGCTGTTTGAGAGAGATTGTTGCAAAAACTGTGGTTTTGGTTTCTTGTGTTTCAAATGAAAAGAGCAAGAAGGAGACATAAGTCCTGATCACGAGCAGTTGTGGAGGCTGTTGGCTTGTTTTGTTAAGGAGAATGGTGTGCAGCCTTTCAGAAGGGAACTAAGAACTATCCTTCCTCCCAAAGGTGTGAGTAGCCTGAGGAAGGTTGGGGGGATTTTTTCCCATCTGCACATCCCTTCATCTGTGATTATTTTTACAAAGTGAGAATATTATTTAAACCATGTACTTTAATTGGCTGGAGTATTTGATATGTTTAAAAAGTGTAAGACCGTTTCCTCGGTAGGCATATGCTTGCACTTAGTCCTAATTCCTACCCTTGGAGGCAGCAAATACAGCATGGCCCTGTCTGTGTATTTTAAGAGGTTTCTTATAACAGGGCTGGTCTGTGGCAATACTGGTGACCAGCACTTAGAGGATTTACAAACCACTCTGTCGTGGTGATGACATACTCAGTGTGGTTCTGGAAGCTAAATAAAACACAGGAAAGAGATATTCAATAAAATAAAGAACACATCTATGTAATTATTGCCAGAAATGAAATTCTGAAACCCTAAATTTGAGTGTGGTCGAGGCACCTGAAGATTCCTGTAGATAAACAAACATCACTTCCCAGATTAAAATTTCAGGAAAGAAACATCTATATCCAGTGTCTTATTTAGATCAAATATTTTGAAAACGTTTTGACTGATCATAGGAGAAACAGGGAGCAGATGTTGAGGGAGACAGGTGCCCACAAAAGAAACATTCCCTTCTTAGTGACTCTGTTTGCCATTATGCAAGACTGCAGAAGCAGTTCATCCGTGCCAACATCACTTATTTTCTACTAGGAGATTTTTGGCCAACTCAGAAGATACTGACCATTACTGTGGAATTGTTTTGTGATTTAAAATACAGATCTCTGGGGGCCAGTCCAGCGGCATAGTGATTAAGTTTGTGCACTCCGCGTCAGTGGCCCGGGATTCGCAGGTTCGAATCCCTGGCGCAGACCTATGCACTGCTTGTCAAGACATGCTATGGCAGCGTCCCACATACAAAATAGAGGAAGATGGGCATGGATGTTAGCTCAGGGCTAATCTCACCAAAAAATAAGAAGAAGAACAGTACAGATCTCTTTAAAATATAAAAATAACTTTTTCTTTTACAAAGACTAATTTTTTTAATGATAGTGATCCAATCAATGCGATTACAGTTTGAGCTTAAGGGACACCCTTTTCTCATGGTTATATTCTAACCTAAATCTGGATTTTTCTGAGGCCATTTCCGTGGGAAATAAGCTAATGTCTTTCAAGCTTCTACTCTACTAATACTCTACTGTACTAGACTCATTCACTCAAGTTATCTCATTTAATCTCCAAGATAACTTTCTTAGGCATTTTGCAGGTAAGAAAACTGAGGCTCTAAGAGGTGAGGTAATTTGCAAAAGGCCACATGGCACGTAGGTGGCCGATTCCAGATCCCAGACTCAGCTTTGTCTGCCCAAACTGTATCATCTCTCGAAAACACCTCAATAGCCATGGTTCAATGTGACACGGGCCTAGCACGTTCAACTGCATTTGTCGTCTGGCTAGGTTTTCCATTTTATCTGAAGTTAACCACACTTCCAGTATAATCCAAGTGTTGATGGTTTATTTTTGTGTGTTTTGTTATTTCTCCCATTTATAGTACCTGGCACAATGAGCTGGATATAGCACATAATTAATGAATACTTGCTGAATTAATGCATTTTCATGTATCTTGAGTCCCATGAAAGCTGTTTAACTTGCAGGGGTCAGAGTAACTTTGGTTAGAAAAGGTGCAGAGATGGGGCCGGCCTGGTGGCGCAGTGGTTAAGTTCACGCACTCTGCTTCGGCGGTCCGGGGGGGTATGCAGGTTCGGCTCCCGGGTGCAGACCGACACACTGCTTGTCAAGCAATGCTGTGGCAGTGTCCCATATAAAGTAGAGGAAGATGGGCACAAATATGAACCCAGGGTCCATCTTCCTCAGCAAAAAGAGGAGGATTGGCAACAGATGTTAGCTCAGGACTAGTCTTCCTCACACACACAAAAAAAGAAAATGTACAGGGATGGATTATCTCCACTGTGTCTTCTACCTTTTCAAATCCTATTTCAAGGGCTAGTTCATACCATCGTCTCATTTATCTAGCTTTCACTGCCCTATTTAGTCATCGAGGCAGAATTGTTTCTTCTTCTATGTATGACTTAGCGCTTTATATATGCTTTTGTGTAATTTGTTTAAAAGTAAGAATGATAACTTTCATTTATTGTGCACTGTGCCAGACATTAAGCTCAACACTCTACAGATGTTGTCCTTTTTAATCCTCAAAACAACCGTGGAGACAACAAACCTTAGGCATCATGATCCTCTGTTACAGGTGAGAAAAGGAAAGCTCAGAGGAGTTAGATAACTTGCCCGCGGTCACAGTGAGTGAATTTCAGAGATGATGTAGGAAGCAGATCTAACTGTTTCCTAAAGCCTGTGCTTTCAACTTATTCTTTTATTTTTAATTGAGGCAAAATTTACAAAAAGTACATCCACATATCTTAAGTGTACAGTTTGATGAGTTTTGATAAGCACACACATCTGGTGTAACCATCAACCCAATCAGGATATAGAACATTTCCACTGCCCGGAAAGTTCCTTCATGCCCCTCCTCTGTCAGTTCCAGCCACTCAAGATTGAGGCTGCCTGTTTTTGAACTTCAGAAAAATTGAACTAGAGAGTATTTTTTTTCTCTCACTTTTTTCACTCAACATACTATTTTTGAGATTCATCCATGTTGTGATACATACTGGTAGCCACCATATCAATGGTTCTCTCATTTTTATTGCTGAGTAGTATTCCATTTTATGAATATGCCACAGTTTCTTTATCTACTCTCCTGTTGGTGGGCATTTGGATTCTTTCCAGTTTTTGGCTGCTGTGAATAATGCTACTGTGAACATTCTTGTACCTGTCTTTTCGAGGACATATGTTTTCACTTCTCTTGGGTAAATACCTAAGTGTGGAATCGCTGGTCATAGAATAGAAACATGTTTAACTTTATAAGGAACTGCCAGTGTTCCAAAGTGGCTGTACCATTTAATACCATTTTACATTCTCATCAGCAATGTGTAAGAGTTCTAGTTCTCCATATCTTCTCCGACATTTGATATCGTCATTTTTTTTTAAGTTTTACGCTACCTTTTAAAATGCCCTCTTTCCTACTTGACTGTGAGCATCTCAAGGTCAGGAAATAGGTGTCACTCATCTCTGTAACCACAGTGCTTAACTCGGTGTCTGGCACGAAGACGATGCATGTGAAACTTATTTTAAGGATTGCAAAAATGGCAGTCGAGGTGCCTTCTAGCAATGAAAATCTATCCTTCTGACCTTCTGCCATGTGGCATGCCGATAGTTGTAAACTGAAAGGGCTTTGGACAATCATCTTGAGAAGGTAGCAGCCTTTCAAAAGGGAGGTGGCAGATGGGTGATCCTTACTGAGGAAGTGAGTGAACAGCCAGGCATCGGCCGTCCTAAGTAAGGGAGCCTGGTGAGTCCCACTATTTCCTGAGAAGCTGTGCTTCAGCAATAGGCCCGTCTGACATGAGAAGTCCACTTGGACATCACTGAAGGCAGGTGTCAACCTCTGACCTACTGTCTTATAGAGTGATGTTTTAGTTATCTATTGCTGCATAACAATATCACAACAAATTTAGCAGCTTAAAACAACGCATATTTATTATTATGGATCGGTGTCTGGGCGTGGCTTAACTGGGTCTTCTGCTCCACTGGCTGCAATCAAGGTGTTGGCTGGGGCTTTGCTTGCAAGCTCAACTGGTTGTTGGCACGATTCAGGTCCACGTGGGTTGCTGGTCTGAGGGCCTCAGTTTCTTGCTGATTGTTGACCACAGTCCCCCCATAGTTCCTTGCTATGTGGGCCTCCCCAACATGGCAACTTGCTTCCTCAAAGCCAGCGAGGGAGCCTGTCCTAGCAAGATGGATGTTGGAATTTTATGTAACATAATCCCAGAAATAATATTCTGTCGCCTTTGAAATATTCTGTTGGTTAGAAGCATGTCACAGATTCCACCCACATTCAAGGAGAGAGGATTACAGGAGGATACGAATCCCAAGAGCTGGGGATAACTGGGAGGCCATCTTTGTGTCTGTTGATCAATTAAAATTGTTTTTAAAAAGTAGAAAATACAGATATTATGAGGAAAATAGTGGCTTTGACCCAAAGAGGGTATTAAATTTTTTACTGTTCTAATGAATAGTTTCAGGGGCTCCAACTTTACCCCAACACAGAGACGGTGTTGTGGATAAATTATCTGCAGTTAATGTCCACTGGTACGGAAGATTGACAGGAAGGCATGAAGTGATTTCTGGATAAATACCTCTCAGTGGGTTCATTCAGTGTAGATGAATTGAGTCTTTTCTATGATCTGTTACTGGACAGAGCTTCTGCTCCGAAATTTGCCATGGATTAAAGAGGTAGGAAGGTTGGCAGAGTGACCCCTGTAACCCAAGTGTGGGAAGCCAAACTTTTTGGCAATGAATTTGCTCATCTGGAATAGAGTGACTGATGCAGACCAAACACAGAAAAAAATGTAAGGGTCATATGAAACTAAATTGTTCATGCTTTTTGGGAGAGTATTTTTAATTTAAAAAGTAAGTCATAGTATAAACAGTGGTACAAACAAAATATTTTACTTGTTAGAAGATACCTGGAAGATGTTCAGGATTTAACCCTTAGCCTTGGTGAGTTTAGACAGTCAAGGAAGACAGCAGAGCCTTGTCTGACCATGTGGTGTTTATTTCTGCCTATCTTCGATCAGTAAGGATTTTGAGTGCCCTGAATGGTTTTCCAAATTTAAACCAAACACAAAGGTTCATATCCAGACTTTGGGGAAACATTATTATAATCCTTTAATAGTTTAGAAAGGTTTGAGACACTAAAGGCCACATAGCTGGACTTAGAAAACAAGTTTGTTTCAAAATTCACTTCCTTAATAAGCTGTATAACCTACTTCCTTGAGTACAGGGATTAATCATTTCAAAGAAATGGAAAATAGTATATTTATCTCTTCTAGTTTAAAAAGACAGACAATATTAATAGACATTTGGAAACTTGCCACATTTCAAATTCATTCTAGGCCTTTTACATTGAGAGCCAAAAAAAAAAAAAAAAAAAGCCTCTTTTGATGGATGCAGTTTGAAAGAGTAATTCTATTTTAGTTACAAAATAACAATAATGGTGACAAGTTATATAGCGCTTATTATGTGCCAGGTACTGTTCTACCCAGCATAGTATATATAGTATATAAATATATATTAGTAATATATGTATATACACATAGATTATTAGTATATATATACACATACATATATATGTAATATATATTACATATATATACTAATTTAATCTTCGTAACCACTTGTTAACAAAAAATTGGAAATATATATATACCAGCTTCACATATTCTCTTTTAAAACAGTATTCTCCTCCTGCTGGTTCCCTTGTTAGTGAGTGAAATAAATATTTGCTTCATGCTCACTTTATATTTGCATGAGAGTAGTGTTTTAACTTTTTGAAAATTGTGCTTTGATAAATCCTATGACATAGATGCTCTTATTCCCATTGTATGAATGAGGCAAAAGAGGCACAAGGAAGTGGGGCAGCTTGCCGGAGCCTTCACAGCCAGGCCATAGTGGAGCCAGCATTGGAACACCAGCAGCGTGGACCCGAGTCTCTGCTCTTAACTGTCACACTATCCTCAGTCTTGAGGAATTTGTGTTCTCTTTCCTGCGTGGGCCATAGCCACCCTTACTGACACTAAAGAACAGAATCAACAAAAGAATCCAAGACAAACCAGCGCATTCCAGCTTAAGGAAAACAAATAAACCAAAAAAGCACACTCTCTCCAGCCCGGCCCAAGCTTCTGGGTTAGGACAACCAATCTAAGAAAGCCACACTTCACCATTTTAAGGAAAATAAATGCCTAACACTAATGGCCTGCTTATGATTCTGAAGGGCAACATAAAATGCTTCCCAAATGGGTTAAAAACCAACCGCAAATGTTGCAGGAGTTGTTGGAGCTCTATGAAAAGTCTCAATGGGCATCTCGAAGTGTCGTCTCCAGGTTGACATATGGGATCACAGAGGAGCCGAAAGGGAAGACATTGAACACTGATGAATCATTCTTGAAGAGTAGTTGTGGCCTCGCTGGTGTCGTGGACTCGATGCTACCACCTGCCCCCACCACAGTCCCTCTTGTTCCGCTCTGAAGAGGCCTTCAACAGAGCCACAGTTGGAAGCCAGCAAAGACATCCTGCTGGATCCATCCCAGGACACTCTGTGGAAGGCTTGCATGGCATTGGGGCATTCCTGGGCTGGAGGTAAAGCAGAGCCTCAAGACCCCAAGGTATCTGTCTTTGAAGCCCACCATATCAAAATGGCCTTGAAATGGCATTGCAACATTCTGGAACTTATCCTTGCAAAGCAGACAGCTCAGGACCTCCTGCTCTCCTTTGGAGGACTTGAGGGGGAAGATGGCAGTAAGAGCAGAGGATGGCCCAGCCTGCCCGTGTGGACTCCGCTGAAGCTGGGCTACCTCCTTCTCCTGGACATCTTGAGTGACCAACAGTAATTGTCATGGACATTTAGCACCACTTGTCCTGAAATGTAGCCTGGGGACAGTCTAACCAGCTGCCCCTTCAGATTACCCTGGTTTAATTTACTTTAAAAAAATTGCAAATAAGTAAATATATATTATTATACATATAAATAAATCAATTAGTAAATATATACACATATATACATATTTATTTATAGTTTTTACTGATAATAAAATAAAACATTCCCATTATAAAAATAATTCAGACATCACAGAAATTTATAAAGAAAACAGGTAAAAATCCCCTGAAATCCAGTCACTCACAGATATTGCTTTACTTACTGAAAAATGGACATTAACCTATCATGCAAATGTCTATGCATATATACCTACATAAGATACATATAATTGTATGGGAATTTGACCACACTAAGAAGCTGTTAGTAAACTTTTCCACCCAGCAAGGTGTGTGGAGTTCTTTTACGGTCATTAAATGCTGATCCAAACTATTGTGTTAGTCAACAGAAATAAGAAGAATGTTGTGACTAGGTTTTCTTGGGGTGAGGAGACAACTGAGAATAGAATTATCAGAACATCTGGGCTTGTGCAGATTTTTCTAAATCTTTGAAAACTTCATGTGTCCATGGGGATGAGGAAGTATGTGCAGGGCATGAATGAAGCCAGGAAGAGCCCTCCGGCCCAGTGGCTGGTTGCTTAGGGACCAGCAAACAAAGAGACAGAAGTGGTGATGTTCACCCTGTGGTTTGGACCCTGGAGCTGGCCCTCAGAAGGCCTCGAGAGTGAGGCGCACACTGCGTGGGGCTGGGAGAGGGTTTACACGATGACTTTTTACTCTTGTTCATACAAGATGCTCAGAATCCTAGGATGATGGCTGGTACTGATTTAATTAGCAGCAAAAAGAACCAAGCAAACCAGCAAGCAGATCCTTTCATCTCTCTACAGAAAGGACGTTTTTAACTTAGGAATCTGTGATAAAGGCCAGTGTTGTAATTAAGAAAGGACCTAAAGCAAAGCAGCGTTATGACCATTGTGTTTAAAATGTTTAGAAACAAACATGGACAAAGACCACTGATTTTTCCTTTGGGAAAAAGTGACAGTCCACGTAAATAGATAAATTACACTAAATCTATGAAAAACACATGTTGTGTTTGGTTAAATGCTAATCTCTTGTTTACCCTCCTGCCACCAAGGCTCAGGGGCATGTCCTGGATCAGAATGTATGTTTGAATGATTATAGTACAGGAAAAAGGCCTAGTCTTGTTCATGTTACATTAAGGTTCCTATTCTCAAACTTACTTATTTTCAACCCAGAGATTCTACCGAAAGAGATACTACTGTGTATCACTTTGTAAACCAAATCCATTTTTTCATCCATTTGCATAAGGAAATATAATATTCAAAGCTTTGGAAGCATAGGAAGTTGCTTCCAGCGTATGCGAGAACTGCCTAGTGAACTCTGTTCCCTTTTCCCTTTGCCTAGAATGCAATTCTTTCTCACCAACCCTCTCTTTGTCTCTTAATTCCTATTTATCTTTCTCAGTGGAGCACAGATAACGCTTTCCCCAGGAAGCCTTTGCTGATGTCTCCAAATCTGAGTTGGTTATTCCTCCTCTGTGCTTCTCCATCCTTCCACTTCTCACGCCTGGTTACAATTGCCTGCAACCCGTCTCCATCCCTCACCAGGCAGATGGTCTACAAGGATCAGAAGCACATCACCTAGGACAGTGCCTGCCTCACAAAGTTAGTAAACATCTTGAATGAATGAAGGCATTTGTCCTGTAGTAGGGGGACTGCTGGGCACCGCTAACACTTCTCCCTCCCAGGGCCACCTCCTCACCCCGTGTTCCCCCAAAACCTTGGTGTGACATTTGCGATTTCCACTCCACTAGATACCTAAGGACAAAAATGTGCAACTTTTGCATCATGTAGCAAGCTTCTTTATTCCCCAACAGATATCATACATGATTAAGTCTGACAGCTCATGGCAGGTAATTGATCAAAAAAACAACAACAAAAATTTAAAGCCAAAAGCAAATCTGTAGCCTTTGGGATAAGATCACTTTGACCGAATTATGGAACTATGACTTGGAAACACTGCAGTGACTGTTCCAAGCACAGTCCCCCTGCCACCTTCTGGCCTGGAGCCTGCACTCTTCTCTGTGCTCCTGAGCCCATTCTGTAGGATCTTGGAGTCGGGGGATGGATCTGGGCATTGCAAGCACGTGGAGGGTGGACATGATTGTGAGTGTGTGTGGCTGGGGAGGAACTTGCCCAATCTATTTCAAGACGATAAATTACACCCTTCCAGAAAGACTGTTCTATTTCCTTCAAAAGCTCTTGCCTACTCTTTCTTTTCTTCTTTTGCAGAACTGAGGATTAAACTGTGTGTTCTTCATAGTTAGTTATGCTCTTAGCACTGTGGTATGCTGTCTAACAAGTTAGTTATAATACTGGCTTTGTCCTCGCGTTTCATTTCAGGGAAAGGTTATTCATGGAGAACCAAATCATTTTAATATCATTATGCTTTTGGAGAAGACAGTGTGATACAGTTTTAGACAAACGTGGCGTTGGAATAGAAATATTCGGGAGGAGAAGGAGCGAGGGCAGTGGGAGATGAAAGATCCTGTCTCCTGGCTAATTGAAGTTAGTATGTGGATGGTGTAAATCAGTGTAATGGGCAACATTTGGGTGAAGAAGGTAGAAGTTAAAGGTAGAAAAATATTTTAGTAGCCTCTGTTGTTGAAATAGCTTGAGACCAACAGCTTGAGACCGTGGTTGACATCAGTTATTTCAATGATAATTCTCCATTAGCGTCCTTTCTAGTTTTTTGCACAGTGTGCTTAGAGGAACCGATCTCTTACAACCTACTCCCCTTGCCATGGATTGTTTCTTGTCAATGCTCCAGCAATTCACTTTGAGTCCCAGAACACTCAGCTTTTCAGAGGGGAGGAATTCATGCCCAGAAGGCAGCAAAAGACCATCCTAACTAAAGAGGTACCATTTCTTGTGAAGGCCAGGTGGGGAAGGCCAGTGGGGACTGGCAGGAGAGAAGGGACGTGCTACCTTCTGGAAGGGTCTCTGCTCACATAGAGAGGATCTGGTTAGAGCCTGAGAGCCAGGTAACTAAGGAAATTAAATGGCAGTTTCCATTCAGAGTGAAGAGGAATGCAAGGCAAGTGGGGTCTTGCGTCTGGAAGCAATTTTGGCCGAGGCCCATTTCATCTCTTAGTGCACATACACACAGGTAGAAATCTGTAGATTTTTTTCACCTGAGTTTTGTTCACTAATGATTGTGTTACTTCAGGAGAAAAGATGACTTGTAGAGACAAGAGATTAGCTAGACAGCTTTGCAGGGCGTGTGCCCCTGGAATGAGCTCACAGCTCCCGCCGCAGGTGCTGGACAATATAAATTGTATTGTGTGAATTGTGCACACTTGAAGTGGCAGCAACTAGGGCAGCATATAGACCTGGCAACAATCCTTTGACAGGTGAAGCATTTATGCCTTTGTATTTAGGGAAAAAATTCCAACGTTCTACAACCTAGGAAAATCACTTACAACTTTGAAAAATACCTTTGATTAATATTATATAAGGTAGATATGGTAAACATTCACAAAAATGATTCATGCTAAACAAATAAACAAAACCAGAATAAACCCATTAGCATAACCTTGTGCATTAGAATCAGGGGATGTGCAAACCAAGTTTTATTCATAGGAAGCAGCTACAGCTGAGACGTACAAGCAGGGTGCTGTTTATATAAATGTCCTTAACAGTAGCCTTTCTTTAGTCATATAAATGCCAGTGACTAAGGCACAGCCACCTCTTTAAGAGATGGGATGAGAGTTGACGGGTGGGCTTCCCCATGTAATCCCTTGTGTAAGACTGGGGATTATCTAGGTAAATCAGGTATTTATGTGCAAGCTATTTGACGTGGTCAGGAGCACTGCCTTTGAACTGATTAGAACAGAGTGATGAGTATCAACTTGCCCACAGTTACATTTCAGACTAGTCTTCATACCAGAGCTGACTGAGCTCTGGGATCCAAACTGCGTTACAGTGGCCAAATCCCTGACTTTCTCCTTTTCCTCCTTTTTTGAGATAACATGTTATAATGAATAATTTCTTACAATTGGATTATTAGAGAAACTCTGACAATGAGAACTTTGTGCTACATATATATTTTATATATATGCTTTTTTAAAATATATTTGAAGGAGAGAATGCAGGAGTAGTAGTATGTTATGTTAGGGTTTGGGTTTTTTTGTTTTTTGGGGGTTTTTTTGGTGAGGAAGATTGTCCCTGAGCTAATGTCTGTGCCAGTCTTCCTCTGTTTTGTATGGGACGCTGCCACAGCATGGCTTGATGAGTGGTGTGTAGGTCCACACCTGGGATCTGAACCCACGAACTCTGGGCCATGGAAGCAGAGCACGTGAACTTAACCACTATGCCACTGGGCTGGCCCCAAGATTTGGGGACTTTTTTGATCATTTTTATGAGGAGCTTGATTAAGAACATCTTGAAAAAGGCGAGCACATTCAGTAAACAGAACTTGGCTTCAAGCGTCAATTTTCACCAACAAGGTCCACGACAAATTGTAAAAACTCAAAGGAGAGGTGCAGATACTGTTATGTTCAACTTTCCTTTACAATTTTATCTCCCATGGTGTGCACCCTGTCCCCCGCAGCACACAAGCTGCCCATGTGTGGACGGGCCAAGCTGCCCATCATTCTCATCACTTATGCTGTTCCCCTACTGTAAATGCCCTTCCCTTTATCACATCTGAGTTGAATCATGTGCACCCTTTAAGGCATGGCTTAAGTATTACTTCCACTATAAGTTCTGCCAGACCTCTAGTTCTTCCTCTGAATTTACAATCAGTCAGCCTATTAACACAGCTTAAGAATAATTAGAGGGTTGTGGGCAGGTGTGGAAGTACAGAGGTCTCAGCACAGAATGTGTACGCTGTGACTTTAAATGCTTGATTATATTCATCTTAACCTCAGTTCTGCCTATGAGGAAGGTAAGACTCAGCGAAGCTACATGACTTGACCAATATTATACAGCCTGTAAGTGGGGAAGCCAGGACCCAGGTGTCCTTAAACGGCTCTCACTTCTTACAAAATTTCCCAGATGTTTTAAGAGGAAGAAGCATAGCGAGGTTTCTCCACCTTTGTTTATTTTTTCTGTCTGATCCAGGCCTGGGCAGCTAGTGGTTGAGAAACCACAGGATGGTGGTTTCTCCTGTCAGTGGACGAGGACACTCACCAGACGAGAATCCAGAACTGGGGTAAAAATGGAAAAATCCAGGTGTATATTGATTGCAAGGAGTAGTGTTTACCTGCAGCAACAGTAAGGAATGATTTTGTGTAAAGCAGACTCACGTGCTGTCTTCTGAGACTGGGAAATCACTGCAAGAACTGGGGGCGAGTATTATGTATTGATGTAATAATTAGTACTTATTCTTGCCCATTTCTAAAATGTCAAAATCAATAGTCGTAGCAAAGAAAAAAATTGTAACTTGACAGAATAGAATGTTCTAGAGGCCAGTCTACTGGGCAGTGAAAGGGGTCAGGAATCTTTCCTCTGGTTCCTCTTGTTTTCCCTCAGCACACAGTGCTTCTCCATGCAAAACCAAGCATGTCCCAAAAGAAGGAGGTGTATTTTCTCAGAAAGTGCTAGTAAAAATATTTATAAATTTGGTTTGCATTATGTATATTACCGTTTTATTCATAAAATATTTAAAATCTAGGTAAGCTAAGTCAAAAACGCTACTTGTACTCTGCAATATTTAGGTCTAGAAGTGGTCATGACTGTGAATATTATGTTGGCTTCAAACCTTCAAAAATGAATTTGGCCACTTTGGTAAACATCGCTTGGATGTCTTGATAAAGTGCAAGTGGTATATATAGCAGTTCGATGACTCCGTTTGTTGTGGCACTTTCAAGGGTGACTGTTAGAGGAATTTGGCTCAAAATACAGCCCTCTCTGCTGGTATTTAGGTGATTTTTGAAGATTAGTGATGAGAATAGTTGCTCAAAATGATCCCCGGAGTGGAGTAACAGTGGCGCCCACTTTTGAAATTGTCTTTCGAGTGCTCTTTGGGGCCTGGGGTCATGGTATTTCAAGCTTTGGAGTGACTCCACATAGAACTGAATCAAGCATTGAATTTTCAGTACGGTGTCTAATTCTGTGATCAGAGATTCAGTAGGGAAAAGTTGGCCATTTTCTTAAATTCCTTGGCTTTTTAGGGAAAAGTTGTTTACTTTTAATTTTTAGTATGGAGAATGTAAGGAAAGAGAAAACACTTGGTGGTTAGACCAGCCGAGTCCATGCCAAAGTGAAACGGAACGTGTACCAATCAAATCTGTTTAATATCTAGGACCAGTGGGGACCTTTCTCTCCTTGCTGGAGAAAAATATATACATATTTATAAGATACATGTGTAAGCTAAATATAAATATTATGTATTATATAAATATTATATATATATATACATTTTTTCCTCTCTATCTCTCTCTCTCAAATAGTGGAAATTCAGAGAAGAGACAAATGAGTGTGGCTTAGAATTTTGAAAAGTAGACTTGAAAGAAGTAAGATGGTGCCTGAGTGGCTAAAATTTGGATGGGTGAAAAGTGATAAAACACTTTAGGTGCAAAAACAACAAAATCCGTCTTTTGTGAACTGGACAGATGTTCTGTAAACTTGACTTAAATGTTCTTGAGAATGTGCAGGGAACTTGTTTAAAAATAGAATGAGTCTTGTCAATTGAGACAAATATCTTCCCAAGACAAATATCTCTTACCAATATGCACAGCTTTATGTGACATATTTATATCAACTTTAGAATATATGTGTGGTACATAGAAAGAGAGAGAGTTTTTAACTCTTCCCTACTTTATCCCATGACAACATTGATTATTTTATGTTAACTAAAAAATAAAATAACATACTTTTGAAAACCTGTGATGGGCCCCCAAACCTTACTTCTTTCACTGGTTTGAAAGATTTTTCAAAATCCCTGATTTTTTAAAATTACTGGTGTTGTACAGGCAGAAGAACCAGTAGTGTGTTGTGGTCTGAGCAGTGAGGGGAATCTGCAGTGGGCTCCGGAAATGGACTGTTGCCAGTCTGTCATGGCACTGCCATTGCTAATTGTCCCTTCTTGGGAAAGTTTTTTGAGCTCTCTGAGGATTTCTTTTCTCATCTACAAGATGAGAAAGCCATATCCACCTGAAGATTGAATGAGAGAGCCATACGTAATGATTTGCCTAATGCACGATCCACTATTGGCACATAACAAATATTCATTCTTTTCCCTATTTTTCTGGACCTCAGGAAAGGATCAAGTGTTCCCTACCTAAAAATCCATTTTCCACTGTTTCATTTTTCTATTAGCTAGTATAACCTAATTCTCTATTTCCAGTTTTCATCATCACGATTTCATTAGCATATTCAATTTCTCATATTATTTATAACCCTATATTATTATTTTTTATAATCCTTATAAGTTATTTTTGCTCCACTGCCTCTTTGAACTATCATGAAATATATTTTCTCCATTGCCGAGTGGTTTCTTCAATTATTCTCGGTTTCATAGAAAAGCATTCACATACGCTCCTATGATTTATCTTTTTATGGCCCTCACAGAGCATGATTTTTTTTTTTAGGTTTGTAATGACTCTGCTTGAGTCTAAAGTATTCAAGGCCTCTAGACCAACCAGAGTCTTGTTCTTCTTGTTCCCTTCTTCTCTTGTAAAACCTTCGCTACAAAATCCTTCACAAGAATCCTTTAGTTCTCCTATACTCAGCTCTAACTTTAATCCTTGTGTCATGAAATTGGACTCCCTCATCTTCATGCAACCCCAGATCCTGCCATTTCAGTGGGCGAAAATCAGGATGTGTTTGCCTGGCATTCACAATAGAGAAAAATCTATGACACTTATGTCATTTGCCTGGCATAAAGTCATTCCTGAAAGAAAAACTCATTTTGCGTTAACCAGCTTTCCCTTCCCATTCCTGCCTTTCTTAGGTAGTGTTGAAGTTATGTATATGTTAAAGTCATTTTGTTTGTCAAATTCTGTGCTAAAAAGAGGCATGCCCATGTTAAAAAGTCTTCTTGATATCATCAATATCCCTGTTCTTGATATTATTCACACTTATTTGCATGCTTGAAATCTACATGATAAAGTGATTTTAAAACGATGAGCAATTTCATTTGCTTGTTGCCATAAGGGGTCTTCAGGGAATCTGAGAACTGGAAGAAGGTCAGGACGTCACCATGCGCCTCCTTCCATCCAGCGAAGGAATCTTCTCCTTACTGTTGGGCAGGGGCTGGTCAGTATGACTTCATCATTGCCACTTAGAGGATGCTGCTCTGAGGCCCCGTTCCACTTCAGACAACTCCTTAGACTGAAAATTCCGTCTTTCGATGAGCTGGTGCCCCCTTTGCACTGTAACAATTAAGTTATTTGGGGTAGGCATAGATTCATTTGATTGATGTTTTCTGCTGTTGGAGAAAACTTTTTTGTGAAGAAGCAGTCCAACAAGCAAGTTGATATTAAGTAGACTGGAATATACTTGGAATTCACAAGTGTGAAAACCAGGAAAGGAGTCGTTTGTTTTCGTACTAAGATGAACTCCGATTTCCTTCCAGCAGAGCTCATGCTGGTCTTTGCTCCCAAGTCCTGTATCTGCCTCCACCCTCACACTCAGTCCTTTAGTGGTTCAGAAAAGTGAGTGATTTGCTGCAACTTTGAAGGACCATTAATATTTCCAGGTCTGTGATGAATTCAAGGCAGCCAGGCTTTTTAGAAGGACACCTCTTGCTGGGTGTAAGAAAGCACACTCCCCCCACTCATTTTGTTGAAAGGCAGGATCAAGACTTTGCTAGAAAAGAAACGGATCTACCATGTGCTAAAGAGTATTTATGACCTCCAGTACACATTATCTTTCAGAATAATAATAGAGGCATAGGAATGCCCAAGTCCTGCCAGGCTTTTAAAAATTACATTTCATTCACGCCCACGTATAACCTCCCGTCATAAATCCTGAAAAATGTGGAGGAGGACAGTGACAGGCCATTCTAGGGCATAATGAGGGATGCATATTTCACTGCCTGGACTGATGTTTATGCATGTGATTACTTAGAAGAGGTTTTATTTCAAGCACCATGTCTTTCAATTGGCTCTATTTTAAATATAATCAGAGCTAGCCTTTATTGTATGCATGCCAAGCAGGTTATAAATGGTAATTCTAATCTCCCCAGTCCTATGAGGTAAGTTTTATTCTTTTTTTCTTACCTAATGGGGAAACTAAAACCCAGAAACTTGAAGACCTTGCCCAAGGTCCCATCCGGTAAGGAGATTGCCACTGTGGACTATTTCAAGGCAAAGCCTGTATTCTTTCCCCTGTTCCTCCAGCTCATCTTAGGCAAGGATTTTCTGATTTTTAGCCACTTATTTGTTTGGCCTTTTTGTATTTTTGGGGGGTTGGGGGTGTTTATCTGTGCCTACAGAGTAACACATGGAGGTATAAGAATCCTCTTTTATCTTCCAATATTATAGTTCTGTGAACCACAAAATCTCACCAAAATCCTATTAAATCTGATACAGAATAGAACTAGAGAGATGAGAGAAAAAGAAGAGATGATGGATTTATTGAAACTCACTCTTTTTTCATAGACACTGCCAGACTCATTGTGAGATTACCAGTTAATTTTGTGAGGATTACTGTTCTGAATGATTGCAATAATTTCTGCTGCTCTATTAAAAATCCTGTTTTACATTTGAAGACCTAGTAAAGAAGAAGCTATGATCTTTTTGTTGTGTTATTTGAAAGTTTATATGAAAGTCTGATCCCAGATGGGATAGTTCTGTCTACACCACAACATCTGTATAAGAGCGACTTTGCCATCAAACCCATTTCATCCACACGCTTTCTAAATCAGCATCAGCATTTATGAACAACTCTTTAAATCTCTTGTTCACGTGCATATCGTTTTAGTGCAGTTTATTTGAAACACCCCATAGAATGTTCCTTCATATTCATTTCCCTAAAGCATGAAAAGAATTGGCAAGTGACAATTAACTTCTCTGTCAAACATACGACTGTTTCATTTAGAATATGAAAGACACAGCCGCTCATTTACCAGTGGCCTTAGGCCATGGCCCAGAAACCCATCAAGCAGGAGAGAGAGCTGGAAACACATCTTTTTTTATCCATTTAGAAATATGTATGCTTTGATGCCAACCATCAAGCAAGTGTGGTCCACAGCCCAGCAAGAGTTATTTCATTCACACAACATCCCCAAGGCCCGAGGGTGACTTGCTCATGGTGTTTCCCCACTTGGTCCTCACAGACTTCTTCCGTCCGGATTCTGGGTTCAGCCTTCCCCCAGGATCCCAGCAGTGATGTTTTGGCACACACAGTGGCTGCAGGAAACCCTCCAATCTGCCCACTGTCCTGCTGTGCACAGACAGAGCCCTGAGGTAGTGTGGACTCGGGTTCCCACGAGTCTGAACTCAAGTTCAAGTCCAGCTGGGACACTGCCCAGCCATGTGACCTTTGGGCTCAGATTCCTTCCTTGTACAAGGATCCTCGTTCTGCCCTGCTGATGTCCCAGGGTTGATGGGGTTGCTGCTTAGGTGGTGCACGGGAACATTAGCGCTCCATACACAAGCTCATCCCAGATGTGCCCTGAAGTCCTTGGCATCTTTGCATGAACTTCCTTTTGCCTCTTAAGTGAGACTACATCTTCTGATCTTGATTTCAAGGTCCTGAGGACATCATCCACTTAGATTCGCCATCCTGCAGGGATATGCAGACGCCCTGTCCACCTCTGAGTATTGCACCCCAGGCACCAGGTATCCTGGCCAGGGGCACCTGCTCCTCTTTTCTTCAAAACACAGCTGGAGAGATTCCCCCTACATGGAGCTGTGCCCGACTCCATTACAGGAGTGCATCTTCCTGGGGCCCCCAAACAGGCTGCCCTCCATCTGCCTGGAATGCTCTTTCCACTCCCTCCTTCTCTTCCTTGAGTTTAGGGGTCTCTGTTATTTCTTCTCATACCACCTGGACCTTACTCCTTATAAGACTCATCACACTGTCCATCAACAGATGAATGGATAAAGAAATGTGGATATGTGGTTTATATATATATATATATGGGATATAAAATATTCCATATATATATACTTTTTATTTATTTAATATATGTATTTTATATATATATAATGGAATATTATTCAGCCATAAAAAGAAAGAAGTCTTGTCGTTTGCAACAACACAGATGGACCTTGAGGGTATTATGCTAAATGAAATAGGTCAGACGGAGAAAAACAAATATCCTATGATCTCACTTATATGTAGAATCCAAAAAAACAAAAAACACCCCAAGCTCATAGATGTGGAGAACACATTGGTGGTTGCCAGAGGTGAGGTTGGGGGAAATGGGTGAAGAGGGTCATAAGGTGCAAACTTCCAGTTATAAAATAAATAAGTCCTGGGGATGTAATGTTCAGCATGGTGACTATAGATAATAATACTGTATTGCATATTTGAAAGTTGCTAAGAGAGTAGTAGATCTTAAAAGTTCTCGTCACAAGAAAAAAATCTGCAACTATGTGTGGTGATGGATGTTCAGTAGACTTATTGTGGTGATCACCTTATAGTGTATACAAATATTAAATCATTATGTTGTACACCTGAAACTAATATAATGTTGTACATCAGTTATATCTCAATAAAAAATGATTTTCTCAAATTAAAAAAAACTCATCACAATCCCAGCTAAGCACTTATTTTGTAATCATTTGTTTAATGTCCGTCTGTCTGTCATCCCTTTTTACCACAAACTTCAGAGGGACAGTATTTGTCCCTCTGAATGTTTGTGTCCCCCCAAATCCATATGCTGAAGCCCTAACCCATAAAGTGATGGTATTCGGACGGGGGCCTTTGGGAAGTAGGTTTAGATGAAGTCATGAGGGTGGGGCTCCCATGATGGGATTAGTGTCCTTATAAGAAGAGGAAGAGACTAGAGCTCTCTCACCACCGTGTGAGGGTGCAGCACGACCCCAGCCATGTGCACATCAGGAGGAGGGGGTCTCACCAGAACCCAAGCACACTGGCATCCTAACCTCAGACTTCCCACCTCCAGAACTGGGAGATTTATGGTTGTTGTTTAAGCCACCCAGTCTGTGGTAATTTATTATGCAGCCTGAACAGGCTAAGACAGACAGGGATCATATCTTTTTACTCATGTCTGAATCCTCATGCCTGGTGCCTGACATATTGATGGGTGAAGGAGTGAATGTCCTGCCTCTAATTCTCCCTGTCACAGTTGACATGTACCTTCTCAAATATTTAGCATTTTCACTTGCATTTCTGCCCAGGGCTCAGTTTCATATGTGTCTGATTCATTTTCGTACGTTGATATTCATAAGTATTACTTCTTTTCAACAAAACGTGCTACAACGTGACATCTAAGTGAGTGTATCAGCCTCGAGAGGCTGTGACTCCCTGCAGCCACGTGCAGGGCATCTAAAATATTCTCTATGGGGTTGTCTTCAGTGTTTGAAGCATATTTTCTTTTTAAATTCTCTCAATGATGATATATCTTTATCCTTAGAGAAAGAATTCGATTATGTAAGAAAAGTCCAAAGTCATTCCAGTTCAAGTTTGGAGAGAAGGCTAGGTAATCAAGCTTGAAAATACCATTTAGGGTCAAAAGTGACCTGTGGTAAGAGTGTTATGTTGTGGAACGAGCGCCACCGACCTGGGTCTATTCCTAACTTTTGCTACCAACCAGCCGTGTATCTTGGACTAATTACTTGACCTCTCTTTGATTTAATTATTTCCTCTGTAAACTGAGGAATCATACTATATGATATCTGTGGTTATTTTCCTGTTCTGATATCATATGATAAGTGTGTATGTGTGTGTGTGTGTGTGTGTGTGTGTGTGTGTGATGGGGTGTGGCCCATACTGGCTCTAATAACAAAGCCAGTGAGAAATTCCACATTTAGAGCAATGGCGGTTTAGTTGGACGGAAGCCCTTTTTCAAAGACAACACTCCATTTGATGGATGGTCTACGTGTTTGTTAAGTAGAGCAGTGCGTTGAAACTTTTCCAATCGTGGAATACTTAGAAAATGAAATTATTTTTATGGCACACTGAAGTAAACTGGTGAGGATGGGGAATGTCTATATAAGGCTTGATGAAAATATTCATTACATTTTCTTTTCATTTTATACTTATTAGAAAAACAAAATACCCAATATTAGAAAAGATACTAAATTTTGAAGTTGTGGAAAACTTCCAAATTGAAACATTTCAAATTTATCATTGAGAGTGATGAACTTTTTTTTTCAGATTTCAAACTTGAAATGCTTCATCCGATTCCCTATCTAGCCTTTTTAATGAAAATTTCTTCAAATTCTTGAGTCACCAATGACAAGAAACTTTATTCCTGTAAAGAGGGGATTTTAAAAATGTAAAATCCTTTCATTTATTTATTTATTCGTGAGGAAGATTGGTCCCGAGCTAACTTCTGTTGCCAATCTTCCTCTTTTTGCTTGAGGCGGATTGTCGCTGAGCTAACATCCATGCCCATCTTCCTCTATTTTGTGTGTGGGACGCCGCCACAGCATGGCTTGATGAGCAGTGTGTAGGTTCAGGATCTGAACCCGCGACCCCCGGGCCCCCGAAGCGGAGCACGTGAACTTAACCACTCCACCACCGGGCCGGCCCTGTAAAATCCTCTTAACAACTGTGTTCATTTCCTAAGGCTGCTGTAACAAATTACCAGAAATTTAGTCTCTTAAAACAACACAATTTCATTATCTTACAGTTCATCTGAAATGGGTTTGAATGGGCTCAAATCAAGGTGTCAGCAGAGCTGCATTCCTTCTGGAAGTTCTCAGGAGGAATCTGTTCCTTGCCTTTTCCAGCTTCTAGAGGCCGCCTGAATTCCTTGACTCATGGCTTCTTCCTCCATCTTCGCAGCACATCACTCCAAACTCTCCTTCCTTCCTCACATCTCCTTCTGACTCTGAACCTCCAGCATCTTTTTTATAAGGACTCTTGTGATTATTTTGGGCAGATAATCAAGGATAATCTGCCCATCTCGGGATCCTTAATCACATCTGTGAGGTCTCCTCTGCCATAGAAGGTCACATATTTACAGGGTCAAGGGATTAGGATGTGGGCAACTTGGGGGGCCATTATTCCAGCCTCCACACTACCTTCAAAATTCACATCAGTTGAAGTTATATTTAAAGAATCAGGCAGAGCTTCCTTTTCTGTAGTTGACGAGTGTTGAAATTTCCTGCAATAATGTGAATGGATTTCTAACTTTTTACATCAAGTATTTCAGAATAATGATGACTGTGCAGAAAGGGCACACACTCACGGAGCAGCCATCCTGTAATTAACGGGGACCCACTAAAACGGAACATCAGCTGGAAACACCCCCAAGGTAGCCAGAGGTTCTGAGTTGCCCCTGGAGTCTGGGCCCGCCTGACTTGTCCCCTCCCAACCTGCAAGTGCTGTGCTGGCTCCTTGGGCTCCTGGGATATTAGGTTCTTCTGCAGCCTGTAGGCCACTTGTCCTTGATGCGCCTGAAGTTCTGTCTAGCTGGTAACTGCTGGATGTTGCTTATAGCGCTCCAATCCCGCGGTGTCTACACCATCCCTGGGTAGCCCCGGACTGCTCAGCCTGAGATGCCCTGAGCGCTAAAGGGCTCAATATCTCAAAGCACATTGTGGCTCCCAGACTAGAATCTCTGAGCAAGGCAGGGAGTGTAGGGTGGCTTCAGAGTCAGGTAACTGGAGTCGAACCCAGGAGCTCCTGCTGATTAGCTGTCCGACATCACGCAGGTTACTTCATCTTCCCGAGCCTCGGCTGCCTGCGCTGTAAAATGGGGATGATAGTAATTCCTACCTCAGAGGTTGTCATAGGAACTCAGTGGGATGAGCTCTGTAGAGTGCTGAGCCCAGAACTTAGATCAGCATTGATGCTGACCAGTGAAGATGATAAGGAAGAGGCTGATTTTTTGGGCCTTGTTTGTTTCCCCCAGGGTAGATTCTTAATTGTCTTCATCCTGCCTATCTTCCGCTACATTTATTAGGGGTGCTTCGTGAAGTAAGGAAAAGATAGAAAGTGTCAGTCCTCATAGTGGCTGCTTGGTGGCTAGGTCCTGATGGAAGAAGAGGATTTACCTGTAGGAATTACTTTGGGAAGAAAATCTAATGGAATGAAACAGAAACCTAAGTGATTGCATCTCTCTTCGATACTCCATTCCTACCTGCTTAAGATCATATAATATGATTACAAGGAATTCCTGAGCTAATTTGGCAATAATTCATACTTATATTTAGGTTGTTATTATAGCAATACTGCACCAATCACTTGATTCCAAAAGTAATTCCCTTCTACAAATGTACCCTTGACATCCTAAAATGTATATTCAGATTTAATGAAAAAAAAGTGCAATGTATTATAAAACAAGGCAGTGTTTTTCAGCCTGAAATACAAAGAGAAAAGCATTAAGCTCCTTTTAAAATTAATTAGAAATAGAAGCCACTTTCTAAATCATAATTGATAAGCGTTTATTTTGGATATGTTTTTCGGTGTCTGGAATGCTCATTTTTTTCATTTAGGATCAAGAAAGTATTTTTAGGATATTTTTGGCTTTGTTAACTGGTTGAGTGAATATTCAAGAATTTTTTAAAGGTATTTTTGTAAATATATTTAAGTATTGATAGTTAATATAGCCATTTGTTTTGATTCACTGGAAAATAATTTTATTAAAGCTTAAATGCGGTTGTGGAAGCAATTTTCCTCCATTATGGTGTCTTTGGGCCTGCATTAATTATGAGAAATGGAGCTGTTGGAGATGTTTACTCAGCACACAAACTCTTCATTGTTAAGCATGGCTGGTGTGTGCTGACAGCTGCCTCTTAGAGAAATGTAACCCATGGTTAACGGTGGAAAGTGTGGCATTAGCATAATTTTTTGGCAAGGACAAAGCTGGACTTGCAATGTTGCCTCCAACAGTGACTCCTTCACTAACGGGGTCTTATCGGAGGCCCCGAGTCCAGGGGGGAGATGCAGCCCTCTGACTATGTCAGGTTACCAGAGTCCTGTGTGAAATGGTTACTTCTGAATAAAAAAGGAAAAAGGATTTCAGTGGCTTATGATTATGATTTTAAAAGGGGCCTGAAGAAAGACTCTGAAAAGAATTGCTGGTGTTTGATCAAAATTGGCAGAGTGGAGAGGCGGCTTTTTTTGACATTGACACTAATGCATATTATGGTTTCTATAAGAGGAATTCGAATTAAAACATTTTTATGCTTCGGGGACCAATTCAGACAAAAATAGATCTGCTAATGCAAGACTTAAGAGTCAGGAATAAATTATATCCTCTGAAGGTTCTGGAAGTTCATTTGCACGTTGCTAAAGGAATTTCAAACAATGGGGAAAACAATTTTGTGTATTTTTGAAGGCATATCAAACCAGGATTGGAAAGTAATAGGAAATATCAAATAATTATCTTATATTAATATTCATCCTTAATAAGATTAACTACTCCCCTGGCCTCAGGATTCTCTTTGATTTCTTCAATAGTAAATAAAATTATAAAGTTGAATATAAGTGATGAAATTGGGTAATAGGAAATAGCCACTATTCATTGAGTACTGACTATGTGCCAGGCAGGCATGATGCTGTGTTTTATGCCTGTTTTGTTGCATTTTCGTAACAACCCTATTTCTTAGGTGCTATTATTAATGTCCTCAGTTGCAAATGGGGCCATTAAGCCTCAGGGAAATTAAGTGATATTTCCAAGGTCATTCAACTGGTAAGGGGCAAGACTGACATTTGAACCCAAGTCTTTTTGTTCTGGAGTCTGTGGTATTCCCTCTATCACACCTGGGCTTCCATTCTTGGTCACCAGTGACAGTCACTTCTGTTAGCAGTATCTTCCTGAATCCATTAAATGATTCCCTTGGGGCTCCTTTCCACTCTCCCTCTTACATAAGAGTGACTGTTGCTATTTAAAATAGTGGCGCCTGGTAATTCTATTCAGTAGTCCTTCTTCATGTCAGTGCTTCTAGAAGTTTCTTCTTTATCCAGCTGTGTTGGTCTCTATGGGATTCTCATGAGCATGGCAGCGGCTCCTCTGCGCTGACCAGTTCCCTCACCTCCTCTCCACTCCAGGCCCCCAGCCTGGAAAAACAGATACCTCACTGGGCTGGGACCAGATAGTGTCTTTGCTTCAGATTTTCTAGAGGCTTCTTCCTTTCAGATCCTTGTGGGCCCTTAAAGAGTGTGGAGATCAAATATGAGGTCTCCAAGACTGACGGAATGCCCCATGTTGTTTAAGTCGAGTGGGGTCTGGGGGAGCTCTGGGTGGATAGAGGATAGTGCTTTTACTTCCCGTTGACTATGAAACAAGAGGTTCAACAGAATAGCACATGCTAAGCGTTGTTTGCAGGAACAAATAGATTCTGCAACTGTAAGCTCTGAAAATTATTCTCGAAAAGATTGCTGCAGTCCCAGAAAGGTCTGGGCAACCCATGTTGTTTAAGGGGTAAGTTCTATGCCCAGAGATTCCTCGTGCCAACCCACTCTCAGGCAGCCTGGGCAGGTGCTGACCAGAACTGCCTGGTTCACCTCCTCTGTGGTTGGGAGTACTTCTGTGGTCCTCAGCTCTCCATCAGCATTCTCCTGGTTCGTGAAACTCACATTGTGCAATCTCTCACCAGAAATGATGGAGGTGACCCATGATGAAGACCAGCCCGAATAACATCTGTTACTTTTTACTTCTGGAAAATGAGATTCAGTCTGAATTACGAAGTGCTTTAATTTGTATTTTGTAACTCAGTGCTTCTCAACCCTGGCTAGACATTAGAATTACCTGAAGAGCTTCAGAAAATACCCAATGCCAAATGACTTGTCCCCAGATAATTAAATCAGAATAGCTCAGGATGGGGCCTCGCTTCAACATTTCTTAAAAATCGTTGCAGGCAGGTGGAATGTGCAGGGAGGGTTGAAGACTCCTGCGTGGGAGGATGGAGAGGCAGTGAAGGAGGGTCTTGCATTATTACTGTTATTACCAGCAGTACAGCTAGTCCTGCTAGCAAACTTACTAGGGGCAAGGATTGTTCTAAGCATTTTTCACAGAAGGAAATTATCCTCGTGTACTCCTTACAAAAACCTGTGGGCTTATTTCATTCTTACAGATGTGTGTATGGAAACCTTGGAGGAGGTAAAGCAATTTATTCAGAGTGGAATGACACTTCTTGGGAAGATACTCTATTGTGAAAGTGAGATTTCACCTGTTTATCTAGGTACACTATATCTGGCTTTCCATAGTGTTGCTCTTGTCAAAGAAGAATTAGATGGTTCTAGTATGGTTAGCATGCCTTGGTTTGCCCAACTGAGACCCGATGTAATATAGTAATCAGTCAGGAATGTTCAGATTCCAGGTCACAAATCCTGGCCTCCTAATTCCTAATATCAGACTTCACATGAGTTTCCCAAAATGCATCTTTGCTGCAAATAGTTTAAAACATGGCTGAAGTAGGTAGATATGATAACATACTGTCCGCAAGGACTCTGGTAATACATAGACACTCTAGTAAATACACAAACAGTGACTCCCGTGTACTTGGATTTAACACCCTTGCACATTCACACGTGCTCGCTTGTGATATTTACAACTTCCCTGGGAGGTCTCCATCATGATGGGCGAGGTGGGTGGGGTGAGATTTAAAATGTATTCTAATTTAGCTGGTCGCTAAGTCTGAGATCACTTGCTTTCTAGAGAGGGCATTTTTTAAACCATTAAAGCATGAGTATTTCATTGCTGGTTTTGGTGTATAGCTCCATAAATTTTAACCCACGAATAGAGCCATGTGACCACCACCACCCTCTGATACAGACCAGCTGCATGGAGTTTGAAGGGCAGGAGTGTTGCTTCCAATCAGTAGCCACCTGTCTCCTCCACCTACCTAAGCAGCCTGGACAAACTTGGCTTTGTGTCAGAGAGTTAGCTCAATGCCAGCTGAGCTGGCAATTTCTTGGCTGTTTGGAGACAGGCCATTCTGAAAGGTTGACGGATGGAGGAGTAGAAACAGGTAGGGTGTATGCCTTTTTTTCTAGCTTGACAAGATACTGTAATCCTTGATCCTCAAAGGAAGGACTTGAGACACAAAACAGCAGGCTGAAATTAGAGCTCTAAAGGTGTGGGTTACTTTCTGGAAAGAAATGAAATGATTTGCCCCTCTAGGCCTCCAAAAATAAGAGGCACTGCCTTACAGGGTGCTGTGACCTGGGATGGGACACTGGGGTATGGAAAGTGGGCGTTCACAGGGCAGTGGAGGTGGCCAGCAGGTAAGCGCTTGTCCTCTGTCCTGGCTCCACACCCTTCATCAGCCCTCCTCCCTCCTCTGCCTCTTCTCCCGAAATTCACATCTTGAGTTCCAAGCCCGAAAGCCCGGAGGGCTTGGGTCTGATCTTGCTTCCCCACAACTTGACACCCTCCATAGAATCCTCTACAAGACAGAGCAGCAGGAAGCTTCTTTGATGCCTGAGAGCCTGTTAAGGGAGCTCATTTTGATAACAGTGCTCATCCTTTGATGTCTACAGCTAACAAGTTACCAACTTCAGGTCGGAAAATTCTGATAGTTTTGTTTACTTTGCACTATGAAAGCTTAAGCTCCTAGGATGAAAAGCTCTACTTAAATACCAAATAATAACACAGTTATACCCTAGGAGAATGAAAACTTGTGTCTCCAGCTAAAGAATTACCTTTTATTTTGTGTAGCCTTTCTTTTCCCTCTCCATGCCTCTGTAACACGTGCAAAATATTTACAGCCTCTGTGTTCTAACAAACCAGAAGAACATAACCGTGGATGGGACCTCACGGCTCTCCTGGTGGAGATAATGGGGTCCATGGTACAAGTGCCAACACTGGTCAGGCTGCTCCTTTCTGTGCAGAAAGTGAAATTTTCTGGGAGGGAGGACATTTGAGCTGAGTCTGAATGAAGTGGGTAGGGAAGAGCTTTTCTGGAAAAGGGAAAAGCTAGTTCATACCTGGCTGACAACAGGTTGGTGTGTTCCGGAGAAGAAGGAAGGCTGTTGAGCCTGGTGGCATGTGTGATATGAGGCAGGGCCTGGGTCATGTACAGTATAGACCATGCTAAGGAGTTGACTGTTTTGTTCTTTGAGAAATAGATTTTAAGCAGAGGCTAACACGGCCCAGTTGATAAGGTTAAAAGATCCCTTTGGTTGCTGTATGGTAGGGGAGAAAATCAGTGATCAATGAGGAGACACAAAGGCTCTACCAGAGCGCCCAGAGGGGCTGGTGAGAAGTGATCAGATTTGAGTAATATTTTGCAGGCTGAGCCAGTGGGATTTGTGACTGGGTTGGTAGGGATGGGATAAGGGAAAGAGATGGATCTTGGGCTTCAGAGCCCATGGCAAAAGGGATGTGTCATGTAACCAGATAAGGAAGATAGGGGAGGCAGTGATTTGGGTGGTGGGATCAGAGCAAATCAGAGTTCTCTTTGGCCTGGCGGAGCGTGAGATGCCTGTAGACATCCAAGCTGAGGTGCTAAGGTGTCAGTGGGTACCCACCTGTGTCTGGAGTTTGAGGTAGCAGTCAGACATTTAAGTCATTCCTTTCTAGGAACATGGTTCTTTTGAAAACTTTGAATGTTTTAGGAACACGTGGTTGTTTGAACTCTCTTTGATCCCCGAGCCTGATAACTGGAGCACATGCTGGAGTATGTTGGGATTTCTCACCTCCCTCCTAGGGAAGAGGCATCCACATGGTGAGCAGACGGGAGCCCTCAGCAGCTGTATCAACTACATTGTGCTGGGATAGTTCTGAATTTTCTCTAGACTTAGGCAACCGTTCTTCTGAATTCTTTTATGCACAGCCACTTTATTAAGTCAGATGTAAATCTCATTTCCTATTTATATGTGTTCCCGGTGCAGGGCCACACAATAATTAAGATCTAACAAATTGTTAATCATGTTCACATTTCAAAGGTGCCTGAAAATAACCCAATCACAAGCATGCCAGGTGTTTGGGTCTCAATATCTTGAGCATGACAATTGGACCCCGTTGTCCCTTTACCGTATACAAATACCCAGTGTATAGTCATTGTGGACATCAAGTGCGTGAAAAAACAGAAGACAACAAAGAAAAAGGGGTGGATGATGCCTCAGGATGGAAAAAACCTAAAAGCCAAAACCTATTTATTTGTTATGTTTGGATAAGTTTCCCCACTTGAACTGTCCCTGGCTTAAGTTCTGCTTCCCCTTTTTGTTCCATTTTCTCAAGTCTCTTTTGCTATCTCTTGAAAAAGCACCTTTCATCTCTTCCAACTAGGACATTTATCTTATTCCCTTATCTACTGTCCTCTATGAGTATCCTTGTATTTCCAGTTTTTTCCATATTTTGTTCTGTTAGGAAGTCTGGTCATCTTCACTTTCCCCTAGACTGACAGCGTTGCCCCTTGGAGGGGAGTCTCTGATTGTACCGCCCACATCATTGGCTCCCTGACATGAACAAATGCGTTGCCAGGTGGCAACAGTGGCAAGTGCCCGGGCTGCACAAGAGATGGCGATGACAACACTCGTGGGCTTTTCAGATGAGCAGATGCCCGAGTACCTTCTGGAAAAACCAGTCTTCCCTCCTGTCTGCAGCGAAACAGCTGTGTGACCGTGAGCAAATGACTGGATTTCTTCAGGCCTCTGTTCTCTCCTCTGTAAATGAGGATAATTATAACCCACCTCTGATATTTGAATTAAACAAACGAATACCTGTAAAACACTTAACAGAGTACCCGCTACATAAAAGGAACTCAGTAAGCTTTAGTTCCCGTCCTAACCCCCGAGAGTCTTTATTCATCAGGAAACAATAACTGTCTACTCCGAAAACACACATGCCAGTAAGTGGCTACTAGTGAAGACAGATAAAGCTTCGGAAGCAAGCTAGACTGAAAAGATGAAGGGAAATTGACAATCAAGACAACGTGGAGAAACACTGCAGTGGTTCTCGCAATTTGGTTTCAGGACCCGCAGCATCAGCGTCACTTGGGAACTTGGTAGAAATGCAAATTCTCGGAGCTGCTGAATCAGAACCTCTGGGAGTGGGCTGGGCACTCTGTGTTTTAGCAAGCCCTACAGGTGATTCTGGTGCACACTTAAATTTGAGAACCACTGGTCTAAAGTAAACTCAACAGATATTGGGTGAGGAATAATGGTGCGTGTTTCTGCGTGTGTATATCTGTGCGTATACACACCCACATATGTAGAATGTTTGTAACTACTGAAACTATTAACCAAGTCTGGTAATACCAGCAAAATCCCACCAAACTGATGATTAATTACCCATTTTTCTTTGGTACTGTTGTCTGAATAGAACTATATCTAGAATGCTTATTTTCCATGACTTTGCACTCAATTCATTTTGGGTTTAAAACTATTGATTCATCAACTTTTTACTTCTTTTTTTTTTCTAGGAAATTCCACTTACTTGGATGACCATGGACCACCTCCTAGTAAGGTAAGGTCGGTGCTTATGGTATAAATCCTCTTTTTCTTTTCTCACTACCTACAGCCTCCAATAACCCCAACCAGATCCCTCCTGGCTCTGAATTGTTCACAAGAAAATTAGTAGATGGCAGATGTCAGATTAGTCTTTGACTTATAGTGAGGAGAAAAAAAATCATATAAGATAGCCAAAATGGTGAGGGAGGAGGAGCCATTGTTTAATCAGTAGCTGTAGCTGTCCCAGGCATGGGAGCCTTAGGCTGACTTCAGACTTTTGTCAACAGCCCCTGTTTGCTCCCACATTTGCCTCGGCGTCCATGCTGGCCTGTGCTTTGATGTCCCCAACCCAGCCTCCTCATGCCTTAGGGTCTTGGGGGCTAGATTCACCTCTGCCCCTTGCCCCCTGGCCTGCCTTAGTTGAGATACTCCACCCAAGGTCAACCCCTTGGAACTGGTCTTCTCTACCAGTGCCCTCTCGAGGCTGCCCTAGCCTGGTCTGGTGCCTTTTTTGTTCTTTCCCTATAGGCAGTTTTGGCCTGATTTTTAAAGATCAGAACAGTCTGGTGAAGTATTAGTGTAGTTCCCCACTACTATCTACTTTCTTGAGCTCAGTGAAAACCGAATGTCAATCTCCCAAAAATTGAGAGAAATGAAGATAGTCTTTGACCACTTAAAGCAATGCCTGCGAAGTGAAGTTGTAAGTACATAGAGAGAGGATGATGAACCACTAACCTTAACGGCTGGAAATGTACCCCAAAGTCGTCTTTCGAGTTTGCAGGATTTGAAGAACTCTCCCACCTTTAAGACCATGAGCTTTGGAATAAGATATTTCTGAGTTCATCATTGGCTCTGCCACTTTCCATATTTGACATTGGACAGATTACTTAATATTTTGAGCTTCAGTTTTTTGATGTGCAAAGTGGGATTAAAAGTACTTCCCACAGTACAGGACATCTGAAAGGACTGAATGAGCTGATCTATGACAAGCACTCAGCATCTGGCATGCAATAAGTGTTAAATGAACGGTGGCTCGTGTTAACTGGACTGGAGTAACATTAGGATTATTGATGAAAGGTACAATAGTATTTATCACAGTCACGAATGGCTCTACCACTCGGTCCGCTGCATATATATCGAGTGACCGTGATGCTGCAGGCACTAGGAATACAAATATGAATACAAACAAGAACAAGAACAAAATAGCCCGTATGCTGGAGGAGCAAAAGAATATAGAGGATTAGACACCATCTGAGGATAAGGACCACATCTAGCTCAACTCAGTATCCTCACATCCGTGCATCAGCCTCGGTGCACAGAGAGGCACATCATGACGATTCATTAAATTTCACTGAATTGGACCAGGGAATCCAGAGCTGGAATCTGAATTAGGTCTTCTGGCTCCCATCCCAGGTTCTTTCCACTAGGCCAGTGTTCTCAAACTTTAGCTTGCATCAGGATTTCCTGGAGGCTTGTTAAGACAGTTTGCTGGGCCCAGACCACTGAGTACCTGATTCTGTAGGTCTGGGTTGGGACCTGAGAATTTGCATTTCTAACAAGCTCCCAAGTGAAGCTGATGCTACAGATCTGGGGACTTTGTTGAGAACCACTGCTCTAAAGACCATGAATATAAAGAAAACCATTTCCCTGGACATTTTCTGGTTTGTTTTTACTGCTAATAGCCTAGAGAGAGTGATATGGATTATTATATAAAGACTATTTATTAATATAATGATGACTCACCATTGTAACTTTTCTTGTAGTGGAAACATATTTTCTTTGGTCAATAAGCTGCCCAGGAGGGAAAATGAGTGGGGATGGGGAAGAAGAATGGTACAAATGGCCTGCTAGGTTCATTCACCACTAACTGTACTTCTTTCCCAAGTGGGTCCAAGTGAACCCTCTCCACCCCCTCAGCTCTGCAGGGAAGGGAGTTAGGTGGCTCTGTCTGTGGGACCCACTGGCTGTTTGCCTCAGTGGCATGTTGGGACATTACTTTGGGTTCCAGGTTTGATGAACGGTGTTTTACCTGGTCAGAAGACCCAAGCTCACTTTATAAAAACTTGCCTTCTTGGACTTAATCCTTGGTGACCAGCCTGGGACCACCCCTTTAGTCTGCCTGGGGCCCTTGCTCTTGCGGAATTGGCCTTCCTGCCTGGTTCTTTGCTAGTATCCTTGGTGCCTGGATTCTGTGTTTGCTGGGCTCTCTCTCCTTGCCCCTATAGGGCTTTCCCTTGCTGTGCATCCTTCTACCCCTACAATCTGGTCTTCACCCCTCCCTTTCCCCCCACTCCCAACTAAGTCTCCCTGTGATACACAAAAAGGATCAAGTCATATCAGATCATTTTAGATCACTTTCAGAGTAAATTCAGTCTTATAAACTCTATTCCAAATTTGAAAATTGTGAATATAATCTCTTTCAACTAGCAGAAGTTTATGTAATACAGATTCTTTCACTCTAACTGTATTTTCATTATCTAGGAGTGAAGTAGCAAAAACACTCTTGACTTTCTAAGCAGTAGCCAAAATAAGAATACAAAAATGGGTAAAAATAATATTGGTATGTTCACATCTTTTCATCCATGCTTATTACTTCTGGCAGGGTGGAAATGAATCCCAGAAGTGGTGAGGTCAGACTTCCAGATAAAAGTCCCTTGAGTGTCCCAGAGATGGGGCCTTGGTTGTATAGATCTACAGACCACTGGCGTATCCAGGGGCATGGTGGCATCCAGAGGATAAGACTCACACGTGTGTGGCCTCTGGAGTGAACCCCCCGCCTGGTAGAGGAAAGCAAGACTGAGTCCAGATCCATAGTTTTCATATCTGTTTAGCACTCAGAAATAACCTTTTGTTGCCAAGATCGAAAGAGCTGTGATCTAGATAAAGTAAGATTTTTAAACCCTGACAATATACTGAGATTTACAGGCAAATTCTCATTTTATTAAAAGTTCAGTTCCACAAGTTTCACATTCCACAAGTAATAGCCATTTAGGGAGTGGGGTGTGTGCCACATAGTACACAGAGCCCAGGACTTCATTCTCTCCAGTGTTTTCATAAAAAAGAACCAAATGCTTCTGATTTTCACTTGTTTTTAAAACTCACTTTAACCTCACAGGTCACCTCAGTTTTTGATCGAAGTCATTATCAAAAGGCAGATGTTAACATTTTCTTTTGTCGACCACTTTTTACGGCCACTTTGTGTGTGCACAGAAGGCAGTGGTTAAAGGTTAGAGCCCTACTAAGAAAGAATGTGTAGATCTCTCTTGAATGAATGAGAAAGATATTCTCAAGTACAAAAACAGGTGTGAAATAGCAAGTACAGTGTGATTGCACTTCTTATAAAATTGTGCGCATATATGTATGTGTGGATGCAGAGAAAATCTGGAAGGATAATGTGTTTTCTCCAGATAGTGAGATTTCAGGGAGATTTTTACTCTTTTCCTTATACTTTTCTGTATAATTTAAGTTTGTTAACATAATGCCAGCTCAATTTAAAAATCAGGAAAAAAATGTCCTTGTGTAAGAGAAGATTAAAGTTGGGCTGAAAACCCTGCTGTGCTCTGGCCTCTGTAGCATCATCTGTAGTTCCATCGACCCCCAAAGCAGTGTGACCTCTGAAGGTTGACATCTTCTCCTCCTGGCTTCACTTCACCTGGAATGTGGGTCCCTGATGGGAGCAGCAGGCATTGGCAATGATAAATTCTGGTGTTTGCAAATAGGATACAGTTATCATTGCACATGTGTTGGGTTCCCAAATCTGATAGATAAGGAGAGCTGGACTGAGCAACTCAAGGAAAATAAAATCACTATCCATAGCTTATTTCTATTCTTTCTTATGTCCCAAGCTCTCTGCTAAGAGCTTTGCATCCAAGTTTAGTCTCTGTAGAACTCTATAAAAGAGGAAGTAATTTTTTAATCCTTATTTTACAGATGAGGGAACTGAATCTTAGAGAGGCTGAATAACTTGCCAGAGGTCATGCACTAAGCGTTGGACTTGGGATTCCAGCCCAGGGCTGTATAGCTTCAGGGTCCACATTTTTAACCATTTCAAGATTACTAATTTAAGTAGAAATACAATAATTTTTTTACCTTATTTCTGGAGTTTACCCTTTTATATAAGTTATCTGGTACCTTAACTAGTACAATAACGTGTTAATTAATTCTCAGTCTACCAGAAAAAAATGGTCATCGCCATTTAACATTTGAGTCCAGTGGACCCTTTTAATTTTTTTTAACTATCCAGTAAATTTTTTAATTTCTTCCTCATCTTTTTCCTTCCAATCACCTTTGTATGTACATCCACCTTCAGCATTTGTCCATTTACAAACTGTATGTAAAGTAAATTTTAGTGTACAAATATCATAAAACCTGAAAGACTACTGTCCCACATTCATTTAGCAAAATGGGATGGTCCAGGTTCTTGTAATAAATATTGTTTGATGAGGTCCTTCCTCTTGAATGACTAACTGCACGAGAATACTATATTTTCTTTTCATCCTTCGAAATATATTGTTCAGTCATCAACTCCAGTTTAAGAGAAAGAATCTAGGGTACCATCAACTGAAGATTCAGAGTCTAAGGTGTCACTTGCATGATCAATTTTGTCATCATCATTAGAGTCTTGCATGCTGCTGTCTAACCCTTAGCATTCATCTCTGATTCCTCTAATACTTCTGAAACCTCTCCCTTTACCAGTTTTCTTCTTTGTCATTATAGGCTGGAATGAAAAATTCTAAATTCTCCACTCTGTTCAAGGAAAGTTAAAAGCAGATTGCAAAGACGGTGTCTCCAGTGTTCTTTTCTATCTTTCAGAAGGATGATGCAACACTTTGGGCAACACCATACAAAATAAGAAGAGTGATGTAGTAGTGACAACTTGTTTCCCTGATGGATTGTTCTCTGAGGCCTATACTGTTCAACACAGCCCTTAGGCTTATGTAGCTACTTAAATTTAAATTAATTAAAATGCAAAAAATAAAAATTCAGTTTTTCAGTTGCACTGGCCCCATATCAACTTCTCTGTAGCCCTATGCAGCTAGTGGCTGCTATGTTGGACAACACAGAATGGAACGTTTCTATCATTGCTGAGCAGCAGTGTAGTTCTAAGCCGTTCCATCATTCTTACATTTTTCTTTTACTTTAGTCTTTTTAAAGCATATTTGGGAATAATTGATGCATAATTGGTAGGTAATTATTCTAGGATGATGAAATAGCAAAGTGCTTTAAGATATAGAAAAAAATCATTAAGATCCTATAGTGGATCTTAGATTTTTTTAAAGGGGTTAGTGGACCCATATGGTAATTGCAAGGTAGAATGAGTTTTATTCTCCTTATTTTCTTTAAAAAAAGGTATGTTTTGTTGGCAATATCTCTAAGAAAGAATAAAGTCAAGAAATATTCATCCATACAAGTAGTTAGAACTGCTAAAAAAATTTCAAAAACAACTAAAATTGGGTCTAGTGGATCCTGACGATATCTTGAGAGTTAAGGTATATTACTAATGTGTACATTTGTATACACAAGTGTTTTGATATATAAAATAATATATATTATTTTGTATATAAAGTAATGTGCTAGCTAGTATTAGTATTCAAAATTCTATTTTAAAATGGGCTCATTAGAAGAAAGTTTACAATTTATTATGCAGAGCAAGCAATCTCCAAATGAATGAGAAGTGGTAATATTAACTGAGATGATATTTCTATGGCATTTAGCCATGTCTGGCAGTGAAAAATTGCTCAGTAAAGGTTATTCCTTCTTACCCACTCCCTCAAAACTAATTTCCCTGTAGTATCAATTTATTATTGAGTGCTTACTGTGTGCAAAGGATCGGGAAGACACAAAAAAGTGGAAATAACCTCTGCCATCTGATACCTTATAATCTAGTTTCACCTTAAGGTTTGATGGAATCAAAGACTAGAGAGCTTATGGCTCTGTGGTTGATATATTCTTTAGTGTAAATGACCCTATACAACCATTCATTCATTCAAGGTTTATTATACACCAAATTTGTGTTGGGCTCTGTGCTAGGTTCTGGGGGTAGAAGGCTACAGAAGGCACAGGCTCTGCCCTCAAGGAGTTTAGAGTCTAGTGGGAAGGCCAGGCTAGCGATAGATCAGGTCTGATGTATTACATTAAGTAGGTTGCAAGTCACTATGATAAGGATGAACACAGGAGGCTCTGCCTGACCTCCTCTCCAGGTGAGAGTCCTGAAGGTTGAGTAGGAGTAACTAACCAGGTCAAAGAGTCTGGGATGGAGCAGGTGAGGAGGGAGGGGCCTCACTACTGGAGTTTGAGGAGTGGTGGATAGGCAATGGAGAGATACGAACTGCTTTAAGGAGCTTGACTTCAACAGGAAGGAGAGAAAAGATGATAGTCTAGGAGATGGGGACCGTGTCAGCATAATTGTATAGTAGAAAAAATTGAATAGGAAGAAAGGAGTGATGAGTCACAAATTCAGTTCCGAATAATGTTATGGATTGAATTGTGTCCCCCAAGAAGACATGGAGGTCCCAATCCCCAGAATCTGTGAATGTGATCTTCTTTGGAACTAGGCTCTTTGCAGATGTAACAAAGTTAAGATGAGGTCATACTGGAGTAGGACAGGCCCGAAATCCAATATGACTGATGTCCTTATAGAAGAGAGAAGTTTGGACACAGACAGAGACACACAGGGAGAATGCCGTGTGGCGATGGAGGCAGAGATGGGGTTGTGCTGCCACGAGACAGGGAACACCAAAGATTGCAGGCGGCCACCAGAATCTAGGAAGGAGGCATGAAGCAGATTCTCCCTCTGAGCCCCCAAGAAGGAACCAACCCTGCTGACCCCTTGGTCTCAGACTTCTGGCTTTCTGAACTATGAGAGAATCAATTTCTGTTGCTTTCAGCCACCTAGTTCGTGGGACTTTGTTATGGCAGCCCAAGGAAGTAATTCAAATGGGTTGAATGTATTATTTTCAATTACCACAATAGCATTGTGTTATGCTCTGTTAGGCATTATTCGTTTTGATTTAATAAACATTGAAACCATCCCTAGAAGTCTATCATTAGGGTAATTTAAATGCATTTTTTTAACGTCCAATACTACTCCAGGTTTTCCCCAACATTCTTTCTTCACTTTTCTTCGTAATCTTTTTTTTCCTTTGTAATTCTCATGTCCTCAGCTACTTCATTATCCCCAACATTCTCTCCAGTTTCTTCTTTTTGAAATTCATTTCTACTGTTCAAATTGTGTTTTTTAATATACAAAAATCATATTGTATTACATTATGTTTTTCTCTGAAAAGGACCTCAGCAACAATTCATTTAATAGAAAGTTACTTAAAGGAAACTTCCTATTTTCACAGGTTCAGAGGCTATGACAGCAACAAAGAAAAACAGTAAAGAAGTCTATTACCCTTTAAAAAATATGTCCCTATTTCCATAGGAGACTTCTCAGCCTGCCATTTAACACCACTAGCACAAGTCCCTAAGAAAGACTGCATTTTCCTTTCTGTTTTTTCCCTTTGAATAACCCTTTAAACTTGGAGATACGTTAGTGAAAGGAGATGTTTTAATGTTCTCTAGTAAAGAAACCATGATTTTCATTCCTTGCTTGGAGCCTAAAGAGGAAAACCTACATATCCAGTAATCATAGTAGGTAAGTGACTTCCAGAAGATACTGGGAGTGTGATTACTCACAGGGGTCTCAGCCAAGCATCGGTCAACTTGGAGAGGGTTTCTGGATCCAAAATTCCCCTTTTCCCTGAGGGCAGGATTGCTGAGTTTTATGTGTACACACAGTCTCCTTCGGTCAGAATCACTTTCTCCTTGGAAGAGTAGGACTGCGATTCAAGAGGAAAAGGAATTTCTCATTTCTATCCCCCAAAACCTCAAAACCTGTTTTTCAGGATATAGACATGGCCATCCATTTTGTTTTCCTCCTGTCTGTGAGGATCTGCAAGAGGCAAATCAATCTGGGGCACAGAACTGGGTTGTGTGCTGGGCCGGCCTGTCCAGCTGCTTCCATTCTGACAATTTCTGAAGCTATTGCTGCTGATAAGAGGACCCACTGGTTTTATGGCTCCTTTCATCCCGCTGTAAATGATGTCAAATGTGGTAAAGACCCACGTTGTCTGATTTTCTTTGGGAGAAAGAAATTGGCATTCTCAGGAAGTTTTTATCTTCTTATTTTTATCTAAGGCAGAAGCAGTGAAGTTTCTTTATAGTTATATTTTAATTGTGAAATACTCCAAACACAAAAATTAGTGAGACAAATAAAACGCACACGCATAGACCCACTGTACCCACCCCTTAGACTTAAGCATGTTACTACTATAACTTGCCAGATTCTTCATTCTGACTTTTGTATTTTTGGTGGCTAGGATGCTGAGGAGCACAGATTTTAGAATCAGATCTCAGTTCAAATCCTCGCCATGTGACTCATTACCCTGGAATAAATACTTTACTTCTTTGAGCTTCAATTTTCTATTTCTAAAAGAGGATAGTAATATCCACCTCTTAGAGCTGTGAGACTTAAATGCAATAAATGCAAAGCACTTAGCATAACTCCAGACATGTAAGCCCCCAGCAGTGGGCCCTTAGTATTGTAAGTATTTCCTATTATAGCCTTTTACAGATTCTGGTAATTTACAAATTCTCAATTTGCCATAATTTAGAGTAAACCTTGCTCCCAACCCCCCAACTGTATTTCCTTTGGATTTTTGAAAGCAATTAATTACATGTCAGTTGGCATCCCAGACACCATGTCCTAACTTATAAGAACTCTCAGGTCCTGTGTGTATCCTTCCTTTTATTCTTTGGCCTAGTTCAGCCCACTGAGCAAGGCCTTCCCGACCCCTTGTCATTTAGCTTTTCTTGAGCATATACTGTTCTTTGTGTCCAAATCTGACTTTACCTGAAGTCCTTTTTTAAAAAAATCTCCAAAAGGGAAGCTGCTTTTCATTTTATGGAAGAATCAATTGCACTGGGTAATAGGGTTGTGTTTAATGATTCATGATAAATATATTAGGTTTAGAGAAAGAGAACTAGCAGCACAGAATGAAGCAGGGAGTTAACAATCAGTTTCACTCTGATGAGCATGACCTTGAAGGAGTCCCTTCCACTCATTTTTTTGATCATTGCAAACAATAGGAAAATTAATGACTTGCATATTTTATTCTTAAATAACTCTAAGAGCTTCTGAGCTCAGTGTGTGCTATAAAGAACTTTATGCTTTGGTATTTCATTTGAGATGGGTAATTAATAACTTAGAAGATAAAAGAATCTGCAGAAGAGAAACAAATCAGCCTTACATAATAGGGTTATTGTTTCTTATCCCGAAGTCACCTGTATTCTTGCTTCACTCTTCCTTCTTGCTCATCACAGCTCTTAATCATTAACATGGAAGTCTTTGGCCCAGCAAGTGGTCCCCTGAGATTTCAACTTTCCATGGAGATCCGTGTCCAAGTTCAGAAACAGTACTTCTCAAGTTATCAGTTTTATGAGCATGTAATGTGTCTACTCTTTCCCAAGAAGAACACAATGAATCCATTTCTTCCTCAACAAATGTTTAGTGCTATTAAGCACATCTACCACTTCTTCTTTTAATTAAAATTTTTATTTTTAAATTTTTTTATTAAAAAAATTCTGTGAAGCCACAGGTTTGAAAATATGTGGTTTATGTAACTGTTCTTTTAGCATCTTCTCTACTCCACTCCTTGAGGCCCATGGACCCGTTATCATGGGTAAGTTGTTCTCCAAATCTCATCCAAACCAGCATCAGTTACAGTCATGGATTTAACAGAATGTCCGGATTGGGCTGCCTTTAACAAAAACAAAGGGCTTTCAATGAAGCATGAAATTTTAAAATAGCACATTGTTGTTGAAAAGCATATTTAGTCAAGAAATCGCTTTAGTAAATTAAGAAAACCCATGCCACCATTCTTTGGCAGGGTAATGGTTGCCTCAGAGTTTTGAAAGTTGTAGTAACTTAATCATCTTAGCAGCTCCCAATGTAGTTACTTAATTCTTTCTGCTTGCTTGTTTTATTTCTTCCTTGACCATATGATCAATTTTTTTTGTTGTTTTAAAAATTATGCATGCTCCTGTTTTGTTTGGATTTGGAAAGTACAGAAAATTATAGAGTAGCATGAAAAAATAATCACCATAATGCCTCCACTCGGCAGCAACTGTAACAATCGTGTCCACGCTTTAGAGTATATTAAGAATATAAAGCCTTATCTATCATTTGTTGCAAGTATTCTGCCAGTGCTTTTATGCAGTTTTTATGTTTAATCAAAGTTATGTATGTACATAATGCACCGAGTCGAAAGCACCAAATGGCTCACGGGTTTGTTAGGAAGAAGTGACCCCCTACACCATTCCCCATAACTTCCTGCTCTTCAGAAACAATTTCTTTAAACCCTTTTAACTGAGTTTTTAGGATTCGCTTTCACATCTCTGAAGAGCCTGTGTGCGTTGCTGCTGCTTGATTTTGTCAGCTTTAGGCATTGTCCGCTGACATCCTTCTGTGGAATGGAAGGATTTTGCTCCTTCATCGCAGCCCACCTGTGGCCACCCCACAAGCACCCTTCTCATCACCATCCTCCTAAACTGGGTGTGTGTTATTTGGACCACATCAGCACCCAGCATTTTTATTGTTGACACTAGGTAAATAATAGTGACAGCTGGGCCCACTGTGATAATGTTTCCTTTCCTGTTCATCTTTCTTTTCTTTGCAACAAGTAAGTGTCTTGTTTTGGAAATTTATTTTCACGCTTTTCTATGATCCCCAGTTTATCCTGAGACTGTTCTCCAGTTGTGTAAATCTCCTCTCGGTGCCTCCAAACACATTAGGCGTTTTATCCACGTTGAGTTGATGAAGTCTGTCTTGAGCCTTCTCTCCCGCTCCCATCTGGGCTGCTTGCGCGCAGCCGCCTGCTCAGATGTGTCACCTGAGCCCCCTTCAGTCTATTCTGTGTTCGCTCCCATTTCCCGATCCCGCGTTGTGTTCATTTCCTATTGTTGCTGTAACAAATTACCGTAAGCCCAATGGCTTAAAACAACACGAATTTATTATCTTCCAGTCTGGAGTTCAGAAGTCTGAAATGGGTCTCACTGGGCTAAAATCAAGGAGTCAGCAGGGCTGCATTCCTTCTGGACACTCTAGGAGAGAGTCCATTTCCTTGTCTTTTCCAGCTTCTAGAGGCTGACTGCATTCTTTGACTTGTGCCCCCTTTTTCCATCTTCAAAGCCAGCATTGAAGCATCTGCAAATCCCTGACTCTGACTCTCCTCTCTCCCTCGTCCACTCTTAAGGACCCTCGTGATTGTATTGGATCCACCTGAGTAATCCAGGATAATCTCCCCATCTCAAGATCTGTTTGTCATGTAAGGTAACATATTCACAGATTCTGGATATTCGGACTTGGACATCTTTGGGGGGGGCCATTATTCTGCCTTCCATGCATATCTTTCTCTTATTCAGTCTCCAGTATCTTGAGAAAAGGTGTGTGGTATGGAATTTTTCTGAAATGATGCTTTTCTGAAAATGTCTATTCTATCCTTGACTAAGAGTTTGACAGGGTATAAAATTCCAGATTGGAAATCTGTGTTAATCAGGATCGGATAGGGTGATGCAAAATCTCAGTGGCCTCACACTTCAGAGTTTATGTCTTCCTCTGTGGGTCCAGTGGCTCTTAGGGAATCTCCTTTCAGGAGCTCATTTGGGGATCCAGGCTGTTTCCATCTTTTGGCTTCACCATCTCAACTCGAACCTCCATGTCACTGCGGCAGGGAAGAGAGGAGCCGGAGGGTTTGTAGAGAGTTTTCATTCCTTCAGCCTGGAAATGACACATGCCACTTCTGTGAGCAATCCGTTGGCTAAAACTGGTCACAAGACCCTGCTCAGCTGCAAGGGGGCTGAGAAATAGAGCACTTGGGTACTCTGAGCTTTAAATGCATCCCCCTCAGAATGTTCGGTCCTTCTCCACTTTATTCTAGCTTCCAGTATTTCTGTTGAGAAGAGTAATTCTTGACCCTTTATATGAAAATATGATCCATCTCTATGGAAACTTCTTTTTCCTTGTATTCTAAAATTTTATAATTTTGTGCCTCCTGTATGTCAGTTTTCATGTCCTATTCTGGACGCTCAGTGGACCTTTCAATCTGGACACTGATAGCCCCAAATATTCTGTGATATTTGCTTGACTTTTTTCACTAATGATTTCTTCCCCTGCATTTTCTCTTTCTGTCTTTCTGAATCTCCTCTTCTTTGATGTTAAGCCTCCATGTACAGATGTTTATATTTCTAATTTTTGTTCCTCTTATTTTCCTTTTATTTATCTTTTTGCTTTATTATCTGGACAGGTTTCTCAATTTTGTTTTCCAACCTTTCTGTTGAATTTCTTCCTCATTGTTCTCATATTTTTAATTTCCAAGAGCTTTTTGCTGTTGTTATTGGTCTCTGAATGTTCTTTCTTATAGCTTCTTTGGTTCCATAGGGGGCCTCTACATTTCTTACAAAAGGTGATTCCTCAATATCTTATAATTTTTTGGTTGCTATTCTGAATGGAATATTTTTTTCCACTGTATTTTAAATTGTTGTAATGTTAATAAATTATTGACTTTGTGCATGATATATACTCATGTTACTGAACTTTTGGTTTGTTTCAATAATTTTTAAATTCTAATTCTTTTTCTTAATAGGCAATCACATAATCAACAAACCACATTCATTTTATTTCCTCTTATCTAATTCTGTTTCAAGTTTTATAGCAATATGCAGAACAATCTTAAGTAGTGTAACGTCCATGATGGGAGAGCGTGTATTAATTATCAGCATGTCATGCACATTTAGAATGTATACCTGGCATGTGGTAGCACTTAGTAATCATTTGTCAAGTGAATGAGTGGTGGTTATAGACAGCATCTTTGTTTCGTTTGAAGTTTTAATGATAAGGCTACAAATATTTTGTCACTAAGTGTAATTTTGACATTTAGTTTAGGTAGATATTCTTTATTAACTTAACAAAATATTCTTAATTTTCTGAAAGCATACAATTATTTGAGAGAATCGGGTTTCCTTTGTGACTTGTGATCTTGCACTTAGAAACATGTTGAATTGAATTAACTTAGTTTGCTTTTATTTTAAAAACTAATGGGAGACAGACAGTTTGATAAGTATAAACAGGCACTGTTTATCAATGTTCGATTTGTCTTAACATCTTTACTGTGACCTGGAAGAGGTAATGCTCAGAAAAATCTCTGAGTTTGCAGGTGACTCTAATCTTTGTTTGGTGTGTGTGTGTGGAGGGGTACTAAGCCACAGGACTATCTACTAAGCCTGGTGTCTTTGTCAGCTAGACTGGTACTGCAGCTCAAAGAAGCTATCAAAACACTGGACATCCTCCAGCAAAGAACATAGCTGTGCCCTGGGCAAGCTCTGATTTATCTACACCTGAAAGATTATACGCAATTTTAGTCAACAAAGATCAAAAGAAGCATAATTGAGCTGGAGAACATCCAGGAAGTAACAGCTAGAATGATCTTGGAAGGTGGAGGAAAAGACTAAACTGATTATGATTCTTGTCAGGAAAGACATTGGCTCGGGAAAATGATCCAAGTCTATAAAACCAGAAGCAGTATGTTTGAGGCAAACACAAAACTGTTCACCAAGACCTTGAACACATCTCTGGTCTGAAATAAATAGACACAATGTCCCTCAAATGTTAAATAAGGTATATCAAAGACAAACTGAAGGATAGTCTGCTTCTTATGGCGGAGAGTAAACAAATGGACTTATTGCTCAAATGACAGCCCAGGCCAAAACTATAAATCAGTCCCCATAAAAGTTTATATATATTCATGGATGGCAAATCCACAATGAATTAGAAAGAGAACAAGGTTGTTTGGAGGGACAGCCTGATGTTTCAGAGTTGATGTCCTTGAATCCAGGAAGATCATTCTTGTTTTCTATATGATAGAAAATGAACATTCTCTGTTTCCCAATAAGAATATTATTTAGTAATTTTGACTCTTATTTACAATTTAGTAATTATTGATGCTTATCTCCAAATCATTCACGGGACGGCTACTGTTCAGATGACCCATCTTGTAGGGCTCTGTGTAGACCCTACACCTTCTGTGGCTGCCGTAGCTGGAAGCTCTGTTGGGTGAATACTTTAGAACCAGGAGTTTGAAGATTGTGGTTCAAGCCCTGGCTCCACTCTTACTAGTTCTGAGACCTGGCAAAAGCCAACTGTTCTTTCTGAGTTTGGTTCTTCTCCTTTAAAAAATGGAAAGTAATCATGATTTCCCTGTATCCTTCTTGTTCGCATTTTTGTGAAAAGGAAATCAAGTAATGTTTGTGAAAGTGCTTTGGGAGCTGTAAAGTGCTGGTTGTGTCGCTGATGGGTAAAGAAGGGGACGGCCTGTTTCCGGAATGTCTGAGTCTTCAGGGAGCTGCCTCTCTCCTCCCAGGTTCCTGAGGGGGCACCCTGCAAATGAACCCCACCGTGGCCTGCTGTTCTGGGGGGCTGGCTTAACTATATGGAGCTACAGAACTTTACCCCTGAAGCCTAAAGCCCAGTGAAGTTCAGGCTGAGTGACGTCCTGACAATTCTCTTCCAGGTTCACACTCTCATCTTGACCTTGAGATTTTACCAGCCCTGATGGTGAGAAGATGCAGGAAGGGAATGGTCACTATCTCTTCCTAAGACCCAGAGCAGAGCAGAACGAGCTGGACTCTCCCCATAGCCTTTCCTTGAGGCCGTACGCAGACTCTCTCTTGGCTTTTTCCCCCCCAAAAGGGGAAATTGGAACCATGTACTTACTGCACTAGCTATATGGAATAGAAGAGAAAAATGAGTAATGTGAAGCAGGCCAATAACAGGAAGAGACCAAGAGAGGGGCCAAGTGGAAAACAACTTTAAAAACCTTTATACTGCCCTTTGAGAGCCCTCTTCGTTGGCACCATGGCCTAATTTTGTCCTTGAGGAATACGTGACCTTAAAGACTCATCCCCCTCCATGGAGAAAATGTAGGCCTTGAGCTCCTGTTGGAGATCATAGTGTGCAAAACTATAAAGCACTAAAGATGTCACTTAGGATCTTATACTATTCTCCTGTAACAGTAGTTGGCATACATTGTCATACATTGTACTGTCACTTGTATGTATATATTTTTATCTCCCCAACTATATTGTAATTCCTTAAGGGCATGGAACTTGTTTTACACATCTTTTTTGGCTTACTGGATATGTACTAATTATATGTACCTGGAGGGATTCTTTCATCTGGCAGTCAGAGGTATCCAGAGCAAGCTTGTCAGTTATGTAAGCCATACCCAGCATGATTCCACGATGCATTGCCAGCTCAGCATGGTGCTGTGGAACGTTGATACCCAGAGGTGGCCTGGAAAGTGGGATGCTTCTTGCCCAGACTCACTTCTTTCCCTGACTTGGATTCTCATGTCTCTCCCAGTTTTTCCTTTCTCTTCAAAACCAGATGCCCCCCTTGCCTTGGGCGGAAAGAATCTTGCACCAAAGATGTATGTCAGGGCATTAAGGGAAATGTACAGACCATACTTTTATGAAGATTTCAGGTCCCTTGATTTAGAATTTGATTCTGTGCTACAATTTAACTGCTTCATGGGTGAAAATATCAGAAGAGGAAAAAAATAAACTGATCTGGGCTTGTCATCTGTCCACTTAACGGACATGTTATGAGGGTTATCCAATAGACGTTTCTAAAATTTCAAAATTTGTTGAGATATCAGACGGTCACTGAGGAAAGACATCATCAGCATGATCGTCATTGTAATGTAGTAGATGAGAGCTCAGCTTTTAGAGCGTAGTGAACCTGAGTTCAGATGAACTGCCTCTTACTAACTATATGATTTGGAGCAAACCCCCTTGATGGGGTTGTGGAGAGGATTGATTGAAAGAAACCATGTAAATTGCTTAGCACAGGCCTAGTAAAAATTTCATGACCTAAGTTGTATCCCCTAATTGGTGAATTGTGTTTTACTGGGTCCTGATCTGAATTGCTAATATTTGTAGGTATTATTTTAATAACTGTCCATTTGTAATATCTGCTGAAGCCTTTTAGGGGAAAGATTTTAGTTTGTACATGTTTTATGGCATTTGGTTCAATTTGTTTTAGCCAGTTTTTTTTTTCCTGGCAAAAATGTGTTTTTGTTACTAAATATTTTTAATAGATACACATAATATATTTTTAATCAGTGATATATTGAGATACTTTTTTAGATTATTGTTTCATCCAGTCAGAAATGTAAAGGGCTACTTGGTCATTGTTATTTACTCAAAGCCAGTTCGTACATTAGTGAAGTGTCCCAGAGAAAAATCATTTCATTTCAGCATCCTGGACTTTCAAGGGTATATTTTTTATCTTGGTGTATGAGAAAGTCAACCATTGTTACCCAACATAACAAAACTTACTAATTTCCTTATTGCATTTAATTATTTTACCTATGCACAAGGCTTTTATATTTTGAGTGTATGTAAAACAAATTCACAGATTTACAATTTTACATTTTAATATAAATATCAAATTTCTTTTAACTCTGTGTGAACATAAGTAATTTGATTTATGGAGTTAATACAGATAATTTATTTCCAACCACATATATATATATAATTCAAAAAGTGCAAATGAAAGATAAATTTTCCCTCATTTTTATTATCAAATGATTCTGTAATGTTTTATAATGTAATGTTTGAAAAGGAGAAAACCTTTTTACAGCATCACAAAAAGGATATTGATGAAAAAGCTGAATCATCCTTTTTTGGGGTATCTAAGGACTTGGATTATTCCATCAGTTTTCGTGTATCTTGCTCTTCAACCTTATCAAAAATATTTTCAGTAGTTTACTCTTAAGCTTCTGATTATTTAAAGTTGATGTTATGGTTGTATGATCCTCGAATGCTTCAGTTATAGCTCAGAGCTGTAATTCATTCAAAATTAAGGATTGTAACATTCAAAATAAAGGCTTGTAAGGATGTTTTTTCATACATTCTTTTGTATGTATTCTGCATTTCATGTTTTCGAACCTTAGAATTATCTTTTTATAAAAGGCTCTACTAACATTCCAATTTCAGGTGCCCAGGGAGCTTAGAGCAAAGTTTTTGTTGTTTGGGTTTTGCTTCTGCAGTGGATTCTATAGGTCTCTAGGGACCCAGAAACTCAGAATCTACATTATTCATGCAATGTTGTCAGCAGTGTCATCCTTGGGACCGAGAGTTAGCAGAGGGGACGTGTGCTGGCAGACCACTTCCATTTTCACTTAGAAAATTGCCAGCCTGTGCTCCTGCCTTCTAAGTGATTACTTTGCTCTGATCGAAGTACCTGGCAAGAAAATAAATCTTTTGCTAGAGAGAAATTCCTCAAGTACTTTTCCTCCATCCAAAACGATGGCAGATGTGATGTGTTCTGATGACTCAATAAGCAAGTGCCATTTAGAGGATAAATAGTGCATGAGAGTCTAAGAAGTATTGTCTTAATTATGCAAATATAGAAAGAACTTACAAACCTTACTGGGGAAAAGTGTCACCGCACAAAATTGAGGTTCACTTGCCCGATGCACATAAATAAGCCAGTTAATTATGGCATCAGCTTTTGGGAGAAAAATCAGCTTTTATTCTGCAAGATCCATCTGCAGGGAGAACAGGGGGCATGTGCCCTCAGATCTATCTCCCTGATTCAGGATTTGGGGTGAAATTTAAGAGGCTAGGGAGAACAGGCTGGCACATGGAAATGCTGGTTGGACAGGTTTTGATTGGTGGGCTTCAAGCATTTATGGTAAGGTTTTAAACATTTATGACAGGGTTCTAAACATTTATGATGAGCTTCTAAACATTTATGATAGGGTTCTAAACATTTTTGATGAGGTGGGGAAGGAATTTAACACAGGATCTTCCTGAATGAGGCACCCATTGCTTTTGATAAGAGCCGCCAACTTTCAAGTTCCAGTCATGTCCCAGTCCATGAGTTCTGTGGGAAGGAGGATCTTTGGTTCCATGGTCATTTCAGGTCAAGATTTCTTCTTTTGCACATGCTCTGGCTACATGACTTTGCAGATTTTCTGATAGGCAATTCTTTTTTTTTTTCTCTAAGCTAACATCTGTGCCAATCTTCCTCTATTTTGTATGTGGGTCACCGCCACAGCATGGCTGCTGACGAGTGGTGTAGGTCTGCACCCAGGAACTGAACCTGGGCCATTGAAGCAGAGTGTGCAGAACTTAACTACTAGGCCATGGGGCCAGTGAAAGGCAATTCTTAATCACTCTGTTAATAAGAGATGGGGTCAGTTGAACTGGTCCTGTTACAAAAGCAGCAGGCAACTGTTCTGCTTTATTGGGGGCGGGGTGTTATCTGCTATTTATTTAATGATTTAGAAGTTTGTTTCCTATTAATGGAGCCTAGAACTAACTTGACTGTGTTGGGGAAACACAGATAAATTTCACAGTCAAAATAGATTTTTTGTCTGCTAAAGTAACCTTGAATGTCTTTTGACACTCCATCTTACCTCGTCTCCCTTTCCTTTCTCTAGAACCCTGTTCCAGGGGTGAAGGACAATTCACGCCATCTCCCTGTTCTGTCATACTACAGCCCACCTATTCTTTAAACCACAACCACAGGCTCACAACCTTAAAGAAAGTTAATGAAATTAATTCACAACCCTTAGATGGGCCCCTCTCTCCCTCTTGCTTCATTAATAAGAGTAAGTTCAACTTTCTAGTAAATTTAAGTGTGTGTGTGTGTGTGTGTGTGTGTGTGTGTGTAGGGTTTTTTTCCTAAAAGGTATGAGGTTAGGGTGTGCAAAAATGTAACATTTTAGATTTTCCCCTCATGTAAATATGCCAAGCACAGGGTTCCCCATCTCCCTAGAGACGGTAGAAGGCTATCTCAATTTCTTCCAGTTTCAATCAACTTCTCAGGGGGCTCCTGTTCCCTTTTCTTTCATCCCTTCTTCCAGTGGCTGATCACGTTCCCTGGAGGTTTTGTGTGGCCCCAGAGGAGTGGCACCTTGTCCAGATGCTGTCCCCTGATCGGGATCATCCCAGCTCCCCAGGCCTGGTCTTGGGTTTCAGCCTGTTGCTTCTCCGTCCGAGTCAGCTGACCCGAGCCCCACCGGGGCCTCTGCTCAATGAGCCCACACGTGCTGCATCCTCCTTGTCCTGACCCCAGGTCCCTCTGGCCCTGTTTCATAGTTTCAGAAAAATCTCAGAAAACTTTGCAGAGTGAACCACCCCAGGACCATGTCTGAGTAGCTCCCTCGGCCATCGACACCCTGAACCTCTGGTCAGAAGCGAGGCCTCAGTATGGCCTGGAGCCTCGGAGGACACACCCCGGAAGGTGCACCCTTGTCTTCCGAGATTTCTAGCATGATCTGGAGTTTCTATTCACCCCCCCTGGTCAAACCATTTGGCCCAGGGGGGTGGAGAGCTAGACCTTTTCCTAGGGACCCAGACGACTTCTAAGATCTAGTCTTGTCCCTCTTCATCCTCATCCCACCAGCCAATTAAACCTTCATCTCCTTTTGGGATGCAACCAGCTCTTACTTTATTCTTCTACCAATCTGTGATTTGCTTGGTAAACTTGATGTCTTCTTCCTTCAGGCTTTGCCTTTTAGAATTCCAAATCACTCTTCTCTCAATCTCTTGACTTTGGAAAAATTTGGCTTTCAAAACAGCTTTTCTAGAAAGTCACAACTGAAAACTTAGACACTCCAAAGAGAAACATAAAATAAAAAGAAATTATCAGAAAAAATAACCAGGTACAAAACAGAAATCATCTTTTTGTTCTATATTGTCTCCTTTCCCTTTTTACTTACGTGTTGCCTTTTATTCTTGCTTTAGTTGTTTTATTGGTTCTGTGCTTTTTTGGCAGGGGGAATGGGGGCGGATAAGACAATGATAAACTGCCTCAAATCCTTTTTGGCAGCAAAGAGATTATAATTTAAAAATAGAATCAAATGCCCCATCTACATGTCTTTTTTTTTGCGGCACCGTCTGTGCGTTTCCTGAACTCATAATTCACCGGAAAACATCTCAATGAAAGTTTCCATTCATAAGTCATTGTTTCTTTTCATCTCAAGGCCACTTATCAGATGACGTATAACAACAGAGAACCGTGACAGAAGCAAAGGGCAGAGGGAGAGGGAGCTGGTGTCATCGCCTCGGTCCTCAGCGGTGTTTCATTAAATTCTTTCCTTGGCGGGGGGGGCACTTCAGGCTTTGCTGTTGTTAATCAACAGCTCTCACCCTGTATAATTTCAGAGAACGCAGGATCAAGAAGTGCAATTCTTATCTACATTGCCTTTGCTTGTAATGACTTCCATAATTGATCCACAGGGAGAAACGAGCAATTGGAAAAATTCCTCTCTGGCGGGTCAGAGCCTTTTCGTAGATTGTGCAAGAAATGAAGATAAAGAGTTATCAGGTGTGGTAGGTTATCCCCGAGAGTTTGTGTTTTATTTTTATCTTGCGATGAATCACCCTCAAATAAGCACAGAGGATAGCTCTTTAAAAAGAAATCTCTCTGGAGAATCGGTCTTTAAAGCTGTTACAGAATGCCAACTTGATCATTTCACAAGGAACTGTTCACTATGCATTATTACAGAGCAGACAGGAGCACCTAGGTTATTAAAGGTTCAGTTATCAAGTGGTTATCAGATGCATAGGGGTCAATGGGAATCTTGTTAAAATGCAGTCGGTCTGGGGTGAGGCCTGAGGTTCTGCATTTTCTGACATGCGCCCAAGTTACATTACTGTTCCTGGTGCCTGGTTCTCACCTTACACAGCAAAGTTTTAGAGAAACTTAGAAGTTTTAAATAGCTTTGTGCAGAAATTTCTTATTGGATTAGTGGAGCCAGTAGGAACTTGCAATGCCTGTGGCTTTTATGGGCCCCTCAGCTTGCCAATCATTAAAGAAATTGCCCAACTGGAAACAAAGAGCTTAAGCAAATATAATCGTTAAATGTTCTTCTACAGCCAAAGCAGCACTGCATTGGTTCTGAGGTTCTGACCCGCCTGTTGGAAGGGTTTCTTGAAGAATGCCTTTATTCTAGACTGTCTCCACCTACAGGACTCCCTTCTAGAGCTACATAAAACCTTGTGTTTACATGAGCAAGCAATTTCTGCAGTTGTCCAGTTTTACAGGGACCAAAAATCTTCTATGAGGGTTGGGGTGACCCAAGAAAGCAACTAGAATGGATTAGATGTAATTATGCTAATTCATCAAAAGATAATTTCATTGTCAGTGGTGAATGTCCCTAAAAGTTCTGGACACATGATAACAAGGAATTTCAGAGGGAAGCCGTAACAGTGAGTGGTTTATAGGTCTCCTGGATTTTGATTTCTTAGCATGAAATCCTGATTCCAATGTTTTGACTTTCCTATGCCGGTTCAAATAAGCTTCTGATTCTATTCATTATTGATTCCATAGAGAAGAATCTGCCATATTAGAAGAAAATTGTTTCAAACAAAAAAAGATACTGAGTCATTAAAGAATATAGGAGTTTTGTTGAATATTATCTTTTGCAATATTGTTAAATATGGTCTTTTATATGAGAGTTCAGAAATCTGAATCAAAACTTGATTCCACATTTGATAAGTGAAATATAGTATATAGGATTAAATATATATAATATAAAATATATAAGATTAAATTGGGCTACATATAATAAAAAAGACAAAATAAAAGTGGCCTATACAAGATAGAAGTTTATTTTCTTTTTTTGTAGAAGAAGCCCAAAGATAGGCAGTTCTAGACTGGCATGACAATGACACACTCATCAAGGAGCCTCTATTTTTTTGCAAGGCTACCATGCTTCAGATTACCTTGTGGTCCGAAATGGCCACTGAAGCTCCAGCCATCACATCTGCTTCCCAGGCTGGTAGAAGGGATGAGGTGAGGGGGTAGAAAAAGAGCCTACCTCCCAGCTGAGTCAGTCTACTTTAAAAAGCTGTCCCAGAACCCCAACCAAGGAATTCTGCTAAGGGTAACCCATATCTTCAAGGGAAGCAAGAAAAGTTGGAAAGGCAGGATTCACACTGTGGGAAGCTATCAAAATATTAACAGGGTGGGGGCCGGCCCGGTGGTGTAGCAGTTAAGTTCACGTGCTCCACTTCAGCAGCCCAGGGTTTCGCAGGTTTGGATCCCGGGCGCAGACAGATGCACCACTTGTCAAGCCATGCTGTGGCAGCGTCCCATATAAAGTAGAGGAAGATGGGCACGGATGTTAGCCCAGGGCCAGTCTTCCTCAGCAAAAAAAGAGGAGGATTGGCAACGGATGTTAGCTCAGGGCTGGTCTTCCTCACACACACACACAAAATTAACAGGGTGTTCAAAAGATTTCAGGCAGCCACAAATGATAAATGTCCATTACATGTAGCATGGAATTGTATTCTGCTGCAACTCATTATTACGTGAACATAATTACCAAATTCTAGAAAAAAATATTGACCCAGATAGGAAAAATAGAAGCAGGCATAAAAATGCAGAGAAATTCTTGGCTAACATATTGCCAGCATTTGATAAATTTTGTTGTCAAAGGACAAATTTGAAAGATTATATCCAAGAAAGCCGGGCTGAAATGGGAACTGAAGTCGGATTTGTCCAAGAAAAGGAAAGATACTTCTGATTTGAAGGGTGGAGTGAAAGATGGTTTCCAGGAATCGGTCCAGGAGGGTAGATGTGGAGGAGTGGGTGCTTAAGCTAGGTGGGGAGATGTAGATGTTACATGGACATACCCGCTGAGGTAATGGAACACAGAGCAAATAGCTTCTCCAGGCCTTGCAGGACATTTGGTCCATGCCTAAAGGTCCTTGATGTTTGGTCCTGTCCAAAACCATTTGGCAAGGACCAGATATGCTCATGGATGTTTTGGAGAGGATCAAATGTCAAGGACCCTTTGGCGCGGACAAAATGTCTAATGGACCAAATGTCTTAAGGACATTTTGGAAAGGACCAAGTGTCCATGAGTCTCTCCAGGAACTGTATCCAACAGACTGTCACTTCTCTAAACAGGATGTGCCTTTAAAAGGATGTGCCTTTTGTTCCACTGAACCTGGAACTTTCACGCACTTATATTTTCAAAGTAAATGGTCTATTCAGCTGTTTGTTTTTTGTTTTGTTTTGGTAGGAATTTTGGAAAGGGAAAGAATAATAGCTAAAGTGTATTGGGTGCTTACTATGTGCCACACACTGTTTCAAGTAGTTTGCATTTAAATTTCACAGCCCATGAATTGGTTTTATTATTAGCCCATTTTACAGATGGAGAAACTGAGGCACAGAGAGGTTAAGTCCCTTGCCTAAAGTCACACTGCTGGTAAGAGGTTGTGCTGGGATTTGAACCCTGGCGCTGTGCCATATTGTAATAGATCAAGCGTAACACATGTTCTCCTTGAGTGTTTTTTGTGAATTGCTAGAGGAAGCAAGAGGAGGGAGATGGGCCGCTGGCGCTAATTTTGCTTCATCATAAATAGTGAAACAGAGAAGAGACTGGGTTTCACAGTTGAGTACAGACAGAGTTCTGGGTCCTGGATGCCCATCATCCACGCTGGGAGGGCACTCGCTGTGGCAGCTCTTAGCCCAGGACGTTTCTTAGGAGATCTCAGACCCTAGAACTTGCGTCAACCCTCTGAGCTCGCCTCCCTCGCCTCTACCTCTTCTGTTTCCTCCACCTCTGAGAGCCGGCTGGACAGTCACAGTCTTGCCAGAAGACACACAGCCCTCGCCTGAGGCTGACCCCAAACAGCTTGCATTTCAGCGCACCACTTCCTAGATTTTGCAGCCCTCAGATTTTGAGTACAATGTTATGACTTGTACTTGGCCTGTGACTCGCACTGCGCTTCACCAACAAATAATTCTAACTTAGCTGTTTAGCAGGACCCAGCCTTGGCAGAGAAACATTTCTTCCTGGCAGAGGAGATTTCTTCCTGCCTCGCTCATCAAGTTGCACAGTTGGGGTCAATCCCTCACACCCTTCCTCCCTCCTCTCCTCCCTTCCCAATTTCTGTGATGTTCCCCTTTCCTGTGCTCCTCTGACCTGATCAGATAAGGTGGTCCTGGCTCACGTGCGGTGTGCAAAGAGGACAGGGCGTGGAGGAGGTGGGTGGAGGAGAGGGGTCCTGGCGGGGCTTGGAGGTTGCATCTGTCACCATCTGGGCTCCAAGTTGAAGCACTGACTTGAGGAGGAAGAACTGCTTATAACTCGAGGGCAGCAGCCCCCACTGGCTCTTCCGCCCCAAGCTTTTGCACAGTTTCTGGAGCATCTGCATCTCTCTCCTCTGCCAGTGTGTGCACATTCCTTTGAGAGCTGGGACTATCTTATTCACCTTAATATCTGCATTTACCCCGTGCCTAGTGTGCAGGGTCTTGCATATAAAATTCACTATTTATTATCATAGTCCTCGAACTCAGTAAAGCTAAAGTCACATACTGACCAGATATAAACACACCAACTACTATAAACACCCAAGCATTGCCCCAGGATACCCCACACCAGGGATGCTCGGACATTCGCGGACTTAACAACCACCTGGGAGCTTGTGAAAAATACAGGTTCTCAGGCTCCACCCAAGACAGCCTGATTCAGGGGCAGGGTGGAGCTTGGAGATTAAATTTTTTTTTTTTTTTTTTTTTTTTGCTGAGGAAGATTCGCCCTGAGCTAACATCTGCTGCCAATCTTCCTCTTTTTGTATGTGAGCCGCCACCACAGCATGGCCACTGATAGATGAGTGCTGTAGGTCTGTGCCCGGGCTGCTGAAGCAGAGTGCCTTGAACTTAACCACTAGGCCACCGGGGCTGGCCTGGGGATCTGAATTTTTAACACGTGCCCCCAGTGATTCTAAAGCAGGTAGACTGTGAAATTCACTTTGAGAAACAGCTTAAGCAGCATTTCTCGATCTTCCTGATAACTGGTGCTCACTCTGTCCATTGACAACTGTGGTTTTCCCGTGGCCACGGCCACATGGCACACACACCAGAGGGGGCCCCTTTGTGTCTGAGGCCCCACGTCCTTAAGAACGGAACCCGAGTCTGAGTCCTCATGCGGTTAAAATTCCAGAAGAGCTTTCGTGTTTGCTGGAAAATAATCTGTAAAGAGAAAGAAAAACACATTGCTTTATGAATTGAATACTAACATGGAACTACTCCCAAATCAATTGAACTTTGGTTTCTCATTTAGAATCTTCATTTAATGCCCTTCAGTGAGTTTTAAGATATTATTTCCATGTAAAAAGCGTATAAAGACTTGTTGTCTTTGAGAGTGTGTGTGGAAAAGAAACATTTTCATCCTGTCCTACACATGTTATCAAAACGAATAGGTTTTTTCCACCTTCTCTCTGCTACTTTTGACTATTAAATAGCCATTTGATTTAATATTGCACCTAATGACTCCCCCATCCTTCAGTAGTTCTTAGCCGGTCTGAATTTGTCTGCAGTCAGAGTGCTTTTTAAAAATTGGCCTGCACAGTGCTTTTGATAGAAATTTTATAGGGCCATCTTTTTCAGATTTTTCTTTGTCAAACAAAATACTCTTTTTTTTATTCTTCTTGCTTTCATATGATGATTCAAGTATCACAGGAAATGTGTGTGATTGAGTTAGTATTTCTTATGACAGATGACTCCTGCCATATCTAATGGAATAACAGAAACACGTCAATAGCCTCTTTATGGTGTGCTTTTTCGCTTTGACTGCTAGCCCTATGTTAGGTCCCAAGCCGTGTACTTTTTTCTTTAATTGATTTTTCTTATTAATTGAGAAATATTTAGTCCTATTTTTTTATTTGTGCTTCTTTGTCATATGCAAGATATCTTTATAACCTATCTTGCATCCTTTCTGGAATAAACTAGGTTATGTGTAAATAAATACCGTTAAGAAGCCTGAATAGAGGATTCTAAGATTCACCTGTATTCATCCGACTTTTCGTTCATTTTGATTCACAGCATTATTTTTGCATAGACATTGCTGTAGGTCTGTGATTCCTCCAAAGCACTCCGATCTCTCCCAGAAAAATGAAATGGACCCCCCTTAATACCCTGTCTCCAAGTCGCAAATATCCCCTACATAAGAATGCCCGCCCCCACCCAGTCAGGATGCGTCTTTTTCCTCCCAGCACCCCTACCACCAGGGGGCGCCCTCACCTCCTCTGCAACAACGCTGCCCAGGCCCCGCTGCCTCCTCACTGCAGCCGGGCGTCTTCCAACATGGCTGCTGCTGCCAGAGGTCTCACCAGCTCACCACTGCGGTAGAAAGGGATATGTCAGAGTCACCTCGGAGCTGGGAGAGCCCTCCTCCCTTCCAGTGTGCTCTGTGTAGGAGTGTGTGTGTGTGTGTGTGTGTGTATGTGTGTGTAAGGACACTTCTGGTGGCAGGGCCTGCAGGTAGGTGACAATGAATACCTGCTCCTGTTCTAGTTGAGAAGAAGCTTTATATGAGGTTTTCCACAGAAGGAGAGAATCGGGCTAATACTATTGTCCCACAAGTCTATGGTGGTTATGGCAAAGGGTAGGATTCGTATGTTTTCAAAACAGTTTATCTTCTGAAGATAGTTATTTAGCACCAATTTTTTCTTGGGGTTTTTCTTCTGAACGTTTCATCATCCTTGATGAAGCAAGTAATCTGTGGTCATTGTTTTTAAAAAGGTGTTTCAGTTGATCTGCTTTGGTGTCAGTTAAGCCTTTCAGACTCTCTAGAGTGTTCCTCGGTGATTTCTGACCGCTGTTATCTATGAAAACGGCTTAGGTTGAGTGTGAGGCCCAGAGTCAGATCTAGGTTGAAAGACCAGCTCTGTATTTACTACTAATGGGAATTTGGTGAGTTAATAACCTCTTCAAGGTTTCCTCACCCGTAAATTGAGGATGACAGTAGCCCCCACCTCACAGGGCTGTGAGGAGTGAGTGAGGTCAGGCCTGTGGGTGCAACACACTGTCCTGCCACGTGCGGTGAGCTCCGTGAGTGGCCACCGAGGCCTTGTGCCCTCCCTGAGAAGACCCTTGGAGGCTTCCTTGAACAGCCGTTGGCCTCCTCGCACATCATCTTGGAATCTCCTCAGGACACTTCCCCTCACACATTTAAGAGAGAATAACAGGTGCTTAAAGAAATGGCAGACGTTGTTTCATTTTTAGGAGTTTCATGCCGTGTATTGGTCTCAGAGGACGCACCAGCCCTGTGGCCTCTTGCTCCCGACTGCTGTTGGATCTTCTTGGCTCCAGCTGTCTCCCCTCCGGTCCGTTCTCCACACTCGCCAGTGTGGTATCTCTAGGCCCAGGTGGGCTCCAGGCACCCCCTCCTTCACCCTCTCCTGACCCCCCTCAGGACGAAGGCCGAGGAGCAGGTGGGGCCTGGGGCACCCCCCACCCCCGGCCCCTCTCCCCACTCTGGGGAGGTTTTCTGTCTGTCTGCTTTTGTCTTTTAATAGCACACTGATTTCTTGTCTGCTCTTTTAAAAGTGAGACTAAGAATATTTCAGAGGTGGTGATTGGAGGCTCGTCTGGGTTATTTTTATCAACTCTGCATTTGTACCTTGGCTGGATTCCTATCAGGTGTGTCAAATGGACAAACAGCGGCCGCATGATCCCACGCTGGGCGGGTGGCACATACCACTCCGTAAGCTTTCCCCATTAGGCATTGCTGGCACCTAAAGTAGATGGCTTGAGAGTTAATTAGATGCAGAAGTCTCAGAGGCATTTTCTTGATAGTACATAAGACGAGGCTAATTATTTCTAACAAGGAAGGTTTAAATAACACCAATCAGTGGCCAATTGCTGGTGGCAACCAGGGAGAATGAAGAGCCCTGGGCTGAGCATGATCCTTTTCCCTGAGGGGCAAAAGATCCCCCAAGACAGAGCTACTGCTTCTGGGAGCCTGCAACCTATTGGAGAAGATTAAATACATGTAGATTAAGGAGATGAAATAGCTCAGTGCCCAGCTCTGTCCTGGTGATCGTAAGTACAGTGGGTGAACAGGAAGATCCCCCCGAGCTGGAGAACAGGTGAGTGTTTGAGTCCAGCACAAATCACCACTTGCTTTTCCTAGTGATTTTGGAGTTGTACGGGACAGACAGTGTTTTGTGGCTCAATTGTGAAAGGTATTCAACCCCTGTGGTGTTTCTAGGCTGGGACCCCACCCGCAAAGTTTCTCCCTCTCCAGGGACCCATGGTGCCTGGCATTCTACCATGAACAGGGTATTGTGTTAGCATTAAGCATTGCTCTCTCTTGGTTCCTCTTCTGGAACACACACACCCCTGGGAGGAGGGACCCTGCTGAGGCTTCAGCACTCCAGGGTGGCCTGGTGGAGCAGAAGGTTCCTGAGCAGTGGGGACCTGGAGCAGCCTTGTGGGTGGTGGAAGCACAGAAGAGGACAGAGACCTCTAGCATCCAGCCCAGTCATGGAATGCCACCTCCCCCTGCCATGGTCTGGAGCCTGTCACTTTGCAGCCCCATCTCCCTCCACCACACTGTGCCCACTGCCCCACCCAAGCCCACTCCTCTACTCTGTGCTCCAGCCATGCAGGGTTAATTACGTTGCTTGGTGCTGCCTGCCATCTCTGCCCAGAGCGTGGCCCAGCACCATCCCCCCGCCAGCCCCCAGCATAGTCAGAGCCAGGGCCAGGACCCTGGGCACCTGACACAGCAAACACGGCCTCAGATTAATGAGGACTTGAAAGGCAAGAGGGGAGAAGGGAGCTGAAAAGCCTTGCGGTGGGGGAACAGAGAAAAAATATACACAATGTTTTTATAAATTGAGATGTTATTCATAGACCGTAAAATTCTCCCTTTTAAAGTGTACAATTCAGTGGATTTTAGTATAGTCACAAAGTTATGCAGCCATCATCACTATCCAATTTCAGAACGTTCTCATCACCCCTAAAAGAAGCCCTGTACCCACTGACAGTCACTCTCCGCTTCCCCTACCCCCAGCCTCTGGCAGCCATGAATCTACTTTCTGTTTCTATGGATTTGCCTATTCCGGATATTTCGTATAAATGGAATCACACAATATGTGGCCTTTTGTACCTGGCTTCTTTTACTTAGCGTATGTTTTTAAGGTTCATCCATGTTGTAGCCCGCGTCAGTACTTCATTCCTTTATATAGCAGAATAGTATTCAGCAGTATTGTGTGGATGTACCACATTTTGTTTATCTAATCATCATTGAATGGACATTTGGGGTGTTTCCACTTTTTGGCTCTTAGGAATAATGCTGCTATGAACATTCTTGTATAAGATTTTGTGGGACATGTTTTGAGTGTATACCTCAGAGTGGAATTTCAGGGTCATGTAGTAACTCTGTGGTTAACTTTTTGAGAAACTGCCAAACTATTTTCGAAAGTTGTTGCACCGTTTTACATTCCACCAACAACTTATAAGGGTTCCCATGTCTTTGCATCCTGGTCAACACTTGTTATTGTCCATCTTATTAATTATAGCCACCCTGGTGAATAGGAAGTGGTATCTCATTGTGGTTACCTAATATTTTTTTTAAATTATTTTATTGAGGGGCCAGCCCAGTGGCATAGTGGTTAAGTGCGCACGCTCTGCTTTGGCTGCCCAGGGTTCACAGGTTTGGATCCTGGGTGTGGACCTATACACTGCTCATCAAGCCATGCTGTGGTGGCATCCCACATACAAAATAGAGGAAGATTGGCACAGATGTTAGCTGAGGGACAGTCTTCCTCACCAAAAAAAAAACATTGTTTTATTGAGATCATACTGATTTATAGCAATGTGTAAATTTCAGGTGTACATTATTATATTTCAGTTTCTGTATAGACTGCATCATGTTCACCACCAATAGTCTAGTTTTCATCCATCACCATCCATATGTGCCCCTTGACCCCTTTTTCCCTCCCCCCACCCCCTTCCCCTCTGGTAACCACCAATCTGTTCTCTTTATCCATGTGTTTGTTTATCTTCCACATATGAGTGAAATCATACGGTATTTGTCTTTCTCTGTCTGGCTTACTTCGCTTAGCATAATACCCTCAAGTCCATCTGTGTTGTCACAAATGGCACAATTTTGTCTTTTTTTATGCCCAAGTAGTATTCCATTGTGTGTGTATATACATACTACATCTTCTTTATCTCTGCATCCATTGATGAGCACGTTGCTTCCACATCTTGGCTATTGTGAATAATGCTGTGATGAACATAGGGGTGCATAGATCTTTTTGAATTAATGATTTCATGTTCTTTGGATAAACACCCAGTAGCGGAATAGTTGGATGGTATGGTATTTCTATTTTTAATTTCTTGAGAAATCTCCATACTGTTTTCCATAGTGGCTGCACCAGTTTGCATTCCCACCAGCAGTGTATGAGAGTTCCCTTTTCTCCACATCCTCTCCAACACTTGTTATTTCTTGTCTTGTTAATTATGGCCATTCTGATGGGTGTAAGGTGATATCCCACTGTAGTTTTGATTTGCATTTCCCTAATAATTAATGATGTTGAACATCTTTTCGTGTGCCTGTTGGCCATCTGTATATCTTCTTTGGAAAAATGTCTGTTCAGATCCTCTGCTATTTTTTGATCGAGTTGTTCATTTTTTTGTTGTTGAGTTGCATGAATCCTTTATATATTTTGGAAATAAACCCATTGTTGGATATATGATTTTCAAATATTTTCTCCCAGTTGGTTGGGTGTCTTTTCATTTTGTTGATGTTTTTTAAGTCATTATTTAAAGTGTTGCTATGTTCTATATTTCAGGGATCTAGGTAAAACCCTAGTGTCTCTGTAATTATTCCTAATTACAGTTCTAAGAATGATAGTCTTTGGGCCAGTTAGACATAGGTGTCCTCCCAACCCCTCACCAACACAGCCTCATAAGTGCATGGCTTGGTGAGTAGGTGGTACCTCCGTACAAAGAAAAAGGCACTCTCTTCCCCTTAACCGGGCTCACAGCTTTGCCAGTGGGGTGCAGGCTAGATTTCAGCCCCTTACACCTCTTCTACAAGTGCCTTTGTCCAGGGCATGACCTATACAACTGTACTTGGCCTGCACTTGACCACTTTGAAGCTGGATAGACCTAAGTTCCAATCTCAGCTGAACCCTGGGGCTGTGACTTAGGACATGTGATTTAATGTCCCTGGTCCTCAGTTTCCTTACTGGTAGACTGTAGTGATGACAATAGACCCCTCTTAGGGCATTGTGATGATTAAATGAAATGAACTTTATAAAGCAACTGGTCCAGGACCTGACAAATCAAAGTGCTTATTAAACAGTAGTTTAATTTTATGTCTTGTCCTCAGGGACTCAGCACAGTAGTGTTTCCTCTAGACGATGGTTCAACACACTATGGTCCGTGGGCCAAATCAGCCTGATATTATACTTCCCACGGACTAAGAATGGCTTTTACAGTTTTAAAGGGCTGCGAAATAAACATGCAATGTAGAAAATATACCCTCTCTGGCCTAAAATATTTCCTGTCTGGCCCCTTACAGTAAAAGTTTAGTGCCCCTTGCTATGGGACCCATCTCTGAGCTTCCTTTCCCCCCACCCTGCCCACCTTACATGTTCCTACTCATGGCCTCTGTCACCTCGGACCTGTCTCTATCATCGCCCTTCCCCACAGAATCCCTTACCAGACTATCTGCACCTTCTTCATCCCTGAATCCCTTGGCACATAGAAGAAAGTTAATAAATGTTAATTCAGGGAAAGAAAGGGGACTGGAGGGGGGACACCGAAGATCAGCTTTTCCAGCTTCACAATTTCGCCTAAGTCCTGATGTGAGAAGAGTCTGGCCCTTCAATTTGGCTGTCCTCATATGCGTTGCATTTTAGCTGAGTAATACTTTTGGCCCCAATTTTATCCCAGATATGAGGGAAACCGTCTAGTATGTTAGCATGCAGAAACATTCTGAATTTCCCCTAGGCCGGCATGCAGGGAGTGGACTTCCCAGGAACACATTTCTCAACTCACAACTAATTCACAACTTCCCTCCGGAAAGGGAACTTGGCCTGTGGGTAACGGGCTGAATCCAAAGCCCTTTGGCCCAGAAAGAAGCGACCGTGGGTGTCTTTCAGTGAGGCTGCGTGAATTCAAGATTCGCACCATCTCTGACAGGGCTGGACTGCGAGAAGGTGTAATGAGGATTTTCGAGAGTCTAATAAGAAAAGCAGGCGTGACTCTGCCTGCTTGATTTTATTATGTGGGAGCATTTTCAAAGAATTTCTTAAATCTCTACTTACTTTTCTTATATTCATGCTTATGTTGAATGCCTCATGCAGAAACAGATGCTCTGCATTTACTCTAGAGCTTTTGCTGCAGTTTTATGGAATTAGCCATGCAAACTATGCTGACATGATATGCCTTTATTTTTTGGTTTCTTACATACTGAACATGATTTTTAAAATTTATTCCTATGAACTTGAGCTTTGTGTATATGAGACAGAGAGAGAGATTGATCTGTGCCATGACTACTCTGCCCTGAAGGAAAGTCAGAAGGGTCTGAGATGAAAAGATGTGGGATGCAAGAGGACAGCACATGCCTGAGGGAGCAGGTGTTCAAGGTGCCTTCAGGATCTGAGCTGAGCAGTTTACAACTTTTGGGCAAAAATGAGCACAGACTTTTTCAACAGATAAGGAGATTTTTTTTATATATATAGTTTTCTTTTTGTTGAAGTCATATTGGTTTATAACATTTGGTAAATTTCAGGTGTACATTATTATATATCAGTTTCTGTATAGACTGCATTGTGTTTATCACCAATAGTTTAGTGTCCATCCATCACTGTATGTATGTACCCCTTTACCCCTTTCACCCATCCTCTCACCCCCTTCCCCTCTGGTAACCACTAATCTGTTTGCCTTTTTTTTTAAAGAAAAAGGAAAGTGACAAATGCAGATAAAGGATTTGCAACTCACAACAATTTGTTAACTTCCTACTCTCCCCAAAAAAAGAAAGAGAGAAAAGAAATCGCTGCAGTTTATAATAGGTTTTCTCCAAAGGTTTCCAACATCTAGGTTGTTTGCGAACATATTGACTAGTGGAGGAAGTAGGGAAAGATTTCCAAGTCACAATTCTGAACAACTGATGTCAAAGCTCACCAAGCATTACTCCGAAGCTTCAAAGGAATTGTTTATAAATTCCTGAAAAATAAAATTGTATTTCCACCTTTGGATGCAAGCGATCCTCTGGATGAAATCACTCATGATGATGGATTGGAAAACACAGTTTGGCCTTGAGAACAACTCACAGAACTAGGTCAAAAGTTGTTTATTGGCCACATAATCTTCCAGGTGCAAAGTATGCAAAGTTATATACTAAATACACTTACACTAAAGTTGGGGGGAGGGGACATGCTGGCTAAATGACTCTTTAGCTGTATTTCTCAGCAAATTAATGTGGTGTGTGTGTGTTTTAAGTAAACCTTATACATCTTTAGGAGGGAGTCTTTACCATAACCAAGCAGATTAAAAACACTACAGTGAGTTACATTTGACAGGCTGTTGGTGCAGATATATGTTTATAACAAACGTGTCTCCTTATCCATCTACCTTTGACTTCCAACCATAAATATTTTATAAACTACCCAGAGAAAAGAGCACCCTGTTAAATGAAGGAATTTTAAAGTTAAAGCAGTTGAAGAAAGAAAGCAGGCACACTTTATGAGAACTTTTCCAGTGACACATTCTGATCACAGATATGGAATTTTTAAGCTGATGTGTTGCAATGTCAGTGTATTGCAGAACCAAAAGGAATGGTTTGAGGCTTGGAACTCTTTTCATCATGACTGCTCTTGATTTTCTCAGAGGATAATAATACCTGGGGCCATTTGTTTCAATTAATAAAATCATCAAAAAATCAAAAAGAGAAAGGTCTATATCAGTTAGAAATGCATTTGGCAGAAAACCTAACTACAGTGGCCTAAACAGGTGAAGAGGCTTATTTATTTCATCAATAAGTAATCCAGGTCTGATATAATGGCACAGTGATGTCACTGGAGATCTGTCTATTTTCTTCTTTCACTGTCTTCATTGGCTTGTAGATCATAACTTGTAGAATGAGCCTCATGCTTGTTCCTCATGGTCACAAGATGGCTGCTGCACTTCTAGACATTGTGTCTGTATTCCAGGAAGGAGAAAGGAATTGAATGTCAAGGCGAAGGACTGAAAAAGGATGCCAGACAAGTCTGTCCATTGTTAAAAGATTTCTCAAAAGGCCAATTCAGCAATATCCATTTATATCTTATTTATTTGTTGAGCAAATGGCTAGAATTTGATCACTTGGTCACCTCCAGCTTCAAATGAATCTAAGAAGTTGAATATTTTTAGCTGGGTATATTGTTACCTAGAATGAAACTATGATTCTATTAGGATGAGAGGAAGAATAAATATTAGGTAGGCAACAAGCAGAATCTGCCACAGAGATGGTCATTATTTCAAAATATTTTATGTAGTTGGTAATAGTTATGTTTGAAAAAACTGGTTTTCTATATCAGAGGTGAAGAGATTGTGGGGATAGAAGAAAGCAACCAACAGTACAAAAATAGTGGATTTTTACCTTCCAAATAAAATATTCACTGAAGACATTAATGCTGGAACACAATAATAACTGATCAATTAATCACTAGTTATTGCATTCTTGTTATGTACTGGGCTAGGACTGTGGGAAAAAAGAAACCGACAGAGAGAGAGAGGAGGGAGGGAAGGAAAGAAGGAAGGAAGGGAGGGAAGGAGGGGAAGAAAAATCATAGCAATATGTTGAGGTCTTAGCCTTCCCAAAGCCTTACAGGTTAATGAGTGAATCAGGTTGGCATTATTAGTCACAAGACCAATTAAAGAGTTACACAAATGATCATGACTTAACTAAAGGACGAGTTACTACATGTAGACTCTATGTGAATTTTAGTTCAGAGATGAGGAGTCTCCAGGTTGTAAGTAATAAAAGCCCAATTGAGACAGCTTAAACAAACACAAAAATGTATGTGCCTGTGTGTGCACGCATGTGTGTACATGCACACATATGGGTCTGTCTTTCGGGGGAGTGATAATATATTTACCCACATAGCTAAAGCATCTCAGTCAGGTATAGCTGGATCCAGGCACTCAATCTGTACCATCAGCCCTAGTCTATTCTTATCTCCCAGTTCCTGGGCAGCCTAACTCTTAGGCAGGTCCTCTCTTTTGGTGACTAAATGGCCGCCCTCAGGCCTAGGCCTGCACTCCACTCAGAAATTATAGTAGAAAAAGGAGCTTGACTTTCCATAGGCCTACAAAACCCTGAGATGGAGTCTCATTGGACACACTTGGGTCAGGCGCCTATCTCTTAACCAGGTACTGTGTTCAGTGGATGGATGCCCTGGTTGACCATGCCTGGTTCAGACACCCTCCCCTGAAGAAGGACTTGAGGATGGCCCTCTAAAATCCCATGGATGTAGTAGGGGAGGCGGTGATGCTTTAAAAGAAAATGGAGACACTATTGCTAGAAGGAGACACAACTAAAATTGTTAATTTTAATAAACTACCGTAAACTGAGTCAGGCTTGCTGCCAGTCTACCATGACGTTGTGGATATGGCCAGAGGCAAAGAAAGATAAATTACAAGCTGATGTTTTAACAGGCAACAAAATAATGGGAATGCATTTTATTTATTTGTTGGTTGATTTATTTCATACTTTGCTCATTCTTCAATTCGAGGCCATTTATAGAAAATATAAAACAAAATGATAAAATATAAATGAAAACATATCAGGCCACGGAAAATACAAATTAAAATAGAGACTGTAATATACAGAGACCATAAATTCCAAAACATTGCTGTAGTTGAACAACTTTTACTCTGAATTTCCTGGTAGCCAGTGGAAAAATGGGGCCATAAGTGGTTACATGGCTCTCGTTTCCCATGAGGCAGAAATATACTAGTTTTCAGATACTGTCGTGGATTAGACAGCATGAGTTTTGGGTTAAATACAGCTCTACAACTGACCTTGGACAAATTATTTAATCCCTCTAATTCTTAAGTTTCTCCATCTTTTACGTGGGAGTACTGGTACTCATGGTGTTGGGTTGTTTTACAAATTAAGTGAGATAATGGCATATACGATACCAACAAATAAGCACCCTGAGATGAGAAAAAAATGAGAAAGTTAAGAGACAGCGTGGTCAATTATGTCCCTATCACAGACACAGAGCTGGATTGTGTGATGCTGTTTTTTATAGTGTCCCTTGATGACCACTAAGGACATGATGACAAAATGTCACTCAGTCAAAGCAACTCTTGATGGGGCCAAGAAATTATGCTCCAATAGACAGCCTTGTGATGGCCCAACTTGGTCCAAGACTAAAAATCCAGAGCATACAGAGAAATGATGGCTTCTCCGTCCTTCAAACAATCTTCCTTACATATCATGTCCTTCAGGCAGCCTTTGGATAGACTTGCGTGGCTCTCTGTTCGAGGATACAGTTGTGGTGGGGCCTGGAGTGGAGGTATTGGTGGATGACGAGCGCCTGCCTGTACTTCAGTGATGGGGGCTGGACGTCAGGCCTAATGGAGACTCTGGCCCAGGAGGATGGCCACCCTGTGGCGAGGCCTGGATTTTACTCCACTGCTCCTGGACAACTCCAGTCCGGGAATCAGCCGTGGACTCTTAAAACCTGTGGCTCTCCCCTCGTTTCAAACTTCAGTTTCCTTTATTTTACCACATTTATCTGTTTCAACATAAACTCTCCTAAGACAGATTTTCTTATTGCTTATTCAGGTCCAACTCCTTGACAATTACGGGGAAAATCAGTTACATCCAATGGGGACTCTTTAGCTACAAGACAGTCTTCCTCTTTCTCTCTCTGTATTAGATAGTAAAATCTTGAAGGATGGTAAATACTCATGTCAGTTTAAAAAAACATTTTGGGGAACATTGATTTCCTTTATTTAGCAGTGTTTGATAGTCTGAATGTAATAATAGTTCTTTATAGGAAATGGGATTAGGAGTCGACAATCCTGCCTTGGTAGAAATTTCTGAAAAATCTGTTTACCCTGCACCAAGTAACGAATGAAAACAAAGAAAAACCAGCCTACAGATACTATGGAAATGGACTCTCTGTGATCGTGTAACCACAGGCCTTCCAGGACCAGTTCAACTGACCTCATCTCTTATCAACAGAGTGATTAAGAATTGCCTTTCAGAAAATGCGCACATGCGCAGGAGAAACCTTGACCTGAAATGACCACAGAACCAAAAAACCTCCCCCCCCCATGGACCCAAAGAACCGGGACAAGACCCAAACTTGAAAGTTGGACTCTTATCAGAAGTGAGGAATCCCTCATTCAGGAAGATCCAGTGTTAAAATTCCTTCCCCACCTCATCAAAAATGTTTAGAACCCCATCATAAATGCTTGAAGCCCACCAACCAAAACCTGTCCCACCAGTGTTTCCGCATGCCAGCCTGTTCTCCCTAACCTCTTAAATTTCACACCAAATCCTAGATCAGGGAGGCAGATCTGATGGCACACGCACCCTGTCTCCCTGCAGGTCAATCTCGAAGAATAAAGCTGATCCCTTTTCCCAAAGGCTGACACTGTAAATAATTGGCCGTTTATGCACATTGGGCAGGAGAACCCCAATTTTGTGTGGTAACAATCAGATCCATGCTGGTGTGTTGGTCTATATTACATGCCACACTTGTTCAAAATTAATTCATTTATGAAAAAGTCATACTCGTGAAAAGCCTCCGACACGTAGGCAGTATGACATTTCTTCATCTGAGAACAATTTAATTATCTTATTACCATCTCTAGCTAAAAGTACCTTATGAATTCTCGATTCTTGTGTGGAGTTAATCTTCCAGCTCAAGTTCACCTTGTTGCTAATTCTCCATCTCATTTCAGTGGGTGATGCCATTTCTTGTAGAAGTGGAATGTATTTCATCTGTCTCTTTCTCCAGCTGTCAGCAACTCTGTGCCCGGGGGGGCAGGGGAGCTGTGGGGGTATATACGGAACACAACCAGCAAGTAGACCCTTGTCATTGTTTAGAAATGTTCTCCGTGTCTGCCACTCTTACTCCCTTTTCAGCAACTGAGAATGGGATTTTCCAGAATGGAGGTTTGAAGAATCAAGAACAATAGGGCCTTTGAGTACTTCAGTATAGCAGACCCTGTTGGTTGCTTACCCCACATCCATTTCCCCACAGTTTTCTCCTCTATAGCAGAAATCTGACTTTGCTCAAATTTTACCCTACAGGGAAAGTAATCCCATCCCCAGCTCAGGGGTGAATCCTGAGTAACTTAAGCCTACAATGGTTGTCTCATTCCATTTGCTAATGGTTAGTTGAGGTGTGGGCTGGTAGCTTAGACCTAGCCAAGGAAACATGAGGAGACATTTTCTCAGGGCTTTTTAGGTAAGATCTTCAGATCTTAAAGGAAGCACCCAAGAAAGATAATCTCTTCTTCCCCTGGACTTTGCCATTCTGCATATGATGGCTGGAATTGCAGCAGCCATCTTGCAATATGAGGAAAGCTAATCTGAGGACAATACTGACATACTAGGATGGCAGAGCAGGATGGAACAAAAATATGAAATGAATCCTAAAACCTCCATACCTAAGGAGTTCTGTTTTGAAAGAGAATATATTTTCCTTTTATTTATTTCTTTGTAAGAATTTTCCTTATTGTTTGAATTGGGTTGGGTTTTATTTGCTACCCACAGACAAAAGCATCCTTATTGATATATGGAGATGTGACATATGCAATCATGGAAATTCTTTAGCCATGTTTAAACCAGTTGTTCTTGGATGCTGCAGCTCCTCAATTTTCCAGCCCTGACTTTCTAAGCCCGGTGGGCATGAGGGGCACCACTGCCCAGAGGTTGGATGAATTGTGCGTGGTGCGTTTCCTTGCATATCACACATGCAGTGCACGCGTGCGCGCGCGTGCACACACACACACACACACACACTCATGAATGTGAAAAATGCCAAGAAGCCAACTCTGCACAGCCAAATCAAGCATGGAGGGCTAGAAAGTTCCTTATGAATTCAAACCAACAGGAATTGGGTAGGTGTACTTTGGCAAAGGGAGAATGACTGAAGTGAGGCTATACAGTTTCCAGAGATACCAGGCCTGGCTCAAAGGTCATGTTCTCTGTGAAACTTTGCCTGAGTCCCCCAGGCCAAGTTCATTAACCCTTCTTCCTGTTCTCATAGCGGGGCACTTGCCACGGGGTATCAGAGCAGGTGGTGCCAGTGTCTGGTTCTCTTATTAGATTGTGAGTTCGTCCAGGGCAGAGGACTTGTTGTAGCCTTTTCTGTATTCACTCATTTAACAACTATTTGTGGAGTTTCTACTATGTGCCAGGTGTCGAGCTGGCTACTGAAGATACAGCAATAAGGAAAAGCAGAGGTGCCCCTACAGTCATGGAATTTAAAGTCTAGCCAGAGAGAGACAATCAGATCATCACAATAATCAATTAATTTCTTACCTCTAACCAAATGACTGGCACTCAGTAAGAGCTCGATAATTATCTATTGAACTGGGTCACAGAATTTTCAATATCCTGGAGGGTCTCTTATCCTGCCAGAGCTGGCCTAAGTTCACATCGTGGAGGAAAGGCTCCCAGAGGCAAGAGAGGTCCAGCCCCAATGAGCAAGCTAATGTCTCATTGGCCAAAGCAAGTCGTGTGGCCAGGCCAACGTCCGTGTTGGGGGAGGCAACATTCTGCATAGATATAAGGAGGCGGGACTAGTTGGGAGTCATTACAGTGCCAATCTACCATACTATTTTAAATTTTGGGTTATGTTATAAAAACGTTAAACTCAGCCAAGGAATTTAACAATGCCCATTTGAATCCAAGAATAAGTTTCTTGCTATAAATTCACACTCAAACTAAAATTTGATTCAGACATTTTAAATGGAAAATAATGATGTGGTTCACAATGAACAGTGGATCTAAGCCTTTGGTTTTAAAATCTTTGCAAAGTGCTTTGATGAGGTAGGAGTATTGGCAGCCAATCATGGCTGTTCCCCCGGTCTTTTTACTATTTACAGTGAGGACAGTCTTCTCTCGTGAAGTTCCTAATGAAAATAATTGACTCTTCCCCCCACCGCCCAACATCCAGAGGAGACCATTCTAATGGAATGGTTGGCCATGCCAACAACATCTGCTACAAATTATGAAACTTACAAACAATAATCAACACGTCTCCTCCATTGCATTATAACAAATGAGTTTTTAGATTAGGCTCAGAGTATAAATTCTTAACTAAAAAAAAATAGGATAAATACAAAGAAATAAAGCTTAGCTTTAAGCAGACTCTTAAATCTTAAAAGTCTGTATTAACTAAAGTGTCTACGCATGTTTTGTTTGGAGGTATGTGTGATTAAGAGAAAATGTGTCACAGATCTGCATGGAGAGTTAAACTAGGTATGTGGGTCCAGTGGAAAGATTATCTACTCAAAAGGGTCCGCATCATTCTATATTCTGGTCCAAAAGTTAATGTAAAAAGTCAATTGAATTGATTAATACTAAAAATGGAACAACTCCAGATCTAGAACTAATTTGAGGACCCTGAGTCCTTCTCTGTTCTTGCTGGGAAAGCTGTGACTCTTATTCCTAGAGGTTGGTTTAATAAGGACTTTTGGATCACCGAATACATAGCATATAAGAGAGTGCCAGAAATGGCTGGAATTGATCCAGATTTACTACAACAATGTTACTTCTAGTGCCTTTAAGTTCAACAAAACACACGAGACATATACACATGCATCTACACACACAGACACAGGAAGATGAGGGTTAGACAGGCGTGCCAAATTCATATTGGGTTTCTCCATTTCATTTTGATTATAAAAGCCATAGAGAAGGTCTAAAAGGCTCTTGGAAGAGTGGACAGTGATTCCAAGCACAAGTGTAGTAGGGCTTCCACACGTATGTAGAAGCAAGACCGAGTCCCGTGTGAACACTTTGAAGTATTCCTTCAGCTGGTTTAGCCTCTAAAACTTTCGCATCCTCCTCATTCTGTTCATATTTCATATATGTGCCTTGTGGACTTCATTTCTCGTTTCTGTCAAACATAAGTATTCCATGGACTCAGTTTTCTACGGACCAAACCGAGGTTTGAATTTTAGAAACTGTAACATAGCATAGTAATGAGACACCCAGATTATGGGCTTGTTTTTGTCCGTGACTTGTTTACTGACCAGAGAAAGAGGCATAAAGAATGTTGCAGAATTAAAAGTGAATCTCCCTTTTCTCAATATGTATATTTCCTTCGCACCTGTCAATTTGAAGTCTGAAAATATTCATCTTCTTGTCCATGGCATTGACAGTATTCACCCGAGGTCACCTGCGATTTGAGTTTTTAATCAAACTGGAAGTCATTTTTTTTCCTGAAGAATATTTCAAAGTTCAACTTTGATAGTTTAATCATCACATCCAAAAATTACTTCTGGCTGCTTGTGAAAATTGCTTCTTTGTATGAGGATTCCGTTGCAGGGTATTACATTCCCGGGAGTAGTGTAATGATGTTGTACGTGATGGAGATAAGGACATTAGATGGACCAGAATGAGATGCATATTTAGAAGTGTAGGACGCCATTCAGATACCCCCCCCCCATCCTGAGCATCTGTAAGTGTTGTGTAGCCCTGCCTTAACATGGGACGTGAACAGGAAGGAACCTTGAAATCATCCAGTTCAGTCCCCCCAATTTACACTGGAGAAAACTCTGGCCCAGAGAAGTTGTTCAAAGTCACTCAACTAGTTTGGCTAAGGAGAAAGCCAGAGTTTCATGACTTTCAGGCCAGGGAACTTTCTCCACTTCATCATACTTTTTCTTACGTAATATAGCAAATAAAGAGTGTTTCAAAATATGAGTGTAAAGAAAAAATTGATAAACTTCCCTTATAGTTTTAGGAGACAACCATTTAAATGATTGTCTTTTAATGATAAATGATGAATTTAAATGATAAATATGACAGCATTGGTTCTTAAACAACATTGAATAGTATTTTCATCCCAACAGTCTATTTAATAGACAGATATTTATTAATTATCTACTATGCACATACCAGATAGACCCAGTCTATTAGAGGAATAAGACAGATAGATTTGTAAAGGTTTTATAGCTATATGTGTCTTTCTGTAGATAACATTAGACTTGGAACTGTTTCAAGTAGGAGCAGGGGAAAAGGAGAAAGCATAAGGTTCAGGTTTGGCAAGGCTTCTGGGAGAAGATGAGATATAAATAATTAGAAGATACAGGGACGTCATTTGAGAGTTGTGGATAGGAAGAGCTTTCTACTCAAGAGGTATGGCAATGAGGGAAATAGAGTTCTTTAATGGGTCGTATATGTGTCCTCTTCTAGAAGGGAGGAAATGAACTCAGGGGTCTGCGAGTTGATGGTGATTAGAGAACAGAGATGCATGTGTCAGAAGACTTAGAATGGCTTGATGGACAGAAGCCAGCAAGTTCTGGAAAGTGCTGGAAGGCTGAGCCTGGTGCAGGCTTCGGTGTTTAGTGATGCTCTTAAAAAAACCAGAGAGCTCCAAGTGATTAAAACTGTGGAAAGGAGGAGAAACATAAGAGGAGCATAAAGGTAGATTTATTACACGACAAGCCCGAACAAGAGTGGGACATGTACAAAAATGCCGAAGATTCTGAAGGAGAACCGTGAACGCCCATGTGGCTGGAATCCGTGTCATCAGCACAAATTACTGAAACTTTTTCTTTCTATTTCTTTTATGAATATATTTGACAAGGAAAAATGTTAAATTCTATTGTTAATTTTTAAGGCATTTCCAGGTTATATCTTGATAACAATATAGATTAAAATTAGTCATATAACAGCTTCGGAAGAGAGCAGCATTCATTGGGTTATAACCCAGCCCTCCTCTTTTATGGATGAGGAAGCTGATGCTCAAAGGTGATGTGACTGGCTCCTAGCACCACAGCATCCAAGGAAACTTTAACATAAGGATTCACGGAATGTATTTGAACTGCACAAAGTCACGTGGACAGTGAGTAGCAGCACTGTCCCTCAGTTCAGGCCTCATGAAGCCCTAGCCGTGGCTCGTAACCGTGGAAAGGAGGTGCTGTAAAATCACGAAGTGCAATCTTATCCATCAAAGAAAATCATTTCATCTTCCACATAAGATTAGTACTAAGCATCGAATGCTTTGGCGGTGTTTGGTATAAATTTCAGTTAACCTACACCTTCAGTTAACCAGCACACCTGTTCTCTCATCATTCTGGGTGAGTAGGCATTTACTGTAGTGTGAGCCTATTGGTCAGGTTAATCATGACTTTTAACTATGGGTGGGAGGCCATCGGGAGACCCAAGGAGGACAGGACAGTGCCTTTCACCCAGACTCCCCTCCAGCATCAGGCAGGCAACCCTCTCCCCCTCCTTCATCCCCCATCGGCTGCATGGAGGACTAGGTGTCCTCTACAATAGTGATTCCTCGAAACGGACCTAGTGGTAGCAGGACCCTGGGGGAGCTCTTTAGAGCTAGACCCCTGACCCTCATCCTAGACTTTCTGTTTTAGTTTAATCTCAGAGTAGGGCCCAGAAATCTGGAGTTTTTAAAGTTCCACAGGTAATTCGAATATACAGCCATCTGGGAACCACAGATTGTAACATACTATATTAAATATCATTTTGCAAAAACTTAAAAGCACGATTGATGTTAATTCTTCCAACAAGACAGTCCCCAGAGAGTCTTATAATCATGGACTATGAAAGTTGTGGTCCAGATCAAGTTTGCTTTTTACCTGGAAAGTTGTCTTTTCCCCCTCCCCATTTCAAACCTGGGCTAAGCTATTGAAATGGTGGATGTCATCTGGTGGTAGTTACTGTTGTGCTCAGGATTTTGGAAAGACTTCCGTTTATTTGGCGTGCTCCACACAAGCCTGCCAGGCCCTGGGGATTTGTGGCATTTGCAGAACTTACAAGGCAGGCAACATAAAAATATATAATTCATAGAGTGAACTATTTCAGAGCTCCCTTCACTTTTACAAATTGGCCATAAAATAGAAACCATAGACATAACATTCACATAACCATAGTTGCCAAGAACGAAGAATCATTTGCGGGGAGGGGGGACATGAGGGCTTTTGGTGTGGACTTCTTTATGGGACACCCAAAGAAAGAGTACTATTCGAAATTTGGGTGCAAATGATAATAGGAAGGTTAAAGTTGGGATGTAGTTTTCTGCCTGACAAGTGGCAAATACGTGTTGAAGAAAATGGGGATTTTGAGGTTGATCTTAAGAGTCTTTCAAAGTCTTCTCATGATCATTTGATCATTTGAGGGTATTTGCTTTTCTTGATGGACATTTCAAGCGCATTTAGGATTTTATATACGTTTACTATGACTTACTGCTTCCTATTTTTTCCTTTCATAGCGGAAGTGGTCCAAGGTATCGAGGCAGCTGTGACTGCCTGTGATCGATTAGGGGAAGGAGTGAGGGGAAGACTACATCCTTCTACTCTTCTTCTCCCATTAGCTCCTTTGACACTCTGGGCTTCCATTAGCTTCTAGAATGCATCCTCAGGAAGGAGAAAGAGAAGGTAATCGACTACTGTCGGTTCCACCTAAGAATTCCAGGGACTTGGGTAATAGATGAGTAATGGTCCATGATACTGGTTGTGATGGTTGACTGCTGAAAAATAGCATTTAATGAGGTTGGACATATTCAAGACATAAAAAAAAGAAATAGTATCTCTGTTGCAAAGGTCAAACTGAAAATCATTTTTACTCTTTGATATTATAGCATATTAGAGTGTTCTCTTAGGGTCAGGTGAGCTGTAAGCTGGGCTTTAGTTGTTACATGCTACTTTTTAGCTTTGTGACCTTGAAAATGTCAGATGATCTCTCTGGGCCTCAGTTTGCTCATCTAAAGATCGTCATAATGTCTACCTCACAGGGTACTTGGGAGGATGAAAAGACAATGCAAGGGGAAGCTCTAGCTGAGTCAAACACAGACTGGGCTGGGGATGAGAGTAATAGAAGGTGGCAATGCAGGGATGGGGAGGGAACTGGAATGGATGGATTATTCCAAATTGCTTCTAGACCTCAAACTCTGTTTTCTATGAATCTAAGATCTATGGCGAAGAGGGGGGCACAAAGGGGAGTCACTTGGTTTTTAATGATGCTTGAATTATTTGATAACTGAAACTTCCAGAGAAATGCACAGCTAGAGTGAAGACAGTTATACTATTTGATTCCGTATTGTTACAAGGATTAGAAGAGTTTACATGGCACGGAGCCCAGGACAGGGTCAGGGTCAGCCCTCCATAAAAATCAGTCCCTTTTTCCACCATCTTTCCAGAAAGTACACTTTAAATAAAAGATGACAATGATTTTTAGAGCAGACCTTCAGGAACAAATCTATGGTTCTACCAAAAGCAGGGATGAATCAGTTTGTTGTTGTTAATTTTAACACCGTGTCCAACATCAACACATTGATTTAGCTGGCCTAAATTTGCCAATGTTCAGTGCATTACATAGATTCTTTTAGAAAGTGATTTAAAAGCTCCACCCTATCTTTGAGAGAGGTTTATGTTTGTGATGGTGTATGCTGTGTCTTTAAAATTCACAAGACTGATTCTGGAAGTTTTATCTGAAAACACATTTCCTAGCTTAATGTTCATACCCTGTAGCTGTATATTGGTGTCTAAAGAAATGGTAAAAATGGAGTCACAGTGGGGATGTTAAGCTCTCCTTTCTTTTCAAATATTATTGTAGATACAGCCGCAGGAATGATACAGCGATTTTTGTTTTTATGTGTTCTTTTTAAACAACAAATATTTATAACCACTATTTGGGAGATTTCCACAAGACTAATGAAAGAATTGGAATGAATACATTTTTTAAAAACTAACTAACCAATAACCTAAAGGTAAATAACATCTTTAGTTATTAGCAAAAGGGGGTAGATAGATACTACACTTAACACTGTGTTGATTACCCAAGAAATTAAGTGTTTTCACCTAAGGTTTCCAAGTAAGTGCCTCAGTTCTTCATTTAAATCTTCTAAGATATACCTGCACTCTGGAATAAAGTACTTAAAAATGCGATAACTCAGATCATCTAGATTATCAATTCAGTCATAACAAAGTCTCCCTTGTTGTTCTATGCTGTGCCAGAAGACAAGGAAAAATGCATTCACCTCCGTTCCTGAGCAATTTATTTCTCCAAAGAAATTAAAATTTGTGTTTATGTTGGCAGGTCTGTCACAACCATAGTCCATACCCCAGCCTATTTTATTATGGAAAGTCCAACTTAACAAATGCTATTAATATCATTACATTAAACAGGAGGCCTAGTTCAACCTCCCTGGGTCGTAACCACATAACTAAGAGCTAAATGATTTATCTGGATATCTGAACTTGTGTAATCATTGCCAGGGGATAGACTTTTGGGTACTCACTGATTAAACCACAAGTAAAATGACCTATTATAATGACTATCTTTGTACCCTGATGCCTTTTATTAGCATTTTCTCAGAAAGATCACCTGTCTGTAAAGATTCTCCTGGTCTCACATTTTAGCAGAATCTTTGTATTAATTGGTGTCAAAGAGCACATAAATCCATCAGAGCTGCCATAACCAATCGATGTTGGTTGAGGCCCTGTGTATACAAGGCATGTTCTAGGCACTGGGAGGACACATAAGAGAAGATACTGGCTGGCCCTAAAGAAACAAGGTATTGCTCATTAAAAAAAAAAAAATACATACTGGAAGAATTATATCAAAATGGCACATGACTGGTTGCTAAGTGAGTGATAAAGATATTGTTTTACACCAGTGACAATTAGCCTTTAAGCTCCAAATTTATGAAATGCTACTCTGCATATAAAATGTTTCAGGGGGCCGCCCGGTGGCGCAGCGGTTCAGTCCACGCTTGGCAGCCCGGGGTTCGCGGGTTCGGATCCCGGGCGCCCGCAGACGCACCGCTTGTCAGCCACGCCATGGCGGTGTCCCATATAAAGTGGAGGAAGACGGGCACAGATGTTAGCCCAGGGCCAGTCTTCCTCAGCAAAAAGAGGAGGATTGGCGATGGATGTTAGCTCAGGGTCGGTCTTCTTCACAAAAAAAAAAAAAAAATGTTTCAGGAGAATAAGTAAACCTATAATTTACAAAGGCAAAAATTCAAATTAGATACCATAGGCAAGTCTGGGGTATATTTATGTTTATATTTTACTATATCCTTTAGCTTTGGGCCTTTTTATAGCCTTCTGTTAAGGGTATGTGCCCAAAGAAGGAATCTTTTGATTATTATTTGTCAGTTGTTGCTTAATGCTGAGCATTCAAAATGGAAATAAAACCTTTATTGAGGATATAAATATTTAATCAGATGCTTTTCATAATGGCTTCTTAGTCTATCAAAATCATTATAACTGGGAAATTAGAACAGAAAAAGAAATAAAAGGCATCCATATTGGAAAGGAAGAAGTAAAACTATCTCTGTTTGCAGATGACATGATCTTGTGTTAGAAAATCCTAAAGAATCTACACACAAAAAAACTATTAGAGCTAATAAATACGTTCAGCAAGATTGCAGAATACAAGATCAACACACAAAAATCAATTGTATTTCTATCAGTGGACAGTCAATCCAAAAGTGAAATTAAGAAGAGACTTCTACTTATAATAGCATCAAAAAGAATAAAAGGGGTACAAGATTTGTACATTGAAAACCACAAAACATCAATGAAACAAATTAAAGGAGAACTAAATGAGTGGAAAGACATCTCATGTTCATGGATTGGAAGACTTAGTATTATTAAGATGGCAACAGTCCCCAGATTGATCTATGGATTCAACACAATCCCTATCAAAATCCCAACAGCCTTTTCTGCAGAAATTGACAAGCTGGTCCTAAAATTCATATGGAAATACAAGGGACCCAGAATAGCCAAAACAATCTTGAAAAAGAAGAACAAAATTGGAGGGGCTCACTCTTCCTGATTTCAAAACTCACAACAAAGCAATAGTAATCAAGACTCAGTGGTACTGGTATAAGAATAAACATGTAGATCAATGGGATAGTATTGAGAGTCCAGAAATAAACCCATACATTTATGGTTAGTGGATTTTCAACAAAGGTGCCAAACAGTTAAATGGAAAATAGTAGTCTTTTCAATATATGGTGCTGGGAAAAATGGACAGTCACATGCAAAGAATGAAGTTAGCTCACTACTTCACACCATACGCCAAATTAACTCAAAGTGAATCAAAGACCTAAATGTTAGCACTAAAACTATGACACTCTTAGGAGAAAACGTGGGTGTATATTTTTGTGACTTTGTATTTGGTAATGGTTTTTTAGCTACGATACCAAAAGCACAAGCAGCCAAAGAAAAATTATTAGATAAATTGGGCTCCATAAATTTGAAAACTTTTGTGCTTCAAAGGACACTATCAAGGAAGTGAAAAGACAAACCATAGAATGGGAGAAAATATTTGCAAATCCAGAATAAATACAAAAATGTTAAAACTCAACAGTAAAAAGACAACCCAATTTTAAAATGGGCAAAGGATATGAATAGATATTTCTCCAAAGAAAACCTACAAACAGCCAATAAGCACATGAAATATGCTCAACATCATTGGTCATCAGGGAAATGCAAATCAAAACCACAATGAGATACTACTTCACACTCATTAGGATGGCTATAATCAAACAAAACAAAACAAAAACAAAAACAGGCGTTAACAAGTGTTGGCAAGGATGTGGATAAATTGGAACTCTCATACATTGCTGGTGGGAATATAAAATGGTGCAGCTGTATTGTAAACACTTTGGCAGTTCTTCAACAAAGTAAACATAGAGTTACCATATGATTCAACAATTCCACTCCTAGGATAAAGTGAATTGAAAACATATGTCCACACAAAAACTTATACACAAATGTTCATAGCAGCATTATCCATGGTAGCCCCAAGGTGGCAACAATCCAAATGCTCATCAACTAATGAATATATAAACAAAATATGGTATATCCATACAACGTAATATTATTCAGCCATATAAAGGAATGAAGTACTGATTCATGCTACAACATGGATGAACCTTGAAGACATTATGCTAAGTGAAAGAAGCCAGACACAAAAGGCCACATATTTTATGATTCCATTTATATGAGATGGCCAGAATGCTATAAACAAAACCATAGAAACAGAAAGTAGATAAATGATTTCAAGGGACCGTGATAGTGAGAAAAATGGAAAGTGACTGCTAATGGGTATGGAGTTTCTTCTGGGGATGATGAAAACATTCTGGAATTAGATAGTGGTGATGATTGCACAACTTTGTGAATATACTAAAAACCACTAAACTGTACACTTTAAAATGATGAATTTTATTGTATGTAAATTATGTCTCAATTTTTTACATTACTATATTTTCCTTGCACACTCTACAAATTTTCTAACAAAGCACAATATAACTTGCAAAAGAGTATTATCATGAAAGCACATATTTGTTCCTACGAAGAAACAAAAGCAGCTCCATGAAATTTTGTCAATTTGAAGTATCAGTGCAGCTGGAGAGAGAAAGCGTCCAGCGTGTCTCTCAAGTTATACTATGAGATAAATACGACTCCATCCCTCCTGTTCTCTCGTTAACTTGTTCGGGACCCTTCTCATTTAGGTGGATCAGACATTTCTTGTTCTGAAACTGAGGGAAGAATCATAAGAATTTTAACCTAAAAGTCTCATTTGCTCTCTCTTTTTCTCCCAGGTGCTCCCTTTCCCGAGCCAGGTGGTGTACAACAGAGTAGGCAAGTGTGGGAGCCGTACTGTTGTCTTGCTTCTGAGAATCTTGTCCGAGAAGCACGGATTCAATTTGGTCACGTCAGACATTCACAACAAAACCAGGCTTACTAAAAATGAGCAAGTAAGTTGACTTTGCCCAGGGTTAAATTTTGCCTCAATTCCTTTGTGGTACTAGTGGGTGCCTTACAGGACGTCCTTTAAACCCTTAACGAGTGAGTACCGGAGTCGCAATTTCATACCGTATTTTTGCCAGAGTATGGAAGGAAATTTAAGTGAAAGGTTCTGAAGGAAGTCTTTAAACCAGGAAGTTTCTCTGAAGGGATGAAGGACAGGGTACACTCGTCATTATCTTTTTAGCTAAAATTAGCAATGCAACACCACTGAACTATAAATAATGCTAACATCCTGGCAGCAAAAATAAGAAAACTTCATTTTACTATATCTTCCTTTGTTTTCTCGCACATGCCCTAAGTCTTTATGGTTATAATAAACAGAAAACCCTCTTTGGACCAGGAATCAAATCTTTGGGTTGATGGGGGTGTGAGCTTCCTGCTCTGGTAAACTCAAGGGATCTTGAGCCTCCAAAGGAGCATTTGGCATCTTCAGTGGGAGCAAAAGAATCACCCCACTTTCCAGGGACCATTCTATCCTGATATAGCTGAGCCATCCAAGTGGACGTGCTGTTGGTAGAACAGAGGTGCGGTGCTCTGCCAGGAAGCTATGAAGACAGATTCTACGATGTAAGCTTATACAGAAGTAGGGTCCACAGTCTCCATTGAGGTGCTTTGCTAACAAGGAGAAGTTAGGCCTAGTGCTTTCACAGTCATATTACAGTCAAGTTTGTTAGTCTGGTCTCAAAAAGTTGCTTCTGTCCGCTCAGGTACTTAAGATGAATGAGTTGCCACCAGTATAAGTCAGGGTTCTCCAGAGAACAGAACCAGTAGGGTGGAGATATATCTCTGTCTCTATCTCTATCTATCTCTAAAAGGAGATTTATTATGAGGAATTGGTTCACACAATAATGGAGACTGAGGAGTCCCACCATCTGCCATCTGCAAGCTGGAGACCCAGGAAAGCCATTGGTGTAATTCAGTCAGAGTCCAAGGGCAAAGGTCTGAAAACCCGGGGGAGCCAATGATATAAATCCCATTCCAAGAGCGGGGGAGGATAAGATGAGATGTTCCAGCTTAATCAGTGAGGCAGGAAAAAAGGGGCAAATTCCTCCTTCCTCCACCTCTTATTCTGTTCAAACCCCCAATGGATTGGATGATGCCCACCCACACGGGGAGGGCCATCTACTTTACTGAGTCCACTGATTCAAATGCTCATCAGAAACACCCTCACAGACACACCCAGAAATAATGTTTAATCTGTGCACCCCATAGCCAGTCAAGCTAATGCATAAATGAACCATTACCCCACCCAGTGAGTATATAAGTTTGGGGATTAAACAAGCCACATGGTTTACTATCAGCTTGAGATCATAATTATGGAAATTTCCACCATGTCCACCTCTTTCTGATATAATCCTCACCTTTGAGGCATTCAAAACCTCACAAACAAAGGGAATTTACAATAGCCTTTCTCTTTTATCTTGGGGGATGGTAGGGCTGTTTTGAGACAGTACCATCGCCAACAGTACTTGCTATAAAGCAAGTTTAGCGTCTTCCATAGGATAAAGATCAAAATGTCCATTCCTTTGAAAACTTTCATTAACGAGCCGCTGAGTATCGAGTCTAAATAGTCATTGCCAATCAGCAAAATGTATTTTGAGATGATCCTTGTGGGTTCTGTAGAAAGCTCTCAATAGAAAAATGATACTTGGTAATATTCAAGGATATCACATTTTATAGATAACTTTGTTTAATAAGGGTAGGTTCTCTTTGATTTCCTTACCTGATTGAAGAGCTAGTATATTAGATTGGGCTGGTTAAGTCCTTTTCACTATCTGAAAGAAAGAGACTATAAATAAGGAGCCTATGTTATTGAAATTTTATTATAACTATTAAATTTGGTTTTCCTTTGAGTCTGTCTTCGGTCTGCTTATCAGATTATACTCAAATATTCCTGTGTGTGGAAACTTTGCTCAGTTCTCAGACGCCTCATAAAACAAGGTGGCTCGATTTTAGTTCCCACTGCTGAAAGGGGTACAAATAGCCCAGAGAGAGGAGGAAAAATGTAACCAAAGTATTAGACGCTGAGATTTCAGGAACGCCCTAGAAGAGAGGGCACAGATATAATATTTAAAGAAACTGGGATTTTACACAGACAAACCTACTCTGTTTCCAATGAGAAGCAAATGTGAGAAAGTAAAATACAGTTGTCACTGTCAAGGGAAGGATTTAAATTGAAAATTAACAATAATTTGCTAACAGTATATAAATTGTTAAATTTGGAAAGGGTTAAAAACAAAGCCATCCTTCTCCTCTAAAACAGAGGTTAGCGCTCATCTGTTTGGAATGATTGGCTTGTCTGGGAGCCAAGGAATAGACTAGACAATCTTTTAAGGTTCTTTCCAGCCCTATGATTCTGTGATATATTTATACAACTTCCAGCATAATCTGTGTACAGTGTAGTTGAAACGTTTCTGATTCCTGTGGTCAGTGTGACCTAGAATATATTTTATTACTTAGTTATTCCAGATTCCTATTAGATTATAAGGCAAGTTTTAAAAATTTCAGGGAAAGGTAAAGATAAGGTACAAAAAACAAATATACGATTTTGACATAAAAACAAACATAAGGACAGCTGCCTCTCTCCAGCTAGCCGACCGGGCTGTGACACGCAGAGGAAGCCAGAAAGCGTCACAACAAGAAACCAAGTTTGAAGCAGTTCAAGAATGTTTAAAGAAACTCCCTTCCTTGTTATACGTATCCTTTTACTAAAGTTTCAAAATGCATAAAACAAGTGGAGGAAACAACATTATTTTAACCTAATATACTCAAGAAATCATCTGTGGTATGAATAGTTCCTCTTCTTGGTAATTTACTAAAGGAACAAGGAGGAAGTGATTTAGGAGACGAGCTAGAATTTTATAGTCGGTGGTTCTCAACATTAACCAGCAGACCTCTGAAAATGTGTTCCCATGGAAACATTGTTCTCTAGCGTTCATAACAATCATCCTTCAGGTGCAGGATGAGTTACACAGGCTCTTGCGGGCTGGCCTGGGACTCTACCATGCAGAACATTTCTCTTAAGAGAAAATGCGTTCCAAGTTCCAAATCTACTGACTTACAAATGAACTTTGGAATCATATCCACTTCTAAGACTGGAACTATCTACACCATTTCATTCATACCCAAACATACCTCTCTGGGCCAGAGCCAAATTCACACATACATTTCTCCCTGGAGGGGAGCTGTCATAACACACACACACACACACACACACACACACATGCACACTCAAGGTACTAAATTAAAAAAAACTATTTAATGGAATGAGACACTGAAGGGATTATTAAAAAGGAAAGGGAGCATGAACACATCAAACGTTAGAATGCCTATAAAAATCCCATTACATTTGTCCTTGTAGAAATAGAAATAGAAGTTTATATTTTGGAGAACTCTGCCTTAACAGAAGAGCATGGACAGCAGCTGCTGGCCAAATACTGGACCTTCGCAGGGCATATAACGCAAACCCATGATGACGTCATTTGATTTATGCTCTGAATCCAGATTTCAGTGTCTTGGGCTGGTTTAGATAATCTCTTGGAAAATGGAGATTATATACAATTTGAAAGACAGGGAACTATTTTCCAGAAGCCATGGTGTGATTGGCAAAAGACTCATAACCATCTCTGTTAAAGGTCTGACACTGTCTTTTAGAACATTGCTCTAAAGACAATAAAGGTCCAAGTTCCATGTCACAGTCATAAGAATTCAAAATTATTTCATTCTTGTTGAAGGGCAAACATTGTTGGCATATGAGCCTAAAAGATCGAGAAAGCAAATAATCTTACTATTTTTATTCATATTGAAGCTGCTGAAGATTATAAATTGGAAATAGCTCCTGCTACATGCTAATTGTTTTACTTCATTATTTCATTTAATTCTTTTGGACCTAAAAATATACCAGTGAGTGGGTATGATTCTTTATTTTATGGAGGACAAACTAAGACAACCAGATTAGTCCCCTTCCAAATGTAATTAATGGAATGACCATCCATGGCACCTGGACTTGAACCTTGGCCCTCCCCCTCTTGACCCCTAATGCAGTGGTCATCCACTCTGGCTGCACAGTGGAATCTCCAGCACGGCCTTTGGAAACGTATAGTTGCAATCTTCCCCTGGGGATTCTGGGGTAGAATCCAGAAAACTACTTCTTTTTTTAATGAAGTGCCACGGGAGATCCTATGTACAGACAAGGTTAAGAATCCCTGTCAAAACCACCCCGTCAGCATTTCCGTAAGTGTGTGCTTGAGCATCCTAGTCCCCTAAGAGCCCGAAAAAAAAGAAAGTGCCGTGGTTGAATAAATTCGGGAAGTCCTGCTCCCTTGTCCCCCTCTAGGAGATTCACAACAATTCCCCACCTTTTAAAGACTCTGGGAATTCTTTCAACAAGAAACAAAACTCAAACTCTGTTTCACTGGCCTTCCCCTCGCGTCTCCAGTCTCGGTCGGCCAGGGAGCACCTTGTTTGCCTCTCATCTGCATCCCGCAGAACTCGATTCACAGCTTGGGAAATGCTGGACTAGCCCGTACCCTTCCATCCGTCGTACCGGCAAAGGCTGCTCGGTCACTGTAGCTTCAAGTTTGCTCTACTCAACAGCAGTTCAAATTATCAAAACCTGGAAAAGTATTCCAAGGGTGGAGGAGCCAGAGACCCCATGCCCGTGGGCTCTAGATTGCTTGAGCCTCTTGGTCAAAGACAGAATTCCATTACCGTGTTTTAACTTCCCTTCCCCAATGCCCTCACTCACTGCAAGTTCTAAGACCGACTGTACCAAAGAGACTCTTGAAAGGAAAACTCACCTAAAGAAACCATGTTAGATTTGGAAACGGTCTGGCCACGGAGGTTCCTCCTAGGTTTCCCTAAGGCATCGTCATTTGGCTTCTGTTTAATGGAAAATTTCCCTCAATTCATTTTTGAAGTTGTTTCTTCATTCATTTTGATGAATATTTATTGAAGACCTACTGTTAATGCTGTATATTGAGTATATTGTATATTGAGTACCAGACAGCACACTAGATGGTTGTGCCCCTTATTTCTAATCCTCTAAGTAAGATTTTTAGGAAAGTATTATCACCCATCTTATAGGCAGGAACAAGTGTTCAAGAAGAAAGTGGGAGAATAAGACTTGAGAGTGAAGTGGGGTCAAATCCTGAGGAACTTTGAATGCTAGTCTAAGGAGTCAGAACTGTATCCAGTGGGCAGCGGGGGGCCATTAAAAAAACAGTTCTTAACCATGAGGGGCATCAAAACCTTCTCGGGAGCTTTCTCATAACATATGTTTGTTGGTCCTACTACAAAATACTGAGTTAGACCTTAAACGGTAGAGCCCAGATATTTGTATCTTCAGGGGAAAAAACTCCCAAGGAGATCCTCATGCACAATTCTAGTGAAGAATCATTGCATGAAAGGCTCTAATTACTAGAAAGGTTTCCTTTTATTAAAGTAAAACCTCCAGTAAGCAAGAAAAAGTCCTCTTTCACCTGAGAATCCCTCGAAGGTGTGAAGACATCATGTTTCCCCTAAATTCTGATAGAGTGGTGTCCCCTCAGGAGCCTGCATGTTAATCCCAGGAAACTTACCCTTGCTTGAATAGTTCTGGAATTGTCTCCTGAGGATGACCCTGAGAGCTTCCTGACTTTATAGTTGGAGGGACAGTGTCCACGGGCATCAGGGCTGCCCCAACCAGACCTTGGAATCAAACCAAAAAGATTAGCCGAGTTCATCTCCAGGTCACTCAGCTCTGCAGACAAGGTCTTATCCTGGAGTCCTATAGACAAAAGCTGAGTCTGCTGATGGAAACTCGGTGGAAGGAAAGGGAAAAAAGAAGATGAAGAATCAACACGGCCTGAAAAATTAAAATATGTTTTCTCCTCTCCTTCCAACGGTAGCCGAAAGATTGATTTTCTCCCCTCTTCAGACCCAGCCTCTTTGCTTTGTGCGTGTCATCGCGCCCCCTGGTGGACCTCTTCTTCATTGCGGGCCTGTGTGCGTCGTGCGGACCGCACTGCCCTGAGCTACAGGTGGGAAGAGCATCCTTCACCTGCTAGGAGGGCTTCCCCTTGCAGGAGGAGGAAGGAGAGGTAACCCGGGCCTACAGCCACCCTCGCAGCCTGAGACGAAAGGGCCACGGACTTCTCCTCTGAGCTACTCCTTATTTGGCTTCGATGTGTTAAAAACATGTCTTTTCTTTCATGTAAAATGTTTTGCAAAACTATAGGGCATCTCATTGTTCAGGAGTGACTCAAGAATTCAGACCAGAGTAGGGTCAGCACCCTGTCAATTACTGCTGACAAGCGTTTCCCAAAGAAGTCAGGAGCAAAGTCTTTTCCTAACTAGCCATGTTTAGAACTGCAGGTAAAGGGTTTCTGCTCTACCATCCCAGCCAGTGAGGTTGAAAGCAAAAGATTCGAAACTGCTTCCTGGCATATCTTCTGCATTTTAAATTCTGTTTGATTCTTGCCTTCTTTTCCAGCCTCAATTCCATCTTATTCTCAGATGCTCTGTGATTTAACTTTCCCCTTTAGATACATTCCATTACAGTTATCTTTCATTTTTTTTTAGCATTTTAAATTCATTCCTGTACTTGTTATAATATACTCTGTTTTCCCACCTAGAACTTTTCAAAAGTATTCTCTCTGATATTTTAATGCTTTTATTTTTTATTCTTTTTAATGCTTTTCCACCTGTTATAGCTTTCAATTTTTCAGCACGTCACACGAAAGGTAGAAAATTTATATCCCCATAGACTCTCTTTGGTCTCTGGAGTTATTTTGCTAACCGACCCCTTCCTCCCATTTGAAGAGGTTATGTATAGATCAAAAAACAGGGGAATGGTGAGGAGATTGCAGCTCAGGGATGAAGAGCAGGATTTTTGGTGTCAGACAGACTTGGATTTGAATCCCGGCTCCACCTTTTGTCTAGCAGGGAGATCTTAAGCAATCTGTGTAGACTTTCTTTGCCTCAGTTTCTCAACCTGTAAAGTCTAGATAATAATACTTAACTCATGGAGTCATCTGAGGGTGAAACAACAGCATGTGTATAAAGAGCAACTAGGTCCAGTGTGCACAGAAAATGATAGTGTGTTTGGTGGTGTTATGTCCTAGATGTTGTAACTGTAAAACTCTTAGCTCCACGTGACACCAGGGTAATGAATGTACAGGTCTGTCCCAGAAAGGCTAAGTTCATTGCCTGCATGACAATTCTGTCTTCAGTGAACTGTACATTTCTTGACTCCAAAAAAAATTTCTAAAGGGGGTGTCTCCATGGCACAAACAAGTATAGGGTATATATTCTGTGCAGGTTCCTGGGCTGGGCTTTCTGGAGGATAAATAGAGCCCGGCCCCATCCTTCAAGGAGCTTACAATCTGCTTTGAAGCTAGCGCACAAACTCAACTATAATGTAACGTAAAAAATGCATGTCCCGGAAAATCCTCCAAGTGTCCTGGAAAGTCAAAGAAGGCAGCATTACTTCCAGCCAACGATCTTCAAAACCAAACCCATCTCCCCTCACTTCTGCAGCCAGATTTGCTCCTCCTGGAGCACTCCCCGCCTCCATGAATGGGTACCACCAAGTGTTCAGTTATCCAAGCCAGGGGTCTGAGAAGGAAGCTCCCTTGAACACGCTTCTCCTTCCCTTCTGCTGCCACCTGGCCACAAGGCTCAGCAGATTCTCCCTCCTAACCCTCCCCAACCTTTCTGGCTGTCTTCACTTCCATTGACTTCATTCAGTGGTTCTCAAACTTTCTTGACTTAGAATCTCCTGGAGGGCTTATTCAAACACAGATCAATGGGCCTTACCCCCAGAGTTTCTTCTAATTCAGTAGGTCTGGGCTGGGGCCTGAGAATGTTCAATTCTAACAAGTCTCCAGTTGCTGTTGATGCTGCTGCTCTGGGGATCACACCAAGAAGCACTGTCCTGGTGGGATATTGCCCTGTCTTCCTAGCTCGGCTTTCTGTCTCCAATGTTTACCCTTCTTCACATTCTCCAACCAGACCTCAGATCTGAAAAAGAAAAAAATCCTTTCTGTCTAGGGATTGCTCATAGGATAAAAGTCAAAATCCTTCACATGACCTGCAGGGCCCTCAATTTCCTGGCTCCTACCTTCCTCTCTAGTCTCATCTTCTGCTTTGCTGATTCCATGCCCAACCTCTGGCACCGGAACTCCTGGGAGTTGGAATATCCATGTCATTTCGTGTTTTGTCCTTTGTGTCTGCTATTCAGTCTGTCTGTAATGCTGCAAGTCCCCTTCTCCACTGGCTAACTCCTATGGGTCCCTGTCAACCACTCAGGAATGCCTCCTTGGGGAAACGTTACTCCTCCATCTGCAGGGAAGGCTTGGTACTTCACCTCTGTGCCTTCAACCCTGGGGTGGTTATCACATGATGGTATCCTCCTACTAGTCCACCTCGCCCATGAGACGCTGAGCTTCCTGAGAGTAAGAACCAAATCTTTTATCTCTTTAGCCACAACCCCAAGCGGTACAGTGCCTGACACAGACTTGGAGATCAATGGATGTTGACTGAAAGGAGAGATCCAGGAAGGCTACTTGGAGGAGATAGGCATTCTAGCCAGATGTAAACGGTGGTTAGGATGTGGACATGCAGAGAGAAAAGGAAGAACATTCCAGAAGAGGAAGCTTGAGCCTGAGCATGGACGTGGTCAGACTTGGACACAGTGTGAGAAAGGAACAAGGAGGGGTCTAGTTTGACTGGCCACAGGATGTGTGGTCTTGAGAGCCAGCTGAGGGAGGCTGTAAAGGTAGAATTAACGTGAGTCAGCAAGGGATTGAAGATGGATGTCCGGGAAAGACCTGGATCAAATGTGAGAACATGGAAAGTATGGTTAACCAGAAACAGACTCTCCAGAGATGGAGGAAGCTGGATAAGGAGTAAAGATGGACGAGGATCAAGAATGTGGTTTTGGCCATGGTGGATTTGGGGACACCATTAGGACACATTTCACTGTCTTGGTTTTATGTGTCTTCCCACTCATCTTATTCATGTTTTGATCTCCTAGTAAGTGCTCAATAGATGCTGAATGAATGAATGATGCGTGAATGTATGTAGCGGAATCAGCATAAAGGCCAGCAGTGGTCCTGCATGAGCCAAGGAAAAGAAGGAGAGGTGGTTTCCATGATGATTTTAGGTAGGGTCATCGTCGCCCATGATGCGCTGCACATGGATAAGACTCAGGCAAGAGAAAAGGCAGGCACTAGCGACCATGAGAGGACCAGGAAGGAGAACTCAGGTGATGGGCAGCAGGGGTTCAGGAGACCATTGCCTGTCTCCAGAAATGGGGAAAGACTTAGCATTTGTGAAGACCATCCAATGACACCTTAAACACAATGCCTTGAACCTGTGCTTGTGGTACTTCCTCGGTGGTTTTACGATTTGGTGTACAGTGACAAGATGTACAAGAGCTGAAATGTGCTCTCTGACTTCCTGTGCTAATGCAATAAACATGAGCATTAGTACCTTTATTCTATGTTTAAAGATACGTCTAGAAAGAGTTATGCATTGTCACCGCAAATCCATTTTTCCTTGGGAAAGAGACAGCTTTATGACTATTATGACACTGTTCTCAAAATCTCACCACTACTGTTCTTCACTAAATTAACACATTGACATGTGTTTGGAAAATGTAATATAATGTGGAATATTTGAAAGACACGGTTTTTCTTCTGACCTGTTTTTCCAGTCTTGTCCAATATTAGCAGGCTTTCCCATATTACTCTTATATATGCAGAGAAATATCTGAATAAGAATAATCTACAGATTAAAGCATTAAATGGTCTTTATATTAAACATACACACAGTAAAGAGTTATGTTTCTAAGTAGACATTCTCAGAGATCAGGTACTTTTTTTTTTTTTTGGTGAGGAAGATTAGCCCTTTGCTAACATCCACTGCCAATCCCCCTCTTTTTGCTGAGGAAGATTGGCGCTGAGATCAGGTACTTTTTATAGTGCTCCCAAATTGATAATTCTGTTGGTAGAATATTTTTGATGGCAAAAGTAAAAATTTGCAACATGACCACACAGGAAGTTTTATTACCAAAACCAAGTACTGGGGCATGCAGGGGGGATGTAGAGGGTAAACAGTAGATAAAGAGGCAGAATTCAATTTCCTTTTATGCTGAAGCTTGGGGACGGGCAGACAGACCATTATTTACCTGTGGTTGCCACTGAGGAACAGAAGCACCCAGTTATAAACTGCAAGTCATTTACTTTTAAAATTCAATTTCATTTCTTCAAACAATCCATGTGAGCATGAATATCTAATTAAAGGGTTTAGGCATGGACATCCTAGTGGAACAATCTATGAAGCATGTCCCAGGCGGAGTTAATTCATTCAACAAATATTTATTGAGCATTATGTGTGTGTCAGCCCTGTGCTAGACGTGGGGGTAAAAGGCAGACCAGCTTTCCGTCCTGCTTGAGACAAGCCTGGACTTCCAGACCCCGATTTTATTGTTGGTGTTGCTACTATGGTTAAGACATGAATGACTGTTTTTGTTTCCAGGCCTCCACTTGAACAGTTTCATAAAATACGAAATGCTGCATTTCTGATGTAAATCCAAAGTAGCAGTTTTCGATGTACTTTTTCAAAATTCCACAGTATGTCAGTTTTGATGGGGCCAATTAGAAAATCTAAGGAAAGTGGAATTCAGGAAGTCAGGGAGTTCTAAGAATGCTTGGAATTTCTAACAGATTTTACTAAATATTTTCTGTATCATGACATGTTCCAGAAGACCATAAACGCTAGTTTATACTAATATAAACTACTTTTTGCCTTGCTGGTAATTGCAAATAAATAATTCAGATGACCACCCATCAAAAAACCAAGAAGTTTTGGGGGGGGGGTTGGGTGTTTCCTATGAAATATTTGCTTTGTAACTTTTTATAATCAAAGAGAAAAATATTTTATTTTATTCCCACTTTTAAATTCTGCAGAACTAGTTTCAAATATTTCTGTATATCCGAGTAATATCATTAGGGAAATATAAAATAATGATTAATCTCTTGTCTTGCTTTGACTTTAAAGGAGGATATTAAGGGCATTTTCCTACCTGCATTTCAGTTCAGCAACACACTGACTTCTCCAGTGAAAATTACTTAATCTGTCATGTTGTTTTCATGGTAGCAATCAACTAAATTAAATACGGGACTATAAATTTGGATAGCACTGTTGTATTCAGAAGAAGAAGCCTTATGTAAAGTTTATAAATGTCGCATAAAACACAGTTATTTGGCCCTAGTCCAAGAGGTAATAAGTGAAGAATAAAGGAGGTGGGAAGAGAGCCTTTAGCTTAATATAGCGTCGTAAATTAGATCTTATATATGCTAATTTTGTACTTTTTTTAATAGATGGAACTGATTAAAAATATAAGTACCGCCGAACAGCCTTATTTATTCACTCGGCACGTTCATTTCCTCAACTTCTCAAGGTAAGATGCTTTCCGCTTTAATCGTTCTTTCATTTCTTTCTAGCACTTAGACTCCTTCTAATGAGCAATCACCTTAAAATCTACCTTCATTTTCAAGGTAGTATAATCACCCTTGAAAAGACACTTTTAATCTATTTTTACTACATAAGGATCAAAATGTGAAATATTTGGACAAAAGCTGCATTTCTTTCTAGAATACCAATCTTAAATCTTATGAAAACTTGAAATTATCTTTAAATAGAAGCCATTTGACCTGATAGTTCTCAAAAAAAAAAATCAGGTGTTGTATTGAAACAAATAAATGAGGAGGCCAGAGATGGGTATTTTAACCGAAATATTTCCTTGCACATTTTTGTAAAAGTTGAACCTGCACAGGGAATAACTTAGTGGTGGAGTAATGTGTATTTTATAGGATCCAAAATGCTAGTACTGGCCTCTCTGCCTACCTTTTTAATACTCCACTTGATTATTCTAAGCCTTGCATGTTTGACGCTGGTGGGGTATTTTAGAAATCTGTTTTTTCTTCATCTGCAGGGACGTTCTGATAATAATGCAAATCTTCAAATTTAGGTTTTTAGACCCTCGATCTGTTAAGTTGCAGACTGCAAGCTCTGGGCATTCTCTTCTCCAGTGACTCATCGACATGCGTTCTCTTGTCAGCTAGTAGCTCTCGGATTCCTCCTCTCCCCAGGCTGGCCCATGTCTGAGCTCACAGTTGGCATCAGCTGACAGAGCACTGGGTCCAGGGGCAGATCTGCTGACCCATGGGCCTCCCTCATCAGCCGTCCCCTCGCTGTTTTTCCCATGGGGATAATAGGACCTCACAGGTCCACACGAGAGCACCAGGGCATCCTGCTGGTGGTGCCGACCCAAAGGCACCCAGGGAGGCCCTGAGCATTCACTGCTTCTGAGTTTGCACCGGGCAGCGGGCACAGCTGTCCTGCCCCAGGATGCCTACCAATCTCCTGGGCTGGGAGAAGCTTTTAGCCTTCAAAGGACTTCCCTGCTGGGCGGCAGGCCCTGTGCAAATTAAGTGTAAAGAGAATGAGATTCAGCAAAGCAAGTTATTAAGCAGCAAAGAGGAGTTGCTGCCTTATCTTTGAAAGCAAGCTTCCCCTGAAAGTTCCCCAGGCTGGCCTGACAACCAGAGTCCCCTAGGACGGTGAATAAGACACCGGCAAATTATCCTCAGTGGCCTAGGGCCATGGTACCGAGTGTTCGAGCGTATTTCCAACCACATTTATAAAGTGGCTTGTTACCGGATTGTCTGGGGTATGCGCCCTGCCTCCCACTTCCAGTCGGCCAAGAACATATAATTGGACATAATTAGATAAGGAGGACTTGTTAGCTATTTCAGGCCTGGCGTTTTACAACTTGTAGAGAGCAGAGCAGGCCCTCCTGATCTTGCTTTTCTCATGCACTTCCTTCAGCATCACCCCTGACATCCTCACACTTCATTCATTTGACTCTTCTTGCTTCAAGGTCAAATCTTTACAAACAAAACAAATTGTAATGCAACAAATTTTGATAATTAACTCAAGACAATGTAAAACTCTGATGACAAGCCGAAGCCAATATCTAAATTGGATCATTAGAGCTGGACATGGCAGTGGTGACCATATTTTACCACGGGCTCCAAGATCCAAGAGTTTAATCTGGATTGATTTAATTCTGAAAGAAAAAAATTGACCTTTTGGAGGACTCCCCATCTGCAGAAAAGAGTGTTGGCTGGCTGTCAGGACCTCTGGGTGTCAGACCTCCCCACTGACCAGGATACTGCACAGCAGTTTAACCTCTTTGGGGACGGGGGGTCTACACTTTTCCATCTATAAAATAGAGACAATTCCTGCCCACCCCTACCTTGTAGGGACGCTCTCAACTTGTCAGGGAAAGCCCTTCAAGTTCTTTGAGAGAAGGATATTACATATATTCAAAGTGGCCTTTAAAAGGCGTTTCTGGAGAAGTCTCCATCTGAGCCCAGTCTGGCGCCCACCTGTACGTCCCCTCCCAGCGTCTCTATTGTAGCACCTGGAGGGCCCTGCTCTGGCTGGTTTCTCCTCCCTCCATTCCATTTGGTTCAATTCCATGCATGTGTGTGAGGACCTTCCATCTTCCGCACACTGCGCTAGGACGGGGGCTCTGCGGTGAACAGTGAATATTTCCTTGCCTTCCGGGAACTGTAAGTTCTTCCTTCAAGGAAGAAGAGGCAACAAAGTGTCATGAACCCGAGGAGAAAGAGTCACAGGGTGTCCCCTAGGGGAAGAGGGAAACAGGACCCTCCCTCCCTGGAAGAGGAAGTCTGGAAGGCACTTCGGAGCAGGAGCCGTGGCTGCTGGCGTGTGAGGGATGGGTCAGCTCTAGACAGATGAAGGGGAAGGGCATTGGCCGCAAGAGGCCAACTGGTAAAAGTAGAGACCAGCCTGATTGGCTTTGCTCTTTTAAGAAGCTCTTGCTAACTGTGGGAGCAATCTTACCATCTCTTCCTGTCCCCCATGCGCAAGGCCTGGGGCCTTGGGTCAAGCCCTCGTAAAAAGGAACAGAATGACAAGTTGAACTTTAATACATGCCAAGACTATTGTTATACTCATTGAACACGGAAAGTCACAAAATCAGCTTTTCTTTTGAAGGGAATAGCTTTATTTAAAGAAAAACTTTCAAGTACAAGGGGCAAACTGTGGGCATACCAAGAAAGAAAGCCCTAAAATATACAGGTGACAGAGAAAAACAATTAAATTGGGACTTGTGAAGAAGGTTTTCACATACTTTTAAAAATGAGTTCTATATTTTGAATGATAAGGCATAAGAAGAATTAAGCTGCTCTTAGGAAACCAGCTCTGATCATCACTGACAGGCAGATGGCTGGCTTGTTTGGGGACAATGAGATGACCAAGAGAAGAATTGGTACTGAGACCTAATTGTCTTTGTTGATATTTTATTCCTAATCTTCCTTATTCTTAACATGCAGCAAGATCCTTGCTGGTGAGCAGAATATCAGAATGAGTCTAGCCTCTCTCCCCACACCTTCTTTTTGCACAGACATGTTCTGAACTTTTGAAGTGTATGGCATTATGCTGGAATGAATTGCCCTTTATTTCTTTTTCCCGTTAGGTATGGCATTCTTGAAATTTAGACAGAGTGATGTAAAATGCTATCCTGTAAGCATGTGGTGATTCAACAGCTGACTGACATTTCATTCGTTCATCATCTCGGCATCTCGCTCTGGTCCTCCTTTTCTCTCTTTTTAGAGCTAGAAGGGACCATGTTGCTGTACCCAGTTTTATTAATTCCATCACAGAAAGCGATAGTGTCAGACCAATTTGACGTGTTTGTAGTTACATCGGGGAAGGTTGCCTGCCAGAGGAGATAAACATGACAAGCTCAGCAGCAATTTCAGGCTTCAGTTTGGATTCGTGAGTTTTTTTTTCTCTGCTCTTTCACACAGTTTTTGAACTGCCTGAAAAGTCAGGCCAGGTGTTTTTCCCCCGGTCTACCTAGACAATTGAGTCAAAATTACCTTGGCCTAAAAGATGCTACTTTTTGTTGTGATGTTTAAGTAGGATTTTTAATATTTGCACACCATAGTTTCGTGTGTCCATTCCCAGTTGTCAAAGTAACCTAAAGGTTTACAGTTTTTGACAAAGTTCAGCTTCCCAACATCAACATTATCTCCTTAAGTATGTCTTAGATTGACATCCTGGAAAGATTCTGACGATCAATTTGTCTCCCTCCCCCAACTTTTTGTTTGTTTACTAAGTGTTTTTGGAGGGAAGAGGGGACAGTAATTCTTTTCCCAATCCACAATTCCCCTCAACTCCCAACTTGAGTCTTTCAGGGAAAACATTGTGAACTTTTGTGTCAAAATGCAATGCTTTCATAATAGTCCAAGCGAATTATAAGAGAGATCAATACGCTAAATAATTTCAAACTACAGTCGTCTCTCAGTGTCCGCATGGATTGGTTCCAGGACCCTCCTGCGGTTTCCAAAATCCGCGGATGCTCAGGTCCCTTAGATGGAACTTCCGTATTCGCGGGTTCCGCATCCGCAGATTCAACCCGCCACAGAACCCACGGATACGGAGGGCCGACTGTATCACTTCTTTAACCGTTTTTCATGTCATTCTTCCTTTTCTCACTCAAGACCCCCTCACCCTCCTTTACTTCCATTTCTCTCTCCTCGTTTATCTCAGTTGGTGGCTCCAGTGCCAACACTAACTTGCAAAAACAAAACGGTTTAAAAATGAATCACTAGGGAAGCTGGCAGGGAGCTGTGTGCAAGAGGAGGCGTTTTGGACGCTTTCTCTCTTCCCTTCAAGTGAAGTCTTCCTTCCTGATGTGAACAAAGTCTGCCCTCCGATGGCATCATTTGACAAAACAAATCAGATCTTGCCAAGTCAGTAATTCAGTCGGGTTTATCTTACTTATCTTATTTCTAAATGTTGACTTTGTTTTTATTCCCATTAGCAAAGTGATCCATTTTAATTCCGTGCCTTGCAAATCTTTTGCAATGGTGGCAGAAGCCTCAAACTTTGAAGACAGCATCAAAATAAAAATTGATATTAGCAGTTACCACACTGCTTCCTTTTCCGCGGTGGCTGTTTTCTTGCTTCCAAGCGTCTCCTCCCTCACTGACAGAGATCAGAGCACGGCCTCTAGCCTTGGGGTCCCTTTCCTCTTTTGATGGAGGTAACAGCACAAGGACAACCTCCACTTTTCGGCCAGAGGTGAAAAAGAAGATATACTTTCAATAGAATGGAAATTGCCAGGGGCTGGGAAGGCGGGGAAAGAGATTTATTGTTTAATGGGCACAGAGTTTCAGTTTGGGATGCTTAGAAAGTTCTGGAGATGGATGGTGGAGATGCTTACACAATGGTGTGAATGTACTTAATGCCACTGAACTGTACACTTAAAAATGGTGAAAAAGGTAAATTTTATGTTATGTATATTTTACCATGATTTAAAAAAAAAAAAAGATATACTTGCAAAAAACTGTTTCCAGTCATAGAAAACTCTACTACAGTAGAAAGACAAAACAGTCTTAATTCCCCAGAATTATTTTGATCTTAAGTATTATTTAAAAATGCAGTAATATTCTAGGAACAAATATCATCAGCAATTTGATGAAAATATACCTAAAATTCTTACCCAAGTGCTTTGTGTAGCTGTTGGAGAGGTGACTACTGTTGATGGGTTTATTGACTGAGGTAGCAGTGCAAAGCAGATGTTGAAGGAAGTGCTAGGAAGGAGACATTTAGAAATGCACCAAAAAAATGAGAACCATGCAGTTTTTAGTCTAGAGAATTATATGCTGCTTTTGATCTTCATCTTCTCATCAAAAAAACAAAAGTAAAAGGAATATGATAAATTTGCAAAGGGTCAGAAGGAGACCCACAGGGGTGAGTTAAAGAGTTGATAAAGGGGCCGGCCTGGTGGCGCAGCAGTTTAGTTCGCGCTTGGCAGCCCAGGGTTCACGAGTTCGGATCCCAGGTGCCCGCTGACGCACCGCTTGTCAGCCATGCCGTGGCGGCGTCCCATATAAAGTGGAGGAAGATGGGCACGATGTTAGCCCAGGGCCAGTCTTCCTCAGCAAAAAGAGGAGGATTGGCAACGGATGTTAGCGCAGGGCTGGTCTTCCTCACAAAAAAAAAAAAAGAGTTGATAAATATGACCTATGAACAGATGTCAGAGATTGGAAATATCTGCTATTTTAGGATGACTTAAAAGAGAGCTTCAAATATGCAATTTTATTGTGGGGACCAAGGGACAAGAGAGTGTGTTGTTAAGTGACAAATAAAATATAGCCTGACTCCTATACTCTCTGGCGTGTGATCAACACAGAACCTGTCATCAGCTGTGGTCGCCACAATTTTTTAGGGCTCGATAAAGACCAAATTCGACCTGTAGATTATCAACTGAAGGGAAATAAGTCTCGAGACAAATGCTAGAGGAATTTCAAAAAGAAACACACAAGAAAAGTGAAAGGAATTAAAATTGAAGCTAAAAAGATTAAAAGTTATAAAAGCATATGAAGAGAAACTAATCCTTTGTGTTGAGTGGATCAGCAAAAAGAAATGTGCAGAAAAAGATGACTGGGAATTCTGCAGAATGCACCCAGGACTCCTCAGCCGTCGGGCTGGCCGACAGGATGGACTTTCCAGGGAGGTTGTGGAATCTTCTCTCAAGGGTTTTAAAAATAAGGCAGAGTGTTGTGCTGCATGGGATTGGGGTCAGGGTACAAAGCATTCTCGCTCTAGAAAATCAGCAGTGGGTCCCGGTGATCCAGAGACCTAAGGGTGACCGGGAATTCTGACTAGCGTTAAAAAATTACTGGGAGAGAAGGAACGGATCCTGAGAGAGGAGGGGTGAGGATGGAAAACTTGTTTCCCTTCTCAGGCACTGGGACACATGGATGGTATTCTGGCCTCTTTTGTACAATTCACATGCCACCCCAGATTTTGTCGGTTTGGGAGGGAGCTGTGTGTCCTAGAAAAAGGACAAGGCTTGGCAACTTGAAACCATTATTACTGTCACTCTCGGGAAAGGGGGAGACATAAGACCCTCTCTTGCAGTTAGATATTTCTAGAGAGAGGCTATTATATTATCTGATACTTGATAATAAATTCCTAAACCATCTAAAACTTCTGTTTTCGAAAATTATTCTGGAAATCTTGCATTGGGTTACAACGTGCAAATAGGAGCAAGGCACCCACGTCCAGTAAGCCTTATCAGTCCTCACGTCTGTGGCCTTTGGTGGAGAACCATCCCGTGGTGGGAAGCTGCACATCGACTCACTGATTGGGCAGCTCTGCTAATGAGCGATCATAGTCATTCTTCACATGACAACAGAAGCACAGTTGTGACTTTTAAAGCAAGAAACAATTTCTGAGGGTTTAATTGCATTCACATCTGGTGTGCATGCTTTGTCTTCCTAATCCCTAGCATCATTACTTTAGTTGCTGTTTATCATAGATATGCAACTCAATTGAACTAAAAAGAGGAAGATATGTCCAGGATGATGCTGGTTAGCTGGTGGTCGGTGCAGCTGACTTCTGGGACTACGTGGTTGTTCATCGAGCTGCAGGAACGTCCCGTGGTGTACATCTGGGAAGCGACAAGATTCGTATTGGCGTGGCTGACCTTACGCATGAGCAGTGTGGTTTCCAAAGTGCCGTACTGGAAGAGTCCAAAACATCCTTCACGCGTCCTGGTGCCTGAAATTCCACCGCTGGAGAGTCGTTCCTTTGTGCTCCTTAGGAGTCTTCTCTCTGAAGAGTCTCTTTAAAAATGCAAATAAGCTGAGGGCAACATTATACAAATTAATACACAAAAAAGGGTTGGTGGCTTGTCCTGCCTACTTTCCTCTGCTGCAGAGCCCTGTGATATTGGCAGAAACTTACAAACCTAGAAGCACACGCCCGGGCACTCATGTCTCTGCTGGTTGAGCACCGAATGTGGCCACCCACTGTGCTGCGTGACGTTCCTGGCTTCAGGAGGCCCACGGTCTGATGGCAGAGGCAGGCACGTCCACGCGGTGCTGGAGAGAGGGCTTGGGGCCGGGGGAGGGTGGGCCTGGCACGGGGACAGGAGTTCATTGCTGAAGGCTGTGGCTGTGGTGCTGGGCTGGGTTGTGGAAGGTGAACGGAGTTGGCCAGCTGGAGAGAGGCGGGAGCAGGGTCGTGTCAGTTTGTTTTCTCTGAGCTCTGTCTGACCCCTGACAGAATGTCCAGGCATCCTCATCAGAAGGTCACGGGGTCAGGGGGTGAGAGGAGCCTGCAGGTCCCTCAGGAGGCCCCCAGAGCAAGACCTCTGCCCTGGGTCTAGAGTGGTCTCCCAGGCTCCTCAGGGTCACCAGTTTCAGGCAGTTCAAAGAGAAAGGGGAGGAATCCTGAAGAAAAGTTCAGCCCAGCTACTCATTTTGCTTTGAGAAGACCTTGCTCTTGGATCAGCCTGTGGTGCATTTGTCTAACCCCTCTGTGGAAGGAACTAACATGGGACACCTAGATATTTGTTTTATTTTTATCTAAAACCACTTGCCATCATTTGAGGATAATGATATTGATTTTGGTTGTGTTCATGATATCCCCTTACCTTATTCCTTTTCTCTACTCTGGAATCTTCTTTCCATGGCTCAGAGCATAGGTTCTGGAGCCAGACAGCCTGGGTTCCTATCCTGGCTCAGCCACAAATTACTCACCCTGTCCCTGCCTCAGTTTCCCCAGGTATAAACGGGGGGTCGTTATACTTTCTCCCTCAGGGAAGTGTTGGGAGGCTTCAGGGAGCTGGACACACAAAGCATTTACAACAAGGTGAACAGGGAGCGTTTAATAAATGTGGGGTGTTATGACCCACTTCCGCAGAGCACCTTACCTGAGACCGTTTGAATGAGAAAGTAGGATAAGGACCATTGCACCCAACAAAGCAGGCAGAATTGACCGGTCAATTGGAACGTCCACTGAGGTCCCACCCCACGCTAGTGGTTGTCCCTGCCAGACCCTGGGAGGACGAAATCCACTACAGTGTGGCCCCGCGCTCAGGAACCCCCAGCCGCGTGAGGAGCAAGACCACGTCTGCACGCACCTTCACACTCACAAGTACCATCGTTTGTGCAGCACTGTCCGATGGACATCTTCACGGCCTCTCAGCGGGGCCCTGGACGGGCCTCACCGTCTCCGCTTCCTGCGGGATAATAAGTGCCCATCCGGAGACCCCGTGTGCTGATTCAGTTGTTCGCGGGGCCTTAGCGGATGGGTACCAGACAGTAATACGTTACGAGGGGAACGTGGGCGAAGTGGGCTGGCTTCCCCTGCTCCAGACGTGACGGGTTGTAACCAGCTCCATGTCTGTGTGCGTGTTAGGTTCGGAGGGGACCAGCCTGTCTACATCAACATCATCAGAGACCCCGTCAACCGGTTTTTATCGAACTATTTTTTCCGTCGATTTGGAGACTGGAGAGGAGAACAGAATCACATGATCCGCACCCCCAGCATGAGGCAGGAGGAGCGCTACCTGGTAAGTCTTCTTGCATCATACGTGGTCCCTCCCCGGCCCTGGGAGCAGCTCCTGGAGGCTGGGAAGCTCATCCTCCCCTCCATTCCGTGGCATTGCCGTGGCACCTCCACGGAGCTCCACGTGGCGAGGGCACTTCCTCAAGGAGGAAGTTTTTTCCAGTGAAAAATCATTTCAGATGACCCAGATCCTAAAGAACTATCTTCTCAGATGACTTCCTAATCTCGTTTTCCTCCGTTTGTCTTTAGTGCTAGATTTTAGGTCCCAGAGAAGAAATGGTCTTTCCTGGGGAGTCCTGACCAGCACTAGCGTCCTTGAGATATGTTTGGGGATCCCTCTTAGAGGGTCACAAAGTACTTTCTTGTACCTCATGCCATCCAGTTCCCATGGCAACCCTGTGAGGGAGGGATGTTTTCAGATGAGGACCCTGAGATTCCAGAAGGAGGTGGGACTTGCCAAAGTCACGCCCCCAGGAAGGGGCGCAACCGTGACTTACTGTTTCCAGGTCCTCTGACTTCAAGTCCAAGGTACTCTCCACCACAGCACAATGGAATCAGGCCGTCTGGGCAAAAATTGTTTGCTTTTTCTGGACCTTGTCTTGGGACCCTCAGCCCCAGAGGGAGGTTAGCTTTGACCCCGTAACTGTTTCCATGGCGCAGGAGTTGGTAACAAAAGTGGAGGGCGGAGCTGCGCATCGTTCCTCCGGCACCAGAGGACAAGGTTCGTGTCTCACCTGTTTGTGACCTAGATTGACAAAAGTTCAAGAGTAGCGGAGAGCCTGGTGTTAACGGAGGCTGAAATCCTGGCCTCTGTGTGTGAGAGAGCCCACCGGGGTCACCCAGACCCATCCTGGGCGGTGGGGCACCAGCAGAAAGAGAAGAAAGTGTGGAGGGATCCGTGCAAATCCGTTCCCACCGCTGGCAGCTAACCCAGCGCCTGTGCCCACGGCAGCACTCCAGTAGCTAAGGAAGGGATTGTTCCCGCACAATGCCCCAAATTCCTCATTTAATTTTTTAAAATGTGATAAAAGTATATGTTTGGAGGATGGGAACCTTTTTTGATGATGTCACTTTCACGTCTTAAAAATCCAGGATTGGAGTTGAGAAAACTGAGATGCAGAGAAGTTGAGGGTCTTATCTAGTACTAGACAACTCGTTTGTAGATGCGCCAAGACCAGAAACCAAGGCTTGTCGCTCGCCGTTCAGTGTTTGTTCTGCTCCCTAAGGCTTCCGTGAGATGTTTTGATGGCATATTTTCAAAGTGGCTTTTAGTTTTTGATGGCAAAAACCCTAATCTTTTTCTTTAAACTACGTGTTATGACTATGGCTATCGTTTTGTAGTCAGTGACAAGGGTGTATTCAGAGTATCGAACCAATAATGTCTACGCAGATTATGGTTTGTACTGGATCTTGATTGCCATGTGTATGTTCTTTTAAAAACTTAAAGCACATTCCATTTAATCAAAATGGATTTCAAAGTTTCTGATTCAATTCTGACACTAAGAAAGTCAGAACCAAATTATAGCAGAAGATGCTGAAAAACCAACCATATGGAAATGAGTCTCATGAGTCCTGCTCTTCAAATGTTAATGTAGGGAATAAATGAATTCACAGTCTACCAGAAGGTGAAAAGTGATTTGGAAAAACGAGAAAGTGGAGGGGCGGTCCAGGTGGCCCAGGATGTCCGAGGGGTGCGCACAGGCTGCCATGTTAATAAGAGGCGGAAGGTGAAGAGGATGTGGCACTTGAGCAACGATGAGAATGAGAGGTGACGTTGGTCAAGTGGTCAACTTGGAGGACACAGCTCCGAGTGGAGGGGGCAGCTGGAGCAAAGGCCTGGAAGGGACACATGCCACTTATTCAGAGTTCAACAGGGAGAACAGTGTGGCTGGCATCGAGTAAGGGGTCGGGAGAGGGAAGTGTCAGGAGGTGAATTCAGAGAGGTAGGGATTGAAGGCAACAGATCGTATGAGACCCTGTGAGTCACTGAGTGAGTTGGGAAGTAACACAGATGACCCCAGATCAAACACACCTTCATCAGTGATTCCTTCTCCTGACTCTCCACTAGAAAGCTGAGCCACTTCTCCCAGCAGGGGATGTGTCATCCCATTAGCCTTTAAACATCCTCAGCAATTCTCCCCCTTCTTTGTAGGAGTTAAGACCTGCTCTTGACCTATATCTGGCTGACCTCTGGATGCTTGTCCTGGAAGTCTCACAAGCCTCCTCACACTCAAAGTTTCCAGGGGTGTCTATTGAAAATGGAGTTTGTGGGATGGTGACCCCAGAGTTGTGCAGTGCACAACCTACACAGGTGTACATGGAATTCCTGGTGTTCTTCCTTTGTACTCCCACCAAGTTCTGTGCTGGCTCTGTCATTTCTCTGAGTGATACGTTGTCTTAACTTCCCTCCTCTCCTCCCAATGGCCTATAAGTTCTCTGAGGACAAGATAGGATCAGAGTTCCATCTGTGTCCGTGGTACCCAGAAGAGGGACTAACATACTGGAGACCTCAGTAGCACTCTAAGTTGAGGGAATTCTCTAGGGCTTTCTCCCCTGTCAAGTTTCTGCCATCCTGTAAATCATTCCACGTAACACGGTCTTCACACATTCACACAAACAAAAGTTGTAATCATTAGTGAGACAAGTTGTAAACATGAAGAAAGAAATCCTGGTTTCAATTTTTTTGAAAAGCCCAGAAAGTTGTTGAAAGTTAGCAGTGGAGGCAAGTCTCATATTGAAGAGCCGGTAGCAGCTTTTATGGTGCAATTTGAGAGATTCCGGGGAAGTTTCCCTGCCTGGAATTCTTCCCTTAGAGACTTGCAGGGCCCCCCTTTCCACACGTAAGTTGTGTCCCAGGAAGGGCCTGTGTCAGACGTGCTCATCAGACCATCCTTTGACAAGACCTCAGTAGGAGAGCATGGAGCTCCCCGAAGCGGTGGAGGGAGAAATCAGGGGAGCAGGGAGCACAGGGGGACATGTGACTCCTTCATGATCTGGCCCCAGCCTGACCCAGTTAGGAGGCTGTTTTCTGGTTCAAAGGATAGTTTGTTTATTTGGAAGAAGAGTGGCTATTGCCCTTTTGTTTTTAATAGCTGAAACTTTTTATGCCATCTCCTTGGTCCCCTTAGACCCCTGAAATCAAACTACCCCCTTTCAGAGCCTGTCCTCATTTTGGCAAGCCTGGGTGGTCAGTTGTTTGACTCAAAAGAGGGTGTTGTTTGAGTCTCAGTGGGGTGCAGGGCAGCTGTGAGGAGCCCACTGTCCCCTCCCTGGGGCCCTGTGTGGGAGCCAGGGCCTGAGAGGGGAGGTGCAGGGTGTCCCCACATCCAAGGAGGCAGGCATGGCAGGCCACCCCCTCAGGGGGCCACGTGAGGAGGCCTCTCCCTGCACACTGCACACACACAGTCACGGGTGCTGGCCCAACACGGGTCTGCTCATGTACCCACATAATTCCAGGCCTCAGAGCTCTGAAGCCACTTGCTTTATCCAGTTGCCAGAAATCAGGCAATTCTGCTCCTGGCCCCGAGCCTTGTAGAGCTGCTTAGCATACAGCTGAGAGAGGGCCAGGGCCTCTGAGCCTGCTCTGGGGATGAAATAATATCATCTTGTGATGCTGGGTGGTTCAGAAGAAAATAGAAAAGGGCACAGGGATGCTAGGGTTTGCAGGGTCGCTGGAGGTCACAAGGAAACTCACGTCACAGGGGCAGGAACGGGGCCTGGATCTGGGGTGGGTTAGGGGCCCCTGGAGTGAGTAAAAGCCAGGCCTCCTGACTCCACAACTGTGTGGTTTCATCACTTGGGCCCTAGGTTTTACTTCCTGAATGGTGGAAGGAGAAGACTGGGCCAAGTTCCATGCTTTTCGAGCAAAATCATTTTGTCTGACACATCTTTACAAAGACATAGCTGTTATAACAGTTTTTTTTTTCAAATAGTCAAGCATCTTATCGCTATTCCCCATATTTTTCAGCAACAGATTTTCTAATGTTTCTGTCTCTTTCCAAACCATTCCTCACTGATATTTACCAGAAAATCATCTTAAAGTAAATTATTGCTAGAGTGGATACAGATTCGACGGGCAGCAGCCACACTGTGAAAAGACAATTCTCTGAGGCTCATTTCTGCTCCCCGGTGCAGAGGTGCTGCCCCTGGTTGATTTTAGAATCGTGAGGTGGGGCAGGTCTGAGCCCAGACACACTTGGATACGTCCCAGCCCGGAGACTCAGCTGCAGTCCAGGTCCTTTGTTTCCGGGGCAGGAAGATAGCTGACACACAGAATATAGTTAATGAAAGAATGAATGAAGCCTTAGGAGAAGCCACAGTGGTGACTTATGAGCAGGGAAGAGCATCCCATCCCTACAGAAGCCATTCCCTTCTCCAGTCGCGGAGCGTCCCTGAAAATGGATTTCTTATGCTGCCATCTCCACTCTGCCGGCTAAACATGTGTGATTTGTGTTTGCCGTCGGCCTTAGCAAGTTTCCTGGAGAAATATTCTGCAGAGATGCCACTTGGCCCTTCCAAACATTTCCAAAAAATGTCAGGTTGGGCTCCTTACCCAAACTTAACTGCAGCTTCCCTCGATGATCTCCATTTGAGGAGCAGGCAGAGAGGAGGAAATTTTCCCTAGGAGAAAACTGTGATCCTGTTTATTCGGCTTGGCTTTAAAGCGTGGAAAGTAATGCATGTTTAAAAGAAAAGATGCGTAATTTACAGCTTCTTAATGCATAAAGAATTCAGTGAATCATGTGGGCCCCGCTGGATTCTGGAGAAGCCTGAAAATTGGCCAGCGTCTGCCAAGGTTTTCAGAAAGCTATGCATTTTAATATTTTTGAGAGTTTTGGACTCTGAACGTCCTTTAGCTTAGGACGCGTATATAGAAATAACTCGTTTCTGGAAATTTCCACTCTGTCCTGACCGGCTGAGGCTGTCCTGTGAATGAGAGCTCAATCTTAGCCTCTGTCCCTACAGCATCATTTTTCTTAAAGAGATAAAACGAGTAATGGATTTGGGTGATCTGCTTTTTAAGTGTTTCGGTAAATAGCTATGTTTTCTGAATCTTTGAAGGTAAGAAAGAAATGCTGTTTGTCTCCAGCGAGTTCAAATTTGGCTTATGGTTGCAGAATGAAACAGCGCCTGGGACGTAGGGTACTCAGCCGCCCTAGCTGGGCGACTTGGCCAGCAGTTTAGCCTCTGCAGACCTTACTTTTCTCACCTGTACAATGGGCCCCTATTCTCTACCTTGCCTATACCGCAGGCCTTTCCGGCAATAAATTGGATGTTCTATACTGAAATGCAAACACATTTCACATTGATGTTTTCATCCCCTGGCTCTGTCATTGAGTCCACATGACAAAGGGACCATTTTTCCTGCAAACGGGGGGGCTTCTCAGCTCTGTTCTCCTGTGGCTCAGGCCACACTGGGCCGTGCCCTGAACCTCCGGGTCCACCTCCGTTGAGCTCTCCAGTGGCCTCCCCAGCCCCCTTCTCCAGGGAATTCGTTTCCAAGGAAACCGCTTCACTTTGTTTCCCAACAGCTGGAGATGCGTTTTGATCCCAGCCCGCTGGCATACGTTTGTCCCGCGTTTGTTTACTTGGAAACCTAAGCGGATGCAGCGCGGCGGTGTCAGGTCGCAGAAGCAGCGGTCTCGCCCCAAGGGGTGGGGAGCAAAGGCGGGCCGGGGCCAGGGCGCAGCGCCAGGCTTCTGTGAGCCGCGCAGAGACGCAGAGGGCAGAGGAGCCTCCACTTGGGAGAAATGTCTCAGGAATCCACTTGTCCTGAGGTGTGTCAAAAGCAGGGTCACAGGTGTTTTTAGAACCAAAGACCACTTCTGGGTTTAGCAATCCCTGCAAGTAGCCCTGGAAGCTTCCAGCAGACAGAGAAGATGGTGGGTGTAGTAGGAGGAGAGGCAGGAGGAGAGTAGGAAACAACACAAGGATTTAGGAGAAAAGGAGAGGTGATGAGGAGCGGCAAGCTGGGAGCCTCGTGAGAGCAGAACAGAATGCTACCAGCCGCCACCTGAGAGGCCACCAAGTCATCACAGCCGTGTGAGTGGTGTGTCACGGGTTAGCATGGTTTCCGTGTATTGGCTCTTTCATCCTCGCAGCATCCCTTGGTGTAGATATTGGCACCCACCCCAGAACCCCCTTTTATAGGCTGGGAAGGCAAGCTCAGAGAGGCTGGGCATACGAGGACGTGGTGTTAGGCGACATTAGTTACAAGGAGCTCAGATCCATTCAGGTGGCCTCAGATGACAGGGGCCAGGGAGGAGGAGAAATGTGAGAGAAGTATAAGGATGTGTCTGGTAATGAGCACCAAAGGACCACAGCTGGCCAGGAAATGCCACGCAGAGCCGGGCCACGTGGGAAGAGCGCAGCCCAATCTCGTGGTGGGGAAACCAGTGGTTCAGAATTAGAGCCGGGTCTAGTGACCAGGTTATGTGGGTGTCCTGGCCACCCAGGGCTGCCAGCTCCCTGTTCTGTGATTCTGCCCTTGACACACGTCAGCCGCTTGCGCTCTGTCACCTGTCAGCGGCCTTCCCCGTCTGCTCCCATGACGCTGCCTGGTGTTTCTCTATAGCTCGTTCAGGCTCCTAAGAGGGACCATTTCGTCCAGTTGGTCACCCTGTCCAGCCACCTCCTAGGTCACGTTTGGCTGCCCCTGCTGTGGCCAAGACGGTGGTCAGATGGATGGGACAGGATGGAGCCACCTGTGTGGACAGGGCCTATGTTAGTTTCCCATTGCAGCTGTGACCATTTACCACATACTTAGCGGCTTGAACACAGACGTTTCTGATCTTACAGTTCCGCAGGTCAGAAGTCTGACAAGGGTTTCCCTGGGCTAAAATCAAGGTGTTGGCAGAGCTGACTTGCTTTTGGAGGCTTGAGGGGAAGACTCGTGTCCTCGTTTCTTTGGGTGGTTGACAGAAGCCATGTCCTGTAGTCGCAGGACTGAGATCCCGTTTCCTTGCTGGTCAGACGAGCGCCATTCCCATTTTCTAGAAGCATCTACCTTCCTTGGAATGTGGCCCCCTTTCTCCATCTTCAGAGCAACAACCAACAGTGGGTTGAGTCCCTCTCATGCTTCAAACCCCTCCTCCTCCTTCTGTCTCATTTCTCTAACCCATCTGAGAAAGGTTCTCCTCTTTCGAGGATTTATGTGATTAGATTGGGCCCACCCAGATAATCCAGAATAATCTCCCTATCTCGAGGAGGTGTAACCTGAATCACCTCTGCAGAATCCTGTTGCCATATAGAAAGTACTATATTCACAGGTCCCAGGGATTAGGGTGTGGACGTCTTTGGGGTACGTTATTCTGCCTAGCACAATGTCCCCAGGGACTGTGGGGACTGCGGGGACTGTGGATGCGATGTGAGCATGACAGGCATTTTAAACTTGGCCTGTCGCATCCACAGGTGGGGAGCCCACATCTGCTTTCCGCCATGCCATGCTGCCACGCAGTGACACCACACTGTGGCTTTCCTGTCCCCGGTCTGCAAAAACCAAGTGGGCCAGTCAAACATTTCGTTTTTTCTCTTTCTACCAGTGACTCATTCATCCATGCATTCATTCATCATTCATTCATTCAATAAATCTTGATTTAGTACTTTCTGTGTGACAGGCAGAATAGTAGGAACTGGTGATAAAATTTGGAGCAAAAATAGATCCTGCGTCTGTCCTCATAGATCTCAGAGGTCCTACAAGGGAGAAAGGCATTAATTTCCAAACCACACAGATGCACGTTAAATAGCAACTGCATCACATCCTACAATGCAGAGGGATGCAGCACTGTCCAGGCATACAGTGGGGCAGTCGGCAAGTCTGGAGGTCAGAGAAGTGATGGTTGAACTAAGATCTGAAGGGAAAGAAGAGGAGGAAGGATATCTAGACAGAGGGATCAGCACGTGCAAAGGCCCTGTGGTGGGAGCAAGGACAGTGAGCATGGGGGAAGAACCAGGGAGGCCGGGGCAGGGAGAGTGGAGGGAAGAAGGAAGAGCTGAGTCCAGTAATGTGAGCAGGCAGTGGTCAGGCGCTGCAGAGCCCCCCAGGCCCTGTTAAAGAGCACTGGGGAGGCACTAAAGGATTTACAGCAAGGGGGCATGTTTACATAGGATCCTGAAACTTCTACATTTAAAATAATTACTTTAGCTACAACATATCACGTAGAGAAGGGCTCCAAGTATGTGTGGATAGACCGGTTTATCCGAGGCTACTGAGAGATCCAAATGCAAGGTAAACTAAGGAGCAGATATTTATAGAGCGTCAGTCACATGCAAGGAGCAGATCCGGCAGCAGGGATGGCGATGGGGGAGCATTTAGAAACAAGTGTGAGACACATCACTGTCCTCCCAGTTGCTAACTGCCTAGCTAGTAACAGAAAAAGCTTAACACCAACGAGGAGAGAGGTAATATAGCTCATTGCGGCAGCACAGGAATTGTCATTGGCTGGGACATGTTTAATTAGCAAAACAAGGATGCAGAAGCTTACAGCCTGAGTATTCAGGTGAGGAAAGAAAGCAGTGAGAGCTGGGGTCATTGCGGGGGGCTTTCTAGACGAGGAGAGGTGGGAGCTGAGTCTTTAGGGACGGGCGCAGATTAAGGCAGAGACAAGGGTCAGGAAGACTGTAGGAGCGGAGCATTTGTACAAAGGCCGGAGAGTCCGAGGCTTGCTCTATGGTGAACTACCCAGCTTGCCTGGAGCAGAAGGTTTAGGAAGGCAAGGAAGGAGCTTTGGGATGGCAAAGCAATTCTCCAGATGTCCCTGAGGAGGGGAAGGAGCGCTGATGTGCTGGCTGCCAAATCAGGTTTGCCTGGCCTGCTCTCTCGACGGAAGGTGCCATTAGGAGCATAAACCCAAGGGCTGCCAGAGCACCGCCAGGTGCATCCCGCAGGCTGTGCACCTGTCGGCTGAGCTCGTCTGCTCCGGCCCACCCCTCACTGAGGCAGCAAACCGGCTGCAGCTGTCTTCTCGCTGGGCTCAGCACTGCACCCACTCTGGGACAGGTGGCTGGGATTCACTAAGGCAGTGGTTCTCAGCCTGGCCTGGTTTATCACCCGGGGGGCTTTAAAAATTCCCGATGCCTGTGTCCCACACCCAAAGATTCTGGTTTAATTGGTCAGGGGTGCAACCTGGGCTTTAGGACTTTTTAAAAGCTCCCAAAGTGATGCCAATGTGTAGTTAAGGTTGAGAACTACTGAAGAATACCAATACATCCATTCTTGGCAGTGTTAGCGCGAGCGGTTTTCACGGAGACCTGCCTCCTGAATATCTTCTAGAAGCTAACTTTCTGTATCTTCTGCCCATTTGGAAAAAGCTGTATTTGCCTTCCCCTTGGAAATTTCTATTTGTTAGGCTTTTAACTGGCATATGCAAATAAATGTCATGAAAGAAGATTGATGGCATAGTGCAGAATTTGTTGAATTTATGAATACTCTGTACATGTCTTGAATTAGGCTTTCTTCTAAATAGAAGTGGGTAAATTTTATCATACAGAAACCAAAGAGTGTATTATACTGTATATTTAAAATCTCACCTTAGGAAGCTGTGCTTTAGGCAATAAAATAGAGTGAGCCCTCAGATGAATAAAATATTTTAGCACGAGGACCTCTTTTTATTTGCTCGACAAGGCATTCGAATCCACTGCCATCTCTTCAAAGAGACGCATGTCACTTTTTAAATGCAGACCATTTAAGAAATGTTCTTTAAAATAATGTTCTTTCAATGCAGTCAGGGGACTTGCTATTCAAAGAAGCTATGAGCTGGAGTTTTATATAAAGTGAAAAACTAACGGTTCCATTTATCTATGTTAAAATTGTGAATTTCACACTCTACACTTGTCTTTCAGAATCTGGCACACCTCTGTAGTTGTCCTCAATTTGCTTTGCCAAATTGTAATATTTTTTTGCTCTGCCCAACCATTTCACACACACGGCATAAACTCCCCAAAGGCTCAATGACCTCTGAGCGTGTTCTTAAAAATATTTTGCAAAGTCTGAAGACAGACAGGACGAGAAAGTATAAAACATCCAAGAGATTTATTGGAATCTCAGCTTGAATTCTAATTGCAAGTACTTATGAAAATGTCAATATTAACATGAAATAGCTGGCAGTTATTCTAATAAATGTAAATTGAATTAGATAGTGCGTAATTGAAAAATGCTTGCTTCGCTCAGGCTCTCTCAAAACAAGTCTCGGAATCTGTCAGCTGCGACAGCCTTGCCCCTAATGGCTGGAAAATTGAAGGACAGACTGAATACTTTTGACTACAAGAAGGATAGAAACTAAGAAAGAGAATGGCTGACCATTTGTCACCATCTGGAGGACCATCTGGGGGCGTACGATGTAGACGTCAGCATGTGCATGTTCTTAAAAGGAGACAGCCACATGGGGGCCGGGACATGGGGAGCCAAAAGCATGCTACGTGCTTTGGAACGTCAGGGCCATCTTCAGTAGAAACAGGTATTAATAGATGTCTGATCTGAAATGCACCTGAAGGGTCAAAAATTTAAATGCCTGGAAAAGCTATGGAATTAGCAAGCCTGGAAATCGTGATGGTCCTGGCTCATAATCATCTGCTTTTGCAGAGCACACTTAACAAACCACTTTAGTTCCTTTTTATGATTGACTAATGAGTATCACAGGGTAGAAATGATACCAGTAAATGTGGTTTGGTGGGAATTTAATAGGAAGCCTGATTTTATCCCACGTGACATTTTCATTGATCTTCTAGGAAAGCAGCCAGGAATGAATAGGACAGGTGGGGAATCAATTGACTATAAAATCGTGCAGCTTCTAGGCACAGACCACTTTTGCTCTGACCCTAAACCCATGCAGATATTCATGGTTGAATGAAAGAATTTTAACCAAAGCCCACTCACTTTCATGACAAATAAAACTTTTTAAAAACGGCTCTGCATTTCATATTACAAAGTAAAAAGACAACGGAATTGTATCAACCGTCAGCTAAATGTTTCTAGACTCATTTCCTTTTGCATTAAAGAGGAAGGTAACAGTGATAGAACTTTTATAGTCAGATGGCTGCCCCTTTCCACCTGCACATTTTCTTTCTTCTCTTTTCTTTTCTTTTTTTTTTTTTTTTTTTTGGTAAGAAAGATTGGCCCTGAGTTAACATCTGTTGCCAATCTTCCTCTGTTTTTTTGTATGTGGGTTGCCACCACAGCACAGCTTGGATGAGTGGTGTATAGGTCCATGCCTGGGATCCAAACCCATGAATCCAGGCCACCAAAGTGGAGTGCTCAAACTTAACCACTATGCCACTGGGCCGGCCCCCACCCTGCAGAGTTTTAAACACTCACTTCCAGTTTTTGAAATAAACTAACCTCTTGGATGAGACTTGTAAAAAGAATCAACAAGAAACTTATCAAGTTCAATAAGAGATGGAGCAAACTGGGATGACAATAAATCCCAGATATTATGGCATTCCATATCTGACCACTATTAATAACAACTTCGTGAGATTAAGAAAAATGACCTAAACCCAGGCAATAAGATTAGTCTCAAGCAACTTTGATCACTGCTAATTTTTATTTCTCCAAATGATTATTACTCGGTGTGGATTATACTTTTTTACTTGCTAATATATTGCTTCTTAAATCCTTCAAATTATTTCATGTTTGTGTATGTCTTATATTTTTAGCTCAAATGTAATTCTCTCAGATGATAGGACATGATCCCCTTTCCAACTCTTAGCACCCATCACAGCTTCCTGGGCAACACCCAGCCCAGCACCCAGATACAAATGTGGACAGAGCACCAATGATGTTGCCTCTTTTCTCCACTTGCATGTGCAACTTCAATACATTTTGAAGACCTACAGTGTGCCAGACACTGTGAAGGGAATAGTTGTGGCGAGATGGGCATATGTTCCTACTTCCTGCCTCTACCATGCACAAAGAAATCTGTCTCCTCTTGTATTCCATTATTAGTGACTGGTACCCCCATCTGTTCAGTCACCCAAATAAGAAACTCTGGAGTTATTCCTGCCTGCTTTCTCTCCCCACCCCCCCAACCCATAGACAGTTAGCCACCATCTTAGCCTGGAATCCTCCTGAAAGCAGAGCCTGAGGCAAGGGTTTGGGTGAAGGGTGTTAGAATTTGGACAGTGATCCCAAGGAACAGGAATGGGGGACTGGAAAGAGAAACATGGAAAGAGAGGAGGCCAATACAAGGGGATGTCCTCACATTGGTCACTCCCTCAGAAATCAAGACTCAAGCCTGCCAGGACAGTGTAGAATTCGCCCCGGAAGTTTTCTGCCTGAGGAAAGAAAGAGGGAAGCTTTTATCCACTAATTTCATCCTCCATTGTCAAGTTCACCCCATGAAGCCTTAACTCCCTCCCATTTGGGCTGTACACACATGTGTGCCAGGTGGGTTCTTGTGGGTGTCACACTGGGAACAGAAGGCAAGGCAGGTGTCAAGCCACTGAAGCAAGGTTGCTCTCAGGTTACTTCCACGTGAATCCTGTGGCTGTGGCAATGGCTAGAGTGAAAAGTGGACAAGAGGACATAAGGTGAGCACCAGAGTGTCCAGCCCAGCTGCCAAGGCTATTGGTTCTTCCTCCCTGATGCTCTCAGATTAATCCCCATCAGTGATCATCAATAAAGCCCTCATCATTTTTCACCCAGATATCTGCCAAAGCCTTCTAGCCAATCAACCTGTCTCCACTTCATCTTCTTCCCATCCATGGTCAGTGTCCTGTGTGGAAACCTGGCCTCGTCATCCCACTGCTTAAACCTTCTCCATGTCTTTCTGCTCCCTAGATGTAATGCTATCAATATTATCATAATATTATCATTATTATTTGATCAAAAATCGTCACAACCTCATGTGCATCTATAATTATCTCAGTTAAAAACGTCAATAAAAAAAGCATCACAAAGCAATAGAGAAGGAATAGGTTAATCAACAAATAGTGTAGGAATCATGGAAATGAGAATGAGCCTGCTCTGGAAAGAGGATGTGAGAAGCTTGGTTTGATTAGCATTTATTTGGGGAAGCAAGAAGTCCAGGCTGGCAGGATAGGTCCAGATTATTAAGATTCTTGAGAGCCACAGAAAGGACTTTCGAATTCATCACAGAAGGCAGGAGTCACCAAGCTTCTTGAGCAAGGAATTAAATGACATGATGTGAAATGCTGCTTCTAAGTTACGTGTTACACTTAGACCTTCACTCTGAAACTGTTAGAAAAAATTCTCCATGGCATCTTCTAGGATTTTTGTTGTAATTCATATTGTTTAAATTAAAATCTTTGATCCATCTAAAATTTATCCTGCCATAAGGTGTAACCTATCAGTCCAGTATCTTTTATTTTCCAGATGGCTAACAAATTATTCCAACAGCATTTATGGAATAATTCATCTTTTCCACACTAAGCAAGTGTCACCTTTATCATATAATAAATTCTTGTTTTTGGAGGGTTTTATTTTTTAACTTTTTATTTTGTTCCATTGATTTGTGTCTTTATGGATAGGAGCACACTATTATATATCTTAGATGTATGTGTGTGTAAACTAATTCATAATTATATAATATGCAATAATATAATTAATACAATTATGTAATATACAATAACTATTACATAAAATATATTTTATTATCAGGTAGAGTTCGATCTCTTCTCATTAATCTTTTTCCCCCAATTGTCCTAGCTCTTTGTCTTTGCTAATTTTTCTATAGAAACTTTAAAATCAGCTTGTTCAGCTCCCCCCAACCCCGCCCATATACATCCCCAGAAAAACCCTATTGTTATTTATTGGGTTTACATTAAGTTTTAGATTAACATAGGAAGAATTGACATCTTTATGTTGAGTCTTATTTGAGAATGTATTTTGCTGTTCCCTTTGTTCAAAACATCTGGTATATTTCTTGAGAGTGCTTTAAACTTTTCTTCATTTAGATCTTGCATAGTTCTTGTTAGGTTTATTTCTAGGTATTTTATCTTTTTTGTTGTTGCATATTATCATTACTGTTATTAAACTCTGTGTATTATTTTAGTTACTGAATTCTCTTGTTATTTGTCAATAGATCCTCTGGAGATTCTTTTCAGTTTACCAGATAAAATTATACCCCCAGCTAATAATGATAATTTTATCTTTCTTTTTTCCCATTTTTATAAATCTAATCCAGTTGTTTTTGTTAGTATCTTTAGAGCAATGTTAAATATAATGATGATAAGCATTGGTTTCTTATAAAAACCAGGTAATTGAAGTTAAAATTAAATCACTAATTGTCAACTTTTGTTTATTCCCACTTTTCTTTTTAGTGGAGTGTAATGTTTAAGATCCAGACTTTTTGGAATTTCATATCAGGACAAATATAAGCAGCATAAATCTCAATGTCTAATGACAAAAGAAAAAACTAAATAAAAAGACAAAGAATATTTCATTAACCCTCCACCACCACTTGTTTGTAACTTAGATGTCACTATTGATGGCCTACCCACCCCTGAGCAGCTGCATCCTCACAGCCTGTTTCCCCAGAAGGAAAGACATCATATTAGGGGTAAATTCAGTGTTGGAGTTCTTTCTGCAAGTCTCTGGCTGAATGTGGTTTTGTTTCTTTTCCCCTGGGTGTGGTTTTTCCAGGCAGTCAGTTCCTCAGGGACCACATTTAACAAATTATAATAAGTGCAGAATAGAGTCATCATTCACAATTTTGCAATACAGAGGAAAGAGGAAAAGCAACGGGAGGCTGAAGGTGGAATTAGGTGCACATTTTACTTTGCTGTTAATTATGAGCAAATGTCAAAACGAAGTGTTGCCAGGTCAAGATCGTCTTTGGCTAGGTCTGGCCCATCCCTGACACCAAGGCCACATGTCTCTTGCCGCTTCTGTCATACAGCATTCTTTGACTTTCTGTGGGGCTGCCCCAAAAGGACCAGACAGGCTTTGAAGGGAACCTGAGTGCACCTGACGTCACAAAGGCAAGGAATCTTTGACTAGGACCCTGTATTATGAGCAGTTTTCCAACCATCCATTTAAATGCAAATATGGAAGCAGATAAACCAAGATCCTCGAGAGGGCTCTTGACTGTGGACCATGGGTGAACCTTGTTTCTCATTAAAGTTTTGGACTTGAGATGCACTGTGGGAGAACCTCAGAGTGACACCCCACTTCCTGCCATGCTCACTCCCAGCCCTGTGTGGTCAGCAGACATGCTGGGTAATTGAGAATGTTATTCCTCCTTTACTTTTGGAAACTAAGTTAAGTGAGGGAATAAACCCTCTCACTTCAGTTGTTTTGTCTTATATGTATCTGAGACTTCAACTTTGTCATTTCCAGCTGCTCCCCTCATTTAAATTTAGATCATTAATATCATAAATTAGTACACACCTTTCATGTTTATGTGCAAACCCCAGATGTGAAAGCCTGAGTGATTCTTTATTTTCAATGGTGGGTTCTGTTTCTGGCCCTTCACAGATGGACCCCTCCTGTCTCACAGTATTTCCTTCTTTCCGTAAATACTTCGGTTCTGCATCTTCATCAGGTACTCACATTCAGTCTTCCTTGGATATCCTATAAGAGTTTTGTGCGGTCAGTTTCCTGCATCTTGCCTGTCCTATTTTTGCCCAATCTGATCACTTATGTTATTTAAAACTGTTGAATAATATATATACATCACCAGTATACCATTATCCTGATTTTTAAAAAAAAAAGTTCTTCTCCTTCGTCCATTCAGTCCAATCTGCACTGAAACCCCTGTTATTTTTCCTTCGGAATTTCGCTCAGATGCCCTCACCTGTCTCCATCACGACTGCCAACACTACTGTCTTGAATGTTTTTCAACTCAACAACAGCCTCCTAGCTAATCTCCTCTGATTCCAGTCACTCTCTCTCTCTTTCACCTTCCATCGCGCTGCCAGATTAGTTTTCCAAAGCAGCACTTCGCATCACGTCATTTAATTCCTTGCTCAAGAAGCTTGGTGACTCCTGCCTTCTGTAATGAATTCTAAAGTCCTTTCTGTGGCTTTTGGGACTTTCAATAATCTGGACCTATCCTGCCAGCCTGGACTTCTTGCTTTCCCAAATAAGTGCTAATCAAAACAAGCTTCTCACATCCTCTTTCCAGAGCAGGCTCATTCCCGTGTCCATTCTTTTCCTTGTGTTGTTGCCCTAGACTGGAAAGCCTGCTCTTTTCTCTCTCCATCCGTATACTATCCATCCTTCAAAATCTCATGTTCACTCTCTTGATCCCAACCTTTGGGGTGCTGTCCCTTTTCTAGAATTCCAGTTGCTCCTGTGCTTTGCCCTATCTCTTACTCTTGAGTTCACACTATCTTCCAGGTATTATCTAGCACTGGAGTACTTAATTTGATCCCCACAGCACAGTCTTATCAGATTATTATTATATTATTATGATCTTATTTTAGAGATGAGAAGCCCGATGCTCAAGGAAGTTAAGTCATTTACCCAGAGTTAAGTTACATCCATTAAGTGATGGAACTAAGATTGAAACTCAGGCAGTCTGGCTTCAGAGGCCATGTTCTTAACCACTAGGCTGAACTCCCTTTTTTTGTCTATGTGACTCTCTAATTTTTCCTTAGTCCTTCCCCAGCCTGACTGTCAGCTCCTGAAGGGCAGGTATCATTCTCCCCGCCTTGTGAACATCCCATTCATTGCTTCCCTGGAGCCCATCACGTAGGAAGTTCTAATAGAATTCACTGCATGTGGTCAGGGAACTCACCTGTCTTATTCACCAGCATTTCTTCAGCATCTAAAACAAAAACAAACAAAAGATCAAGGTCTGACACATAGTAAGTGCTCAAAGATTATTTGTTGGATAAATGAGTAAATGAATGTTTGATTGATTCATGGTTCGATAAATATACGAACATGTCAGTGCATCCTTCTCAGGTTTTTCCATTCATATAAATTTGCACATCCGTATTTTACTCACAAGTCTCTCAGTTGCCTCCAACCACCATTGATGATGAGCTGGACTTTTTTCTAGATAAAATTGATGTTCAGTTGTCCTCAGCTAAGTTAATTTTTGCCTCTATGGATCTAATGGGTTTCGGTAGAGCTGATGCAATTCAGTTACACCAATTTAATTAAACTAATATTTTATTATCGAAAGCAACAAGGGACACGCTTCTTAGGTTTAGCCATCCTAAAAAAATAGTACTTTCAAACTTGAGGTCTACAGCACTTGCTTATTTATAAGTAAATAAAATGGTATCATTAGTGCAACGAGTCTTCAAAATTTAATTTTCGGAAATGTTTCTTCTTCATGAGAAACCTCTTCTACACTGGGGGAACAAATTATTTGTTTCATATCCTATGCCTGGAGACTACTTTGGTCTTCACTTTTCATCCAGTGTGGATTTTAATGTTTTAGACTAAAGATACCTCATCTAATTCTCTCTAAAATGTTATTAGAGAAAGTCAGGTTTCTGCAGAGCACAATCTGTATTTAATTTATTTGCAAAGCCACATTTAGCACTGAGAATTTTAAAATTCAGTCAAAATAAATGATTTGACATCAAGGGCTGAATTAACACCAAGTCTTCAAAGTGCTTTTCTTTTGAGAAATTCGAAGCACCTCATTAAGTCTATAGTCTTCCAAAAATGTGCTGTTCTCCAAAATGGATTTATTAGTCCCATTTTGCAAATGACAAAGTAGTGGCAAGAAGTATTAAGTCTCTTTACCAGGGTCTATTGGAATGGAGTCATACTGGGTAGGCCGATGACTTAGGATCAGAATTGGAAGAAGAGGCTACAAACAAAGCAGGAAGGAAAATGATCAGCAAGGAGGAAGCCAAATGTTAGGACAAGACTTGTCATCAGGGCCCTTTTAACATGGGGGCCAGGGAGTTGAGAACAGGACAATTAGTCGTAGTACTTCAAGGCAGAAAAGAAACATAGATGTTATCTTATCTCAACCATGACTGGAGCGGGAAGGTTGGAAAAGCCACATGGAGTTAACCCTCATTATGATGCTGTTGACCACAAAAGCTGACCCAAATAGGGTGTTAATTAGAGAAAGTGAATTTAGGAAATAGAATGTCAGGAGCAAATTTATGAAGTACGGGATGGTCTGAAATGGTGTACATTAAGTTCTGAGACAAAATTATTAAGCCCAGAAATGATGGCTGCCTCCTAAACTTTTCCAGTCTGTTGCTCAACAATCTACTTATGATGACAACCTAGTTCAATCTCACGCCTGTCCAGGAAGGGAGGACACAGTCACCTAAAGGTGACCAAGTCACCGTGGGTGGACCCCTGTCACCCGCCCACACATGTACACACGCTCACTTGCACACTCACAGTGACTGAAATTGAAAGCTCGCTCTTTTTAAAAAAAAAAGTTAAACCCTTCCTCCTGGGCTCTTGTCTTTAATTATAAGTAAATCTGGTAGATCTGGCTTTTTGTTACTAGCATGTTTTAATGAACCTGCTCATCTGCATCTGATCATGTACATCATGTGCATAAATATTTGGACTATTTATATTCTGGTGTGGTTAATTCATTCTTTCTTTCAGCAAATACTCAGCACCTACTCTGTAGCCAGGGCTTTGGCAGATACTGAGAATGCAGTAATGAAAACCAGAGATGTGGTTCCAGCCCTCGTGCAATATATAATCTATCAGGGAAAACAGACATTAAATAAGTAACTGGGAGAGGTGATCTGGCTGTGGGAACAGTATGTACACAGGTCAAGAGTCCCAGGTACTATAAGATTCTCATATGGACAGAGTTTAGAAAGAAGAGTACAAGGGTGTGATATGAAGATGGAAAGGTGGGCAGGGGCTAAATCATCAAAGGCCTTAAAAATATTCCTAAGTATATGGGGCTTTATGCTGGAGACAATGAAAAGTCATAGACAGATTGAATTGTGGTTAGGTAGAGGGTGGGGGGATGACCTAACAGGATGTGCATTTGAAATGTTGTGCAAGAGGAAGATGCTTGGAGTAGAGCAAGGTAAATTATTTTGGTTTGGAATGTAATTGTCATGGTAGAGGAGACTGAGAAGAGTGGATAGATTAAGACACATCTCTGAAGTATAATCAACAACTCCTTCATGAGTGATTGGACATGAAGCTAAAGGAGGAGGAGGAGTTAAGGAAGATTCCAGGTTTCTGGTTGGAGCAATTCAGTAGATGGTACTGTTGAGGGTGGGGAATGAAGGGACAGAGGGGCAGGAAAAATAAGTTCTGCTTTGGATATGCTGAATTTCAGATGCCTGAAGTACACGTGAATGGGGACATCCAGCAGTTAGAAGAGAAGGCTGGGCTGAATATATGGAATTGGAAGCCATCAATATCCAGAAAGAGAGTAATTAATCTACTAAAATATATATTCCCTGAGGGGTGAGATCATATCTGGAACAATGGTGGTGCTCAGTAATTATTTGCTGAAACTTGTTGAATTGAAGCCATGGGGTGAAATCAAGGATGAGGATAAAAGAGCCTATGGGTCACCCATTTTTTAGCACTCACTGAGGAGTTGGAAGCAAAGGAAACTAAGCAAGAGTCCCAAGAAGAGGACAACATAGAGATGAGGCATCACAGAATCAAAGGAAAAAAGATTTGAGAAGGGAGGATTGTTCATCATTGTTGGAAGTTTCCAGGAGGGGCAAGCAAAATAAAACTAGAGAAATGTGGCCATTGGATTGAACAACATGGCAAGAGCAAGTCAACTTGGCAAGAACAGAGATGAAAGTAGAGGCCAGATGAACTTGAGTGGAGGGCAAGGAAGACATGGAAAAATGGAGATAGTGGAAGGGTTAGTCTGCATTGTCTTGGTGAGGCATGCAGAGGCATGCCCAGATTGGTAGTCATTGTCTCTCTCTTGAAGATCTTCTCTCTCAGAATCACTTCCCGTGGGAGAGGTAGACCCTCAGAAACTAAGGGGTGAGGGAGTAGCACATCACTCTTCTTTTTAAAATGTAAATACTTATTTAGCATTGACTATACCACAGTCCAAAGTGGTTAGCATGCTAAAGTCCTCCAAGAAGCAGATGTCAAGATGAGACTGGACATGCAAGAGATTTACTGGGAGAAATACCTGCAAGGGAAAAAGGAGGTGGGAAGAGCCCTGAGACTCGCTGTAGATCTGACCCCTGTGAAGAACGAGGAAGGAAGAATTGGATAGGCAGAGGCTCAGACTACAGTGTAGTTCTAAGAAAGTTTCAACCAGGCCACTAGGGAGTCTTCAAGCCAAAGTCATGCTCAGAGAAATCCTGCGTCTTTCAGGAATGGGCCTGCCATAGTCTCTTTGCCGTATTCAGTCTTTGTCTGAGAGCAACCCATGAGAAGCATGACCTCATCGTGAATGAGGTGATAGATTCAGAGCAAAGCATCTAAGACCGTTGGTCAGTTACTCTCCCTGCAGCAGGACAGGTTCATAACTGACACACATACGTTATCTCATTTAGTCTTTATAGCATCCCTCTAAGATAGATATCATTGTGCCCATTTCACAGGTGACACACCAAGGATCACAGAGGTTAAGTAACTTGCCAAATTCACACAATCAGTAAGAGACAGAGTCTGGATTTCAGCCAGTGGTGGCTGGAGCTGGCTCGGACTGGTTTTGAGCAATTGTTAAATTTTTAGGACTCGTGTTATCAGTTGACATCCAGATAGTAGCTTGAATTTGGCCATGATAGGAGTATTTACACCGTGGAAATCTGCAAATGCTACAAATTGGGCCTTCATGGTTTGTTTTTTCTGGAAAGGTGATTGTTATTCATTTACCAGCACACCTCTGATTTGAACCCAGTTCATCTGACTCTGGAGATACCTACCTAGATAGAAAGTTCCTCCAGGACAGGGAGAGAAATTGTCTTACACCTCCTTGTATTCCCAGCCGTGCACACCACCACACTGCTCAGTAAGTATTGCTGTGGAAGGTGACACTGATATACACACTCACTTCTGTTGACGATTAGAGATTGGCAACATAACATGAGATAATATAAAAGGTTGTGCTGGATAAAGTTGTATCTGTTACCACTCATTAGTTCCTGAATCTTACATTTATAAAGGCAGTCACTCCTAGAAAGTGTGTTTCAACCTCAAGATGACCTTTTAAGAGAACTGTAACGTCCATTACAGCCCAGTGATGTGGTTGATATGCTTCCTGCCTACTCCCACCCACAATCCAGGAGATACATTAATTACCTGCCTCCCTGGCCAGTGGCAGCTTATTGTGAAATTGTTTATCCTCCCAGCTCTGCACTCTCCAGCCTGGGAAATAAAATATGCATGCTTCCCGGAAGCAGGGAGGTACATAGGAGCTTTCAAGAGTCCTGGACTCTTCTCTCTCTGTGTCATGCGCTCCAGTGTCTTGAGGGTCAGCATCTGTAGAGAACCACCTGAGAAAGATTAGGATGAAGAGAAGCTGCCCAGGGGACTCCAGCCACTGAAGAAAGTGAGGTGCCATAAGTGGTCCTGAGACATCAGAAGACTTGGGTCTTGGGGTCACTTCAAATTGTGTTATACGTGAGCTACTGAAAATATTTCCCATGCACTTGAACAAGCTGTGGAAGAAGCTTGTTATGCTATGAAGCCTGTTCTAGATGAAAAAGCAGGTCTTGTGAAAGCAACCTTTGCCCTCAGGCAAAGCTCTTGGAACTCTTTTGACATTGCAAAAGAATCTGTAAATCGCCACTTCTTCTGCATCACTTCCAAGAATGTTTCTTCCTTATTAATTTACTTTAGACTTTGTTGAGTGCCTACCACGTGACAGGCCCTTTTCTCAGTGCTTGGGAAACATCAGCGGATAAGACAAAAGAAGGTGGAGCTTACATTCAAGTTTCATCCCTTGCTCCAACCCTCTTGATCTTCATTACGTGTGTATGTGTTCATTCATCAAACGTGTATTCATTCAGCCAAACAGGCATTGGCCATCTACTCTGTGCGACGTGCAGTCATGGGGGCTGGGACTGCAGAAACAAGATAGACTCTGCTCTCCAGAATTCAGTTTAAGGGGAGAAACTGACACATAACCCTTGGGTTCTAACACTAGGGCATTATCTACGAGCATCAGTGGACAGGTGAGGAGGTTGTGTCCATGAGGCTTCCTGGAGGAGGTGACAGCTAAGTCAAGTCTTGTGGGATAAGTAGAAGGTAGCCAGACAGAGAGGGCATAACTTGAAACAGCTTAAAGCACAGGAGGAACTAAAGACAGGGAAGGCTGCTGGGGTATAGAGTGTGAGGCAGGAAGTAGCAAGAACTGAAACCCTAGTTTGGACAGCTAGGCAGAGCCTGCATCCTGTGTCCATTCCCTAGTTTATTCCATTTATTTAAAAAACAGTAACACCCACGATTCCCTTAAGTCCATCTTTCTGCTGGTGTTCTTCTCCGAAAGACAGGCAGGAAGCCAGATGAGGATGCTTCCCTGGTCCCTAACCTGAAGGTGTAGACCTACAAGGTGACCACGCTGTCCCACACTCCCTGCCTCCTCCCAGCCACATCCCAGTCTCCACTTCACCATCTTGTCTCGGCCTCTTTCCATTTCCAAATCCACTTTTCAAAGGAGACTTCTGCCTGTTCCCAAGGATGCAGTTCCTTCGCTCCTCCTCCGCATTGCCCTCCGTTTCCCGTAATTCACTGGTAATTCACTGGCCCGTGGGGTGGCAGCTCAGAGCCCTGCACTCTCTCCCACGCACATTCTAACACCTCTTTACCACCAATGAGTGAGCCAAGCAATGAGCTTTGCATCCGCCCCTGCTCCTTCTGGAATGGCCCTTCCCGGAATGTAGGAACCTCTTCAGCCCTTCATCAGCCAATAAAAATGGGATCATAGATGTTCAAAGGCTTGGAAAGGGCAAGAAACATGGAATTCATGGTGTTTTTGTTGTTATCATTCGAGGCCTCTAGACCTCTGAAGAAGCTATTTCTGGCTTTGTGTGAACTTCATGAAGATAGGATTCTTTGACCTTAGTAAGTGGCCCCGAAATAAAAGCCTTGGTTAAAAAGTTTAAAAGGTTCAAAAGGAATTGGGACAGTGAAGGGAGGGAAGACCTGAGGGAAATATTGAAGTCAGAAATTTCGGGGCCTTCCCCTTTGAAGGAGGCAGGTAAGCCACAACAGAAATTTAAGTCTCCGCTCTATTATGTTTTACAAACTGCATTAGCATTTTACCAACACCTATGGACTGATTTGACTGAAGGCTAGGGAATTAAAGAAAAAGGTAACCATGAGACCATTACCAAACTAAAGGGAAAACAAAAGTGATTGGTCTGTATCCTTGCTCAGATAAACTGAGAACTTGGATGTCATTAACAGCAGCATCTGTTCTACCAACAGCAAAAGCACAGGAGATAACGTGTCCCCAGCTCTGTTGTGTGTCTTTCCCGCGAACAGATAACTCATTAAATTAAAGCAGCTGCAGTCACTCTTCCAAAAAGAGGGCCCTATAAACCTAAGACAGCAGAGCCCATCCCGGGCCATCGCCCATTCTCATTCAAGAGGCGAAGCCCTGTCTAATCTTCATGTTTCTTGCTCAAATACAAGAGTTAATAAGAAGTTGCCAGTTCATATGGTAAATAACAACCTTTCCTGAGCTTTTTGGTAATCCAATGAGGTTTTCTTTATTAATTCCATTCCTCTCCATCTGTAATTTAGATGGAAGAACATCTAAGTTATTGAAAATCCAGCTACAGAAACATTGGCCTCTTTGTGAAGAAATCTCACATTTAAATATTAAAAAAAATAATAAGTGTTTAGGGTAAGAAAGTTCAAAGACTTTTGCTTCCTTTGTTCTTTTTAATATTTTATTTGGAGTTTGGCATTACAGTCAAGACAACCCACAGTAAGAAAAATATAAAAAATACTGAAAAGGGCTCTACACCAAAATGTTTTCTTTTTATCTATTATATTTTTATATTCCTTATATCTTTTATTTTAAAATATTTATATCTGTGTGGCAGATTTATGGTCACTTTTTATTTTCCTCTTTTTGCTTAACTGTGTATTCTATAATAAACATGGATTGATTTTGTAATAAAAATATTTGGGGAGAAAGACTAAGGTTTGACGCCAATGAGATCTCTCTTGCTTCTGAATTCAAATAGTTAAGCAAATCAATGTATTAAGACGAGAGCCAAAGAAAACATTCAGTGATAAGTTAACTGCATGGTAGGTCTGTCTGACCTCTTCCACATGACAGCAGCGTGTTTACATGGATGAAATTGCAATCCCAACTATTCAGACTTTCAGATTCATATTTTCCATCTTAACACACAGAAGCTTTCCTTTAGGGATTTGCAGAAAATTCTGGCTCGTGTTTCAGTCGCTTGCCTTTTCTCTGTGGAAGCCAGTAGGAAACAGTAGTAGACACTGTCCATCCCGGACCCTCAGAGAACAGGGCTGAGAGTTTCTGTGTTAATTGATTGAGAAGTTCTTTTAAAGCACCAACTTCTTTCTGAAACAATTTGAATAAAATAATGGGACTAACTGCAAACCACAATATTTATAAGAGGTGTAAATATTGAAATCCACAGTGAAGTTCTATTAGGAGTCTGAACTAGAAGTGGAAAGAGGAGAGAGGGTGCCAAGTAGACTCAGTGGGACCTGGAAGCTGATGATACTTCCTCATTCACTCGAGAAATGCTGGCTGAGCATCTGCTCTGGGTCGGGCACTCTTCCAAGCCCTGGGACAGCAGTGAACAAGACAAAGTCCCACATCTCTTGAAGCTGATATCCTAGCGAGGTAAAACAGATAGTAAACAAACAGACAAATGATATATAGTATGTTAGGTGGTGATAACGGTCCATGGATAAATTCCAGGAGAGTCTATGAACTCCAGTAGAGGGAAAAAAAAAATCCCATCATTTTCACCAGCTCAGTATTTCCTTCATTTTTGAACTTAAGCAACAAACTTCAGCACCATTAACAGTACCTATAGTGTCACTAATAGAATTCATAGATATTTTATATCAATTACTATTATTAGAGATATCTCAAAATAGTCACTCACACTACCATAATACTTGGATCAATATTATGGTAGATATTAGACCTACTAGAGATCTTGGTATTTAATACATTAAACAAGAACATATATTACTTACCATAACTTTTTAGTGTTTTGATAAACAATTCAATGTATTTGGTTTCCTTTATAATCCTGTATGCTTTATTTTATATTTAAGCACATTGATCTGAGAAGTGGGTCCTTAGTCTACACCAAACTGCCAAGTGGTCAACAGCAGAAGTGCTTTAAGCAAACCACCCATATCTCTTCAGAGAGTTTAAAGAGATGTGTACTCAAGAGTTGAGATTTAGTACTATTCATAATTTTTACTGCTCCATCAAGGACATTCTTAAGTAAATTTTTTTATTGCCAGTGTGTGTGGTGGTGAAGAGTACCGTGACATCTCGTCTGGTTTGCTCCACTGTCTTGATTCACGTTAAGGAGCCAGCCATTTTACCACCACAGTTGTGCACCATCAGCACAAACGTTGACACCATCCAAAGGGCAAATAACACCTTCGTATTATTATGAAAATAGCTTTGATCTTGTGGACCCCTGAAAGGGTCTCAGAGTCCCTCCAGGGATCTGCGGACACACTTTAAGAACCGCTGTGCTACATGAAGTGGCAAGTGTAGGAATGCTTTTAGGCTCTTGAACCACTCAGGGGACTCTATTTGCATAAAAATTTTGTCAGTGGTGGTTGTAGTCTGCTCTCCAACTCCTTGAAATGGAAGTTTTACCCAAATTTTTAAGGGAGAATTTTAAAAATCTCAGTCAAAAATAATCTAACATTTTTTGATGGCCCAACGCTGTAATATGTCAGAAAATACATCCTACTGCAGAAAGAAAAGACATCTTATTGCTCAAGAAAAAAATATCCAATACAGAAAAGTCTTCACCTCTTTCATGTCATGAACCCCTTTAGCAGTCCAGTGAAGCCTACAGACCTCTTTTCAGAATAATACTTTTAAATGCATAAAATAAAATACTTCAGATTACAAAGAAAATAAATCATATTGAAATACAGTCATAACCCCAGATCCCTTTGGGGAGGGGAGGGCTTTCTGTACTCCAGATTAATAACCACGTGCTTCCCCCAATCCCTGCTGGCAAGGAGCAATACTTAGGGATGACATTTTTCTTCAATGCACTTGTTTCCACGTCAATTAGCATCTTAAATCCCGAAATTCTGACTGTCAATAGATGGATTTAGACCTAACAAGTCCAGGGCAAGAATGTGAAATAAGAAGAATGAGTTTCTCCTCTGCCTTCTATAAGACTAAGCAGCACGTGTCTTCTGCTAAATATAGATTCTTTCTATAGGAAAATGGCCCAGGGCTGGAGGTAGGAAGATGTTGGGCACTGTCTCCCTAATGGTCTAGGACTATTGAGAATTCTCCACTGGGACTTTCTAAAATTTTGGTTACTCTTTTTGGAAAAAAACATTGCTTTACCTCAATAACTCCCTTCTTTTTCTCTGCTTCTTAGGCTCCTTTGGCTCATTGTACTTTGAGAAGCTATCTAGCTCTTAGAATTAAAAGTTAAAGCAAAGAATTTACAGTTGTGGGTTTATCTGAAGAGTGAAACCAATAATAACCCCATAGTGAAATTTCCCACTCTCCCGGTGAAAGATTTGTGCATTATTGAAGAACAACTTATTTATCCATTTTCATTAAAGAGAATGTTGGTGCTGATCATTGAAAACAGCGATAATCCAAAAGTCATCTATATTTAGTCTTGGAATTAATAAGAAGTATGCCAGCATTGTGATCTCCTCTGGTTGTTTTCCTTGGGCAAATATTGGAATGAACTCTTATTCTTTGACTTGAGGGAGGAAAGGTAAGTTGGTGGTTTGAAAATACCCCAAGAGTAGCAAGCCAACCTGTGGTTTTAAATTTGCCACAAATAATCCACCAGGTGGATTTCACCACTTTGTTAGTCAAGGGTTTCATTGTGGTCTTTATAGTCCTAGTAAGCTTTCTCATGAAGGAAATCATACTCCATATAAACCACAGCTCTCCTTCCTGTCCCCACCACCTTCATTTTCCTTCCAGGGGCGAGTGGAATCATCAAGACCCTGCATTTCCACAACCACTTTATCCAATGTTGCTGAATGCTTCATAGCCCTTAATCAATGCATTCAAAAGCAAACCACCTATTCACTCCTACAGTTCTCTCTGTAGTTTATAAGGCATTTTCAAATACATTTTCTTTAATCCCCACAGCCATCCTGAGAAAGAGACGTTACACTCCTTATTTTATGGTGGGATCTTGATGCTCAAAAAAGTGCAGTATCTTGCCCTTTGTGATCCAGCCAGTTAATAAGAGAACAAGACTCAAACCCAGATCATCTGATGACAAATTCAGTGTTTTCTTCTCTATCCCACAACTTTCTCTGGTCTAGTCTCATTGCAAATCCCACTTGTCCTTTATCTACCAACACTATTCTTGTCAGAAACAATAATATAGCGAATTATAAGATCTCCTATTTTTTCAGGGGGTACCTAAATGCTAAATGGTTATGGTTAAAGACAGTGGATCATAAACTGGTCAACTATGGGTCATCTTTGACCTGCAGACATGTTTGTTTCACTCACAATTTTTGTTTTGTTTTGGTACTAACATTTAAGAATTAGGAGATTTCACACAAAAATCCAAATTTCTTGCTTTTCTTGAAAACTCAGAAGATCGGGCAAACCTGTCACAAATCCCACATGGCAATGATCGGCTCTAGCTGAGCAGCACCGGCTCCCTTGAGACAGGAAAGGTCTGTCCCAGTTTGCTCCAGGCTTCTCTACCCAGATGGTACACGCAGGCAGACGGCCCCTTTCCTGCTTTCATGTTCCCTGACAGGCATTTTGCTATTCCTGATCTAGAACATGAATTCCTGGAAGCGGGGAAGGGAATGGACTGTATATAGCACAGCACCCAGCATATATTGAGAACCTGGTAAGGGCAGTGTTGAATGATTGCTAAGGATCTTGTTAGGTTTATTGAATGTTACACCTTGAGTGTTGAAAGTGTATATCCTGGTCATTCACAAAGAATTCATTCTAACCCCCTAACTTATAATAGATTGTGGCTTAATAGATTGTGGGTCGTTCATGGTGAGAGAGAAAAAGAGAGAGAGGGAAATAGCCCCCTTCCAAATATGTTTAATCAGTTTTTTACAAGGAAGATTCTGCTTTTCCTCCTACAGATTCTTTCATGTGTGTGTCTAAATAATAAACGTATTTATATGCTTAGTCTGTGGATTGACCTCTTCATCATTGGAAAACTCTCATATATTTTAAATTGAATTTGTTAAATTTTTGCTTTTCTTTGCCTTTGGTTCTCAATTTGAGAGACTTAGAGGAAAGAAGGTCTGGGAAACTCTGTTTTAATAGTTCTTCATTTCAATAGATGCTATACTTATGTATGCAGAAATTATTATAGTGATTTGAATTTTTTTCAAGAAAAGGTTAACAAAAGAAAAACTGTTATAATACAGCCCATTAAAAGATAAGAATTGGGGTTTACATTGGCTTGCTAAATGTCTTACCCTTAAACACAGCTGCACATAATAAAAATATGAGAGAACATATTATAACGAAGCTATTAGAGAAATCCCAATGACCAGCATAAAAAGGGGGCTTGATTTTGTTACTTTTTTTTTTTTTTTTTTTGCATTCTATGTAGTTGTATTTCATTCTAGAGCAGAAAGAATCCAGGGAGCAGGGCCAATGACAGGGTTAGAAATGAGGTCTCTAGATAAACCTAGGATGGAAAATTACAAAGGTGAAAGTCTGAGGATTCACAGAGGCTGCCTACCCACTAGAAAACAGTCCAAGAAGTCTTAAAGTGGTGAGAGAAATAGAATATGAATGAATGAGAGAATAAATGAATGAAGAAATGAACTACAAAAAATGAGGCCCAGGGAAAAAGAAGGCAGAAAAAAAAATGAGGCATGTGGCTGGGGAGAGAACTATACTCATAGTATTTTTTCTGGAATTTTTTTGGTTTGCTTTTTACTCTACATTATGGAAAATTTCAAATATTCATAAAAGAGAGAATAATCCAGTGAACCTCCATCACCCAAATAATTCTTAATCACTCGTGATAACAGGGTCATGAGAAACTGAAATTCCCAGTTAATCTAAAATAATCATTCTGACTACTTTCAACTTCTCTTTATTTAACCTGTTGTGGATCCTTTATGGCCTTCTGGGTTGGGACTATGGGGCCACAGAGAGGAGAGGCTGTGGGCCTAAAAAATTCCACAAACATGCTGTTTATACCTTGGATAACCAGAAGTTGAAAGTGTGACTTTTGTGGTTTGTTTTGGCCTCTTAGGCCAAAACTATTAGACTGTTGGATGTGAAAGAAAGAAAAATGACTTCTGAACCTCTTCAGCTGAGAAGGCAAAATCATCAAAATTCTATGAGGCTAAGATAGTTTCTGTGGCTTTTAGAAACTTGTGGGGCCCAAAGAGGTCATAAATAATTTTTATGGTATAAAACCCTTAAAGAACATACTTGGTTTCCCAGGTATTCCTACCATTCTCAGACTCACAAAGTTTCATGTTGGTTGAGAAGATCTGTTTGAGCCTGATTTTTCTGCTCAGTACTGCCTCCAACAAATCTTAAACTGTGTTGAGGCTTGGCCTACTCCTTGGGCTTCTTTTAACAGGTGAAACGAACAGATTTGAGGTGAATGATTCATTTCTCTCCACTTCATAGTTCAACTTGTAAGTAAAATCATCAGTGGTCCTTTTGATCTCTGGCCTAAGTTTTACCAGCATCTTTTCCTTCTGATGTTACATAGAGAGCAGTCAAAAGTTAAAATGTATTTCCATGGTTATATTAAGATCTAGAATGATAAAATTGTAGACGCCATAGGATCCACTGGCAATCCATTCAAATGATATCACACTGCCACCCCCATAGAAAGCCCACAGGATGGGGACATGTCCATTTTCTATGTGACTGGGTAGAAGGGAGGTGGGTGGGCCTCTCCATAAACCCAACTTTCTGCTTACTTTAAGGGTTTGATCAGCATCTCATATTAGTCATATTAGAAGGACAGATAGTCCCATTGACTGTATGCTTCCAAATATAATCAGCATAGCCCCGTTCTGCAAGGGCTGCTGCCATCCATGCACTGGCCTGAATGTACTGGGCAGAAGAGCCCTGGGCTCGGGGGCTGGTGTGTACCTGGTTAACCTACACGGCACTTCCAGAGCTCACAGCAGAGCTGCTCCTGGCAGCGGTCCCCGTTTCTGGGCCTAGGAGATTAGAATCCCCAAATCTCAAAGTCATTATTCCTCCAAGTGGAGCCACATCTGGAATGCACCTTTCCTAGGGGGGAGTGGGTTATAGGTCATTTAATGGCATTTCAGTTCTGCAGATGTCTACTTTAAAAAAGGGATCCATAATGATATATCTTTATCTACAATATCATTTAAGTACTTTTTGTTTAAAATGTATCCTTCTCTGCATTCTGGATTTCGCTCTGCTGGTGAATTTTTTATGATGTTGTTTATTGAAAAACAGTACTGTCTTCTGAAAGCTTTTATCAGATTCCCATGGTGATTTTCCAGGCACAGCACAATTCAAATTAAAATTTCATCATCTTCAAAGGCTACTTTTATGAGCTATAAGAGAGTACCTTCCTGGCCCTGGGTGGGTACCACAGTGCAAACAGGAGAGATGAAGCTTTTCTTCTAGAAGTTTAGAGTCTCTATACTACTAATAAAGAATATGTAGAGCAAAGATTTTGCCATTTTTTTCATGGAATACTTCAAATATTGGAACCTTTGGCAACACACTTGAAGGGATTAAAAGATTCAAAGCAACACCGTTATAATAAAGTCACTACTCAGCTATAATGTCTTGCAAGGTCTGTATGAAGAATCCTCAGGAATCACACTGTTTGATGTCTGGCTTAAACTGTGCCCTGGCCCTGTGCTCTCTGACATACTCATGAAGCAGAAATTATCACATTTCAGTAAACTTGTGACCTTGCTTTGGCGTGGACTTGACATTTTATCAAGCTTCTTTCCTCTGACTTAGCAAGGTGCACTGCCCATGTCCCGGTCACCCGCATCTCTGCACTCAGTATTCCTTCTGGTAGACCTCCCTGCAGGAAAAAAGCATGAATCGCCCATACAGAACCCCCAGTCAAGACGGTGTAGTGATTTCATAGTCTCTTAGCTCCAAACACATAACAATGATAGACAGAATATTAAAAAAGGAAATCCAAAGGATTTACCAAATTAAAAAATAAGAGTGTACACGTGTCTGGAATAATACCACGCTGATGAGCAGAGGTGAAGCCGCAGGCCAGCTGGGCTGTGGTCCAGAATGGGGCATTGGCAGCCAGGAGTTGGGCTCCTGCAAGGTAAAGGGGACTAAAAGTGCCCTCTCCAAGATGGGGGCCAGAACCAGGCCCAGCACTTTCAGGGCCTGGGGTGGGAAGCCACACTTCTCCTTGCTGTCAAGCAGAGGAAGCTGAACAAAATGACTGCTGACCTGTCGCTGGAATTATGGCTTTATAAGAGTCTGTAGACATAAAGGGGAGGGAAAACAAAGCCACAGCCTCAGTGAGAAGTGAACCAAATTCTTGCTGCTTGGTAACCAGATCTGTAATATTCCCATTGTTCCCATAGGATGGCAACTACAAATATGACCTAGTTCTGGACTGAGTGCCAGGAGTCCAGATGATAGTAACCACAAAACCACTCGGGAAGGATGGGGAGGGAGAGGGGGCTGAAGAGAGACAGGGAGAGGAGGAAGGGAGGGGAAAGAAAGAGAGAGAGCGAGAAGGAGAATGAATCTCCCATTCAAAATGAACCTAAGCACATGAAAAAATCCAATACAAGAAACACAGCCAGCAAAATCTACTATTGGAACATGAATTCATTCCATATGGCGTTAAGGAACAATCTGATAAAGACTTTAAAATAAGTATGCCTAGGATGTTTGAAAAGATAAAAGAATGAATAACTTCCATTAAAAAAAGAGCAGGAAATTATAAAACAAAACATGACATGAAACATAAAACATAAAGCAAGACATGAAACAAAAACATGAGAATATTTAAAAGTAATTAGTTATAAATCAAAATGAAATATATAGCCATTGAAGTAATTTAAAATTAAGAAATGGAATAAACTTTAAACTGAATAGAGTTAAAGAGAAATTTGTGAATTAGAAAGTAGTTGTGAGGGATTGACCAAGAATCCAATTCAGAAAGACTAGATAGATAGATAAGACTAGATAGATAGATGTTAGATAGATAGATGATAGATAGATAGATAGATAGATAGAAAAAGAGGGCAGTTAAGGGATATGTAAGTTTCCAATAGTCATTCAATAAGACTTCCAGAAAAAGAGAATGATGAAATGGCAGAGAAACAATATTTGAAGCAATTAGAAGATAGAATATTCTAAAATTAGAGATGTGATTCTTCAGACTAAAAGTATACCATGAGTACTGAACAGAATAAACAAACTTAAATTTATGCCCAAATACTTATGAGTGAAACTGAAGGATATCAAGGAAAAGGAAGAAAAGCATGTGACCAATGAAGGAACCATAATTAGGCTGTGGCAGATTTCTCTTCAGCAACAGTAGATACCAGATGACAGTAGAGTAATACCTTCAAAGTGCTGAGGGAAAATAATTGTTAACCTAGAGTTTTATATCCAGCTAATCAATCACTGTATAGAGTTTTTCAGACCTAGAAGGATGGAGTTAAGCACTTAATTACTTCACTAAAAGCAGTATTAGAAGATGGATTATGAGGAAAAGTAAGGAAGGTGTAGGACAAAAGAAGCAAGTGAACAGGATCATTGACTAAAAGATGTTGGTGAAATGAGTTAAATATTGAGTGCTAAAAGGTTTTTATGTGTTAAGAAAGATGAAATTGGACAACCTTGACAAGATGGGGTGGGTGATGTTTCATGGATAATTAGAAGTGCTAATGACTTTCCTATCTACTCATCTTTCTGACCATCCATTTATGAGTGGATTTTTTAAAATTCTGCGCCATTCCTCAGAACCTTCCAAGTAATGAAAGTATTTTAATCTGCATTGTTGTTATTTGTATTTTTTAAGCTGCATATATTTAACCATGTACTTGGGGAAAAAAATTCTTAGAATGTTAAAAATGTAAGGGTAACCATGAAAATAGCAGAATTACAATTTTTAGATTCTAAAGCAGTAGAAGAAAGGGAAGGGTTATTATTAAACACTTTATTAAGCCAACAGGAGACATGAAAAGACAAAAACAGAAGCAGAATAAAAGAATAGCAAACAGAAAACACAAAGTAAGTTGCAGAAGTACAGTCATGCGTCGCTTAACAACGAAGGTACATTCTGAGAAATGCATCGTTAGGTGATTCTGTTGTTGTGAGAACATCATAGAGTGTATTTACACAAACCTAGATGGTACAGCCTACTACACACCAAGGCTAGATGGTACTCATCTTATGGGACCACCATTGTATATGTGGTCCATCGTTGACCCAGACATCGTGATGTGGTGCATGACTGTAAATCCAAGTCTATCAATAATCACAGTGGAAGGGAATGATTAAATTCATCTATTAAAAACAGAGGGGTTCGTCTATTGAAATAGAGAAGCTGAAAATAATGGAATGGGGAAAAGTGACCATTTAAATACTAAAAGAAAATGTATAATATAAGACAAATTTTAATATAACACAAAAGCTTTAATAAAAAGGGACACCATGTACAAATAAAGGGAACCAACTACCAAAAAGATATTCTATATTAAATGTTAGTAAGATTGCATATTATAAACTACAAATAAAGGAAGACAGACACAAGTATTTGTCAGCTACCTGGGGACAGAGTGTTTAATACTTTATGTACAGTAGACACCTTAATTCATAATATCATTAAAGAATCTTGGCATTGGCTTGTTGAAGATATCAGCTTGAATTGTATGAACATGAGCAACCAGTTTTGAGCTACTCCAAATTAAGAATCTCTGAAATAAAATTGCATTAGACCATATTAGGCATCACAGGTGTGAACTATGTAAGAAAATTCTAATTGAAAATTTAAAATTTGAATCCCAAGTGAAGTTTATCTTGTATTTCATTTCTAATCAATATCATTAAAGAAATGATAGCCCTCCTCTACCTCTTTTTTCTCAGTATTCCTTCAAGTGATCACTGAATTCAGTCCTCAACATTTATGATTCTATAAAATTTATGCCTGAAATTTTTCATCAAGATGGACTCTCATGAAATGTCCCACTTGTATAAAATTTAGGCTATCTGCTGATTTCTTAAGTAACTCTCACTGGGGCTAAACTTTACTTAAAGACGTTCTTTGTGCTAAATGCTCCAGACATTATATGTAGAGAGAAAGAAAATTGTTATCAACCGAAAAGACTATAATTATAAGAACTGGTAACTGATAATGAATTCCACTTTAACTTTTGAAAATGTTTGTACAAAACTAGACTGGGCCTGGTGTTTTTACACTAGACTCTGTAGACATTTGTCTGACTAATAAAATAGCCACAGAGTCTGGCAAAATTTTGCACACTTGGCAGCCCTTCTTTCCCTGGAGCCTGGAACAGCATTGGACTCAGCAGGTGTGACTTTCAGAAGGTTTGGAGAGTTGAATTCAGGAAGCCTGCCCAGCACCCCACCTGTGAGCAGTGTGCCTTCCTGAAGGCCAGGTTGATGTCCCAGCTTTTTATAGGCTCAAAGGGCCTCTATTCATTCGCAAGGGTAATGAAAACTAAAAGAACCAAGGAATTGACACGCTTTGTTGGAAATGTTTGATATTAACACCACAGACCAAAATTACAATAAACTAAACTTCTTTTTAATAAAAGATGCCATGTGTTTTAAAAGATGTTTTAGACATTTAGAATGCAGCTATTACATAGCATTTAACACTATTGTACACCTAAGAAACCTACTCTTCCCCTAGTTAACATGGGTTGGTAGCCCTGTCTTTCCCTAAATGGTAAGGAGGGAGGAAGAAGAGAACTCTCAACAGCCTGGACCTAAGAAGGAGAAGGAGAGGAAAAAGGTTTTCTCATATTTTTGTTTTTTCCACAAGGTGCTCTTTAATTGTGGGATCCAAGCAGTCACGACCCAGTTAGCGAGGTCAGACTTCTTGGACCCTACAATCAGGATCACCTGCTTATGCAGGGCAAAGAGCAGAGCTGTGTGATACGATGGGACGCGGAACTCTGATGTCCACATTGAGCAGGACAGTCCAACAGGCAGAACATAAAGTGGCAGGGGCAAGACAAAGCAGGAGTGACATCATGAAGCGCTAGGGGGGCCCAATACATGGCCCAGAGTCCAGGAGTAGACAGCATTAAAAGCTCACACTCAACAGCCTGGTGACAGACCTGATATTCAGAAGCAAGACGCTATGCCCAAGGAGGCTCTACCCAGGAAAAGCAAGTCAAAGCACCCTCTTCTAGAATCTAGAGGAACCAAGGGTACTAAGAAATCCGCTAAGACACAGGAGTGAAACCTGGAGGTACCAGAAGTGGGTAACTGAGTGAGCCCTTGGAAACAAGGAAGAGGTGCACGGTCAGACTGAGACCCAGGAGTAGGTCATCCTAGCTATTCCAATATCTTTAGGCTCCGCGTGCTGGCCTAAACAGTGATTTTCAGATTTAGAACCTTCTCATCAAATAAACTCAATATGTAGACCTAGACGAAGCACAACTTTTCTGGCTTCCATAGGACGGGGGTCCTGGAGCCCTGCCCATCTCGTACTCCCTCCCTCACCACGCACCCCGTGTATACCTCAACTTTCCCTTTTACTGTAACCCCTTAAATTCCTCATTTGTAGGCCCAGATTAGCTCTAGGATTGGAGAGGGTTGAGTGACCCCGGCTACAGAGAAAGGAAGGTTCCAGAGGCTGGAGAATTCAGGATCTGACAGCAAGTTCAAGGGGACTTCTGGTGAGTTTCTGAGCAGACAAAGCACATACAACCTATGTGGTGTGGTTTGTGGCATCCTCAGCAGCCATAGTCCCCATTTTTTAAAAAATCTCCCCACCTCTCACTAACTTGACGGTGGTCCCTAAACTTTGTTCATTTAATAAGATAAAGTAAGCAAAGTCTCCAGTATATCACTCGTGCGTTCCACAACCTTTCGTTGAATAAAGTGGTAAATGTTCAATAAATGTGAGTTCCTTCCTCTCCTCACCTCTCCTCCCCCCTGTCTCTTCCCACCATTAGAACCTTAACCTTATTTCTTTGGGTTAAAGGACTGCCCCCTGTTAAGAAGCAAATATTTCTAGGGAGCACATTAAGCTTGATCACTTATTTATGCCTCCGTGTGTATTAATTTATGAGATCATTTCCACTAGACACTGAACTGAGAGCCCTTTTTGATGGGTAGGAGTCCAGGGAGGAAGCCAGAGAGAGCGTGAGAGCAGAGGGTGCCCATGGGGAGGTGAAAGGCCCTCAGGGGACAGGTGAAAACAGCCATGACAAATTTCCCACGGACACAGTCACACCCAGTCAGGTGGCATATTGGAAGAGGGAGGAGGGCAGACCTTAGGGTAGATGTGATCCTTGTGACTTTGTGCCTGGCTTGACTCTCTGGATGAAACCAATCATTGCCACGGACCTAAGAAGATGGCCTCAACCAGGATCCCCACTGTGGCCCACGAGATCCTTGTGACCGACTGAAAATAACTGGTCAGGGCCACTGCCTGCAATCCGCTCACAGCAAGCCTCTCTGACACTAATCCTGTGTCATAAATCTCTCTCTGATCCTCCGTCCTGCATCTTTCTCACATTCCGTAGCTCTAGAGTCAACACCGTCTCTGTCTGGACGTGGCACGAACGGTCACTGGGCTGCCTCCTGTCTGTACGAGGCCCTTTGAAGATTGCCCTACAGCTTTCTCTGAGTGATTATTAGGACCTTCAGGTCCCTGCAGAGAGAATGAATGAATTAGTCCTCCTGCCTGGAGTCCTGTCACAAAGTGATGGTTAACTTCATGCAATCAACTGGTGTTTTCTTAAACATTTCCAAAAGTGGTCAAGATGGCATTACAGGCTTCATATCTGAGACAGGAAGGTTTTCTTGGCTATCCGAGAGAGATGCCAATCCATCCCCAGCCCTAAAGAGCAGAGGAGCCTGAAAAGCCCAGAGGCCAAGCACTCCCTCACTGCTTTCTTGCGTTATTATATGTAATTTCCCTTTTTAAGGTGCAGAGAGAGCTCAGAGCCATTTATTGAGTCTGTGTCTCACCATGTTGCCCTTACTTACAAACTTCTGTTTAAATTTGCCTCTTGATTTCTTTAAGAGATAACATAAAGAGTTGGTGCAATAAGGGTCCAGCTGGTTAGGGTGCCTTGCTAGGCAATTGATGAGTTGACTTATTTAGTGAGAGGAGATTTTTCTGTCAATTTGCCATAGGCTTGAGGGAGATAAAGAGAAATCTCCCACAAAGGCAGGAGTTTATGTTGCAAAAATAAAGCATGTTTAATATTTATAGACGTTTTAACATGTAAAAGTGTTGCATTAATATGTCAATTGAAACATAATATCTTAAAGTAACAGGGACTTGAAATCATATTTCTGAGGTCGTCAATATTTGCTGTGTGTTTTCTTTTGCATCGATTTTATTTCCATTTTCTTCCTGTACATTAGTAATGATGTGTGTGCTTTGGAGGTTTGGGAAAAATAGTCCTTGTTGGGCAGTTTTCAGTTCCAGAAGACAAGTGACCTACAGCATTTAGTTCTCTCCCAAGACCCCGTTAAGATGATGATAAGGGGATTTTAAAAGGTCAGACACACAACCATAAGGAGAACAAAAGGACGGAACACTTGAACAAATACGTAGGAGAGAGAATAGAATGTTGGTAATTGATGAAATGGCGCCAAGGAAGCCACAGCCTGGACTGCATTTGGAGGAGAAAATACAGCTGAATAAGAATCCCGTGCGCCTGAGCCGTGGGTGGGCTTATGTGGAAATGCCCGACACAAAGGAGGGTGGGTATAAGGCAAGAGGTTGACAACAGGGATCCACTGGAGATCTCTGTAGCTCTTTACCCATCCCCACCTGGGAAAGTCCAGCAGCTGCATCCCAGGTGACAAACCAGTTCTTTCTCAAACAATGTGAATGTCCCCAGAGAAAAGACTTCCCCAAATCTGGCAATTAAGTAATCCCCAGCAATATGATGAAGCCCACTGGTTGATTAATCCCCATCCATGTCAGCACCGATCTCCGTCAGTTTTTATTGACTAATTATTAAATGTGAATGGACAGGCAAAGCTTCGTAGATATTTGAACAAAGACTACGCCTTGAAAGAGAGGGGCTAAGATAAGCAAACAGAAACAATCCTAAAGGAGACAGAAATTTCAGGAAAAAGAAGAAAGCTTTAAAAGAGAGCTCTACTTTGTTTCTTCGGAGAAATTCAAGAAAATATTACAGCCATAGAAAGAGCAGAGTGCTGTAAAAAGGAAATCAGCATGCATCAAGAAAGAATTCTTAGATATTAAAATATGATTGCTACAGTAAAAAATTTCAGTAGAAGGACATGGGAGATAAAGTAAAGAAATTTCTTTGAAGGAGAGCAAAAAGACAAAAGGAGGAAAAGATGAAAGGATAAGAGTTACGAAAGATCAATCAAGGTCCAAAACTCCAACTGTAGAGAAATCTAGAATTAAAGAATAGAGAAAACAAAGGGGAGAACATTATTTAATTATTTAAATTATTATTAAATTAATTGTTTAAAATTATTTTAAGCATGTGCATACACACACATAATACAAGAGTCTCTCAAGCCTAATACAAAATCTCTCAAGCGTGAAAGACATGAGGCTCCGGATTAAAAGGGCCTACTAAGTGTTCAGCACAATGCTAGGTCCATAGTGATATTTCAGAACATCTAGAATAAAGAGAGAAATGTTAAAGCACACAAACACATCTCCTCTGATGGTCACACACACACACATCACCTACAAAGTATTGAGAATGTTACTGGCAACAATTCCTTATCAGCAACAATGTAAACTAGAGAACAGCACAGCAAAAAGTTACTTGAGGAGGTATTCCAGCGAAACAAGGGAGTAAATCAAACTAGATTGGATCTAGTTAAATGGTATTGTTACCTCTGGTGAGCACAACTGAGAGGCAGAAAGGAGTAGAACAAGAGACAGTTGCTTTTCATCATATCCCCTTTTATAACATTTTTTGACATGTGCATGTATTACTTTAACAAAAACAAACTTTTTTCAAGTTGCACGTGTACATTAAATTAGAGTTTGAGACTAGAAAAGAAAAAGGGGGAAAATCCTTAGCTTCACCATCTCAAATCCAACCATTGTTAAAAGGTTTGGTCTAAATTCTTCTAGTCTATTTTTAAAATATAGATTTTAAAAAAACCCAACAGAGTTCTAGTCATATTGTATATATATTTTTACCCTTATTTTCTCACATGAATATTTTTCTTATAGTTACATAACCTTTGCAAACATTGTAAATGACTGCAAGTATTTTATAATTATATATATTATAGTTTACCTAATCTCTATAAGTGTGTTTATAATTTTTTGATCTTTTAAACAATACTATGATAAATATTTTGTAACAAAGTAGAAGTAACTCCTATTAGTCAGCTTGACTCCATCTGAATGTCCCTATTTTTATTTGGTTAGATTCCCCACGTTTTCCAGGCTTTCTAAGAAATCATTGTAATTGTGGTCTCCACATCCCTGGTAAGCACCAAAACCCCTTCACCTCAAAGACCATGGTTTCTTATTTTAGTAACTCTGTTATGTTTAAACAGAGGAAGAGCAGGGACATTTCTGGGAAGCAGCATTGACAGCCTGCACGGGACCCTGCATACAGTCATCTTGAATGCTCAGTAAACTTTGTTGCAGCTCATTAAACATGGCCTCTTGAAATCTAATGAGAACTGAGCCAGATAATGGATCCATCCTCATCTTATAATGTAACATCTCAGGATAAAACTGTGGCTACTTCTTTTTCTTTAGTTTAATGCCATAGAGACTTGAAATTCACAATCTTGGAGTTCAAATAAGGACTTCAAAAAATGTTTTGTCTCTTGTGTCTATGAGTGTTTCAGTTTCAGGATTTAAGAGCTCCATTGGACTAGCCCCCCGTGAATCAGGATATTGGCTAAAATAAATGTAGACTGATACTCCTCCACAAATTCTGTCTGCCATCCTACAGTCGGACACTTAGCCGTAGACTCAGAAGTGGTGTAAAGGGCCGCAAAGCCACCAAAACAGATGCCACAGATGCTATCCATCCAACATCACACCCCATGCTTACAACAGGGAGAACAACGTGCCAGTCTGCTTGAGTATGTTGCTCCCTGGAGGGCCGAGAAGGATTCCAAAGGGCACTTCCCACCTCTACCAGAAAGAGTGTGTCATCAATGATTCATGCCTGACGTGAGCACGGAATGGGAGAACGATGGTGTCTGGCCATCTGCAGCTTTCAAGTCCGTTAATCCTCACTGGGAAGTCTTACTTGACTCTTCTGGGGTTCTGGCTCAAAATTTTTTATCAGGCTTGAAAAAGGCTTACAAGGAAGACTGTGTGATGCAATTAAAGTTAGCTCAGACCACATCCATTCCATTTATCTAAATTGGCCAAACCATTAAATTTGTATCTGATTATCCTGGTCCACCTGTGGGTCAAGGATTCAGTTACTGCTTTGATGGTGACTGACGGTAATTTTTCTCTCTCCCACTTCCAACATGGCCGTGTTGGACCGAGGGTCACAGCCAGCACGAGAAATTGTCCTTTATTGTATCCTTCACTTTACTGTTCAACTTGTTCCTAATATCTGCATTCTCAGAGTGGCTCCCAAATCAATTTCAAATCCACGTTGAAAAAGAGTTTTTTTATGTCATAGCGTTACATTGTTTCATGTACAGAGTGAGATGAGATATCATAAGAAGTAAAAATTTCCCAGTGGTGTATTTTGGCTGCTTTTGCATAATACCATTTGTGTTTCCACCAAATTACGTTGTTATTTTGACTTAGCATGAATACACATTTCATATTTCCTTATTTCCTTCCTCTCTGTTTTCTCTGCAAGTTAGCTGAAGTCACTATTTAAAAACTATTGAAATCACCCAGGAATCGTGTTTTTAAATATAAGCTAAAGGAAAGAGGAATTAAAATGCGGAAGGTGAAATAAAGACAACATAATCTTAAAGAGTTGGGTGACAGGAAAAATAATCTGTATGTGTGATTCCTAATCTTTGTAAAGGCAGGTATTATCATCCCCATTTTACAGATGAGTAAAGTGAGCCTCCGAGAAGTAGACATTTGCCAAGACTCCACAACTACCAAGTGGTAAAGCCAAGATTCGAACTGAGATCTGTCTGACACCAACCTCGGTGCTTTTCCCTCTGCCTTCCCTGAGAGGTGAAAAGCTTAAATGATAAATGCTTACTGAAAGTCTTGTATAAACTCATAAGTTTGGAAATAAAAAAAAAAACCTACCACTTTTTCTGGATCTTCAGATACAAAACTATTCTTAAAAGTTGGTTAACTTAAGGAACTAGCACATCAGCACACAGTTTCACAGCCTGAAATTATATGGCTCAACCCCGTGTTATACAGATGGGGAAAGTGAGGCTCGAGACGGTATGATATAGTTAAGGACCCGCCGCTAATTAATTGCAAAGCTGGGACCAGAACCCAAATCTCCTTCTCCTCATTTGGGTTCCTTTGCATGTGGCCTTTCAAGGTTTGTGCTGCCAAAAGCATCCAGAAATCCTGCATTCTAAAGTCCTAGGCCATACGGACAAAGCTGATAATGTGATAGGCTGGGAGCTGTATGAAAACACCAAGTCTTGTTTCAATTCAGTAGTTTTTAGACAAGATGCTGTCTTATAAAAGGAGAAATAAAATATGAATTGTCTCTAAATTTACCTTTTGTGATAAGATTAGCTCCACCTAAGATTTCAATCCTTCTACCCTTTCCAAAATTAAAACCAAGAGAGGTAGCAGTTGTCAAGTTCTCTGTCTACACAGAAAGGAACAGGCAATTTCGTGTCTCAGAAGGAAGCAGGCAGGAGGCCTACAGGGACCAGGCCATAGGGTGAGAGAAGGAAGCAGGGCGGGTGGTATGGGGTAGAGAGTGCCCCGGACCCCAGTGCAGTGTTTGGTCTCTAGAGCGAGCCCAGGTGTGGATGGAGCGAGTGACGATGCACGAGGAGCCCCAGCATGGGGAGACGGGAAGATCACTGGGGATGCCAAGTGGCCCTCAGGCTGGTTTGCAGTCCTTTCATGGGCACCATCAGGGAGTCCTTCCACTTCCACTTCCACCCTGGCCTCCATCAGAGCATGTTGGGAGCAGACCCAGCCTTGGAGACTGAAGCTGGGTCAGTGCCAGGTCCCAGCTGGTAGCTGAGGTTCCAGGCAGGACCTCCTCCTGGAGATATTTGGGGTTCCAGCCAGGAGTGAAGAGGATGTGCTGTGCTGGGCACCAGAGGCCTGTCCCAGGGACCCCACCTTTGGTCTGTGGCTGGCAGTGAAGAGCATCACGGAAGGGAACCCGTGATCAAGGCCGCCTCCATTTCCTTGACCTGAGTGACTGCCCAGGTGGACCGGAGCGTGCTAACACTCGACCTGCCAGGAATGGCTTCAAAACCTGGGCCTGCTACTGGGACTGGGGGAGGAGGCAGAAGGAAATCCCAGGCAGGGGAGACAGATGGGCAAAGGCGTGGAATTACCTAATGACACAGTGTTGACAATTCATGAAGAGCAACCATCTTCTCAAAATCACCAGAGGTTCTTCTTTAAAATGCAGGTTCCAGGTATCGTCCCAGACAAACTTATGATATCCGACACTCTGGAAGTAGGGCCAGGGAATTAGCATTTTTTAACAGGTGCCCTGACTGATTGTCATTCCCCCTGCATTGTCAATAAGAGCCAAAGTTTTTGAACAGGAGAGTGACGTGGATCAATTTGCAGTTCAGCTAAGTTCCTGGGGCAACTATGCGAGGAGAATGCACTGGGGGGTGGGGGATGGAAGGAAGAGATACTCACCAGCTGGAGGGGAGCTGAGCCGGGAGGGATAGGAGAATGCAGGTTAGGAAACCATTTGGGGGCCAAGTTGCAGGGCCCGCAGGGCAATTGACAGGATGTGGAGAATGAGGATGAGAGAGGAATCAGGAATGACTCCTGGGGTCTGGCCATAGTGACTGGGGTTTCCTTTGAGCACAGAGGCCCCTTGACTCCAAAAGATGAGTGTTGTTCATCACAATCCATCTTACAGAAATTTTACGGGAGCAAATCCGTAAAAGATGATGTTGCCGTAGGATCAAAGTGGAAGAAGATGAGTCCACAAAGAAAACCAAGAGGGTGTTACGTGTACGCTTCTTAAAATAGTGCAGTTTAGAATAAATTTTGACACAAATGGTCCGATTTTTTTTTTGTTTGTTTTCTTGTAGTTTTGGCAATTAAAAGGATTCTCAGTTATCTGGAATGTTCACTTATAGAGAAGATCTCATTCCCCTAATAATGTGAGAGTATGAGCAGAGTGGTCTTAGGCTTAGGCCCAATCTTAAAAGAGGACTAGACTTGGGCAGGGGGAGCATTGCAGGTGATATACGCAGGGATCGAGGGACCAGATGAGCAAATCAGATCAAGCGCCGGCCAGCGGGTCAACTTATCTCAAGTCATGATGGTGACGACGATCTTAGCGCAAGGCTTAAAATAAACATTTTTGTTTAAAGCAGCCTTATCCTAGAAACACTTGCATGGAATGAAAAAGTGAAGTTGTATAATCATTTAAAAATATATATATACTAAGAGAACTTGAGAATAAAAAGGTGATTGTAAAGCAACACAGCATAGCGAAGCGTATGCCAAAGATCAAACCATTAAGGCAGGAAACCGAATGGCCCCGGGGGGACTGGACAGCTCTCATCAGAACAGGACACTGTACCAGCAGCTGCGTTGACACTTGTCCCATTCAGTTTCCCAGGACACTGAAAGGTCACTCACTGAAGGTCTCGGTTCCAGTAAGAGTGGACCACGTGAGTGGCCAGCAGCCGTCTCCTGAGCCCCCTCGTCCTGGGGCTGCTGGGAGGCAGCGTCGTGTTCACTGTGGCTGCTGTAGGGAGCTGAAGCGTGGGTCTCACAGCTCGTTTTGTGCTTCCGCTTCATCTTACACCTGAGTCTCTGTTATTTATGTCCTCCTACAGCCTTTCCATCGGATGGGTGTGGCCAATGCCGTTCATTGACCTAATGGGCCCAAATGGAACTCTTTAAAATCCCCGGGGACATGCCTCCATCTAAGAAAAGAAGAATTGTTAACAGCACTTCTTAAACTAGGAATTTATGTCTTCCCATAGAGGGACCCTGTGAGGTTATCTGTGGATTCCAATGGGGAACTGGCCTTCTTAGGCCCCTGCATCTCCACAGCCTCCCCACTCCCACCCCAACCAGCCCGTGTCCTCTGCTAGCTCCACCGGCTCCAGGCCAGCATCTCTGAGGAGAATCGTGGCTGTGTGTCTTGGCTTTTTCCTTCTGCCCTTTGTTCATTCATTCACTGAATATTTATTGCACCCCTGCTTTTTCCGGGCAGCACTGGAGACGTAGTGAACAGACCCTCAATGCTCTCAGGGACTGACCACCTAGACAAATAGTGACACAAGTTCTTATTAAAAAGCAGCTATAAAGTGAACTCTGGTGAAGCACGGGTAAGAGTCTCTGTGGGAAGCTGTGTTGCCCCGCCCCTCCTGTTAAGGCAGGTCTGTGGGGGGCTGACTGTGGATGGGACAGAGCTCTGGACACTCCCAAACCACCATCATTTTACTCTGCCCTTTGGTGTGAAATCCTGACCTGAGTGGACAGACACTCTGCCTCTGACCACACGTGCCCTGACCAGTGTTTCCCTGTGCTCTGCTTCATATCCAGCCCCTGGCTCCCTCCCTCTGACCATAGCCCAAGTATTGGGTCCCTCTGACCTAAGGCTCAGGTCCCTGGGGGACATCAACTGCCAGAAGACACCCGGAACATAAAGGAGGAAGGGAGGTCTGAGTATCTTAACAGCAAAGCCCAGTCACCCTCCCACACAAGCTTTGGTTTATTTTACAAGTAAATCTCCTTATACCTTTCTCTTTTTTTTTCACTGGGAAAGATTCACCCTGAGCTAACATCTGTTGCCCATCTTCCTCTTTTGTTTTTCCTGCCCCAAGCCCCAGTGCATAGTTGTATATCCTAGCTGTAAGTCCTTCTAGTTCTGTGTGAGCCAGCACCACAGCATGGCTACTGATAGACGGGTGGTGTGGTTCCAAGATCGGGAACTGAACCCAGGCTGCCGAAGCGGTGAGAGCACCAAACTTTAACCACTAGGCCATCAGGGCTGGCTCTCTTTATGCTTTTCTGATGCTAAATGTTATAATAAAAGCTAACATTTCAAAAATGAATGAAGCAAAAGCTCAGCGTTTTTCCCATCTTCCATTACATCTACTGCCATAAATAACTACTTTTAACAGTTTGGTGTTTATCCTTCCAGATGTTTTTGTGTGTCTGTAAACACATGGGTTTATTTCTATATTGTCTTACATGTTCATATTGTCCTATAATCGACTTTATTTCATTTGAAAATTCATCATGGAGACTTTTCAGGACAGTACATGTCAATCCTCCTTATCCTTCCTGAGTGCCCAGTAATTCATGGTAGGGTGTACCATAACTTTTCTGTGAATCAATCCCCCATTAATGAACATTTAAGTTCTGCCATTTTGTTGTAGTAAATCTTATAGTGATGCATACCCTTATACGTACATTGCTCTGTGTCAGATTCTTCTTAGAAAGGTATTTTGGGTCTTACATCATGCATTTTTAATGGGTTTTCATACTCAGTGAGGCACTCTTTACCACCCTTTCCTTAATGCATGGCGGATGGACTGATGGACTCCACTCCGTTGGCTTCTAGTCTATTCATCTCCAGGAATTATGCACCTGTGCTTCCTACAGCAGACTCAGGTGCTTAGTTACAGTGTGTTTGTTGCTGAATCTGTTTATTGCAGTTGAATTTGTTATTGTAATTTATTTAATTGGTATATAAACCAAAGAAGTATGATGAGGGGAAAGAAAGGGTTGGTGTAAAAAAAAAAAAAAAAAGCAAAAGGTTTGTTCTATTTTTCTGATTCCCAACCTAAAAAAAATATTTTTAATAAGTAACCACATACCCCAATCGTATCAGATGGAGTAGCTTCAAATGACTCATAAACTCCGTTGACCATGTGACCACATTCACAAGTTCCGTCCACTCTTGGTCTGGCTTGCCAGTATTGTCTCTGGAAAAACATCCCATAGCTGTTTGGCTTGTTTGTAAACTGGGTTATCTTTTCTCCTTAGAAATACCTAAGAACCAGACGTGTCTTATCTAGGGGATCAATGTAGTTGGCCTTGATAAAAGTTGATTCTTAGCCCTCCGATGCATCCCCACCAAGCCATTGCCAGCTCTTGTAATGCTCTTGTAAGAGACACCATGGTCAACCCCTAGAAGAGAAATAGGAAATCTGGGAATCACAGCTGTTGCCTTTGTAAGTGAGAGAATGTCTGTACAAACATCCTGTCACTTTCTAACCTAAGATAACGTTAGAAATGATTTTATAGCCCCTCCAAAATCTACAGACCCTTTATACGACTATTGTAGGTATGTAATAATTATTCATTGGATGTATGGGTACACTGGGAAACACATTTCTATAGGGCTGGCCATACAGGCATCTCTGATTAAGTCAGAATGAATTAAGAATTGTCATACTGACTTCAACAAATATTTATTAAGTGCCAAGTGTATACCAGTTGGCTGGTAACTTCTGGAGCCACAACAAACCATAGTGGGTAGAACTGCTCTTGAGATGCTTGTGATCCAGCTAAAGACTTCAGGCCACCAGGGAACGCAGATGCACAGTTTCCTCCACAGAACAAGCACTCTTGAAATGCTCTGACCATCTGTGCACCTGCCAGTGGAACAGGATGATGTGAGGCAAAAGAAAGTTCTCTCGTGAAATCTGTGAATTCCCTGCATCTCCTCAAGGCTTGCTCATGTAAACTAAGTCTCAGTTTTACTTACACTTTATGGCGTTGACGAAGCCTTGCAGAGACTATGAGACACCTCATTGCTGTGTTTTCTCTTCTAGGATATCAATGAGTGTATTCTTGAAAACTATCCCGAGTGTTCCAATCCCAGGTTATTTTACATCATTCCGTATTTTTGTGGACAGCACCCCAGATGCAGGTAAAGATTAACGGCTCACGGCATGCTAATGTGGAAAACAATGTCAGGAAACCTGCTAAGTGGTACTGCGTGGGAACCTTCTGTATCCCTAACCTCTCAACCTTCTGGAATTCCGTTAATATATACTATTCATCTTTGAAGATCAAATTTGAGACTCTGAATGTCCTATAAATAAGGAAATTAACAAACCAAGGTCTGACAGAGGCCTTGGGACCATCCCGTAAACCTGTGTAACTGGAATGCCAACCAAACCCTTTTTTATACTTAACACATAGTTGTCACTACTCAGCCCATGAGATAGTAACGACCAAGGGCGAGGACCCAGCCTCCTCCTCCACAGTGACTGTGCTTTATCACAACCGTCCTTGCCTGTGTGGTGTGTCTAATTGGATGCTTACACCTAAAATTCAATAGTGTCTCTCCCATGAGACATGCCTAGTAGAAAGAGCCAGAGGCACTTTCTAGCGATGGCCCCTCAACTTCACTCAGATGCAAGACGTTCTTTAGAAAGTGACTTAGACAGTAAGGGCCTTCGGGGTGTGGTCTGCACACCTCTTGCATCAACCTCCCTGGGGTACTTGTGAGGAAGCCATCCATTCACAGTCTCTGAGGTGGGGCGCAGCCATTTGCTACCACCTTCCAGGTGATTCTGGTCTAGCTACGGTTGAAACTCACTGTACTAGACAAATGTGTAGCCTCAGAGAAGAAACACTAGTAACAGTGAATATTATCTTTGCTTGGTGGAAAATAAACCCTGTTACCAGAAATGATATTATTCCCCCAAAAACACATTGATTAGAAGGTCTGTTTTCTTCCCGAAGAAACCAAGAGGAGACAGACATTTCTAAATTGCTCATTCATTGTCCTTTTTGCTTACACTGCAATTACTGCATAATTATTACATGTATCGTTGTTATTGCTGTTTTGTTGCGTTTACCATAACACAAGAGTTTGTTTACGGTCAGAATTCTGGGACTAGAAGTGTCAGTTTTTTGCTGCATCATCAACTTCCCGAGTTCAGGAGGCCTCCCCCTCATCCTCGTGCCACCTGCGTCCCAGTCAGTGCTTCAGACACTGGGAAGATTTGGGACCAGATGACTCACTTTCTGTCACAATGAAGATATTTTTCCCAAGGAACAGGATTCTAACTCCCTACAATATTTTTTAAACTATCTATTTTCTAATGTGGGGGAGAATGCTTGTGGTGTCTTATCTCGGTGCACACACGATGATTTTCAAAACTCTTTCAAAATGTCACCCTGTTCCATCTTGATAACAATTATTTGAGCTAGATAAAGGTTATTATTACAACTTTTCAAAAGAGAATCCTGGCTGGCCCAAATTCCCCCAGATGGTAAAAGCCCAAGCTCCCCATTCGAGGCTTTTCTCATTCACATCAACTTTGTTGGCCCAGAGATCTGCCTTACAAATGAGATTAGGCTGTTTTCCTTCTGTAAGTTAAAAAAAAAATGTCTTTAAGCTCTTTGAAGAATAAGATGATTAGCAGACATGGCCTGACACTTATTTTGATTTCTACAGAAATACTGTCAGTACGTTTCATCTTTCAAAATTTCTAACTTTATTTAATTGGTTTGGTTTGGTCCTTCTATTGGAAAGGCATTCTAATCACCCCTGGATTGGTGTCTGTTAGGACCTAACTCCCTCTGCCTGTATTCTTCTTTCGACAAATATTTAGGCCGGGCTCACTGAGTTCGAGGCCCTGGGCTAGGCATTATGATCAGGGGAAAGGGATAGAGGTGACAGGGAATGGAGGGCAGGGGACCTGCTGGAAAGACCAGGGAAGGCTGCTGGAGGCAGCACCATCTGGACTGGTCCTTGAAGGAAGTGGGATTTGGACACATGCAAATGGGGGGTGGGTAGAAGAGATCGACTTTCAACGTGTTGTTGCTGCATTCTGAAAATGAATCTTTGATTTAAAACCCATTTTTATATCCACAAAGGGAGCCTGGTGAGTGGGCCCTTGAAAGAGCAAAACTGAACGTGAATGAAAACTTCCTGCTCGTGGGGATTCTGGAAGAGTTGGAAGATGTGCTGCTTTTACTGGAAAGATTTTTACCTCATTACTTCAAGGGTGTGCTCAGTATCTACAAAGACCCAGGTAATTCTGTTTGTAAGCAAGCTATTTTGAGAGTTGCTCACCTTGAAAAGCACTCAGGAAATACAGGAGTGAAATCATCTCTTCCGTTAACGAAGGGAAGTTCCATGGTTAGAACTATGGGATTCGGATGCCAAAACCTTGAGCTTCAGGTCCCAACATCAAGTCGCCATGTTTTAGTCTTGATGGTTCCAATTCTCCCTTTGGAAAGTGAAATTGGCAACATTTCCATCGGCCCTGTCCTGAGCGTGTTGCTGATGGGAACCAGTGAATAGACACATGCGTGTCAGAGTCCACTGATGGAAATGTGTAGGAGTATGAAGGAGCCACCACGTGGTGCAGTATCTCTGGCCCTACCTCCATGTGACAACAGTCTCTGCTGTAGGAAATCCTGACAGTAGACTAGACAGAGGAGCGAACTGAAAATACAGTTACGATTTTATCCTAACAAATGGAGTGGTTTCCAAATAGAAGCAAGAAATAGAATGCAGCAAAGCAATTACAAGGGTTGTCCATGGTATAACTTTAAATAATTACTTTCAGAAATCCATCACTTATTTTTCTCATTATTATTTTATCCTGAGAGAAAGGCAAACAACATTGTTTCTTTCCTATTCTTCTTAATCTACTGCTGCCACCTCGAGCCTTGCACACTAATTTGCTAATTGGTTTATCGTTTTGTTTTGTCATCCTGAAATGGGAGATGGCATTCTGCCTTGTAGAAATAAGGAGCAGTTGGAAGGCTCCCCAAAGGCAGACTGCTGCCTCACATTTCACAGCCAGGCAGGGACACCCGCATCACACCTGCATCACTGGCGGGTACCAATGCCCAGGTAAACTGGTCTTTGCCTGGAGAAGCCCCGGATGCTGTTCCATAAGGTGGCCCTACCACCACCAGTGACTTCTGGCTGGTGGATGCTCCCTTAGTCTCCCAACTCCCTCACTCAGATACATTCTGATGGACCTGCATGTAGGAACATAACCGAGAACCTCAAGGTGTGCCCTGTAGGTGCGTCTCCTCAGCAGGAAATTTAAACAGCCAGAAGCATGATAAACCCTAAATAGCTGGTTTTTAGAAGTAGGTCTTCCTTTGCCCTTTCAACAATGGGCAGTTTAAAGAATTTAAAGGGCCCTACTGTGATCAATTTTCAGCTTTATAAGACAACGTAAATTGTGGTCTTTTTACAAGGAGGGATCTTCTCCTACATTAGACTCCTTTGAAAAAAAGGCTTGTGTTCTTCATTGTTATTTTCCCTCTTTGGCTTTATCTTGCTGTATACCGTGTGTGTGTCCGTATGCACATGTGTGTGTGATACACAGTATGAGACAAAAGGCTGACTGGATTCTGGAGACACATATTCATCCAATAAGATGAACACACTCTTGTCCCAGCATTTGGGAAGAGTTTCGGTGGTCCACATCACCCACATCACCCACCCTGGGATCTGGAACTGACACCCTTCACAGCGTGCCACAGCCCAGCACACAGAAGGTCAGCATCAGGGGTGGGCCTGATACCTTAGATGAAGGCATTTTATCTTTGTTCTTAAATACAAATAAACCATGAACAAACACCTTAGCCCAAAGAGCCCACTTTACCTGCTGTTGTCAGGGTATGTCATCTTGACTTCCCAACTATTTTCTCCATTTAAATACAAGACTTCACAGAAACCATGGGCCTTTGTCCCATGATCTGTAATCACATTAATTAAAGTAGAACATATTTCTGAAACCTGGGTTACTATTAGCTCTTCTGCCTTCAGCCGCAATCTTTCCACCTACAAAAGGATATTTTTCCCTTTGCGTTTGGCATAGCAGTGTATGAAATACCTCTGAGGTTTGCTGCCTCAGAGGGAATAAGGGACATCAGGCACCCCTGTGAAGTGGGATGAAAGGTTTCCAGAAGCCCAGGGCCCACGCATGGCCAGTCCACACAGTCCAGCTGGACAAGTGGTTAAAATAGCGAAAGACGTCTATACTGCCCTCCGCGACCGCCCTCCCAGGGCACCTGCCACCCTGGCTGCCCTTCACCCCCCCCAACAATGAAGTCATGAAACGGGTAATTCATGGTCACACATGGGGTCTTCAGGACTCTGGCCCAGTGCTACACTCAGCAGCTGTTCTGAATTCAGTTCCGGAGTGGAACTGGTTGTTAAATATTTTGAATATCTCCCAGTATGACTCTCTCGGCTGCCATGTGGTATGTACACAACAAAATGACCTTCTGAGTGATTCTTCAGTAACTTCCACTGTGTTTTGTGGTCTCTTGGGCATCTTCTTGAGAGAGTTTTCTATGGTAATGTAGGGAAGAAAGACAATTCCTCTACCCTCTAGGTGCTTCTGGCTGGTCTAAGAATTAAGTTGACATAAGAAGGCAACAGGAGACAATCAAACAAAGTTTAATAACATGTATACATGGGAGAAACCCAGGAAAACTGAGTAACTCACCAAAATGGTAGAAGCCTCCACCTTAAATACCATCTTCAGCTAAAGACAAAGGAGGAGGTTGGGGGTAGTGGTTTGGGCCTTCAAAGGAGAGGGAGGCTTCCCATGGAGATGGAAAAGCAAATGTTTGGTAAACATGTTTGCTTGGCCATCTATAGACAATGTGATCTGAGAGAGAGAACTTTGATAAAACATGGGCTTAGCAAGGTTCCTCCCGGTCTGGTGATAGCTCCTTCCTAGGACAGGCCTTCTATCTTGAATTCTTTTAGGCTGTTAGGGGAAAGGTCAAAGTTCCTTTCAGAGTCTTTTGTCCTTAAAAATAATCAAGCCAGAGGCTGGCCCTGTGGCCTAGTGGTTAAGTTCCGCACACTCCACTTCGGCGGCCCAGGGCCCAGGTTCAATTCCCAGGCATGGACTTACACCACTCATCAGCAGCCACACTGTGGCGGCATCCCACATACAAACTAGAGGAAGATTGGCAACAGATGTTAGCTCAGGGCGAATCTCCATCAGCAAAAAATAAAGTAAAATAATCAAGCCAAAGAGGCATATTTTAGGGTCGCCAATTCTGATCCCCCACAGTGACATGGAAGGCCAAGCAGCTCCACAGTTTCTGTGTCCCAGAGAGATCCCCCAAGGCAGGGAGCAGGAGACAGACATCTGCTCCTGACCAGCTTCTCAGCGTGGTTTAGCCTTTGCAAAGACCAAGCACGTGTATTGTCTTCTCGTGGCCACAGGTCAGCAAGTTGGTGTCCAAAAGGTCAAAGAAAGAGCAGCAGCAAGTCACTTGAGCCATTCACGCCAGAGCCAACCTGGTGGCACACTTTTAGTCTAAATTCACGGATTATGGCACACTCAAATTATTGCTTTTGACTTTTATAAAAGAATCGTATAACTGGGTAGCCTAGAGACCAGAGGGAAGAAAAACTAAAATCTAAGTCACTGAGGGATCTAGTCACCCTTCAATCCTTGTAGATTAACTGCCCATAGAGCTGGATTAAGATGCAAACATTCCACTGGCCATTTTTCTTTGGTGCTTGTCCTGGCATTTAAAACAATGCAGGTGTGTGCTGATTTTTGGTAATCCCCCTCCAGAAATATGAAAAATATTTAGACCAGTCTCATTATTGAAGAGAAAGCGCTGACAGCAATGACTATTTGGGGAATTAGTAAAAATAGTCATGTCTGTTAGTCAAATGGGTTGTCACTTATTCTAGACTGCAAGGATATTCATTAATTCTTTCCAATCGGTACTGCTTGTTCCAATAACCTACCATTTAGAGAAGTTAATAACTTCCCTAAATAACAGCTTAACTGTTTGCCCGCGCCCCGTTGATTTCTTCTAGGAAGGTACGCTGAGAAGTAAATTTGTCTCCTACCAAACATATTTGAGAAACTTAGTCTTTAGAAATTAAAAAAAAAAAAAAGTTTAGAGTTATTTTATATTAATGTTTTGCATTCTGTGGAGAGCCAGTTAGCACACCTCAGAAGTTTATGATAGTAAGTACTCAGGATGGAATAAAAATGATGCATAAGCAAGAGGATAGATAGCTCAGGTGTGTCTTACCAGCCAGGGGGCAGTGGCTGATGTGGAGTCAAGTGAACTTGGAATGAGAATTCAGTACACTCCACCCAACCCGGGTATGAGTCCGAATTAGGGAGAACCACGGCCCAAACAGATTTACTGGGTACAAGCGACCTCACTGGCTTAACATATACAGTCTCATTTTTTATTGATTAATCTCGATTACATTTGCCCATTACTTACCTTTTAAAAATGAGAAACTGGAGCCAGCCCAAAGAATCTGAGACTGATCCACAGTCATCCCCCAACATGTGAAAGGAAAGGGCCAGAACTCACATGTTTCTGCGCTACGAGCATGAATGCTTTTCCTCCTTAAAGACTGTCACGCTGTGAGCCATCAATATTTTTCCTAGTCATAATTTCTTTAGGAGCTAAAATCACAGTGGTGTCAAAGGCCAAAATAAATAAGCAAATTAATTAAAGACAGAGAACACAAGAGTATCTGTGATGGGAACTGTCCTTGTATGAAAGTTTCTGGCGTAAACTCTTGACTAGGCAAATAACTGCGTTGTTCTAGTTCAACAGCGCCACCTAGCATCCAGACACGGAACTACATGACCTAATATTAACCCACGACCTTCCTCCTTTCTGGGGACTTCAAAGCTCATGAGTCCATCCTTTTCCCTTGTCTTTTCAATACTTTCCATTACTTGCATTACATTAGTATTCATTTTCCACTTGTTTCCATTACCAATGTAAACATTGGAGCCACAGTAGGGAATTTCCTAGGCTTCTGTGGGCTGCCTTGAGAATCGGGCCACCAACTATTTATTACAAAGGAAAAATGTGTAATTCCAAACAAATGACTTATATATTAACTTTTAGGATTTAAGTTCATTCATAAATTGGGTGCTTCATTTTTAAAAAATTGTGTTCACTTAAATATTTTTATAAACAATGGTGATAGAGTACAAATTTACATATATTTTTTCTATGCATGAATGATAATTAGACCTCCCATTACGAGTACAATAGTGAATTCTCTGAGTACATTTGCATTGCAGTATTTAAATCTGAGGACGTTTACATAGCAAATAATAGCAAAAACGTAGAAGAGAATATTTAATAAAATATGCTACAGGAAATATTCAAGTTTTCATCCATCTGTCAATAAAAATGTTAATAGACTGAGTTAAAATAAATACTGAATGATTAAAGCTTGGCCTGTGTATCATAAAGAAGAGTCATTCTTTAAGGAAAGGACACTGAGTTGTGAGTTAGAAGAGGCTTCTAGTGTACCACCATCCTGCCCATATGACCCAGGGCAAATGCAGCTTTGAGTGGATGAACTCTAAGGTCTGTATTATTATAATACTGAAGTATCAAGTAGAATGTTTTAAGGCTGCTCATCTACCTTTTATTGGTTAGCAAAATTATGGGGTGCTTTTTTCCCAAAAAAAACCCCAGTCCTTGGACAGTCCCCATTGCTCTAGGAATTGCCAAGTTTAGTTATGGGGGCTCTATCGCCACCTAGAGGACACGAGAGAATCCTGGATGGAGGGTTATTGGTTCTGGATCTGTTCTTCCCTATAGCTGGTGATGCTGCAGTGATCAAGATGGGCATCCCAACTCAGACTCTTGTCATGATGTCCATCCCTTTCTCTCCATACAATATGCATTTCTGTCAAGAAAACAGGGTATCATAAAGATTAGAGCACAGGCTCCGGAGCAGACAGCCTGGGTATTAAAGCCGCTCCTCCACTTATCAACCGTATAACCAGAGGCAAGGTATAACCCCTCTAAGCCTCAGTTTCCCCATCAGTAGAAGATGCATAAACAATACTACTGACTTCACAGGGTTGTTGTGAGACATACTTGATCAGATCCATATAACGCCCTTAGCCCAGAACTTAACATATGATAGGTGTTCGATAATCAGCCACATCACAGGACAGACAGCGCCTGTTTGTGTGAGCATCTAGGACTTCAGGCTCTCTTTGTGACTTCTACATCAAAAGAGAGACGGAGAGAGAAAATGATGAACATTGACTTATTTCGTCAGTCACTATGCTTGTGAAATCGCATGCCTTTAGGAAATAGTATTTCCGATTTAGGAAGAGGGGAACAATTATACTCTGGCCATTACTCGACTCCTGAAACAATCATAGAGAATGAGTTTACTGGAAATATTACTACAGTGACACCTTCAGGGGCTGAAAACACACATCATCCAAGTCACTGAGGGGTGTTTTTAAATCATCTCTTTTTATGCCTGAACTCTTACCAGAAATAGCAGGGAGTTAAGATTTCAACTTTAAATGAAACCTACCGTTGAGATGCGATTGGGGCCAGTTACCATTAACTTGTGCTGAATGTTGAATTTTTCAGACTGCTATATATCATGCTATTTGGTAGATATAAGATGGGTCACCAAAGATTTAATGGATTTTATTTTAAGTAAGACCTTAAGATTCAGTTCTTGAAAAACCTTTAGTTTGTTTTCCATATGCAGAATTACATACTTCAGAAAGCTGTTAATAAATTAAACTTTGTCCAGCAGGTGGCAGTGTCTCTCCATGTTCTCAAGGAAGTGCCTGCGGTTTCCTAACACATAGAGTTTGTATCTGCAGACAGGAGTTTACATAATACTTGAACACAAATATATAATTATGCCCAATTTGGGGCCTAAAAATGGGATCCTGAATATCAAAAGGATTCCAAGTACAACTGATTGCAGTGGTCCAAACTACATTATAGGAGATTGAATGGGGGTGAGGGGTGGACTGAGTTTTACAATTAAATAAGCTTATGTGGGTTAAAAAAATATATACGTCAACTCTGGTTTTATAAAAGTAACCTGTCATTCTACAACGTCTGGATTAAACACAGGCCGTCTTTCATTTTTCATTTCCATTTTTATTTCCCACTTCCTACTGTTTTTGTGCTACAACAAAACTCAAAAACATTCTGGATACAACTGATGGTCGGGAGGAAGTCAGACTATCCATCTATAGAGACCAATGAAGTTGTTTAAAGCACTCAATTATCATTTATAAAAACAGGACCCCGGGGCCGCCCAGTGGCGCAGCGGTTTAGTCCGCGCTTGGCAGCCCGGGGTTCGCGAGTTCGGATCCCGACGCACTGCCTGTCAGCCATGCCATGGCGGCGTCCCATATAAAGTGGAGGAAGATGGGCACGGATGTTAGCCCAGGGCCAGTCTTCCTCAGCAAAAAAGAGGAGGATTGTCAACGGATGTTAGCTCAGGGCTGGTCTTCCCCACAAAAAAAAAAAAAACAAAAACAAAAACAGGACCCCACTTTGCTATTGGTTCATCCACCATCAATATTCTCCATAAAGATTTTTCACAAGCCATGTCCTAGACTCAGATACTAATCATGTTGGCAATGGTAATAATTTGCATAGCAATTTGCAGTTTATAAAGCACTTTCATATAGATGATCTGATTTGATTTTTGCACGAAACCTCTGAAGTTGAGGAAGACAAAGAGTCTTTGTCTCATTTTCTCAACAAGGAAGCTGCGATTCAAAGAGGTTAAGCAACTTGCCCCCAGTTACCGAGTCCTAGGTGACCACAGACGTTCAAGCTTCTGTCCCCAGAACTACCACAAAGACCGTGAACTCTGACTCTCCAAAGCTTCTTCATATTTAATCACTAATCCAGAGGTTCATGGGTGTTAAGCCCTCCTGCGTATTGCAGTTGAAGGAAAGAGCTTAAAAATAAAATCTACAGATGGTTGCTGTTCAGCATGTGGCTGTTCACTGGGGAATGTGGGTTCAGAAGTCACCGTAGATTGCTGAAGTATTATCTTAAGCCAGTGTGTCGTAATCCACACGGAAGAAAATAATTTTGAAAATGGATCCATTTACGGCACCTGATATCTTTCTGTCGGGGCTGGGGGTGGTAGGGAAGAGTAGTGCTAGACCTTTAAAATAGTGTCTAAAACTTAAAACTGAAAGCATATAACTGTTTCAACTGTAGCTGTTGAGTAAATAGTTAAAATTAACATATAATGTGAACACCCCTTTAAATAAACTCCTAAACACTTAGGGTTTTTTAGTGACACTTTCCTGAAGGGAACTCTGTAATCACAGACTGATAGCTTTATTCAATTTACAGAAACATCACCCTCTCACAAGGATTCAGCCTCTAGAGGTGTTTAATTGATTTTATGAAGGCTCACGTGGCAGCATAATCTATATATTTTTAACCCATTTCAACTATAATTGTTCATTTTATTGGAAATAATAATTACATTGAATGACATTATTTTTAAATGTATTTTTCACTTGCTTATTAATTTGCTCTTGCCTTGGGCCCATCCTTCCTCCAGGAGAAAGCATCTCCAAGTTTATTAAGATTAATAGGAAAATAGGACTTTATTTACAGACATTGATTTTCTAGTAATAACTTTCCAAAAATATTTCTCTTCTACTAGAAAAATTCAAGACACACATTCAGCAAATGTTTGAGTGTCTGCACTGTGCCAGCCCTCGGGAAGGGTGGTGTAAAGATAAAGAAAACTGTGTCTCGTCTGAAAGCCGTCACAAGCAGGGCTGAGGGAGCACTTTCTATTTGACATGTCTGTGCAGGCTTTGAGGGTGCATAGGTGTTCACCAGATGGACGGGGAAGGAGGCATTTTAGGCAGAAAAAACTAACAGGAGTGCAGGCACGGAGATGTGAAGGCGCAGAAGCACCAGGAGGGCGGGAGGCACAAATGGCGGTCCAGCCCAGGTCAGCCCTTGCCTGCTGACCCTGCCTTGTGGAGCTGGGTGCCCCAATTCCTCACGGCTCAGTCACCCTGCTGCTGAGACAGTCCTGCCCAAGACAGGAAAAGTGTCAGCAGCCTCAGCTCTCTATGTGGTATAACCTGGAACTGAGTCACTCATACCAACCTCAGAACCAGTGGCCAAGCCACAGTTGCCAGAGGGCTGTGTGTCACCCCCCAACCCCCCAGTGTCCCTGTCCTCTGCCAAGCTTGATCCCCACCCAAGGCTCCCTCACGTCCTAACAATGTGTCAGGGACACTGCCAGGTTACCTAGTGTTTTGGGGTTCTTTCTCCTTGCTTTCTTCCCAATCTGCCCACCCAAGATCCAGCCACCCTCTAGGCCCAGAGCACCCATTGGCTCCGGTCAGACCTGTGTGCCTTGCGCTGTCCCCCTGGGGGCCCCACCACACATCTCCAGACACCAACTACTGCCCTGCCTGACCACCTAGATTCGCCCCTTTGCCCACCAACACGGACTCCCCTTCTGTAATGAGTCACTGCATACCCAGCCGAGCTGGCTGTGTCCCCTGTCACTGCCTCTGGTCTTCATGGCCTCCCTCACCGGGAGCCCTTGGAATCATCTCTGCAGAACAGTTTCCCACCACCCCCACTTCCCACACCATGCACGCTGCGAAGTTGATCTCTTCTGGGTCCCAACCTCATCCTCTGGAGACCCCCAGATGCCGCCTAGAGCATGGCCAGGCCTGGGAATGTGCAGTTTTCTCTCCTATGATTCATTTCCCCAAATGAAAAGCCGGCTAATAATATCAGGGTGTGTGGTGGAGGTACCAGCATTCTTCTGCATTTAGAGGTGAATTTCTTCTACTTTAGAATTTAATCACTTCTACTTTGAGCAGTTTTTAGTTGAGCTTGACAGTAATATGCTTTGCATTGAGTAAGAGTATTACTAAGGGATGGAATTAGTCACCACAAGTTTCAATTTTTGGACTTTCCTGATAACTTTGCAAAACTGAAATGCTTCTGAAGCCTAGGCAAAGAAGATCCAGAGAGATCTGACCACAGAGGGTGATCGCTGGTCTTTCAAAAAGGCCCCGTGATTTTCCTGTTCTTTCACGCATGAACTGCCAAGGTCCCTGTCCACACGCGGATTGCCATGGGGATGTGGAAAGAGCACTAGACAGAGGATTTCAGAGCTGTCTTTGTGCCCTTGGCTCATGGCCTGGCCTCTCTGACATTCTTTGCTTATAAAATGTACCCCCAGCTGGGATGAAGTGCAATCCTTACCCATTTTGCATGACTCAACATTTTACAATGAAAAATTCTATTTTTATTTGGCTAAATCCTTTTTCAAATAAAAATATCATTTCCTTGTCTGTATTTTTTTTTAACATCTCAAACATTTTTATCAACATAGACTATCCTAGCTTTTCACATCTTGCAAATGGCATTGGACTATGAAAGAATACAATGAAAAACTACAAATATACCTGTGCACACAACATGCTGTTTTTTGTGGTTCCTTGTGGGCTATATTAAGCACATTTATTTCGTTGTCCACAAACCCATAGAGAAATCCGGCATAATTCCCCACTGATGAGAACAGGAAAGTTCTGCTTGTCAAGTGGGAGTTGCAGCCACTCTGGAAAGTCTTACATCCCCAGTTTTCAGCATGAGCTCCAGGGACTTCTGCTGCCTTGTCGTAGCTGGACAATATTGGAGCTATTTTTCAAAACACGTGTTTCTAGAATTTTACCTCCTTGGTTTTTTTTAACTATAATTTATTTATTAAAGCAATGCATGTATGTGATTAAAAATCAAACAGTACTAAAGGACATATAATGAAAAGCAGCAGTTTCCTATTTCACACCCCCCGTCACGAAGTCTGATTTTGCAGAGACAGAATGCTTTTGGCACAGTTAGTTCTTTCTTCTGATAATCACCACACTATTTGTAATTAGTGTGCATAGGCTGCTATTTCTTGATTTAATTATTTGAGACATTATTTAGTTCTCTTCTTATTCCATTACCCTCACCTCTACTTCCTCCCCACCTCCACAGGCTACATCCACATTTTAGATGCAGAGTCCCTGTTGACATTACTGTGACTATATAACCTTTTGTTCACTGCTGATCTGAGTAGTACACCATGATTTTGCTTCACTTCTTGCACAACTTTTTGTTTTTCCTGGAATTAATTATTGCCTTGGTTTTTTTAAAATTTGCTTAGATTTATTTGTACCTATCAAAATTTACAAATGCACCGTTAGATCTGTTGTATCAATATTACTTTCAATATTTTTTTCAATATTATTATCAGATAAGAATATCAGTTTCATCCTCCTCCCCAAGACCCCTCCCCTCCTTCCCACCCAGAGCTCTCTAATCTCCTACTTCCAGGCTGGTTACTCAGAAACTCTCTGCACAGCTGTCCTGAAACTTCCCTTTACCATATTTCTGTGTTGGATTCCTGGTCTCCTGAATCCCACAGATCCTATTTCTTGATTTAATAACTCATTTTACTCCAAGATATTCCCAAGTTGCTTCCTGATAAAAGGTGCACGGGAGGTGGTAAATTCCTTGAGTCATTGAATATCTGAAAAGCTTGGTATTCTATCTCACTTGATTGCCAGTTTGGCTGGGTATGGTTTTCTTCATGCATGCATTCCATTTCCCACTTCTTTTTTCTCTTTCTTAGTGTCTCTCTCTCCCCCCTAGACTCTTCCCTTTTTTTTAAATGATATTTTACAACAACATGCCTCAACATGCCAAGTATTCAGCAGATACTTTCAAACTTAAAACTCATGTCTTTAATTTCTGGGAATTTTTCTTGTTTTATTACTTTCGTGATTTTATTGCCACCATTTTCTCTGTTTCATTTCTGGAATGCTGTTGGTCAAATATTTGAACCCCTAGATTCATTCTTTCTATATACTTTATTTTTGTTTCCTCTTTTAATTTCCATCTCTTTCACTTTTTTCCTCTGGAAGAGTTACTCGGTTTGTACTCCAGTCATTCTATTGAATTTCCTCTTTTCCAAGAACTCGCTTTTAATCTTTTTTTCTTCTTACATAATATCTCATTCTTGTTTGTTGGATACAATATCATCTTAAGTCTCTGAAAATTATAGAGATTTTTAAAAATGTTTTCATCTATTCCCTGCCTTTTTATCCAGGTTTCTTTTTACTGTTTTGGTCAGATTGGGCCTCTCTTTTTCAGTTTGAAGGCTTCCTCTGGTGAGGAAATTCTGATCTATGTCAGAATTTATATTTAAGGGGGGGAGCACTAAAGAGCTCATCGAACATACTATGCAATGGGACTCCACTTGGGATGATCAAACGGCAATACAAGTTTTGCTGGAAAAACATTTGTTAGTGATTGTTTTTTTCTCTGGAGTTTGTTCGGTTTCCCCACTGAAGAATTCTCCAAACATCTGCTTGGGGGATGGCAGGTGAGGGGGGGTAGGAGAGTGGGGCAAGCATCTGGTGGCTGGTGTGGGAACAGGAGATGAAGGTCCACATTCAATGCACCATTCACTTGATTGTTCTTATTTTAGCCCGTGCCTCTCATTTCTCTCCTCTGAGTTAGCAAATCTGTCTGGAGCCTCTGTCCAAATTCTCTGGAGACTAATCCTGAGATTGCCTGCTCCCAGGCAATGGAGAATGCCCCCTGGAGAATGGGGGGAGAAGCACTGCAAGATGCTGGCTGCATGCAGCTATGGAGGGAATTGGGGGCACAACTGCTTCATACCCAGACTGTCTGCCTTATGCCCAGCTTTCCCATCTGGGATAACTCGGGCCACCACTCTGTCTCTCAGGGGTTCCACTGGGTGACCTGTCCCTCACGATGTATGTCCCCCTGCCAACACCTCAAATGTGCTTCCTCTTCTCTGGCATGTCAAATGCACTCCTCCAGACACTTTCGTCTTCCAGAAGTAGGTTGAGGTCTGCTTTCCACTGACGTCCATCTTCATTTCTGACGTCCTTTTCCAGATATTGTGATCTTGCAATCTTTTATAAAATTATTATCCTTTACTGTCATTTTAGATTTTTAAAGGAGAGGCGTTGAAGGCATGTAATCAGCCTACTACATGTAGCTGAGAATATTCTAACCACCTGAACTTTGAGATTCTGGTACCAGTTTCACGTTTATGGCTCTTAGCTAGATCTGTTACACACGTTCCCTTCATGTGATATCTGCACAGCCTCCATGTGACTCGGATCCCATAGTGCTGCCTTCTGCATCCACATCTTGGCGAAATTTCAAAAGCAAAACGAACAAGCAAAAACAAGATCCCTTAATGGTAATTTATTAATTAAACCCTGTTGGCTTTTTACTGAATGATGTTGCTATCATGAAGCTCCCAACTACTATGTCTTACAAATTACCTTGAAGATAAATCGTGCTGGAGATCTCTTTGATGGGGGAGAAAGTAAATTATAAGAACGGGTAAAAAGACACTCTTTTGATCAGAGGCAGAGGGCAGGACCCTCCAAGGATACCATCCCAGTGTGACTAGGCGGAACCACGCGACTCCGTTTCATGTGCTGTCACGTGTCACTTTGGGGGAAACGTCTTCCAGCACTGATGCAAGGAGAGTGGCAAAGGCATCCGAGCAGGGGCGTCAAGGCCCCCAGTTGGTGAACGCTGTCCATCAGCTAACGTCCGGAAGAATGAGCTGCCCTTGAGAGGGCTTCTCGGCAGCAGCTGCTCTGGTAGCAGTAGCAGCAGCTCATATAACAAATGTTTCATGACGAATGCAAACAAAAGCCAGCTCTGAAATTCCAGCCACGCCATGTCCAAGCCAGTTCAAAATCGTATAACCGCTCCGAGTTTTTTCCCCTGTCTAAATGCATTCCATATGAGCCGTGGTGTCGGGACTGCTGGGATCTCCCGCATTCACTCAGAAAGCTGCTTTGAAAGCCCAGACTGAAAGGAAAGTAAGTCAGTGGGAAAACAGACTCAAAGAAAACACTGAGACTCAGGTGTGGGAGGTGTGTTTGTTTTCCCCAGCCAGGCCTGCCCCCGCCCGGCATGGGACTGGAGGCTGGGAATCAGTTAACCCTCCTCCAGGCCTGGGAGCAGGACTGTGCTCCAGCGGGGCCCCTGGTTCTGCAGTGGCTCAGGCCACGGCCGAGCAGTGCTTCTCGAAGTGTGGTCCGAGGACCAGTGCCAGTCCACCAGCTGCTTGCTACCAGCCTGTGATGAGACAAGGGCAGGAATTGAGAGTAACCTTTAGAAACTTTGATGGTAATTTGGCATGGCTGTGATCATTTGTCTAAGAACTCATTTTTATTGTTGACTTCAAAAGTATCAATGTGAGATGGATTATAGGGGGGAAATCAGAGATTATTTGAGAAACATGACTGTAGATTCTTTTTCTGGCTTGGGCTGCCCAGGTTAGCAAGTTGGAGAGCCATCCAGTCAACAAGACCACTCCTAAGGCATTTGGGCTCATGAGGCACCATGATTCTTCCATTTGGTTTTGCCTTCTTGGCTTCAAATCTCAACCTGCTGCCCGGTAGCGATGGCCAAACACCAAGAGATGTGAGGCTTTGAAACTCTGCCTTCCTAAAACTGGTGCCTTTTTGACTTAAACCTTTAAAAGTGTCAATTCACATTGAGATAGCACTTGTACAGTTAGCAAAGGACCTTAGATTTACGTCGGCTCACTTCTTCCTCACAACTGTATTACGTAGTATTTTGGGTTGAATTGTGTCCTCCCAAAAAGATATGGTGGACTCCTAACCCCTGTATCTGTGAATGTGACCTTATTTGGAAATCGGGTCTTTGCAGATATAATCACTTTAAGACGTGGTCATCCTGGACAAGGGAGGACCCTAAATCCAATGACTGGAGTCCTTATAAGGAGAGAGATTCGGAGATACAGGGAAGAAGCCCATGTGAAGACAGAGGCAGAGATTGGGGTTATGCTTCCACATGCCAAGGAACGCCAAAGATTGTCAGCAAGGATAGTCCCAAACTAGGAAGAGGCAGGAAAGATTTCTCCCTAAAGTCTTCGGAGGGAGCATGGCCCTGCTGACACCTTGATTTTGGACTTCTAACCTCCCAAACAGCGAGAGAATAAATTTCCGTTGTTTTAAGCTACCGAGTTTCTGGTAATCTTACAGCAGCCCTAAGAAATGCACACAGGTAGAAGTCCTCTTCATCCCCATTTCCAGATGAAGATTTGGAATGTCAGTGATGACAAGATCTGCCCATGTTCAAAGCAGCCAGCAAGTGGCAGAGCCTGGATATGAACCAAGATGAGTGCTGTCCTCTATGCCAGACTGCCTCTCTTTGTTGAATGAAGGAATTGGGGGGAAAAAAGAAATGTCTCACATTTGGAGCAAGTTAACTAAGTGACTTTATAGTGATACAATGAAATATTATGAAGCCATTGGAATTTTCTTTTGAAGAATTGTTGATGACATTGGAAAATACTCAGAAAAACAATGAAAAATCAAACAATATTTTGTTAATATTTATATGTGTTTACAGTACACACACAATATGCTTGGATGAACAAACTAGAAGGTATAAATCAACAGAATAGCAGTTGTTATTGTGCTTGTGGATTCTGGGTCGTTTTTATTTGGTCCCTCAGACGTTTCTGTATTGTCTACCTTGACTATAATAAACATGTGTCACAGATGGCCGCAGTGTATCACGGCCCGGCCATGTCCGGGCACTGTACTCTGTGCTCTCCGTGCGTATTCCTGACCATCACTGTGGTGCGGTCAGCTGGATATTATTATCCGCATTCTGCAGAGGAGAAAATGCACCAGACAGTCCCAGGACTGTATCCGAGATCTCACAGCTGGTGAGAGGCAGAGCCTGTCTGTCTCCAGACTCTGTGTGCTTCCCGCCATGCTTTGTGGCCCCCACCCCCTTCCACAATGAGAAAAAAAGAGGATAGTGGGAAAGGCAACAAGTAAGCAATAGGAAACAAGAAGAAATTGTCGCTGTGGCCTCCTCGGGCAGGGCTTGCTCATGCTCGGTCAAAACTTCAGTAGCTTTTTAAATAGGGTATTGAAGCTAATTTTAGTCCATTAGTATATCATATAATTTCATCATAGAATTTTAATTTTCATTTGTCTGATTCTTTCCTTCCATTATTTTGATCTGATTTTTATTACGTCTACTCTCTGGCATGCATCCCTGTTAGGCGTGTGTGTCATTTCTTGGGGTGCTGAAAACTCATCTCTAGGGCACAACTTTGAGGGTTCAGGAGCATCCTGGTAAAGACTCCTAAGGCCTCCTCTTACCGGATTCTGTTCTCATACGCTGAGTGTGTTTCTCAGCCATCTCACTAATACACTGTAGTAGAGATACTCCTTGGCCCGATGAATGAATTGTGCACGATGCTTCTCCTTGCTCTGAAATACAATCTGTGGCGTGCCCTTAAGAGCCTGGGTGGGTATCAGTTGTACAGAAATGCCTCCTTCCTTAGTAAACATAAGTAAAGCCCATCCTTCCCAGGAAGGAAATTTCCTGATAGGGAGAAGCAACTGGGGCCACTTATTTCACAAACACTGTCTTCGCACTTACTATGGGCCAGGCAGTGTGTGAGCGCTTTATAAATGTCAACCCGTTGAATAGTCGTGAGACTGGTCTCCTTGGCTGAGTTTCCTTGCCTCGGGGCCTCCTGCTAACCACTGCCAGCCCCTGTGCTCCCGTCCAGGAGGGGCTGTAGCCAGCTGGTTCAATAATGTGCAAAGAAAGCTTCCTCTTAGACCTCTAGCCCAATGAGGTAGACCTGGAATGTCCTGCAGGAGAGCAGAGGAAAGGCACAGAGGTAGGTGCATAAATCTGGATCATTTGCCTTCCAAGCTCGAACTGGCATCCTGAGGTTCATACCCAAGGAAAAGGCCTAGAGCTTGGACATTCCGGCCTTTTGTCCTCTAGTCCATGTTCCTCACTCTTCAGGAGGGTGTCCCCCTCTTCCCGGGGACCCCTACTGCACCAGACTTCAACTTAGTCATGAAGACTCTTTCCGCCATGATGGGGAGTACTGGTGATGGTCTCTGGTGGTTGTGAAATCCACACGCCTTGGTTTAGATGCCTTTCAGTGTTTGTTTTATCCCTTAACCGGAGACCCATGTCCCTCTCTCAGTCATGCTTCCCCCATCACCAGAAGGGACCCTCCTCATTGTGAGTAAATGATGTTTCTCTTCTGCATCCTCCTACTCCATCTTTCTAGATAGATTTCCTCCACTTCATGCCTGCCTCCAGACTTCCAGCATCCCCGTGGGGCATTCCTACACCCTAAACCACTCTCCATGCTAATAGCCCTTGACATCAGAACCATCGTCTCCCATAATTTAGCTGTCCCGTGCCCCACTCCCTCAGAGCCCTAATAGACAATTCTAGAAGCATGAACGTATTAACAGCTGACAATAACACAATTTGTCCTGCCCAGGGGAATTTCTAATAATATTGATAATAACAGTAACACCTAGAAACAGTGCTTTGCACATTGCAGGTATTCAATGAAAATTTCTTGAATTAATTGAAGGTGTGTCCTGTGATAAGCATTTTATGTGCACTTCCTAATTTAATCCTCAGAACAAGCCCATGAGGTAGATACTTTTATTATTCCCATTTTACACACGAGTAAGCTAAGTTTAAAGAGATATATATGACATGTCACTATTTTATGAGGAGATTCCTTAGAAAAAGAATCATTTTAGATACTTTTTATTATAGCGTACTGCAAATGATTTTAAAGAGCTTTTTAGGAGAAAATAGGTTACTTTATTCAACTAAATTTGGTGCAGTAGAAATATAGGAAGGTGATGTGAACTTTCATCAGACGTTAAGCCAGTCCATTATTTTACATCTTTGACACTTCCTTCCATTCAGAACATTAGCAGTAAGGACAGAGGATGAAATCTCGGTGGCCTTCAGGTGTGGTAATGTACTCTATCCCCCAGGAGCCTGCCCTAGGTCACACAGCACCAGGATGTGGACCCAGGCATAACCTGGGTACTAACCTGCCACCTGTGGTTTAATGGAGTCCTCTTAAGGTGTCTGAATCTGAAGCCACAGTATGGTTTTCAGGGAATCCTTAAACTGCCCCATTCCCATTCACTTTATATGAAAAGATTGTGTGTCTGCTTTTTTCTGGGAGCAAAGGATTTTCAGATTGCCACAGGCATTCCCAACCCCCAGAATAGTAAGGATCACAATCTGTGTGTAAGGCCAGCCCTGCAGTCACTCCCATTTGCTGCTCCACCCTCCCTTTCTAATGGCTGGGCTCTGGGAGAGCCTGCCCACTGACAACATGCCCGTCCAGCTGGACTGTGAGCCTACCACAGAAGAGTGAGCCCCGTGGGTGTGAGCCTGGACACGGACAGGCCTGGTCTGATGGGGAACAACCAGGACGGCTATAGAGCTGGCTCTCAGTCAGAAGAACCAGCCCAGTGGACCGAGGTCGGCCATCTTCTTTAGATCCAGAATATAGAGCTGACCCTCCAAATGGTGATGAAGTCTTATGTTTGTGCAGGGTGATTTTTGGCTCTGCCACACTTTTAGATTTCCACATCATAGCATAGGATATTGTTTGCCTAAGTATAACAGGGCATGTGAGTTGGTTCCTGGCATTGACCATGGAAGATTAGCTTACTTTCACCAACCCCGAATCAGCCTCAATGTCTATCAAGAAAGACCACACAACTCCCAGAGTGTCTATAAGTAGATACCAAACCACATGTGTTATTAGTCTTGATCTTAGACCATATTATTATTAACTTTGCTTTGGTTGAAAGTGGACCCCATCATATTGTTAAAATAGAGTTTCACAGCCTTTAAGTGATGAGGGTACGTCACTTCTAAGATGTTTTTCCAACAGAAAATGTGAAATCCCAAATACATTTTTGGCTGAATAGTTGGTTTTAATGGTCCAGAGTCAAAAACTGTAACTTAATTCCTTGTAAAACTTAAATCAATTTCACGAGGGTTCTGCTAAACAGTTCCCTCTGTTCAGCCCAAGATTTCTACTAGTTCCTAATCCTTAAGAAATATTAGCTTATTCTTTTAAAATGTCAATGTTTTTCCACTTAAAAGAAATTCTGTTGTCAGTATCTGACTCTTGTTGACATACAGTAGCTTATTTGTGGCCTCAATTTTCATATTATGGCTATAGGTTCCCCTTTTTTCTCACTCCCTTTTTGCTTCGTATCAGTGAGGAAATACAGTAGCGTCAAAATAATAAGCTACATCTGTAATTTCCCACATTTCTACATTTTGCTTTATGAAGGTGATGAGGGTGGGTGGGAGTATTGTTCAGACACCCACATCTATAGGTCAAACAACAGTATGTATGGTGGGTGCCATCTATGTCTCACTCAACCATGGGATTTATTGGAGAAGTGGCGTCTGCTACATGCCTGTGGCTCCAGCTTAATATCACCAGAGACAAGAATGCTGGGCCCCACTGGAAGATGGGAACACATCTGGAGAGCTCCTCACAAGGATCCAAGTCGTTTTCAAGTTTGCTTCATAATCTGCTCAGTAGTCCAATGTTTTGGGCACAAATAGCCAAAACTTCTGCCAATAACACATGCTTGGGATATCAGATTAATGTGGGGCAGGAAACACTTGCAAAAAGGAGTCCACCCAAAAGAAAAGGCCAACGTGCCAGCATCAAAGCCTTCGTGTTTTGTTTTACAAAATAGAAAAGAATCTTACCCCGTGGTGAGCACACATTGCTGAAATAATCAACATCTCATCAACAGTGTGCCAAATTCTTTATTAAGAGTGTAACTAATCTAGTACTGTTTTCAGGTTCAGAGAGATTTAGGGATTCTGAGGCTGGATCCCAGGGCAAGGTCTTTAGATAAAGTGTGGATGTGTGGACAGGCTTTTCTGGCTGTTAAGGGATATCAGTAGCTATTTTGGGCTCAGAAGTTCATCTTTCATATTTGAAGTTCGTCTTTTTTTTTTTTTTTTATGAAACTGGTTTCTTTCGAGGGGTGCTCCTATGTTCCTTATTTTTTCACATGTTTCCCTTCATTTTTTTAGTAAATTTCATTTTTTACTAAAGATGTAGTGCTACAGAGAAATATGGAAAAGGGACTTATTTGGTCCACAAACTCAGCAAACACGTTTTTGAGTACCCGCTATGCCCTTGACCTTGCTAGGTGGAGGGAGGACTCACCAGGAAGTGCTTCTTGGTGCCTGTGAGGGTCCCCAGGGGCTTTGATGGACATGCCCGCTCTCTTGTCCACCCAGGGGTGGTGACAGAAGGTGGGGAGCCCCAAATGATTCTAATGTAGTGTTGCCACCTCACACTTTGAGCAGCTATCCCCTGGGGTTGAAAGTCTGAGCTTAAAGTCAACCAAGATCTCGGAGACAAAGCAGTGAGGTCTTCAGGAGGAGGATAGCCCCTGCTGGTTCTCAGCTTCCTTTAATCACCTCTGTGGGGTTTATTTATTTAACGGGAGATAGATTACCCTACAGCTCCACCATTTTGTCAACCACCCAAGTTTGGAAGCTTTAAGTCCTTTCAATTATAACTAAAAAGAACCACCCCCCAGAAAATCTGCTTGGGAGCTTTCTGGAAATTTTCCCAGCTCACCATGGAGAGCACAGATGCCAGATTCCTGGGTGCCACATATGTGTCTTTCAGTAACTCTTGTTTCCTGCAGGCCACAGTCAAGAAATATTCAATAGAGAATTGGGAAGAGGGTTCCCTCTTAAATCCACACAGAGTTTAATGCACTTAGAATGTGCGTGTGCCTGGCGTGCATCATTGCAACCCTATTTATGGAGCCTAGAGTTTTCTCTGGTGGGCAAAATCTACTGGTAGGCAGCAGAGGCTTCTGCCCTATTCTGCAAGTTTAACAAGAGAAGCCTCAGAGGCTCCCTTTGGTTGGAATTGTGCAGGCCACACACAGTTAGTGTTACAGGTTGGTTCCAGAGGCAGTCTCCTAATTAGGACTCCGGCCATCACTGCCCTTTAGCAGGTCAAGGGGTTAGTTGGGCCTCTGGAAGCCTGGTTCATGTCACCTTGTTCTTGACAGTCTGCTGGGAAGCTAATAGCTGCTGTTTGACGAAAGGTTTCTTCTGTGAGTAAGGTTTTCTTCTCCTCTCCCGAGGTGAGGAAGCAGTACAGCACACAGGTCACAGTCATGGGCTTTGGAGCCAATGACCTAGATTTGAAATCAGCTCTAATTTGTAGCAGCTGTTGAACCCCGGGCCAGTTCGTTAACCTCTCTGAACTTCAGTTTCCCCATCTGAAGGAAGAGGAGGGTCACCTCAGAGAGCTGTGCTGAGGATTCACGGAGACAATATGCTCAGGCCTAAATGTACAGTTTCCAAGGCACAGGTCATCTCATTTGATTCCTCATTTTCAGTCTCTAATAGGGCAGGGTTTTCAACAAGTGCTCAAGCCAGTCCGATCTTTGAGTTTCAAAGCAGAGACCAACACAGTTGTTCCAAAATCTTCGCGCTGATCCCAGTGTTCCCCGGCCTGATTCGTAGTGTGTGTGGCGTGAGGTCTCACTGGCTCACTTGTGGCAGCAGAACTGCCCACTTGGTGCCCACTGGTCTGGGCAGCTTGACTTCTTGGAAGTGTCTATGTTTGCAGTTAAGGAGGAATTGTTTTCCTCCTGCATTATTTTGAAAATCACCTTTGAATTCGATCATTAAGAGTTGTTTTCTAGTGCAAAAGTCGAGGTCACATGAAGTTGACTGACCACATCCTGTGGCACATTCCCACTTGCTCTTCTAGTTTATTTTTAATGTAAACCAAGAGCGAAAATACACACACACCCCATCCCGGAGGCAAATTGAAGCCGGGCTTTGTTTCCACGTGTCTGTGAAATAGAGTAAGTAAGCTCGTAAAGAAATGATGCTAATACTTAGGCATATTTTACTAGTAGTTGCTAACGTCAAATTAATATTGAGTTTTTAAGAAGAGTTAAAGATTATGTCAGAATAGGACTGTGATCACAGCCCTTATTTCTTTAACGTACTAGAGCTAGGATTTTTTAACACCAAGGCTCATTAGAGTCAGGGAAACACATCTTCATAACCATTTATGAAGCACTTCAGATGTAAAAGTCCTCTTGGCTTTCGGAAATCTCATCTTTGTGCTCTCTCACACCTAGGCCATTTTCGTGCAGCATGCTTCAACCGAGCTCAGAATTTGTCATCAACAGTTTTAGCCCTTGAGGGACCCCAGAATTTCTACTTGAAATGCGGACACCAAGCTTTACTTAGGGAACAACCACCACCACAGAAATGCAAAGCAGGAGGGTCATCCGTGTTCCTGCATGAGAATGTAGAATATTGTAAAAGTGTCATTCTTCTCAAGTTAGCAGACAATGTAAACACATTTTTTAACTTAAAGTGATTCTCAAGCTCATTTGGAAAAATAAACACGGGAGGTGACCAGTGATTTTTTTTTTTTAAGAAATGAGAGGAAATTTGCCCTACAAGATTCTAAAATATTAAAAAGGGCCTGGGTTTAATATAATGATGTAAAGGCATAAGCTTGAACAGACAAGTCAGTGGAACAGAAACAGACGCCAGTGTAAAAAGTGATGTGCTATATGATAGAGATCATCACAAAGAAAGAGTAAATAAAGGTGTAAAATAGTTGGCTAAATGTTTAGAGAAAAATAGAATCTCACATTATACCGTGGTCCTTCATAAATTCCAGATGGTCTAGAGAGTTAATTTTTTTTAAATGGAAACAAAAGAAATAGAAGAAAATATAAGTAACTATTTTTGTGATGATGAGTGATGCTAAGCATAAAAGCAGTAGAACACACATATATATACCAAGAGAATAAAGAATATATATATTTAACTAAAACTTTAAAGTCAGCATGTTTAAAACATACTTAAGTTGGCAAAACTATTTGCAACAATGATAAAATATCATATGATTAGTAGCTTATCCTTAATATATAAAGAGTTTTTATAAATCCATAAGAAAATCACCAACAGGAAAAAATGGAGAAAAAGAAATCCAAATGGCCAATAGATATATTAAAAAATAAGCCCAGCCTTACTAAGAATTTAGGAAATGCACGTTAAAATAAGACTTTATTTTCTATTAAATTGTTTGTTAAATGGACAGACACTCAGTAATTTGAGAGTCCCTGATGATAGGGAGAATTCAGAGAAGTGGCACTTTAGGAGATGACTAGAGGGAGGGCGTATTGGTACAATCTGGGACAAAGAGTAATTTAATAAGAGTAAGAGTAATTTGGTAATATATATTAAGAGCCTTCAGAATGTCATAACTGGGGGACTGATAGAAATATCCTGGATCTCGACTGAGGCAGTGGTTTCACACGTATACATAGCTGTCAAAACTTGTTGAATTGTATACTTTAAACCCATGTGTTTATTAAATCTAAGTTATTCCTTAGTTTCTTGATGGGGAAAAAAATGTCCATAGCCTTTGATCCAGTCATTCTAATTCTAGGAAAAAAATCAGACAGATGCATGAAAACTATTATAAGAATGTTCTTCACAGTGTTTACACTTGCCAAACAAAAACAGATTTAAGTATCCAAAGATAGGAGAATGGTTAAATAAATTTTCGTACATCAATTTGAAGAATATCATACACTAAACTATTAACATCATGCTTTCAAAAACATTTAATTACATAGGTGATTGCTCAAAATATGATGTGGCATGAAGTGAGGGAGAAAAGCATAGCAAAGAGTATTTACAATGTACCAATTTTATTAGAAAAACTATGTAAGCACAGGAATACAATCAAAGTGAAATATCTCAAAGTGTTCATGGTCACTAGTCATATTTCTGGGTGGTAGGATTACTAGCGATTTTTTTCCTTTATTTCCCAACTATTATATAATAAGCATGTGGAATTTTAAATTTTAGGAAAAGGTTATTAATTTTAGGAAAAAATTGAATGGTCAGATAAAAACTATATGTGAAAGAGAGAAGCAGAAGAAATGCCCACTCGATCGCTATGGCATTGGTCTGATCACACACAACTTCATCCCCTTCTCTCTCTTTCATGTTCTTTTCTGCACACGCAACAACACTGACGGAGCAAATGAAGAACATCCTTCTCTAGGGGCAGCTCAGATTCACGCGGATGGAATCCAGGGCCCAACTTTTTATCACTTCACCAGCCTCTCTCCCTAAATAATTCCAACCTCTTATCAGCAACTCTGAATTTCATCAAATTGCTTGCCAAATTCTAGCCAATGGCCTTTTAAAAATCCGCCTTTAATTACACACACACACAGACTCACACACACACACCCATTTTGGTGTATATAGAGGAGCTGTGACATGTGTGAAGGTTTCTAACCCCTAAATACTAAAATTCTATGACTCTGTACTTAACTCTATAATAGTCTTGAAATTTTTATCTTGCCGTATGAACTATTTCGTAAACACCATAAGGGCGGGAATTGGCTTCCTAGGCCTGAATCCTTGACCCATTTGGGACAACTATGGTGGTACTCAAGATGGTTTAATTACAGGAGGGTAGCTCTTAGATCTTTTCTATTGCAGCGTGGCCATCTTTAATCTGAAAACAAATTGACTTAACCCTGCAGTAGCTGACATGCCTTCCTCCCCACAAGTCATTGTAGCATTAAGATTAAATGTCAGTGTCATGGTTTAGCCAAAGCAGATGTGAACCATACAACCATTTTCATATTAGGGACTGAGGTTTAAATATGCATCCCTTATTGGTTTTTAATTGAGTGATTACAGACAGCACCTAATAAAGTCTTCATGCTGTGGTGTCTTGAGGTCATTGATTTATTAGGTTTGTAGGTGTGGACACTCCAAATTCTGCTCAACCTCCCTTACGTTCCATAGCATAGTTCTAAAGGAATGTTAAAATGACATTTGCCTGTTTACTTTTCCTCTTGACTGATGAGGATCCCTTCTGAGAGGTAAACACTAGCATCACTTAGGAGTGAAATTTAGGCTTCGTTGATATTTTTCAATAAAGTATATTTTTGAAACTCCTTCAAAATTAAGTGGCAAAAATAAAAGCCATGGACCTTTCTTTGGATACATATTAGCCATCACACCCCTTGATTGATATAAATTGATTCTGGGTTTTTATAAAAGTAATCGTTAATTGTACAAAAATGATGAGAGTCAGGGGATGTGGGAAAATGGAATGTGAAGGTGAATTGGTATGCCTCTTCTCCCACTTGACTTGGACGATTGTGTGACTGACTATCTGTCTCTTCCTAATTCTTTTCCACTTTGTTTAGAGTGTTTGTAAAGGCCCATATTCCAACACTAGTCCAGAAGCCAGAGCCAGGGCACAGCTGGACAGGTAGTTTAGCCGGGCTGGGACAGGAAGCACAAGCAACCCAAGCTCTGGGCACTTCAGGTGGCTGCAGCCTAGAGACCGATCAGGGAGGCAGCCCAGGGAAAGGTGATGGTGTTCGGAGGGGGATGGTAAGAGTGAGGACCACAGTCCAACATAGACCAGAAATCTCCATGGTTGGGTATGGGTTCCACGAATTGAGACTCAGCAGCCAGGAAACTTCTCCTTTCATCGTCAATGAAATCTCAGCTTCACATTGAGCTATAGGTCTTGTGCAGCCATATTCATGGAGAAACACCTACATTCAAGAATAGAGAACTCCAGAACTGCCTTCAGCCATACTGTGGTTAGCCCTGTGGAGGATTCAGCTGACCAGAAAAGACCTAGAAAGTCAGGCAGCCCCTCTGCACCCCTTGGGGGGCTTCCTCCAAGTAGTGGTGAGTATTGTGGAAAAAAAATAGGGAGGCCAACCCAGAAAAGGAAAGGACCTGGAAACAGGCCTGGTTTTTCTAACCAGTTCATGGGCATTTTGGGGTCCTTTGACCCATAATCTCAAACTGCTCTGCTTTATATTTCATTATTTGGTTAAATAGCATGTCATGCCATAAGAAAACAATTGTTTTTGGCCAAATGACATAACCCAAGGAATTAGGTGGAGAATCGAATGGCACAACTCCTGGCCTCAGCAGGGCCATTATCTATCCTTTGTATCTCAACCATTTCATTGTACTTCCCCCCACCCTAAACCATCCATTTATTATAGCAGTGGGTTGGGGAGAATTTCTAACAAATAAATTTTCGTACATCAATTTGAAGAATATCATACACTAAACTATTAACATCATACTTTCAAAAACATTTAATTACATAGGTGATTGCTCAAAATATGATGTGGCATGAAGTGAGGGAGAAAAGCATAGCAAAGAGTATTTACAATGTACCAATTTTATTAGAAAAACTATGTAAGCACAGGAATACAATCATATTTACTTTGTTTTCTTTTTTTTAAAGTGTTTCAGATGCTGCAGTCATGAATTGTTTTTTGAAAGCTTATTATTTGCCCAGCCCAGGCAAAAGGCAACGGAACATTAAATGGATAAAAAAGAGACAGTCCTACCCAGATGGAACTTTGGGGAGATAAAAATACGTAAAACATCCAAAATATATTTTTGACATTTAAAGCATTATATAATCAATTCTAGCTTGTGTGGCATTAATGAATAAGAAGCACTTTGAGAATTTTATGAAGCTGGTGAATATGTAGGTTGGAAAAGTCTATCTATAAATGTTCATGAATACAGCGCAGGCTGTGACTTTTACTTTCACTGAACCACCAGTTCTTAAACTTTTGAAGGAGCAGAGCATCTAGAAGTCTTGATGTCTGTAACTGCAGGAAGTATGATCTATCCATTAAGTTTCAATTAAATTTAAACTTAAATTCTTCTGTTTCAATTGGGAAGGTTCACATCTTTCTATTTTAGTGGCTGAATATTGATGTTCCAAGACAACATATTTTGAGAAGGATAATAGTAATAATTGCTGCTGCTGTTGTTATCTTTAACACTCATTGGGAACTTATTGTGTCCCAGGCACTTTTTAAGGCCCTTAGATGTATCATTTCGTTTAGTCCTAATAATAACCCCATTGTTATGCCCAGTTTACAGATAAGGAAACTGCCAACTTAGAGAGGATTCATAATTTTCGTGGGGGTCACTGAGCTGGTCTTTGGCAGAGCCAGCACTCAAAACCAGGTCTGAATAACTTCCAACACCACTGCCTCTTAACCACTCTTCTCTGCTGCCTCTCCATGTAAAGGGCAAAATGGAAACACGAAGCTCTGAGGGAGATGGGGTAGTTCATAAAACCTAGGATTCTAGGAAATTTTATTCTGCTAACTTCTTAAGAACCCAATGTTTCTGGAAAGCTTAAAAATTCCGTTGAGTGGATATTCATTGATATTCTAGATGTGTTACTTTGTTCTATTTTTTCTGGGAGAAAGAATTGAAGAGTTGAAATTACTTAAATTGACTGCTTTAACAAAGACCTTACAAAGACTCAATCTGGTTAACAGTAAAGTCATGTGTTTCAGCCATGTCAACAACTTTGGCTTTCATAGGATTTTAATGAATCGGGGAATGGAATTTAAGAAAGCAAACAATCCAAGGAAAACTGCTTATTTTTCTAAAATAGCAAAGCAAAAATGGGAATCCTTTCCAGTCTAGTTGTTGCCAATGTCTGTTGGAATCTTAAAAATTCCTAGAGTACATGCTTTATCATATAGAGGGAAAAAAAGGTGATTAATGAGCACTTCTTAAAAACTTTAGGGTCCTATCATCATTATTCTAGCTGTTTAGATAGAAAAACATTCTATGATGTATTTGCTGTTAAAATATAGAGTCAACATTCAGTCACATTCATTTCAAAGTTATTTATTGACGTAATCTACCAGAAATAAATATGGTTCCTAAGTAGTGAAATCAATTTAATATTAATTTGGTTTTGTTAGTCTGTTGAAAAGAATTATTGGCTTTCAAATATTTTCACAAAGCCCTTTGTTACTTATGAATATCATTGAGATGATATGATTAAAGACAATGAATATCAAAAAGCTTGAAAATACCCCATGCTGATGTTCAGGGTCATATTTTTTTCTCTTAAAATTCTATCATTCTTGTGTCCCTCAACTGAAGATTGGTTAAAGAAGATGTGGTATATACATACAATGGAATACTACTCAGCCATAAGAAAAGACACAATTGTCCCATTTGCAACAACATGGAAGGACCTAGAGGGTATTATGTTAAGTGAAATAAGCCAGAGAGAGAAGGCCAGACACTGCATGAACTCACTCATATATGGAATATAAGTGAACACACGGACAGAGAGAACTGATTGGTGGTTACCAAGGGGAAGGGGGGTGGGGGGGGCACAAGGGGTGAAGGGTTACATCCACAAGGTGACGGACAAAAATGTACAACTAAAACCCCACAGTGTTATAAACTAAGACATCAATAAAAAAAAAAAAAAAGAATAAAAAAAAAAATTCTATCATTCTTACTATCTGTTATGTTCATCTTTGTGTCTACAGACACAAGCTCATGTGTGTGTGTGGTTTTTCCATGGCAATTATAGAAATGACTTATTATTCACTGTCTGTTGCTATAGGTTAGAAGCTCAGATGTCAATTGATTTCAGCTATACTTATCGTAGTTAGGAAAAAATAGTCACTCATATATCTCTCTGACCAGGAGGTGAAGTAATGGTGTTATAAGGAATTAGAAACTAATTCCCTCAAAAACATTCTCAGTGGATACAGATTTCTGTTTGTGCTCAGTTGCAACTGTCAACTTATTGAAGAATCAGATCTAAATACCTCAGGAAATGCACAGAGGGCATGATGTCTAAAAGCCTTCAGGGATCATTGGTGTACTGTTCCTTCAAAGCATTCTGTCAAACAAAAAGTGCAGGAATTGGAGCTTATGTCTAGTGCCAATTTTGGACAGCCGGTCATGGCGGCCAGAAATGCAGGCACAGAGATTGTCAGGCTGAGCCCAGTGGTAATCACTGCCATGGACTTGAGACAGAGGGAATGGTGGCTTAAGTGCCACAATTTATCACCTGTGCCCAGGGTACCAGCAATGTTTAAGAGGGGGAGGGATTCCCTGCCCTACTCTTCCCCCATTCTCAGCATGCCCAGCAGCTCCCCACCCTCTGCTGCTCTGGCCTTTGTGGAGTAACAAGAGAAGGAGAGAAAGAGAAGTTGTTATGCTCCAGAGGGTTTTGCAACGTTCAGAAAAGGAGAGTGGGCTTAAATCTTTCCAAAGAAGAGCCAAAGAACTGTCACTTGCCTTCACTTCTAGCCAAGAAGTCAGGCCTTCATTTTATTGTTGCAAGTAAACCCACGAAGTGATGATTGTGTTAAGTAGCATCAAATTAGAATTTCATCTGTTTAGTAGAGAGGTGTAAAAGTTTTCAAGGCGGACATGTTAGTTCCTGTTAGTAGGTTCCACAACCTTTGATGTTCGACCATATCATCTCTTTGAGCTCATAGCTAAAGGAAGCTCATATGCATACTAGCGTAGTCTACAATCTCTTGTGATTCCAGATATTGTATCCATCTTACATGCTGGGGCCAAGGGGGACACTAATACTCAGTGGGAAAGCTAGTGACTTCATACAGGTCTTATTTTTAAAAACTGTGCCATTTTAGGTGACATTTAGTAGATTCATTTTATAATCTAAGAGAGTAACTTGGGCAGTAAAGATAAGAGAAAGGTGAAGCAGAACCACGCAGATGGCAGACTTAAAATAATCAGCCTGTTCCAAAGGAATGGAACCTCTGCTACTTTACATGATTCAGTTGGTCAGAAATGTCAATGATTTTCTCTTTTCTCCAAAGAGAAATGACAGGGAAGGAGGGATATTTTAAAACTGAACACAGGACTCCTAATTTCTCTGTATAAGGACCCACAGCCCACACAGAAGTTCAAGAGGTGTGTTAACGAGAGGACTCGGTCCCTTCAACTGAGCTGTGAGAATTGCAGACAGTCCAGCCAGCTTACCTCAGCATCGACCAAGTAAATAAATCATTTAGTAAAACCCATTAGAGAGTAAAGGTTTCTGGAAAGTCATAAATCAACCAGCCTGTCTATGTATGGTTTTGCCAGAACATAGCAGCGATTCAAAATTTTTAAAATATTTCTCTGTATATGATTTGAAGAAGAAGACTGGGACATACAAACTAGTTTCTATTATTATATCAAATGAGATTAAAATATGGTATGGATTTAATGCCAATTCACTTATTCAATGTTCTGCAGTTAAGTTGTTGTTTTTAGAACATCATGAAACTTCATTTCATGCCCCAGTAAAACTAAAGTGTAATGGGTTACAACTTTTCCATTTGTTGATTTTTCTCCTTCAAACATTTTTGCTTTTCCATCCTTTGAACAGATTTTTAAAGAATGTCTTGAATGTTGTTCAAATTATCCTTTTCTCCTGTCCCCTCCCCAACCTGTCTTTAAAACACATTTTCAAGTCGACCAATCCTGATGGAACGTAATGATACTGATGAGCAAGTTTTTGAAAACATTAGCACCTCTTTCTTGGCTGCTTCTGATCCACAACGTGGTCTTTCCAACATTGGTAGACTGTTTCTTTTTAATTACCTCGCATCTTATCTAAGAGGAGTGCTGGTGCACAACTAGACAATTTCAGGCTTGTGTCACATAAAAGTTTGCTGGCAATCTGTCCTCCCCCTTCCATCTAACATCACAGGTTTCTGCATCTTCTCACAGCCATTGGCCATGAATGTTCAGCTCAGGACACCCTCTAGCTGCCTTCATTATAGCCTGCTGTTGATCTAACCCCTATCACATGTCAATGCTCCTCCCCTTTTTTCTTTCATATGTCAGAAAATGGAAGAACTTAATTTTTCTCATGGGAAGGAGGTTAAATTTCTATTCTACCTTAATAAAAACACCCCTCCCCCATCATCTCTTTCTAAGAGCCACTGCTGCCCAATCATCTAAATATCTTCTCTTAGAAACTTGCAACTTCTATTTCCCACCATCTTTTACAGGCAAGTTCCAGTCACAAACACAAGTTTCTACCAGAATCCAACCTTTCAAAAACATATTGTGAAAAATTTTATCTTTTTTCTTCCCAGGTGACGTTTGTAAATTTTAATATGTCTGTAACATTTTTACAGTGTTTACATGTCCATATCAAACATTTACCACTGTTTTTAAGGTAGTAGCCATGGCACCCAGACTTTTTCCCCGCAGAAGGTCTTGGCATCTACTGATATTAGCTTGTCAATTTCAAACTTTCCTTAAGTAAACAATTGGATACCCCATATAGACTGACAGCTTGCAGCTTCATCTCATTGTTCTTTCTTAGGGTTTTGCTTAAAGCAAAAGCAATTTGGATATGTTTTTAGATATACACACTGACTTATAGAGCATGCAGCTGAAAATCTGATATCTAACAGGGAGAGAAGGAGGAGGAGATAGGGCTGTTAATTTACATCCTTCTAAGACCTGGTACTACCAGTGCGCTATGGGTTGTCCCGATAAAGTAAATGTAATTCTAAAGTAACATTGCAAACTCTCCGGTGGAATTGACAGCATCCTTGGAACTTCATTTCACACTTTCCTGACTTGGGAATGGTTATTTGGAGTAGCACCTCATATTAACCTAACTCCTTAATGCCTGGGCAAGAGGTTAAATATCTCACTTATCTACATGTTTGGCCTCCATGAACAGCTACTTCATTCGAAGCCCTTCGAGAGTTTATCAAACTCTCACCATGTTTAACATTCCAGGGAGAACATCCAGGTTGCTGGTTGTTGAGACTCACCATTGATTCACTCAGCAAGGCTGATCATTGTGATAATTTTGTGTTAAAACAATAACAACAACAATGAAATAGACTATATTCTGTTAAAGCAAATGTATCTAGAATGAACTATAAAAAAGAAAAAACTAGGTTCTGTGGTAGCCTGTATGAGTACCCAGTACATAGAATCCAAGAATGAGGAATTAAATTAATTAATTAAATTAATCACTGTCATTACAGTCATCATATGGTATCATTTACTAAGAATTTCTTGTGCACTGAATGTTTTACAAGCAACCATATTCCCATGTTAAGTGCAGTGCTCTAGAACTTTCTATTCTCACGGGCGCTAGATACAGGATCTTCAAAAGCCTTGCTCATTTTAAAGATTTAGTAGGTTAGGTTCTAGTTAGATTGATGTTGTGTAACATTAAAGAAAATGTCTCAAAATTTAGGAAAATTGCATTACACAGATTCAGGATCTTTGACAAAAGAAAGTAAATGATATCTTAAAACTGTCAGAATTGAAGACCTTATCAGCTATGAGAATAAAATCCACCACTCAATGTCTAAAGATGCCATTTGTCTTAGGGAGACAATTAAAAAGGCACATAATCACTCATGAACAAGGATATTTATCTCACATTACTTAAAGTCATGGAAATTGAAAACAGCTCAATTATCTAACGGTAGCAAACTGGTTGTATGATCTATAAGGTATCCATAAAATGGAGCACATAAAAACACATTGCAAAATATGACTTGAAATAATTAATGCTATAGGCAAATGCTTGTGATCAGTTAAGTTTTAAAAGAGTATAAAACTAAATAAATGGTATAGCAGAGCTCTATTTTATAATTCACGTAGATAAATAAGGAAAAGACTAGAAGGAAATATATTACTACAGTAATAAATGTGGCTTGATTTAAAGTCATTTCATTTTCTTAATCTTTTTCCAAAAACTTTACCATCTATATATTTGCACATGTGTGTATGTCATAAACACAAGTGTGTATGTATATATGATATGTTTATATATGTACATCATAACCAGAAAAATGAATTTTTAAGTTGTACATTACTTTTCTAGGAATTAAGATTTAAAGCTAAAAGCTTATAAACTGTCCAAGAGCTTTACTTTAATCCTGTACATAACTAGATAGGTAGCTTGATCTATGTGAAACCCTGGAGAGAGAAAATGATAGAGCAACATGGAAAAAAAATTAAGACAACAAACTGCCCTGTGGTCATGTCACCAGCTGTGGAGTGTCCACAGTGACTGGATGTCAGCAATTGGCTTCAACATCATCAGGGCTAGATTTAAATGATGCAGTGTGATTCCAAGAGAGGGCCTCTTCCCTGTCAAAGGAGGAGGGTGTGTGTGTGTGTGTGTGCGCGCGCGGATGTGTGTGTGTGTGTGTGTGTGTGTGTGTGTGTGTGTAAAAGACAAGTAGCCTAGGCCTGCTAACCCTATACAGACTTTGAGGAATAGAAAGAAGAAGAATCTTGCATATAAAGTAAAAGCAGAGCCTATGAGCTTGCCTGATGCCAAAAGAATTTGGACAGAACTACTGCGTGAGTGTTTCTCTTGATCGTTTTTGTTCAAAGAAATCCATTTGATCAGGATGTCATCAGTCACTGATAAGGGCCTCCATAATATGATTCCAATTAAAGTAACAAAAGCATGAAAAATAACAAAAACATTTCTGAATAATGATTTCAAATAAAAATATATTTCCAAAAGAGAGAGATTGTATCAATAATGCCAAGTTTTCCAATAAGGTTTTTTTTCAGTAGATGTTTATAAACAGAAATGTTTGGTTCATTTGTTGCTGTGAAAATAAACCCCCGTGAGTGCAGTTCTTGAGCTAAGGCAGTATTGTGATGGCAGAACGCTCTGTTGGGGAGAGCATGTGTGTGGAATTAGGGTGGTATATACTTTCAAAGAAATAGATCGGCTTTTGATGATTTGGGTCATGATGCCAAAGTTGGGGAGAAAAGAAACAGGAGCAAATTGCCCTGTGACCTGTGAACCAGGGCAGCACGGAGGGTGGGGGAGCTGGAGCTGGCTGACCCGGTGGGCGCTGAGGCGGCCCCGTGGCTGATTAGTCACAGCGCTCGAGCGTCTCCACAGCAGAGGATGAGCTCCGTCTCCTCTTCCAGCCCTGACGTGTTTAATTCTAAGCTTTAGGATCTGAGTGTTTGCACAGATCCTGCATCCGAATCAGCTGGGATGCTCATCAAAAGCGCAGGTTCAAGGGCCCCGCCTTAGAACCCCTGCAGCACCATCTCTGCAGGTGTCGGCCCCCAGGTGATTCATTGCACGTTAAGTTTGTCCGGCAAAGTGTTCACCTGGCCCTACAGAAGGACACAAAGGTCGCCCTCAACACCCACCCCTTTTTGGCCCTGGTCCCCTACTCATCCCTCCTCTGATGCTCTGCTGTGAGAGAAGCCCCTCCCGGCCCACAGAGAAGCATGGATTTTCAATTGCCTGGAAACTTATTGGAAGTTTGTATATTTGTGTCTCTCTTTATTGTTTACTTTTCCTCCTCAGGGAAAGAGCCTGTATTTTCAGCCGTTCTCTTATGCCCTGGAATCACGCTTTGTGCTCAGTAGGTGCTCAATGCAGGATGAATGAGCAAATGGAGACCAGGCAAGAAAATAAGTCATGACCGCCACCACTGCCCCCCGCCCCCAGCAATTTGGACAGACTCTGAGGATAAGTAGGGTAGAGCTGGATCTTCCAGGCAAATAACCTGGAAGCCCCTCGGGTGGGCCTCCCTCATCTCAGGATTTGATGGGGTTAGAACCTGCCTGTGCAAAGTTTCTGGAAATGCATGCCTCCTTGCAGGGCTGGTGCCAGCTTCCTTCCCAAAGGGGGCCAGTGCCCTGGCCTTTATGGGCCCTCCGTGACCCACCCGACACAGGCCAATTACTTTTCTTCCTGGTTCCTTTTGTTGTGCTCCTGCTTCCAAAATTCAAACCAAATTGGAAACATTATAAAGGCTTCACTCTCTTGCATCAAAGGAGCCTAGCACTTACAGCCATTTAAAAAAAAAAGATAAAGTAAATCATGTAACTTTCACTTGCCTACATAGAGAAAAGGTTCTCTTGAAATTCAAAGGGACCTCGATTTATTTTTTTAATTGTTTATATTTCCAGATCTGAAAAGAAGATTGCTAAAAAAGAGAAAAAAAATCCCTCTGTTTACTTTACCAACCCCAAGCCCTGAGTCGGCTATGAAGTGCTTTTTGTAGTTTTCTCTTCTAATGGCCATACCTCCAAGAAGCTGGTCTTAACATGCCATCGATCATCCGAGTGGCAAATCAAACGCTGACTCTTTCAGCCCAGCACACCACTGTGAGCCACAGTGACACACATTCATTTCCGGTGGAGGCAGCTGTGGGGAGTCGCCTGTGTTTGAACTGTATGGCCTCCCTGTATAATTCAGGAAATGAGTTTATGCTATCTGCGACAAGCATCGTGCTCACATGGTTTCCGGAGCAGCCAGCAGGGTGTGGGGCTTCTCAGGAGTGGCCCTGGGATGTGTAACCACCATGCTGTCCTCTCACTCACTAATACCCAGCCCTACTCCACATGACTGTGACTTTCATCACACCTGTCACCTGAGAGAGGATGCCTCATCCCTTGTGTGCTGGAAATTTCTGGATGTAATCTACCCTGAGATGAGTAAACGACAGGTTTTTGGACAGAGCACTTCTTAAAACAGCAGGGTCTCTTGGTTGATCACCACTCAGCGCCCCTGAAGCTGAAGAATTGATACCTATCTTTGGACGATGCATATTTTTTTTTTTTGGTGGTAAAATCTGGCCCCACTCCTGGTTGTTATTCAACTTGTATTCATTTCTTGCACATAATCTCTGCTGGACCAGGTTCAAACAAGCCCAGATTGTTGGGGAAAGGGGGGCTCTGGTCAGTATGGAGTGTGCATTCTCTTAGATCAAGGGACGAAATGCCAAAACCAGCCCAGCATCAGAATAGACTGCAAGCTGGTGGTACGGTTTTGTTATTTTGCATATGGTTAACCATCTTGGAGGTCATAAAGCGAGGCCTCTGTCCTCTGGTGCAGCAGCTGGGTTTACACAGTATTTCCAGATTGTTTATTTTGGCCTGGAGCCAGGGCTACATCGTTTTTCCATTATGCTTGTTTGACAGATGAAGAGAGGTGGGAAGGGGGACTTCATGGGGCAGGCCTGTGATTTCCTTTTTATTTACATTAAAGGGACTTTTAAGAGTTCTGAAGATTATAAACCAGTCCAAACATAATGTCACTGCGGCAGAGGTAGAAAGAGCCACCGCTTTTGCAAAAATGTCCAGATCTTGAGCAGTACAGCAAAATTCGTTCGTGATTGTCACTGCTCAATCTTGCATACAAACAGGTTACTGGTAAATGATGTTTACCACCACATTCAAAAGTTAGACTCCCAATGTTTGCTCATAAATGCCTTGGGAAGAGCAATGAGCTGAGGAGCCAGGGCCTGCGTGCCTTCCATTGGCATATGCATTCCTTGCAGATGGGCATTCTTGGTGCTGAGTGGAGGTGTGTTCCCAAGGGCACTGAAGCCCTTCTCCTTTGCAGTCCTTTCCCTGAGACCCCAGCTTTCTGAAGATATTCCCAATGGCCTGGCCTAAGTTCTTCCACCAGGGAACATTCCAGGATGGCCGAAGAGCCACAGTTTAAATTACAGCCACAGCAAAGCCCTTTCCCCTTGGGTCAAGCACATGTGATCTGAATGAATGTGTTACTTCTAAAGGAAACATTTTCTTTTGCTAATGGAGAAATAGCATTAAAATGTACCAAAAATGATGGCAAATTAAGTCATTGAACAGCATTAATGGGTCACACAGATATCTTTTTGCCCCAACAATGTTTGCATTTCTTTAGTTAATGGCCGTCGTAAATAATACCTGTAACATAAATTCACTAGCAACAAGGTCGCAGTGTATAGTATGTCTTCTATGTGGGTATTTGTGCTTGTGGCAAATGTCCCTTATCGCAGTATTTCTTAAGCTTTGCTAAGTATGTGTAAGCGATCTGTCACCATAACATAGTGTTCTCCAATGAAGTGGCTAAGAAAAGCAAATACCGCTACCTCTCCAGGGCAACCTGGGATCCTAAACTCCTGTATCCACCTAGCCTAAAGAAATTTGATTTCTAGAAATGGAAAGTTTGCTCAGGAAGGACCCTCAACTAAGGAAAGAATTCAGCAAAAACAACATACATATGTATAGACAACACCAAAAGTTGCCCTTTGGGTTAATCCAGTCTTACAGATGGATTTAACATACAGGCTTCAAATCAACAAACCTTTATTGAGGGTCGTTATGCACCAGGCATGGAGCTGGGTGCTGGGGAGCTACAAATGAATAAGACACAGTCCCTTTCAGTGTGAAAACATTTTTGCTGGCTTGCAAGTTTTTCAGCAGATCCTCCCAGTCTTACCAAAGCATTCCCCTTGACTTAGAACACTCACACTCTTCTTCTCAGCCGACCCCCTTCATGCCAGAATACACACAGGGCAGGCAGAAGTGGGTGGTTATAGATTTCCACTCAATTTGGAAATTAACGGCAAGTGTTGTTGGAGAATGGTGCTAGACTGGGACTCAGAGCACCAGGTTTCTAGTCTCAGGACTGTCACTTACTGGCCATACAACCTTGAGCCAGCCTGTGACCTCTCAGGCCCTCAGGATCTGTAGGTAAATGGGCTGCCGTGAGGATCATGCAAGGTAATGAGGGGCTTTGGGTAAACACATTAATCCACGGAGCTCTTGCTAATGAAGGGGATCCTATTCTGATGGACCAGGAGGAGAAAGGGGGTTGAGCTGTTTATACCACTATCTGTAGAGCTTTAATAATGCAGAAAGCTGGCACAACTCAGTAGTCTCTCTCAGACCTCACTATAGTCTTGGTTTTTTCTCTACCAGCATTGGATGACCAAGTACAGATTTTTATGTTATTGAGGTTTGGCAATATAAAAAGGATCCCCATTCAGGGCCACAACGTCTCTGCCACTGCTCCTCAGGGAGTGTTCAGAGTCTGGGAACCTAGAAGCCTGGAAGTCTGTCCCCACACAGTCCTGACTCTATGGCCAACTTTGGTCATGTCTATAAGGAAAAGCAATCTTTATTTTGCTATTCAAATAGAAAGGTCAGAGGTTGGTTTTTGTTTGTTTGTTTTCCCTTCTGATCATTTCACAGCTCAAAACCAGTGACAACCCTGAGGAAATTTTCCGCGATTATCACGAAAATAATTAAGGGGATTCTACTGCCAATCTCTAAAGATAAATAGGAAAAATGAAAAAACTCAAAAGCATTCTGAAACTACAGCTTCTCTTTTGCCAAAATGTATTTATTAATTAAAGGACAGGGCCAGCACTATCATTCCAAAAAGACAACTGAACCACAAAGCTAAACACTGGAATTTAGAGAGCCCAATAGGAGCTGAAAAATCCCAGATAGGAAGGGGGACCCAGCTTTCATGGGTCTCTTGGGAATTTTCTATTAAGCACATTTAGATATTGCCTCTGTCCCCACTTGGCCATGTCTGCACCTCACAGGCACAGCTAAGCCTTCTTCGGGTCTGACAACACCCTCTTCCCTCTGTTGGTTTCTGTCATTCACTCAAAGAGCATGTACAGAGGGTGCTGTGTTTCCCCAGGTGCTGAGCTGTGCAAGTACAGAGATAAATGCGTGTCACCCGTATCCTGAGAATTCTCAGCAGAACAAACTCCGTTAGGAGAACAGCTACTTGACACTGGTGGGGATGTTAGGAAAAAAAATCCAGGGAAAATTTTTCAGAGGTTTGATAGTGCCTCAGAGGCCTCCTAAAAGTTTTCCATGTTTTGGTTGAAACACATACACACACACATGCAAACCTACCCTAGACTCTCAGACTTGCACACACAGCAGAACTGCATGGTCAAATAGTAAATGGTAGTTATGGAAGACCCAGATCCCTGCAGAGTATTTAAGTCAAGCCCATTAGGCGTGGTCCCTCCACTAGGGATTTCTGGCCAATGACAGGAAATGTTGAGGCCGTCAAACCAACCACAGTGAAAAGCCCTATCTGCCCCCGTGGTGACCAGGCCCATGAGGAGGGACTCTCTCCTTTCCCTGTGAGCCCCATTCACCCATAAGCAACAGGAAGTGTTAAGAGTTTGGGCTCAGTTGGCACACTGTCCTAGACCCAACTTCTGGCTTCTCCACCTCCCAGCTGTGTGACTTGGGAAAGTTACTAAATTCCAGTTTCACATCTGTAAAATGGTGACATTGAGAGAGCCTACCTCATTGGGGGTTTTGTAAGGATTAAATGCATGTTAGAGATCTCACAGTCTTTGCAATGAGAAAGCTCTCAAACATGCCTATTGGTGATGATGATGATGTTCCGTTCACTGCTTATAACTCCTGTGCTTGGTGCAGAAAAGTTATTCAAATAAATATTTGCAGAAAAAAAGGAAGGAAGGTGACATTGGCCACATAAATGAGGCCTAATTGAAGCCTTAATTTTGACGCAAAGCACTTGCCTCCTAGATTTATGAAACCCAGAATTCCAAACCTTTAAAGCAGAAGCATAAAACTCAAATTTCTATAGAAGCCAAGCAGGTAACATAATAGAATGAACTGGCATTTAGGGTCTGAGACAGAATGGAGCGCACTGGCCTCTCACAGGGGGGCAGCCGTACTCTGCTCCAGAAGAATATTGCCTCACTTTGAGAGAAGCCAGAAATCCAGATTTCCATGTGCTGTAGACCAAGTCTCAGAACAACTAAGTCAATTTCTTTTTTTGTGTGTGTGTGAGGAAGACCAGCCCTGAGCTAACATCTGTAGCTAATCCTCCTCTTTTTTGCTGAGGAAGACCGGCCCTGGGCTAACGTCCGTGCCCATCTTCCTCCACTTTATATGGGACGCCACCATGGCACGGCTGACAAGCAGTGCATCGGCGGGCGCCTGGGATCTGAACCCGCGAAACCCGGGCTGCCAAGCGCGAACTAAAACGCTGCGCCACTGGGCTGACCCTTAAGTCAATTTCTGAAAAAATTCCCCACGGGCCAAATAACACATAGCCGGCCAGTCAGGTCTCAAGCTGACTGTTTGCCATCCCTGCCATAATGGAAGGAGTTCTGTATTTTTCTCTTCCTTTTGAAATGTTCACCAGTGGGCCCAAGAGACATGAGCCCCTTGAAGTCATTTCTCAGTCCCTGCTTTTCAAAGGATGCTTGTGGGGTTAGGTTCACTTCTTGATGGTTATGTTCTATACTATCTGAGCACCTAATGAGGGCTACTTCACTTCCCAAAGGATGCTAGTAATAAGCATAGATTTTTAAAGCATGATTTTTTGTGGCTGAAGTAACAACAGTCTCCCCCAAATCCTAACAACTTCCTCTAGAACTGCTATTCTGGCAATCTGGAGAGAGGCTGATTCCATAGTTCACGTAGCTTTGTTTTGTTTGGAAGGAAAGTCTGGCATTTTCCAAAAATGTGGAACACTTAGCAATGGAATGACTTTTCCATAGCACTGATTATTATACGGCAAGACACTTAACCATATGTCTTTGAAATGTGACTTTAAAAATTCTCTACTAACGATAGAAGGCAAACTGCCCTCTAGTCTTTCCACGCAAAGGTGATCATTTTCTACAGGCTCACCAAAGCTTCGCTGGTTATGGCCCAGTACTTAGTTAGGAGAAATCTCAACACAAAAGGAGACCTGGGCTCAAATTCCCACTCAGTCGCTTACTTACTGGCTGTGTGACCTTGGGCAAGTCATTTAATCTCCCAGAGCTTATATTTCCCCATCTGCAAAAAAGGATTCAGGGCACCTCACAGGGTTATTAGGAATATTAAATAAAACAACATACATATAGGCATAATCCAAACCCATAACAGGTGTTTGCTGTCAATGTTGATTGAATCTGAATCTCTGCTTCTCCTGTCACAAAATAACACTCCCATTTCTGACCATGACATAACCCTCTGGCAATGTCATTAACCTTCCTATTAAATTTGGCAGCTCTGTGGAAAACAAAAAGACAAAAAAAAAACTATAATCATTTCATATAAACTTTTGGTTTTGTGTGCACAGTGGTGAAAACTAAAAGGGTGGAGGTTGGATGATACCACCCGGCGAGTAAGGAAGGGAGAAGAGAAGGAAGCTAAAGCAGAACGCTGGGAGCACTGACATTTAAAGGACAGGCAGGGGAAGAGGACTGGGTGTCGAGAACTGAAGGGAGCAATCAGAAGGAGACCAGGACAACCAGGGAAGTGCTGTTATAGACGCCACAGAAAGAGAGGGTTTCAAGATGGAATGTGTGGCCAACAGTGTTGTGGGGTCATGCTAAGAAGTCATGGAAGGCTTGAGAAATGCCCACTGAGTTATCAACAGGGAAGCAAGAGTAATTTGAGTGGAACGTTGAGGGGACATAAACCAGATTTCAATGAGTTCTGTGTGTAAGTTGAAAATTTGGTGATAGCAAATTTAGACAACTCTTCAAGAAGTTTGGCTGTGATGGAGAGGAGAAAGAGAAGATAAAAGATGGAGGAGGACATGAGACAAGGGTTTTCTTTAAGGGAGAGACTTGAGCACATGTAAATTTTGGTGGGAAGGAACCAGTTGAGAAGAAGAGGTTGACGATGAAGAAGAGAGAAGGTAGATAGCATGAGAATGAGACAGAGAGAGAAGGGATAGATGGATGAAGCAAGAATTGGATAGTAATGCAAAACTGGAGTTTAGTAAAAAACTTTCCCTTCCTTTTACCCTAAAAGTCTGTCCTATCTGTAGAGTTTTCTAGCAAACACAGGACTCCATCTCCTAGTGTTTGTTCTGACTGGGACTAACAAATAGCCAAAACATTTTCATCAGGATAGTGAGGTGATGTGTAATTAAAATTTGGTTGGAAAGACCACTTGGGATCTTCTCAAATATAAATCTTATTAGAGATCTCTCATTACCTTACAAAATTTGGATAAAATAAGTCAACGTGAAGGGATCTGAGTGGGGTCTTCTGAGGTAAGTTGATGGAGAGCACTACAAAGTTCAGACACTGCTCATTGAAAGGTTGACTTATCCCAAACTCTGTAGATCTCAGGTCAATTGATGACTGGGTTTCTGAATAATGTTTCCTACTAGAAACACATAATTACGAGTTCAGACTAAATAAAGCACCCAGGAAAAGGTTTCCTGGAACTGAGAAGCTCCAAATAGTGATGATTATATTGGTTTTCATCATTGACTCTATGGGTGTTGGCCTTCTGATTGGACCCAGAGATGGCCTCGTCCAATTTTTTTTAAGTCAACATTCTCCTTCCTCTGAATTATAATCCCATTAGACATTCCCACTAAAATGCTTGCTTGTTTTCTGCCAAATCTACTACAAGTCTGGGCTCCCTGGTTGACTTGAGGAGTAGTAGACTCTAGACCCAGCTGTTGGCCACCATTATGCTCTGTCGCCTTGTTGAGAAATGTGTGAGGAACAATGACCAGGTCGCTGACCTTTCTGCAGCTAGAAACAATACAGGAAAAGTACGGCAGTTGACTATCGTGTAGACTCTCCTGCCTCTGCCACTTTCCAGCTGTATGACCTTGAACAAGTGAGAGTCTTCCTCCTCCTCAGTTTCTTCATCTACAATGTGGTTCTTCCACTGAGGGGTTATTGTGAGGATTAAATATGATTATGTGTATAAGTGCCTAGTTTAAGTCATCTTATGCTTGGTACACTTTAATCCTCACTAAATGTAGCTGTTACTATAAAAATACACCACAAGGGATCAGGCTCAGCTGGGACTGTCACCATCTCTTGACAAATCAGTTAACTAATGATGTAAATATGTCCTGGTTCTTTTCACTTGTGCTTGAACGACATAGTGTCACTTTTGACAGAGCTGGTTACCTGCTCTGCCCACCCTCCAGCTCTCCCATCCCCAGCCATAGAGAAAAACATACAGGGAAGAGAGTTTTATTGTCATGAACTAGGAGTAGCTTTATAGCAATTAACCCAGTTACCTAATTGTAATCAAAGAGGGACACATATAAATCCATCATTCTATCATTTTTTAAAATCTTTCCCAAATTTTACTGGCTTGATGTTAATAACCCTTTACAGCAAGTCAATTCAATCCATTATATAGACCAACATTTTGCATCCAGTTTATCTTGAAGATTAGTTTAGGAAGTTACCTTGCTCTAGGTTAAAAATTCAATGGATACTTTTCTCGGATGGTTTTGTGGTCAGTGATTACACTTGCTGTATGTTATTTTTAGGAAAATAGTGTTTAACCTTAAAGAGCTTGGAGGCCCTGTAGTAAAGAAGATCCCAAATTACTTCTTTACAAAGGTCTAGGCTCCCCTATGCTTGCTCCCTTGGGTCTTCTTCTAAAACAAGGTAGGGTGGCCTTCTCTTTAAGTTCCAGGCACTGTTAAGCCCCTCCCCTTTCATAAGATGTAAATCCAAGTCCTCCTCTCTTTGCTGTTGCAACGACTCTACACCTGACCAGCACACAAAATAACTAGCTCCAGTATTTGTCAATTATACGGTGGCTAATACTTATTAGAAGAAACAAGACACATGAAAGATTGTTGAAGGAAATGCAGTTTATTGATTTCTCGAAATCAGGAGTTCTTAGCAGATCCATAAGTGTCTAAAATATTCATAGATGGGCTTCTGGAAATCAGTATACCCTCCCCATCTTCCTGAACATGAGCTTTAGTCAGGTTTTCAGAAGGGTTAAGAACCTCTACTCTGGATTTTCTGTAGTGTATTCTCTGATCAAGCCAGACTGTGGACAGACAGATGGAGATCCAAATGTTAGCTTTATTATCAATTCAAGCTAGGTGGGAGAATGCAGCTTAGGTGTGAGGAGAAATGCACTGGTAATATACCATCCTGAGTTAGACAAACTTGCTCACCGAGTCACAGGCATGGCTGGAAGCCCTCGCCCTCCTCTGCAGGAGGACGTGCAGTCTCTGCAGAGAGGCACAGTCTCCCCAGAGGGGAGATGCTTGTCAACCCCTTCTCCCAAGTGCATCATCCGAGAAACACTTCTGACCCTGGTACCTGGGCTACTTCCCTGAAAGAGGGGCTGGGCAGGAAGCAGTACTCCCACTACTGTAGGGAGATCCTTCCATATGGGGAGGGGAAACCATTACCCCCAATGGTGACTTCTCTCCTTTTTTCTTTCCTACTTCATTCTCCCTTTGCCCAGTTTCTTTAACTATTTAGCTAATTGCAGCATATATATTTCTGCAAAGTTCTTTACATTCTTTTTGGAATGGGTTGGGTCAGATAATTTAACTAAAGAATTTATTTTAAAATCACAGGAATCCTAATATTTTTTGGTATGAGATAACAAAACTCCATACAATTCGGAGTGCTTCAAGAGGAAGGGACTGTAGGAATCTGGAAATGAGTAATTCACTTTTCTCATGCTTCTCAGTGTTTAACTTAAAACTCCTTGTGCCTTGTTGGTCTTTAATACTAATTTTTTAAACTTTGTGTTTAAAAACCCAAAGGGATATCTATACTTGAAGCCCATTAACATGTCTCACCTCAGATGAGCTGTAGTTAATATCTGCAGAGAAGACAGAGGTTATAAAATGTTCTACCATGAACCCATTTTACAGGAGACTATGCCAAGTTCTTGAACCAAAATTCTAGAACTGATATATCCGAATGTGTATTATGCCTTTCAGAGACTCAGTCTGAAAGGCAATAAATACCCTTATTTCAATGAGGCTGTTACTACTCAGAGAATTGTTTTAATTCCTGCTTTAGAATTGCTACTGGAGACTTCAGAAAATGTCCCAAATACCCTCAAAAATGACAAGTCTATGTCTTGTTGAGTGAATCTGATTTTGGAAAGAGCCATTTGGAGCTATATTCAGTAAATAAGGTACCTATTCAAATTTGGTGACAGAAGTTTTAGTTAAAAATAAGATGATAAAAGAAAATATCATGGCAAATCTTCATAATCTTGGGTTTGGTCATTACCAAACTATGTTAACTATGACACCAAAAGTACAGGTAACAAAAGAAAAAATAGATAAATTGGTCTTCATTAAAATTTAAAAACTTCATTCATCAAAGAAAACTTTCGACAGTGAAAAGACAACCTACAGAATGTGAGAAAATATTTGCAAATCATATACCTGATATATATGCAGAATATCCAGAATATATAAAGAACTCCTGCAACTCAACAATGAAACAATCCAATTCAAAAGTAGTCAAAGGACTTGAATAGACATTTCGCCAAAGAAGATATACAAATGGCCAACAAGCACATGAAAAGATGCTCTGCATCATTAGTCACGAGTGAAATGGAAATCAAAACCACAATGAGATGCCACGTCACACTTACTAGGATGGCTCTAATTTTTAAATAAAGGAAAATAACAATTGTAGAAGAGGATTTGGAGAAATTGGAGCCTTCGTACATACATTGCTGGCAGAAATGTAAAGTGTTTCAGCCACTGAGAGAAACAGTTTTGTGGTCCCTCAAGGAGTTAAACAGAATTACCATATGAGCCAGCAATCCCACTCCTAGGTATATATCCAAAAGAATTGAAAACAGGGACTCAAATAGATACTTGTTCACAAATGTTCATAGCAGCACTCTTCACAATAGCCAAAAAGTATAAACAACCCAAGTGTCCATCAGTGGGTAAATTGATAAACAAATTGTGGTATATCCATACAATGGAATATTATTCAGCCATAAAAAGCAATGAAGTACTGCTACATATACAGTATGGATGAACCTTGAAAATATTATGCTAGGTGAAAAAAGCCAGACACAAAAGGAAAATATTGTATGATTCCACTTATATGAAGTAGCTAGAATAGGCAAATTCGTAGACAGAAAGTAGATTAGAGGTTACCTGGGGAGGGGTGGGTAGAGGGGGGGACATAGGGAGTTATTGTTTAATGGGTGCAGAGCAATGAAAGAATTTTGGAGATAGTAGTGATGGTTGCACGACACTGTGAATGTAATTAATGCCACTGAAATGTGCACTTTAAAATGGTTAAAATTTTATGATATATATGACATTTTTATGTTATTAAGCATAAATATATAATATACATACCATTGTTATTAATCAGTAATATAAAATTAATATAAAAATGAGCAGATTTTAGTTATAATTGACCACAATAAAAAAATAACCATTCAAAAGTTCCAACAGTTAAAATTGTATTTAAGGAATCTCAGTCCTTCCGTTATTTTTCTTGACAAATGCCTTGCTGAAATAGTAGAATGCAAATGGATTTTGTATCAGATTAAACTATCAATGATAGACATCAATATTTTAAAAGAAATAAAGATGATTAGAACGTGGCGAGATCTTTTTTCTGTGCTTCCTTCTGAAAGTAAATCCTTTTACGGAAATAAAAGAAAAGCACGTAGATTTCGCTGTTCAAAAGAACGCGTGACTTATAGTTAATTGAATTGTGGTCAAATTGCATAGTTCACATTCCATGAAAAGAATGTTAGGTAGTTTATGTTTAGTCAACTAATGTTGATATTAACACCTAGAATATGGTGAAATCTTTCCAGACATTGTTGGGAATCCCTTTTTCCCTTCTATTCCTTGGATGCTGAGTTTCTTTCTTTGGTAGCTGCCCATATTGTACAGGTCATAGAGGCCTCACCATTATTCCTTTTAAGTGAAAACATTACAGACGCTTGCTCATGTGCAATCCCGGTTCTTTTCCAGAGCATAGGAAACTTGGAAATATGACTGTGACCGTGAAGAAGACTGTCCCCTCTCCTGAGGCCGTGCAGATTCTCTACCAGCGAATGAGATATGAATATGAGTTCTACCACTACGTCAAAGAACAATTCCACCTGCTGAAGCGCAAGTTCGGACTGAAGTCTCACGTCAGCAAGCCCCCTCTGAGACCCCAGTTCTTTATTCCAACTCCACTGGAAACCGAGGAGCCAATTGATGATGAAGAACAAGATGACGAGAAGTGGCTAGAAGATATTTATAAGAGGTGATGCCAGCACTGTGTTGCCTCCAATGGCTTTATCTCCCTTTTCCACAAAGTTTTTTTGTTTGGGGAAGAAAACTCCTTAAGGGACTAAGTTAATGCTCGGTTGCATTAAAAAGAACAAAACATTCCCACATGTTGGGGTCATTGGGAGATGCCCGGTTTTGCGGGTTTTATTTGTTTAATTTTATTCTGTGTTTTTTCTGGCTCCTTGGGTCCTTCCCAGCTACACAGATGGTTCCATCACAAGGCATCTCATCATAAAATGGCTCTTTCCCCTCTAGTATAATGAGAGAAGGGGGAGAAATATGGTCCATAGCCCAATAACTTATGATTTGTAAGGTGACTTGTAAAAATATTACCTCAGTGGTAGGAAACATCCAGACTTGTATATTTTGGTAGAAATACAAAACCACTTCAGAGATCAGGGAATCCATTCTGGAAGGATCTAAGAGGAGAAGGTAAGACAGATAAGGACATCAAAAGGAAGGATGTCCCTGGGTGAGTGGTTTCTACCCACATGGGTAGAATTCTGCCTCTGGTCCATCTCAGGAGACATTTTCACCAAGAGCAGCATACTTATCTCTGAAAGAACAAGTCAGCTTGGGCCACACCCTCAACCAGTCCAGAGCCTTGAGTACCTTTCAAGGTCAAAGTGCATGGCCAACTCCATTGAGACATTCCATTTCCAAGCACCATTCTGACAGATATCAAAGTAGCATAGCAGGGAAATAAAATGGTTTGCTGTGTAAGGAAGAGTGTAGACAAGACAGATCATCTCTGGAGGTCATGTGACACCAGAAAAATGTGTTCTTTGCACCCAATATGAAACATCTCTCTCCCCAGCATTGCTTTAGCTGGAAACCCAGAAACCCATTTAGTTCTGGCATTTGACTCCTGTGGCAGAAGTTCTAAACCTGACCACAGGCAATGCATAATTTATCAGGCACATCCCTAGCCAAGTGGGTCCCACAGTACCTGGTATCTTTCACCTTCTGGTCCCTTAAGAGGTACCTGTTTTTGATAAAAAGGGGTACTGAGTTCTGTGCAGATAGCAGTGGAACTACAGTCCCATTTACTATGGAAACAGCTTGCTCCAAGAACCCTTGCTAGGACATCAAGAAGAGAAGAAGCAAGAGCCTCTGGGTAAGAGACTACTTACCCAGCTTTATGAGTAGGTGTCTTCCCCCAGAGTGATCCGAGTAGATGTTGGGCAGTTCCATTGCTCCAAAATATCTCTTCTCCCCATCCCACTCCCAACGTCTTTCACCTACCCATGATGCCTTGGTTCTTTGGATTCTGAAATGTTTCCATCTCTAACAGCCAGGCCACCCCTGAAAATACATGTAGTCCTAGGTGGATAATATACAGCCAGCTGAGAAGCAAGGGTACAGGTGGTGGTGGCAGGCGACAAACTTTGTCTCCTTCATGTTTTTTCCCCTAGCGCCAGCCCTTCAAGAGCACTAGCAAAGTGTGAGTTGGGAATACTTAATAGTAGATAAGACTCTGACTTTACACAAGCTGCACATTTTCTACTTTTCAGAAACCAACAAATCTCTGTAGAGTTTTTTCTTCGTTCACTAAAATTGGACGGTAGCCAAGATATAAAGCAAGTCATTTGGAACCTGTCGAGCGTGCACTAAAGCTACTTTATCATGAGATGTATTCAGAAGGCCTCACCCTGCAGGAGTCCAGTGAAGGCTGGGACCACAGGGGCACAAAGTCCGGCATTTGGCCACTTGTGGGCCTCCTTTCTGCCTCAGAGAACTGGGGCAGGGAAGTGATTAAGGGAAATGTTCTTAGAAGAGGAAATATCCTTTGTCCTGTGTAGAGAGACCAGGGCCCTACCATTAGGCAGACCTTAGAAAAGCAACCCAGAGAACAGCTATCATATTCAGAACAAAAAGAAGAACTGTCGTCTGGTCCATTGTGAGTCATTTCTATGAAATTGCCTATAAAGAACGGTAATTAGTTTACACACTGTGCAATCTTACCATCTGAAAATAAAGTCGAGTTGGCTAAGTGTTCTCTGCTGTCGTCAGAAAATCAGGACAATTGGTCATTTAACAAACGCATCCTCTTAGTGCAAGTTCACATGAGCACATGTACCTGTGTGTTCAAAGGCATTGATTGTCAGCAATGATCATTGTAACATCACAACAAAACATGCTGACAGATTCACTGGCCAGACCTTAATGTTATTTTGTCCCCAAAATAGCCTCTAGGTCCTAAAAGTCAAGGCACCTAATCCATTTATTTGGCACACACGACAACATTTCTTTGGCCCTGAGCCCAACAGAGTTTGTACTTCATGAAATATATTGTACATTTTACATAGTTTAATTTAAAAAAATACATTTTAAGCTGGTTGATCTTTGACTGCCTTATTTATTATAACCTTTCAGCACATTCCAAGGTTTTAGTTACTCAGGAAGGAGTTAATTAAAATGATTTTATTTTGGTCTGAGGGATGTTTTTTAAAAGGAAAAATTAGTATTATGAACCTTCAGCCTACTTTCCTTGAGTGCCGTTAAAAGTGCTTGTAAATCTTTTTTTTTTTAAGAAGGAAAAAAAACCAGTGTTTGAAATTGATGGAAATTCAAAAATATATATGGAACTGAAACATTAGCTTAGCTAAAATAAAAGCAATCTGTGTTCGAATGAAGTGTTGCTTATCTTATTCATTACCCATATAAATAAATGAATATACATAAGTTGAAAATTTTCCACTCTGTTGATAGCTGGAAAGAAAGGGCCTGCAGTTCCTCACAGCCCCCTCAGCCTTCTTAATTGGCCAAGCTTTTGTCCCTCAAGATGGGATTTTTGGCAAGATATATTTTTTAAAATCTACAAACTCTCATTCTCATAATTAGATGACACCAAAAAAGCTATCTGAAAAAATGAGCTAGTCATCCACCTCTAGTTGTGTATGTAAGACCCTAAACAGCTGACTTTACTGCTATGGCTACTGGTTGGTTTGACGTCAGGGAGCTTCACTGGAATCATCACCCTCGGATGGCGGGCGTCTATGCTGCCCGTCTCTCCCTGTGGACTCCGATCTCTTTCTCAGACATGTACAGCCTCAAAAGCTGGATGATTCTAACCTCCCAAGTTTTGATTGAGAAATTTGAATAAGAAATTTCATTGATGCATCAAATGGAACTTACGGGGCTGGGGGGAGTCCCCATGCTTTCTAAATATTGGACACCACCTTCCAACTACATGTGTCTATTTTGCAAAAGAAAAGAATCAGAATCTTGGTACTAAATGAAAGAACATCCATTTTGGTAATAACATGCTTTACTTCAAGTAAGAATTTGTGAGTCTTAAACAACAAAATGGTTACCTTTTCTGTCACTTAATTTGTTCTTCTGTGACCCTCTCACATGATGTTGGACTCTGAGTGAACTTGAAAGGCAAAATTACTAAACAAAATCTGGACTCTGCGCCCAACTGGGTTGTTTGTTTGGTCTGAAGGTTTTTATAAATGTACCGTTACCTGCCGGTTTATCCAACAAGCTATTTGGCTTTAAGTGAATTTTATAGATAATGGCAGTATTTCTGAAAAGGCAGAATGATGACCCATAACCCTGCAGAAAACCAGCTGTGTAGGTCACAATTGTGAAATTATCTTCAAGTAAAAACAAAGAGGATGGATTTTACTAAAATGACTTACTTCACATCTGATGACTATTTTTTTTTTAAAGATTTTGACTATCTTGCAAAAGAAAAGCCTATTTTAGGCTAAAACCAATATTAAGAGTCTGTTCAGAAAAACACACAGAGCTTCTTTCACAGCTCAGAAAAGTCACTGTGGTGTAACCCAGGGTATTAGTTTGCCAGCGCTGTCATAACAAAGTTCCACAGACCAGGTGGCTTAAACAACAGACATTTATGTCCTCACAATTCTGGAAGCTAGAAGTCTGAGATCCAGGTGTCAGCAGGGTTGGTTTCTTCTGGGGCCTCTCTCCTGGGCAGTGGATGGCCATCTTCTCCCTGTGTCCTCACATAGTGTCACATAGAGTGCGAGCACACTCAGGTCTGTGTCCAAATTTCCTCCTTTAATAAGGACACCAGTCATACTGGGTCCTTAGGGCCCATCCTAATGACCTCATTTTAACTCGATGACCTCTGAAAAGATCGTATTTCCAAACACCATGACCTTCTGAGGTCCTGGGGTTAGGACTTCAACAAATGAATTATGTGGGGATGCATTTCATTCCATAACATCCAGATTACAGCAGAAAAGTTAGAGCAGAGGAACAAAACTCCATGTAGGAGAGAAGCGAGCTGCAGTGGGGCTCAGCAGTCATCTGCTCCATTCCCTTGTTTGTAGATAAGGAGTCTACAGTCTAGCTGGAAGAGGCAAATACCTCACACTAACTTTCTCCAGTGAGGGTTCGACTAACTTTTGAGTATCTACCAAATTAAAACTTTAAAATGTTGATATAGCCAAAGTCCGTCTACTGACCTGGAATCCGGCATGGAAATAGTGAAGCACATTCAGCCACACCCAGTACCACCTGCCACACCGAAGCCTTCCCTGTGTGGTCCTAAGAGTGGGGACTGTGGGATCCCTTCTACAGAGGGCCACCCTATTGCTTTTCATTCACTTGAGTCCTCAGAGACAGATGTCAAAATAAATCTAGTTTATTCTAGATTTTTCTCTCTACTCAAAGGACACAGAAAGGTGCTTGTTTCCGGATAAACAGATTTGGGCCACCTTTGCCCATCTCAGATTATAGAGTTTTATTTTTCTTAAAGGGAAAATGAAGATTCATGTCCTGCTTCCTGTAAGGATTTTCAGATGGACCCATCTCAAAAAATAAAGTCAAATGCAGCTCGTAAAACTAGTTGAAGTCGAGTGCAGACATGCCCTTGGAAAACCAGAACTAGAGGATAACCAGGCCCTCAATGCTCGCAGGCCTCCTCACTCACCGACTGTTCCACTCACTGGAGAATTCTTTTCTGCCTAGGACAGGCTTGGCTCACAGCTCCGAGCACTGCTGATTCCCAAGGAACACCCAGGCCCACAGATGTTCATGGGTCACAGAATTGCGAACTGACCACTTGTGCATTTTGGATTTCAACTTGTAAACATGGGGATTCCCTTTTTTTAAAAAAAAAAAGAAAGAAAGAAAAGAGGAAAAAAAAGGAGAGGAAGAAAAATCACCATGCAAAGGAAAAATGTGAGCTAAGTTTTTCCTTTTGGAATCTTGGCGTGTGGGTTTAGCTATCTTCAATCTGGCTTTCGACAGACACTGTATGCTTTGAGCAGGCATGGAGCAATCTGCCTTACACGGCGCTGCCAGAACGTTCAGACTTGACCTGTAACACGCCTCTTATTCCAGTCATGAGCAGAGACAGCCGGGAGGACAGGCTGTGCCAGACACAGCGTGCTGGCTGCATGGGGCAGCTAGAGAGGCGGCTAAAACCAGGAAGCAGAGCGAGTGACTGACTAGGGCAAGGGCTGCGCACCAGCAAAGTCCCTGAGTTCAAGTCCCAGCTGGTCTATTTCACTGGGCGATTGAGTAAATCACTTGACCACCCCATGCCTGAAGTCAACTCAGCTGGAAAGTATTAGGAAGAAAATAGACGCCCACTGAAAACCAAGAGCTGCTTCTGGGATGAAACTCATCCCACCCTCCACCCCCATATGCTAAGAGACTAAGAGCCACAATCCTTCTGGGGCTGATGAACATTCGTTTTTCTCCACAAAATGCTGTGTCCCCAGCAAGAGAGCATAAATTACACATAATTGCAGGTCCATTGATGACCCCAATCCGTCACGTCTGCAAGTGTTGTTGCCCAACATACCGACAAGTCCATGGAAAGCAGCACTTCTGAAATGTGAAGTGAGCCGATAGGAATACACACATTCTACTGAACGTGAGTCAGTATTATTATCCTACGCTATTGTCCAAGACGAACCACTCTGTGGATTTCCATTTTTCTCTTACACTGTCTTTGGAAGGGGTTTGTCCAGCTGTGAGTTAAAGGAATCATCTCTAATTCACAGCTCTACTAAATACAGGCTTCCTCTGACTTCTTTCAAGTACCCTGTGTATCTGTGATCCTGTTAATAATCAAAAGCCTAAAACATTGATGTGAATTAGTGCAGGTTGTGCACACGGAAAAGGATAGGATGGGGTGCTGTGCTTTTCAGAGTCTTGTCTCTTTTTCTCAGAAGTGGCATCACTGCTATGGCATTCTGGGAGAAATCTGGTAATGATTTTGTGGGCTGGTGATGGGTTCAGCATGGTCAATCCTTCTGACCCCACTCCAGGACCGCCATGGGTTGAGACCTGAATATGTTGCATTACTGATGTTTCACGTGCGAAAGAGAGTTATGACACTGACCACAAGCTTCCTTATAGCCACTCTATTTGCTGCTTGTGTCAAATTTACTATTTTCTTTCCTCCTTTGGCACACTTTCTTGTTTGTTCTACATCTTTGATTGAAAATTAATGAAATTCTATGAGTCAGCCCCAATGGCCTAGTGGTTAAAGTTTGGCACTTTCACCACTTCAGCAGCCCGGGTTCATTTCCCAGTCGCAGAACCACATCACCCATCTGTCAGCTGCCATGCTGTGGCAGCAGCT